>OY728135.1:593135242-595635242 GCA_963277665.1 Viscum album | reverse complement strand
ACATATAATAATGAGAGAATAATAAACAACTCCCCATCTCATTATTGGCCACCAAAATCCACCACACTTACCGTAGATCATATTTTTTGTTATTATATTCACTAAAAACTATGAATTTTTGTATTCCCCTATCACATCATTTATTACTACAAATTACATAAAAAAATAAGTTATCATATTATATAATTACATAAACGGGGAATGACTAATAATGTGTGGTATCCTACCGATAAATAGTATCTCTAATACTGTAGAATTCATCATCAAGTAGATGGTCATGAAGAATCATTTCTAGAAGATTTGATGTTAACTGAACACTGCCAAAGGAATCCCCATCCCTCGATTCACATACCATAACATGAAACTGTGTACAAAGAGCCCTGAAGTTACACTCTTCTAATGATTCATTCATAGCCTAGTTTGGAATATTCCTAAACAATGAATCTACGAAAAAATTCTCATTCCCCAAGGAATAGGTAATTTCAATGATAGAATATATCATTTATTCCAACCAATTCCTCTAAAAAAGATTTATATATTTATTTGAAAATATATAGTGGAAGTACTTATTGTCATAATACACTATGATCACTTATTCAGAATGGTAATGTTCCTAACTATTGTGTTTTTTTATCTCTGTTTCATGTTCAAGGTCACGGTTCAAGTAATTGTTTTCATGTTGCCTAAGATGAAGAGAGAAATAAGAAATGACATGTTCACCCTGCATAAGAACACAACCCAAAAAGGAACTTGATGCATTATTAAAGACTATATATCCCTCCCCGTCCATTAGAATAGTCTATAATAGTGTAGTTTTCAAAAGATATTTCAGATCAAAATTATAATTCTGAAATTTTTGCATCCCATGAAAATGTCACTCCCATCCAAGTTAGAGTTGTCACCAGTTAGTCTATGTTTGAAAATTCCTTAATAAATCAGTGATAATATATATTTAAAACCATGAAGATTTGAATCTCAAAAAAATCACAGTTATTTCAGTGTCATAATAGCCTTCACCTTTTTAGTGTCAATTAGAATACCATGTTCTTAAACCACATGTCCGGATAACATGACATCCTGAATCTAGAAATTAAATATTTAATGCATCGAATAATGTATTTTATGTCTCAACAATTCATGAAATTTTCTCATTTAACACTCATGATCATCCTTGTACATAGAATAAACAAAGTTTTCATCCAAAAAGACAACCAATAAAATATCAAAAATACTCACTGAAGATCCTATTCATTAATTCTATAGACATTGAATCAGCATTGGGTAAACAAAATGTTATAATAAGTTACTCATAATGGTTTTATATGTTCTCAAATGAGGTCTTTATAATGTCATATTTATTTGTGATCAACTAAGGGTAACAATATCGAAGGACAATCATCATTAACCACATATCCCCATTTCACCAATCAAAATGATCATCATTATAGGGAATCAAAAACATTTTATTCACCGTATATCGAGTTAGTGGTCAGTAATATACACAAAGGCAAAGTGAAACGTAATATTTATTATCAAAGAAAACTATAATATCTTAAGGTGACACACTGAATAATATAAATACGTCCTCGAGTGGATCATTCAACTGAGTCTTCAACTCTTTCATTTTTTATGGTTCCATGTGGTAAGAGGGAATATACTCTAATTATATTTTAAAATATACCACCATTTTTTGTGGTAATCTAGAATTGTGAGAAATAAAGAATTCAAGAAACTCAAAGAAATGAAGATTAAGATCATCATTTAATGATTCATAATCCAGATCCAAAATTAAAACATAGATATTACAGTCTAAAAATCATTATAATAAGGTCTCGCTCTACTAGAACTCAAGTCCCATTATACATTAAAGATAAGACACACCTCATGAGGTTCCATAAAAGAGATTCATAGAAGAAAACAAAAAATATGAGCTTCATTGGAAATGATGCAATTCATATTATATATGAGGTTAAGTGGTTTCATGATGAAAAATAGAAAATACCATGAAATATTGGTATTTGATAAAAAAACACTCAATATGGGATATAAAGACTATATTATCTCTTTGTACCAAGTGGTGTAGTAATATCCATCAGATAATACAAAATCATTATAGGAAGATATAGTATATTGACAATATGTGTTGAAATAAATAAATGTGATGCACCAATAACAATATAATGATGTCACTAATGATGAATCTATAGTTATATTACCTATCATAGTAGTTGGACCCATAATAAGTTTTTCTTGATACTCTTCCACTACGTGAAATTTTTTTTATTCTGGATGATTGTGTCTAGAACCCCTTTTCCCATGATGAATCTAATTTCATTATAGTTAAAAATGAAAAAAATGATCTTCTTCTACTACATAGAATATAAAATTCACAGAAAAACATCTCAAGATAACCTGGGAACTCTTTGTAACCACATACCACTGTTTCATCATTATAAATCATCATTGAGTGACCATGTTTTCCAAGTTATTAACAATGAAATGGTCCTCTTATATAACTTTTGAATGATTAAAAAAACATTACTATCTAGAACCACCCTGAGAATCATTATGCTTCTTATTTTCTTTAAAGGAACTTGTATATTTTCCATTGGGAGAAAAAAGGAACTCCTATCTACCTTGACATGTCATCTATGTCCATTTTTTCTATCAAAACTCTATCAAACACATCAATATAAGTGGCAAGATATAGAAATAAATAAGAAGATAGAATATATGACCAAATTCATACCTTGATCATAAAATCCTCCATCTTCTCATTATTTAAAATCTAAGGTTCAATATGGACAATCTCAATAATATGATTTAAATATTCTCTCACAGTTTTTTCAACATGTTCATGTTTGAAAAACTCAATATCCTTGGCCAATAACACAGAATCTGGATCTAAATAGTTAGTGAAAAGATCCATGAAATTTTTTTTCCCTAATACCTTATGATTCTTAGTTATCACCATCAAAACCCATCATCTCCTTCTATGTCCCTATAGCACGATGTTGGCACACATCACCTTGATTTCATAAGGTGCCTCTAAATATTGAATCAAATTCTCAATACCGCTAAACCATTCCTTGAACTATGGTGGATCATTGGATCGTTTAATTTCTGGATGATTCTATAAATAAATTCGTGAGAATTATTTTGTATAATATCTCTCTACGGTTCCACAAATGAAGACTGCATGAAAATTAGATGTGGTGTATTTTTTAGAGAATATATTTTCCAAAAAATACCCTCATCTAGACTTTGGCACATTAGAGTATTTTTTCACTAAGGTTCATCATCATCTTCCTCCATGATCTGATTCACATGTCATTAAGGAGGCATGATGCTATACACCATCGACATACAACTTTGAATAAATCATATTTAAAATCAAATATTGAAATAGGGTAAATTAATAACATAATATAGACAAACGGTATTTGTATTACAATATATCAAAATCAATTGAGGGGAAAATACTAGAACCGGTCCTTAAGGATACATTTAAAAAACATCCCATGGTGACATTATTCTCAGTATGATGAGTGATGGCTGGAAACTCAGCTTCCACTACGTTCTATGTCCCCAAAATATTACAGAACTACATAATAATGTCAATGAGAGATGAAAACCCTCTATATTATACCAATTTTTCATGAAACAACCTATATATGATGGTAACCTTATAATAAAGATAGTCATGATAGAACCCGAAGGTCGTTCATTATCCACATGGGTTGGAGACTAGAACATGGAATCAAACAATATTAAATTAAAAATTAATTTTCAATAAACATAATGGATTATAGATTAACAAGATAGTGTTCAAAAAAGAAAACTCTATAGGGATAAGTGTATGAGAAGTGAAACAAGAAAAACAACCAATAATAAAACAACAATTTACCATAAAATAGGATAAAAACCCATCTCTTAGTGGATATACCTCTCTAATCCCAATTATCAACCATTAATAAAACCTATAAGTGGAACCATACACATGCTCAAACATAGAAAATGATAGTCTTAAAACACCCCAACGAAATTATAGGATGTGAGATAAAATCTCAGTAGGGTCTCATAAATAATTCCATGATAATATTACAACATTTTACTTACTTAATAAAGCATTAAAATTTAAATTAGGAAACACAACATATCAAAATAATATTCAAACAAATAATTCTTTATATTTAAAATTTTTGAAATACTTTAAACAGATTCTGTAATAAAATTTCTATGAAATATTTTACATAAATTCAAAGTGCACGTGTAAAATAGGTTACAAGTATTGGTATATATTTCAAATAGAAATATTGACAAACATCGTCATCTACAAAATTGTATGATAGTTCAAGTATATCGGACTCCCTAAGAATCAAATTGTTATCACCACAATATGTGTACACATACCCCTCTGATAATGGATAAGGAGGAACCTATCACGATCTCATTAGGGAATTGACTTGCAGTATATGTATTTTTAGTGTAAAAATACTCAATAGAGTGTTGTACCAAATGACTCACTAGAAATATAGTATTTCATGTCCCCTACTAAAAAAATGTGGAAATTATTTTAAAATATTTAAAAATACAATTCATCTCAATCTTTCATTTCAAATTTTCCAATTTTCATTTTTAAAATCCAAAACATTAGGTTTTATTAAAATAATGTCTTTTACAAGATATACTTACGGGGTTTCTATCAAAATTATTACTATATTTTATATCAAATACCAATATAAAATAAATTTCATCAAATAAAATTCTAAATTCAAATTCACTATTATATTCAACAATTTAATTAAAAAGATATCTTTCAAATATTATAACACACCCTTATTGAACAGAAATGGAATGTTTTACCAATTTCCTTCCAAATACAATTTCAAATCCCCAATTCAATGAGATTGTGATTCTAATAAAAAAATATATTGTAATTAAATTTAAATAAATAAATTCAATTAAAATATGGGAATTATAGTTAATGAAAATAGTAAATCATAATAAATTCACCTATTCGGGACTATTGGATCACGAAACACACATCCATAATCAAGAAACTCCAATGAAGAACATTGACAATAAGCAATAGATAGTCAAACATAAATTTAAGATCCAAAACAACATAGATTATATTATTCTACAAAAAATAGATCTAAAACCCTAGGGAGAGAATAGGAAAGTGTGAAAGAAATAAAATTTGAAGACGAATATTATCAGGGATAGATCAAATGTCATTCACATAGATTTGATTTGCTTGGAAAGGGGAGTAGAGAGACCGAAATCACATATTCAAAGGCTCAAAAATAATAATAAATACTATTAGTTTAATTTATTCCCCTAAAAATAAAGATTAGGGTTTTAGGGTTTTAAAAATTAATTTTTTGATTAGTTAAATCACATTCTTGGTTCTAGGGGTAGGGCCACGAAGTTAGAAAAACCATGTGTTATAACTATGCACCCAAGATAATTTTGTTTCACAGTTTATCTTAGGTGGGAATATAGTTTCTCAAACCATGGAAACCCTCACTTTCAAGGTTTGAATGATTTTCACAATATGGACATGTAGTTTGGAATGAATGTGCACCAACCATACAAATCCTACAATCCCTTAAAAATTTCCAAAAACATCACCTACATTACAATTAAATGAATCTCAACCAAAGATTTCTCAAAATATGGTGTATGAATACCTAAATATAGTAAAAATATGTTACAAGGTTGTATATTTTTTAAAATAATTGTAACTGAAAAACATAGATTACTTTACACAATGAAGGATCTTTTCTGCCATGGTTTTGGAGGATTGTGAAAAAACATTGAAATATAATATTTTTTACAATAAATTATAGACAACTAATTGAATTTAATTATGTTACCTCTTAAAATGAAACCAATAACCATTGGATCTTGAACTGATTAAGTAAAAATCATTTTAAAATATAGGTTGAGCATAAAATTTCACATTTAGGGTTTTTAAAACTATCATTTAATTCCATTTGCAACTATAATAATAAAATCATAGGAAACAATTTATCATTATATCAAACAATATTGATATAATAAATAGGTTTTCTATATAGGAGGATTTTATTTTCATGAAAAATATATAAGATATACTTTTCAAAACCTTTACAAATACATATCACATTGAAATACCTTTTAATTCATAATATTACAAGCTGGGAAATATATTCTTGGATTTTCCCTTAATGTTTTAAAACATTTTTTTTGAAATTAAAAAATTTTACTGTAATAAAATGATAGATTTAAACACTTTTAAACTTTATGAGGCTACTAGAAGTATCACCATTAGTAAAATTTCCCCATTGAGGTTATTGAAAAAATCTATATTTTTTGTGACCAGATTCAATTCTGAAGTGACATGATTTATAAAACATTTTTTACAGATTTAATTTATAATAATTTCAAATAATACAACATTTAAAATACTAGAAAAAATCTTTCAAGGTTACCTTTTTTAATATCACTTAAAATTTCTAAAAATATATTTCTAATGAAACACCAGAGTGGATAAGAGACATATATAATTTAAAAAAATTACTTCTCAAATATTCCATGTAAATGATTAATTAAACATATAAGTATTGTTATATTTACATCCATGTACTGTTAAGAACAATTATAGTATACATCCATGAATATGACCATGTAAGCAATTAATAAATTTTAAAGAATATTTTTTTTAATTAGATGACTTTAAAACCCACTTGATAATTTTAATTATAATAATGAAATAATATATTATGTAAAATTATTTTGAAAATAATATAGGTTTGTAAAAAATGAAATTTTCACTTTAAAAATATAAATTTTCAATTAAATGTCTCTTAAAATAAGGATTTTCAAAAAAAACATGAAACATGGGTTTTATGGATATTAATTCCATTAAAAAAGTTTTTTTCAGAAAATAACCATGGATTTTGAAAATAGACTGTCCCCGCACCTTATAATTTTTCTAAAATGTATCAATTTGAATGTAAGAAAACAATCAGTCTTCACTCTTTTAATTATATTACTTATTTGAGTCTAAACTAGGATGGTAAAGATGTGTTGATAAATAGAATCCAAATTATGAGTAATATGATGGAAGGTTCGTTATATATACATATTGTTAATTCATATATATACAATATTAATGGAAAAGACAAATTATTTTTGAGATAGAAAAAACTATATGTTTTTTCTTTTTATAATCATGAAAAATAAAAGCATTATGATTCATGAATTTGACCTTTCTTGGAATAGTGATAATACAGATTAGTAAGACATTAAATTTCAAATGTTATATTTATTAAAATCATGAATGTTAAATTCAATCATTGAAAAAATTATAAATTATAAATTTAATGTTATCTATATCATTGGATGTGGTGAAACCCCAAAAAATGAAATAATCTAAAATTATTTTTGGTTGATTCTTTGATGTAAATAAAATTTTTAATAGTTTGTTGATATATATTTTATAACATGTTTTAATTTTTTACAAAGGGTCTTCTTCATGAAGCATACATGAAGTAAGAGAACAGTTAGGATATTATTGACATGATAGAAAATTTCCAATGCCATTATATCGATATGTTAGGTGTATTGTAAGATGATGATACAAAATAGGACAAAATATATATGTCGTCTATGGTATAGAAAAAGAAATCCTACATTTGACGTAAAATTTTATTTTTTATCATTCAATGGAATCATGTTCTTGTCTTTGAAGAAGGAAGACAATTTTGATTGAGGGTAAGGAGGATCTTAGATTTATGATTATCCTAGATGAAGAAAGTTTCATCATGTGTATTAAAGAGAATATGGCGTTGAAGGATTGAAAACAGACATGAGGTTAAAAATGATTCTTAGGGAGATTAGATGACCAAGACATATCAGATTACATTGACATGTTATAAAAATAATATTTAATGCTCGTAATCATTTTCCATATTTATGTTCATAAATATAAAATACATTGCCATTAGCCCTTTCAAATATTAGATGAACCCCCCAATGTATCTTATTCCATGGAACTGGGAAATTGAAAACTAGAACACAGTCACAGACACCTAAACGGGGATACAATACATGGTCCACTAGGCACCCTATGGGTACTATTCATGACCATTGATAGAATATGTATGTACAATGATCACATGCTACCACCATGTGGCTGGATTGATGATGGTCTCCCACATGGTTGACCGAATGGCCTCACTTATGGGTTTGAGATGGTCATTGGCTTGCCTAGTTTTGGGAATTTTATTAATATATATAAATTCAAATTACATAATATAATAAAATATAAATTTTATCACTTTTCCATTATTTTATATACATACACATATTTATTTAAAAAAAATTTGTCAAATATTTTATTATTAATATTATTTAAAAACATTTCATTACACATAATATAATATAATAATATTAATTGTAATAATATTTCCAATAAGATTAATAATATGATTCATAAAGAGAATAAATGTTAAGAAGAATAAAACTTTAACTAATACTAATAAATTTTGACAAAAATGAGTTTCTAATAGTGATTATAGTATAAAAATAACATTATGTCAGCAATAAATGTTTATATCATTGTAAAATTAATTTGAAATATTCATAGGTATTTAATATCAAATAAAATAATTTTTTTAGTTTTATGTGATATAAAAACTAAATCATACGTTCATTTAATTATAGTTTAAATGGGAATATCACTTGTTTGAACAGGTGGAAAATTTCCTCCATGAAGAAATTTTTTTTATTTTCATCAAGAAAATTCTTCTTTATCCAAATATATTAAAATATTAATCACCACCATATATATATATATATATATATAATTATTAAATAATTATATTATTATAAAATAATAACTTTTTTAACCATTCTAACTCTTCAAGAATGTAATTGTCTTGTTTTGATCTATATAACAACCCACATTAACTCTTTTATATTTTTCCATTATATATTAATATTAAATTATTTCAACTAGTATTATTAGAGTGAAATTTTAAAATAATATTTCCCATGCTTATGGAAATGTTTAATTAAGAATTTACTTATTATTAATACACCACCCTTTACCCACCAAACTTTTCCTCAAACAAGATCATTATGTATTCCATTAACGCAAACCATGATTATAGCTTCCATTAAATGATCATGTGGATGAATAAATAATTAAATTATAATGAGTTTAAAAAAATTATAAAGCTAGTAATTATGAAAATTATATTGATGAATGGGGTTGAATTTACCCATTATAAAAAAAACATCTGAAACTATAAAAATTACTTACACTAGATAACAAAAATAACCATTAATTGGATAATTACATAAAAGCAATTTTTAGATTTTTTGATTATAAATGGAAATATTAATGATCAATTTTCATAATTAGGTTATTAATATTTTTATGTGTATGATACAATGAATTAAATAACTTCCATAAATTTTATGTTTTGTGTTATATAAATGATAACCAATTATATCATGTTCTAATGATTATAATGAAATTAAAGGGGTATATAAATCATTCTTATTTTATAATTTTCATGAGTTTATGGCTAGAAAGATTATACTTTTTATGGGTTTTTGATAACTCGATTCCCATTTAATTGAGAATTATATTTCCATCATGAAATTCATAAATAAATGTCTTATTATTATAAGATGATATTTGATATTTTAATTTATCATTCTACTTAAAAAAATTGAAATTTTATACGAATTTCCCCATTATTGATTATGTTCCACATAAATGTACTGTATTTCTAAGAAGAATTATTTTTTTTAATGACTATTTATCCACTATATAAATATTTTTTTCATTTATAAAATATATTATTTAATTGGAATCCTAATTTTGAATTATTTAATTTAAAATTGGAACAAATTATTCAATTTTTAAATGTATCATTCTCATCCTTCAAATAATTTGGGCCTTCCATTAAGGTATTTAAAAATATTTAAAATTTATTTCCTTTCATTTATCTTCTACTCTATATCTCTGTTGTAGAACCATTATTCCTTTTTATAGGATCTAATATTGGATATTATATTCAATAGTATGAGTTAAAACCATTTCACATTACCATTAATAAATGAATTTGTAATATTACCTGTAATATAATAATTTATTGATAATATTTAAAAAATATGAAATTTATTTTAACATTTTTTCACATGAGCACATACTTTCACCTTTTAGTGAATTAATTTAAACAAAGATTCATTACCATGTATTAAATTTTCTTACAAATGAAATTAATTAGAAATTTTTTAATTGAAAAATGGAAT
The DNA here is from genome assembly GCA_963277665.1 of Viscum album. NCBI lineage: Eukaryota > Viridiplantae > Streptophyta > Magnoliopsida > Santalales > Viscaceae > Viscum > Viscum album. The sequence goes on along the minus strand of OY728135.1, from coordinate 595,624,925 downwards.
CTACCCTTATTTTTATGTGACTTATCCCATGATCATAAAATGGATTTTTTTCTCTATGTAAGTATACATACTTTTGCAAATTTTTCAAAAGGGATATTATTTATTCTACTTTAAATTCTCATTACCTAGATGTATTAATAAATGTTATATGAAATATTTCTTTATATCGATATTCTTTTATGTGGGTATGTAAATGATATTTTTAATTGAACGTTTGTTTAGTTATTTTTGGATGTATATGTTTGTTATTTTGGTTTATAATGTGTGGGGTCTCAGAATCACCCTAAAATTAATTGGTAAATGTTTTATATATCATGAGAAAATGATGTTACATATGGAGTATTTTTGGTTCACAACAAGAAATGTTAAAAAAAAAATTCACAACAAGAATCAGTAACAATTTTCTTCTAAAAACCTAATCATGAATATTTCATCACACAATGAATAATAAAAATTATTTTCATAACAAAATATGTTTATAAATCATGGTTTTACTCAAAATATAATAAATAAACAACATCGATATCTTTAAAATGTTATAAAACCTTATTCTTATGTTTGTACCATAATTTAAGGTTATGTTGTGCTTCAATGACAAGTCATATTTCAAGGTTATACACCTTTAATTATTCTAAATAGATCATGTTTATCATCTCACACTATTATTTCATTTTACATGTTTATTCTTTTGAGATTACATGTCTAGATCAAATGAATAATAACACCATATTATTTTTATATATTATTTTTAATAAGATATTTTTCTCAATATTATGTTTTCTAATATTCATAAGATCAATATCCTGATGAGATATTGATAAGTTTTTCAATAATAACCACTTGGCCTCGCCTTGATATTATGTTTCCATTCCCCATGTTTTAAATTTCTTTATAGACTATAACAAGTCTATATGGGAGTTTTTACAATTTTTTTATAGATAATGGATCACAAGTATTGTGAAATGATTTTTTAATATTTATGGTCCTCAAAAAAACTAATTTTTTTCCTTTAATCATGTTTTTATTAAGAGATGAATTTTTTTTAAAAATTAAATGATGTGAAATAGTGATTTATTTAGATTCAAATATCCAAAATGTTATCAAATATAATGTAAAATTATGCATTTATAGCCCCATACATAAGTGTACTAGAATGGGGTATCTTAGTTTGAATCATAGAATGGTTTAGTAAAAATTTGAATTAGTTTAGTTGATATTCTAAATTATAACAAGATAAATTTATAGAAAACCATATGGATACTTATATGTATTGGAATGAATCAAGAAATATTCATAACATAGTGATTATATGATTTATTGGTAATAGTGTCCCCTTTGGATATGAAAACTGAATACAGGATCTCAAACATCTATACAAAGGGGAAGTAACTGTAAAAGGGGTGTATTTAGTATTAAATACATCATAACTCATTTAATAGATAAAAATATGAACAAAACAACTATCTGTAACTCTTTGGTATATGATTAGTTATTTATATAATCTTTAAAATGAATTATAAAGATGGGTTTCTTGGAAACCACCAAATTCTGGGTTCTAACTCAATGTTAACGGATCCGTCATGGACCGGTATATAAGAGGGGAGGGGGGTAGTGGAAGATAATAGATGTTAATTTATATCTTATTTTAGTATATTTTATGGTCTAGGAAACATCATTTGTTCTGATACTAGGTATATAACTAGTGGTATTCATTTTTGTTATCTTTAAAAATATTTATATCTAAAATGTCAAATCAAATTCCAATATTCTATTTGATACTATATCTATAAGCACTAGTCCACTATGGGGAATGGTTTATCTTATAAAGAAATTTCGGATTCTAATCCATCAGAATGTTGTGGTGAGTCATACTTTAAGGAAAGTACATCATCGTGTATATGTATTGGAAAGAAAACTTAATCCATATGAGAGAAATATTTTATATTTTTCCTCTAGATCATTGAAAAATGATTTCAAGATTATAATTAATGTTGAATCTCTAGGATTCACCATTATTTCCTCCCACGACATTGGAATTTAAATTGTACTTTTAAATAAAATAACTTTTAATCAATCATTGTGGGGGATTTGAAATCATTTATATATTATGGTTAGAGAACCAAAAAAGTGAAAGGTAATGAAAAAATTAATTTGAAACCTATAAATTTATATGTTATAGTGCATAATTCATATATTAATTATTACATTAAAATTTAAAAAACAAACTTGTTAAGGTTATTATATAAAAAATTATTACATTTAACCTTCCTGAATTTAAGTAATGGTTGAAAGATTAATAAACCATGTTAATGATAGAAACTATAGAAATTTTCTTTTATTAAATAAGAAAAATTTAATAGTATGAGGTGTGGACTAAGAGTTATTATCATTATGTTAATCAAAAATTAATATTTCATGAATAATGGTATAAATATATTCAAATTCCCAAACACATCCAAGATGTGAAGGATAATGTATCATGGAATATTTTCTGACATTGATGACGAGGGAAGGAATAATCAATGACCTACATGTAAAAAATGTGGGATAAAACATGTAAAATAATTATCAATGGAATATAATGATGATTAATATGTTGGGAAATGGGACATAGAGATACTAATTTTTGAGGGAAAACCAATAGTTTCATTGAATTTATAATATAAATAATCCGCATCCTATTGTATAGATAATAGTTCAAAATTATAAATGTGGGGAATGTTGGAATTATATAATTCAAATATATAATCTATAGAATAAATAATAAAACGTTAGGTCCAATGGAATATGAGAAATCATATGTAGGACTCGAAATGTTGTGTTGTAATGCACATTGATGATCCACTCAAGAAAGGTGATTGTTATATTCGATTCATGTTCTTCAATCTCCTTTTAAACTAGAAATTTTTTCATGTGACTTAAATAACTAAACCAATTATTTCTTTATAAATGGAAACTTCTAATTATGTGATTATTATATACAATGTTTATTTATATGGGAAAGTTATTTTTCATAAACATATTTGTCTTCCTTTAGGAAAATATGAGGTGATTCTGGAAATGGACTGCTCAATCTTCCAATAGACTCCATTAACTAATAATACATATAAAATATATTTATTATTAGAAACAAACTTATGATCATGCTTCAGTGAAACTAACATAATCAATTATCTATGTAAATTATTTATATTGTTAAGTCTTACGTATGTGATGTTTAGATCCATGGTTTTAGAAAGAATATCAATATTGGGGATACAAGTATTATTTTTTTATAGTTTTACATATGTATTATATGTTAGATATTATATTATAAACTAAATATCAGTCAATTTAAATATTTTAGATACCCTAATATATTTTTTATAGAGGGTGATAATTAAAATATGGAGGATATGATTTATTCAATTGGGGAGAATATGTCGCTCTAATATTTTTTTATTAATTTTCGATTAATATTGATACAATGATTAAAAACATTTATTACACATAATATCAAACTTAAATAAACCATTAAATGAGTATAATAAAATTATAAAATTATAACATTATAATATAGTTTTAAAATTTTTATGGCCTACTTTAATAAATATATATAGAAAACGTGAAGGAATAACATCAATAGTGGGACTATTCCTTTTGATGATAATTTCACAAAGCATTGAAAGGAACTCAAATCAATAGGATATACTCTATAAAATTCCATGTATAGACTCCAAAAATAATGGTATAATGAAAAATCATTTGTGAGATATTTTCATCTTCATTCAAATTTCCATGTGATTGATACCATCAAATTCACAACTTGTGATTTCCCCTAGATAAAATTGTATATTGAGGTTTTATGTATAGATATTGAGAGGTCATGTATGTATAAATTATGATAATTTTAAAAAGTAACAATCATATTAATAAAATTATTTATATAATATATGTATTTTATACATTTTATATTTATACATTTAATAAAATGTAATGTTCATTTTCAATAGAAATGCTTCTAAAATGTTAAATTACTATAGTAAATTAAATAATACTATCACATTATGTTTAGAAAAATATCATTTCTAAATATTATATTTTTATTCACGTTATTTTATGAAAATAATTGTATTACATATAAAATATATTTTTTATATGAATAATATATTAAAATTATTCTAGTAATATTTTATAGGGCATAAAATTAGAAACAATAATTTTTTTTAAAAAAATATTCCTATGAAAATATATTTCGTTAGGTTTTTATTTATATGGTTCTTTTAATTTTATTAAATTTTAATTTGATCAAGTGGAACTCACTTTTTTATATATAATATCAATATAATATTAATATTAAAATTTTTATTTTCTCTGAAATTGTTAATTTTCAATGGATTAATGAAAAATACAATTTCTTACAGAAACTATAACATTTGGTATATTATAATTATGTATGTCTGACATAAAAACATTTAAAGAAATTTCATGAAAAAAAAAATTTATAGAGTAAATTTATTCATATAAAATGAAAAATTTAAATTTATGAAATTCATATTATCATTTTTGAAAAAAAAAACAAAACGTTTACTCGATTGATGATAATATTTTTGTTCTCATTCCTTTTACTATGTACCCTAAAGGTGGAAATATATTTTTTTACATTTGTTGACATAAAAAAAATTAATTTTATTTTAATAAAAAAAAATTATTTCCATGTAAATATATAAAATTCATAATTTTTTCTTTTTGAGTATTTGTACCCCTAAATATAGATTTTTTTTAAAATAAATTTTTTTTAAATGTTATTTATGATAATATATATATATTCATTTTACCACACCTATAATTTTATGAAGAGAATTTTTATTTTACTTTTGGAATCATTAGCCATAAATTATTTAATCATTCATGATTTACCTTTATGCCTTAAAGTAATAATAATTATTTATAGATTATTTACCATAGGAAAAACTAGTCTTTGTAAAATAGAAAAATATAAGAGTAAAATAAGTAAAAAAATTAATAAAAAGTGTGAAAATGATCCTTTGGGGAATTTTATACAAGAAATATTTAATTAAATTATTTTTCCCTTATTGGATCCACTTAACCATTTAACAATAACATTATCTTTTATATTGTCATAGAAATCACATTATTCTCCTATATAAATGGAGCTATCACTTGAAAACATATCCTCACACCCGATTGGTTTTTGAATCCACCCAAATATTTCCCAAATATCTCCTCGAAACACATAGCAACCTCCTAGGGGTTCTGGTCTTCTCAAAATGAAACCACACAAATCCATCATCCAATATGGAAAGAAATTATTCTATGTTGTAAGTTACAATTCTCAATTAATCATTTTCCAATTACTATCCATTATTATTTATTATACCTCCAATCAATCTAATAAATAAATTTCAAATAATTACACTAGTATAATAATAATAAATAAATAAAAATATTCATAAGGTATAACTATTTATTTACTTCCTCCCAACAATTAAAAAATGAAAGTGTTGGTTTTGTATCTTATAGGTACTGTCACTATATGAAAGGTGAAATTTTTAATATAATATTTATTACATGGTTTTATCAAAGGGGGTATTTATTTAACAAATATATTATTTAGAATTTTTAAATTTTCTGAAGAACATATACCAATTCATAACTTATTTCTATTTTCGGGAACAAGAGAACATAACTCGGATGTATGTAAAGACTACAACCACTATGCTGTAATATATACTATTTTTCCACATAAATTTATCATCATTTTCTAACTGTAAAAAAATATGCTTCACCTCCACAATAAAAATAAAAATATCATAATTCCACATTAAAAATGATATTATGAGAATGATTTATTTTCATAAGCACCCTCACCCATCGATTAATGCATCTTCTTGTTTAGTTTAGTTTAACCACATACATTTACAATGATAAAACCTTCTATTATGGACATATACAGAATCATAACTATTAGTATTGTTATAAAAATGGTGATCATAATATTTTCTATAAGGTTTGAAAAATATTATATTAATAATTAACTTATTATCAATATAACAACCTTTTCCGATAAAAAATTTCATGAAAAAACTATTTCATGGATTCCATTCTCTAGGACTGTGACAATAGATTCTATAAAATTAACATAGATATTCATAGACAATTTAAATGAAATTAATTAATATATTTTTTACTATGATAATCATAACCATTGTTTAAATAAATAGGGTTTGACGTCACGGTTATAAAACACATATAAGATGATCGTTATTACAAACACTTGATAATAAAAAAATTCATTGACTAACTAAGGAATGTATAATAATTAATTATAATAAATGAGTAAAAACAGTAGTATATGTGAATAATTTTAGGAAATATGTGATTAATATGGATATTTTTATGATGATGGAGATCATGTAGCCTTCATAAATGTCAATAAACAATGTAACATTTTTTCCTAACTCAATATCGATTTGTGGGGTTAAACTGATTAACCTTAAAAATTATTATTATATGTTGGGATATTTATATATAATTATTTACCTAGGTAGTATTCTATAATTTTTGGTGATTTTTCAGTTTTATCATATAAAAATAATCTTAAATTATTATTATAAAATAATTACTTTATTTGTAATTATTTTTATCTAGATTATCATTTATTAATATTAATAAAATATGACCACTAGTAATTTTTTGGTGTTTTATATACTTTTTCGGTATGCATTTTTTATTGTTCATCAGGAAATCAATGGATGTACAAATCCCACTTATGTTATACATTTCATAGGTCTCTGATTCTAATGATATTGAAATTTTATATAATTTTGATAACTCAAACCCCCATTCTCAATGTTAAAATGATTAAACATTAAATTATTTTTTCAATTCATTTATTTATAAAAAATATTAATTTATAAATTAATTTCTTTTTAACTTGGGGAAAATTAAATTTTCAGTCAAATATTAATCCCCCATAAATTTCATATTTATAGTAGAATGAAATTGTTTACATTAATTCACATTCTATTTAATGAATATTTATTCTCCATATCCATATTTTCCATCGTAAAAATGTTTTTCTTCTCACTGAAATAATCTTTTAATCATTTCATGTTCCATTCATATTTTTTTATCCATTTTAAAGGGAATATTTTCCCACAGTTTAAAAAATTTTGTTCGAAAAATATTTATTTAAAAATATTTAAAAATTGGTTTTCCATCCACAATTTAATGTTTAATTATGAATTAAAAGTTTAGTATGGTAAACATTAATGTCTAATATAATGATAATTTAAGGTAGAATCTTTCAAAATTAGATGTTATAAAAAATTATCACAATAAATTTTCAAAAAGAAATTTAGAATGTCTCTTGTAACATTATATCATTATTATAATGGTTAAATGTTTTTTTAAATGTCATTTCTTTTTTTCTCAGGTTAGCACAATTTTTTTCTTTATGAAAATTAATATCATTGATTATTTCATTCAACGATATAATATAATTTGTAATGTTTTTAATAATAAAATGGGTATTTAATATAAATTTTCAAGTTATGTATCCAATGATCTTAAATATATGTATTTTTCATTTATACCAATATACATAATGATCATTTTGGTACATTGAGGATACTTATTATGAGACTCTACTATTTGTTCTCTAGATGCCCTATGAATTATAGTAGTTATTTTTCTTGATACATGTTTCTTCTCTATAGGACATGTAAATTTTGATTGGAATAGTATTTTTATCATGTTCTCCTTAAAAATATATGATTTTATTATTATAATTTAATTAGTAGGTTCCATATAACACTAAACTATATTGTTAATGTTTTATATCTATTGTGAAAGTGATGTTATTTGTTATGTTTTTATTTGTTCAAAACATGTACCTCACCATGAATAATATACGTACTGCATGATCACAATATGTAACATGGAAATTTTTTAATAACAAAATATAAATAGAAATTATGTGTTTTTACATGATATAAACTCTTTATTTAAAGGTTTTCCACATAATGTTATAAGTATATATGCTTATGTTTTTGGAATAATTCCTTACTATGATATTTTTTAATTACATACCATATTTATATGTTATTTCTATATGATTATGATCTATGGAATATATTTATTTTCTCAAACTCTTCTGTCATGGTATTTTTTTGTTCATTAGTGATCAAATGGTCCACTTTCATGACTTATAGAAAACTATTATTGTTCTATGTTCTTTTTAATAAGTTATTTTCTCATGCTAATGTTCTCTCATGTTAAAATGAAATAAACCTTTAGGACATGATGACAAGTGTTCCCTTAATGATCTTTTTAGGTCACCCCTTTTTTATATTTCCATTCAATGTGTTATTAAGATGTGTGTAACAAGTAAGGAAACTTCAGTGGGGTCTAGTGATGATTTATTTCAAATAAATTACCTTATTTATAGTCAAATTGTATTTTATGTAGCGAGTCAATAAAGACACTAGTCATATTAATCTATAGATAATTTTTTACATGAGATATAATTTATGACTTCATTAAATGATGTGACTTAAAAAAATGTTTATATTGGGACATCTCAAATTATATCAAAGGATGTTTAATTTTATTTATTTATAACATTGTACATGGGAGTGTGGGACTAGGGAAACTCATTGGAATTCAAAAGGCATAAGGGTTTTTTAGAGTACATAATATTTCAAATATTCTGAAAATACTATGATGATATTTAATTTTATATTATTTTCAGGGAAATTATTTGGGATGATTCATGTATTATTATTGTTTTCTATAATTCTTAGAAAAAACTAAAATGGATATTATTCATGAAAAAAAATATACAATTGTTTTTAGGATTTATGATAGAAGATCAATGCTGAGGAATAATGGATCATTTAAATAAAATTAAAATGTATACATTTCAAAATATGAATAAAATATATTTATTGATTCTCTTTCTTCAAATTAATGATAATAAATCATGATTTGTAAGGTTCCAAGACCTACATTTCTAGATCTGGTGAAAAAGCACATAGTATATTTTTTTACATATGAAAATGAAAATATATATATCATTACACATATGGAATATAATTATAGTATAGGTTTTGTATATAAATGATCATCTGTTAAATCATTTAAGTATTTTGAAAATAAATAAATAAACAGTTATTTTCACCTCTTTCATCCTAGCTCTTTTAAAAATAAAAAAACCATCTTTAGAACGTCTAATGAGCATGTAAAAAGCATTTTAAAACATCGGGTGAGAATAGAAGTTCCCTTAAAGGGTATAAAAAGTTAGTTAAAATATTTTTGACAAATACTATTTAATATATCATTGATTTTTTTATTATTTTTCATAAAATATATAAAAAACTAAAATACATTTCAAAAACACAATTCAAGGTTTTTTAAAATGTCTAACCATAGAAAAAACAATTCAAATACCTTTATAAAATATTATTTTAAAACCAAATTCTATTTAAAAATAACAGATCCTTAGAAAATTCAAATCATTTAAAAAAATCCTTTTAATAATATAATAACTTTTGAAAATACATGGATTTCTTATTCAAATATTTATATAGAAAATAAATATTTATTTAATAAACGAATGTGATTATTTTTCAAAAAAATAATTTGTGAGGTCATAAAACCAATCCTTGGGGCCACATGGATGATTAAAGGATATATAGATATTACCCGTCTTGGTGTGTTGGGCTCACTCCCAATATCCCTATCATGTTAACAATGTCTACGTTCTTAAATTTATTTATGATACTTTTTGAGGTTGACCACTTTTTATTTGTCATTGGAGTTATTTACAATCCAAAATATGACAATGAATACATAGACATATATGTATAGATATGTTGAGAGATGGATTCCTTCTCAAGGGGAGAGCTTCTATCTCTATCTTGTTATGGCGATTTCTTTGCTCATAGCAAATGGATCCTATCAAATGGGGATCTATCATCATCTGATGTGGTTAGGAACAAGGAGCTATTTTCCCTATGTTTCTCGCGCAATTGAAGGAAGCTCATTATTGATGTTTTTGGTGGATGTAATCTTCTTTGGTGCATCCTGCATGGAGGAAAGTCTCTCGTGTGCGAATTCCTGGATCTTGATATGAATGTGGATAAGAAGCATGATGAGAAGAAGCCGGTTACAGATAAATCCACTGACGGGAGGATGTAGGATGTGGTGAAACGTGACGGTAGAAGGATACCTCGTGCTGACAAGATCGTGGCATCCGGTGACAAGAAGAAGAAAGATATTTTTCATGGCATGGAGACCTACACGATCTTCATCCTTAATGTCCTAAGGCGGGACATTTTGGAAGTTTTTTCATTGGGTCCTGGTGGTATTTTTTGGGACCGACATTGGTTCCAGTGGGATCCTGGGGGAGCCACAACATTTCGATGGTAATGGTCTGCTACTGGCTTTACAAGGTTGTGTGTTGTCGAAGAGGCCACGGAATGACAGGGTGAGTCGACAACTGTCAGAAAAGGACGGAGGACGGTTAGCAGCATCGGAGGCCCATTGCATGGCGGGATGGTGAGTAGGTGTTTTATCATGGCCAAGGGAGGACCTTGTTCTTTCATTCCTGTGCAGAGAGGTTTGACACAATGGGGGTTTTCTGGAAGCGGACAATTGTTTTTTGACGACCAGAAATTGGGGAGTTGTGTTCCTGGGAAACGCGACCAGAGGATGTTGTAGTGGGGTCTGGGATTCCGGTTGATGTGATAATGGAGGCCTAATGGTGGTAACGTTTTGGGTGAGGATGGATGCGAGATGCCGGAGGGTGTGGGATCTCGGTGGTAACGACGCATTTCTGGATCGTCTGGTGGTGTAGCAGGGAATTTCATCAGGTGGTGATGGCTTCTATGGCGTGAGAGGCGCTGCCGGAGCGGACATTGCCGGGAGGTGGTGACGAAGGTCAGTTTCTGACCATTGACCGCCTTGAATTAATGGAGATTCCTTGGTTAGGGGCATGATTTATGGTGGGGAATGCGCTGGGAGGCCTCAGGAGTTGGATTTTTGGGCCTTAGGCATTGACTGGTCTTGGAAAAAAGGGGTTTTTTTGTAGGTGTTGAATTGCAGTGTCGTATGGTGTATGGAGTTGGGTATATGTCGGCAGTGCCTTGGGCCATTCCATGTTTGTTGTGAGTTAGTCATGGGTTTGATTATGACCTTTGTTGTTGGTTTTATGTGGGTATTCGAGTCAATGATTTGGGGTGGTGTTATGTCATGTTCATGATTCGGTGGTACATTTTGTACTGCGTGTTTACAGGTTTTCATCCGCATTTTATTTTTAGTAATAAATTTTTGGGACCGAGTCCGCTTGGTACCTGAAAATTCCTGGTATAAATATAAGTTCATATGTAATCATCCATGAAAAACAATTCACAATGCAGGAGTATACTGAATCACATGGAAATAAAAATCTAAAAAATTGACATGGAATGATAGTGACATATATACTTTATCACCAATAAATATACATATGTGGAATATCCATATTTTTTAAATTATATTTTATTCAAAAGATAATATATATATAAAATTCACATGATCTTGTAAATTATTCAATTGAAATAAAATTGAATTCATTATCATTTTAATTTCTCCCATGAAACTAATATTTCTATTTTTAAATGAATCGCCAGGTTTGAAAATTAGTTTTTTGGAAATATCATTTCAATATGTAAAATAATAATATGAAAATGTATAAATCCTCCGAATAAAATAATATTATTTTTAAATAGTGTTCGTTATATATAAAATAAAATGGAAAATATATTTTTTTCTTTACGTAAATTATTCATAAAAAAATTTCATTGAAAGAATTATTTATGTTTCGTATAGTTTTGAACAAATTAAAATATAGATATATTGTTATTTAAAAAAAGTGTTTTGTAAAATATAACATTTAATAATGAAATTTTCTCTTATATAGTAGTGGTTTTAAAAAATAATAATTGATTATACTTTTTTGATAATAAAAATATTCATTATAATATTATAAAATAAAAAATAAATAATCTCTTAATTTAGAATTAATACATCTCTTTACGTCAATATGAAAAATTGGTCATACATTCTCAAATATAAATTCTTGAAAAGAAGAACAGAAATGGAAGAGAGGGAGGGAGGGAGATTTCATAGTTTATGGGTTTCAATATGTTAATATATATATATATATATATATATATATATCTTTGTGTGTGTCTGTTTGAGAGTGGGGTTGTGCTTATAAAAAACGACGAAGCAGTGTGAAGGGGACTATCATTGAAGAAATAATATAATGACTATTATCCTATGAAAAAGTTTAATAATTATTTAAGTTAAAGTGGATTCAATTCATTGACATGTAGAAATATATATATATATTATATATGATTATATTTTTAGCTGAAAAGTTTAATTTAAATATGATGTTTCATATATATATCTATTATTCTTTTTCTTTAACATTCAAAAAAAATCAGTATGTAAAAAATTTCATTTTTGTTTTATCTTTTTTTCTAGGTGATAACTATGATGGGCATGTCTAAGGATATAGTTTTCATACTATGGAAAAATTATAGCGGGAATATATTGTTTGTAGGATGCTTCACTAGAATTTCCTTATTGTGGAAGGATATGGAGAAGAAAACGTGGATGTTGACAATGAGCTTTTGTCTATACTCAAGAAGAATTAGTAGTTAACATAGTGTTCATCTATGTGTTATATGCCACATGAGATGATTTTATGGTCAAGGATGATCGAATCGGATGACCAAGACATAACTATCTGTTTCTATCATGGGTGAATATTATATGCAAGTTAATATCCCATATCATATTTTCCTTTATATTAAATTTTTTATATTGAAATAGCACTTACATATGATTTGAATATGTGAGAAATCTAGCATCTAATCATAGGCTTCACTGAGTTGTCGAACCTTGACATGGCCCACTACCCATGTATCCCTAGGTTAAATTATACATGCCCATGAGACAATTTCCTATGCACTAGTGGTCAATCCTCTTGCGGCCCTGGTCGTGTTTGTTGATATTCATCCCATGAGGTCGACCACTCATCATATAAGTTGTTGATGTGGGTCCTTTGATGGATAATGAATGGATGATTTTTTTATATTAATCTGCATTAAAAATATTTAATATAGGGAAATACATTTATATAAAATTTTATTTTTATTAACTACTAATAAGTAAAATCATAATGTAATTTAATTAATCATATATATATATATATATATTGTATTTTAAATTTCAAAACTAATATTTTAATAACAATTATATATAAGGATAACACTTTAAAAAAAAATTAATTTTAATTTTTATATCAAATTAACATTTTATTAATGTAAAATAGTTTTAGTACATAAATATGGAATATAAATTAATGTTAATAATATCATAAAACTAATATATTGAAAACAATGAATTTCCATATTAAAATAATGGTCATTAAATACATGTTTGACAATCTAATTGTTTATAAAAATTAATTTTTAAGAGAAATTTTATGTAAATTTGATCGAAAATATACTCATTTAATAATTTTAAAATAATATTTACTTGTTTGCTGTTAAATTTGATACACAAATAGTATTATGATATTATGAAAGTAAATATTATTAAATTATTTGTCATGAGATATTAACCAAATAATCATTACTGAATTCAAATACCTTTCATAACTATTTAAGAATGTATATTTATTTAAATAATATAAATACATACAAGTATTTTTACTAAAAAATTGCATAATATAAATAAAAATTTATATGAAAATAAAATACTATACAATTAATAAATAAAATAAATATTTTAGAATTGTTAATATCTCATAACCAAATGTTTCTTGAATATATTAAATATCTAAATTTAAATAATATTATATTTAAACAATTTTTATTTATTTTAAAATTGTATGAAATATATCCATATATCATTAATTTGAATGAATAATATGAATAACTTTGGGGATATTACATTATACCCCTCAAAAAATGAATTTTTCAGTTGAAATTAATTTATTGTGCTTAAGGATGTTCTGAATTTCCATTGTCAAAATTAGGGAAACCATAATTTCGAAACTTATATATAAATAAATTTATATAATTACTACGAATTTGGATATAATTATTCTAACTATTATATTTTTTCTCTCAAATTACATAACCAAATATCTAAACATGTATAAATAATGAATACTATAACAACAATTTTAGATAGAGTCATGTTCTTTTACATCTATTGAAAAAACATATTGTGTGTTTTATTTATAAATGAAATTGGAAATATATAGATCGTTATACATATAAAGTAACGTTCTAGTATATTGTGTTTTTTAAAAGTAATAACCATTATAAAAAATTATATTTTAACTAATTAATAAATAAACAAATATTTAGAATATTCTTATCTTAGATTCTTAACGAACAAAAAAATCATTTGGATATTCTAATAAGAATATAAAAATAATTTTAAAAAATATGGTGAGAATAAAATTCCCAGAAGGGGGTTTATAAATCGGTTACGATACTTTTTCAATCTCTTTCATAAATTTTTTTTTATGTCAAATAGAAAACAATTAATAAATAATTTATATAAATAAAATTCTATATTTTTTGAAATATATATTAGTAGAAAAAAATTTTAAAGAAACTATGAAAATATATATTAATATGTAAATTGTATTTTGAAAACAATATCCCTTTATATAGAGACATTTTATATAGTAAATATTTTCAAAAAAAATACCACTATGGGCATCAAAATATATTACCAATGAAAATACATTAAAAATATCATTGAAAATTAATTTTCATTTAAAACCTATTCCATTTTTAATACAAAATATTCTTCAAAAATACATATCATTATTTAAATTAATTTCAATTAAAAATTAATTATATTTTGAAAATATATGGAATTATTTTATAAATATTTACTTACAAAATAATAATTTCTATTATAAAATAATCCAATTATTCATCAAAAAAATAATTTGGAATATTATAAAACAAAACATTGTGTCTATATAGAACATTAAAGGTTATCTAGGGCCTACCTATCATGGATGGATGTGTTCACCCCCAAAATCCCTATCTTATTTACAATTCCCATGTGCTAATTTTTTTTATAAAACATTTTGAACTTCACTGGTAATTATTTTTAATTGTAATTTTTATATTTTAAAATATGATAATGAATACGTAGGTATATATATTTATATATGTAAATATTTGTTTAAAATTAATTTCATATAAAAAAATCCAGAGGAAATAGTTAATTTATTTAAGAGAAATTGAGTCACATGGTAATAGTAAATTCTTAAATATACACAGAATTTTAATGACATAAGTAATAAATGGACAATAAATATACATATGTGAAACATCCATAATTATTAAATTAAATTTTAGTTAGAAAATAAAATCTTTAAAATCCAATTAAACATGTAAATAATTTTATTGAAATGAAATTATAATCTTTATCATTTTAATTTCACCCATGAAAATAAAATTTTATTTATTAATGTTCTCACTTAATTTGAAAAGTAAGAGTTTGAAATTATCATTTCTATACATAAAATAATAGAATGAAAATATATAATTCCTTCACCTAAAATAATATTACATTTAAATTATTACTCCATATATAAAATAAAATGTTATTAATATAAATTTTTTCTTACATAAAAAAGTTATGATCACTTTTCTTGTCAAGTTAATTATTTCCTTTACTTATAATTTTGTAAAAAATTATAATATTCATTAAGTTATAATTTTATTAAAAAAATAATTTTTTAATAAAATAGTTTCATTTTCTATATTAAATTTCTCATATATAGTAAGGTTTCATTAAAATAAACCTTGATTATATTAGATTTAATATAAAGATACTGCTTAAAAAATAATATTTTAAAAAATAATCAATTATATAATTTTAAAATATTATATCTCATTACCTAAATCTGTAGGATTGGTCATAATTCCTATACATATACTATTTGAAAACATGTATAAGGTGGGAAGAGAGGGAGGAATACATATTTCATTATTTGTGGGATTAAATTGATTGAACACACACACACACGTGAGTTTGATAGTGGGGTGTTGTGGCTAAAACAATGAGGACGGAGACATTGGGGGGATAACTATTGATGTGAGAATATTATGCCTACTATTTTATGGAAAATCTCAAATCTTTTGGTGGATAATGAATATTCTATTCCTGAATTTTCATTTATATATAAATACATATATCCGTACATCTGAAAAAAAATAACTTAAATTTTAACATTTATATGGATATATATTTTTATGATTACTCATGGTATTCTCAATCATCATTAGCAAGAAAAAATGCCATTTATGTTTGATCTTCATAGTGGGTTGTGATCTATGAATAATATATCTATGGATTTGGTTTTTTTTCCATGGAATATTGACTACAGTGGTATACTATGTGTATGTATCCACACTGGTTATGGTGGAACGAGCCATAGAAAACCATCGTTAGGGAAATAATTGGACTTGTTCTAGTTTTGGGAGGAAGGAGGAGGAATAATTGGGATTAGTTGTGATTAAAATTATTCATGATATGATAAAATGGTTGAGGATGATCATATAGGGAGATCAATACATAACATGATAATTAAATATGGGTAAATAACATACATAAGTTCAAATATCACAAATGGATTTCCTTCTGTTGAGCATTTTTACGCAGTCCAATCTTTTCTTATTGATTAGAATATACAAGTAAATTGGGGTCTTCTCTCGAACTTCACCACACTGTCAACTCAAGACATGGCCCTCTATCCCATGATCTCCCTTGGGAATGTTGTACTTGACCATGAAATCATTTTATATAAACAACTGCTCGATCATATTTCTATCATGGTCATCATGGTTGAACTATGTAATTCCCCAAATCCATTTATCCCATAATTGGTGGTTACATTATTATATTGGCACAATATACATGGAATCACATCCTGATGGACAGAATTGTCTAGTATTTTGGAAAAGCGGATAGATACTTAAACCATGAATTATTATTTTAAACATTAAACACAGAATAGTGAATCTTTTGGGAATATCATTATTCTCATTTCAACACTCATTATTTCAACCATCATAATCATCTTGGCCTTTTTGGGGAAAAAACTTTAGAAAGTAGCGATCTCAAGTTCTCAGTATGATTATGTATAATGAAAGAATTCATAAATAAGAAATAATAATCATGGTAATGTAAATAATAAAAAAACATTCCATTTAATTTATAACATGAACATAATTTGTAAAAAATAAAATATGATCAAATAATTCCACATGAATAGTCACAATAGCTTGAAAACGTAATCATGGATATTATAATAATAGAATTATCACATTGAAATCAACAAATAATCCCATAATGTTATAATTCGTAATGTTGGACAATTGAAACATACAATCATGTTTTCAACCAAGATATTATACAAAAATTCATTTGACATACCCCAAGACCCAAACTTGTTTTTTTACATTAGGACTACTGATGCGTCAAGGGACTATAGTAAGCCCCAAATAACACTATATAAGTCAAATACATTCCTTATGTGATTGTATTGAAATATTTTCAAAATATATTTTTTCATCGAAACCATCAGATAAAATTTAAATAAAATTCCCCATTAAGTATACATAATCACACACCATCTTGGGTAACGTGGAAAATTATTTCCAAATAGTGCATCCGGAGTCAAAAAAATAAATAACCATTTAATAAAACATATTAAATGGTATCATAAGTGATGAATCTCAATGAATAATAGTATTCAACCAAATATGTAGATAAATATGAAAATTAATTAAATGATATCATTGAATAATCATTAATGAAAGTACCCATTGTCATATAGAAAGTTACTTATATTTTAAAACCCCTATAATTATTATGGGGAACATTTTTTTTGTTGAAAATAATTTAAACATAAAAGGGTGACTCAATGCATTAGGAAATTATTTTGGAGGGAAAAACTTTTGATGTCATATAAGTTAAAAAACATTTCGTCTTTGTTTATTATTAGAAAATCCTTAAGAATCCTTGTTTATAAAATGAAAAAACAAACCATTAAAATTTCTTGTAAAAATAAAAAAATGAGTAAAAATCACTTTAATCAATTATATGAAAATAGTAAAAAAATAGTTTGGAAATAATTATATAAATCATGTACATGGAAGAAAAAATTATTCTATGTGACTCTTTTAAAAAATAAATTTTCAAAAAAGAAAGACCATTAAAAATATCATATAATTTAAGTGAGAATTATTAAAGGAATAGATTAAATGTATCTAATAAAAATCCAAATAAAATAAAGTTAAAATAAAAAATTATTTAAATAAAATTTATTTCATACATTATCATAGAAGGAAAAAATTGACGATGTTTGATGGTTAACCAATGAATAGAAATTTAGTTTCGAAACCCCTTACCATTCCTTAATCAGTTGAATCATATGAACCATAAAAGAAATAATTCCCAAAATTGGCATCTAATACATGAATAAAATTACCTTAATTCTATGATATATCAGTTTACAATAGATACACCAAACACAAGAAATATGTTGGGAATAATTCATATATCGTACATTAGTAATAAGTGAGATGGAAAACTCTTTCCTCGAACATCCTTTTATTATAACATTTTTTACCCTAACGTATCATTGTTTAAATAATTTTATTAATTTATTAACAAAATATATAATTATTTGGGATACCATTTATGATCCTTTTATAATCTTTTCTTTCCCCTTAATTAATAATATTTAATTATTTTCATTGTTTGGTGTGGGTTTGTTTCATGGTTCCATTGTGGTTCACTTGTGTATAATTACGGATGTCCCCTTCAAATCTGAATAAATCTCAGAATTTTAAATTAAATTTTATTCATTCATATCCTAAATTATAAATGGTCTCATATATCATTTTTGGTTCAGACATGAGTATGATTCAATTGATAAAATGTTAATTTTAAAAGATAATTTTATTTTGTTTTGTTTTTCAAACAATTGTGAATTTGTTTACTTTTATTTAATATTATTAATTTATATTAGTTCATGAACATAAAATATGTTATATTATAATTATTAAAATATTATTTAACCATAATAATACTTTTACTACCATCCTCTAATGGTTAATGTAAAATGACCAACATCATTATTCACAGTGATGATTAACTTCCATGATTTGGACAATAGTTTTGTTTCATTGAATATTATGAGGTAATAAATGTTATAGATATAATATCATTCATTATAAATATAAAATTATAGAATCTAAATTATTATGTATTTATTATTCATTGAATGATTAATGATATAAGGAGAAAGTAGAATAAGAAAATAATATAAGTGAGTTGGCATAGGAATGATCCTCTTGAATATCACATCCTTGAAGGATAACTTAAAAACATCATAATTGGTCTTTTGTGATAAAATAATCACTTTTATTTTTTGAGAGTGGGGAGAACAGGGTTTGTACAGATATTATAGGTTATTTTCTAGTAGAAATGGCTTGTTATGGGAGGTATTATTTCTTGAGGATGGGTGGTTTTAAATGATCAAATATTGATTTAATTATGTTTAAATACTATCACATTTGGTTGGAATTAATTCTTGTGAATTTGAACAATAATTATTATTATAAAAGATGTTTATAGTTTATATAAACTTTTTCCAATATTTTATTTTTTTTAGTTTTTAGGTATCATATTATTTAAACATTTAACATTAACCTATCAAATTATTTTACATAATCTTGGATAAATCATTTTTTACCACGGTAACTTCTTATGCATAAAATTGAAAATAGAAATAAAAAATATTTTTTAACAAATGATTCACAAATTAGAATCCATGATTATTAATTAAATTAACATAATTGGTAAAATTATATTTAAAACTAATCCCACATATGAGGGGACCATACAGGTTTTTTGAGAGAAAATGTTCAAATGTTTGAAATTTATTCATATACAAATTCAATATAAATATTATTTAAATGATGAAATTATATTATTAGTTATATAATAGAACTATTATTAATTTTAATGTGTTTTTAAATATATTTTATCATTTTAAATTATTATATGAAAACAATGGTTTCAACTGAAATGTTGTATTTTCACCATTCATCGTGAAATCAAACTCCTCATAAAGCACAAAAAATTAACCCTAAGATAATTTTAATATTATGATTTCAAAAATAATTTTCATTTTGTGAAAAAATATTTATAAAATAAAAAAAATTATAATAGGTGCACCATAAAAGGAAGAAAAATGTATTTTTAGAAAACTATAGTTTTTTATGATTAAAATTGGATAAATTATTATTTTTATGAATATCCAAATTGTTGAACGAATTTGAAAATATTAACTTGAATATATAAAAAATAAATTTCATTAATATCCTTTAGTAATAGTGATTTATTTAATCTATTATGATAAATCCCATTATGGACATAAAAAATTAAATTTTAATAAAAACACATCGTTTATGTTCATTTGGTTATTTATTTTTATGTAGTAGTAATTAGTAATTAATCAATTAATTTTTTTAACCATTTTCAAACAAAAATTTTAAAATGTGGTTTATCTTCTTTATTACAATTATTACAATGGGTAGTTTATAATTATCATGTTATAATAATATTTTTATACTATATTATTATTTGTTTATGCTTGGTGTGTTCTGTGGTATACTCTATCAAATATAGTGTTATTTTATAAAATCCTAGGGTGATACATTCTGCCCCCCTCCAAAAAATTTATCCTCTCAATTTCAAATTATGATTACTAATCCTAAAGTTGAAATTTAAAAACACCATTGTTGGAATCCCACAGGGTAAAAAGTGTCTTTAAAACTACATATTATGAATAAGAAAAGGAAAACGTGAAGGAATACCAAAAACGGGGATTCTGTATAGGAGAATATTAATGGAATTAGAGAAGAGAGAAATGGAAAAGAAATATAACTATCAAATTATAATTTAGAGAGATAGAGAAAATGGTAAAGATAATATTAATGGCCACAAAATCATTAACTTAATAGGTCAGAAAAAGTTCATTGATATCATCAATAATTATGGTAATAGGATATAATTTTATTTCAAAATTAATTAAAAAATATAATTACATGATTTCAAAACATAAGTACAAAAACACTCTATGTTTATAACTTGATCAATCTATTCATCATTTTATACTCCAATAAATGAAATTGACAGTGTATTTACTTCCGAATTAGTGGATCATAAGATCCATAATGGGATGAAAATTCTTTCCTTTTATCTGTAGTTATCATTAAACAAATGATAGAACAGATTATTCAATACGCACAAATATTTATATGGTTATGTAGTAAAGTAACTTATAAAACCATATACAAATCTCAATGTAATAAAATTCGTAAATGGTCACCATTATTAATATTCCAAAATATTAAAATCCAAAACATTAAAATGAATATCCCTAAAATTTCAAAATCAAAATAACATTACTTTCCAAAAAAACATGAAGCATAACTTAATCATCACACACACAAAATTTGAATACCTTCATCATGTACTTTCATAAAACATTGTAATAACCTGAATTACCATATATATCTATTGATAAAATCAATGATTCCAATATATTCTTTAAATACAATCATTTAATATACCCTATCTAGATAAAATAAACCATAAAATAAACTATCCAATTTAATTTTCACTAATAATATCCATAATCATATTTTTATTATTATCTCATCATAAATGACAAATTACGTGTTATCTTACATAAATCTTGTGTTTTTAAACAAATAAACATTCCACTAGATCAATTTTTATGAGTTATCAGAACCATTAAACATATGACCCTTAATCCTTAATGTAAAGATACTATAGTGAAATACATATTTATTTAAAAATTATTCTAATGAAATGTCATACAATATATTTCTTGGATCCAAAAACGCAAGAACTATAATCACTCCACTTTGGTTGTGTCAATAGTATAACCTTTACCTTATCCCTTTTCTTTATTTGGATTATATTTCCTTGATTCTTGGGACATTTATTTGCATGTTTCCCCATATACTTATAGTTGAAACATTTCATGGAATCGTTCACTCTATTGTAGTTAAGATATATGTTCCCTTCCTATTTGAACTTGTAACAAACTCTCATTCCCTTCAAACAAGTACCAATATTTTTCATTCCAAAATTATGAAATGTGTGAAAATCATTTTTTTCATTCGTCCATTTATCCATCTCTTTCTTAAGTTTTCTATACTTATCTTAAATATCCTTATATTCACAATACATATAGGATTCATTATCAATTCTGATATCACATGATTCAATATCATTGTATGATGAGAAAGTGTAGGATACCACAACAATTTAGAGGAATGGATTTAACCCATAAAATAAATGGTCAATATTACTCCTTGAGTTATGAATATATTTTACATGATACCTTTATAATCAGGTATATTTTGATTCATACATAGAAACAATCATATCCTCATTTTTTATCAGACTCAATAATTGTCTCCCCGTATCTGCACACAGTTCATAGGGGTAATATTTTTCCAAGAAAAGAACTTTATAATTCTTCCATTACATGTTTTCCATTTCCTCATTCAACTTACTGTTTAAAGTAAATGATCACATTTTATATGAATATCTAGATGAGTGATAAACATACATGAAAACCTTATCCCTTTCGTTACTTCACATAAGTATAGAATACATAACATAAATAACTATTCCATTGCACATCTACAAATAAATTTGTAGTCCCATTTGATTTTGGATAATGTTGTAGAATAATGTGTTCTGACATTTTTGTAACAAATTTTGGGAAATTACAATCCCTAAATGTATTTTCATTGCTCATAACATGATTCATTTATCTAAATATAGTTATAATTAGTTCATCTCTAGCTGCAGTTGCTGCTCCTGCTGCAACTCTAGCTCCACCCTCATTATCTTTTCCAAGTGAGAATTTCCTTCACGAATTTCATGTATTGATATGGATATAATTCCTTCCAATAAGATAAATTTTAAAATAATGGAATAAACTAGATTATATTATAACATTATGAATCATAATATACAATCTTAAGACTAACAAGAGTACAATAAAAAATTCATGTATAAAAAATCATAAATTCATATGTTTGGTTTATTAGAGAGTAAATCCAATTTATTTCATAGGTTTTTGTTCTCCAATAAAATTTTCCAAAATAAATATTCCCTAGTATCTACTAAACATACATTGATACAAATTTTAACTCCCCTTAAACTAGGAGCCTAGAGTCGGTGGTTACAAAATTACATTTGCACAATATACAAGAAAAAACATCCTAAAGGAATGAATAGTTTAGTAATTTTGAAAAACTCGATTTATACATGTCACATATATTATAATTGAAAAAAATAAAATATTACATAGTGAATCATTTTATAACACCATTATTCTTCTAAATTAACCCTATATATATACCATATTAAACATCTTCACATCATATGAAGAAATGAAATCTATGAAATGGGTGATATAAAATTATAAGTAATGGTTATGTACTGTGGAATAAATCATAAATATAAAATAATAATTATGGTAAGATGAATAAATAAATCATTTTTCATTTAATAAATATTTTCCACATAATATGGAGGATATTATATATGAAAAAACAATGCCACATAAATAATCACAAATGTGAAAAAACATATTATTTGATATTCTACTAATTAAAATATGATATGGATGTAAATAAATTATCTCATAATAGGGGAATGAATAATGTTGGTCATATAAAACTTAGTATCAAGGATTAATACAAGAAACCATATATAAATGGGTATTTCATAAGCTAATAAACAATCAAATTTGTCTCGTGAGACCTGCTGATGCATCAAGGGGTTATAATGGCCCTCTCAAATTGTCATAAAGCTCTCCGTAGATAGATAACCCTCCCGAGATAGCAATAAAAAGGGAGATAATGACCCCTTGTTCCCACCTTCATTAGGCCATGAGTTTGTGACAAACAAAAATTGTATACAAATCTCACAATATGGGGGATATTATCATTTATTGGAAAACAAGATCAAGGGATAACTTGAATCATCCATAAAAAATACTAGATATATATATATATATATGTTTATATGACAACCAAAAATCATCCTACAAGGAATTTCTAAATAGAACTAATATATAATCAATAAATTCTCTAAAATAAATACAAAAAACCATTATAATGTAGAAACACAATAACTTTCATGGATCTGACCTAGTATTGTCTAGCACGATATGAAAAATCCTTCTGGAAAGATAAAAATAATTTTATATATGTAGGGTCAGTATACATGTATACTAATCGGGAACACCAATTCCTATCATGCACATGTTAATGAATCATACTATTAAATCTTAGAGAAAATTAAATAATAAAAATCACTTAAATAGTATAATAACTAATGAAAACCTCCCCAAGGAAAAATCAATAAATAATTCAAGACATTTAATATAATGTAACGTGATCATATCGATAGGGATTCCCCAAACAGCTTTCCCACTGGTATGTCATTAACACACCCAACATCATACACCTTGGTTCTCCCATCCCATTCATATACCACACCACCCAACAAGAATGGACACAACAAAGCATGCTCAAATAAAGATGGTCTCACCACCCTAGAAGCATGACAACACACATCACACATAAAAACACACGAGCTACCACCCCAAAAGCATGATCACACCTCACCCAAAACCCCTGTGTCGTCACACATCATCCTAAAGTCACCTCAAAGACATATCACCTCTCCTAAAAACACCAAGAATATCACATCTCAATCGAAAAAAATCGGGCCATCACAACCACCATCTATTGCACTAACCAGCCTCTGTCAATCACAATATGTGTCATACCAACCTCACCTAGAAGATATAATGGGAAATAGTGGGTATCAATCCATCTATACTCTTGACCATATGTTGGGAAAAACACCCCCTGCTTGACAATGAGATTTTGTGATACATATTGCTCAACATGGGTGGTGTTTGTATATAAATAACATGATTGTATAATGTATGCATAACTATAGGGAAAAGAAAATAACCTCTGGGTTTGTAACCAACTAACAAACTCACATCACTATTACATTTTTTTCTACCTCTAAATGAATTTATTAGTATCTATAATAGTAAATTTTAAAAGTAAAGAGCCCTGACACGTGGATTCAAATTTCCTCTCCATTTAACACACATTCATTTCATTATTTAGCATCAATCACATTTTATCACACAACCCCAAATTATATTTGATTAAACTCATTCATCTAATTAAAAAAACACCCTAATAAATTCAAAAATTATCAAACAATCATTCAATTCATTGCATCACTACTCTGTCATATAGCATAACATAACTACATAACACAAATAGCTGAACATTCTGCCACCTCGCTACCCCACCATCATGAACAAAATACCATCACATCACCGCCCCACAAGCACAAACAATCAAACCATACCCTAATTTATGCACACCCTTGAACAAATAGAACATCATGACTAAAATCCCTAACCACACACATCATATCGCATCAAGATCATTTTTCAGATTTACATGGGGATTTTATCACATTACACATTAATTCTTTGGGGGAATTGTCACACAAACAAAAATATTAGGGTAACCATTGAATTATCTAATTATATTTAATTAATAAATTTACATTTTGGGTCATATCTCAACAATCACAATAGACAAGGTCTCAATATCACATGTCAAATAGTTCAAAAAACCCACCAATGACCATAATTTTTAATGTGGTGTTTAGCCTTTAAAATTTATAATATAAAAATAATATCATGGAAATAAAAAATTAAAATAATACCCCTCAACCCTTCAATTTAGTTGACATATTTCTTTATATTATATTAATCTAGAAGAACCATAATCCATAAAAACCAATAGTTGAAATCCTCATGTATGTCAAATAATAATGAGAATTGTGGGAAATTAAACCTCAAGGATGCCTTCCAACTTGTTGTGCACTACAGGAAGAATATGAATGAACAAAAACCAAATTTTACCCTATGAAAATGTGTATATACCAATGAAACATACCAATACAATAAAACGCAACCAAATGAGAATCCCAAGCCAAGGAAACACCACCCAAGGTGATCATCAGGAATAGAATGAAAAAAAAAACAATTGAGTATGAGGAGAGAACTCACCACAGATCAACCACATATCATCAACAAAAATTCACCATGATAAATGGATCTAAGAGGGATGAATAAGGGATCAAAGGACACCCTGAGGTGCCTACAGTTCCAAAAACACAAGAGTAAGGTGAGAGAATATCCAAATGAATAAATTTTCTAACAAAAAAATGAAAACATCCTTGTATTAGGGTATTACATGATGTGTAATCCCATTTCACATCATCAAATCCCTAGAGTTCAGTTTCTACAAAAAAACACATGACCTTTTCATTTTATTATTTATTTTTAAACCTTGAAATATTATATGTCATGAAACCATCTTTAATGACATGTAAAATGAGTACATGTCATGAAACCATCTTTCAGGATGTGTAAAATGTGAATGAATCATGAAAACATTGTACAATACATGATACTAATGTTCACGTCATGAAATCTACTTACACATCATGTAATATGACTACTTCTATCCTTTAACAATTGATGTTCTCTATAATCCTTCTAATAATTATTTGAAAACCTTCAACAATATAAACTTCTAATGTGAAGGATCGAGAAGACCCATACCATTACATTAGATACCTATGAAATGATTCTCACCCTCGACAATAAAAAACTAATACAAAAACGAATGGGGTCTGAACCCCCACCCATAGAGATACCTCTCAAGGATCTTATCATACCATAAATTCAACCACCATACAAACATGCGAAAAAAATAACCACAAACATCCCGCACAACCTCATCACCAAAAACAACAATTGAAAATCATCTCTCATCACACAACCACACTATCACATAACCACTACAACACTATCTCATTCTACATGCACCCCAATCCAAAAACAGATACAATGAACCGAACACACTATCCTAAAATCATAAATCAAGGAATTTTGTCCACCATTTATGGATACAATCCACTCTTGGTGGCACTAACCCACCCACACAGGTTGAATCACATCATAGTTAATGCATCTCAATTAAGAATCTAGTCCAACGTCTTTCATAATTTAGGGCCTTATTTAAAGACCTGGAAATTCCATGTAATTTTTTTTCTAAATACATGGAAATTTTATGAGTCCATAGTTTTTGACAGCGCATGATTTTGAGGCCCGGTGTGCCAAGAATCAATTTCTGAAGTTTTTGTTAAGCTTTAGTTTACGGGTGTAATCATTTTTCCTGGAAATTTGGAATAAATCTTAAATGATAACTCGGATCAGAAATCCAAGGGCACTGTTGTGCTCAGGATGGAGTGTTTACCCTAGGTGCGACTTATGTTAGTCATCATGGGCCTCCTGTTTGAAATCCCAAAAATGGTACAACCGTAAATAAAATAATTAAATAAATTATTTTATTTTTCCAATGCTTATAACTCACAAACGATATCTCAGATTAAAGATCCAAGACCACCACTGAACTTGTGAGGGTATACATTATTTAAGAAGATACTAACATTGGCCGGCACGGGCCACCAAAAAATGTTAGTTTTTGGCTGCAAATAAAATAATTAAGTGAAAATTATTTTATTGTAAAATTCATAACTTCTAAACAGTAACTCGGATGGAAAATTCAAGAGTACCATTGGTTTCATTGGAGAATTTTTCACCTGGGAGGAGCCTAACCTTGACCGCAGTGAGTCTAGGGTGACTGATAATAATTTTTTGAACGTTTTTTCTGGTACGTTCAGTAAACGCATGAGCGGTGTTTTGTACCTTTGGAACCGGTGCTCAGAATTGAAATATGAGGACATAGTTAAACTCGCAGTGCTGGTATTCTCTTAAGAATACTTTCTCCTCGACGGTAGTTGGTCAAGGGTGAAAGTTACTTTTTGGGTTTTTCGTGGAAATAATAAAATAAAATAAACACTTGTTTTATTTTATTTTATCTATTATAACCACTCCTTGTGGAGGTTGGAATTGAGAATCACCACACCGTAACTTCCCATTAGAGGTTATGGTGGTGGGGACCACCTAGGATAAAACCCCCTTGAAACCATCCATTAACTGGGAGAAACCTCTCAACTCCCTCATAAATGAGGGAGAGCCTCTTGACCTCCTGCACAATAATTGTGCCAACGCACATAAAATATTTTTTGGCAATGCACCGCATCATTGTGACAAAGTAAATTAATTGGCCTACCCATTATTTAAATTAAGTAATAGTGTCGTTGGAATTTAGGAAGGTTCCTGTTAAATGAACCGTCATAAATTCCAATGATCGTTACCTACCTCCCCCCTCTCCTATATATATGGAGCTTGGAAGGAGGATTTGGGACGGCTTCACCAAGCGACGAAGCACTGGTAAAGTGTCGCGATGCCCAACACTTGGAGGATTATGCTCTCCAATGAAGAATGCACCAACGACGTAGAACGCCAACCTCCTTCGACCTTCTTCCTTAGGACTTCTTCCGACATGGGACGTCCCCATCTTCGACTATGAAGAACTGATGCACGAGCCCAGAATTGGAGGTGTGTGGCGGACGAGATGAGTGTTGACGACTTCACCTCCTTCCTTATTGTGCTAGAGACATCAAGTGAGCAAGGTAAGAGGATTTTTGAGTTAATTTATGCATGAGTTTAAACCTCCGTTCTTCGTCGTTTGTTAAGAACTTCATTTCCAAATGCTATCTCTATAATGAGGAGGGTTCGGCCCGCACGAACACGGCCCAACTCTCTCCCATTTTCTTGTTCTTGATGGATGACGACGGAGGCAGTACACACGGGGACGATGATGAAGACGGAGATCAAAGGTCGCGCTACCTGCGGCCTCCACGCCCCCACGCTGCTGGCCAGTGTCACCGAGCCGCTGCCCGGTGCCCCCGCGGCGCTGCCCGGTGCCCGCGCGCCCCTGCCCGACGCCCCGAGCCCCTGGACGGTGGCCTCGTGCCGATGCCCGGCGCCCTGTCGCGCTGCCCGACACCCCATGCCGCTGCGCGATGCCCTGGTGCGCTGCCCGGAACCCCCAGGCGCTGCCTGAAACCCCCAGGTGCTGCCTGGCGCCCCCGCGCGCTACCTGGCGCCCCCGCGCGCTACTCGGCGCCCCAGCCATGGCTTTCCCGGCACGCCGGTACCCTTCCTGGCATCCCGTCACCCTGCCTGGTAACCACGTGCCCTGCCCGGCGCACCGTCGCCCTGACCGGTGCACCCATGGCATGTCAGTGACTAGCCGGCCTGCCCATGCCCCACGCGGCCAACCTGTTGGCCTCCTGGCCACCGGCCTTTCGGCCACCGGCCTCCCGAGCCGACCCGTGGCATCACCCGTGATGTCGCAAGCTGAATTTGCCCGGTCTCCCTGGCCGAGTTACTGAGCTTCCTACGTGTTGACAATCAGGCCGAACTGCCCTCATGGTCCGCTGGGTCGGGGCCAGCGGACCTGGTCAAAACATAGCGGGCTGACCCACCCAATGGGTCAGGTCAGACCTAGCAAGTCTAACCGGGTCGACCCAGATCGGGTCATCCCAGACTGGGTGGGGCTGAGTCAGTCTGACCGGGTCGGACCGGATTCGGGCCTATTACTGACCCATTACCTTTTTGGGCCATATCTTTGGCACCGGATGTCTGTTTGACGAACCGTCAGCGGAGCCGGTTTTTCTTGGAGAACAACAATCCCTTTAAGAATACCCCATGGGAGTTCAGGGTATAGTTGAGATGTGGTCAGGTTGTTTTGTACATGAAACCATCGGGGTCCCAAGACTAAAAGGCTAATAACTCACAGATCGTACATCTGATTGACACGTCGTCTGTTGCATTGAGACCCCTCTGACGTGGAGGTCCTTTGAGAAACTTCTAAGTGAGACTTCGGGACACTTGGAGTATTTAATAGTAGCTCATGGAGTGATTCCTCCTAGAGAAGAGCATACAGAGTGTGGAGACCTAGTAGTTGTAGACCTGACGACTACTTGACTGATTCGATGTGGAGTGATTCGATTATCCCAGTGGACGGAGTGCCCGATTTGGAGACAGACCCATAGTGGATGGAGTTCCTGGAAGTTGGTAGTAGACTCGTGGTACTCGAAAAGAGGAGTACCTCTGATGGCTATTAGGGGGAGCGCCCGGTTTGGCGGCAAACCCACAGTGGACGGATCGCCCGGTTTGGCAGCAGACCCACGGTACTCGATAGGAGGAGTACCTCAGCAGTCCTAGGTTAGTGAGTAGGGCCACGGAGTTACGATAGGGCCACTGTACTTGACATAGAAGGATTTCTCTATCAGTCGTGCTTTCCTTAATGAAAATCCGGGTTTGATCGGAGTCGTGACATTTTTGTTTTCCTCATGATTGATATGGGTTACTTGATAACATAGGTATATGTATGGGCATATACCTAATTAATGGTTATCCGTTGAAATAGTACTTTGTGGTTTATCCTTGTTTTATTTTGTGAGACCTTGAGTGTCTCGTGGTCCCTACTAAGTATCGTTATACTCACCCCTACACGAGTTATGCCAGCATCTCGTTGTGTTGGATGCAGACGACGGACAGTTCTGACGGAGGCCGAGTGCGCTAGGACTGGACAGTTCCCAGAGGAGGACCTTACGATGTATCGGTACACGGTGGAGTCTGACAGACGAGGAGTGCTGTGGAGTCCATCTGTTCCTACCGTTCATGTAGATCCCCAGAAGATGTTCCAGGAGTTTCTAGACATCTTCCAGTTGTTTGTATTTTAGTTGTACCTATATTATCTTTTCCTTCTACTTTACATTTGGGATTGTATTTCCAGCCCCTTTTACTTTTCAGTACACTTGTTATTCATCTTTTACATATTATTTTCGTCCACTTTTACTATGGTTGTGTGTGTTTACGATTTATAAAGGCAATGCCTTCCTAGTATTATGGAATTACACCTTTGGTGCTAGTCGCTATCCCCTGACCTATGGAATGTGGGCTTGGGGTAGTCACGATACAGGCCCCAGGGGACGAGTTGTGATAAATTAGTATCAGAGGAGTGAATTCTACCGCAGAACTTAGGACTCTAATATTTATTTTCTATGAAGCAATAGTGTTAAGGGTATCAAGTGTGGTTTTCAGTTCAGGGAGTCTAGTGTTGGTGCGGCGGCCGACGTATCCATACACCAGGACCCTGACTACTAATTTTCGACATAGTACAAGAAAACAATGATTGCATGTGTGTTTTCAAAAGTTTTATTTAATTTATCTCAAACCATGTCATCTCACCAGGTATAGTCTTTTGACCGTGTTGTATCCATTCAGGATGCCTCCATGAAGACATACAGTTAGAGTTCCGAGAGAGTACACAGTGACATCCCACCGAGTGACGAGGCTCTGGTGCAAGGTCATCCTACTATTTTAGCACATTCGGGTGGTATACCAGTAGCACCACCACCCATTGGGAATCAGATGCCACCAGCCACACTGGTAGATGGTGCATGCCGACTAAGCACATTGCACGAGTTCCAGCTGCATAGGCTTCCGAGGTTACGAGGCGAGATAGATTCCTAGGCAGCGGAGGAAAATATGGAGGAGATTACTGGAGTTTTCCACCAAGTTGAGACACTAGTAGAGTAGATGTTGATCTTAAATACTATATTTTTTCAGAGAGTTACCATGAGGATGGTTTGCATAGTGATGAGGTTTCAGTACTTGGACCATTTTTCGAGATGGTACCTTAAGGCAGTGTGCCAACTATATCACTTCCCATTGGTTAGCAGACACTACCGGTAGTACTGGTAGAGGAAACTTGTAGTCTTAGTGCCTTACATGTGTTTCATCATTAAACACCCCTCTAGTTATAAGGCGAGCCCGACTCACTAGCGGATGGGGACTGGATTGAGGAGGTGGTTGATAGTTTCCTTCAGCATGTACAGTTTTGGAAGGATGACATGTCGGTAGCTGAGTATTCATTGAGGCATACCGATCTTTCCTGGTACTCGATTAATATGATATGATCAGTGATTCGTAGCTTTCACCACCGAGTGAGGTGTGTTTAGGGACATCCAAGCCATCAATTTTTCCACTGTGCATTCCTAACAATGTTATGAAGCTAGAGAGAACCATTGTGGTTGAATGTTCTTTGGCTAAGTAGATACAACCAGTGATTGTTAGTAGTGGGAAAGCATGAAACTAGTTCTAGTCTTAGAGACATGGGCATGTAATGTGTTTGGAAAATAGGAAGTATTAAGGATAGATGAATCTGCATAGCAGTAGAAGTAGAAGCAGATCCAGGAGAGAAGCATGCGGTGCTGTACATTTTGACATGTTAAAGCAGCCCCTTTTGTGTATTCCACTAGGCTTAGGTAGTTGGAGGGCGGGGAAAGAGCGTAACTACATGTGGTCAAGGAGTGATACCCAAGGGATCTAGGAATTATTCAAGGTATGGACTATGTCTACTACTCTATTCTGTATCAATAGACATAGGTACCAATTATTCCTTCCTTCCACGAATCTTGTCCCAGACCTAGAGTTTCTGGTTAAACCGTTGACTTGACCCTCACATCTTGAGATAATTTTGGGAGGAGACTCGATAATCACACTTACGCCAATGGTGTGGTCTAACCCTTGAGGTGAGACTTTTATTCGGAAACTCTTGGTGGCAGCATCGAGGCCTTATGACGTTACATTGGGTATGGACTGGGAAACCACGGTTCATACACAAATTGACTGTATTAGGAAAAAAGGTTGTGGTTTATCTACAACGTTGGGATGGGGTTTTCCTTGGTCAAAGAAAAGAAAAACCCAGGCAGCACAGGATGGGATCATGCATAATAGGGTGCAGTCGATAAATATTGAGTCTTCCAGGAAAACCTTTGTGCCAGACTTCTCCAGAGTTGCAGCACCACTATCATCCATAATGAAGAAGGGGAAACCCTTCCTTTGGTCAGAGAGATTCCAGTAGAGCTTTCATAAGCTTAGGAAGAGGTTGACTAGTGACCCCATCATGAGGCTTCTAGAGAAAGGCGTAGGGTACGTAGTTTTTTACAATGCATCAGGGATCAGAATCGGATGTGTCCTGATGCGGGAGGGAGCAGTGATCACGTATAGTTCTCGGAAGCTGAGACAACACAAGAAGAACTACACTACCCATGACTTGGAATTATTAGCTATGGTCTTTGCCTTGAAGTTTTGGTGGCACAACCTTATGGGGGAACATTTTACCACGTACTCTGATAACAAGGGTCTCAGGTATATCTTCTCTCAGAAGGACCTGAACCTAAGACAACGACGATGGATCGAGTTCCTCACGGACTATGACTTAGAGATAGTACATACTCTTGGAAATGGGAACATTTCCGCAGATACTCTCTGTAGGATATCAGGCATGCAACTACTAGGAGAGGTGATAGGGCAGCTAGCTACCTTACAGATATCCTTCATGGATAGGGATGGAGCAGCCTTTCTATAGTCTCTTACAGTCACACCTCCCCTTCTTCTGCGAGTCAAGGAGGCATAGCGTGGAGACACTGACTGTGAGATGCGACGTGCTCTGATATCCACAACGTAGAAACCTGATGCATTTTATGAAGGTGGGGAGCACGATATCCTTTTAAGAGGATATACCATGGTACCCGTTGCACTTTGGGAGGAAGTGTTAAGGGAGTTCCACACTTCTCTGCTAGCGGTACATCTAGGAGGGGCAAAGAAGTATCAGGACCTCAGAAGACAGCACTGGTGGCCAGGTATGAAGAAGGCAGTTGTTGAGTTTGTCTCACGATACCTCCCTTATCAGCAAGTGAAGGTGGAGCATCAGGTACCAATAGGCTTGGTTCAGCCTTTATAGGTCCCAAAGTGGAAGAGAGATGAGATATCCATGCACATCGTGACGGGTATTCCACGTATGTCCAGGGGACATGACTCTATTTGGGTGATCGTCGATCGAATCACAAAGTCGGCCCACTTCTGGCCAGAGATGGTACGAGCTACCACGGAGATGGTGCAGGTCATCTAGGAGCGGGTGAAGACTATATAGAGAAAACATAAATCGTATACTGATAGAAGAGAGAGACCTCTGGAGTTCGAGGATGGCAACCACGTCTTTCTACGAGTCTCACCTTGACGAGGTCTATGGAGTTTTGGCCGAGGAGGCATGTTCTCTCTGAGATTCTTTGGACATTTTCAGGTCCTCAACAGTGTTTGCAAGGCGGCATACCACTTATAAATTCCACTTCAGTTTCACCGGGTGCACAAAATATTCCATGTATTTTAGATGAGGAGATACGTGCACGACCCTACCCACATCATCGACCATGGGGAGATGGACATTGATGATGGGGTGAAATTCATGGAGGTTCCAATGGAGATTGAGGATCGACAGAAAAGGGTTCTGCGTGTACGGTTCATACCTATGGTGCGCGTTTTTTGGCAGCATGGGAACCTCCAGGAGAGCACATGGGAGTGGGAGGCTCATATGCACGCCCAGTTCCCCCATTTGTTCCCTTAGTTCGAGTTGTCGATTATGGGGAGGTAAAGCCCTGAGGTGGGAAGAATGCAAAGTCCCAGAAATTTTGTTGAATTTTTTTTTGTAAATAAATGGAAATTTTACGAGTTCACAGTTTCTAATGGCGCATGATTCTGAGGCCCGGTGTGCCCAGAATCAATTGCTGATGTTTTTGTGACTGAACATTAATTTTTTCTTAAAAATGGAGTAAGGCCCACCATAATAATGAAAGCCTCAAGAAGGTTTAAAATGGTGAAGTCCCACGACATCCCCAAGGACAAAACATTTACATTCCAAATGAAGAGAACCCAAACTATCAAAAATGATAAGCTTGTCGGTCGGATTTCCCGCATGAGCAAGAGCATCTGCTGAGAAATTGGCTTCCCGACAAACATGCCTCACCAACTGACCACTGTTCGACACCAGCGAACAAATTCTGGTGAGGTAATCCAACTCCCAAGGAGCACCGCATTTTCCCTGGAGAATTATAACCAAGACCCCAGAGTCTGACTCAATTTCCAACACTAGGAAGCCAAAATCTTTAAATAACCTGAGACCAGTATGGAGCACCCAAACTTCTGCACCTACTGAACAGCCCGGCCCATAGAATGCACTAAAAAAACACACTGAACCCCGAGAGTCCCTAAGAATCCCCCGTCCTCGCATCTGTCCATTCAAAAGGGATCCATCAACATTCAGTTTCAGTCCAGCACCAGAAGGAAACCACCTAATCCAATGACGCCTTGTTCTGACAACCGCCAAAGTTCTGTTCAGAAAACCAGCTTGGTTGACCGAGTTTTGACCCCCTTTCAGCAGGGAACACAATTCAACTAGCAACGATCACATTCTCATCTGGATAAATAAAAGAGAAAGACTATTACCCAATCTAAACTGGTTACGGGAGTTCTAAAGCATCCAGCAGATGGTCGTGAAAACCGTACTCCACACCTTCATCTCCATGCCATTACGATCATGCCCATTCACCCAAGAGGAGATGAAAGTATCAATGGGGAACTCCTTAGTGGAACGGGACTGCAGATTGAATAGGGATCAAAGGGCAGAGGCCCATTCTCCTAGGAAGAATAGGTGAACCGTCGAATCCACCTGTGGATCAGCACATCAAAAATAGAAAGAGGCAATGGAAATACCCCTCCTCTAGAATTCACCTCAGAATAAATCTCCTGGCCCCTCACCCACCAGCCCAGAAAATTCATTCTAGCAGGAAGCTCCTTGCACCATAGACTTGGTGGCCACTCATCAAGAACACCCGCTACATGGTGATACTGTCTATAATCACGATTACTAAAAACACCCAAGCTTGAGTCGGTGAAACAACATCTAGCAGCCTCATCATTTTAGGTAATAGATTCGAAAATATCCCACGACTCTTAAGATAGAAGCAGCCAGAGCAGATCCAGATTACCGCTCGATTCCTTGAAAGAACTGCACGGGGCCAGATATCCATGAAAGAATAGCTTCATACCTACATAGTTCATGACCCAAAAGTTGATACTACCTTTCCGCACAATCCACCGGGATGATCCCTACAGCTCCTCCAGAATGGGAAATAAACATCGCGCTAAGGGAGAGGGGCAACCTTTACGAAACACGCTATCCTCCCATTGATTACCATATCTGGCACGGAAAAGAGACACACAAAAATGGCATAACCATAAAAAAATATATAAATAAATTATTTTATTTTTCAAATGCTTATAACTCAAAAATGGTATCTGGAATTAAAAATCTGAAACCACCACTGAACTAGTGAGGGCATGGTTTATTTAAGAAGATACTATCTTTGGCCTGTGCGAGCCACCAGCAAAAGAAAGTTTTTGGCTGAAAATAAAATAATTAAGTGGCAATTATATTATTGAAAAATTCATAACATCTAAACGGTAACTTAGATTGATAATATGAGAATACTTTTGGGTTCGTTGGGGCATGTTTCACCTAGGAATATCATAACCTTGACCGCAGTAAGTTGAGGGTGACTGATAATAATTTTCCATAGTTTTTTGGGTACGTTCAGTAAACATGCGAGCAGAATTTTGTAACTTTGGAACCGGTGCTTGGAATTGAAATCTGAGGACACCATTGAACTCGCAACGCCGGTATTCACTTATGAAGGCTTTCACCTCAACGACAGTTGGTCGAGAGTGAAAGCTAGTTTTTTGGTTTTTCGTGGAAATAATAAAATAAAATAAACACATGTTTTGTTTTATTTTATCTATTATAACCACTCCTTATGGATGATAGAAGTGGGTACCACCTCACCTTATCCTCCCATTCGAGTTTAGGGTGGTGGGGACCACCCGGGTTAAAACCTCCCATTGATTGTGTGATACCTCTCAACTCCCTCAAAAATGAGGGAGAGCCTCTTGACCTCCTACACCATAATTGTTCCAATGCACATACAATTTTTTTTCCAATGGATGAAATCGTTGTGATAGTGTAAATTAATTGGCTTTCCCCTTTTTTAAATTAAGTAACAGTGACGTTGGAATTTAGGAAGGTTCCTAATAAATGAACTGTCATAATTTCCAATGGTAGTTACTTACCTCCCCCCCCCCTCTTCTATATATATGGAGCTTGGGAGGAGGATTTGCGACGTCTTCACCAAGCGACGAAGTGCTAGTAATGTACTGCGACGCCCTACACTTAGAGGATTACACTCTCAAATGAAAAATGCCCCATCGTCGAAGAACGCCGACCTCCTTCGACCTTCTTCCTTTGGAATTATTCCGACGTGGGATGTCCACATCTTCGACTACGATGAACCAACGCACGAGCCCGGAATTAGAGGTGTGTGGGAGACGAGATGAACGTCAAAAACTTCACCTCCTTCCTTCTTGCGCCAGCGATGTCAAGAGATCAAGGTAGGGGAATTTTTGAGTTAATTTATGTATGATTTTAAACCTCTATTCTTCGTCATTTGTTGAGCACGTCATTACCAAATTCTATCACCGTAACGTGGAGGGATTGGGTCACACGAACACAACCTGACCCTCTTTCATGTGCTTATTCTTCATTGATGATAACGGAGGCAGTACACGTGGTGACTGCGACGAAGACGAAGATCAAATGTCGCGCTACCCGCGGTCTCTGTGCACCGCCACGCCCCTGCGCCGCTGCCCGGCACCCCCGCACCGCTGCCCAGTGCCCCCGCGCCGCTCCCCGGTGCCCCTCGCCGCTGCCCCCCCCCCCCCCGTCCCCCCATCCCGCTCCTTGTGCCGCGCCCCTCTGCCCGGCGGCCCTGCGGCGCTTCCCGACACCCGAGTGCATTTTCTGGAGCCCCCATGTCGCTACCCGGTGCCCAGCGCCTCTGCCCGGTGCCCTGTGCCGCAGCCCGAAGCCCCAGTGTGCTTCCCGGCACCCCCGCGCACTTCCTAGAACCCCTACCGTGGCTTTCCTTGTGTCCCAGCTCCCGGTCCGGCATCCTGGCACCCTGATCGGCACCCACGCACCCTACCTGGCGCCCCGACGCACTGCCAAGTGCACCCACGGCCTGTCGGCGACCAGCCGGCCTGCCCACGCCCTGCGCGGGTTTCTTGCCTGCGTCCCAGAAACTGGCCTTCTGAGCCGACCCGTGGCCTCCCCCATGGTGTCACTAGCCAAACTGACCCAGTCTCCCAGGCCGAGTTACAGAGCCACCTACATGGCGACTATAGGGCCGAACCGCCCTCACGGTCTGCTGGGTCGGGCCCAGCGGACAGGGTCAAAACATAGAGGGATGACCCACCCAATGGGCCGGGTCAGACCCAACGAGTCTGACCGGGTTGAAACAGACCAGGTTGGCCCAAAATGGGGTGGGCCAAGTCGGTCCGACCAGTTCGGACCGGACCTAGACCCATTACTGACCATTACCTTCTTGGGCCATATCTTTGGCACCGGACGTCCGTTTGACAAACCGTCAATAATGCTAGCTTTTCATAGAGCATAGCCATCCCATTGAGAATACCCCACAGGAGTTCAGGGTATAGTTGAGATGCAGTTAGGTTGGTTCGTACACGAAACCAATAGGGCCCCGGGACTAAAAAGGCTAATAACTCACAAACTGGGCATTTGATTGACGCGTCATCTGTTGCGTTGAGACCCCTATGACGTGGTGATTCTTTTAGATACTTCCACGTGAGAAATCGTGAAACATGGAGTATCGAACAGTAGCTCATGGAGTGGATCCTCCCGGAGACAAGCGTACCGAGTGTGGTGACCTAGTAGCTGTAGACCTAACGATTTCTTTACTAATTCGACTTGGAGTGATTCGATTAGCCCAGTGGACAGAGCACCTAGTTTGGAGGCAGTCCCACAGCGGATGGACCACCAGGTAGTTGGAAGCAGACCCGCAGTACTCAACAAGAGGATTACCTCTGACAGCTATTAGGGGGAGTGCCCAGTTTGGCGGCAGACCCACAACGGACAGAGTGCCCGGTTTGGCAGCAAACCCATGGTACTCGACAAGAGGAGTACCTCAGTAGTCCAAGGTAAATGAGTAGTGCCTCAGAGTCATGACATGGCCACTGTACTGATAGAGGAGGTGTTTTCCAGTATCTGTGGTTTCATTTAGAAAAATCCTGGTTTGAGCTGAGTAGTGACCTTTTTGTTTTCTTCATGATTGAGATGGTTACTTGATTACTTAGGTATATGTATAGACATATACCTATGTAATGGTTATGCTTTTAAATATTACTTTTTGTTTTATCCTTGTAGGATTTTGTGAGACCTTAAGGGTCTTGGGGTCCCTACTGAGTATCGTTATAATCACCCCTACACGGGATATGCCTGCACCTTGTTTTGTTGGATGCAGACGACAGACAACGCTGACAGAGGCCGAGAGTTCCAGGACTGGAAGGTTCCCAGAGGAGGACATTACAACGTATCAGTACATGGTGAAGTCTGACCGATGAGGAGTGATGTGGAGACCATCTGTACCTTCCCTTCATATAGGAGCCCCGGAGGATGATCCAGTAGATGCTAGACACCTTCCATCTATTTGTCTTTTAATTGTACGTGTTTTGTCTTTTCCTTATACTTTACTGTTGGGAAATTATTTACGGACCATTTTAGTTTTCAATACACTTGTTATTCATCTTTTACTTTGTGGTTTCTTCCTCTTGTACTCTGGTTGTGTGTGTTTATGATTTATAAAGACAATTCCTTCCTAGTTTTAGGGAATTAAGACTTTGGTGATAGTCACCAGCCCATGGCCTATTAAAGGTGGGCTTGGGGTAGTCACGATATGGGCCCCGGGGAAGGGTCATGACACTTTACACCACACACATCACAAACCAAGTAAAATGGATCATGTTATTTAAAAATGGATTAAATATTTCAAAAAAATAAAAAACAAAGAAAAAAAACACAAAACAACTCCGAGTACAGGGAACACATCTGGTTCTTCTACTCCCAAATACTCTCCATATGGATACCATGACTCCACACCACATGAAACAAACGGATGGTTTAAAAACACATCAACTTTTCTTGGAGATCAATGATTTCTACTGGTCATCTGAAAGAATTGTATCATCCAGGATATCCAACTCTCTTTAGTCAATGACATGAGAGTCATCATGAATATACCAAAAAATATGGCATACATGGAAGACATCATGGATCCTCTCCTACCATGGTGGAAATAGGGTCTGATATTACAAATCACCAACATAACCCAACACCTCAAAAGGTCTAACACATATGGGGGAAATATTAATCCCTCTACTAAACCTCCATTTCCCCTATCTATGGGAATATTTCAAGAAGTTGTGGTCTCCAACCTCGAACACTAAAACAATCCTCATACGATTGGAATAATACTGAAATCAATCATGTGATGCATTCAACCTCTCACCATAAAAATGATCTATATTTATCCTGATCTACATCGCATTGGGACCAAAAACATATATCTCTCCCAATAACCATCTAGAACAATATATAATGATATGGTATCCCATAAAAATCATTAATGAAATCCATGATAATGACATAGTGATGCATATTATTATAAGAAAACTATACCAAAGTTTTGTGTCACACCCAATATCATTCAATGTCCAAGATACATTCTTTCAGCTTTTCCTCCAGCATCTAGATAGTTTGTTCCATCTTTATATCTTTCTGAGAGTGAGAAGTTATGCTAAGGCATAATTGAGTTCCAAAATCATGTTGCAGTCCATTCCATTTTCTTTTGGTAAAATGTTCATCCTAATCTAGTACAATTGAACTCATTACTCAATGTCACGACACCACCTAATCCATATACCTCCCAGCCAAATAATTTATTATTCTCAACTCCTTGATTACTATAAAGTGAGATGATTTCGTCAGGAAATATTCTATCACATAGATAGAAACACAAACTCCCTTTTCTCTAGGTAAACCTGTGGAAAAATATATTGATATGTCATTATATTATAACTCGAGAACATCCAATGGAAGGATGAAACAACCTGGTACATCATGTTAACCCTTCACACGATGCAAAACAAAGCACTTTTCCACAGACTTTACCGCTTCTTGTTTCACCTTAGGTGACCACATCAACATTTTCAAGCCATTTTTCATCTTATAAATTCTTTAGTGTACAACTATCAGTGATCTATATAAGTCATGAAGGACATCATTGAGTATTTCCACTTGAATAAAAAACCTTTCATGAAACAAAATCCGGCTCTTACCATCCTCAAACGTCCCCTATAGAGCTTAACTATTCCCAAAATGATTTTGTAATAACTCTTCCCTTGAGCATCCCATTGATAATACTACACCAACTACATAAAACGTGATAACACCGTCATCTAAAAAAATAGAATCTTCCAAAACCCATTTAGGCATCTGTGTGTAAGGCTTTTCATTCCTCCATTTCACTCCAAAAATCCAAATACTCTTGAAAAAACACCCTTCCATAACTTTCTTTTCAATGAATCTGCTAAAATATCCCTTTCATGGGTATAAGAGATCTCAAAATCATAATCCTGAAGAAACTTTATCAACCAGTATTGGAATCTGTTCAAATAATATTAAGACATGATATAACTAAAGCACTTATTATCCATAAATTCCTCAATGTGATCCCCATCGAGGTAATTTCCCAACAAATTTAGTGAAAACTCAAGAAAATAATGGTCTAGATAATGAGTTGTATAGTTACACTAATGGGGATGTAACTGAATAGACCATTAAGATATCAATTCTAGAATCTTCATTAGAACACATCCCTAGACTATAAGGTAAGATTCATCGAACACATTAAACAACACACCCCCTATAGTAGATGAAGCTTTGGATCACTTAACATCATCCCTTTAATGTAACAGAACCCTTCCTAGAACTTATCACTCCACAAAAATTCTTTTTTTTAGGTTAGAGAAATATATAGGGATGAAACTCAATATAAATTAGTTAAAACACTTGATAATTTCTTATGATACCCAGAAACCTATGAACCTATACTTCATTCTTGGGTTCTACCCAAGATAAAACTACTTCAACCATAATGGGTATACTACCACACCCATCTAAGACACCACATTCATGCAGAAATGTACCTATATTGTCCAAAATTTTCTATTGTACAACTTTCTATATAGTTGGTGGTATTTAAGAACATGCATGACTTATCATAGATGGTTGATATAATCCTCTTCTAAATTCATGTAGATAAAGAAATCATTGATGAATATGATGATGAACTGATCTAGTAACTCATTAAAATAGGAGTTTATAAACCCCATGAACAAGGATGGTTAGTTCATATCAATAAATGGTGTGACTATAAACTCAGTGTTCCCATAAATTCATATAAAGGTGGTCATCAAGATATCTCCCTCATTCACCCTCAACTAGTGATCTCGAGACAAAAAACTGATCATAGAAACCAAATCACCCCTTTTAGATTGTTGAAAGTATTGTCTGTCATTGGATGTGGGTAAATGTTCTTGGTCGACACGTGATTCAACTTCATGTAGTTTATACACAATCGTAGACCACCATCCCCAATATTTTTGATCAACACTAGAGAACCACACTGTGATGGAATGGTCCATATAATAACCTTATATATAATATCAACCATCTTAATCCTTAACTCTATCAATTTATAAGGTTTCATATGATAAGTATCCATCGATAATAGAGAAACACCTGGCTATAAGTCTATCTTGAACTCATCATCACATTGAGGGGGTAGCATCAGAACCTCGTTGGGGAGAAAATCTAGGAACTCCCCCAATAACCTAAGGAATCCCTACCATCCCAGTTTCCACTCATTCCACTTAAAACTCATCCATCAATGAATGAAGGGACTCCATATAATGAATTCTCACCTAACTACTCTGGTAACCAATGAAATTCACACACTGGATATCCACATCTAGAAACACAACTCTCTTATAAAAGTAGTCAATAAGAGCAAAAATAGTATACAACTAGTAGATACTGAGAATAACATAATATGGATTCATCTATAATAGGAAAAAATCCAAATGGGATTGATTCAGCCCCATTATCGGTCTACACCCCTAGAAAAAATCAAACATGATAGTCTAGCCTCCGACTAGAATAGTCAACACCAGGGGCATGAGAATCCTTTCTTTATCAAGTCCCTAAGAATGGGCTAGTGAAGATGAAATATAGGAGTGTGATGATCATATATCAAACAAGGCATAGAAATGGGTACCAAAAATATTTTTCATACCTTTAACACCCTCTGCCCCTCTGGAACTTCTTCCCCCACAGCATGTAACTGGCCATGCCCATCTCATCTACCTCCTCGATTAATTCCTTCTCCACAACCACCCTTGTGTCATGGTATCTGAATAAGGGGATCATATTAAGGTGGGAATCTATATTACTTATCTAACCATAAACGATAGAAAACCTATTACCCATACTTCTAAAAAATCCTCAATGGAAACTTCTGCTGAAGTTGTAACTGATCCTGGCCACCTCCACCAAAACTGAACTCGGGGAACGATTGGGAATTGGTTCTGTTGATGGCCAGGAACCCCAAAAAAATAATCTATAAACAACTCCCAATAATTTTATGGAATCAATTATCTATAGAAGTCTATAAAAGATGATTCAATGGTAAAATCCCTGATGATTTAATCCTTAATGGCCCTAATTCTTGAGACCATCCACTGACAACCCTTCCCCTCAAGGGACCCTACTAGAGCCCCTCTCCCTGATACCTCCTCATGAGAACATACACTTGACCAAATATACATTCTTATGAACCTCCAGGTATGTTTGGAATGTAAATGGAGTTTCTAGATACATGATAGATGTAAGAAGTTCATCCTCAAGACTTCTCGGATGAGACACCTCATCCAGAAAAATATTTGGGGAAAATAGAAAAGGGATTTGAACTTGTTTACGTACTCCTAAAATGATATGCTCCCCTGAAAAAGAGAGAGAAGCTCCTTCCTCTTTATTTCCATCAGGATTGATGAAAGTAACTATACCAAAAACATCTTCTCGAAGTCTATTTACAAAACTCTTTCCTCCTCACACTCTCCAATATAAAATATCCACCACTAACATGATTCTCCCTATATATGACTAACTGCTAATGGGACTCAGTACTCCATAATTTATGAAATAAAAATGAAAATGATATCAAGAACCTCCAACCATCTTTATATATCTTTAATTCTGAAAAACCACCCTCATACATCCACCAATCCTTTCACTATAATGTGAAAAAAAATCCTAGTCCACTGATCATCCCCCTCATTCATATCAACCATTTATTGATCAATCAGATCAAACTGCAGAAAATCAACTGCCTGAGCTATACAAAGACAATTTCTAGGATCTATATTTGAAAGTAAAACAAGGAGTTACTATTCTATAGTAGTATAAAATTTTATTACAATATGTATTAACTCATTTAATTTATTTTTTATTAACATGAACTTCCCCAAAACAACCAATTCAAATAATAACATATGTTAATATCAAGTGAATACCTATCCTAGGTCTCCATATT
The DNA here is from genome assembly GCA_963277665.1 of Viscum album. NCBI lineage: Eukaryota > Viridiplantae > Streptophyta > Magnoliopsida > Santalales > Viscaceae > Viscum > Viscum album. The sequence goes on along the minus strand of OY728135.1, from coordinate 595,580,219 downwards.
GCAGAAGTTGATATAATATTGCTATTAAATAAGATCAGATTCAGTGCACTGGATCATGGTGGCCCTAAAATCCACATTCCAAGATAGTATCTCTGGACTATGTGAAACACAAAGGTCAACTAGAACTATTTACATACCACCCCATGAAATCCTCACTATGCCTAATTTCAAAAACGACCCTATAACTTAGCCATCACCTTTGATACAACTTTTTCATGACCCCCTCCCTCCAAAGATACCCCTCCTGGGATGGTAATGAAGGATACAGGATAATAAACCTCGATTCCCACAACCTAGTAGGCCTTGTTTTGGAGACTAGTGAAAAGGGTGTATAATTTTCACAATATGGGAGGCATTACCCATTATAAGAAAATAATACTTGGAGATAAGATGAATCATACTCAAACAACTCTAAGAAACACACAAACACACACAAATATATATATAAATAAGAAACAGAAAACCATCCCACAATGTATGTGTAAATATAATTCATACATATAAAATAATTTCTCCAAAGTAAATAACAAAAAGTAATTATAATGAAGCGATGCAACAACTCTCAGGGATTCGAGCTTTTATGGTCTAAAAAGATCTACAAAATAATCAAGGAAAACTCAAAATAGTTCTATCTACATAGGGTGATAATAAGGGTATAATAAATAAAAAAACCAATTTCTCTCGTGAACTTGTAAAATAAGCATACTAAGGAACCTATGAGAAAATAATATAACAAATAGCTCCTAAATATGTACAGTAACCAAACCCAACCTCCCTATGAAAAAAATAACCAAATAACACAATTCATGTAATATAATGTAAAATTATCACATAGACAAGGGTATCTTACACCAGTTTCCCAATGTTATTTTCTTCTCACATATAATGTTGTAAATCTTGGTGCTCTCATCCCTTTTGTTTATCACACCTCCTCACAGGCACGGTCACAACACACCTAACCTGCTGAAACATGGACTTTCCACCATATAAGCACATTCACATACATCTCACCTAAAAACACCTAGGCATATGCCACACAAGCATGGTCAAATCTCACATATAAACCCTTGGGTCATCACTTCTCATATCGATGATACCTTGGACACATATTGCCTCACCTGAAAACACTAGGGATATTATAACTCACTCAATGATATCTGGGCCAATTGAAAAACCATCTAAAGCACTAACAGGCCTCCGAAAATCACATCATCTTCCATATCTACTTCACTGAGAAGAGAGAGTGAGAAATTATTGGTACCCAGCCAACTATACACATCACCAGATGTTGGGAAAACAAATATTTCATGACTCTGCAGGTATTCGTAACAAAATGCTCAACATGGGTTGGGTGTGTATTGAAATCACAAGAATGAAAATTGTATATATATATATATATATATATATGGAAAATCACACAATCCCAAACTATGGGTTTACAACCAACAAACAAATTCACATCACCTTCACTATTTCTACATCCATTTAAGTCATATATTAGTATCTACAACACTCATATCATTTAGTATCAAATCCTAATATGTTCTTAACATTTCTTATCTGTTTAACAACCATTCATTTAATTATTTAAAATCAACCACCTTTGATGACACAACCAATAATTATATTCCATTAACCACTTTCATATAATTGAAAAACATCCCATGTCATTCAAAAATTATTCCAAAACATTTCAATTTATTCCATCATGTAACGGGAATCTAGCACAACATAACCACATAAAAAATGTTAACATTATATCACTTTCCAACCCCAAAATCATGGCCAAACAACCATCACATCATCATCCCATAATTACAATTAAACAATCCACACCATCATTTCACCACAATCACTACCAAAAAAAACATTATCCCAAAATTCCTCATCCACACACATCACAACACATGAAGATCATTTTTCAAATTTACAAGGGGGTTTTATCACATTCAACTTTAATTATTTTGGGCGTTATCACACAAAACAAATCCTAAGGAAACTGTTTCATTATCCATGTATAAGTAATAAAAAATATCTATTTAGGTTGATATCTCAATAATCACAAAAAAGGGTTCCAAAAAAATGTCAAACAGCACAAACAAAACCATGAATGACCCGAATTTTCAACAGTTTGTTTAGTCCATATAATTCACAATGTGACAATCATATCATGATTGTAAAAACATGTGAAGAATACCCCTATACATTTCAATTTCAATTAACCATTTTATATATGTTATATTAAGATGAAAAAATCATAATCCATAGATAAAAAAAGTAGATCCCCTCTCACATGTTACACAACAAGGAGAAATGAGGGAAATCCTACATCATTGAAGCATTCCATCTTGATGTGCACCACATGGTGAATAAAAATTCTCAAAAAAACCACACCACATTGAAATGAATATATTCATATACAACATTTCAAGACCATCAAGTATAACCCAACACACACCGTAAACCAAAGAAACAACACTTTTGTAGATCCCAAGGAAAGAGCTGAGAAAAATGGGTGATCAGTAGAAGTGTACTCACCCCCGATCAACCATGAATTTTTAGAGAACATCCACTAGAATCAATAGAACAAAGAAGACTGAAGAAGGTCTTAATGGTCACCCTGAGGTGCTTATGGTTCACCCAAAATGAGATAAATGTGATATAAAAATGAATGTTAAAAATTTCAGAAAAATATATTTTGAAAACTGCACTGGATTTTGGGATTACATGAAATGTATTCTTATTTCAAATAATGAAATATCTTCTAATAGGTTTCTACTAGAAAATGTGTTGCCTCTTAATTTTTTTATTTATTTTTGGATATATAAATATTAAACATCTTGAAATCATCCTACAATATCTGTAAAATATATACACATCATGAAACCCTCTATAAAATATGTGAAGCTAAATTTATTATCGTGTAATCTACTTACATGAAATGTAACCTACCTGCTTCTAGAATTTAGATATTTAACACCTAAATATTACCTTCAAGATCCATCTAAACACCTCAAACAACCAAATTTTCCAACGTAATATATTGGGAATGGTCAAACTGCTATAACATCCACATACTAATTAAAATAAATTATCTTTACGATTTTTTAAAAAAAATAAACATATATGATTGTATTGGAAATAGTATATAAAATGTAAATATCATTCCCCATTATTTAAACATGATTACAAAACATCCAATGTAATATGGGGAATTACGAAACATCCAATGTAATATGGGGCATGGTTTAAAATTTGTATATCCACATTCAAACTAATCATTATCCATTTAATAAATTATGGTAGATGGTATCATAAGAGGTAAACCTAAATTATTAATATGATTCAACAAAGGATTTTGACATAGAATAATATACATTAAATGATTTCATTAATAATTACATACTAAAATACCCTTTTACACATTAAAAATTAGTTATGTTTAAAAAGAAATGATATTATAAAAAAATTTATTTTAATATAAAATAAAAATATTTTTAAGAATGTTTCATAAAATGATTGTGTTATGATGGAAGAATAATAATTTATTTCTGAATATATAATTAAAAAATATTCCTTATGTATATGTTTTTTCAAAAAATTCATAAAAAAACATTATATAGATGACAACTAAATAAACCATTCAATCCATGTTGTAAAAATTCCAACAAGAGAAAAAAAATTTAAATGATCATATGATAATTGTAACAATATTTGGGTAAATAATTATTACAAATTAGTATGTGGAAAAAAATTGTGTTTTATGGGAAACAGTATGAAAAATATTTTTTATAGAACAAAGTCTCTTCAAAATATTTTATTATTGACGTGGGAATTAACAAATGAATATTTTATTTTCACCCAATATGAATCCACATAAAACTAATTCAAACACAACAAAATGTAACCAAAATTAATTTCCCACATAATCATAGGATAAATAAAATCAATGAAGTATATGTTTAACATAATGAAAAGAAATTCATTTAATAAATCCCTTACTAATTTTTAAGTAGTCAAATCATACACACTATAAAAGTAAAAATAATAATAAGAAAATTTTACAACCATTATGATAGTAATATTAATGATATGATATATCAAATGTAATTTTATACACCGCACACTCGGTATATGTGTTGAATAAAGAATATATCATAATGAAGTAAAAAAAGTGAGATGAGAAACTCTTACCTCATGCTTACTTTCAGTGTTTAAATCTTTATCATAATGTATCATCATTTAAATAACATTGTTAGTTAATTAGAGTATTATATTCATATATATTACCTAATATTGTCCTTTTAAAACATATTATCACCCCTTAATTAATATTATTTCATTATTTTTATTGTCTATATGTTTTTGTTTCATAGTTTCATGGCAGGATTACATGTGTATAGTAGTGAATGTTCTATTAAAAAGGTAATAAAACTACTTATTTGAATTGAAATGTTATTAAATAAAATCCATATGTTTAAATGGTCTTATATTTCATTTTATTTACAATATGAGGAAGATGAATTTGATAAAATATTAATGAAAAATGTTTAGAGTCTTTTGGCGGTTTTTCCTACCATCACCAACTATTTTCATTTTAATTAATATTATGTGTTTATAATAATTATATAAAATTAAATTGGTTATAATATATTTATTAAAATAATTAATATAATAAAACTACTTTTATGACCATCCATGAAGGCAGTAATTCAAAAGAAACAAAATCATTATTCAAGGAGATAGTTAGCAGTCATAATTTGGACATTGGTTTGGTTAATTTTAATTAGATGAGGTAATAAAATGGATGTATATAAGAAAATTTATTATAAACCAAAACTTATAGAATGTAAACTATTATATATTTATTATTCTTTTATATATAATGGTTGCTGATCAGAATGTAAAAGAATAATATAATTTAACAGAGGTTGTTTCTGAAAATAGCCTCTTTAATATCACTTCCTTGAAGGAACTGTTAATGACCTTGTAATATGAATTTTGGTGACACTTGAAGAAATTTTATGTGGGGATATATGTTAGGATATATTTTGGAAAAGTTTGTATGTGCTTCATGAGAAGGAATTTTTTCTATATTCTTGAAGAAATTGTACCCACAATACATACCTAATATATATATAAATCCATTCACATTTGGGAAGAATTGAATCCATTAAATTTACATAGATATTAATGTTGTAAATTATGGTTATGGTAAATTAAAACATTATAAAAACAATTAATGGTGTATTTTTTTTAGGAATTTTAACCGTTTATGTTTTAACTAAAATCTGTTAAATTATTTTGCATATAATGCGGTAATTTTTTTTACAAGAGTAACATTTTATACATAAAAATGAAAATGACCTTGAAACCTAATTAAGAACTTCTAATTCCAAATATTTTATAATTTTAATTACTTAAACTAACACATTTTTAAAATGATATTAAAAACTAATCTCGTGGATAATATGATAATGTAGTTTTTTAATGAGATAATGTTCGAAAGATTGAAATGTTTTCATATAAATATTTATTATGAAACTGATTTGAATGACCCAAATTTTATTAATAGATATTTATATTAACTATTATGACATTAAAACCAATTTATTATATAGTTTATTATTATAAAAGATATTGATGAATGGTAAATTTTCAATTAAAATTTATTATTTTTTGTTATTCATAAAAAATAGAAATCCTCATAAAAAGATTAACCCTAAGATAATTTTAATATTACTATATAAAAAATTATGTCTATTTATTCAAATAGAATTTAATAATGCATAAAAATTAATTTTAAAAATATATGCACCATTAAAATGTAGTTAAATTTCCTTGAATGAAAATATATCTTTTTCTATTTAAATTTTTATTTTTTTCTTAGATTATTAATATAAAACTAAATAGGATAATTTTTTTAAAAAAAATATTTAATATATAACATATAAATATCATTAATATCATTCACTTATAATGATTAATTAAATTTTTCAAGATAAAATGTCATTATAGACATAAAAATAGGTTTTCAAAAAAAATCCCTTTTGTTAGACTGGTTTTTTAATTTTATTTATAAATTATTTTTTAGCAGTGAATTTTTTTATAACCATGTGTAATGTATATTTTAAAATTTTAGGTATTCTCATTCATTGCAAATATTAAAATGGATTTTTTATAATTTTTGTTTTTAAAATAGTTTTTTATACTATATCTATATTCCTTTAAGCTCGTTGTCGTATGCTGCATATTAATAAAACATTGACTTATTTTAAAAAAAGTGTTGTTACATCCTACCACCCATGAGGACAACCAATAGTCCAACTAGTGATTCATGTGGGTCCTTTGAGGTCCCATTAATGGCCAATTTATTATACACTATTGAGTATTAAATGTATTTAATTTAATGAAATATAATTATATATTTATTTTGTATCTTAATTTCTAATGAGTACAATATTCATGTCATACAATTATTCATATATATTTATTTTGTTTAAATATTAATATAAATATATTAATTCCAATTATTTTTAAACTTAACAATTTTATTTTGTTTATTATATTTTTTATTTCAATTTTATATATTATTAATGTAAAATATCATTAGTAAATAACTAAGGATTATAATTAAAAGTTAATAATATTATAAACAAAATTGTTTAAAAATTATTATTTTTTATATGAAATTATTTTTTCTATTAAATAAATGGATAAAACAAAAAAATTTAGAAATATATTTTTAAAAATTAATATTATATATATAACAACAAACAAATTACACATTTAGTATTTCAAAAATAATATTTATTAACTATGTTTTAAATGTTTTCTAAGAAATAGTACAACAAATATAAAAAATCAAATCTTTTTAAAGTGGTTTATTTTGTTAAATTTACATAACAAATCAAACCAAATCAAAAAATACTATTTAAATTAATAAGGTACTCTAATTTAATGAATAAAAATATATTTAAATATTTTCCAAAAAAATATTCCTTAATAAAAATATTATTTATTTGAAAATAAAATGTTGTTTCTTAAAAAATATTTATTTATTTTCAATATATGATAATAAAATGATATTTATATTATATAAAAAACTTCTTTTTATAGAAAATCATATTTAAAAACATCTTTGTTGGTTTTAATTTATAAAATAATCTATTTACTAATCATTTATTGAAAAAATATTTATCTTAGATTATTCGGGTGTTACATAATTTCTTTTTTATCAATGTTTGATACTTGAATTGATAATATTAAATAAAAATATGGTGTATCCTTATTTCCATGAGTTGGGATTTTCAAATAAAAATACTTGAAATGCATTTTTGATCAAAATTTGAAATAAAATAGGATTACATAAGAAATGATAGTTAGTGTCTCAAACATCATAAAATATGTATTATTTTAATTTAGATATTTTTAATGTAGAAATGATAAATCCTAGTCTATAAATACAAATACTATCATTACATATTTTGAAAACTCCACATACCAAGCTACGTTAACTATTTGATATCCATATTTTCTGGAAAAATATTTTTTATGAATTTTATATAAATTTTGAAATGAGTAAAGGACTCAAATCATGTAATATATGTAAATAAAATATTTTCTAGGGGAAATAGAATTAAAAGATTAAGAAGAGATCTATATTTTTTTAAGAGGTAAAACATCAAAAATAACGAACATGGTCATGGGAGGGACAATCATGTGAAACTATGATAGAAAATTATATTGGATCTCATTAAAAATTAAAATAGATTTATATTATTAAAAATATATAAATTATAATTTAGGTAAAAAAATATACAAAAATAAAAATTAAATGTGATAAAATTAGGATTGGGACTACAATCTGAGAGTATAGAATTGGGTGTATAATCATTATCTTGAAGAAGAAGGTGAAGGATATATTAATATTTTCTAAATTTGATTAACCACCTGGCTATCAAAAAATAGGAAGAAGAAAATAATGAAATTTGCAATTGAATGATATTATAAATAAAATTGAAGATATATAGAAATATTAATCTTGTTTATGATATGGGTGTAGGGCCTTTTAAAATTTGAGTAGTTGTTGTTTCTTTGAAGATCATAAGAGCTCATTTTAGTTGTAAAAGTGAATAAAATTAATTCTATAAAATTTATACCTATATGTTATATATTTTTTGAATGTTTTTCATATAGAATATTGTATATTAAGAATAAATTTGGGGATTTTGGTAGAGTAATATGATATGTCTCATTTTATGGTGTGTCATCTTATGTTTATTAGTGATCTTGTTCATGAGGTTTGAAGAATGATTTCAAAATTGATTTAAAATAACAATGACCTGGGATAGGCTATAAAGTTCAATAAAATATTGAAAATTTTATTCATAGTTTCATTCTATGTCTTTTTTTGGGAGTCACCTTGGGTCAAGATGACAACATTCCAAAACATTGTATTATAATAATAAATAACATGCCTAAATTGTGTCCAATGAAAATAATTTATCATTGAGAATAGTTTGTCACATAAATCTACTTTAAACCCTATAAAAATAACATATTCCATCCTTTACATTATTACCTAATTTCATGTGTTATGTTTTATTAGTATTGACTAATTAATCCCACTATTATCCTAACATATAATAGAGGTAAAACCCACAATAGTAAAAATACATAATAGCTAAATTTTAATTTCTAAAAAAATTAAATATTTGATTCACCCCTGGGTATATACAATGGTCATAAGGGATATTTTGATTGGTATTAGATAAATTTTTTCCAACTTAATAATTATTTTATTTTATTTTGTTGGAATTTTATATTTTAATAGCTGATGCTAATATTTGAAATGTTTGAATGATATCCAATAATAGATAAATATGTTTTCATCGCTATCAATGAAAACCTGGAGGAATATTCTAATCTACAAGGGAAAATAATGGTATGTATTTATTAGTAAAATATATTACTTTTTAATCCATAAGAAATTAAAATTCAATCTGTGGATAATTTGAAGAATAATTACATGAAAAATAACTTAGCAGTATTTACATTTAAGTGAAGTATTATGTTAAAATGGTCACCATTAAATTTTTTTAAAAAAATTACTATAATATACTAATGTAATATATATTGTAAAATTATAACTGTAAAAGTATTTTGATGCAATGGAAGTTGAATTAGTGTAGAAGTTGATAAAATTAAATCCTCTCACATAGATAGTTGTAATTGAGGGATATTATATTAAATGAATTATGGAAATATTTTCTATTGAAAATGATGAATTTTATAGGGAAATATGTGAGAAATATAAATTTTAGAAAAAAATTTATTATTTTTTCAATGAATTGTAGAAGTAAAATAATTATTCTTAAACTATAATGGATTATATGTTGTAAGTAAAAGATAAAAATATTATATAACATGAATTTCTTTGGAAGGTAATGTAAAAAGTTTTATCAAGAAAATAAATCATATTTTAAAATTTTATTTAGAAGGATTTTTTTTAATATATTAAGAGGAAAATAGTACACTCAAACTAAAATAGATTAAATTTGAAACTAATTTCAAAAACATTGAATCAACTATAACTGTAATATAAAAATATACAAAGATAAAAATATTGAAACTCATGTTTTTCATAGATTTATTACTTCTAAAGTGATTAAATTCTATAGAATGAAGTGATGAGAATAATTTCAGAAAAAACCTTCAAAAATAAAATTAAAAAAGGTATTCCATAGAATTATTGAATTTTTTATACTAAATATATTTTCACAAGGTTCACATATTTAAAATAAAATAAATAAATATATAGATATAAATTCATAGTAATTTAACCATATATATAAAGTGTGCATGTAATAATTTACATTAGAATAATGTAACTATATACATCCAAAAAAATGGTTGAAACCTTTCTAAAATTATATGTTTCAAAATCTGGATAGACTACACCTAATAAAAAAAGTGTGTGTCTTGTTGGACATTGATAATGATTTTTTAGATTTTGATGAAATGACATTGATTGATGATATAATAAGTTAGTATGTTTAATTTATTTATGTCATTATATTAAGGGGTGTATATCCAAAGGTCAAATAAAAAATTCATTACGAAAAAAGAATTAATTATGAAAAAAGAATTCATAAATATATATGAATTTATCTTATAAAACATATTTGACTATTTTGACTATTTTAGTGTTTTCTCAAACACATATAGTTAATATTATTATAACTATTGGTATTTACCAGCTAAATAAACTCATTTTCTAATAAATATATAAATCAAAATTAGTAGAAAATACTACGTAGGGAAGTCAGGTCTGCCCTGGGAAAGTAACCATTAATGATGTGTGATGGACACGCAACTCCCATGAAGTCAGTAATGATGACTAAGAATGATATCCCACTATGGGAGAAGATATGTATCTATTATAGTAATATAGGAAACCTAATAATTGATAGTTTCTTAAGACTATAGCTAAATAAAAAGGGTTAAATCAATAACCAATAATGAAATTCATCCAAGAGTGACATAGTAGGATAAGATTTGTGGTTCACTGAAGATTACCTAAGGATATCCCTAGGTAGGGAATCACATAATCTGTTGTTTTTTTGCTGAAAGATTAAAATAAAATTCTTTTTAATGTTATTATATATATGGCATGGATTATTAATAAAGAAGATATGAAATGATACAATGTTAAAGAAATGTTTTCTCCTAGTACCGATAGAGTTTCCATGAAAAAAGAGTCTACATGGAATACAAAAACTTTTCCATATACCCAAATTGTACCAAACTACATTTAAATATATGTTTGAAAAAAATATAAATCTAGGGAAATATAAATTGGTTTAATTATACTTACTAAATAAAATGAAAAAGAATTATATATATATAAATAAAATTCATATGGGAATGAAATTAATTTTTACTTGGATGAATATATTTGAAGTATCAACAAAAAGGAAATGGTAAACAGGTTCAATCATTTTAGAAAATCAATGGAATAAGTGTTTTGGTTGAGAGAAAATTCACTAGCATCTTAATAACATTTAAATTTTTTTATGTCAAATTTATTTCAATACAGTTATATATGACCATATAGAAATAGGGGATTGAATGTGATGAATTGAAATAAGGTAAATATTGAATGTTTTAATTCTAAAAAATATTGAAGAATCATCCATCATGGAGAACATCTCAATTTAAATGTAAGATTCTATTTGTAAAACATTACTTAATATATTTTATCTATTTTCATATTTCCACTAGTATAATGAATTATTGGACCTATTTTTTTAAAATAAATAGCTATTCTAAAGAGTAATATAGTGAATCCCATGGGAGTAAATTTTCAAATAATTATGATTTTGGAATAACATTAATTCCTATTATACATTAAAATTTTGAAATTATTGAATTAAAATAAAGATTCGTGTATTTTGATCTCATTACAATGATTTTTTTTATTTTGTAAATTGAGGTTTCAATAGAGAGAGACTTTGATGTTGGAATAGGGTAAGTACCATACTTACACATAAATATTTTTAATTTTTTTGTTATGTTCGTAGATGTATTTTTAAATTTTATAATAAAATATACTATAAACCCATGAAATTTAAGAAAAAGTAATATGGTTTTTATTTTTAATATGGAATTTCTTGTTTATGTGAATATATTTTTTATTGGTTTTTGCATAAATATACATATGGTTCACTAATTAAACACGCATTTCTAATATAATATGTGATTATACCATTTGACCATGGAATCACAAGATCTCAATCAATGTAGAAGAATTAATGGTGATAATATGTGTTTTAAATTCATAATAATATGGGAGAGAAGACCCTATATTTACATTTTAATTTATAAAGAATAATGGGGAGTATAGTGAAATTTACTTAGGAGTAAAATTGGATTTAAAAAAATATAAATGTAGAGATAAAAGTACCCAAAAATAGTTGATATTTTGATTTTTTATTTACTATTTATTTCAATGTCAATGTGTAATTTCTAAATTGGGTGACAGAGTGATTATCTACTAAATCAAGAATACAATAGAGATTCTCTTGAATTGTTGGGTAAATTAATAGAAGGATAATGAATAAGTATCATTTCATAAATGGTAATTACATATATGGTTTTTTCTTAAATGAAATGTGTTTATTTTACTCTATGAATAATTTTATTTAACATTTTAGGAGTGAAATTAATGAATAAAACCCAAATAAGGAAAATATTATCTATGCCATGAATATCAATAAACCAATGATTGAGAACCAGTTACTTGATTGATGAATAGATTAAAGAAGAGTGTAGAATGTTTATGTTGATGTCTCATTATATTTGTTGTTAAATATATTGATTGAAATAATTAAGATGAATGTTTATGTTTTTTGTTTTCAATGATAAAATGGAAGGGAGGTAAAATTCTTTAATTACTCATACTTGATTATATAGACATAGAAATTGAATTTGGAAATAAATTGATTGTGTTTTGAATTATTTTAATAATTACCAAAAATATTTGATGTATTATAATTTGTATTAATATATATAAATAATTATAGTGTATTTGAATGAATAATGAATTTATTTAATAAATCAATAATTATGTCTTTACATTTCTTACTATAATTTTTCTATCGAATAATCTTGATGACTCATTTCATTATAAAATGTATAAACGTTGACAAAAGTATAAATTTGGAAGTGTAAAATCTATAATTCAATTGAGTAACCCATAGAATTAAATAGGTAAATTCTGACTTTTGAGGAGTAACTCATGAATTAAAAAGATTCATTTTTCACATCAGTATAGTAATCTATAGATCAAAATAGTAAAGAAACACTTTTAATTAAAAATTCAGACATTAGAAGAGTAAAATTGTAGGTAGAATGAATAATAAGTTACTTCATAAATGTTCTTGATTACATCATTAAATTAAAATGAACTTTCAAACAGTCCTTAGACACTTGAAAAATAATGTGGAATTTGTATAGATAAGCATGAAATAATTTTATTGTTTTCTAAATATCATAACATGCATAGAAGAATTTTTTAAATTTTAGGAATAATAACTTTATAGTTATTTCTAGTTCCTTTTATGTAATTTATACTTCATTTAGTATAATTCATCAACCCTATGTTCATCCATAAATATAGTTTATAAGTTGAAATGAACCCATAAATAGAACATATTAATATATAATAAACCACATGGTGAAATTTTTTAAGGTATATAATTAGATGAAATATGATATTTTTATACTGAATTTATCCTATAAAATTCATAGTGTACATGGAATCATTAAATTATAGGGGGTTTATTGGGTACATCAACTAGATAATACTTTGAGAATACTGAGAAATTAAAGAATAAAATATTCTACAAATTAAAAGTGTTCCGTTGAGCCTATTTTCTTTTTCCCTGATCGAAACCTAAAAAAATCTAAAAGGTACTATTATTAAATAAAAAAAATATAAGATAACATTATTTATATATTATGAAAAATAATATTAATGATGATGAATTATAGAAGATTTAATTATCCCATAAATAATGAAATTATAGAATATGATGAGATTATATTTCATGATTCACTTCCTATTAAAACATGATCAAAATATAATTATTCTATTGTAATTTATGACGCATTAATAAATTAAATATTATTAAATGATAATGTGAATGATTACTAATTCATTAAGATTTAATTTTAATATGAGAATATTTTAATTTTATTGTGGTTTTCAAAATAATAGATAAAAACTAATGATGTATGAAATGATATTCAATGATTCAAATATCATAATTGAGATTTAGTAATGGATAAGATAAAAATACTTAGGTATAGATGATTTATTTTTGGAAAATAGTTTTTTTTAAGAATGAGAAAATTATTTTCCACTCGATGTTTTTAACTGGGAGATATTCACACAGTCATGTAAAATAGTTTTTATATAGGTACAGTGTAAATGAGAAAGATACGAATAGATTTCATTCATAATATAGAAGTGTCTACAAAAAAGAAAAAATTGAGATAAATGAAAATGAAGATAATAATTTTATAGCTATTATTTTCCAACATATAGTGGCTATGGAATGAAATAGTTTATTATGGGAGAAAACCAAGAATAAAATAATTTTATAGAATAATGGAGACTCACTATCTATATTCGAGGATATTTTTTATATTAAAAAATATATAATATTTTAAGGTTTACTAATTTCTAAAAAATGTATTAATAATGTGAAAATAAGGGTCAAGAATATGATCTAAAAAATATACAATAAATATTACAACATATCTATCGATGGAAAATAATAAGAAGAAGATAGTGTAGATATTGATCTTGTGATGAATATAATTCAAAATATGGGTTTTGAATCATAATATATATTAATATCAAAAAAATGAATGATTACATATGTTTAAGAATAATAATATAGGAGGTTCATAAACTAATATTTTATGTATAAAATTTGAATTGATCCAATAAAAATTTTGGGAGGTATTAGATTTGTGGTGGTTAGAGGAGAACATTTTCGTTGAGAATGTTACAAACAAATATTTTATTCAATTATTTTGGAGGATGTGTTTTATTCAAAGACCATGATTCCCGAGATGTATTTTATGGAATTTATCTTACAAAAAATATGGGTGAGGAATCAATTGAGACCTATTTTATAGAGTTAAATACTATGTTGAATCGTGATATACGTGAAGATGTTAGAGGAATAATGTCAATAATGAAAATAAAGACTAAGAAGTAGTGAGAAGTTATGATGCCCGGTGAGATATAGGAAATTTTATGCACTCATTAAATTTTTTTAAATTTTTTTGATATACCATGGTTCGGGATGATAAATACCAAAACCATCATAATCTGAAAATGAATATTGGTGAGATTCTATGATTATGATAAAAAACTGATCATAAGAAAGAGTAGTTTTCCCTAATTGGTGTCAAATATTATTAAAATAATACTTGAAATCCTTACATTTATTTTATGTAGTTTTTTTGATTGGTAAAGACTAAAAAATAAAATATTATTTAAATAGAAAAAAGATGTATACATTCCATGGGATCAATACTTTAAATAGAAATTTTAATTTGGTTTAATATAGAAAAGGCCTAATTCACACCCTCGTATCTACACATATCCAAATGCGTATTTAAATAAATACTCATTTTTCTTTTGATCATGATATCTCTATATAGTATCTATATATGGCTATTTCTATCAACGTTCAATGACGGATATATTATAATGTTATTTTGAATTGTTTAGTGTGTCCAATAATGACTTCATTTTATAGTATTTTTTTGGAATTCACCATACTAAATATTTTTATCTTTAATGTTATCATAAAAATGGGTAATCTGAGACAGTTTTATGAAAACATTGACTATTATCACCATAAATTATCATTAATTCCTATAAATACTAATCACTATAATATCACTTTGAATTCCTTTTATTGGTATACTATTCAAGAACTGACCTTGTATGTTTATTGGAGATCATATACAGTATTCAAAACATTATTCAAGTTGACAAGGATGTGTGGCATTCGATCATTTCGCATATGGTTAATATGTTTCATGATGTTTTTTAGTTTACTCATTTCTTTTTTACCTTTTATTTAGATCGTGTTTATGGTGGATTTAATTCTTGTTATTTTTTCATATCCATTTAACTTTATAATGTGGACCCCAAATAAGATATATAACTAAACTATAGTTTAATGAAAGTGAGGTAATGTAATTCATTCATCCAAGAACACCCCAATCAGTTTCTCGATTATTATTTAACATGAATAAAGTTGTTTGATGGAACCTGTGTGAGGATTAAAAGTTTATATACCAAATAAAGTAAAATATAAAATATCATCTACATCAAATATATGTCCAATGTGATTAGTTATGGAAATACATTTTGTTATCCATGATCAACTAGATGTTATTCTTTCTCTAGTTTCATGTAACACTTTCTAATTTTACAGGTAAACTATTCAATAGTTTTCAAATACTATATGAACATATCATGATTTCATTTGGACATAACAATACAGCTATAGTGTATATAGTCGTAACGAATTGATAATAAAATCCATATCAAGATTCATTCATAGTTATCTTATAGGTGATATTTTAGTATACATTCCATGGTAGGACTATGATCACCTTCATTAGCTTTTTCAAGTAAATACTGTGTGAATAAGCTAAATTTCATCTATGAATGTGTTTTTTATAGACTGGCAAGGTGATTTACATATGGAATATGATATTATATCCTATAATATGAATACACCCCATGATAGTTAGTGCCATGGTTTTGTGGTCCATTCCCAATAACATTATTCATTATCATTTTTTCCTAGTTTTAACTGGATAAAAATGATGACTCATCTAGAACATCTCCAAAATGGATGTATTAGTGATTCTCTTGTCCAAGGAGGGGAAAATTCATGAGTTGTCGATTTTTTTCTGGGTACATTCAATGGATGAATGAGAGGCTGATATCCACACCAATCCTAAAAATACCTCTGACAAGTGAATAATATAAATTCTGAAGTGATGATTTAGTTGTAAATCATGATTTAATTCTATTTAAATATGGTTTAGTGGTTTCTTCATGATCATGGATGTCAAGGATGGATGACTAGAAATACCCAAAGGATGAATTGGATCTATTGGAAGTCATACATAAAATAAGGTGTTGTCACCAATACCTGGTGGGTGATATTTTTATCATTTATAAATAACAAAATATCATGATGTATATATTCTCATATAATGACGTAAACATTTTGTTGAGAATGTGGGTTATTTTTAATAATTTTTATAATTTTTATATGATGTGTAACCACAAGAAAGGATACATTTTAAGGGATATATTATGTATAATGACACAATCCCAGGTGTTCCATGACCTCATTATTTAGTTAATGTTGATTATTATCTTTTCTGAGATATACCATTATATCTAAAAGAAGTAGAGAGTGGATATTCTTAGTACCATATGAATTATATCCTCAGTAATTGATAAAGTGTTTAATAGTTAGTTATTCAATTTATATGGTTGTGTGATGATGGAAAAATATATATATTGGGGATCCTCCAATGGAATTTTCAATAAATATTATTGAGGTATTTTATAATCATGGTCATATATAATTCACAAAGATCATCCATGATATGTTGTGATACACACATGACATTACAAGGTTTTTCACCCAGGTCCTTCAAATGATGGTTCATAACATTTATTTGTACTAGCAGTAGTCCATTTTTGAACATTAATGTTAATGGATTTATTTTTTACTTTAATGCCGGTTATAAGGTGAATTATTTTAATTAGAAACATGTAGATCCTCTATAATAACTTCCCATAATAGAGTTAAATTCAGATGACGTGACAATGGAACACACAATAGGTTCACCAAGGTACACCATGGAAATGATATTTTTTTATTTATTGTAAATTATTTTATAATGGTTGGGGAAATATTATCAATCTAGGAATATTAATTTTTTCATAATATAAGAATGAATTATGTCTAATAGATAGCGATATTTTAATATATTCTTAAATTTATAATCTCGGATGGGTATAACTATTTTATATAAATTGTTTTATAGGGACTATAACAATAACAATTTAATTCCCCCAATTTATTTTTTACTTTGTTACATCGGTAACTCATACACAACATCACATCCCAAATTATCGAACATTTAACAAATCATTGGAGGATGGATACATATATGATTCATGTAATAAATTAGAAATATAATTTATATCTTAAAAAAATCATAAAATAAAATTCTAATTCCATATCAGCAATCATTGAAATAATTCAAGAAATAGTTCTTACTACTCTAAGGGAAAAAATATAATAATTGGTGAACTCATTTTCTTTGTATATATTTTGTACATCAAAATCCATCATGAATATATATTTCATAAATAATACAGAAGGATTAAAAATAAATAAATTCTCTACATGGTCATTAACATATTAATGAAATATATATCCAAGTGCATTTTATATAACATCATAGTAAATAATAACATTGTCTAATGGGAATGTTGTAATACATATTAATCTTACTATCAGGGCCTCATGATATTTTCTTCTTACATTCCATCATGTCATATGAATAAATACATCTTATGTGACTATAAGTAATATATATAATGAAATATTATATAACATAATTTACTCCTAACTATGAGATCTTAAATTCCATGAAGACTCTGAAAAATGTTATTATATATACAAGGATCATAATACATTAAGAAATGCTCATTCTAGGTTATATCATCATAAAAATTAATAAATCAAAAATCTATAATGGAACCCACCTAAGAATTACACACATCCAATGAATTAACGAATTATTTAATGTATAATAAAATATATCATAAATATTAAATTACAATAAATTTCTATATATAATCAAGTTTAAATGAAATAATATTCTCATAGGTAATGAAATAAATTTCATATTAATCATCCTTCTATTAACAAACTTATATAATAATGGATATGTGTTCTGGTAATCATTGAAACGATGATAAATATATCCATGATAATAAGAAATATTGATATGAATGATAACATTATTTAAGAAAAAACGATGGATATATAAAAAATAAATTTCAATGAAAATAGTGAGTAAATAAAATAAAAACATTAAAAAGAAAAGTATTAAAACAATTTTTACATTATTATAAAAACAATTTTATAAGTCACCTCAATCACCATTTTAATAATAATTCATAGAGGGATTTAAGATCAAATTTTCAATATAATTTAATACTATAGATTATTCTTTAAAACCGTACTTTAATAAGTAGTTATGCAGTTGATGATAAAAATATAAAAAATAGGAATGAAATCACTTGTGAGTGTTTTAATGAAATTAATATCGTATAATAAAAAAATCAATTAATGGTGGGTAAATTATAATATTTGAAAAATCATAAAAAAATATATTTAAATCATCATGATTAATAATTTTTATGAAATAATGAAAATTATTTCTTGCGATAAACATTAAAAAACATTCTATTTGATCTTCTTAAAAAAATATTTATAAAAATAACCATTTTGAAAATGATGAAAATATTTCCATTTAATACATTGTATTGAATTTCAAATAAATCCAAAAATTTAATTTTTAATTCATCGTTGTTAAATTATAAAATTCTTGAACCATTTAAATAGTCCATGGAAAATAAGGTTGAATTGGTTATAGAATATAAAACAACATTTTAATGAAAAATATAAATGTGTTTTAAAATCAAAGTATCCACGTAATAAATAATGTGATGTGGAACAGTCAATTACATTGGAATAAATAGATTCTTTATATAGTATTTCATAGAGCAAAAATATAAATATTATAAACTAAAATAGGTTTATAATTCAAAACATGTCCCAAAGAAGAAATATTGAAACAAAACCCTTACCTTTAGTCCTGACTCACTTCATAAGACTTATAAATTCAAATATAATAAACATAAATTAATTAATTATAATATCATAAAAATTATTAATCCTTATTACATTTTAATTATTCATTTTATTTCATTTTAAAAAATGTTTTGTAGTGTTAAATAATCAATTAAGTTCACATATTAAATTTTGTAGTCTTTCAATAAATTATATTTAAATTATCATATATAGGTTGAACAGAGTAAAAAATGGACACAATAATATCATAATTTAAAATAAGAAAATGTTATAATTGAAATTTATATTATAAATATACTTTTAATTCCATACATAAAAGGTTTTCATGAAAAATTAAATACATTATTTCATGGAATTGGTTGTTCATACAAAAACACCTGTTATAATTTCTTTTTTCTAGTAAATGAAATAGAAAAAATGGATATTTTTTAAAATATTATGAATAAAAATAACATAATAATAATAATATATATTAATTAAATAAACATTTATGACCATAAATGTTAGTCATTAACGTAAATTGAATCACCTAACTTCATGAAGGTGGTTTCCCACATGTACATACAAGTGACATCATCGTTTTACAATTGATGGGAATATAAGAGTACGAAATATATATTTTCTTCATAGAAACATAATTTTTTTTATAAAAATATTAAATATCCTTTTAATTTTTTTTATATCTTAATGAGGTGGTTCTGGAATGGGAAACAGTTCTCTTTATGCAGATTTTATTCTGCACTTACTAAAAAATGTTATTTTTATTTCCCATATGATTTAATGATGGTGGAAAATGGTTTTTCCATCAAGATGATTGAATTTTATTATATTAAAAATAATTATTTCATTTACATAGGATTATAATTATATATTTTAGAGATTTATAAGTATAAATAAACTTCAACGATTTCAGTTAATTATCTTACCACCTACTTTCGTATCTTCATTTCGCTATCCCTATAAGCCTATGAGGATTAGTATTTTGGTGATACCAATACCACTAGAACATGGTAGGCAATGTTTAAGATGGAATTTTTAGATCTTGGTAAATATATAGTTCTCAAGGTTTTTGGGATGAGTAATGATAGGAGGCTTCCTTTTATATGTTATAGGATTGTAACCATTGAAAATATAAAGAATAATAAAATATGTAAATTGTATTTATCAATAAAATTGTCTAAACTCGGTCTAATTTATAATGTAATATTTTTATAGTTTCTAGTTCAACTAAAAATATATATTTATACCAATTTTATTGACACTATAAGTCTTAAATCACAGATTTACCCACTCATTAATCCTTTTAACAGTTACAATGGTGATAAAACCTTTACCATGATAATTATTCAGTATGAAAAAAAGAGAAAATAAACATATTTAAATATTTTAAAAATATTATTACATAAGTGGAATCCAATTACGATGATTTTAATTCCATTTTTTATTATGAAAATTATATTTGTAGGATGATCATACTAATAGTCAATTTTTTTAAGAATTTCATATTAATCATAACATTACTTTCCATCGAAATAATTTATAACATTGGATACCTTATAATTAATTTTATTATATTAATTAAAATGAAAATTAATTTATTTTCAATGTTCACAAAAGGAAAAAAAATCCTCAGTATAACATGATTAAAATTGATATACCTAAAATATTTTTTATATAAATAAAATCATTACTGAGATATTAAAAATGTCAAACATGGATTCCTATGTTAAAAAATATTTTTTAACATACATTATATTACTTATGAAATAAATAACTGTTTTATAATAATGTATTAATAAACTAGAAGTTAATTTTTATATTGGTATAATTTCAAAAAAGTCAGAGTATTAAAAAATATAATTTTTTTTATTTTATCAAGAAAATAATTTTTTAAGAATAATTCCGATGAAATTACCATATGTAAATTATGACATGGTGAATAGAAAATATATCTTCATTTATTAAAATAATTTTTTTAAAACAAAATAAATTTTAATTTAAACACATTTTTAAATAATGCTTTTTTTATTATTCTATATTTGTGATGTTCTAGATGTAGAATTATACTATTTTTTAAGAAAGTAATGTTTACCCTCTATATTGGAATATCATGCTTCAACCCCCCCCCCAATATTTTTCTTCTTTTAATTTGATATAAAATATTATATAAATAAATTTTATTAATTATTTATCATGGTTTCTTTCATCTCCAATGTTATGAATTTTAACCTCTGATTACTCAAAAGACAATTGAACAACAATTTTTCCATATTATAATACATTCCCTCTTATGTAAATAATTTTAATAGTAAATTTATTATAATACAAATTAGGTTCAAACACTACTTCCATAATATTAATTATGAGTGTTTGGTCCATCATTTATTTTCAGAATAATCAATCATTGAATATGGCATTACCTATATAGATGGTTTTTTTTTGGAAAATCCTAATAGACATCTAAGACAATAATTCCATCCCATATTTCAAAAGAAATGATATACCAAGGACATAATATAATATTTTTACTAATAATCACATCTAAAATCCCATGATATATTTTTAACAATACATTATCCCACATTTTTATTTCTTGATATGTCATTTGATTATTTGAATTTCTATTTTTTCTACTTTGATCTATCTTTATATGATTGTAAATAGAACTAGAATTTATAGTTGTTTCTTCAACATGTTTGAGGATTACTAAATTACATCTCCAAAATGATCCCAACAATTTGGATTATGAAATACCATCACATAAAATTCATTATACAATGTTATTTGAATGCTGTAATGAATGCTATTATTTTTATAAAATCAGTCAAAATATAGATAATGATCCCCAAAACCTTGAATGTTAGGGGAGAATGTACATATAATATCTTATAATATTTGAATTTTGATTTTATATTGTCTATATTTTTTT
This sequence comes from Viscum album, assembly GCA_963277665.1. Classification (NCBI taxonomy): domain Eukaryota; kingdom Viridiplantae; phylum Streptophyta; class Magnoliopsida; order Santalales; family Viscaceae; genus Viscum; species Viscum album. The sequence goes on along the minus strand of OY728135.1, from coordinate 595,557,782 downwards.
GGATTACTGTTAGTTCACATATGTATCTAAGATTATATATCATTCATATGAATCTTATTGAATATAAATTATAACAGTGTGTCATGTTATGAGAAAATTCAGATTGGTATAACCTGATGTCTCATAAATTCCGTAATACAAATTTGTGTATGGTTTTTAGTTTGTAGATCCTCTATTATACATGAAAATGAGAAGACTTGGTGATATGATCGATAATATCATATATAGAACCATTATTTTTATTTTTCATTAGATCACCAGTGATAATGTGAATGAAATATAATACCAAAAAAACATTGGTATTGAGAGAGGTTTTATAGTAAAAACAAGAAGTATTATAAATATTTTCACATAAATCTCCATAATTAATTTTGATACAAGTGTGTAGATTGAAATTTGAGTTATATGATTCACCATGAAATTTACAATTTAGATTAGGTATAAATGGAACAGATAATAAATTTCAAATTTTAGATATAGAAATTTCAAATAATACTTCTACTAATATATCATCCTTTATGTATTTTCTTTTCATTTTTAACCACTCATCATCAATATGAGATATTTTTTTTCTTCTCCAGTGATGATTGGATTGGAATAATTTTTTAATAGTGATAAATTTATCCTTCTCAAGTAATTTCCATATCGATATTTAATAAATGAAGGAATATAAGATTCATTACAATCCTCATCATTGTCAAAACTCTATAATACATCCTACACAACATGTTGACCAAATTGTTTTCTTTCTTATTGTGGTATTGTGTAGATAAATCATTATTCTTGAGTAGTTTTTGAAATCAACATTAACTAAATTTAAGATATTTTTGAGATATTAAGTATATAAAAATATTTTGATCTGTATATATTTCAAATACCCCATTATAGAGAGAGTTACTCCAAAAAATAAAATAAAATTGAAAAAAAAATATTTCACGATCATGGTCGGGATAATTCTATGAATTGAACTATATTTTTCATCATTTATAATAATAATAATATTTTATATTTCATGGGGAAACATCAAACACTTTTTATTAATGTTTAAATTTATATAAAAAATCCATATTTCATTAATTTTAATGTTATTAACACTACACTATTCAAAATCTTCTTCAAACACCCAAAACATTATTCATTTTCTTTCAAGAATATAAAAATAACCCATAAACATGTTAACATCATTACAGTATTTTAAATTTAGGTAATATTTCCAAAAAACATTAATAGTAACATTTTAATCTAAGGAAACTATTTATATTTGGTCATATTCATTATTTATGACTATTACAAAACATTTATTTTCATAGATGTACCAATGGATATACCATTTGTATAGCCCATATGTCAATGAATATAAAACTTTTATAGCCAAAATTTACTGTTTTAATATATCCCATTTAATTCCATTTCACAATGAATCGTAAGTATGATTCATAAATGATATATATTCTCCTCATATTTTTTTCATTATATAAATATGTCATAAAAAACATAAAAATGTCAAGATAATCGTTGAACTATATATTCATCGTATACATAATCAATGGGGGTTAATTATCCAATATGAAGGTAATTACTGTAACCACATATTGTATATTCCCCAGATGAAATTATGTCCCTAATATATCATCATTCTTCAATCATAATTGATGATACCGAGAAAACAATATTGGGTTTTGAATAATTTTTTGCTTCTTGATGTTTAAAAAAAAGTAATAAATATGAAAGAGAGGATACAATTTAATTAATGTAATAGCATTTATATCCTTATAATCAATTCATAAATACATGTAACTATACTTTTATTATGAAAAATAATTGGGGATCTAATGGGTGAAATATTATAGTGTAATAATCCATTTACCAATAAATCATTAATTATTTTTCTATTATTATATCAATTACATAGGGTTAATTATGTAGGGAGTTATTGATTTTGTATTTTCATCAGAAATGAGTTAAATAAATCCTTATAATTAGAAACCAAATATTCTTCCTTTAATTTTAGAATAATAAATTTTCTTTTCAGATAACCTCATTCCTTACATGGTAAATATTTTTCTATGAATATCAAGAAAAATAATTTGTATACATTCTATTTATATCTTCCACATCAATGAATTCCATTGATCAACATCTCCCATTATAAAATTTAATATCAAGATGAAACTCAATCATTAATTACATCATAATGTTAGGAATATCTTTTCAAGGGACTTGATCAATAACTGACATATCTATTGAATCGTTGTTTAATTAAACTGGAGGGAATTTTTTATGATGAAGCAGTCCAAAATTTCAGTTTTATGTTATGAGGCAACATGTGTCTCCATACAATTGATTCCACTTTATGGATGTATAATTTGGTTCAATTTTATTTCAATATTTTGATGTAAATATAAAAATATTTTTCAATTAATTGTGGTTATTTTTCAAACCATTCATATTTATGAAGAAACTATGATATTAAATATATATGTGTTGATTATAAATGATGAAGAACCCATTGATTTACTAAAAGATGATATTATGTATTTTTTCTCACTAATTTGTGGCTAATAGATTATATTACACCTAACTTATATGTTTTTCTTGAAGGATTTGAGTAGCTAAAGAATAGATATATTTAGGTGTTATAAGGAGGTTCTACCTCTTGGGAGATACTTCTAGGTTCCACTATGTGAGAACTACCACGAGGGTTATAGATCTAGGTTCCACCACTATAGTGATATATCCAAGTTGTTACCCTTATGGTAATACCGCCATGTGATACCTTTAGGTTCTATAATTTATGTAAGATTCAAACCAATGTCACCATGAAATGGTAATACTTTATACTAATGGGATTTGATAGAAGTAGGTTCTATAATAAAGAGCCTTCACAAATGTTCATCCATTTATGAGAAAACATTTGTGTGATACCATTGATGTGCTACCATTGAGGTTATATTGTGGGTGTGATACCATTGAATAAATTCCTTGAATTTAATGGAGCTCCTAGTATATTTTCAACGTATGAGGATATGTAATGTGTATGAGACAAGTCAACATATGGTGTCATTAAATTTTCAAATTCTATCATGAATAATTATGGGATCTCAACATATTGTTTTCACCTATCATCATGTAATGAATCTTTTTGGGTGAAACTAAAATTTTGATACATGTATGAATTGATGCTTCCTTACATGGTGGGTATAGGATAAAACGTGTTATGTGAATGTATACACATCTATGGTTCATAAAGATATTTTCTATAAAAAGTGTCTTTCAACAACAAGAATGGTGTGCTACGGATCTCAGACAGCATGCTGAAGTTTCTAAAGAACGAAAATAGGGGAATAAATGAAATAATTTTGGAAATATGAATGATGAAAAAATAATGTTAGTAGGATTATATGGTTCACATTTAAAACCTATATGATGAATATATTCATATAGACATGGTATAATGTTTTTTAATGGATATCTAATGATGATTTTAATGTTATACTTATCAAAAACTGTGTCAATAAACAAGGTGATAAATACCCAATTCCTTAGTTTATTTAAATGATGATTTATCAATGATTTCATCAGGAAAATGAAATTAAGACTATATTTTAGTTATTAGTAACATGAAATATAGTTCATAATTTATGCAACATTAATGAATTATATTTATTAAATATCATAAATATAATATCCATAATTTATTTGAAGTTAATTTTGGATTCATTCTGACCAAATTAAAATATTTAATATAATCTATCGATTATATATAGATATTTAGAATAAATCATAGTGTAATGTATGGAAGAAATTTTCATTTAATGGGGAAACTGACACTATAGTTATTTTTATTAACATAGAAATTTGTACTCCATGTTCTAAAAGAATGTGACATATGGAAGACGTTATTACTGATCTATTACAGAATCATAAGTATTTTTTGTTTGTATTGGTGAGGAATAATTATATATTAACTATGGTTATTTAGAAATTTTTTATTGAAAGGTAGAATAAATATGAGACCTATGGTAGTATATTATAAAATTATAAATACATATGGAAGAATATAGAATAAATTAAGATACCTATTCATATCAATTTTCATTGGAATAATATGAATTAATAGATGAATTTCTTTAGTTGGACATGATGTTCATAGAGATAATAATATATTTTTTCCTCCTAGTTGAAGAAAAAAAGAATAATAAATTCAAAATAGATATTTTCAAGAAGATGTAGATTAATATTAGTTTTCTACTGTGAAGAAAAAGAGAAGAGGTTGTATAGATTGTTGTGAAAAAAAGAATAAGTGACTTTTCACTATGAAAGTGATAAAGAAAATAGAACAAAACATTGACAATAAAATAATATTTTTTATTTCTAAATAAATATATTATTGTGGGAAATTTATTTAATTTTAATTTTCTAGTATGTACATGAGTGTGGGATACAACAAATATACGTGTCGGATACACACTACAGAATTGGGAAACGATATTATAATGCTCACAGTGTTTTACTAGTGGGTTTTTTTGAATAGGGGTTTTAATTGATCCATCCAAGGATTTTCCTTATCATACTGAGATTATAACCTTTTAAATTATTATTTCATTTTTTTGTATTTAGAGTTTCATTCATGAAAAATATAGATAAATATATAATATAAAATAAATTCACCTAAATACATCATAGTGTTAAAAGAATAGGTTATAAAATGGTAATGTATAATATGGACTCACATAGACCCTCCTCTATGTTTATAAAATATCACCCTTTATATTATACACATAAAATCAAGTTTATTGGTAATAACCTAAACAAATTCCATAATATAGAGATAATCTATTGTTTTTCCTCAACAACCATATTAAATTTTACATGAAAGAAAATATTTCATAGAATTAAGTTGTTAATGCGATTATTATTCGATCTGTTTTGGTTCATCTATAGACAGTTTCAAAAACATTATCATATCATATAATATTTATCTATAGCCTAAATATTTATTTATAGGAATATTTTGTTGATTGTTATAATGCTTCTATTATATTGTGCATTCTAGCTATGTACTTATGAAATATTTTTCCCAAGAATCCTAATTAAGTATATCTGAAATTAACTATAAGAAACAGGACTATAGTTAGAAAATATTACTATTTAATTTGTGATATTTTTAAATTATACAAGATTTTACATCCTAAATGTTGAAAAATATATGATATATTGGGGTACTAGATAAAAAAATTATTCCCATAATACATTAGAAGCATAAACAGAGCTGATAAACATAATAGAAAAAATCATTTTTTCCATATGTATATTCTTGAAATAATTTATATATCCCTTTTTAGTATACCTATGAAATAAAAAATAATTAATTATGAGCTCAAATACTCTATATAGGTTGTATATAACATAACTGATCATAAATTCATGAGTCATAAATAATATGGTAGGGTAGATTATAAAAAATGTGTCATATATTCTTCAATCTAATACATAAATATTTCAATGAACAATGTAAATAATCACATTTATGATAATAAAATATTTTGTCATGTATAAGGACTAACATGTTAATCTTATATTAAAGGAATATCAACCAATATTTATTACATATGATCTATTCCTCTCAACCCATTAATTTTATTTACCATCAAGTCCTATCAACCATGAAATCTTATATACTTTCAAAAACTCTAAACCAAGAAATATTAAAACCTATAAAGGCCACTAAATTAATATATTATCATTATTTGGGTTCACATACATCAAACAATACCCATTATTGTTTGTCTTGTGAGACCTACCAATGTATTGAATGATAATAATGAACTCCTCCCATAATATACATAATTCTAATAAAATTCTCATATATTTAATGAGAAATGAAAAAAAAATTATATATTACTCATACATAAATGGATATATTTAATCTATTATGTATGACATTAATATTTTCTCATGTAATAGAAAATCATTCTTTATAATATTCTTTCAATTCACATTGTATATAGTGATGGGTATATAGTTTAGTCAACCCTTAAATGATGCAAAATGTATACATGTTAAAAACTATTATTGATATCAAGGAGACCATTATTTAATCATTGATAAATGTGTATAAATAATTATATTCCATTTATTTATATAGATTATTGTGGATTTATATCATTAAAAATAACTTTCTTATATTTTATGTTACTTTTTAGTAAGAAAATTATTATAAATTATTTAGAAATAAAATTTCATAAGTTTTCTAGGATACTTTTAAAAACTGGATATTATATTAATATACAATAATGGATTCCTATAAATGAACCATGATTAATAATGAAAAGATATATTTTAGGCAATATATATATATACATGTCAAATGAAATCCCTTTTAAATATTTTTAATAAATAAATATTCTTTTATAAGAATAATATTTGTGTTCAATAATAGGAAAAATATATTCCTGGACAACTGTATATTATTTTATATGGATATTGATAATGATACATTTATATTATGGTGGGAAATTTTTTCTTCTGATAAATTTTAAAAGTAATGGTTTTTGCGCATTTTATTAATGCAATCAAAAACCATAAAAATATTAAAGAACTTGTTTTTTAAAACATTATAATGAAAGAAAAAAATAATTCCAACATGAATGTGGAATTTATTTTAATTTTAAATGTTAAAATTATGGAATCATTTATCGATATGTTGAATAAATTTTGAAAATAGATTAAATCATTTAAAAAATGATTTAAATAAAAAACTATAAAAAATTTATAAGTAAAAAACAACATGAAAAAAATAACATTAGAAAAAACATAAAATACTATGTGTATGATTTTATTCATGACATAATATTTCAATGTGGTCATATATACAAAATATAAATGAATATAGATTCATAATTTAAATAATTTCCAAAGTGAGGAAATTACCTAGGTAAAACACATACTTCGAGACTCGGCTTGCTTCATACTAAATAAAAATTAATGAATAATAGTAATATTTTAAATATTTACATAGTTTGAAACTTTTTTATTGTTGATTAGATTAAATTTAATCCATTTACTTATTTTATAAACATTTTATATTTTTTAAATAAATTGGTGTGGATTGTGTTTGATGTTTTATTGACGTTCATCTGATAACAATTAAAACATATTTGGTAGGATTTCAAAATTCAAAGGGTCACTCTTACCTCATATAAATTATTATAAAAATATTATACATTTCATTATATTATAACTAATAAAGTTTTATTACAATCCATGTAATGTGTTCATAAAAAAATAAATACATCATTTGAAAAAGACAGTAGTCCACATATTCCAACAAGTGACATTTTCATTTTTATAATAGATAAAAGTGATTAATGTAGATATAGGATTGAATTATAGAAAAAAAATATAATTGACCTAATATTTAGAGAATAAATAAATTCCTCTGGCCATCCATGTATGCTGGATATGAAAAATTAATAACATATCTTCATGGTTGTGGTTATCCACACATACAGTCGAGTGATGTTATAATTTTCCAACAGATGGGTTGATATTAAATTAAATGATATCATGTCTTTATAAAAAAAATAATGTTATAAACATAATACATATTAATTAAGTATATATCTATAACCTATCATGTAATCTGGTGATGTAAAATGAAACACATCACTTAACAGATCTGATATTCTCTACATTCACGTGAGGGATGTTTTCATTTTCATTCGAATGGAATGAAGTGAAAAAATAGATTTTGGTAAATATTATTACTTTATTATACATAAAAGATAATTATATAATTTGATTAATATTAATATAGTATATTTATATTTGGTATAAGTTTAAATTATTTTGAAATAATTCTATAAATAATAATACCTCCTCTATGGATATCCTCCTATGGATTACACCTTAATCCTTCAACGATTGGAATTATGGTGAGTCAAAGGTGCATATTATAAGGTAAACATATCTATTGATGGATTTTGTATGATATTTGTAGATCTATAAATCACATGATTTTTTTGACATGATGAGATAAGGTGACATATTACAAGTGAGAGGCATAGAACCCTTGTAAATAATAATAACAAGAAAATTTAATACATGAAATTATAATAGAATGTGACTATGATTTATTCAAATATAAATAGTACTATAATTTTATTTTTTATTATTATAATAAAATCAGATTTATATATTATGAGAGTTATTTTAGTTACTATCTATTATTTTATCAACGATGTTATTTCATTTGACCTTTAGTCTGGTTTCAACTGATTATCATGGTAACAATTGATTATGGATAAGAAAAAGAATAAAATCAATAAAAATATTATCATTTGTATTCGGAATATTGAATCGATTTTATATGATTAAATTTATTGAAATTATAAATATCATATTTATTATATTCATAAAAAATAAAACAATAAATTTCTTTTAGAAAAAATATTTTTAAAAATTTATATTATTTTACACCAAAATAATGCAAAATATTGATTACCATGGAAGAAATATAATTGGTTTCAATAAAAAAATTTGTAACATATAAAACTAAAACCTAATAGAAATCTATAAATATTTTATCTAATGTTAATATCCAATAAATATCGAGTAAAACTCTTAATTGGATTTATTAAATTTCCAAGAAATATTTATAATTTGAATATGTTACTTTAAAAGAATTATATTATCTAAAAAATATGTAATTATTTTATAAAATTTTATATAAAATATTAGGAAATTATTATATAATTATAATGTGTAAATTTTCATTTTTTTAACCGTGTTAAAATACAAGGGTTTTAAAAAAATCTTTTTATCTGCATGTTAGTTTTTAAACTTGCTCTAGAATATTATTCCGAGTGTTGGAACACTTAAAGGTGTCGTTTTGGACATGTGTAATTGCCTAATATTTTTATTGGGTGTCCCAATGAGTCTCAGGAGCACCAGATCTGTAAAATCCCACATTAGTGGATCTGTACGGGCATCACACTATTGCGGTCCAACCCGTGTAGTTTACCTTATTTAGTAAATTATTTAATTTCATTAAATAATATTGTATGATAGTTTGCGATTAATTAAAATAAATTATTAATAATAATAATAATAATAAATTAATTCTTATTATTATGGTTGTTTAATTAAATTAATGATAAACAATTAATTAAATGACGGTTAAAAAATTAATGTGGCTTTTGGGTTTATCAATGAACCATTTTAATTAAATAAAGAGTTTCAGAATTATTAAAGGAACATTTGTTTTTAAATGGAGGTTATGGGTTGGAGTTTTTATCATTAATATCATATTAATTATATTTTAATAAATTTTTTGTTTTTGTTTTAATGATATAAATGGAAATGAATACAATAGTATTATGACTATTATTATTAATATTATTATTATGTGTATCATTATTATTCATATTTTTAATATATTTAGTAGAATAAAGAATTATTTTTTAAAATTGGGGAGGCGCTGTACAAGGGAGGCGTGACCCCACCACCCCCTCCACCATCGGTTCTTCTTCTTCTCCTAAAAGGTGTGGCCCCCATGTTTTTCATCCTCTATACGAAACACATGACCATTAATGAGAAACCTTCATATCCCTCTCTCATGCTTGGATTTCACAAGGCGTCATTCCCCTACAACGCGCCCCATACTACAGCTGTGTAAACTCACATGGTATAAACCCTAAGGAGCATCACTATAGTGTTTCACTAGATTCTTCTGTAGATCATCCATACCTCCTCCACCTTGTGGCATAACTAGCACCACACGGATAGGACCCACGGATAGCCTGCACCAACAGCGCGACACCCCGTGCGGATCTCCTACAGCGCACGACCCCTGTAATGTGACACCCATTTCTGGTTCCTCCATCCACGTATTATTCCTCCTATTATTCTTCATGGATAGGGTCCTTTTACTTGAGGTGAAGTCTTCTGTCATGTTATCCATCATCTGTTTTTCATTTTGACTTTGTTTCGACACCCGATTTGGTTTTGGCAGATTTTCATAGGGTTTTTGGCTAGTACATGTTTATTTTGTTCTTTATCCAATATGATATGTTATTTATGTATAAGGACACATTGGTCCATGTTTTCAGTATTCACATCCAAGGGAGAGCCAGATGATCTCGATTCGCTTTGAATATGTTGGTCTGGGTAAGATTCAAAAATCCGCTGCTTGGTTTTCCACTGGTCAAATTAAGGTCTACTATTTTTTATGATTCCCTCGTAGCAAGTTAAAGTTTTTTTTGATCATTTATGCTTTAATTATATATACTGGTTTAATATATTGAGTTTTATTGATCTACGTAGACAACACACACACAGATATATATATATATATATATATATATATATATATATATATATATGAAGGTGTGTGTGTGTGCGACTGTGGACCAGTTCTGGATTGGTTACCGACATGTGTTGACATGCGGCATGTTTTGGTTCCTCTCCGATGTAGTGCCCCGAATCTCTTTCAACTTATTTATGTTTTATTTTATTCATTAAATAATTAGTTAATATCAGTTTCTTTCATTATGAAAATTCTATATTTTGATTAAATGATGATTAACGATAACTTTTCAGATGGTGGTAATAGAATTTATTGAATATTGTGAATATTGAATATTTTGACATGTTTGTAATATAAATCAGAATTTGGATATAATTAATTGATTGATTAATTATGAAATGATAAATGGTATGTGGATAATTAATTGATGAATTGGTTAAAGTGATATGATATAATTAATCAATTGCTCAATTAATTAATTTTCATGCATTAATCTATGATTGTGAATTGATTGATTGTAATGATTTTTTTCCAATAATACCTTTGGGTGCGTGTTTATTTTCCTTTCCATAAGTTTTATAGGATGGATTTGATTAAAAATATTATATTCAATGTAATATGGTTTCTAAATATTTGGGCCTTGTTCAGCATATGTTGAGATGATTATGACGTGCATATAAATTGATTGAGTCCTGGATGAATAACTGTTTGAGTGGATGGGTTAAGACTTGATAATGAATAATGATAACTAAATTTTGATTTAATTATTTATTTGAATTTATTAAAATAATTAATTTTTAAATAATTATTTACTATTAAAATGGTGAGTGGCTAATTAACTGTTGACTTATTATATAGGTGATTTCTATTGTTAATTAGTTGTTGAATTAATTAAATAATTGGATTAATTAATTTATGATACAATTAATGGCTGGTTTTGGGGTGTTAGACATGGAATTATAAACCAATGATAAATATAATTGTATTGTTGATAAATGGGTTGTGAGATTGGGAGTGATTCTTCAATTAATCATGGGGTGTTAGACATGGCGTTGTAACCAATCTTGACTGAAAATGTTATTTTATGGGATAGGGAAAGAGGATCCAAATAACCATGGGTTGTGAGAAAAGGACTAACTCTCCAAATACTCACAAGTGTTCTAGGAATGATTTTCTGTACCCATTAATTTTAATTAGACTATGGGTATAATTGGTCTTACATGAAATGAATAATTTTTTTAATGAAAACTATTGTGACATTGTGATTTGTAAATTGAATATGAGAAATGGTTCAAACATATAAATGAATTGGGTTAATCAATATTAGTGGATGGACCCAGGAACAAATCACTATTTTTAATGAATGGTCTTAGATATAGTATATGAATGATTAAATTGAATATATTATGATGTGTTATCCAAGACAATTCAAAATCATGGATTCGGTCTTTATAGTGTTTACATAGATGGTATTTAGAGAATTTTGTGGTGAGTGACTTGTACGGGGGATGTCCGTCTTAGGCTGGATAATGATAATTATGAAATTTAATAAAGTTTGAAAAAATTATAAAGGAAAATTATTGTGAAATGATTATTGAGTATGCATGAAAAGGATATAATACATGTCAGACACCGGCTGAGGGCTGATGTATGTACTTGGGTATACAATTATATTTTATTGATTACTTTATTTATGGATTCTTTTAAATTGTTTAAATTATTTATTAAATTTCTTGATTTAGGGTAGACACTAGTGGTCCTGGCATACTGAGATATATATCTCACACCCTACTCAGGCCACCATCGCACTAGGCTACCCAAGTAGATTATATTTTTTTGCAGGTTGTACTATTTGCATTTACATAGGATATATGAGTATAGTACTGAGCGGATGCTTGGTATTCTTGAGGAGACAGCCATGTGGGCGTTGAATCATTATTTATTAATTTCCATTTTGTAATTTAAATCTTGTTGTTTTGTTCACCGTTTTAAATTGTGTATCATTAGCATGTATTTCTTGCATCTATGTATAATTGGAATTGGTCATTTGTTTTTTTACAAGATTTATAAATTATCCTTTTTATTTATTTATCATTTATTATATTACGTTTGATATTTATCGCCATTTTCAATTAGTTAAATCTGAAATGAGGTATATTCTCCCCACTGAATATCCATAGATCATCTCTATAAGTTGGAAGCCTCTGGCGTATGAGGAGATGCACTTGAGGTCATGTGGCAGCCAGTCCGTCGACCAGTTCAGGGGTGAGCAGGGTCGGGATATTACAAAGTGGTAGGAGAGGACTTCTTTTCCATTGCCTTACTATTTTGGGGATGGTAGACAGGATACTAAAAATGTGTCAGCGCTTGGGTTAATAGTCATTCCTGGGAATGATCACCCCACGTACAGGAAATGAAAAAGTTTCCATGGATGTGAATTGATGTTTATACTGTTAGTGGTTATAGTTGATATGATTTCACCTTCAGTGACCAGTGTATTTTCCACTTCTCATTGTTTTTGAGAAATTTGAAAAAATTTCTTTATCCAAATATGGAATGGAATTTGAATACATATATCATATTAGGAACATATAGATTCACATTCCATAAATATAACATCCCATGTTGCTACATTTGTAGGATGCCTTCTAATTTTGACTGTGTGCCATGGGTCCAATGGTATGTTTTGATCTTCATTAGCATGGATCTGTAGATAGCATGTTTTAGTTATATATTTAACATTATTGATTGATTATATTCCATACATCCTCAGTTATTTGCATGTTTTATAATTGTTCCATGCTTCTGTGTTAAAACATGTTGTAGTGTTATAGCGTATGATAACATGATAGATATTTTTTAATGTGTAAAAGGGCTACTAATGTTGAAATATTAAATGAATGTTGATTAAAATAAATGAGATTCAAATTCTATTGATAAGGTGTATGGTCGACATATCAATTGGTATATGGTCACCCAAGTGTTTGAAAGTTTTATAACCATTTTATGTTTAAAAATGGTTGTAAATGTAAAATTGATGAGTTTTGATTTAAATTAATTATTGATGGGATGCTTGTTGAAGAACCCAGATTGAATAAATAAGACCCTCGGAGGACACATTTTTTGTAAAAATAATTTCGATGATAAATTTCTTGTTTATATTTGAATAACACTATATGTTAATTAATTAAAGAGGATTTTTGTGATAGCATGCCTATTTTTTCTTGTAGGGCACTATTTTCAAAACCAAGTTACTTGTTATGAAATAGTACTTATGGGTTTTTTGAAATATATTCAAATTTTAAAAAGATGAAATTAATTACATAAAAGGCTAAAATGAAAAAAAATTGATTTTGATAATAGTGATATGATATTTTCATGATCGAGAGAGAGGGTCAACATTTATGTTTTGTAAGAAAATTTCATGTGGGACTCGGGTGTTTTGAAATACTGGTTGGATTAAATTTTAGCATTCATGAGAGAATGTTTGATGTGGTAATTTTGGTAAGTGGCATGTCAAATGCATGAGTTAATGTGTTCTAAAATAGCATGTTGTTGAGAGGTTTATTTTTATGATGACATCATGGAAAATCCTATAATTGGTTGTGCCACATCATTTTTGGTAAACGTGTCAGTAGAAGATGCCGAGATTTTAGAATAGAGTTTCTTGGTAGTAGTTTGAATGATCATCTTAATGACATTGGTTTTACTCTTACTACTCTCTTCTGAATATGGACAGCATGTCCGATATCTTGACCTCATCATAGAGTCACTAAGATAGAAATTCTCTTCCATCGTACTTGATGAGTAGTTGTTATCTCGGTAGTACGCAAGATGCGTGGTTTCTATGGGCTACTTTATTGTTCGTATTGGGGCATAATTTTTTTTAAAATAGCCTTCAAATGGTTTGACATGGAAATTTAACCATAGGTCGGGTATGTACTTCGTTATACATGTAGGGGGTTTTTGAATAGTTTAATGGAAACATCGTCAGATAAAGGGAAAATTATAGTTTTAGGACTTCGATGTCTTTCTAGGGAAGCATGCGCAACATGTTATGTTGGCTAATTGAGATTCAACTGTTTTCTTTGACAAGGTCACTATAATGGTCATTTATATAAGATATGTATCGATGTTTAAGCTATAATGTGTTCTTTGCTCTTGTATTAAAGGCTTATCTGTTAGGATTGTTAAGGGTTAATGTTGTGTTTGTTGTTTGGAATGCAACACATCAGTTCTAATGAGATTAAGTTACCTTGGTAGGTCGGTTGTTTTAGTATTGGTACATGATGGATTCTCATGGATGAGAAGTTTTTATGGTGGGTAGATTGAAAAGTATCATGTTTTTTAACTAGGTTAAAATATGACTATTTTGTATTTTTTTGTTTATCTAGAGGTGGGTTTTCATACCAATCTCTGAAATTTTATTTTGAGTGTTGGAACACATAAATGTGTAATTTTGGACTTGTGTAATTACCCTACAATTTTAACGGGTGTCTCGATGAGCCTTGTGAGCACCAGATCCAGAAAAGTCTGCATTAATGGATCTGCATGGGCAGTACACAGTTGTAGTCCAACCATTGAAGATTACCTTATTTATTAAAATATTTAATTTAATTAAATAAGATTATATGATAGTTTGTGATTACTTAAAAGTGTGTTTTAATAATAATAATGATGATGTTATTATTATTATTATTATTATTATTATTGAGGTTGTTTTGATAAATTAATGATAAATATTTAATTAAATGATGTTTAATGAAATTAATGTGTCTTTTGGGTTTATCGATGGAATGGTTTTAATTAAATGATGTGTTTCAGAATTATTAAAGGATAATTTATTATCAAATGGAGGTTATGGGTTAATGTTTTTATCATTATTATTATATTTATGATATTTTAATTAATTGCTTCTTTTTGGTTTTAATTAAATGAATGTTGGAATAATAATAATAATGATGTTATTATTATTATTATTTTGTTTATTTAATTAAAAAATGTTAAATTAATTTAAAGTGGATTTTGAGATTTTCAATGAAACATTTTCTTATACGAAGGGTTAATTGGGAGTTTTTGTCTTAATAACGAAGTTTAATAGAAATAAAAATAATGATTGATGATTATTATTATTATAATACATATTATTATGGTTATATTTATTATTATTATTATATTATTATGGTTTCTTTATAATTAATAATAATAATATACTTTGGGGGTTTGTGTTGGAAGGGAAAAAATGTTGAAAGGGGTGGTAATAAAAATATCTTTTAGTGTTATAATAAATGATTTCGAATAAATGAAATTCAATTTAATTAGCGGGTTTATAAAAGTACATTTTTTAATTATATAGGGTGTTTTTCTTTTAATGATATAAATCATAATGAAAATAATAATATTATGACTATTTTAATTAATATTATTATAAAGTGTATTGTTATTATTATTTTTTAGTATATGTTTTAAAATAATATTTTATTTTGTTAAAAGGGGGATGCGATGTACAAGGGAGGTGATACAACCCCACTGGTTCTTCTTCATCTCCCAAGAGGTGAAACTCCATATTTCTCCTCCCCTATACATGACCCTGAAGCTTTAATGAGTTGCCTTCTTCACCCACTCCAATGGATGGCTTTCCCTAGGTGTCTTTCCCGTGCAGCGCGCCCCATACAACAACTGCAAAAAATCACATGGCGAAAACCCTCTGGTGCATCATAGTACCGTGCGACCAGCTTTGTCCACAGCTCCTTTGGACCTCCTCCACCTTGTGGCATGACCAGTACCAGATGTGCAAGACCCCCAGATGACCTACACCAGTAGTGCGACACCGCGAGAAAATCTTTTACAGCGCATGACCCCATGGTGTGACCCCTTATTTCTAGGTCCTCCATCCGTAGATTATTCCTCATAACTTTCTTCATGGTTATTGTTTGATTACTCTATGTGAGGTCTTATCTCATGTTCTCGATCATCTCTTTTTAATTTTGACACTATTTAGGCCCCGATTTAGTTTTGGATGATTTTTTTAGGGTTTTGGGTTAATACCCATTTATTGTGTTCTTCCACCAATAGGACATGTGATTGATGTTTAGGGACCCATTGATTCATGTTCCCGAATCCACCACCAAGGAAGATGTGAATGAGATTGATTCTCTTTGAATATGTTGGTTTGGGTAAGCTTTTACAATCTGTTGTTTAGTTTTTCACCTATTAAATTAAGGTCTTTTAATTTTTTAAGAGTCCATGTTACCTTGTTTTTGTTGAATTGATCGTTACTACTTTAATTCTGCATACCGGTTTAATATAATGTATCTTATTGATCTACATATAAAAGGCACACACACATATGTATGTATATATATATATATATGAAGGTGTGCATGCATACAACTGCAGACCAGTTTTGGATTTGTTACCGATGTGTGAAAAAGTGTGGCATGTTTTGGTTCCACCCCAAGGTAGGATTTGAAATCGATTTCACCTTATTTAAAAATAAGTTTCATCATTAAATAATTTTATAATACAAGTTTCCTTGATTATGAAACTTCTATATTTTTTTAATGATGATTACAAATAACCTATTGGATGATTGGAATGGAATTTACTGAATATTGGGAATATTAAATATTTTGATGTGTTTGGAATATAAATTGGAAAACAGGTTATAAATTATGGATTTATTAATTATTACATGATAAATGGTAAATGTTTAATGAATTTATCAACTAGTAAATGTGATTTGATTTAATTAATTAATTTTTGAATTAATTAATTTTCATGCATTAATTAATGATTGTCAATTGTTTAATTGTTATGACTGTTGGCCAATAATACCTTTGGGTGCTTGTTTATTTTCCATGCCATAAGTTTCTTAGGATGGAATAGTTTAAAAATATGATATTCTATGTAAGATGGTTTCTAAATATTTGGGTCTTGTTCAGCATGCGTTGAGATGATTATGACATCGATGTAAAATGTTTTATGTCTTGGATGAATAACTATTTGATTTGACAGGTTCAGACTTGTTAATGAATGATTATTATTAAGTTTTGAGTTAATTATTTTGTTGTTTTTCTAAAATAATTATTTTTTCATTAATTATTAAATATTAAGATGCGATGTGGTTAATTAATTATTGACTTATTTTTTGGGTGATTTATGTTGTTGATTAGTTGTTGAATTAATTAATGGATTGGATTAAATAATTTATGAAGTAATTAATGGATGGTTTTGGGTTGGTAGAAATGGCGTTATAAACCAATGATAAATATAAATATATGATTTATAAACATGATGTGAGACATATACTAATTCTCTAAATACTAATGGGGTGTCATACATGGCATTGTACACCCATCTTGAATGAAAGTATTCTTTTATTGGACATGGAATGATGCTCAAAACCCCCATGGGTTGTGATAATAAGACTGATTCTCTAAATACTCATTAGGGTTCTAGACATGATGTTCTACACCCATAAATCGACATTAGAATGTGGGTCAGATTGGTCATAAATGAAATGAATTAATCGGACAATAAAAACTGTTGTGACATTATAATTTGTGAATTGAATAAGAGAAAGGGTTCCAACTTATCAATGAATTGGGTAAATCACTATTAGTGAACGAACCTAGATCACTATTTTTAGTGTATAGGCTCGGATATAGTATATGAAAGATTATATTGAATATCATATGACATGTTATTCAAGACAAAGAACAATCATGGATTTGGCCTTTACATTTTTTTTCTTAAATGGTCTTTAATGACATATATGTTATACAGGGGATTTTGGCCTTAGGCCAGATCATGATAACTATATAATTTAATAAGGTATGAATAATTGATAAATGTAAATTATTGTGTAATTATTGTTTATTATTCATTGAAAATGTATAATACAGGTTCAAACACAATCTGAGGGCTGAAGAAGGTACTTGGGTATATATTTACATTGTACTAATTAAATTATTTATGTATGATTTTACATGGTTTAAATTATTTACTAAATGTCTATATTCTAGGTATAATCTACTGGTCCCAGCCTTTTAGGATTTATATCCCATACCCTACTTGGGATGCCATTGCACTAAGGAACCCGAGTATATTCTATTGGGTTTCAGGTTTTGTTGATTGCATTTACATGGGAGATAGGATTAAAAGACCCATCGAAAGCTCGATATGCTTGAGGATACCTACCTCAGGGCTTTGAGTAATTGTTTATTTATTTCCATTTTGGAATTTAAATCATGATTTTTGTGTACTATGTTCCATTTTTGTATAATTTTCATGTCATGCATGCATCAGCTTTTTAATTGGCGTTGGATATTAGATTTGTACATGATTTATAAAATCATCCTTTCAATAATTAGAATGTTTCTTATATTTATTGTCATTTTCTATTATTAAACTCTAATATGAGGGTATTTTATCCTCACTAACAATCTATAGACACTTGCTACTTGTTGGTAGCCTCTAGAATATGGGGATATGTGCTTGAGGTCATGTGGTGACCTGTCCGACCACTTGTTATGGGGTGAGCCAGTTCGGGACGTTACAAATTCCATTATGTGATGTTATTTTAAAAAATGTTATTTTCCACCATTCTCCAAAAATATTATATTGTAATAAAAATTTCATAAAATTCATCCTATGATATATTTGACATTATGATTTAAAAATTAATGTTCATTTCATCGAAATAATATTATAAAACAGTTAAATTTATCTCTTAAAATTGTTTTTAAGTAGGACAAATTTCATTTCTCTCGAATGAAGATGAAATAGATTTTAAATTATGTTATATTTTAGGAATTTTCTATATGCATTCTATAGTATAATATCATGTATTATTTTGATTTATTAAATATATTAATACATATATTCATTTGAGCATGACATACCATCATAAGATTTATGATATTTCTAAGTTTATGATGTATATTTTAGGTAACCTGATTTAGGTAGGTGATATATATTTTATTGGGACATTGTATCATATTATTCCACAAGAATAGTTTATATATAACAAAAATTACCATACGTTAATTCATTTATATCCCATTTTAGGAATTCCATAGATGATAATTCAATTATCTATGTATTCCCTAGAGGTATCTGAATCATTTATATTCATCTTGAATCTTGTGAAATAGTATTTTGAGCATATCAGGATTATTAACAAGTAGTTTGTGACTACTCAGAGTAACTAATAATTTTTTATAAACTATATATATCATCCACATTATTTTGAGGTGGGTTATCAGGTGTTTTTGCCTGAAGAACAATGTATTAGAAGGTGTGTAATGATTGTTCCTGGGGTTTTTGTATTTTTTAGGTTTATCATAATTATTTTACCCTAGAATACTAATTAAAAATTCCTTATATATATCATATAATTCATGATTTATTTCATGAATGTCCATTTTAGAGATACCAAGATAGTTTTTCTAACATGATAAATGTAATATACTTCAAGATAGGATGAAATTCATCTTTTGATGTGTAGTTTTTTTATATAGTGAACCAAAAAAATAATTTTATATATGGGAATATTATTTTTTAGTTTATAAAGGTATAATGGGAGTATCCATTTGTTAATCTAGATATGGTGTACATATACACGAACATAGTTTTAATATTAATTCACTAAATACCCTTAATGATGAATCATAAAGATGAAATACCATATGTTGGAGTTGTTGTAATAACCTCTAAACATTTAAATATTAATTTTATTTAAATATTTCCATAGCTTTGGAATTCTAATATTTTATGGATGTTAAAAATTTTGGTAGGGTTTTGGGAATTTTATTAAGAAATATAGAACTTGTTACTAAAATTATTTCATAATAATAGAAGCTACTATGTAACTGATGGGATGATACTTTATATCTAGTAGTCCTTATATGGGTGGATCAATATATAGTTATGACCACTAGGTGGACCTGGAGTAGGTATCCAGTGAGGTTCTGGAAACCCAGTGCAATCTTACTACATTCTCAGTATTCTTTATTCTAATTCAATTATTAATAGATGTAAAATCTAATTAAAAAATAATCCTCAATCCCACATACATAATGTGTATTCTCAAACACCACCTCTCTTAAATTTAAATATTTTTTATTCTATAAATGGAATATTCTCAATTCATTATTTTATATTTGGGATGTTTTTTAGAGGGTATCTTTACGGTTATTTTTAATCCACTATTAATTTTATTAGTTGTTTCTATATCCATTTCTTTTTGTTTCTCTGTTATGTGATTCTCCCTTAGTCATACACTCCGAGATCAAGTGTAAAAAAATAATTAAACATTTACCTAGATGCCAACTGATATTAACCATCAACTCTAACACAATTTTACTATGTTATACACGGCATATAAAGATTAATACAAACTCTATAGACCAAAAGGATTTTTGTACATATAGAATAGTTATATACACATCTTATTAGATAATAATTCTACAATATATTCCAAATATTCTCCCCATATGATTTCATCCATGAAATATTCAAACATAAAAATTATAGAATAAATGAGGAAATATATGAATGTGGTGAGAAAAAATACTCATAAATGTAAAAACAAAATTAATGTGTCATAGGGGATTAGATCATAAACATTGGAGAAATAAATAATAAGGTATTAATACTAGATTAAGGAATAATATTATAAGAAGTGAATATATAATATGATATAATAATATTGAATTAATGAATGGGAATGAAAAAATATAATATAAATCATCACAATATAAAAACATAAACCATTAAATAGTAATTTGAAATCATAATACAATAATAATGGTCCACTAAAACATAAGCATATGAATGTAAATTTATAAAGATACATTTCATAGATATAAAAATATAATATCATTTAAGACATGAAGGGTCAATTCCAAGACTAAAATCACATAATGGATTATGGTCACTCCATATTTCATTAAACATAGTTGATTCAGTTCACTTCTATTCCCTTGTATATTATCTGAGAAGATATAAATATTTACCCAATGCATTATAAGGATAGATATTTTTGAGGGAACCCATCACATAATGAATGACCACATATATGTACACTGTATTCAATATATCAAAAATTCATTAAGATCACATAATTATTAACCCATTAAATTTTTTTTATAATTTTTTAATAATTATTTATAGCATTAATTAAATTAATGATAGAGGATATGTGGGTAAATAACCTATAATATCAATGATATTGTGTCTTGGATTTTTTTTATAAAATAAATGGAATTCAATCATGAAAATATATGATTAAAATAAATAAAACATTAATATTATGTATGTTGATAACATTAGATCTGATGAAAATGAAATATTTTAGTCACAATATAATTGAATTATAATAATGTTTATATTTAAACATTATTGTTGATAAGGCATGTCAAAGGAAGGGATGGAGTAATAATATAAAACCTTGTCCTTTAATTGAGATGTTTTTGGATCATTTATAGTTACTATTTGGTATTGTGTTCAAAACATTTTTTTTATTTTTCTTGGAGTTCTTTTGGGTGAAATTTATAAATTTTCAAAGACAATGGGATAGTGCATGATTGGTGCCTAGTTTTCCAAAACTATGTGCCCAAATCTAGAAATCCATGTTACACTATACAATGTGGATTTTCCCATTTGGAAAACTATTTTTCAAACTATGATCCCTCTTAGGAAAAATGGTGACCCCCCCCCCCCCCAGTAAAGGAACATGGTTAGGCACATAGTTAGGGAAAACCACACTCCCCTACCTATTACACTATACCCAAGAATTAAATTAACAAAAAAATTTATATTTTAAATTACCCTACACCCTATAAATTACCGTATTCTACCCTCATTTGACCCTAGATGCTCTTTCTAAACTTTAGGTCCTACATGATGGATTCAAATCCATCTCGACCCTTGTTCTTCAAAATTTGATTCCCAAATTGAATATCTGCACACCTCCTGGTAAGATAATACTATCCTAATTGGTTTCGCATTCCACATTCATTCTTAACCAATCTATGAACCATTTTATCTTTCTCTTTTTAGTATATATAGATGATGTATTGAGGATCTAGTTCTATATTTGGGTGATCTTTATTTAGTGTAATAGATTCAGATCTCATTATACAACATTATGATTCTAAAATTTTATGGATTTTTATTAGGTGATCAATCACCAATTAATCAAGGTAGGTAGTCTATAAATCGTATCTAAAAGTAGTTATTTAAATTATATGTAAGTAATTATAGACTTCACATCACATAATTATAAATTATGTTGTTTATAAAATTTTATAATATTGTGTTTTAATAAATTAATGGTATACAAAATTGAAGATTTTCAGAAATATAAATTGAAATAATAAATATTATAATTAATTATGAGATTTTGAGTTTGTTGATTTGAGATTATAAATGATAAAATAATATTGAGATGTTAATATATAAGGATGAGATATTTAATTATGGAATTAAATATTTGATTTCTAGTTTCTTAATATTGAATAATTAATTTATGAATTAATTAATGGGGTGTATTTACATAATTAAATGGTGAATTAATTAAATATAATTGTTATATAAACTAATTTTTTAAATATTAAATAAATAAGTGTGATTAGTTAATTCATAAATTGACTAGGGGATCTGATATAACTAATTGTTTGTTGAATTAATTAATGTTATTGATAAGAGTAGTCAATTTTGAGGTAAAAATGGAATTATTGATGTTAAATAGTTATTTAGTTTGAAATTGAATTGAGGTGGTTAATTAATTTTTGAATTAATTATTTTAATTAATGGTGACATGGTTATTTAGTTTGAAATAATGAATGAGAAAATGATAATTCTAATGTCTAAGGTATTAATGGTAACATGGCCATTTATTTTTTGATATAATGAATGGTATATTGTTTATTATAATGTGTAAGGCATGAATTCTAACTGGGTCATACAACTGTGAAATAAAGAACTGAACATGTTTATTATAATGTGTAATGTATGAATGGTAACAAGGTCATTCAATTATAAATTAAAGAATGATAACATGGTCATTATATTATATAATGATTGAATGGAAACATGGGATTTAAGTATGAATTAAATAATGGTAACAATGTCGTTGTGAGATATGATATCCCTTAAATATACTTTAGTCTTTAGAATGAGTAAAACTGTGGATAGTGGTATGGGTGTATATGGGACCTTAGGGGGTTTATAAGATCAAATAATGATTAATTGTTAATGTGAGAACAATTTACATATTCCTTGTGATTATTTATTTATTAAACTGAATATACATTTTGTTGACTGAATATTGTTTAGGATTCTATTGGTGGTGGCCTACTATGTTTTACTCAGACTCTAGTTAGGTTTATTGATCTGTGCACAAATAGGATTCATATTTTCTTGATAGGTTAAGTAAAAAAGAACATTGTTAGATGGATGATATGGGATGGGGTGTGGATGAGGGAACCAGTCGCGATTCGGGACCCACATGGGGGATTATTCAGTGTCTTTATTTTTTATTTCATTTTATACACATGACACAAACATTGAAAAGGAATAATTTTTTATTTAGGTTTGGAATTGTATTTCTAGATTTGTAAATCTTGTTATACTAATCTTTTAAGAAGTTATAACATGTTATTTAGTTTTTTCTATTATTTTTTTCTAAAGTATATTATTTGGTAAAATACGGTGCATTGTC
Organism: Viscum album; assembly: GCA_963277665.1. Taxonomy (NCBI): domain Eukaryota; kingdom Viridiplantae; phylum Streptophyta; class Magnoliopsida; order Santalales; family Viscaceae; genus Viscum; species Viscum album. Next base: position 595,533,744 of record OY728135.1, on the reverse strand, counting down.
CTCATTATCGATACATCATTCCATCAATACAAGTCGGTAGCCTATGGTGTATAGGGAGGCGCTCTTGAGGTCATGTGGTTGATCGCCTTGGGGGACCTATGTGTGCTCTTGGGATGGGATGTTACAAAGTTGTATCATAGTAGGTTTTTTCTAATTTGTCTTACTTTTTTCTAAAGTTATATTATAGTATAGGAAGATTGGGTCCTTCATTATGAGCTCATTCATTAGAGTATCTTCCCCATGAATAGGGGAGAACCGAAGTATCCAGGGTTGGATTCTTGTTATAGTTTTTTGTTGCCATAATTGAATATTATACCACCATGGGGATGCACTAATTGTGTGATGTAATTTTTTTCTGATTTTTTTAGATTCGAATCATGTCCTAGTAAGGAACGAGAGTTTTGTTTTCATGTATCATTATAGGCACTCATAGTTATTTTGTGACATGCATCATTTTTGTGGCATGCATGGGAAAATGGGTTTTGGGTATGTTGTTGAACTTGAAATATTCTTCCATGATTGTGAAATTGATATGAAAAACGTTCCTAATGGAATGTTTAAAATTTTAAAAGGGTGAAATATTAGAATTATTGGGTGTCTAAATGTGAAAATTTGTATAATAAGAATGATTTTCCCTTTGTGGGACATGGACTAGGTGTATGATTGTTATGTGTAGTCATAGTGACTAATTTCGGACCATGTGGTAGGGTTCAAGGAAATGTATTTTTCAATTTTATGGTGTTTTCCCACATAGATAAACGTGTTAATACTGTAAATTTTTTCTTAAGGTTCATGTTTTGTATTGAGATATATTTCACTATGATGACACTTATTGAGATGGTGATAGGAGACCATATTTGGAAATGCTGCACCAGTAGTGGGGCCTGAGGCACTGATAGTTTTGAGTGAGGTTATAAGAGAGAAGTCCCAAGATTACTTTTCTTGGTTCATGGAATTTATTTGAGTGACCTAAGGTAGGTTTTTAGTAGTATGTTTTAACCGAAGAGGGCATCCATTTGTAGCACCCCAACTTTTACATGGGAGTGTGACCTAAGAGATCTGAGTTATGGTTTGATTCCATAGAGATGACACATGGCTATTTAGAGACATATTCTGAGAGGATGGTTACATTAGAATCCTATATTCTATGTGGATCAGGGAAGCTCTTGAGGGACATTCAGGTAAGGATTGGACACACTGATCATATGTTACTGAAGGACTTTGTGGAGAATTTCATAGGGAACCTCAATCGAGATACTCTAAGGAACGAGAGAGAAGACGAGTTCATGAGATTGACTCTAAATAGTATATTCATGATGGGATATTTTGAATTATATATAGATTTGAAATTATTTTCCCCATTATTGGTTGGTGATGAGAGAGTTACAAGGAGCCATTTTTAGGATGTTCTTAACAATGAGATTATATCCCAGATTAATCTTGTTTGGCTAAAGTAGTTTTTTATGGTGGTGGATCATGAACACATAACTCAGGGGAACATGGATGTGGATCCCACTTAATGTTAGGTGGTTTTATATATATGATCAGGTTTTATGAGTATTGAGAGTATGATGGACTACTAAGGAAGATTCACCTAGGGAAGTGGGAAATAGAGCACCCAGATAGAGGGATTTGTTACACATGGCATTACTAGAGTTATATGTCACCAGTGTGGTAGGTCAGGATAGTTTTAGAGAGTGTTCCCCTAGCCACCATTATATTTTCGTTCTTGTGGAATGTTGGGATCTCTATATACTAGAAATTCTATGATTTTACCTTTGTATTTATATTTAATGGATTGTAACACCCCTAGTTCGCAATGATTGTTATTGTTGGATATTGAATTTTCCGTCACATAAGGTAATATATATATTCACTAAAGAGAGTGTGATATCCATGAGGGATAACCATGTCCAATTACATTGAACCTTTAAGAGATCGCATCTTATTTTTCTATTATATTGTTAGATAATGAAGGTGTAATGAATTATTTCATTCCAACTATAGTGGATAAGATTTAGGATTCCATTCCGGACGATTTCTCAGGGCTTCCACCTGAGAGAGATGTGGAATACAACATTTAGATTATGAATAGGGCTGATACAGTTTCAATTCAACTATACATAATGGAACCTATAGTGTATTAGGATATCAAGACTCATCTAGAGGAGTTTGACCATAATGGATTTATTCATCATAGTACGTCACCATAGGGTTCACCAGTATTGTATCCAAATAAATATGATAGTAGGTTTACCTAATATCCTGATTACTAGATACTAATATGGAAGTCAGTGAATAACTGGTATGCTCTTACATGTATTAGTGATACTTTGACCAATGGAGATGATATTGTGTTTTTTATAAGATGGACATGAAATTAGGGTATCACCAGTTTAGAGTTCAAACTTATGATATGATGAGGAAAAAATTAAAAAGAAGGTGTGGTCTGTATGCGGTTTTTGGTAATGCCTCCTGTTTTGATGAACTCATTTGTAGAGTTTATGTCCATGATGGAAAAATCATTTATTAGAACCTGTATATTATTATTTTCATGTTTTTGGATTACAACATGGTCTATTCTCGATCTTATGATGATCATTCCAAACACCTTAACATCATATTAGGTACACTAATACATCTTTAACTATATTCCATGATATCTATGTATCAGTTTTGTTTTGGTTATGTAAACATTTTAGGTCACATCTTCTCAGTGGAAGGGATGTTAGTGGATCCAGAGATGGATCATGAACTGTTTTCCTGGGAGAGTCCCAAAAAATATTATTCATAACTATAGATTTAGTGGATTATATGGATATTATCATATGTAAATTTTGAATATTTACCAATTTTCAATTCCACATACGAGATTAACCAAAATGGGGAAAATATTTTTGGCCATAATCTTGTGAGAATGCCTTCCTGGAGTTATGAATAACAGAACATTGACACAAATTCTGATCCTACCCAAGTAGGTTGAATAGTATAGGGTATTTTTTAATTATTTTGGGATTAGACCTAGAGTTGTATTAATGAAGGGTGATTGAGTTGTGAAATATCGGCCTCGACATTTGAGGTCACATTAATGGAACTACCCTACACATGACCTCATGTTGTCTATAGTGGATTATTCATTAACTTGTTAGTGGAATTATCCTTTTTCCTATATGTTCAATATCTATATGGATTACAAGATCCTAAAAAAATCATCTCCCAATGATATTTTAATCTATGGTGATAGAGAATGGTTGATTATACACATTCATTCGATTTTGAGATTGCATATACACTCAGAAAATGGAATAGTGTTGATGATTCGTTGAGTAGGAAAACATAAACTAATTAAGTTTAGGAGTCTAGTTTTGAATAGAACATGATGACATTGTTTATTGAGATACATGTTTTGGTTTAGAAAAGTCAGGAACAAATGACTATGGTATCCATTTTAGAGAAGCCTTACCTTTTGAGATGAAAAAGGGATAGAATGTATGAGGATATGGACAATTTGACCTTAAGGGAAATACATGAAAGTGGGGATTTAACTTCTGATTAAAGAATTTATGAGGATGAGATTGTATATTTTAGGAATATGGTTTTTTTACTATGCTAATATGGGAGGATCTAATGAATGTGTTTCATACCTTGATGTGGATAGCACATTCTGGTATGACTGAAATGTACCAAGACCTTTGATGACAGTTCTAGTGGTTGAATATAAAAATTGATATCATGGGGGTCATGACATGATTCTACACCTATCAGCATTTGAATACAAAGAATAAATGACTTGGTGGTTTTTTTATAGTCTTTGAACATTTTGGAATGGAAGTGGGATGATTCTACCATTGATTTTGTGGTGGGACTCCCATAGATTCCAAAAAAATGTTGATATTTGGGTGGTTGTACACCATTTGACAAAGGTATATCATTTCTTTCCTATGTGAGAGACATTCTCAATTGACCCGTTGAGAGAATAGTATTTTCTGGTGATAACACATCTACATGGGGTTCCATGAACTTTTTTTTCAAAAAATTATCTCACCTTTTCATTCATATTTTTGGTAGGGATTAAATGTGGTTCATAGGATGCTAGTTTTGTTGAGTATGAATTTCCACCCACATAATTATGGGATGTTAGAGGACACTATAGAAGTTCTTGAGGATGTTTTCCGAGCTTTTTTTCTTGACATTGCTGGTTCATGGAAGAAGCATCTAAATTTGATGGATTTCGCCTATAACAATAGTTATCATGATACTATTTAGATGGAACCATGTTAGGATATTTTTGGTAGGAGATGAAGATCACCTCTATACTTGGTGGAGGATGGTGGGGTAGAGTTGTTGGAACCAAGTCTCATTCATGAGACGTAGGAGCTGGTATGAATGATTTGAAAAAATATGGCTACATCCTAGGGTATAAATAATTTTTATGAATAGATAATTAGACGACACATAAAGTTTATAAAGGGTGATCATGTATTCCTTCTGGTGTCACCAAGGTTGGGTCACTAAATGATATGAAGATAGGGCACTCTAGAATCCTGGTTCATTGGGTTCTTTGATATTGTAATGAGAATCTAGATGGTGGAATACTCATTAGATCTTCCACATAAATACAATTCCAATCAAGATGTTTTCCATTTTTCATAAATTCAATTTTATCATCCAGACCATTCTCATATAATTGATGTGGATGATGTAACAATAGAGATATATTCTCCCTTTGAGGAAAATATGATACGTGTGTTGGATTGAAATGAGAATATGTTGTGGAGATTGACTGTGATGATAGTTCATTTACTGTCAGAACATGGGCGGGTGATGGAGGAATCATGGGAAAGGGAAGAAAATATGTGGGATTAATGGCACAATATTGTTGACTTAGAACCCTTCAAAATAATAAGAGTGCATCGGGATTTAAATCTATTATATCATGGCAAGATTTCAAATTCCTGCACTTTTTTTGATATTCTTTGACCACTTGATAGGTGCTATTTTTTCATATGTTTAGTACCATAAATTTAAGACATACCATGGGGTTTTTTTTGTGAAATTTTTAGATTTTGGAATAAAATGAGAATGTTCTCGGTTGGTACATAGTTTTCCCAAACAATGCACCCCAACCCAAAATACCTTGATACCCTGAAAAGTAGGGATTTTAACGGTTGGAACACAATTTATCAAACTATGAACCTTTTTAGGAGAAATTGTGACCCCCCCCCCCCCATTATAATAGGTGTACGGTTAGCGTCATGGTCATGGTAAAACACGTTACCCTACCCCGAATATCGTGTGTAGGAATTTAATTCACTCAAAAATTAGATTTTAAATCACATGAACCCCCACAACACACCCTATTCAACAATCGTTCGACCCTAGATGTTATATAGTTATTTTAGAGTCTCCTAAATAGATTCCAAGTATTCTTGACCTATGTTCATCATGATTCGAATCCCGGATTGAATATCTTCACCCATCCCAGTATGAGGATCACATCCCTCTTGGTTTCATATTCCTCATTCTTTATTTTACCATATGAGAAAGTCTTATTATTACTATTTTAATTAAATATAGATCTTGTATTGTGGATCTAGAACTATAATCAACAGATATTGATTTCATCGATCTTGATTTAGAGTTGAAGATTTGGACCTTTTTCTACAATATTGTGCTACCAGATTTCAAGGATTTCTGTTGGGAAATCTCTCTTCAAAAAATCGAGTTTGGTGGTCTATAATTAAAATCCCAAAGAAGTTATTTATATTAAATTTCTATAATTATATTGTTTCTACAATATATTTAGAAATTTTATTCTTTTCTGAATTAATTAATTTTTTGAATCAATTAATTATTAAGATATGAAATAAGGGATATTGGGAAATATAGTTTGAGATAATTAATTGTAGAATTAATTATTATATGTTGAGTTTATTAATTTTAGAAGAATAATTTAGGAATTAAATATGAGATGTTTATATTTGTGGATGAGATAATTAATTTTTGATTAAATTATGGGATTTGTATAGTTTGATGATTTATTAATTAAATTATGAATTAATTGATGGTATTATTAAACATAATTAATTAGGAAATTAATCAAGGGAATTAATGTGATAAAACAATTGTTTAATTTGTAATTATGTCATTATGATTATATAATTGATTAATTAAATAGCGGGTTTAATGTAATTACTTAATTTTTCAATTAATTAATTTTTTTGATATGATTACCTAATATTATAGTTCACTAGTGTAATTTTTGTGTTTATGTAACTGTAAAATTAGTCATGGAATTGATTTGGATAATTTATTATTGATTAAATTATTTGTTATGAATCGTAAAATGGTCATTTAGTAATGAAATAAATAATGGGAACATGATCATTCTAATGTGTAACGTACAATTTGTAACAAGTTTATGTAGATGTGAAATATATAATAGTAACATGGTTATTTTATGTGAAAGGAATGAATGATGACATGTTGATATAGATGTGATGTAACGAATGGGAACATTGTCATTATAATGTGTAAGGTGTGAATGAAAACATGTTCATTTAATTTCTATTTAAGGAATGGGACATGGTTACTCTATAATGTGATGTGTGATGGTGTAATGGAAAATTAAGTATGAATATAAAATGGTAACATTGGAATTATATGATAGAATATCCCTTATACATACATCAGGCTCCAATGTGAGCAAATGTAGGGATTGATACAGGGTTGTATACAAAATCATGAGGATCATTTGGTTAAATAAATACTAATTCATAATTTGATAACTATTTACATATGAATTTTAATTATTTTTTTATATGATAGAACATAACTCATATAGACAAGATATTGTTTTGGGCACCATTGGTGGTTGCCTAATGAGTTGTACTAACACACTACTCAGGGTTCATAGTCTATACCTGAATAGAATTTGTTTTCTTTTGGATGGTTTAAGGAAAAAGGTTATGTATTATATAGATGATATTGGATGGATAATGGATGAGGGAAAAAAGAATGATTTGATACTCTATATGGGGTGTTCTCAGTGTATTTATTTTGGGTCTAATTTCAGACACTTGACTAATACATTTGAATGAAATATTTTTTATTCAGTATTGTAATTGTATTTCTAGTTTTATTTATCTTGTGATTCTAGTTATTTAAGGTTGTTTTTACATGTTACTATGTTATTGTTTATTGTTTTGTATTGGTTTATTTACTAAGCTAAAAGAGGTTATGTCATCCCCATGATGTATATATCAGACCCTTACCACTGGTTGGTAGCCATTCACATATGCGAAGGCACTCTTCAGGACATTTGACTGACTGAATTGGGTAACCGGTGTATGGTACCCAGTTTGGGACATTACAAATAAATTCAATGATATTCCATATCCTCAACCCATAGAATGCATGATAACCAAGAAATTCATCAATTTGGAATAAGGTATGCATTAGAAACATCTATAACAATTTTAAAAATACTTAAAAAAATTCAACAAACAGAATATTAAATATTTATAACACAAGTAAATAATAATTTATAAGAATATAGTATGTTATAAAAGGTTTTTGAAAAAAATGAATTATATTTTATATAATATTTACATAATCACAAATAATGAAATAAATTGATTAACATCACTATCCAAAAATTACCACATGATAAAAAAATTTACATAATTTTTCATAAATATTAATTAGTTTTATAAAATTATAATCCAATTAATAAGTAAATTTTATAATAAATAGATGAAAATGAAAAAAAAAATCTTTGTATTATATTTTCAGTTGTTTAGAAAAATTATTTAAAAAATGATGATAAGTTTAACTGAATAAATAAATTATTTTTAAATAAGAAAATGAAATTTAATATTTAATTTTTAATTCTAAATAAAAATATCAATAAACCAATAATGAATAAATAGTAAAAAATGTGATTTAGGCAGGGAAGAATAAAAATGTGTGGAACATAGATGAAATAACTAATAATGCATTGTTAAAAAACTAAAATAAACCATAATGATATAAAAATTAAAATTGATTTTAATTAAATAGAGTAATGATGTCTATATAATAGAATCTATATTTTCAAAGTGAAAATATTAATATTAATAATTTCATATTTAAATATACGTGGATGTCAAAAAAATTCAACAAATATAATGTGAAAATGTTTTTCTACAAAAAGATAAATATTTCTGACACATGAGTCAATAGAAACGATTATTTTTTTAATGAAATGTATTATACCAAAAAATAAAATAAAAAAGAAAAAATTACCTCGAATGTTTATAATATATAAAATAATGAACAATATATTCAATTAAGAATAATTTTGACTCAAGGAATTGTTATTAGATCATCAAGAAACATTTTTTTCAAACATGTAAAAAATAATACAATTCATGAGATATCAATAAATGCAACTGAATATCCTAATAATCCTAATAATATAATTATGATAAGAGGATACTAGGGAATTAAGTACAATATATAAAGGAAAACATGTGGATAATTAAAAAAATGACCCACTAAATGAAAACTCAGATGAAAATCTTAAAATGACATATTTTATAGTTTATTAATCCTTCAAAAATAGATTATTTTTATGAAATAAATAATATATATATATATAAGTGGAAAAAATAATTTTCCCAAAAATGGATAATTAAAATAAATATTATGGTATAAATAGAGATATGTGGTGGAAGATAAAAAAAATTATTGGAGTTGAATGAAATAAACTTTAATGACTTATTTTATTTTTAATGCAACTAACACCAAAATTATATATATAATAATTTTATAGGGAATGAAATAGTAAAATTATAGTTTCATAATTGTAAATATATTAATTGTTTTTTAAAAATATAAATCAACCCATTTTTATTAATAATGAACATAGACATAGGAAAATAAATTCAAGAATTTTTGGGTGAGTTTTTCCTTTATAATGATACATATTTACGATGATAGTATCTATTAAAACATGTATCTTAGTAATGCAATGTATTCTTCCTTAGAAATTCAAAAATAATACATGACATATAGATTTATAAGTGAATCAAAAACATAAAATAATGTAGTCAACAAAGAATGATTATGACTCCTAAAAACATATTAAGTTAAGAATAACCCTTACCAATTTGGTATTCTATGAATTTAATGTTAATGGTATAGATAACATGAAATGAAATTATGAAAATAATGAATAAAAATCTATTATGATAAAAATAGGAATATTTTTTAGTAGATACACAATATATAGGATCTAATAATCCTAATTTTAAACACATCTTATTGAATATAAATCGATAAAATACCCTTATAATGTATTTTTATAAGATATATGAATCTATATAAATAGAGTATTATGATAAATAAATTAAAATACACATAATGAAATAGTAAATACAAAATAATACAATCATGCGGTATAATAAATCAGTCATATAATGAAATTTTCAATGAAAATTCTGTAATACTCAAAGAAAATACATTTATTTAAAAAAAACCCTTAACATGGATTCATGATTACTCAAAAAAACAATAAAATAATTTATAATAATCAAATACTCAATTAAAATATATTTTAGGAAATTTTTATTATTTATTATCTTTAATATTAATTTTATTTACTGTTCAACTTATTATTAGTTTTTATTAATCATCGATTGTTCACACATTCAATTGTTTATTGTATGTTTCGGTATAGAGGTCTCAATAATCAATTCAGGGTATTGAATTATATATTTTATTAATAGTAATGGTACAAAAATATTTTTCCATAATGATTTATGGTGTTCCATGTCCATTCTATAAAATATGTTTTCAACATTTATCAATGATGAAATTTATAACATGATTTCTTAGGTACTTTTAAAAAAGATAAAATATGGTATATTAATAATGAAGGAAATTAAAATATTACACTTTCCTAAAGATAGATAAAATATTATCTCATTATTAATAGTATATATTTTGAGATTTTATTTTTTTAAACCATCAATGATAAATAGTTATGGTGACATCCACGTAGGTGGTTAAGAAGAGTATAATAAGAATATGTTATAATAAAAAATGAGCTTTAATATACTGTGATTTATTATATAATATATTTATACGATAAATATAATAATAATAATTTTGTTATTAACGTGGAAAATAATAATTTAGAATATTAAGAGGTTGAAGATAAAAAAAAATACGTCATTACTAACTGTGAATAAATTGAATCTAATATTCAAAGACTTCTTGGTCCTGACAGATATAGGAAATTCTATTCAGTTATAAAGCTTCTTGAAAATAGAGAGGATTTTTATTGAGTAATTTGAGTAAATATTGAAGGAAAAACTAAATTAAATCAATGTATTAATTTCATTAGATGTGGTATCATTTTTATGTGATGTTGAGAGAACTTTCCCCAAAACTCGATTCATTAATATGTGACGAATGTAATTTATTATGGAAATAAATGATATGTTTCATATATAAAAGATGAATTTTATGATTATTAGTTATATCATATTTGTCGATATTGTTCCACAATGATTCTTGTTCTAGGATAACATTTTATTTATTAATATATATTATATGTTCTTTCTTGGCATGTCATTAGCTATATAGTCGATGATATTTATAGTTTATCTATAGTGTAAGTTATACATTTAATTTATTTATACAATAGATTTATTTTAGGTACACTTATATGTTCAATCTTGATTTGGAATTCAGTATTAATTTTGATAAGTTGTATGTGTATATTTTGATCCCTTGAAATACATCATTGATATAGGATATTCAAAATGTAATTTTATTCATGAAATCATGTGTGAAATTATATTTCAAAGCATGATGTAAAAACAGATTATCATGGAATTATTATGATATATATGATTATATATAGTGCTAGAGGAATTCATCCTTCACAAGTCCACACACTCACCTTATATAATTCTCTTTTAATGTCAAATATTGTATTATCACCTGAATGTAATCCAACAAGGGTTGTAGAATCTACTTATAGCATGTTATCAATTTAATGTCACACAAGTCCGTCCATGAACCTACAAGAATTCATCATACTCAATGTTGGGTATAATCATAGATGATTTCAAAGTAATTAACATGTTGACCATTAAACATTTTCCATTAAACAAACATGGGGTTAGTATAAATAAAATATTATGTGATTTAATGTTACATGCCCAACATTATAAATAACGAAACAGATGGGGTCACATTTTCATTCTTACACAATCCATTATAGTGCGGGTTTAATATGACTCCATGAAAATTTTATCTGATGCGATTGTTATGTCAACATTATACCACTCTTGTATAAATTTTATGCATGATTTTAAACACCATGATTAATCAGACATCTATTTTGTTGATTTCTCAATATCTATCACTCTATGCTAGTTATTCTAATAAGAGGTACAAACTTTAATACCATATATTTCTATTTTATTTTATCTGATCCATGACATTAGCCAATTACCAAATATGTATATATATATATATATATCATTTATACTTAGGTGATAATGTTAACTTCATCCACTAAATGACATACAATTATTCTCACAAAACACGTTGTTTTATATTTCATTGGATTAAAAAATTATAGACATTGATTTTTTATAAAATTTAATTATGAATTTAATTTTAAAATTTATTAAATTATTATATTGTAGTGAAATCTAAAGTGTGATATTTATTTATTTATTTATAATGTTTTTCCAAATTTATTAATCATAAAATTTGTACAATTAGTTATTTAAATGTATTTTACAGATTTCTTAAATTTCCCATTATATTAATTGTTAATATTTAAAAATTTCTATTCCAAATTATACATCATATATTATGAATTAGATATTATGATTATATACATAAATTTAATTTTATTTTATAAAGTGTTTATAAATTATTAAATGAGGCTACATATAAATTGAAATATATTTATAATTTTATATAATTCAATAATAATTAAATCAAATGGTCCAAATCAAGAACTTATTCAAAACATATATCAACTTTTTATAAAATTCCATTAAAAATTTTATATAATCAATGTTTAAAGAACAAATATGTGATATTTGGATTATTTTAATACTTACATAATATAATTGTAATATAAAATGTCAACATTTAATGAAATATCTTATATTTTGATATAATTCTATATAATTTATAATATAGAGTACATCAAATGGGTTATGAATATTATGTGTCTATATTAATAATTAAATATTGTTCTTAATGAATAACTAAATTATAACTTATTTACAATTATATTTATTTATTAATTTTTCATAAATAATTATTCTCATTTGAAATACACCAATTTTTCAATATTTGGTTTATCTTCTTTTTTACATTTCATTTTTATAACTATAATATTATAATTTTTTTGTATTCTTTTGTTTTAGATGTTAAACTATTTCAAAGTCATCATGCTTTATTTTAATGTGTTCCATTCTTTTTTTGATTAATTGATTTAGATTAAATTTACATTTTTATTGGATTGTATTGATTTATGAATTCAAATAAAGATGTTCAGTATGATTTATATAGGAAATTAATGGGTTTAATATACCATATGAATGTGTTTCATCAATGTGTGAATAAATAAACATTTAATTTAAATTGGGTTATTAACATAAGATATGTGTTCTGTCAAGAGTTACACATCAATTTTATTTGATAATATTAATTTTTTGGAAAGAATGTAATTCAAATAAAAACTATTAAAACCATGCATGCATGTAACTAGAATACATGAGATAATATTATGCGATTAAATCCCAATAAAAATAATAAGTGTCAGATTCCTTCTGAAGAGGTTCTTGTCAAGACCTCGAGCATCTAACTAGTTTGTCCATGTTAATGTTGTGTTCCCTAAGAAAATATTTTGTATGGAAATAAAGTATTGACTGATAATAGTATGATTTGGTTGATATTTTTGGTGTTTATTGGGTTACACATACTTTTAATACATTAATATTTTTAGGTTATCAAATAAAAAATGGTGAGTTTATCTATAAGATGGATTGGATTAAAAGGTTTTTATTCAACTATCTAGGAGTAATATTTGATATGATTGGTAGGTTTCACTTCCTAAATAACTATGTTTTTAGTGAAACACTATGTATGACTCATTTCTTAAAAAAAATTGATCATGTCCACCAATAGATATGATGAGTTCAATATGGTTTACTATTTTAATGGGATAACATTAAATAAAATTCATTATTATATGGATTTAAAACATGAAACCCATATAAAAAATGAATATATTGTAGATGAATTAATCATAATCATTAATCTTTTTTTAAATAATCATTGAAAAAGAGTTTCTAATTGTAATTGACACGTAATACTTGTATATTAACAAAGTTTCATAAGTAATATATACATTATATGTCAGAGTAAACCACCCTGATTAACAAAGTGTTGGTGTTGTTCAATAGGTGATTCTAGAATCTTATGATAATCCTATATGGTTTCACCTATGGATTTAAATATATTGTATACATTATAAACTAAGGATATTTAATCTCCAATTCAATATAAAAACTATTTTTGGTTATTATAATGACATGGTGACACATGAGGTTACCTTAATTCCTAGTCAATTTATATATTTTTTTGTATTTTCATTGATGGATGTTTCTTAATAGTGTGAATGAGGTAAATAAAATATCACTCAATTTTATAATATAGATAAGGATATATGAAATTGATATAAAATTACATTTTTATGGTACTATATGGGCTTTATAACTAGGTAAAATTGTGAATTAGATGAAGAAAGGTTATTTAGTACGTTTATTATTAGTTATTCAAATTAAAAAAGGTTTAAAACAACTATAGTTACTAGGATGGAAAATAATGCTTCCATAAGATTAAATCATCCAAGATTCTTAATGTAGCACACCACCCCATTTTTATTACCAAATAGTACTCAGGACCAAATTACCACGAGCTCTTAGGCGTTCTTCCCCATATGTGAAGGGTTACAGACTAATAGTGGTGGTGTAAATATGTAATGGTGGGGAGACCATACCCTCATATGGTGATAATATTAATGGTTCGAGGAAAAATATAAAAAGAATAAAATTTAAAGACTATCAACAATGGACATGAACCCACTATATCAGAAGAAATAACTATAAATAACATAATAAATGAATAAAATAACCAAATAACCAATTATAGTAATCAAAATAATTTGATACAACTTGTAGAGAAATGCATAAGATTCTGTTCATACAAAACAATAGATAAATTAAATGGTTGACCATGGTTTACCAACAATGAATGTGTGTGTATATATATATGATAAGCATGCTGGAATGAAATATAAACTCAAAATTATGTAAGAACCCACAGTCGATTTCCATCCATTCCATTCTAATAATTGAAACACGATAATATGGTTTATCTCCTAATACTGAATTGTTACATGACCACAGTATCATAAAGTCTTCACATGTCCCAAAGGGCCCATCCATGGTGTGAGAATATTCTCATCAGGCCACCAAAAACATACTATTATCTTACATATTTTATAAATAATTTTATCTAAATATAAATAAGGTTAGAAGATAGAAAATAATTAAATAGCATCCTTCAGACATCACTAGTATCCACATGCCCCTAATTATATATATGGTATAAACTAATTTCACATATTTATAATTGTAGTTACAAGTATCCATATCATAATGTACATGTATTTCTTTGACGAAAATAATCTTAGGAGAATGATTGTGTTTGAACTATAAAAATCTCACAAGGAAACATTTTCCCGCAATCAAGAAATGACATCCAAAAAGGCATTCCCAATACAATGTACTGAGTACCTCAGATACCTGCTAGAAATAAAACATATGCTCAATGCCTAACTTATTAAGGAATAATGATATATATCATCAAAAAGTAATCAAAATAATATCAAATATTGATGTCTAATCAAATGAAGATATTTTCCCCTCATAGAATCTCGTCCCAAATCACTAAATATTCAGTGAGCCTCTTCCCAACAACTGAAAATCTCAACACCATCAATCAATAGTCCATCACCATCCATGTAGAATTCTATAGAACTTACCTCCAAACCAACATATATTCAAAAATATCCGAAGACTCAACTAAAAAATGACATAACCAACTATAATGGTCAATGCCACCTTATCATCTGAGACATATCTATGTTTCCAAACCTCCAACAGAAAATCATCCAATCATTTTGAGAAGAAATCACCCAAAAATGTAAAAAATCTATATCGCCATGACAATATGTGCCCCTATAACCAGGTTTTTGAACCGGATGGTCAACATCATCTAATGTCATGGTAAATTCCATATATAATGATGACATCATCCCCTTGAACTGATGACCATGTCACCCAACCTATGATCATCATCACTTATATAACTCCAACATCACCCAACAAGATGTATCATGTCCCATACATCTTGGTGATCATCATCAACTAAGTATATATCAGGCCTCTCCCATCACATTCCAATGGAACAATCACATTCACGATAATAATATATTTCTAATAAATATAAATCGAAGACCTGATCTAACCTATCCATGTGGCATGATGCCTCTCATTAGTATTAAATCGCTTATAGTCATGGATAAGCATACCCATATGTATCTAATGTGTTCAACTAATAATTATCAAGTAAAGATTAAATTATTAGGGTCTATCTCAATCAAACCAATGTTTTTCACAAGAACACACCCCCAAAACAAGATAAAAATAAAAAGATACATCTAGGAACATCATACATTATACGGATAGATGTTCTCTCATTCAATATTAACCACTAACTTGAGATTAAATGAGAGAAATAAATGACTTCGATGAATCCCCAGATAATAGGGTAACACAAATGAAATGGATTCACTACACTACATAGAGAGATAAAATAAAAAAGTGTCTTTTAGATTTCATGGAGCACATATATTCTTTAAAAAAGTATGATGGTGGTCAATATGGATATCAGATTAGGGAGTTTCCTCAAAGCCTAGTAGGAGAGAAAAAGGGGAGGGGAGTATATGATGAATGTGTGGTTGGAGATGAAGTGAATATGAATGATATAAAGAGAATGAGGAGAATATTTTTAATTTCTATTTTTTATATAACCCACATGGGTTTTATCCATAGTATCGATAAATATGCACCAAATATAGATCCCCCACTATCATGTCACCACACCTCGCATGGTTTCTCTGCATGGTTTTTCAAACTATGTGATAACGGTGTGAATCCTCTCTACTAAAAAATATAAAGGTCCCACACAGTCATAATACCCCTTATATACTATTTTCAAGGCCATGATTAGTATATATGTTGGTCTAATGGTTTCTCCTAGGAGGATATACGGTATTTCTAATCCATGTGCCTCTCTCCACACCATTCCAAATGTTTAGTTTTGATCCTTAAAAACACTCCAGACACACTCAAAACTCCATGGAACTTGATTTGCTTTAAAACCAATCTAAAAACAAGGCCTTGGATTACATAAAATATTAGAATTAAGTTCCACTGATCATGATTTCATTAAAATAAAACATGATAAATTCAAATGGGATTTGGGAATCAACCCACTCCAAAAACCTGTGATGTTAAAAATCCCCTTTAACATTGACTTTATTTGATGTATATTTCATGAAATGAATATGGTAGATTATGTACCCAAAACATTAACAACAACCAGGTCTACCCTGAGTATAAATTCCTTGGTCAACTCTCTCGTGGTTATTTCACTATAGGAGTAACCTACCCCAGTCTCTTCCCAACACAGATCTCATAATGTCAGATGTTCCACTGACCTACCTTGGAAAAAAGTCTTATCGTGATGCATCATAACTCTTACACATCAGTACGTTATCACTTCAGAAATGTTTTATATCTTACACTAATTGTGTATAATATATCAATAGATACCCACCACATTCACTTTTTTTATATGGAACCTTTATGTTCTTTCATCTCATTAGATGTTATATGTCAATCTTAGTGCCACACAACTCAAATGAAACCCACATCTATTTGATTCCTATAGTCCAAAAAAAATTAAAGAATACAAATATCCAAGAATTCTCAAAATAAATATTACTTCCATACAACATAAATATATATATCATGAACATGAACTGATGAAAAACTATAAACCAATGTTTGTTTATTCGACAAACAACCCATTCACCTTGTTAACCAAAAATTTATGAACACCACAACAAAAAATGTAACCTAGTCATGCCCATTGCATTCCTATGAATACAGTCAGATCCTGAGTTTTCACAAAAACGATAGGCTCTACTATGTGCATCATGCCTGGAGCCTGATTAATCTAGGTCGGTCCACCCTATCCTGATACAATAGCCACTAGACAGTGACCCCACTATTGTGTCCCATTTTTTATACCCTAAACTTAATCTAAAAATTAATCCTTACTTCCAACACCTGGTAGAATTCTTTGTCTAACCTTGAACACCTGAATCTACCATGAACCCTAGTTCCTAGCTATCCAATAAGGATTCATGAAGAAAATATCAAGATGCAAGACCATCCCACTTTCTTATAACTCCATAATTTTCGGATAACACTATGTATGTACATATATCATTATGCCCCAATAGAAGCAGAACATCGATAATACACCACTTATTAGAGTAGGTTACCTTGTAACAAACTTCATTGTACTTTATGATAACTATGTTTTCATTGGATGAATATTAATAAAGACCATATAAAATAATCATTTTTCTTCTGCATGACATAGTATGTGATAATGTCCAAAGAATATATGTCACACTAAAAGGTCATAGAAGATCCCTACTGTGATGAGAACCCTAAAGTAACATGACAATATTTATTAATATGTTTTCTATGGATGGATGATATCATTTTATGGGACAAAATTTAAACAGGCTATCATGGGGGGACTCGTGAAAATTTTAGTCACCTTCTCATGGTGTGCGCCCTTGGTAATATAAAAGAGTATTTTAGGAAAGCAAGACCCGTAAGTTGGAAATCAACATTCAAAATTCCATTGGACGTTCCTATATTTTGGATGAGTGTTTTGGTAGTTATAAATTATGATTATAATTAATTTATATTGTGAATATCTCCCTTAGTTGTATTGAAGAAAACTGTGACGGAAGATGTTCATGGCGAGGTAGGATATTTTTGGTGCATCACAAGTAATACTACATTAATGAATACTGCAAGAATTAATTTTCCATTTCTACGGATGTAGATATATTAGGTCCTTTTATGGAAATTTTATAACTTAAATAAATCCATTGAAATTGTGTTCTCTATGCAAGTTCAATTCTGGGAAGTCAAAGAATGATAAATCGAGCACATGGGTTGATGAAACTTGCATTCAACCCACATGATTTGAGATATAGAGAAATAGATATTATATTTCATGGAAAGAATTATTATGAGGTGACATTTCATTGAGACATAAAATACATCCTATTATGTGCCTTGACATGTTCTTAGATAGTAATCTTGTAATTTAGGGAATCCTACTGAATCCAAACGAGAAAGACTTTTAGAGGGAGACACAATATGTGTAGCCATAATCTCAGGTAAATAATTCACTTATTTAACAAGTTGAATAAATATTAATCACATTTTATTGATTAATAATTATTCATGTATTCCTAACCACATTTATTTCATATCTTGTTATTTGAGAGAATATATTGCAGATGAAATACTTATTTATCAACGAATAGTGAAGTTATATTTATTTAATAAATAGATAGTCATTATTCATGGCCGGTTAATATTGAGGAGGATTTGGGAAATATGTTATCGGTCCACTAAGAAATAATATTAATAATCATTTGGTTTAATAATATTTAAGTATAACGATCAAGTTAAGCACATTTCATGGAAATAATAGCATTTCTATTTTTATTTGATATGAGGTTTTTACTTGGAATAATAAATTAAGTAATAGAACCTTTGATAATTATTTATTATTACCTAGCTAATTAAATTATCCATTTTGTTATTATTGTTTAGATAAGACAAGGGGTTATTCCACCGGCTAACCAATTGTTGTGTGCACACCATCCTTAGGTAAAAGATAATGAGACTAGATAAATCCTCTTTCTCCAAGAACACTCTCAAGAATGAGAGAGACCCTCCTCCGAAGGATTAAAGAGATCTCTTCGGAAGAGATTCTCAAGGTGATCGAAGGAGGGAAATGCAAGGGCAAGGATCTTCCACGCAGGCACCCAGAGACTCCTTCGGTGACATCTAGAGATTTGTAGAGCAGGTGTGGATCACCGCTATTGGATTCCTATCATTGGATTCTATATCTCAATGAAGCTGCACCTCAAGCATTTGGTTGGACGCATCAACGATGATTGAATCACCTTAGAGGTAATTAAATAATATAATTAAATTAATTATAACAAAAATATGTCAATCATAACTTATCAGTTTTGGGTTCCCTAATTTTTCATTTATCATTGATTCAATTCCATAGATACTATTGTTCATCAGTATATTGATCCCGAATTAATCATCAATTATCGAAATTTGAAACTTTGGGTACACGCCAATCCCGCTCTTCTACTGCACCTGGAACCAACAAGTGGTACAAATGGAGTTATATTTTCATTTATAATTATTTAAATAATTTGTTGACTATTTATGCTTTAATAGTTTAGTTTTTCAATTAATGTTTAATAAGTATTAAAATATGAATTTTGAGATATTATTATCCCTTATCATTTATCACAAATCTAATAGAAATGAATAATTTTAGGATTAAAATTAATCAGAGTATCTCGTCAGGAGGCTCTGATGGTTCTATGGAGAAAACACAAGAATACACATCGTAGTTAGATCTACACATCATGTATTATTGTTCAATGCATCAGGAGTAAATTAGAAATTATTCAAGCCATGTGCATTAATGACACGTGGTGTAGTTAAATCTTACATTGTGTGTTGACCATGCTAGACTGGTGCACGGTCAGCTAGACTAAACAGTTTGTGGCCCACAAGACACGGTGTTAGTCCCTTCAGGTTAGGGTGATGTTTTGTATTATATACATAGCATTCCCAGTTGGTGAATGTGTAATGTAGAGTCTATACATAATTTGGTCTACTAGACACACTGTGTACTCTGAGGATTTCTAATGTAGACCTCACATGCAATTTCCCAAGGCGTTTTCTGTATATGGATGGTGGGGAGTGTACCCACATTGTAGTTGGATCTACACACCGTCTACTGCATCAAGATTACATAGGTTTAAAAATTATTATTACATTCTGTAACACATGAGATATGTACCGTTATGTGGGCATAGAGTTGGGGCACAACATGTGATCAGTTTTTGACACACACAAACACACAAACACACACACATATATATATATATATATATGTTTCATTTAACATCTGTGTATTGTTCATAAATATTCACATCATGTATGAGTGTTGTTACAATTTTAAATCTGCATGCATGATACATTTCACAATGAATAAAGTGTATTCAATTATAAATACATGATGTGTTATATTGGAGGGGTATTAAATGAGATGCTTCAAAGGTACAAGTTATGTGCAAAGTTATTGATGATAATCTCAAGGAAATTCAGAAAATTAATAATATAAAATGCATTGATTAATTAAATATAATGATTAATTTATTTGAACTCAATTTATGATAATAAGAATGATTAATGAATTGAATGTTATTTTCATTAAAATGTGTAATTCGTTGAATGTATGTGGATGATCATGAGCTAGAACGGACCTTTGTATGTGATTTGTTCCCATTTAATTTATTTATTATATTAAACGTGTTGTCATTCATGCCTTCTTATCATTAATATGTAGGGAATATATGCCCATGGATTCATATATGTAAACCCCCTTTTTAACCCTCACCTACAACTGAGTTAAAATAATATGTAATAGATGGAGCTCTAGGTGGTTCAAGTTAAGATCTGAAGAAAAACCAATCCTATGAGATACAAAGGTGTATTAGAAAAAAATTGTAAACACGAATCTTAAATGGTTCTAGGTGGTTCTCCCTTGTTATAGGGTCAGTTTAACAACCTCTTGATAAACTATACAATTGCAAATATCTTGATCATACCCATTATATTATTTATGTATGTTGTATTAATACTCATTATGTATTTTTGATGCGATCACATAATTAGTGAACTAACAAGCATACTAGATAGAAGTAAAATAAAAATGGATTATACATAAATATTATATATATATGTTTAATCACCTATGTATATACCACATAACATTAAAAATAATTTGAAAAGATTATAAGTGGAAATTTCTGAATAAAGGATAATATCCCTCAATTTAATATTATGACAGTATAACATTCCATTACTTTGGTTAGAATAGATCTATAGTTCAAGGTTCTTGACCAACCCTAGTTGGGATGCTTTCAATTATCTGGGACTTTTAAATTTTCTTTTTGGGTTTACTTATCCTAGTTTACATCGAGCATTTACTACCCTTGCAGGACTTGGATAAACTGAGGGGTAAAGGTTGAGGAAATCCAAAATTAAGGATTTCAGGATTAGGGAGTTCACTCAATAGATCATGGAGCTGTGAGTTAATGCAGTTGGAATTTGGAATTCCTATGTAAATCCTTACAAGATCCTGGACCAACCCTAGTTGGGGTAATGTGAAGGGAAATATAGATACATGGCACAAGAATGACCAATAAACATGACATTTCAATGCCAATGGTGAGGGATATCAGGATTTGAAAAAATATTGAGAACTAATAGATATTTATTTCATTATTTATTTGTATATATTTATCATGATTATCTTCTAAATCTATTTTCATTTTAATTTCAATAAAAATCAATTAAAATGAAATCAAACATATCATTGTGATACATACTCGAGATGGAAAACATTCTCAGCAACACTAATTTCAAAGAGTGTCAATGTAACATTTAGGTTGTCCTTCTCCACAAGAGGAAACATTATGTGCTGGAAGAGCCTTTACTTGGTGCACCCAGAAATGATGATATTGATGAAGAACTCTACATGTATGAGAAACATCTAAATGATTCTATAGATGTTCAGTGCATCATGATATCATCCATTACCAATGAGATCTTGATGAAAAATGAGGAAATCATTGACAATAGAATGATGAATCACCATTGGGATCTATAATAGGATAAGGTGATACATGAGATGTAAGATATCTCCAATGCTTTTTTCACTAAGATGCTTAGAGATTCTACACTACCAGGACCACATTTAGTAATGATTATTGGTTTCATTAAGTGTTTGGACCTCTTAGGGAAAAAATTTCCAGACGAGTTGCATACATATCTCACACTATCATTACTGTCATTGAAATTCTATAATTTTATTGTGAATTACAAAATGTGAAATAATGAGGAATGAATATCAGTGCTTCTTACCATGATTCAAAATATTTATTAGAAAATTGGGAATGAAAATTATATAGTCCTTATGGTGAATAGGAGGAGGTAAGAAAAGGAAAAGGGTCCTAATATTTATCAAAAATATAAAGACTTTGAGTACTGTCTGACCAATAATAATAAGATCTAATGTGAGGGAAATGAAAAAAAAGTTTGTTTTCATGTGGAATGTCAGGCCGTTTGAAGAGGAACTGAACCCAAAGGCAAGGGGAAGCCAAATGTGTGCACATTATCGAATGCAATATTTTCATCTCTACACATTGAGTATTAGATACAACTTTTAGAGATCAGTTATATATTCAAATGCAAGATACATGTAGATTTTTCTAAATTTCTTGAGGAGAGGTGGATTTGCGAGCTTCCAATGGTGTGAGGCAGGTTGTTCATTCCATTGGCGACTACCACCTCACATTGTAGACATTAATTATTTTAGTTTCACATGGATATTATTATGTACCCAGTGTAATAATGATCATAGTTTATATATCATGTTTATGTATATATATATTCATTATCATTTTCAGAAATAAATGTTGGTACTTTTATAAGGAAATCATATGTTATAGTATGGAACTCTTAAATAATGGTATGTATGTATTGAACCATGAGAAGAAAGTATTTTAAATTGATAATGAACCAAGTTAACATTACTCGTATAACACCCAGTTGTGGCATCACTACCTTGGTCATGTAAATGATAAGCACCTAAAAAAGCTCTGTCACGATGGTTATTAAGAATATTCTGAGATAAAACAACTTAATAGATTTAACTCTTGTTTATAAGGTAAAATGACCAAACCATAATTTGGTGGATAGGGTGAAAGGGCCACATAGCATTAAGATTTGAACACATTGTTTTGTGTGGATAATTTCTAGTAAAATCTAGAGGTGGATATTTGTAATTCATTACATTTAATGATGAATTGAGTAGATATAGCTATGTCTAATTAATGAAGTATATGTCTGAGTCCTTTAAGAAATTAAAGGAGTTCAAGAATGAAGTAGAGAATCATTTTTGTAATAATATAAAGAAACTTTGATCAGATCCTGGTGGAGAGTTTATTAACAAATAGTTCATAGACCTTATACGGGAGTCTGGGAAAATATCTCAACTAACTCCACCTTTTACACCATAGTGGAATGGTATTAGTAAGAGGAAGAATTATTCCTTGATGGGAATGGAAAATTCAACGATGAGTCTTGCATATAATCCATTATCCTTTTGGTGATATGCATTGAAAACTATGGAATACACTTTAAACAATGTACCAACTAAGGTGGTGAATGGGATTCCTTTTTAGATATGGAGTGGACATAAACCTATTTTTCCACATACACGTTTATGGACATTGAAGTTGTTTGTTAAGGTATTATCAAAAAACAAACTAGAACCTCGAGTCACGAATTGAATCTTTATATGGAATCCCAATGAAACAATGGGACACTGCCTATAAAACCCATCATAAAAGAAATTTATTGTTTCCAGATATGTCGTCTTTTGTTGGGGGGAGAACATCCTCAAAAAGGATTTTGGGTGAAATATTAACTTTGACGAAGTTTAGACTAAAGATACACATGAGTTGGTATAGGAAAAAGTTCCACATGTCCCTATGGAAGTGGTGGTTCCTGAAACTCAAGTACCACATAGGACTACAAGAGAGGTAAGAGAAATAGATAGATATGGTTTCCTTATCACCGATGATGGTGACTCTTTATTGTTGTACAATGATGATCATCTCTTTTACAAGGAAGTAGTAGAGATCACATAATCTGCATGATTGTTAGAAGCTATGAATTCTAAGATGGATTGAATGTATTAGAACCAATTTTTGGTTATGGTCAATGTGCATGTTGATGAAAATCATGTTGGGTGTAAATTGGTATTTAAAAATAAAATAGACATCAATTGTCATATTAGTACCTATAATGCAAGGCTAGTTTCTAAATGTTTTAAACAACATCAATGAATTGAATACTATGAATCCTTTTCACAAATTTCCATGATTAAATCAATAAGAATCATACATTCCCTAGAATATTTACAGGACTATGAAATTTGGCACATGGATGTCGAAACTGCATTACATAGTGGGAAGCTTTAAGAAGATGTCTATATGACACAAACAGAAGGTTTTGTGGCACTAGGTGATTCTAAAAGGGTATGCAAGTTGAAAATATCCATTTATTTAATACAAAAATAATCCCAGTCCTGGAGAATTCAATTCGATGAATCCATAAGAGAATTTGGATTAATTATGAATTAATGTGAGACATGTGTTTTCAATCAGTTTAATGGGAAAGAATTTGTTATCCTGGTACTGTATGTTGATAACATTGTGATTATTGGAAATGAAAAACTAGTCTTGTAGGCGGTTAAGGAAAAGTTGAACAAGTGCTTTTCCCTAAAGGACTTAGGCAAAGAATCTTATATTCCATGAATCAAGATCATTCATGATAGATCCTTGAGGTTTCTTGGAAAAATTCTAAGTACATGCATTGACCATATACTATAGATATTTAGTATGATACAATACAAGATGGGATTGGTTCCAGTGTCACATAGTATTCAAATTTCCAAGAAATCATGTCCCTAGACATAACATGAGAAATATATGATGTCTAAATTTCCATACACATCAACGATAGTATCTATCATGTATGTCATGTCATGTACCAGACTTGATGTTTTCAATGCACTGATAATTTAATGAAGATATCAAGTAGATCCAGGAATCAATTTTGGACTGATGTCAAGACTAACCTTAAGTATGTGATAATAACTAAGGAAATGTTCCAGGTGTATATAGGATATGAGGAGATTTTCATCATAGGGTATACTGATTCTGAATTTCAGACAGATTAGAATGATATGAAGTCACAATCAGTATATGTTTCATGTCTCAACAGAATAGTTTTGAGGTGGAATAGATCAAAGAAGCCATTAATAACTGATTCTATAGTGGTTTCTGAATATATAGTGGCTTCTGATACATCTATGGAAGCTGACATGATTCGGAACATAGCCCATGATCTTTAATTGGTGAATATTAGTATATATCCCATTTCATTGTATTGTGATAATAATACAGCGGTGGCTCTTGAAAAAGTCCCATGGATACATCAACAGACAAATTACATACTCTGAAAGTATCACCTATTGAGAGACTTCGATCAAAGGGGTAATGTTGATTGAGGAGAGTGTACATAGATGAGAACGTGTTAGAACCCTTGACTAAAGGCATATCTCAATAGAATCATGAATATCATGTGAGAGCTAGTGGACTGATGGTTGTTAGCGGTTGGCACTAGTTCAAGTTGGAGTTTGTTTGAGTTTTTCCCCTATAACCCCACATATTTGTACATTATGATAAACCTATCGTCATTAGAGGAATATTAATAAACGTTTTATCACATCATGATTGTTATTCTACATGTTATGTATTGTGATATTGTCAAAAGAATTAATATATAACTAAAAGGTCGTAGTGGATCCCTACAATGATGAGAACCTAAAAGGTCCATGAAACTATTATAGAATATATGTTATATGGTTGGATGAAATAATTTGAAGGGACTAAAATGATACATGAAACTAGGGGTGGGGACTAATGAAACATTGAGACACCATCTCATGGTGGTCACTATAACACCCTGAGATTTTATGAGATATATTATTTTATTTTATTATACACTACACCAAGATTAGCTTGCAGTATACGCAACACTATTCTTGGATTGTGTTACACACAATTTCAAGTTTGTTTGATAGTAGTCATTCTACGCAACATTGAGTATATATATATATATAAATATATTCAATGTATAAATGAAATATGGCTGGATTCTATTATATGAAACAACAAAATAGCCTTGCACAACACGCAACCCTGACTTCGCTTGCATTACACGCAATCATGACATTTCTTGATAGCATGTGTAGTATGTAATACCGGGTATCACTAAACAACGATATATTATATTATTACGGACTAGCCGTTCTGAATAGTATTAACTATATATTGAATTGTATAACATTATTATTCATCTTACATATTTTCTAGAACATGGTATGAGAATAAAATAAATTTTTCAGGTAAAATAAGTATTTTTAAAAAAATATAGTTTTGTCGCCTTTTTATGGCGCACCCAATTTAAATCTAGTTTTTGACATGTTTATAATTTTATTTTTACAAAATAATTTTCTTCCTTCGAAATAGAATATAAAATTTAAATTTGATTAAATTTTCATATTATTCTGATAACTTTCATTTTTTGATGAATACTAAAAACACGCTATATTTTAATTAAAAACAACTTTTTCATCAGAATAATTTATATGATTAGATTATATTTTTAATTAGATTTAAAGTGTAATTACAATATATTATTACCATTTAATCCATTGTTGATCATTTAAATTAATTTCACTTTGAATTTGGACATAAACAAGTGTCAATCTTTAGATAGTTATTGTTTCTTAAAAAACACGCTATTTGATAACAAGAATTAATTTTAAAATTATTTAATGCCACTTCAATGTTTTTTATTTGAAAAAATGGACATAATTTTTGAATTAGGAATATCAAATATAGCTTAGGCTGAATTTTTGGTATTTTTCAGAAAACATTCAATTTTTGATGAATAGTGAAAGCACTGGGTTACTATTTAAAAACCGACTTTTTCATTAAATAATTATTTGTTTTATTTAAATTTATTTTAGGTAAAAATTGATACATAATACCTATATAAGTTCAATGTAATTAATTGGAGACATTTTATAATAATTTTAGGTATATAAAAATTTTATTTAACTTTTCACCGTCTTTTACCCATCTCCTAAGATAATTTAGAAATTTACATAAAACATAATTTTACCGCTTCTGTGAGTGAAATTTCGAAAATCTGAGAGACACGGTTAATATCATGAACTAAAATGTGGTTCAATGAGATAAATATTTTTTTGGTTAATAGTAACATTTTACTTTTATTTACTGTGGTTAAAGGTAAATAGGGAAATTCAATGTTAAAAGAATATTATAATAATTCAAAATTACTTTAACACTTGTCCAAACCTTATTGGATGAGTAATGACCGACCATGGGTATCCTTGGGTCGATTTTGGGACCCCATGGATCCACTTATGAAAGACAATGACACATTAGATTAATTAATTTAATGTAATGACAAAATTGACATTAACAAAACCGTTTGAAAATTAATTTAATATGGTTTTATAAAAGTCATATTTTCGACAATAAATATTCATTTGAAATCTAAAATTATTTCCTACATCATTGTATTTTTTTCATAATTTCTAGACATCAAATGAATAAAATTATTTATGACACAATAATGATGCAGTGGTTACCTCATTAATAAATGATTTAAATAAATAAGATTATAATGATTGAACTATTACCCAAAACATGTCCAATTCTGATTGGATGATTATATATTTACCATGAGTCCTCATATCTTTGACTATAATGATTTTTGGGCCATTAGAAACCGAATATCATTATATTATAAAATAATATTTTCACTCTTTCCTAAAGAGCCCCTCCTCTCCCTTATAAAAGGAGGCCACTTCTATGCAATTCCACACACCTCTAAAGCCATTTGTCTCGTCCAAACTCTGCCAAATTAAGCTTTATACATCCCTCTCCCCCCCTATAAGCCTTACCTTAGGCATAAGGAACTCCAAGAAGTCCTTTTGGTTCCATCCAAAGAAAGTTACCCAAATTAAAGGTAACAGTTTCTCTTAAGTTGTTTTCTTTTATTCTACTTCTCCAACCCCTAAACTCTTTTTAATCCTTTCTTTTGTAACAAAAACATTATCCTTAATATACTAGGATGTTTTTTTGACAATGGTTCGAACTACAGTTAGACACACATCCATCTAATTGATGAAGAATATAATGTTTCTGTGGATGACAAACTAACACCTCATGAAACGATGATTTTTCGATTTTCTCCTACCGCCTATCATGGTGGCCATTATGATGGAATTATATTCATATATGATATATATTATGTTTAT
This sequence comes from Viscum album, assembly GCA_963277665.1. Classification (NCBI taxonomy): domain Eukaryota; kingdom Viridiplantae; phylum Streptophyta; class Magnoliopsida; order Santalales; family Viscaceae; genus Viscum; species Viscum album. Next base: position 595,505,193 of record OY728135.1, on the reverse strand, counting down.
GATTTCCTTATGCTTCTTTACTTCCCAATTATATCAAGCCTTTATGGTTTCCATAGTCGTTAAATACGATAATCTCATTTGAGGAAGTGCGGACTACCACCCCCTCAAAGTGTTGTGATTCGTTAATGCCTTATGTGGGATGTATAAAGGATGTAGTTAATGATATTATATATGATATTATACTGGAATTATAATATACCTATTTATAATTATGTTTTAATTCCATTAAAATAAGAAATAGAAATGAAAGTAGCGCTCATGTGTACGTACGACTTACCGTCTCCATGAATGGTGAATTTCATTTCTTACATCCATATGTTATGTAATATTATAAATAAATGTATATGATGGATATATATGATATATATGATTTATAAATCATGAATATCATTCTGGATATAATGAACCTTTGACCACATGAACAACATGTAATTATAAGAAGTCCATTTTTGACTCAAGTACCAAATATCGACAAAACGAACATTATTAACTTAAATGGTTACATAATGTTTATTAAATGGTAATAAGTGATATAAAAGGAATAATAAATTTGAAAAAGGTTTTTAAGAAAGTATAAATTAACTTAGGTTTATTATTCAGGAGATTAAAGAACGATCGAGTCAAGTCGGACAAGAGGTAAGGGAACATCTTAACCCAATTTCCGTTCTTTGGGTTGATCTTCTCTTTCTTGTTTATGTCGTTCTTTGATAATGTTAGAAATGAATTTTTATATCTTATAATGTGTTTATAATTTCTTTATGTGACCTTATAGTGAATAAAAATAAGTGATCTATTTAAAAAAATATCTTTGTAAGGGACAACTTTTCCAATCTCATTTATATCCGATATTGTTTATTCGTAAGTATTTACTGGGGTTATGTTTATCATTCATGTCCTTATTTTCTAAAAATGGTTTCATGTATGTTTAAGGTCCTTTTTAACCATTTCTGACTTTTATTACATGGTATGTAAGGAATCTTTTTTTACCAAACAAGGTACTCTTTGACTTTCCCGACAAAAGTATGAGGAGAATGTTTTTTAACTTATACGAAACGAACGGATTTTTACGGTTTCATAATGCATTATTTTCATGAAGATTACTCTACAATATTTCATAATTATTTTCAACAAAATACTTTTCCTTTAAAATTGCATGGCATTTTGTGAAAAGAAAATGTTTTTGAAGAAGAAAGGATATTTTCCTCAAGAATTCATTTCATGTGTTTTGTCAAAACTATTTTCCATATAAGATGACATTATTTAGTATGATAATTTTTCAAGTATAATGTCTCTATGATTTACATGGTTTCACTGTTCTTATGATGAAATAATATCAATCTATTTATATAGATTATGTTATGATTGGATGATGTTTATGATACCCATTTTATTCTTTGGGTTATGGTGAATGATTTATGGTTATGTTGTGGAACAAGTAAGAATGATTTCATTATGAGATTGGTGGGACCTATATCTCCCTCTAATTCATTGGGTAATGATTTGTATCTCATGAGATAGAGATGGATGAAATGGAAGGTAAATGCGGTTCGGTAATACAGGGCTGGAACGGCAAGTAAACCCGGTTCAGAAAGGGACTTTGTCAACTAAGATGGTATTGGCATCATTGCCTTGGCTACTATAGAAATCATTACATGTGCTTAATGAATGCCATAATTACATGTTTTATTCCCATTCTAGTTTATCATGATTAATGTTCCTTTATGATCTATGCCTTATGTACTTCCAAGATTTATGTCATTGCTCATGATTTTGATGTTTAGATATTATGTTCATGTTTTTTCATTAAAATGTTTATGGATTGTTTTATGTTCTCTATGTTTACCCTTACTGATCATTTGAGCTCACCCTTTATATTTTTTTATTTCCCCAGGATTAAAGAAAGGTTTTAGGTAAGAAAACAAAAGGGTAAGATCTTTATGGGAGATGTTGAAGATCATTCACCAAGATTAGAAGATTATGTTCCGAGTTTCCAAAGACACTAAACTATTACGATCCTTAGGTGTCTGTTTTTGTTATGTACTATGTATTCTGTAAAAGTAATGTAATGTCCATGTACATTAAGCTTCGGGTCTCTACAGTTGGTATTAGAGGGAATGATTAGTTAAACATTGGAAACTAGGATGCGAAAACATTAGTGAGATTCCTAAAGATATTTATAAGGTATGTCTAGGGATGTCCCTAAGGTTTAGTAATGTCCCTACAGTTTAGTATAACTATATGTTATAGTCCATGAATTATGTTGACAATCATGAATAACCTAGGGTGAACCTAAGCTATCATAGGTTAAAGAAGGTTTCATAAGTTATACATCCTATAAGTGACTTTTTATGATTATGCAGTTCATCATTATTTTAACTGTTTCTTACACAATGGTTTCTGGTTTTATTTAACAGAGGGAACCGGAAGGAATTGGGATGACATTGAATCTGATGGACAAATTGGTGATAATGAGCAGTGAAATTGTGTAATTCCTAGAGATAAAGATATTATGATTATGCAGAATCAAACATCGTGATATATGATTAACGTGGTGAACTTTAGTGGCATTCCCAATTCATCAAATAAGAGGAAGATGAAGGATTATGCATGTTAGCATGTTGAGGAGCATAGATAAAGGAAGATTGATATTTATAAAGAAGGGAAAAAGAACCTTGATGAATACATAAAATGGAGGGGAATATGTTATCAGTGTGGAAAGGAGGCTCATAGAGTGACAGACTGTTATGGAGTTCAATGTCTTATCTGTGGAGAACATGGGCATTACCCAACTCAATTCCCTGACCTAATAAGTTACTTCTAAATCGAGGAAGGACCTATTCCAAGCCAATCGTTGAAGAGGATGGATTGAATGGCTTAAGTATTGGAATTAAATAATAATCTTGTTGAGGTAATCTTATAGTATAATGAAATATCTGTGTATTTGTCCATTGTGTATTTCTATAAGAATATGGTACCGGTAACCATGAAAAGTGATTGAAATATTTTTGGAAAGCTTTTGAAATAAGAATAACGAAGGGATAAGGAGAAAATAAATTGTTTGATAGTATTCATGAGCTCATGATTGATATAAGGACTAAGTGATATCATGGTTTGAGTATATCGAAATTTTGGGATTTTGGTATGTAGAAATAGTTATCTTTTGATAGCATCCATGTTTTCAGTAAGGTCCAATGGGTATTCATTTTTTCCGAGAATACAATATTAAGGTATTCACATGTTCGGGATGCGATCAAAAAGATATGTCTTGTAATATATGAGGGATAAATGATGGTATTCATGTGTTTGTTATATAACCTTTTTAGTAATCATTCTCTTTATACTATAAGATTGGACAAAAGTATTTTCGAAAGGCCTAAAGGTTGGAATGGATTAAGTTGGACATCAGATAGTATTGTTTAAGGATAGAGATTTTTGATATTATGATAGTATAGTTTTAGAAAAAAGGACAACCTGTAGGAAGGACGAAAACCCGTCGCTTCGGACAAGGCTGTGGGAATCGAACCCACAACCAAAGTGCGACAGGCCTTCATCGCCTACCACTGGCCTATAGGAAGTCCCTCGTTAGTAGAAACTAGTTTTATTATATTAAGCGGTATGATATATGAAGTATAAGTCCTTTTTTGGAACCCTATACGATTAATCTCACCATAGATGGACTTATATATATATATTTTGCAAACCTTATGTTTGAGACAGATGGAATGACCTATCATTCTATCACATGATCTGCTAACACTTCACAGAAGACAAATTCAACTTCCTTTATTTAAGAGATAAAGGGGAAATTTTTTAAGGCACAATCAACGGTGAGATTATACAGAAATAAAGTAAATATTCTTATAGTTAAAATTATTCCACTTTAGGGAAATGATCTTGAAAAAAAATGTTGTCCTAGTTCTCTTATATATGATGAATTAGATGGTACCTTAGATCATCACAAATCTATGGCTTTCTGATTGTTGGTTTTTTCATAGCCCTGTTCTCTACCACTCTCCATCAGAACATGATGGTTAGATTTTTCTTCCATATCGATATTTTCACCTAAGTTATCTTATGTGGAAACACAGTGATTAGTTAATTTGGGTAACCGTTATGTTTCATAATTCACTTTCTAAAATTATTTTTTAGTATTCCTTTTTATGATGTGGGTTTCTATGAAAGAAACTTTCAAGTATTAAATGATTTATAACCCTGGTGAATTTCGAGGTCGAAATTCATTTTATGGGGGGTAGAATGTAACACCGTGAGATTTTATGAGATATATTCTTTTATTTGATTATACACTACACCAAGATTAGCTTGTACTATACGCAATAATGTATTTGCTTGCAGTATACGCAACACTATTCTTGGATTGTGTTACACACAATTTCAAGTTCGTTTTATAGTAGTCATTCTACGCAACATTGAGTGTATATATATATATATATATATTCAATGTATAACTGAAATATGGTTGGATTCTGTTATATGAAACAAAAAATGAGTCTTGCACAACACACAACCCTGACTTGGCTTGCATTACAAGCAATCACGACCTTTCTCGATAGCGTGTGTAGTACACAATACCGGGTTTCACTAAACAACGATATAATATATTATTATGGACTAGCCGTTATGAATAGTATTAACTAAATTTTTAATTTTATAACATTATTATTCATCTTACATATTTTCTAGAACATTGTATGAGAATAAAATAAATCTTTCGAGTAAAATAATTATTTTTCAAAAAATGTTGTTTTTCCACCTTTTGATGGCGCACCCACTTTAAATACAGTTTTTGACATGTTTATAAGTTCAATTTGACAAAATAATATTCTTCCTCAGAATCAGGATATAAAAATCTATTTTGGATAAATGTTTCATATTATTTTGATAACATTCATATTTTGATGAATAGTAAAAACATGCTATATTTTAATTAAAAACAACTTTTTTCATCACAATAATTTATATGGTTAGATTATCTATTTAATTACTTTTAAAGTGTAATTAAAAAATATTTCTACCATTTAATCCAATGTTGGTCATTGGAATTAATTTCACTTTGAATTTGGACATAAACAAGTGTTGATCTTTTGATAGTTATTGTTTCTTAAAAAACACGCTATTTGATAACGGGAATTAATTTTAAAATTAATTAATTCTACATCTATTTTTTTAATTTGGAAAAATTGACATCATTTTTGAATTTGGAATATCAAATATATCTTAGGCAGAATTTTTGGTATTTTTCTGAAAACATGAATTTTTGATGAATAGTGAAAACACTAGGTTACTATTTAAAAACCGACTTTTTATTTAAATAATTATTTATTTTATTTAAACTTATTTTATGTCAAAAATGATACGTAATACCTATATATGTTCAATGTAATTAATTGGAGTCATTTTCTAATAATTTTAGGTTTATAAAACCTTTATTGAATTTTTCACCGTCTTTTACCCACCTCCTAGGAGAATTTGGAAATTCACATAAAACCTAATTTTACCGCTTCTGTGAGGGGAATTTGGAAAATCCAAGAGACACGGTTAATATCATGAACTAAAATGTGGTTCAATGAGATGAAAATAATTTTTGGTGAATAGTAACTCTTTACTTTTATTTACTACGGTTAAAGGTAAATAAGATAATTCAAGGTTAAAAGAATATTAAAATAATTCAAAATTACCTTAACACTTATCCAAACCTTATTGGATGAGTAATGGCCGACCATGGGCATCCTTTGGTCGATTTTGGGACCCAATGGAGCCACTTATGAAAGACAATGACACATTACAATAATTAATTTAATGTAAAGATAAAATTGACATTAACAAAAATCTTTTAGTACATTAATTTATATATGGTGTTATAAAAGTAATATTTTCGACTATAAATATTCATTATAAAGATAAAACTATTTCCTACATCATGGTATTTGTTTTATAATTTTTAGACATCGAATAAATATAATTATTTATGACACAATAATGATGTAGTGTTTACCTCATTAATAAATGATTTAAATAAATAAGATTATAATGATTGCAATATTATCCAAAACATGTCAAATTCTGATTGGATGACTATATTTTGACCATGAGTAGTCTTATCTTCGAATATAATGATATTTGGACCATTAGAAACCGAATATCATTATATTATAAAATAATATTTTCACTCTTTCCTAAAGAGCCCCTCCTCTCCCTTATAAAAGGAGGCCACTTCTATGTAATTCCACACACCTCTCAAGCCATTTTTCTCGTCCAAACTCTGCCCAATTAAGCTCTATACATCCCTCTCCTCCCCCTATAAGCCTTACCTTAGGAATAAGGCACTCCAAGAAGTCCTTTTGGTTCAAACCAAAGGAAGTTACCCAAATTAAAGGTAACTGTTTTTCTTAAGTTGTTTTCTTTTATTCTACTTCTCCAACCCCTAAACTATTTTTAATCCTTTATTTTGTAACAAAAATAGTATCCTAAATATACTAGGATGTTTTATGATAAGGATTTGAACTACACTTACACATACCTCCATCTAATTGATGAAGAACATAATATTTCTTTGGATGGAAAACTAACATCTCACGAAACGATGATTTTTCGATTTCCTCCTACCGCCTCTCATGGTGAGCATTATGATGGCACTATTTTAATATATGATATATATTATGTTTATGATTTCATTATGCTTCTTTACTTCCCAATTATATCAAGCCTTTATGGTTTCCATAGTCGGTAAATACGATAATCTCATTTGAGGAAGTGCGGACTACCTCCCCCTCAAAGTGATGTGATTCATTAATGCCTTATATGGGATGTATAAAGGATGTAGTTAATGATATAATATATTATATTATACTGGAATTATTATATACCTATCTAACATTATGTTTTTATTCCATTAAAATAAGAAATAGAAATGAAAGTAGCGTTCATGTTTACGTACGGCTTACCATCTCCATGAACGGTGCATTTCATTTCATACCTCCATATGTTATGTAATATTATAAATACATGTATATGCTGGATAGATATGATATATATTATTTAAAAATCATTAGTATCATTCTGGATATAATGAGCCTTTGATCACATGAACAACATGTAATTATAAGAAGTCCATTTTTTACTCAAGTACCAAATATCGACAAAGAAAACATTCTTAACTTAAATGGTTACATAATTTTTTAACATGTCATAATAAGTGATATAAAAGGAATAATAAATTTGAAAAATGTTTTTAAGCAAGTAGAAATTAACTTTGGTTTATTATTCAGGAGATTAAAGAAAGATTGAGTCAAGTTGGACACGATGTAAGGGGACATCTAAACCCAATTTCCGTCCTTTGGGTTGATCTTCTCTTTCCTATTTTTGTCGTTCTTTGATTATGTGATAAATGAATTTTTATATCTTATCATGTATTTATAAGATCTTTATGTGACCTTATAGAGAATACACATGTTTCTGACGCTTTTTCTGGGGCGCGCGCATCCGTCTGTGAGGACGTCCTGCTGTTGCCCTGCATTCCCACTTTCCAAAGGTGGGAGGAATTCACTCCTTATTTAGGGACGTCTTCTCCTTGATCAAAACCGGGATGATGGGATTTCGGTTCTTCCTTCCATGGATTCCTCCTCGGAACTCATCACCTAGATCGAGTCTCCCTCAAAGATTTAACATGTTGTTCATGAAACTCTTCCTCCTGCCATGTTTCCATGGACGTCGGTTTATTACACTACTTCTATCAAGACATTCCAAAGGGTCCGGTCAGGGAAGAAACCTTTTGTCGGGTGTGTAGTCACGTAGAGGCATCAGTATCATGTCTGAACGCTGGGGAATTGGTGTGTCTGTCTTTTGTCCCTTGTCAAAGGGATTCTCAAGGGCGTGGAAGCATGATGCATCCCACATCGAGCGTGGGGAATCATATACCATAGGCATGTATTAGAGGTTTTCCTCAGGTTCTTATGTTTAACACAAGGTATGCCACAGGTTTAATGTCCAGAGGAGATGGATCGGCCTGATCAGATCACTAAATGGAGTGGATCAGATTGAGGAATTTCCCTTGAAGGGATGCCGATATCGGGGCCAGCTCGTGGGTGGATTCTCGGATGCTGTGGAGGGGAGTGGAGTGGCATGATCTCGCCGGGATGTGGCGTCCTGGGTAGGAATCAGGGTGGATGATGGATGGATGGATGGATGAAGTGAAGGAGGAATGAAATGGGACTATCTCAAGGGCAACAATAAAGTCGGTCTTTGGCCTTGAAGATACCTCCTACATATCCTCGTGGCAGTGAATCAAAGTCCGCGTAGTTCGAGATGGTCTCGGTGAATTGACGTGAAGGCGGACCTTGACCCGATGGTGTTGTCAGAGAACCAACGTGAATGTGGACCCTGGTCTGATGGGTGTCATCAGCGAACCGACGTGAATGTGGACCTTCGTCTGATGGTGTGGGGCTTACACACTAGGCTTCCCAGGTGTTAGTGGTCCGACGTGAATGAAGTCGGAATGACCAACGGGTGGTGGACTTGAACCTCATGAAGGCTTCCTATGTACCATGCCTTATCATGGATCAAAGTCCTCGTAGATTAAGAGAAAACGGGGGGCTTGGCACATCGACAAGGATACGGTCTGGGCCAATGATTTTTGGGATTGAACCTCAGGATGGTTTCCTACATACCATGCCGTGACATGGATCTGAGTCCTCGTAGTTCAGATTAGATGTGGAATACAATTTAACGTCATGCGGGACAGGGGTGAACCGACATGAATGGGGTCGGAACGACCGGGTGATGGGATTAACCCTCATGAAGGCTTCCTACATACCACACCTTGACATGGATCAAAGACTTCATAGTTCATGTGGTGGTTTTCGTCAGCGAACTGACATGGAGGTGAACCTGTGGGTCCATTGGTGGTGGTCTTGAACCTCGTGAGGCTTCCTACATACCATGCCTTGACTTGGATCAAAGTCCTCGTAGTTCGGGAGAAAATGGTGGTTGTCGGTGAACCGATGCGAAGAAAGGACCTTGGTCTGATGGGATATGGGCATGAACCTCAGGGAGGCTTCCTACATACCGTGCTTTGACATGTATCAAAGTCCTTGTAGTTTGGGTTGGTCACAATGGCTTGTCGTCGTACCGGAAAGCAGTTTAACGTCATGCTGGAAGAGGGTGGAACCTGAAGTGAATGAATGATGGGTGGTGGGCTTGAACCTCGTGGAGGCTTCCTACGTACCATGCCTTGACATGGATCAAAGACCTCATAGTTCAAATGGATGTGCATTTTAACGTCATGCTGGACAGGGGGCATAGAGTTTAACGTCATGTTGGACGAGGGAATACAGTTTAACGTCATGATGGATGAGGGAATACAGTTTAATGTCATGCTGGATGTGGTATTGTCATGGACAATTCTTACTCTAAGCCCATGTGAGTCGTGCTCGGTGTGAGAAAGAAGAGGCAGCAGAGAACTGATCATCACGTCGCGAAGGGTGCGTCTGTGAGAAACTAAGAGGGGATTATGTGTTAGACGGCCCATGGTGCTGGGACTTACTCCATGATAGAGGCCCGAAGTGCAGAAAAGCACAGCGGGAGAGGAATTTGGGACCAAAGATGGAGGGTTCCTCGTTCCCTCTCGCGCCCTCCACTGGACTTGGCAGTGGGGATGTATGGAGGTGCACGGGTTCTACCTTCCGCAAGAGAGGCTTGGGGGCTTACCCCAAGGAGGTTTCCCTTCTCTCGGGGACATACGGTACTCCGAGAAGGAGGATATCATCCCTTGTGAGGGTGATTCTATTCCCGTGCAGATGAGTGGCGTAAAGAATGTATGAGCTGGGGGGACCCTACGTGTGAGGAACGGGGTCGGATTACAGTTTAACATCATGTGTTGAGGAAGAGGTTCTTGGCAGTTTAACGTCCTACAGCTCGGACAAGGTGGGTTTACTCGACACCCCTGGGCCATACATGACCGGTAGCCTCAGCTCCTTGGGGGAGGGAAGGTACTGGAAAGGCCATGGTCAAAGGGGGTCGTAGAGAGAACCATCGAGGGGTCAACATTAGCGCGGCTATATGAATAAGTAATAGCTGTTAGCGTGCCTATGCGATGAAGCATCAGGAGAAGCAATGCTACGAGTGGTGTTGTCCATGGGACTTTGAAATCACATCGTGCAAACCTGGAGGGTCGCACAGGAAGAGTAATTACCAAGAAAAGGAGTGTGCTTCGTGAAGTGGAGTGCCTTGGCCTTAGCATGGGGCATGGGTGTGAATGGGATGTGCTTCCCGAAGTGGAATAGTATTCATGGATCACTGCCTTGCAAAGCAGAGGTGCCTCGCGAAGAAAGGTGCTGTGAAGCAGTGTGCTTCGCGATGTACAGTGACCCTACCTTGGCATGAGGATCACTCGTACAAGATGGGTGTTTCGCGAATCATAAATGCTCCGCGGCTGCCCAGGTTCCCTTGGGAATACCCTTCCTTCGAGAATACCCTAAGGATTCGTGAAGGGAATCCCTCTCGGAAGAGGGGCTCAAAACGAGAGAAGGTGAATTCATCTCGCAAAGAAAAAATACCTCGTAGAGCTCATGATTCCCGGGTCGAAGGGTGCTTCCCAATTTGGGAGTTGAGAAGCCGAAAGGTTGGATTGTCCGTCCTCTAGTCTCAGGGGGAGCCCAGTATTTATAGGCAAGGGGTGCCACGATGCAGATCTCACGCGGCGTGAAGGGGTGGTGGGTGCTTCGTGGTGGATCGTGAACATCAACGGGGTTCGCGGAGCGTTACCGCCTCAGGGGCTTCGCGGTGGGCTCGCAAACGTCAGGGCATTCGCGGAGCAGTACCGCCTCCTTTGCTTTGCGATGACCGTGTTTCTCGGGGGAGCTCCGCGTCGGGGCTTCGCGAGGTAGCGTGATGGCTTTTTTTCCTTCTTCCCATTGCATTCAATATTTTGGCGCCACAAAATTCCCCCCTCGGACTTGGAGCCACGGAGGGATGAAGGGTCTAAATATGAGGGAAAATCGCCAAAATTTTTGGCGGTTCGCGATGCGGCCTCGCGAAGGGGACCATGGGGCTAATAGCAGCCATGCAGTCCGGACGCGCCACGATGCTCTGCATGGGCGGGATGTGCCGCGATGCACCAGGGTCTCTGCCTATAATTAGGGAAGCTGACCTCTCTTTTGTCCTCTCGCGACTTTTGTCCTTTTGCGCTCTCGACATCGCGAAGCTCCACGGACTCCACGTATGCTCTCCGCGAATCAAGCTTCGCGGCGAACCGCGAGTCTCTGACTCCGTGACTGTGCCCAGTGAACTTTTGTTTTCCATCCTAGGCCAGGCTCCGTGTCTTTGTTTTGCACCCGAGCTTCACGAGAGCTCTTCGTGAGCATCCTTCGCGAACCGACCCGAAATTTTTTCGTGTTCCAAAACTGAAATGGCCCATCGAGAAGCTGTGTTGGGGGTGCTTGAATACGCCTCCCGGAGGGATGAGATGGCTAACTGTCTGGGCCTTGGAGAGATGGTCCAAAGTCACTCGGACCACATTTCTATGACAACACTGCTATCAAAGAGTCATAAGAACTATCCTTAGTCCAAGAAGCTTCCCTTGTATGGCTTCGGGGTGAGGGATGATGTCTTCATCCCTGAGGCGGGTAGGGATGAACCAGCTTGCTAGTTCAAGAGCATGCCATGCCAGCGCCAGTCGTTCAGGGCGGCTGATGGTCATGCGTGGGAGGACTTTACACCCGTCACTGCCAACTGTCTCTACAACCATGTTAACAATATTGACGGGAAGACACTGCAACCGGAGACGTCCCATCCTCTATACCGCACCATGCTAAAGGCGGCTTTGCAGGATTCGAAGAAGGGGTGGTCTGATGAGTGGGACTCGCGCCAGGGTATCAACTTCACCAATGACTGGGCATGGGCCTACTGGGTATGTGCATCATGCGAGGAGTTTGGGGCTGAGCTGAGGAGAGTAGGATTGTATGAGGCGGAATGGGCCTCCCAATTCCACATTTACCAACCAAAACAGCTGATGTCGGTGCTGCTGAGCAGATAGTCATCTAGGACCAATACTTTTCACATTCACCATGGGGATGTGGGAATCAGTCTGTGGGATGTCCATCAGAATTTGGGGGTCCCAGTATTGTGGTCCATGTATGATGAGTTCCTACCCGTTATGAGCGCGTGGGAGTATACGGAGTAGAAGTCGCGACTAGCGTCGGTACTGATGGCACTGGTCCCTGGAGAGGACAAGAAGTCAGTGATAGATTTCCACTTTAAGAAGTGGTTCGAGCTGTTCCTGAACTTCCAGGAGAATCGAGAGTTCCCTCTAAGGCCTATAACTTGTCCGAAGGAGGCTCAACGAGGCAAGGAGAACTCGTATTGGCGGGTCTCGGAGGACAGCCAATGGAAGACTTGGGGTTTCAGTGTCATCACTGAACAACAACCGATAGTCAGGCTGGCGGCATTCATCGTGGCCCTTATTTGCGGTTGGATCCTACCAGTGAGGGATACCATCATGGGGGTGCGACCCAGCTCGTTCATCATGGAATCTATGCTAGCCATGGGGTAGCAGGTCAATCTGCGAATTCCAATGTTCACCAAGTTGTACAGGATTCTGTGGCACGTTAGTGAGGGAAAGAATCATCCAAGGATATGTGGGCCCTTCCACCTTCTGTATGGGTGGATTCCGGCACACATCAGGGGGATTTATGAGTATCCAACACCTATCTCACCACCGGGATCAAACTTCCAGCCCTCCATTCTAAATACGGTAGGGAGCTTCCCATTCAAACTAACCTTACCAATGGTGTTGAACCAGGTGTGGAGGGCTGATGAGTTTAACTTCCACCCATTTCCATTGCCAATGGGGGTACTCACTAACGACGGGCAGGGAATGGAAGAGCACCGGGCTAATATACTATCCTTTAGAGGTAGAGTTTTGGGGGAATGAGTGCATCGTGAGCCGCTCTGTGAACCGTACACCTAGCATCAGTTTGCGAGGCAGTTCTGGTACGTCCAACGGCTGACCCCGCAGGTCTACTGGGAGGTGTGTCACGAGGAGCACCCATGTGTGATGAGGCTGTTGTGGCTCATGTTCACATGGGAAGACGGGATGATTCGAATTGCATTGCCTCCATCCACCGCCGCTTTCGGATTGGTGAGGGAGTATTCCATCAGCTGGGAGGCCGCTTATCCGAGGGAGATGCTGAGGCATCCAACCATTTGGGTTGGTGATGGCGGGCCTCCCCTATCCCGAGGTTGGGGTCGGAGGGAAGCAAGGGTCTCTCATGGTGACGGGGCTTCCATTGCGGCGAGACCTACATCGGCCGAGGGTGTGGCAGCAGCGACAGAAACGGTGATTCCAAAAGCGTTGGGCCATCCAGAGGGGCGACCGCCGAGGGGATTCCGTAGGATATCCGCTCCGGCTCCTGGGAAGCGGCTGCGTCGTACTGACATGCCAGAGGATCCCGTCTTCCCAGAGGCCTGGGACATTTGGGATGTCATCCAAAAAACACTTCATTCTACCCGAGATGTGGGAACTCTTAAACCGTCGTGGGATGGTTCTGCTAGGTATAGTCCCAATCCGGGCTGGTTTCACGGAGTCTCCGGCAGAGGCGGAGCAATATTTGGTTGAGATGGAGGACTAAGTTCACTCTAGTGGTGTCCCACACCCAATGACAGACCAGGTGAGGGTACTGCAGGATCAGACGGTTCCGCTGCAGCTGTCAGCCGCTGATCTGAGGGAGCTCTTCTCCCTGCTGGAAGAATCAGTGGACTCCTCTCGGGAGGATGAGGGTGGAAGAGAAAGCCCGTTGGCGGAGGGCGAAGTCGGAGACCAAGGCTCAGATTCTGATGATTTTGTAGAGGCTCTCAAGGAATCATTATGTGCTTCTTTCCTCATGGTCTGTTCTCAGGCCATCATGAATTTCCTACCGATGTTTGAACCATGCAGGAGGAACTTGTACGCATTCCTCTCTCTCGCCCCATGGCGGGTGATGATGCAGTACCTTCAAAACTCATGCCTACGGCTTTTTCCAGTTCTTCGTCTGGTGGGGCCGGAGCTCCCAGGGTGGCTCCTCCAGAATCTCCAGACCTTCCAACATTATACGGAGGGCCACGCCTCGGGGTCCCGTCATCATCGACTTAGGAGTAGCACTAGGAGTTCAATCTCTGTAGGTTTCCTCTACTGGATTCATTGATATCATATGTAGATTATGCCAACTAACTTTTATGTCCCTCTCTGTCGTATAGTTCTCCGATTGGCATGGGCTGTTGTGGCATGGCTGGTCGGGATGTCTAGTGGAATCCCTCATGGGGGCATGCCGGTGATGGTGGAGATAGTCCCACCACCTAACCGAGCTACAACACACACTATCATTGGTGGTACCACCACCAGGGTCGTGCCTGAGGTTATTGAGGTGGAGTCTGACGATGAGGATCAATCGGCAGTCCCAAGTCCCATCACGCCTACTCCAGTGCCAGATGTCGCGCTGGATTCAACACCAGATGCAGATCCTGCCGAGGATTTCTTGCGGGCATATCCCGCGTACGAACCTTTCAATCGCGCAGAATGGGACGAAATGGCCTCCAACGAAGAAGAAAACAGCATAGTCCACTGCTGATCGTGGAAGCTAATCACGCACTTCATCACAGACACCACCAAGCGCTATGGATGAATGAAATGGACAGACTTCACTCACGGCTACGGGGACTGTGCGCTGGGGGAGTGGATGCCCAATGTGCTCATGAGCTAATCCGAGATCTCATGGCCAAGAAGATCCGGGAGTATGATCACGGGCTCAGCGTGAGATGGCAGTAGAGGAAGGTGACAAACATCAAGAAGCTCTAGGAGGATGAAATTGAGGTCCAACAGCTATAGGCCTGGGTGGATGAGCACTCGGCCTCTCTTAATACATAATCTGAGCTGATCTCATGGTTGAAGGCCTAGCTGGTAGTGGTAGAAGATAATATGAGGCAGGCTTCTAGAAAGATGGCTACCATTCAGGATGGCATAGAGAGGGCCAGGGCCAAGGGTAACGAACTGTGCCCCGCCACTGCTGAGGAGGTGTGGGATCTAAGTCAGCGGTAGCAATTCCTAGATACCAGAAGTCAAAGGGTGGCAGAGATGCAATGCTCTTTTGATGGGTTCAACCCATCCATGGGGGGAGTCGAGTCCCAGGTACTGTTACAAATTACAAACCTTTTAATGGTACTTTCTTGCTTCAATTTTTCTTCTTTTGAATGTCGTAGCATGCATGATTTCCACTGTTTGCATCGGTTCATTACATCCCTACAATGTTTGCGGGGAATCTGGCGACAATTCCCCAAGATCACGTGGGTCAAGCCTAATGTGAGAAATAGGAGATATTTGCCTCATCGTCCCACCCAACATAGGAGTGGAAACCGAGCTTCGGGCATCTGGGGTTTGGATAACCAGTCCGGATTTCTGGAAGATGGGAGAGGCCTGGCCGGAGAATGAATTTCTCAAAATAGCCGAATTACCGTTTCTTCAGTGTGCTCTTATGCATGAACGGTGCAACTCCATGGGTGCTGAAATCGGTTCGAACAGATTGAAATGGGATGTGTGAATCGCGATACCCAAGATTCGGAACACTGTGGGGATGACGTGATAATAAAGGACAACCATTAACTGTGGCGGAGAAACGATATTCTTACTGTGTTAGCCTGAAATGGGGATAACAAATGAGGGTCGACCGTTGACCATGTTCGAAACACTAGACCAGGTTACAAATGTTGTTGATCAATCCTTCGGGATATTGGCCCAGGACAATAGGCGGACCCTAGGCCGAGCATCCATACTCTTAGGGGGTCCTTCCAAACATGACAAGTCTTCCGGAACGTTGGCCCAAGATGGTTGGTGAGCCAATTCGGCATGGGACCCAGTCGTTAGGGGGTCCCTTCAGACATGAAAGGGGATGAGGGTCCGAAAAAGGGGCACACAAAGTGTGGAATATGGAGTTATGGTTTTTTAAAACAAAATCCAACACTCATGTAATTACACAACTGTGGTGGGAGTATGCCAGATGGGTGCATCAGTTTGATTATGTATCCTCCCTTTTTTGGGGCAGGGCCTCTCTGGGCAGGGGGCTATGTCGCTCCCCAATGGGATCTTGGGGCATCCTGAAGTTGTTCAGGGTAGAATTATAGTTACATGTTCCTCTAAGAGGGGTTCGGCCAGGAGGCCGGAAATGGGATGGATAGGATTAATTATTCCTATAGGCTGGACCCTAGGAAAAATACCAGGGTGTCTCTATGTATCCCATGAGGATGGGAATCAAGCCATACGTAGTTCTGAAAGTGTAGTTTAATATCATGCAGGATGATGAAAAGCCTGGATGTGTTGGTACACATCTTTCCAAAACTACTAAGCCCACATGAGTCGTTCAAACTGTGGGAAACAAGAAGTAGTGGTGGACTCTCCCGACATAGAAAGGGGGCAGGTTAGGGTGAGGGGACCCTTAGTGAATACCGGCCCCTTAATACTAACATGAACATGTGGTGCACCTAGATGCGTGAAGAGATAGAGTCAAGTATATTGGAATCCCACTTGAACATGAGGATGTGGAAATGTGTGAATCGTGACGCTTGGGATTTGGACCACAATGTTGGTGGTGTGACGATAGAGGATAACTATTAACCATGGCGGAATCGCAGCATCCATATCATGTTAGCCTAGAATGGGGACAGAAAAATGAGGGTCCACCGTTGACCATGTTCGAAACAGGGGACCATGTCACAATTGTTGTCAGAGATCCATAGGGACATTGGACCTAAATGATCGGAGAGACCTTAGGTCTAGCGTTCATAGAGAGACCTTAATCCTAGTATCCATGTCGTCTGAGGGTCCTTTTTGATGTGGAATAGGGTGAGGATCCAAATAGTGAGCTCACGAAGCATGGTCATAGGACGAGGGTAATGTCCCTATGAAAATCCCACATTTCGGGATCTTTGTCAAAACGCATCTAAATACGACAATGAGACGTATTAGATAGAGGGAGAAGAGTCCTTTACCATAGGGAGATCTTAGTTTAGGGTCGTATAATTCGGACCACGGGTGAGAGGAATCACAATAGGCACGTGACAGGTATTTACAACAACCCGATGTGGATGAGGACATAAGCCCTACTTACCATGCATTCTCTGGGGAGTGCTCGAGTTGAGGGATCAAACATGGAAGTTAAACTGGGCCTGCGGGGAAGTTCCTGGGCACTCCTATGTATCACATGAGGATGGGAATTAGGCCATACAAAGTTCTGAAAGGGTGGCACGGTAAGGTACCAGTGCCAGGGGAAAAGGGAAGTGTGGGCACGACCCGTTGACTAAAAGAAGCGGAATTTGATAAATCTTGTATTTCCTTTAAGGTGAGTGGTTTTTTTTTTGAAGAAAAAGGCCTAGGGTAGCAGGCCCTGGTGTCGCCACAAGAATCAAGTCATGATAGGGATTGAAAAATGGCATGGCACATGAACAATACCCAACGTGATGTCCTCTACAACGAGGTCATCACAATGCAGTGTCATTTTTCATCGTGCGTCCAGGACGATAATGTCAAAGTTTAGGGTCGTATGATAGGACCAATCATGCATTTTAACGTCATGCAACACAGACACAGTAGAGACGATGCTAGGAGGGTAATGTGTATGGTTTCCTGTGACACAACCGATGTGAATGAGGACATATCCCGCACCACGCCACGTAGTCCTGTAGTCAGGGTCCTGAAGGCAGGAAGCTGCACTCAAGATAGTCCCAAAGACAGGAGGTCTGGGTGTTCTTACGTATCCCAGGGGGATGGGAATCAAGCCCGATGTAGTTCTTGGGAGATTTTAGTTTATGGTCCTTAGAGATCGGATCATGAGTGGATGAAAACTTTCCAGGTAAGCGCATACCTCAACCCGATCCCTAAGCCCATGAGAGTTAACCTCAGGGTGGGAAATAAGGGGGGAAGATCCATATCATAATACCTGAAACATCCATTGAGGGGAAGTTGGTGAAAAGCCCCAAATTACACCTTTTACACGACATTGTTCCCCAAACGCGCAGACGTGCATGGAGGAATAGTACCAAGAGTTTCGAAACTCCACTTGGACATAATGAGAATGGAGAAGGATGTGAATCGTGTAACTGAAATTTTGGGCTTAATGGGGTTGGCGTAGCGATAGAGTATAACCATTAACCGTCACGGAAAAACAGTCTCCATAACGTGTTAGCCTGAGGTGGGAACAACAAATGAGCATCGATCACTAACCATATTCGCAACATGGAATTTTTATCTCTTTGTTGTCTGAATCCCTTGGGGGAGTTGGCCCATAATGGTAGGAGAGCCCTTGGGCGTGGTATCCAGGCTGTTCTTGGGGGTCCCTCTGGGTTTGAATGATGATGGAATCCCTGATGAATGGATACACAATTCCTGGAAAGTGGTTGTGGATGTATCCGAGTAGAGTCTGACATTCCATGTAATAAACCGGAGTACCCTTTGGCACATTGGTGAACCGTCGGAAAGGGTCGAAAAAATAGCTCGGGAAGGAGAGGTACAAGGCGTGGACATTACAAGACTGACGTGGATGAAGACATAATCCCACAACACACCATATAATCCCCTCATTGAGGAAGAGTGGGCCAAGGGGCCAAGGTGGGATGGAGGTTTTCAAGAGATAGGGATTGACCCGAAGCTTAGACATTCGTGTGGTCCTACGTATCCCATAAGGATGGGAATCAAGCCACACGTAGTTATGAAGGGATACTCAAGGGGAAGAATATCCTAACAAGGAGGTGTACGGCGCGGTGGCTATTGAGGACATAATCCCACACCATACCGCACAGTTCTATAGGAATGAATCTGGGCCAGGGGGCCCGAAAAGGCCAAGGGGCCTGACGGTAGGCCTCGGTGAGGGAGGCCTAAGGCTGGTCCTCAGTCAAGGTGGCCTGACTAACTTGTTTTTTAACTTCTTGCAGCAAGGACGGTGGTCGTGGGCTCGGAGAGGCCGAGGGGGTTGAGGTTAGGCATCGGTCAGGGAGGCCTGACCTATTTGCAGTTTAATGTCTTGCAATGAGGACAGGGAAAAAAGGCAAAGGTATCTTGTTCGGGGATGTGTACGGCATGGAAAGAAACCTGACATGGAAGAAGACGTAATCCTTCACCACGCCGTACATCCCTTATAAGAGAATCGGGGCCGTGGGCCCGACCGCTGGCGCCACCCGGAGGGAAGTTTGTCGCTTCGGGATGTGGAAGAACGAATCACTGCACTCGATGTTTGGGACATCTTGGGGCGGACCTGAAGATCCAGAACCCTGTTGAACATATTCGAAACACAGTGTCCCTATGGTGACCCAATATGGGAGCAACAATTGAGCATCGGCCGTTGACCAAATTCGCAACATGGGACTTGTATCGATTTGTTGCTCGAAAACCCCTAGGGGCGTTGGCTCATATCGGTAGGAGAGCCCTTGGGTGTGGTATCTAGGCCATTCTTGGGTGTACCTCTGGGTGAGGAAAGTGATGGAATCCCAGTCAAGGAGTGGGTAAAGCATAGATGTACACATCCACGAAAGAGGCAAACATCTCCGGGGGGGACGTACAGCTGGGTCGAGGCTTGCCCGACGTGAGTTGGGGAAAAAGTGTGCATCCTGACCTATGTCTTGACCTGAGGGGAATATTTTTTCTTTTGGACTGGGCCAACAGACAAAATGTCTGGGCATTCTTTTGTATCCCATTAGGATGGGAATCAATCTATACGTAGTTCTTGAAGTCCATGTAGTTTAACGTCATGCGGTGAGGAAGTGGGAGGATAGAAGAACGGGAGTGGGCACATGGTGTGACCCTTATAATCCTTGTCTGAGCGGGGCTAAGGAAGCCTACTCCTCATCATGCAAGGATCCTCCATGGAAAGTATACCCAGGGGGGATAGTGAAAGAGAAGTTCTCGGGGCTGGGCTCAAGACGAGACGTCTGAGCGTTCCTACATATCCCATTAGGATGGGAATAAAACCATATGTAGTTCTTGAAGTGCAGTTTAATGTGGTGTTGAACGAGAGATGCATCCATTTGGTGATATGTACGGTATGGTGGGAAACCTGGCGTGAATGAGTACGTATCCCAAACCACACCGTACAATCCCATAAGAGAGCATGTGTCAACAAAAGCCAAGGGGGCTGAGGCTGAGCCTCGGTCAGGGAGGCCTAATCGTCTTGTAGTTTAACGTCTTACAGTAAGGACGGGGGCCAGGGGCCCGAAGAGGCCAAGGGGCCTGAGGTTGAGCTTCGGTCTGGGAGGCCTGACCGGCTTTCAGTTTAACGTCTTACAGTAAGGACGTGGGAGATCTTAGTTTAAGGTCATAGAGCTCGGACCATTTTTCAGTTTATCATCTTGCAAGACGATGATGTAGTTTAGGGTCGTGTGGGACCGTAACGTGCAGTTTAGGGTCTTGTGGGACCGTAATGTGTAGTTTAGGGTCATGCGAGACCGTAACATGCATTTTTGGGTCGTGAAGACCGTAACGTGTAGTTTAGGGTCTTGTGGGACCGTAACGTGTAGTTTAGGGTTGTGCGGGACCAAAGACGCTTAGGAAAAGTACAACTTGAAAAACATGTCATTGGTGGGGGGAGTTATGCGCTCACCATTCGTGGTTACCAAGGAGTATGCTCCGTTGGGGTAAACCTTATGGATGACATAAGGTCCTTCCCATTTGGGCTCTAGCATGGGTGGTTTCCTATTGGGGATCATTGGAGCTCGAAGGGCCAACACTAGGTCACCCTGCAAAAAAGAGCGAAGGAGAACCTTCTTATTGAAGGCTCTAGCTATCTTATTCTGATGCCTTTCCAGATTGTGCAGGGCACGAAGCCTGTTCTCGTCCAGTGCTTCCAATTAAGCTAGATGGATTTCATCCACCGTATCTGGCACCTGCTGGTCATATACTGCAGTGCGTAACGATGGCAGCTAGATCTCAATGGGTAGGACGGCCTCAGCCCCATACACAAGGGAATATGGGGTCACCTGGGTGGAATTGGGAGTCGTCGTCTGTTAAGCCCAGAGGGAGTTGGGGAGCTTGTCCGGCCAAATTTTCTTGTTCTGACCAAACCATTTTATGCAGAATGTTAGAGAGGGTTTTGTTGAACGCCTCGATTTGTCCATTTTCCTATGCATGATAGCAAGAGATATGGTTCGAACGGATATTATACTTGGCATACAATTTCTTCAGCTAACTTGCTCGGAAGTTGGTGTCATTATCGGTGAGGACAGCATGAGGGACCCCAAACCGGTGGATGATATTGGAGATCACAAAGTCGATGATGGAATGGGCCTTGACCTCTTTGGGTGGAACTACCTCTACCCACTTGGAGAAGAAATCTGTAGCAGTTAGGATGAACGTATACTAGCGAGCTATCGCCGGTGGATATGGTCCCACTACATCGAGTTCCCACACCGCAAATGGCCAAGAGTACTTGGTGGAGTGGAGGGGCTTCGACGGCCGATACAGGATGTTGCATGAACATGGCACACATGGAATCTCTTGGAAAACTTGATACAATCATGGATCATAGAGGGCCAAAAGTACCCCGACCTCTGGATTTGATGGGATAGCTTTGGCCCTGGTTGGTGGGCACCACAGGAACTGGCGTGAACCTCTTGAATAACCTGATAAATCTTGACTCCTTGAATGCAACAGAGGAGAACTCCATCGAAGCTCTACTTATAGAGGATCTACTCAAGACTGGTACCGCTCTGGAGGGTAAATTGCAGCGCGCGGTGTCGGATTCGCTCACGCTCGGCCCGGTCGTCTGGGATGCAACCATGTTGGAGATACTCGACAAAAGGTTCCCTCTAGTCGGGATTGTGCTCAACCACTATGTCTGACGAACCTGGGACCCCTGACGTAGAAGGTCCGGCGGTGAGATGACTTACCCGCAGGCCGTCATTTCCCTCTAGGTTGATGGGGGCAATGAATCTTCGGTATGCCACATATATGATCAAATCTTCTTGATCGGGTTCTTCGAGCGACGCAGCTAAGCCAGCCAAAGCGTCAGCTTGACCGTTCTGTGACTGAGGGACATGGGTAACCTCTGGTCGAGAAGGGAACTGGGCCATTAGATAGAGGGTGCACTCCAGAAATGGCACGAGCTCCGGCTTCCTGACGACATAGTCTCCATTGACATGCTTGATTACTAGCTCGGAATCTCCTCTCACATGTAGATAGGGCACATCGATCTTGAGGGAAACTCGAGGCCGGTGATAAGAGCCTGGTACTCTGCCCCATTGTTGGTGCAGCCTTCTGACAACAGGAATGAGTATGGAAGGAAGGATTGCGCCGGGGTGATGAAGACGATACCCAGACCCACTCTGTTGAGCTTAGTATCCTTGAGCCTCTTACCGGTGGGGCTCCGGGAGGCACTATCCAAGTGCATTTTCCAACATGAGACGGCATGATCGACTGAGATGATCATCTCATCAGGAAAATCGAGGTCCAAGGATTGATCCGCGGAGGTTGGATGGGCAGCTAAAATGTCGGCCAATGCATGTCCCTTGATGGCCTTCTAAGGCACGAATCTGATGTCAAACTGTTGGAGGATCACCGCCCACTGCGCTAGTCGGCTAGAAAACATGGGGCGGTTCAGGATGTACTTCAGTGGGTCTACCCGAGAGATCAACTATAACTCATGGTGCTACAGGTAATGCCGCAACTTCTGTATGGAAAACACAAGTGCAAGGCAGCTATTTTCGATAGGGGATTATCTGATCTCTGTATCGAGAATCATGCGGCTGAGATAGTAGAGACTGTTCTCTGTACCCTCGTTGTTCTTCTGGGCGAGAAGTGTGCCAAGGGACCATTCCAGGGTGGTCACGTAAAGGACCAGTGACGTTCCGGAGACGGGTGGCATCAAAACCGGAGGTTGGAGCAGATACTTCATGATTTCCTCAAAGGTGGTCCGACACTCTTCATCCCATTCGTAGGCGGCGCCTTTCTTCATGAGCTGGGAAAAGAGATTACGCTTTCTGGCCAGATTCGTGATGAATTGGCGTATATAGGCTAAGTGGCCTTGGAGACCTCGAAGTTCCTGAATATTGATCGGGGGAGGAATTTGGCTGATGGCCTTGATCTTCTCTAGGTCGATCTCAATGCCCCGGTATCTAACAACAAATCCTAGAAACTTCTCGGAGGTGACCCCGAAGGCACACTTTAAGAGGTTCATCTTCAGGTGGAGGGAACGGAGGAAACTAAACACTTTCTCTAGGTATTTGATATGGTCCTGGCACTAGCGAGATTTGATCACTAGATCATCCATGTAGCATTCCACCAGCATCCCGAGAATCAGCCTGAATATGCGATGCATGGCCCGCTGATAAGTGGCACCTGCATTTTTCAGGCCGAAGGGCATAAACTGGTAACAAAAAGTACGTTGGGGAACCTTGCAGGCAGTGGACTCCTCGTCCTCGGTGGCCATTCGGATATGGTTGTACCCTAAATACCCATCCATGAAAGAGAGGGCTTGGAACCCGGTCATGGAATCAATCAATAACTCGGTCACCAGGAGGGGAAATTCATCCTTTGGGCAGTGGTGATTGAGATCGCGGAAGTCGATGCAGACTATGATCTGCCTGTTCCTCTTCCTGACTGGCACAATGATGGCAAGCCACTTGGGGTACTGGACTTCCTTGACGAAGTTGGCTTTGATAATCTTGTCAACTTCGGCCACAACCATGGTACCATGAGAAGGGTGCATCTTTCTGGGAGGCCGCTTAAACCCATGATGGTTTGACGGGAGGCCCAGGCGTTGAATGGCTACCTGAGGATCTAGTCATGGAATCTCACCGTAACTCTAGGCAAACACATTAAGGTGTTGTTTGAGAAAGTCTACATACCGCTGCTGCTCCTCGGGGGACATGGCTACACTGATCAATGTGGGTATCTGATCTGCCTCGCTACTAAGGTTCACCTGTACCAGTTCATCAACCATGGTAGAGACGCCTTCCTCAAAAGTGGGGGGAGCATCCTCCAGATCTTCCTCTCCACCTCTAGAGGGATTTCCCTCAAGGGGAGCTTCTTCTGAGCTATCAAAACCCGACGGGCAGCTGGTGCCGGATTGGGCAGTAGTGGTCATCATATCTGGAGACCCATGCGCCACTAAGGCAATATCAATGAAGGCAGTCGATCCTATCCCATCTGGCCTTCGGCCTAAGGGGCCACGTTTCATGACATTAAAGTAGTGGTGATGTGTTAGCCTGAGTCGGTTGATTCCAGCCCGGTGGAAGAGACACGTATGACGTACTGCCATTGTCAAAAGCAAGACATTATGATACCGAACAGGGGTAGGAGGCTTCGGGGTCACCTAAGCCTAGTTGGTGTAGGAGTAAGTGGTGATTTTTCATTGTTTCTTGGACATGGGAACATGTCTTCCTTTCGTACCTGAAACAACAAAACACTGCCCCATGTTGGGGGTCGTGGCCTCCAATCGATGGATCGGGAAGATGTAGGCGGCATCCAGGCCTGCCCAGGGATCACTTGTGACCGGGGAGGGTTCATCCTCACTTTCTAGTATTTGATTATCCTTTCTCTTGTAATAGTCAGCATCCAGATAGCAGGCTTCACAAGAGGCTAAAGGAGGCGCATCTCCTTGAACCGCGCCTACTTGACCATTGAGGGAGTATTTGAGGCATTGGTGATATGAAGAAGGGACCTCTGCGTGTAGATAGAGCCATGGCCTGCCCATCATAGCGTTGTAGGCGTTGTCCTGGGAGACAACCATGAACTCAGTGCTGGCAATTAGGCCACTGAACTGGGTCTTCAAGCAGATCTTGCTGACTAGGGATTGCTCAGTACTATCGTATCCCTGGTTTCTGGGGTCGGAGGGAGTTAAATCATCATCTGACAAACCCATATTTTGTAGTGTCCAAGTCGGGATTAGGTTAATCCCAGAACCCGTGTCAATGAGGAAGCGGCATACTTCCACGCCATTGAACTGTCTAGTGATGTACAATGGGAGAATATGCCCATGTATGGTAGGATCTTCATATTCACCGGAAAACGAGATAACTACCTGGCATTCGGTGTTATCTATAGCATTAGTGTGGAAGGCTTCCACAGCTGCTACCTCCGTCTCAAACTGAAGGGGGATCCTTAGGCCTTCGGCAAGTGCTTCGCGCATTTAAGACGATAGGTGAAGGGCCTCAAGGATAGAAAGCCTTGTTGGATTTACGGCCAGGTGTTTCATGACATCATACTTTCATGCCAGCCGCGAGCCTCGCTTACAAGAGTTCTTTCTACAGTTGGAGGCATAGAAGGTCCTGCTGGTTGAACTAGTGTCTGCCTAGTACTGGGTACATCTATATGCCTACTAGTTGAAGCCTAGAGAGTAGCCACCAGATTAGGATCGTTCAGCGGAGATTGGCCTGCAGTCGGTCAAGACTGACCGCGATACGGACAAAGCAGCTTTGCCTGATCTAGCAGCACAAACGGCGGTGGTGGTAGATTTGAGGGCCTCAGATGAGGTCGCGCATGCTGAGCATTATGCTGTGCCTGATGTCTGGTTTCAGTAGCCTACACGGCCTGACTAAAAGTTCTTGCTGACATGCCTCGACGACCTTTGTGGTTGCGGTTCCGCTAACATTGGCATCGGGTGTGGACGTTGGGGAGGTTCACCTGCCGTTCCCCCTCATCGAGGGTCATATATGGATTTAACAGCTCCATGGTGTTAACCAAAGAATTCCCCTAGTTGTCGCTCGATGAGTCATCCACCACTGGGCAGATTCTAGGAGGAATCCCCATTTCAGGGGGCATAAATTCACCAAGAGTGCGGGATGATGATGGAAGAGGTACTGGTTACTTCCTCCGAAGGCTCCGGCTGATTTAGGCGTGCTTGAATGATACCATGGGCACGAGCAATGATTTTTCGTTCCATCTAGTCATTGTATTTATGGGACCCATGGCTGGGAACGTACTGCCACACGCCTTCGTTGTCGCTACCAATCTCTAACCCAACAAAGACACCTGCTACTTGTGTCAGTGTTGGGCCCAACCTGACTATGTTGTTATCGACATGGTCTTGAATCTAGTATTTAAACACATAGAATTACTTGAGGGTGTACCCCGGAATACAATGGTAGGGATAGTAGTTGGGGTGATCAGTGAGATTCGCCTCTTCCAGCCTTCTGCACTCAGGTAAGTGCACAATCCCTTGCTCTAGAGCACTTCAAAAGTAGCTATGGACCTTATTCTCATTGAACGAGTAATTCTGGTGCCTTCTTTATGGATAGAGGGCCATGGGAGCATGGCCCTGATGAGGTGCCAGAGGGGCCTTCCGGGGATTTGGTGCCTAATTGTCTCACCTAAGTGGTGGTGGCACATTGCGTGGGGGAAGCTATGGATTCTGAGGCGGTCGCTGCTGGGCAGGAGCCTGCGCTTGAGGTGGAGGAACTATGCGGGGTTGCAGGGCCAATGCCGCTGGTAGTAATTCCAGCATTCTGGGGGCTTCTATTTGGGCCACCGTGGTAGGTTTAGCTCTGGAAGCCCTCCCGTCTGGGATCACAGGGGTCTGCAAACGTGCCTGACTGGCTTGTTTCAGAGCCTCCTCGAGGCACTGAGCCTTATCTGAGAAATATCAGAACCCTCCAGGGTATTTCTGGGTGATCAGGGAAGGAACCAGCTCCATTTTAACGTTCCCTACACACATCATAAGTAATTTCTCCTAAGTCAGTGGCATGTTGAGGGAGTATGTAAGTCCCTTCCACCGGGTGATGAAGTCCGCGACTTGCTCATCAGGCCTTTGTTTTCACATGAAGAGGTATGCGATGCTGGTCTTTCGTGTGGTTGAGCTGAACTGGCATAGGAACTACCGGTGGAGATCCTCCTAGCCGGTCATCAATCCGATAGGGAGCTGGCTGTACCAGACAAATGTGGGGCCCTCCAATGTCTTCACGAAACATAGGAGCTTGGCGACTTCTTGCTGGGTCGGGGTCACTAGCATGGGGCCACACCTGGAAGAAAAGTGGTACAAGTGATGTGGCGGGTCCCCTATCCCATTGAAGGGCAAGAAAGTGCAGTTACCAAAACTCGGGGGTGAGGGCATATCATCCACCCACACTGGATATGGCTTTCCATCTGGTGGGACTGACACCTGTCGCGTTTCCAATTCTTCGAGGCAGGTGATGAGTTCCGTTATAATATCATCCAGGTGGGGGTCCCTATCTTAACGGGTATCCCTAATCACAAGTGCGTTTCTGGGATATTCGATATGGTAGATAGCTTCAGCAGCTCGTGGATCGACTGGTGGATCGGCCTATGAGGCGGCTGGGGGAACCCGGGCTGGATTTCTCAGATTGCCCCGTCGTTCAGGAGGGTTTGGCGAGATGTATCACGCCCTCTTGCCGTGAGTTTCGGCTTCTGTCCAGTCTGTGGAAGTAGAATGATCATGGATGCCCATAGGCATCTTGCCGGGGGGAAATTGTTCCTGCCCCTGCTGCCCGGGCTTGGTATTACCATAGTCAGGACGCCGCTCTGCACCACGCTCGGCCGGGAGTTCCTCAACCAGCCTCTTATGCTCAGCAAGCTGCTAGCGTAATGCGGCCTTCTTGGGATCTTTGTCCGTCTTCTGTACAGAGGCGGACGGGTCAGTGTGCTTGACGGTTTCGACATGCTCCTTACCCTTACCAACATTTCGACTGAATACCAATGACTCGGTGGGTACATGGAGTCCTAGAAGGTTCCTCTACTGACGGGTAACCCTCCCTGATGGGTCCAGCAGTGCAGTTACACCCTCAGTGGGTGAGTCTCCATCGAGAAATTCATGCTCTTCCTCTTTGTCCACTACGTCAGCCATGTGGACTGCGACACTCCATGGGGGCATGTCCTCAATGTCTCCTAATGGATCCGGCTGCCGCCGGATAGGACTGAAGAGGAGGGCCGCATACTGTCCCCAGCCACGGACTTTCACATGGGTGGGTTGCTTCCCTTATGATTCTGTGGAGTACTTGGAGACTCTAAACACATTTCCGCTGAAGGGTGCTCTCGTGGCCTGGTGACTCAGGGCACTGGGCCACAGAGAGTGCGGCCAAATCGATCATGCGGGATTGCTCGCCGATTTCTTCAATGTTCTCTCGCCTCCTGGGGTACACTACCCTCCCATAATGAAGGCGAAAGTGAGTCTCCCATAGGGTTTGGCGGAATCACCCTACTTCCTCTGGGGTAAGGGACTCCGAGACGCAAAATTTCGGCACTGGAGTCACCCAGAACTTTTCTGGGAAGTGATCCACTGTGAGAATGTTCCAGAAGCTCCTAGGATCGGACTCAGGGTCTGGCCCTGTATTTTACCACTCATCAACCAGAGAAGGATGAGGGACCGGTAGCGGTACGGAGGCGGACCGCTGGGACAGTAAACTGGGTGGTGGAGAATACGTCGAACGAGCTGACTGGACGCTGAATTCCGGGCCATCCTCTGAAGAGTGAGGTGACCTGACCATGATATCACGATATGATGGGATGATAGCCAGAACTTCTGGTGTAGGAATTTTGGTCACCAACGATGGCTCACGTCGTTGCTCTACCTCTGTTGGTCCCCAAAATAGTTCTCTGTGATATCTGTTAGAGGTAGAGGGTGCTCCTGGTGATGACTGTGGTGATTGTACTATCAGGACCCACAAGATTTCCACAATTTCTTCCTCCTGGATATACCTGTAGAGTGAGGTGGGAATCCGGGGGTCTTCGTATTCTGGGAGAACGAGGCTGACGCGCTTTGTTCCTGCCCCAGTCCTTGACACGGAGGTGCGGGGAGAAGGTTCCATCACTGAGTCGCATTCCTCTTCAGAATCTGAGAAACGGGCTGGTTTGACCTCCACTCGGGCCTTCCCAGGACTCTTCTTGTGGCAGTGACGACCCACTCTCCTGCCCCTAAATGGATCTTCGGGACAAGGTTGATTCTCGACATGTAGTCTCGGAGCGGCGCTGGCGCCATGGAGGAGAGGACTCCTGCTTGAGATAGTTGGGGTGCGAGGGGAACAAGGGTAAATTTCTAAGGGTACATGGGGAGGACCTCCATGGACGGCCCCCATGTGGGCGGAACCTCTTTTGGAACTGGAAGGAGCATGGGGAGGACCTCCATGTTTGGTGCGGGTGGAGCGAGGCTGAACTTCACTCCTCGGGTTGTCAGGGCGAGGAGTACCTTCTCCAGTTTCCGAGTGGAAGTTGGGAGGAAACCCACATTGGAGAGGGACCAGATGGGCAGTGCCTTCACATCGACGGTCGGGGGTAGGAGGAGGAACTCCATACCCGATGTGGTGGGCGCGGGAGAGACCTCCGCGCCAAGCGTCACTGCCACGGGGCAGGTCTTCCTACGGGAAGGGGATAGCACGAGGAATTCCTTCATGAAGAGCTTCATAGCGGGGAAGACCCACGCTTTGTGGAATGGTGGTACGAGGAGGCCCTCTGTACGAGGTGACGTCACCACAGATTGGTTTGCGGTAATCACCACTCAGGCCTGCAATCCCGAGAGCCAACCCAACCTACCCATGGGGCGGTTGGGGCCACGGTCCTGGTCGGGTGAAGGAGTACCCCTGCTCAGTGTATGTAGGGACTCCATGATGCACATCGGCGATGGCTCGGCCCACAGTAGCTGTTAGCATCGACGCCCCTTGATGAGCATCTTCAGCTCGGGCCTGACGCTGATGCCGGGTCAGACGAGCTGGCGCAGGTGGTGCAGGGGCATAGCCTACCTGCTCCTCTAGTGAAGCCGGACGGCGGTACTAACGCGGCCGGATGGGGGCCCTTTCTTGGAGCTCGGGGATTGGGACTCTGACCGGGCTGGGCTGTACATCACCCGCCTCATCAGCGTGAGCCGAGGAGTCTTCAAAGCAGTCCGGGGACAAACTCCCGAAACGACTGAACGTTGGAGTGGGGAGCAGGGGCTCCCTGTGCGGCCTTTGAGGGTGGCGTTGATGGTGGGGCCTGGATGCCTCCAGGTCCAAGCAGGGCATATCCTGAGTTGGGATGACCCCTTCCTCCTCATTCCTACGTAAAAGGTTGTTGGTTACCCTTCATTGGATGATCTCTGATGGGGAGAGGGGACGTGGGCATCCCATATTCACAGATATAGAGGCCATTATGGTGGCAATGGAGCCACGGGGAGCGTCTGTGCTTGTATTTCCCCCACCCCTACGTAGGTGAGCGGGCAGTGATCGTGTCTCTATTGCAGCAACCTGGTTCTTGGGAAGTAGGGAGATCAACTCATCAGCACTTCGAGGAAAAGGATCGACAACCAGTGACCCATCCTCATTCCTTCCTCCGTGGTCTGTAAGATGGATCCACGCTAACAAATTGCGGAATGGAATGCCACACGTTCTACTACCCCAACTTCTGGTGAGTTTCACGCCAGGCCCACTATTTTCTTGGCAGGACCCGACACCGAATATCTGGATCTGGTGACACGTTAATCTACTGCTGTCTCGAATGCTACTAATCTCCATATTAAGGAGAATAATTTCACATCGAGTTCACCATTTCTGTTTCCAACTCATTCGCCGGGGCACACACATTCATTGGTGAGGACGTGCTACTGTTGCCCCACATTCCCACTTTCCAAAAGCGGGTGGCATTCGCTCCTTATTCCGGGACGTCTGCTCCTTGATCAAAACTAAGATGATGGTATGTTGGTTCTTCCATCCATGGATTCCTCCTCGGAACTCATCACCTAGTCCGGGTCTCCCTCATAGATTTAATACGTTGTTCGTGAAACTCTTCCCAGTTCCATGTTTCCATGGACGCCGGTTAATTACACTGCTTCTGTCAGGACATTCCAAAGGGTCCGGTCAGGGAAGCAACCTTCAGTCGAGGGAGTAGTCATGTCGAGGCATCAGTAGCATGTCTGAACACTGAGGAATTGGTGTGTCTATATTTTTTCCCTTGTCATAGGGCCTCTCGAGGGTCTGGAAGACGATGTCATCCCACATCGAGCGTAGGGAATAATATGCCATAGGCATGTATTTGAGGTTTTCCTCAGCTTCCTCTGTTTATCACAGTGTATGCCATAGGTTTAATGTCCAGCGGAGATGGATCATCCTGATTAGAACACTATCTGGAGTGGATCAGATTGAGTAATTTCCCTTGAAGGGATGCCGATATCGGGGTCAGCTTGTGGGCGGCTTCCTGGACGCTATGGAAGGGAGTGGAGTGGCATGATCTCACCGGGATGTGGCGTCCCGGGTAAGAATCAGGTCGGATGATGGATGGATGGATGGATGAAGTGGAGGGGGAATGAAATGGGACCATCGCAAGGGCGACAATAAAGTTGGGATTGAGCCTCGAAGAGACCTCCTATGTATCCCCGTGGCAGAGAATCAATGTCCGTGTAGATTGAGATGGTGCCGGTGAACTGACATGAAGGCAGACCATGGCCCGATGGTGTTGTTAGCGAACCAATGTAAATGTGGACCTTGGTCTGATGGGCGTCGTCAGCGAACCGACGTGAATGTGGACCTTGGTCCGATGGTGTGGGGCTTACACACTAGGCTACTCAGGTGTTAGTGGACTGATGTGAATGAAGTCAGAATGACCAACGGGTGGTGGACTTGAAACTCAGGAAGGCTTCCTACGTGCCATGCCTTAACATGGATCAAAGTCCACGTAGTTTAAGAGAAAACAGGGGGCTTGGAACACCGACAAGGATACGGTCTGGGCCAATGATTATTGGGCTTGAACCTTAGGAAGGCTTCCTACGTACCATGACTTGACACAGATCAGAGTCCTCGTAGATCAGATGATATGTGGAATATAGTTTAACGTCATGTGGGATGGGGTTGAACTGACGTGAATGGGGTCGGAACAACTGGGTGATGTGCTTGAACCTCATGAAGGCTTTCTACGTACCATGCCTTGACATGGATCAAATACTTCGTAGTTCAGGTGGGGGTTTTCGTCAGTGAACTGACATGGAGGTGAACCCGTGGGTCCATTGGTGGTGGGCTTGAACCTCGTGAGGCTTCCTACGTACCATGCCTTGACATAGATCAAAGTCCTTGTAGTTCGGGAGAAAATGGTGGGTGTCGGCGAATCGATGCGATGAAAGGACCTTGTTCCGATGGGAGATGGGCTAGAACATCAGGGATGCTTCCTACGTACCTTGCCTTGACATGGGTCAAAGTCCTCGTAGTTCGGGTTGGTCACAATGGCTTGTTGTCGGACTGGAATGCAGTTTAACGTCATGTTGGACGAGGGTGGAACCTGACGTGATTGAATGACGGGTGGTGGGCTTGAACCTCATGGAGGCTTCTTACGTACCATACCTTGACATGTATCAAAGACCTCATAGTTCAAATGGATGTGCAGTTTAACGTCATTCTGGACAGGGGGGAATACAGTTTAACGTCATGCTAGATGAGGGCATACAGTTTAACGTCATGCTGGATGAGGTATTATCATGGGCAATGCTTACTCTAAGCCCACGTGAGTCATGCTCGGTGTGAGAAACAAGAGGCAACAGAGACCTAATGATCATGTCGTGAATGGTGCGTCCGTGAGAAACGAAGAGGGGCTTACACATTAGACAACCCATGGTGATGGGACATACTTCAGTATGGAGGCCCGAAGTGCGGCAAAGCGCAGCAAAAGTGGGATTTTGGGACCAAAGATGGAAGGTGACATGTTCCCTATCGCGCCTTCCACTGGCCTTGGCAGTGGGGAAGTACGGAGGTTCATGGGTGTTGCCTTCTACAAGAGAGGCTTCTGGGCTTACACCAAGGTAGTTGCCCTTCTCTTGAGGAGATACGCTACTCCGGGAAGGAGAATATCATCCCATGTGAGGGTGATTCCATTCCTGTGGAGATGAGTGGCATAAAGAATGTCCGAGTTGGGGGGACTCTACGTGCGATGCATGGGGTCGGATCACAGTTTAACATCATGTGTTGAGGACGAGGTGCTTGGTAGTTTAACTTCATGCATCTCGGACAAGGTGGGTTTAATCTACACCCCTAGGACTTACATGACCGGTACCCTCATCTCCTTGGGGGAGGGAAGGTATTGGCAAGGCCATGGTCAAAGGGGGGTTGCAGAGCGAACCATCGAGGGGTCCAGGTTAGTATGGTTATGCGAAGAAGCAATAGCCGTTAGAGTGCCTATGAAATGAAGCATCAGGCGATGCAATGCTTCGAGTGGTGTTGTCCATGGGACTTTGAAATCAAATCGTGCAAACCTGGAGGGTCGCACGGGGAGAGGAATTTCCAAGAAAAGGAGTGTACTTCGTGAAGTGGAGTTCCTTGGCCTTAGCATGGGGAAGGGGTGTGAATAGGAGGTGCTTCGCGAATTGGAATAGTATTCGCAGAGCACTACCTCGAGAAGCAGAGGTGCCTCGCGAAGTAAGGTGTTGTGAAGCAGTGTGCTTCACGATGTACAGCGACCCTACCTTGGCATGTGGATAACTAGTAGAGGATGAGGGTTTTGCGAAGCATAAACGCTCTGTGGCTGCCCGGGTTCCCTATGGAATCCCCTTCCTTTACTAATTCCCTTAGGATTCGCGAAGGGAATCCCTCTCAAAAGAGGGGATCAAAATGAGACATGGTGAAGGAATCTTGTGAATCGAAAATACCTCGCGGAACTCTTTATTCCCGGGGAGAAGGGTGCTTCGCGATTCAGGAGTTAAGAAGCCGAATGGTCGGATTGTCTGTTCTCTGAACTCAGGGGGAGCCCAATATTTATGGGCAAGGGGCACCGCGAAGCAGATCTCAAGCGGCGTGAAGGGGCGGCGGGTGCTTCACGACGGGTCGTGAATGTCAACGGGGTTCGCGGAGCGTTACCGCCTCAGGGGATTCGCGGCGGGCTCGCGAACGTCAGGGCATTTGCAGAGCAGTACTGCCTCCTTTGCTTCGTAGTGGGATCATGAACGTCAGCGCGTTCGCAGAGCGGTATCGCCTCCTTTGCTTCGCGGCAGCCACTTTGCATGGGGGAGCTCTATGTCGGGGCTTCGCGAGGTAGTGTGCGGGCTTCCTTTCCTTCATCCCTTTTCATTCAATATTTTGGCTCCAACAACACATAAGTGATCTATTTTCAAAAATATCTTTGTAAGGGACAACTTTTCCAAACCCATTTTTATCCAAGATTATTTATTCATAATTATTTACTGAGGTTATGTTTATCATCCATGTACATATTTTCTAAAAAAATGTTTTCATGTATGTTTAAAGTCCTTTTTAACCATGTTTTACTTTTACTACATGGTATGTAAGGAATATATTTTTTTCCATATGAGGTACTTTTTGACTTTTCCGACAAAAGTACGAGGAGAATGTTTTTTTAACTTATACGGAACGAACTGATTTTTCCGGTTTCAGAATGAATTATTTTCATGAATAATACTCTACAATATTTCATAATTATTTTCAACAAAATACTTTTCTTTTAAAATTGCATGGAATTTTGTGAAAAGAAAATGTTTTTGAAGAAGAAAGGATATTTTTCTCAAGAATTCATTTCAAGTGTTTGGTCAAAACTATTTTCCATATAAGATGACATTATTTAGTATGATAATGTTTCAAGTATAATGTCTCTATGATTTACATGGTTTCACTATTCTTATGTTGAAATGATATCAATCTGTTTATATGGATTATGTTATTTTGGGATGATGTTTATGATACCCATTTTATTCTTTGAGTTATGATGAATGATTTTTGTTTATGTTGTGGCACAAGTAAGAATGATATCATTATGAGATGGGTGGGACCTATATATCCCTCTAATGCATTGGGTAAAGATTTATATCTCATGAGATAGACATGGCTGAAATGACATGTAAATCCAGTTCAGTAATATAGGGCTGGAACGGCAAGTAAACCCAGTTCAGTAAGGGACTTTGTCCTCTAAGATGGTCTTGGCATCAATGGCTTGGCTACTATGGAAATCATTACATGTTCTTAATGGATTCCAAAATTAGATGTTTTAGTCCCATTCTTGTTTATCATGATTAATGTTCCTTTACGATCAATGCCTTATGTACTTCCAATATTTATGTCATTGATCATGATTTGGATGTTTAGATTTTATGTTCAAGTTTTTTGCATTCAAATTTTTATGGATTGTTTTATGTTTTCTTTGTTTACCCTTACTGAGCATTTGAGCTCACCCTTTATTTGTTTTCATTTCCCTAAGATTTAAAAAAAGGTTTTAGGTAATAAAACTAAAGGGGAAGATCTATATGGGAGATGTTGAAGATCTTTCACCATGATTAGAATATTACGTTCCGAGTTTCCAAATACACTAAACTATTATGGTCCTTGTGTGTCTGTTTTTGTTATATACTATGTATTACACAAACGTAATGTAATGTACTTTTACGTCAAGCTTTGGGTCTCTACATTCACCAT
Organism: Viscum album; assembly: GCA_963277665.1. Taxonomy (NCBI): domain Eukaryota; kingdom Viridiplantae; phylum Streptophyta; class Magnoliopsida; order Santalales; family Viscaceae; genus Viscum; species Viscum album. The sequence continues at coordinate 595,469,847 of OY728135.1, read as the reverse complement.
TTGTAATATCCTGGAGGATATTATGAAAATAAGACCCGCTAGTAGGAAATCCCCATTAATAATTTTCATTGGATGTTCTTATATGAGGATTTGTGTATCGGTACTTAGAAATTAATATTATCATTAATGGGTGTTATGAATCATTAAAATAAATGTATATATGAATACCGTGATGACAGATGTTCATGATGAGGTGGTATATTTTGGGTGTACCATAAGTAATATAGCATTAATGAATAATGGGAGAAAGGATTTTTCACTTCTATAGAATTAGATATATTATGATTTTTGATGGAAAAGATATAACCTATCTAAACCCATGGACTTGGATTTTTCTATGAATTTTTAATTATTTGATGTCAAAGAATGATAAATCTAGAACAATGGTTTATGGAACTTGCATGCAACCCTCTTTATTACAGATTTTAGGACAATGTGATTATATTGCATGTTAAGCGTTCATATGATGTGACATGTTGTTGCAACATAAAATGATTTATCTTGGTTTCCTAGACTCATTACTAAACAGTAATCTTTGAAATTAAGAAAGACTTCCAAATTCCAACCAGAAAGAGGCTTAGAGTGTCACACACTATGTGTAGCCAGTATCTTAGTTGACTAATTAATTTATATAAAATGTTCAATAAATATTATTCTCTTTTGTGGATTAATAATTATTCAAGTATCCTTAATCAAATTTATTTAATAGATAGTTATTAGAGAGAATATATTACTGAAGGAGTATTTATTTATCAGTGAATAATTAAGTTATATTTATTTAATGAATAAATAGTCATTATTCAAGGCCCGATAAATATTGAAGAGGATTAGCTGCCCAATTATGGGTCCAGTGAGAAATAATATTAAATATTATTTGGTTAAATATTATTTAAATACAACATTCTTTTTAAGAACATGTAATAGAAATAATAGTATTTCTATTATTATTTTACATGGGGTTTTCACATGGAATAATAAATTATGTAATGACACCAGTGATAATTTTTTATTAATACCTAGTGAATTAAATTCCCTGTTTTGTTATTATTTTTTATATAAATGATGTGGTATTTTCCACCGGCTAACTAATAATTATGTGCACAACATCATTGGAGAAAATCTCTAGAGCCTAGATAGATATCCCCTCACCAAGAACATTCACAATAACTAGAGAGATAATCATCTAGAAAATCAAGAAGAATTCTTTGAAAGAAATTCTATAGGAAATCAATGGTGGACATCACAAGAACAATAATTTTATGTGATAGCACCCGAAGACTCCTTCAGCGATGTCCAGAGATACATGGAGCATATGTGGTTCACCGCTAGATGATTCTTATGATTGGGTTCTACATTTCAATAAATATTCTCCTCCAACCTGTGGTTAGACACATCAACGAAGAAAGAAATCACCATTGAGGAAATTTTGTAATTTAATTAAATAAATTATAAACAAAATATGTGGATCCTCTATTCTCAGTTTTGGTTTCTCTCATTTTTCTTTTATATGATATTTAATTCCATGGATAGTGGAGTTCATCATCATATTGATCCCATATTATTCATCGATTATTGATATTTGAAAATTTGGTTACACACCCAACATGTTATTCCACTGTGCCGGAACCTAAAACACTTCATAGAGGTCTAACTGAATCTCTAGATTGTCTAGCCTAATGAGAAAATTGTTATTCCCACTTATTACAATCAGACACATCTCAAATATCCTCACATGATTCCATCACCTAACTTGAATTTGGCCTGTCTTTCATAATTCCCTTGGTTATCAGTTCCTAGTTGACTGCCTCTAAGAATGAATATAACCTAAAGATATTTACTAAAACCAAAATAATTTCGTAAACTATCCTCAAAACACCACACCCTTGATGTAAATTTTCCCACCATACTAGGTGAGAAAGATGAAAAATATATGAAAGTAGATTCATAGTCCATCATGGACACTTCTCTACATTGAATGTTTAATAACCCCCAATCTATATCTTCCCTTGTCATATATGGGAATAATTTCTCGATTAACATAGTGTTGAAGTCCTAACTTGTGAGTCCTTAAAGTCTAACTTCTTATACATTCCCATCCCATGAGTTCATTACTAGTCCCCAGACTTTCTACATCACTAGCTTCAGCCTTAAGATTGTAGGAGGCTTGAGATGGTCTAATATGATCCAAAATGACTCGATCCAATTCACATAATTCTTTCTTCCACCTCACAAAAAAAATATAATTGGGTTTTGTGACTAGAAATCGCATTCCAAGGGTTACATCGATGGCTCAACCCCATGAGATCCCCTGTTGATGCCCTATATAACACTCACAAGGATCACCCATAGCATCTCTTCAATAAACTGACAAAAATCATATATATTCGGTGGATGAACCACCACCACTGGATCCCATACCATTGTATATAATTGTGAATCATGATGAACCTGACCCTCTAAGGACTCAACCAGACCCTTAGGGGGATTATTACATGCATGCTAAAGCATAATCATATCAACACCCTCATGATGTTCCATCGAAGCCCATCTAGGTGTAATCCCACTTAATACAAATACATTGGACAGATATACATATTTGTATATATATATTGCATCTAGGGAATGTTGAAACAAGCAGTGAATTATCATTGCACTAACACTCTCATATCACAACCATTTCAGTCAACATCCATCCTCATAGCCCCTTTCCACCCATATCTGAGATAATTATCACATATAAATATTTCCTCATTACCCCTACCATTCCAATAAATAGAGTTAACTATCACATATAAATACTAGTTAACTGATTAGTATTCCACCAAGGAGGATAATCAAAAAAACATTCTTTGGTTCATTATTGACACTTTAAATAACTCACCACATATAATCATCCCTCCCTAATAATATCAAATAAATGCCCAAAAATATATCACATGCATATCACATCACATATAATCAGATAGAGATTTTATTGGAAACACATGCATGGAATGGATGATTATAATTCCAAAAAAGAGTTCCTAATCGATAAAACACTATTTAGCATCCTTTTTTCACACATTAAATAACCCAATAACCTCTTATCATATTAAAATTCCCAATGAATATCACAACCATATAATTATAGTAACACACACACACACACTTATATATATATATATATATCAATCATACAATGTGACTATATAGAAAGAGTAAATAATCATCCCTTACCATACTAGACCAAGGGTTAATTTCTCCTCCCTTTCCATACTAGGACAAGGGAAGATATCATAACATATAACAATCACACCCATGTGTTCCATTGAAGGTAAAACTAAATAAAATATAAAAGGACAAAGAAGAACAAAAACTTCCCACCCTTGGAAACAGGGTATATCCCCCAGGCATGGGGATGCAGGCAAGAAAAAACGTGCTATAAACCCATTTCAAACAACATCCTTATCTAAAATATACCATAGACCAAATTATAAGATGAACTAAAAAAAATCATTTTATACCATTGTTATCTTCATAATTTATACTATAAATTACAATTAATTAACTTCTCTGATATAATTTCTACCAACCCGACCAATTTTCCCCATAAATAGTGCTTATAGAAGGTTTACCACTGGGACATAGCTTCACCTCCCAATACTCCAATGTTTTCTAACTAGATATGAGGGAGTCAATAAGAGATTGTTGGTGAATATGGACTCATATGGTGATAATAATAATTTATCAAGGTCAAATATATAATTAATTTGAAGAAAATATTATAACATTAGACTATTATGCTGCCCTAGATGAACCAATAACAAAAAAATAGTATAAGGAATGAATAAAAAAATTAAAAAATCGTATTAAAAAACAAACAACATTTTTTACAACTTTTAGAGGAAATTATTCATTTTAATCCATAAAAACAATAGATAAACAATAGGTTTTCTCATGAAAAATCATCAATAAATTAATATAATAAGTATGTTGAAACCAAAACTAAATTATATCCAATTAATTCACCTATGGTTCCATTCCATCCATCCCATGTTAATAAGTATAAAATGAACCATAGGGTCTGGTTCCTGAGCCTAATCAATTGACTAATATCAGAATCATAAGTTCTGGATGCCTATCAAAGGTCTCATATATGGTGTGAGAATAATCATAGTAGTCCCCCATAAACATGTTCTAATATTATATATGTGATAAAGAAGTTGATCTAAATATAAATAAAGGTAGTACATGTATAATAAATTAGTAACATTATTTTTCCATCACTAGTATCCACATAACCCCAATATACATATGTAATACAAAACATGGTTAAATATGTATAATAGTAGTGGAAAAGATTATTGTAATTAATATCAAGGTATGAATTCATTAAAATCATTTTAGTTGAACTATTAGGTTCCACCACTAAAAAAATTACCTGAAAACTCATTCCATTAATCCTAAATTTATGTCCAAAAAAATCATCCCAATAAAAAGTACCTAGACTCTCAGACCCCTTATCGAAAGATCCAAAGGCTCAATTACCAATGTCATGAGGAAATGAAATTTATATCCTCAAATAATATGCAATATCAGTTATAATCCTGATATCCCAAGGCTTGATGATATCAATCTCTTCAAATAATTCTGACTAAAATGCTGCAATATTTGGTGAGACTTATCTCCCAACTGATGGTTGCAACACTATCAACTAATGGTTTATCGCCATCCATTTTCCATTATAAGGAATGATAATACAAAATCACTAATTCTCAACATCATAATAATATTCAACTAATAGAGAAATTCACTCACATTATTGGTTAGCACCACTTTATAATCTATGTCATATCTATATGCACGTGAGTCTAATGGTGCATCATCCAATCATAGTGAGTGATAATCACCTAAATAATGTACTTAATACAAATCATTCATATACCTAATTAAACTACAATAATATATCTCAACCTTATTTTCAACACAATCTCATGTCCCATGTCATGCCCTTATCTAGAAAAACCTCATCATCTCAAACTGAGGACCATGTTTCACATCCTATGATCAACAACACTCATAGATTTTGGGCCATTTCCAACCTGAAAAATCATGTATCATCATTCATGGTTATCATCATCACCTTGATACATATCAGGCATATAATTTCACATTCCCATGGAACCATCACATTCAATTAAAAAATTTATTTAATTTTAAAAAATAACCCACCAGGAATAATCTTCCTATATGGTTAGAAGCCTCACATTAGGCTAAAACTGTTTTTCTTCAAGTATGACCATTCCCATAAAAATCTCAAGTGTTCAATTATTAATTATAAAATGGTAAATAAATTATTTGGGTATCTTTTAGAAAACCCAATGATGTTTTCAATAACAAACCCTCTTAACACAATAAAAATCCAAGAGAAATCTATGAACCACATATATTATTTGGGTAAATTTTCACTTGCTTGGTATCAGCTTATTACACGATATGGAATGTGAGAAAATATGTAGAGGAGGTCATGAAATGAATGTAGGTGGAGAATAAAATAGAATGAATGAGATAAATATAAGGATGATAAAAATGGAAATTTTTTCCTATTTATGTAACATGCATGGTTTGGCCTTATGGTTTGGATAACCATGCACCAAAACGACATCACACACTATATAAGTACCGAACCTCATAAGATTATCCTTGTCTAATTTACAAACCATGAGAGAACCATTTAAAACTGATCTTTTAAAAACTATAGAGGTATTACATGGCCATGTGACCCTTATTATTGATCATTCCAAACAATGTCCTGTACATATAGAGGGTCAAACTATTTCTTCTTGGAGGCCACAATGTTTTTCAAAACTATGAACCTATATCTACTCACTTTTAAAAGTTGTGTTATTAGACTCTAACAGACATAGAAGTCCCATGAAACCCTAAGGAACATTCTATGAATTAAATCACATCTAAAAATAAGGCATTCATTTAAACAATCTCACTAAATTGTGTTCTAAATATCATTATAATAGTTTTCAGAACATCAAACTCTAAAAATTATAATGGGTTGAGGATCTAAACCTTCTCCAAAAACCCAATATGTTATAGTGGGATTTGTTTTAGAATCACCACATATTTTTTATTTTATGTACAATGTAATATAAACCAATTAATTTATTTTTAAGGGAATATGATGAAAAATATCATCATTAGAAATGGATTAAAAATGAAGGTGTTGAATATTATTGGAATAATTGATATGACATATTTTTTACCTAAAAATGATGAAGACATGTGTTTATAAATCAATGTTTTGATTATAAAGTAATATATATCATTAACAGATAGACCATTGTAATGTATTTGAATTTTTTTCTCATTTTTCTAATATTTATAGAGATGTTTTATGATAAAATATTTTTGTGGTGAAAAAACTGTGTTTTTAGATTTAATAAAAATAGTTTATAATTAAATTGACACTATAATATATTTTGAGAATAATTAACTTATAATCATTTTTAATCTTGGATAAAGGAGATTAAAAATATGACTGTTAAAATATTAGGGATTTAAATCCACCAAATTTTGTGGAATATGTCAAATAATAATATTCTTTTCAAGTGAATACTCAAAAAACATAGAATATAGTATTAATTATGGTTGTGAATTTTTTTTGTTAAATAATCCAATAAAGGATAAATATGATATATTCCCTAAAAATAAAATATTTTTCAATTCATATAAATATATTTATAATATAATACAGTGTCTAATATGAAATTGGTAGTATTTTCAGATATAGGGAAGTCTAATGTTAATATACAAATGATTAATCAGGAAAAAATTCAATGTGAATTTTACCTTATCCAAAATTCTTTTAGGATATGTTTTTGATCTAACCACTTAAATAGTTTAGTATATTTTATGAAGAAAATTATTTAGAATATGATCTAATAAGGAATAATATATACTTATAAATATTTTTAATCGGGCTACATATGTTATTAACATCAAAACAATTAGATATTAAAATTTTAATTACTTTTAATATGTTCTTATACAAAGAAATTAAGATGTTTATTCCCAAATTAATATATTAATAAATCATTAATACCATAAAAATGTTAATCAATAATGTGTATAGTATGATGATTTTATCATATGGTCACAATGAAATTTGGCATGATATACATATAGATGTAATTAATATTAAAAAACTCTAGAAAGATTCGATTACATAAGGATGATTTGGAACTCAACCATATATGAGTTGTCAAAAAGTGATGATTTTGTACGTTATTTTAAAAAACCAATAAAATAAAATGTTCCCTATTATGAAAATGTAAATTTCAACATTATCATTATGTTATGTTGGATTCATTTTTCTATTTAATGATATAAATTTTATAAAGTAGAATGATAATTGATATATCAAAGTGAGAATTTGAGTTCTCCATTACAAATTTTTGTAATATATTGTTATACGATATGAAATATACAATGGTTACTACTGGTATAACAATTTTCCAAAGATATATAATATTATTATAAGGGAAAACCAAAGTTTGTGCACAGAATGACCCATGATGTTTAAAAAATGATGTGCAATACCTATTATATATTGAACATTATGATTTTAATTTTTATATTTTAGACCCAGATACATGAATATTGAATGATACCTATAATTATAACCATTATAGTTTAATAAATATTTTATTCAAGCCTTGTGGCTTGGAAAATAAGAGGTTTATATCTATATTATTGATCTTTCATTTGTTGTTACTCCACTATGATGTTATTTTTCCTCTTATATAATATGTATGAAATTTTGTGTCTTGATTGGGATATGATAAAAAGTATATATCCAAACCACGATAATATATACCAAAGGTATATCTATTTTGATCAGGGACACGTAATGTGATTTTTTATAAAGGTGAATTATATGTATTGAATTGTTTGACATTGATTGTTTATACTCAATGAATCTATTCGAACCTAGTCAATTTTTTAATTTTTTATATTAATAGATGAATTTTTTTATGAATGGAGATCAATATATTGATGAACGAATTTATGTTGAGAAATATGTGAGGAATGATGAAAATCAGATCCATTATTTGAAAATAAGATCCAACATTCTATTAAAAACAGATCCACCATTAAAAATTTGGTTCCAAAATTCAATATAATTTGTAACCAAAATTATTCCAAAATTGGATCTAGTATTCTCAGAAAATCAGAATATACATTCTGCACAAATCAGATCCAACATTTTGATAAAATCAAAACCAATATTCTCAAAAAATCAAATGCACCATTTTGAGAAAATCGAATCGAGAATTTTGAGATAATCAGATCCATCATTAAATATGATGATTCTTCTATGGTTTTTATTTCTCATATCTCATAACTATATATTGACTCTTCTGATACATGATTTATGAAGAAAAAATTGGTGATGGTAAAGTTTAGATGAAAGTAGAGTAAGGAAAATATGATTTAGATCTTGCTGATGAAAAATATCTTACTCACGAAAATTAACTTATGAAATAAAATGATCTTAATTAATAAAAGATATTGAGAATGGAAAATTTCATACTCATGGAAAAAAATTTATATAAGGATTTTTTTTACTAAAAATGATCTTATGCAAGGAAATATTTCTTAAATAAAAAGATCATATACACGGAAAAGTTTCTTAAAAAAAGGTATTCTTCAAAGAGATATTTATTATTAAAAATTATCTTATGGAAGGAAAAATATCTTTTACAAAATGATTTTACAGAATGAAATTTTTCTTATAGAAATTTTTCTTATGTAATGAAAAGTTTCATACAAAAAAGATCTTATGTATGGAAAACATTCCTACCAAAAAAGATCATATGGTCGAAATGTTTCTTAATGAAAATGATTTAATTAATAAAAAAAATTATATATAAAAATATTTTTTGTAAGGAAAATATTCTTATAAAGAAATATATTTTCCAAGTAAAAGTGTCTTCAAAAAAAATTTATACCAATGGAAAAGTTTCTTACTCATGTAAAAGAAATAATGCAATGAATTGTTTCTTACAAAAAAAGATCTTATTAATGGAAATTTTTCTTACTGAAAATGATCTTAATTTAAGGAAAATGTTTATACAGAGAATTATCTTATATAAGGAAAATATAATTTATAAAAAATTTATTATGAGAGGATAGGTTTATTATATAAAAATTTATTATGAAAAGTAAATGTTATTACATATAAAGATCATATGTAATGAAATTCTTTTTACTGAAGAAGTTGTTATGGAAGGAAAATTTTCTTATATAAAATATTATATTCCATGAAAAGGATTGTAGTTAAATAGATATTATGCATGAAAAATATTATTACATAAAATTATTATATGCAAGGAAAATCTTTTTAGAAAATATTATTATACATGGAAATGTTTCTTATAGAAAAAGATCTTACACCAAAAAAATGATTCATTCATAAAAATTTATTATGCAAGGAAAGCTTCTTACATAAGAAATATATCTTATAAAATTAAAAGTTTCTTACAAATGAAATATGAATGTAAATTTTTATTACAGAAAAGTTCTTATAATAGGGGATTTTATAACTCAAGAAAATGTTCCTACTCAAGAAAAATTTTCCAAAAATGTTTGAAGTATTGAAAAATTCAATGAATGATTTGAATAACAAGGAGATTTTATGAGTTGAAAATAAATTTAATGACTAAAAGATAGATCTGATATTTAAGGAGCATTGAGTATTTCCTAAATTTCATTATGAATGGAAGGTTTTCAGAACCCTATCTAAATAATTTTTTAGGTCCATATAAATAGATAGCTAACATCATTTGTAATTCTGACTCTTTTCTATTTAAGAACTCGAGATCCTGAATTTGTGTGACTATAATTGAGTATCTAACCATGATTTTTTATTTGGGGTTGAAGCTGAGGAAGTTTCTCAGATTAATGTTTTTGAAGACTATTCAAGAACACATATTCTTTAAGTAAATTGTTGATGTTCCTGATTATGGTACACAAGTGGAGTTTGATTAAGCTTACTTGTAAAGGAATTGAATACTTGTTGAATTTAATCAGAAAAAAAGAAGGAAAGTGAAGCTTAAGATTGTAGATTCTTACCAATTACTGAAATATCATATTTTTTAATTGGATACTATAAAGGATAGTTTGGGATATAACCAAGTATAACAGGAAAGTTATTACTATGATTTTGGAATTTTTCTTTTCTTGTGCCTTTGTATTCCAGAAATAATATAGTGAAAGAATCCATGTTGGTTGGACTACCTAAAATGGAAAGGTGTAGTTCAATGTACCAACCCTTTTAAATATCATGTTATTCATTCTCTTTATATTTTTTTAATAGGAATGTTGTATTTGTGAGTTTTATTTAAGGGGATTCTAATTGTAACAAGTATCAGAGGTTAAGAATGTTTTTATAAAGAATTTAACAAGCATTATAATAATAGATCAAGGACCAATGAGTCACACCCTCCCCTTTAGTGGTCTAGATCCTACTTGGGAACTAAAAATGGTCTTAGATAAATGGTCACCTCTCAAAGAACCATATCAGATGATGGGGAACATGAATTCTATGAACTATAAGAGGAATCTCATTTTAAATAGAAATAAATTTATATCTAGAAATATAGAATGGTTATATATCTTATGTCTCTTGGGTAATATTTTTTAGAAGTTACATTGGAAGGATTTCTTCCTCATATTCAGAATACTCCTTATAATGATGCTCATAAGATGAATCATGAGAATGATCAAAGAGTATGAAATTATTTTCACTCATCACTTACTGAAAGTATGTTAACTAGATTAAAGGGAGTTGGAACCTCCAAATTTATTTGTTATAAGTTGAAAAACATTTATGAAGGTGATATAATGGTGAAGAAGGAAATGTTACAACTCTCTAGGATGATGTATGATGATCTAAAGATAGCTTACCAAGAATATGTTTGTTACTTTTTTACAATGGTAAATGTTATTTTTTACCCTATATGATTTATTTGTGTGAAATTTGAAAAAAAACTATTGCTGAAAAGATATTGAAAATTCTTCTAGATATGTTTGATTACATGGTTTCATTATCAGAAGATAGATATCATAAAACTATAACTCAAGATGATCTACATAGTATTCTCATTACTTATGAAATTAGAATAGATAATGTTCTGAGAAATACAGAATATTTTGATCAAGAAATGGACTTCCAATATTTTTGAATAGGTAAAACAATGATGATGAAGTTAAAGAATAATCAAGTGATTTGTATGATGACGAAGATTCTGAATATTTCAACATAATTGTACCCTTATTTCATTGAAAAACATTAAGTGAAAATGGAAAATTAAAACTCTCTAATGTTGGACTTGTGATGGAAAAGTAAATTTTGCAGTAAATTGACCAAAGATGAATGGTATAGAATATGAGTTTGAATATGAAAATGAGAAACCTCAACAACAAAAGTGGAAGAAACATAAGGAAGTATTTACTTATGAAAGAATAATGAAAATTTACTTGATTCGATTAAAGAATAACGATTCCTCATCTGATAATGAATGTGGTCATTAAATACACATTATTGCCCAAGTTAAAAATTGAAGTGAATCATCAAGTAGTAATGGAGAGAGTGATGATATTAATTAAATGGAATAGATTCTCAAAAAGGATATGGAAAAAGAAATTTAGTATAGTAATAAACTCAAGAAATAATGAAATTATATGAAGACAGATGTTGAACTAATAACATTAAATAACTGATAAATTGAATAAAAAAATGAATGGTTTTAATGGAAATCATTTGAAAGTGAGAAACTCAACAAGATTGAATCTATACAAAATGAAGGAATTAATCAAATAAAGTTGAATGTTATTGACTTTGTAAAAATCATTGATTTTCTTTGAAAAGTAAGTTGGCTGAGAAAGAGGGTGTTTATTTTAGAAACACAATCAATATATCCTACAAAAGATAGTGAGATAAGAACGATAAGAGAAAACACCACAAAGATAATTGATGATAATAATTAAACATTTACTGAATGTGAAAATAAAGGATTACAAATTCTAGTTTGTGACAAAATATCTTACATCGATAAATACATGAATTATGTAGAAATATTTCCTCATAAGAAAAGTGGTCCATGATTTTTGAAGAAGCCACAACCAAGTTCCGATCAATTTTACTACTAAAATGAAAGGTCAAGATTCATTTTTCACTGTTGGTGTTGTGTAGTTTTTGGACATATAGATTTTCCATGTTTGTATAATATGACTCTACCAGAAAATAGGAACGAATCATGGAGATCTATACTGACCATAGAAGATCAGATGGTCCTAAAAATTATGTGGAACCAAAAAGAGAATCACATTAGATAAAAATTATGAGTATTTTATTAAATATAAGTATGTTATGAAAGTTTAGAACAACCAACATGGTACATCCAAAAATAAAAACTACTTAGTTATTTTTCTAGAACAAGTTGATATGGAAAAAAAATCTAAAAGTAGAAAAAAAATAAGCTGAAGAAAAAGTGATTAAAGTGTCTCTAATGATGTGAGGAATGTTGATAAAAATGTATCAAAAAATTGTAGGTTGAAATTTTATAAAATATTTAAGGTTTGTGACCAAGAAATCCATATTAATATTTTTTTATATCGTGGAAAAGTAAGAAGAAGGGATAAAAGAGTTGTTACGAAATAATTATATGAAAAAAGATACTAAATTAGAAGAGAATTTGATTTATGTAACAAAAGAGTATAACTATGAAATCAAATTTGCTACAAAATCTAATAATGATGATTACTAGGAAGAAAAATCAGCCACTTAAAAATCTAATAAAAAGATGAATTATTTAAGACTGGGAGAAGACTCTACGTCTAAACAATTATTTTGAGAAGATTTGAGGTTTCTCCTTATTCCCAAAATATTTTTATTTTTAATAACTTATAGAGAATTGAATGAGTTGAAGTATGGAATCTAATTTTGATGAGTCTCTTACTATTCATGAAAAATAATTTAATGAGGTTATGTATTTCTTTTTAAAGTTATATTTATACACATGAACTTTTGATATGTTTGTTGAGATGGTTAGAGGTTACTTATATCTTAAATAAATTCTTTTCATGATTTCACTAGAGAAGAAAATATTTAAGGGGATGTGTAAATATATTACATGAATGTTATATAATGGAAATAATTGGTAACCGTGATTATACACACTTTTTTATATATCGGGTTCACCCATATAGACAAATAGTTGTTTAATTTAACGCTCATTTTTATAAAACTCAGGTTATAATTATTTTATTCTGAAGAACGGTTTCATGTTATTTAGATAAAAGTTCCATCCTTTTGAAATGTTACATTTTTCAATAAAGAGGGAATCATTTCATGATGAACCCTTTGAATGTAATTCTCAATAAAAGGGAAATATTTCTAGGTGAAATAAACCATATAGAGACAAGTAAAAGTGGTAGAAAGAAAATAATACATGAGAAGAAAATTTGAGAAAAGAAAACTATACCACTTATTGTTTTGAATAGGTTATGTGTAGGCATTAAAGCGGGTATTTTCAACAAACACAATGGGATAGATTGTTAGACCCTAGTTACATTTTGGTTTTATATGTTGTAAATGGAAAAATATGTTGATTAATGGAGATTATTATTTTTATAAATGAATATCAATATATTGATGAAAGAATGTATTTAGAGAGGGATGTGATGAATGATGAGAATCGTATCAAACATTTGAGTATCAGATCCTAAATTTTATGAAAAACAAATCCATCATTTGGAAATGTGTTCCAAAATTTCTAAACAATCAGAACTAAAATTCTACAAAAATTGAAACTAGTAATCTAATTAAATCGGAACAAATATTCTAAAAAAAGTGGATCCAACATTCAAAAAAAATTGGAACTAGTATTCTGTACAAATCAGATCAAACATTCTGAGAAAATCAGATCAAGAATTCTGAGATAATCGAATCCATCATTAAATCTTATGATTCTTTGGTGGTTTGTATTTCACATAAATCATAAGTTGTGAAACTCATGATACAAGATTTATGAAGATAAAATTGAGTAAGTAAAAAAAATTATGAAAGCTAAGTAAGGAGAATATGATGCTAATCTTGTTGAAGAAAAAGATCTTTCTCAATAAAACCATCTTAATAAAGAAAAATATAATAAGCAATAAATATATCTTGATCAAGTATAAGTTATTAATCATGGAAATATCTTATGAAAGGAATAATTTCTTTCAGAAAAATATCTTTCGCATGAATATTTTTATTAATTAAAAAGATCTTATGTAATGAAATGATTAATACATATAATGATCCTTTGCAAGGGATGATTTTTTTTATAAAAAGATCTTATTCAAGACATTTTTCATACAAAATATGTTCTTATGAAGGGAAAATTTATTACAAAAAAATATCATATGAAAGGTTTATTTTACTACAAAAGAAATATCTTATTAAAGAAAAAGTTACTTTTATAAATTATATCTTATATATGTAAAGGTTTCACATATAAAAAGATCTTATATACGGAAAATATTCTTATAGAAAAAAGAACATATGAAAGAAAAAGATTCAAATAAAAAATGTTCTTACATAAGGAAAAAATATTTACTCAATAAAGAGATCTTATAAAAGGAAATGTATATTAGAGAAAAAGATATTATAGAAGGAAATGTTTCTTACAAAAAAAAATAATGCATGTTACTGTTTCGTATAGAAACAGATCTTATGCAAGGATAAGATTCTGATAGAAAAGAATATTATGTGAGGATATTTTTCTTATATAAACAATTTCTAATGTGGAGAAATGTTTCTTGTAGAAAAGGATCCAATGCAATAAAAATATTCTTACAAAAGTGGTTTTTAAAGAATTAAATGATTCTTATAAAAAAGTATTATAGAAGGAAGATTTTATTACTGAAAATATCTTATTAAAGTAAAATTTTCTTACAGAATAATATTTTATCCAGGGAAATTTTTATCACATAATAATTTCATATCAAATGATTTTTTTTAAAAGATATTATTTAAGAAAATTATTCTTATAGTAATAGTTATTTTGATGGAAAAATTCTTAGAGAAAAGGTATTAAAAAAGGGAAATTTTCTTACTCGATAAAAAGATTTTATGAAAATGAAAATTTTCTTATAGAAAATATTTTTATGCAAGGAAATGTTTCATAAAGAAAATATTCTCATCTGAGGAGAATTTCTAACTAAAGAAAAATTTCTTACATAATAAAAAATTGTAATCAATGTTTTATGTGTTTAAAATTTTAATGTAAGATCTGCATGCCAAAGATAGTTAAAGATTCAAAAATGATTTCAATGAGTCAAATATATATCAAAGAATTAGTTAGAATTGAAGATTCCAGATATTTAATTATGTGGGAAGGTTTTCTGCACCACTGATAAACCATAATTAAAGTTCTTATAAAAGGATCACTGAGTAAATTTTTAATTGTGACACATGACATTTCAATAACGCAAGAACCGTAATGTATGGGACATGTATTGAGTTTCCAAAATAACATTGTATTCTTGGTTGAAGATGAAGATGTTTTTCAAAATTATGTTCTAGAAAAATAATCAAGACCAACATATTTCATAAGTTAATTTTTTTTTGTTATTGAAGTAGGTACACCGCTGGAGTTTTATTTAGTATACTTTTGGAGGAATTGAAGAATTTTTTAAGTGAATCAGAAAAGAAGAAGGAATGTGATGCTTGTGACTAAGGATAAAAACTTGTCACTAAAAATGATTGTTTTTTGAGTTGGATATGGGAAAAGGTAGTTGAGGGTATAACTAACTGTAGAAGTAATGTTTCAATTTGTATTGTAGAAGTGTTAATTACTTGTACCTTGGTATTTTTTAAAGAAGATAATAAAGGAATCCAAGTTGGTGGGATTATAAAATATGGAAAAGAGTAGGCCTTTGTATAAAACCTTGTAAATTTCATGTTATTCCTTATCTTTGTTTTTTTTTTGCACATGAATGTTGAGGTTTTCAGTTATATTTCAGTGAATTTTAACTCTAAAAAGTTTTAGAGGATATGAATGTTTTTAATAATTGAATAACATTTATTATAAAATAAAATGGAACTAATAATTAACCCCCCCCCCCCCCCCGAATTGTATCTATCCTACTTGGGAACTATAGAATAAAAAATGTATGAGTTTTCAATATGATATTGTCATACTCTTGGTCCAATAATCACAATATGTCTTTAAGAAAATGATCATATGATGATGATTTCTTATATATGTTGTTGAAGGTGTACTTAGGTACAAATATACATGTTTCTAATGGAGATCATATTAGATCCCATTAGATATTAAGATGAATTAATGCTTTGTTAAGGGCCCCCTTTTCTTATATTTATTTTTCTAGTCATCTATATTTATTTTCATGGGTAAATAGTTTTGCCGGTCAGACATTGCGATTGACTGAATGGGTATAGAATTTTACTCAATGATATTCTATAAATGCGATATGAAGTATATCTAAAAAGGTATTATGAGAGTATTGATATGGTTTTTCCTATGATGTGAAACATAGTGATTTTAATGGAATTTTCAAAAATGTTTTATGGATGATATGAAAAACGTTTTTTGGTTATGAATTTCATTATAATTTTATATTATATAATTTTTTTTAAATATCACTATGTCTATTGTGTTTTAGATAATGTTGGATATTAAATGATGTATTCCAAAAATTATAAATTCATATGACGCATCTAGGTTGTGTTATAAAAGACAATATAGTTATATAATGAGACATTTTATAAGATAACATGATACATCTTTCATCCAATCATCGTCAATGATTATGTCTTACCATTGGATTTCATATTATGATATCAAAACCACTATATCATAATTTTGGTTATGTTAAAGTAATCATCCAGTTTGGATTTCATTAATAATCATTATTTATCTTATGAAATTCATGGTAAGAAGTGGTGAGATCATATGATGATTTTATAGGTAAGAAGTAGCATTGACTCATATGTGACAAACATATAAGTTAATATACACAATGATATTGTCTATATTAATTTATATAAAATGATATGGTCCCCAAAAAAGGGTATCAATAAAGCTTTCAGCTTCCAATGATGATACTCCCATACTTATACCCCCATCACTATTATCCCTTTCCCATCATGAGGAACTATAATATTTTTTTTAAGATATAGGGATAAAGCACAAGCATTAAAAAATTAGACCAACCCATGGATACATAATAGAGAGTGGAAATTGATTCATTCCCTATATTTATCTTCATCAAAACCATACAATCACGTATTTAAGAAATGGTAATACTGCTGAAGGGTTATATATGTTTTCTTTATTTATACATTTCTGTGAATTCATGTACTCTAACATGGTCTATCTTGTTTTATGATTCTATATTATTTTAACTATGTTTAATTATTTTCATTAGATCATTAATAACACATCAAAAAAATGGAATCAATGTGTAAAAATAATTTATCTTAGTCATGATATAAGGACCTGGCCTAAAAAAATTACATAATCATGAATTAAACGAATAATTAACCTTGAGTATCTTTTTAGGTTTAGTGTTTTAGAGAATTAGGCCCCAACTATTACATTACATCTCAAATGTTACAATATAGACACTTCTACCCAGTTTCCATTTTTTTCAAAAAATAAAAACTCTTGAAAAAAAAGTCCTGTCTAGTTCCATGTTTTAGACATCATGACTTCTCCTTGATCACATCCTGACCCCATTAACTTTAAGTCATGTGAAAAACAATTCACATCTTGGGATGAGCATAAAAATTTCAGTAAGGGTTATAAAAAACAGAAGGAAAACATTAGTTCATCATTACATAAATAACATATGCTCTTTAACATACCTCATGAAATCATAAGATTTATGAATAAATCCTAGAAAATATAAATCATAAAGGTAACTTGTGGAATCCATATCATACTTACATTGTAGCTTTCACAACTACGTTGGCAGTCACATTTGGAATACCCATTATACTATATTCCCTAAATTTCTTTGGTGAAACATTCACGTTTACCTTATTCATATTACCCAATAAATTTGAGAGCTATCTCAGGTTCACCCTCCCTAGGATTATCACGTAACCACCTGAAAACGTAAATAATTCCCCAGAACCATAACATATTTATAACACTTAAAACAAACATAATGGATAGATAACATTTCCACATATCAATAACAATATATCATTTCAATATACTGACATTAGAAAAACAATTATCCAAACTATTTTCAGTACCAAAATATGTAAAAATTGAATCTGGTATTTATTTTTCTTATAAAAACATTTCATCTTCTTACCGAAGACAATGATCAAATAATACTCACGGTGGTGGAAAGGTCCTTGTCACCGCTTATGTTAAAATGAAAAATTGTATTTCATTTAGTAAAATGATTCATATAAAAAAATTTCCTTTGAATGAAAAGATAATTCAATGGTGTTTATATAGAGTATAATAGAAAGTCGTGTATTAAAACAAAATACGCCTCAATGAAATGAGATTGAGATGAAGTCTCTTACCTCATGTCTGACATGACATGTTCGGTCTTTAATCTCCAGAAAAATATAATAAAGATAATTTATACATTTATGAGAACCTTTTTAATGTTTATTATTTATTTTATATTACTTATTACCTTCTTATTAGCATTATGTCATAATTTATGATAATAACGGTGTTTTGTCGATATTTGGTACTTGAGTCAAAAATGAACACCTTATAATTACAATTTGTTCATGTGGTAAAATATAAATTATTATTAGAGTGATATTCATGATGTAGATATAACTTATATCACATATATCCAGTATATGTATGTATTTATAATAGTACATAACATTTGGAGATAAGAAATGAAATGCACCATTCATGGAGACGGTAAGTCGTACATACGCATGAACACTACTTTCATTTATATTTCTTATTTTAATGGAATTAAAACATAATGATACATAGTAATATTATAATTCCTATATAATATCATATATAATATAATAAGCCACATCCTTTATACATACCATGTATGGTATGAAAGAGTCATATCACTTTGAGGGGGTGGTAGTCCTCACTTCCTCAAATGAAATTATCATGTTTACCTATAATAGAAAAAATAAAGGTATGCTATAAATGGAAAATAAATAAGCATAAATAAAACATACACATTATATATATAATATATAAATACAGTTCCATCTTAATGGCCACCATGAGAAGCGGTAGGAGATAATTTAACAATCATCGTTTCATGAGGCGTTAGTTTTCCATCCACAGAATCATCATGTTCTTCACCCATTAAATAGATGTGTTTTTAAGTTTAGTTATTATAATTCTCATAAATAAATCCTATTATATTTAAGATACTAGATTTGTTTTAAAATAAAGGAATAAAAAGATTTTAGGGGTTCCAGAAGTATAATAATAGAAAATAATTAAAGAGAGATCGTTACCTTTAATTCGGGTAACTCCCTTTGGTTTGAACCAAAAAAATTTCTTAAAGTGCATTATGCCTAAGGTAAGGATTATAAAAGGAATATAGGGATATTGAGAGATTATTTGAGATAGGGTTGGATGAGCCAAAGAGCTTGAGAGTTGTGAGAAATTGGTTAGAAATGGGGGATTTTTATAAGGGGGAGGAGGGGCCCTTTAGGAAAGTTTGTAACAATTATTTTATTATAAACATATCATTTTTTTCAAAAGGTAAAAAAATTATTACATTTGAGGATAAGATGAGTACTCTAAATAAAATCATCCAATATGAATTGGACAGGTTTTGGATATTATTTTAGTCATTATAATCTTATTTATTTAAATCATTTATTAATGAGGTAAATACTGCATCATTTTTGTGTCATAAATAATTTAATTTATATGATGTCTAAAAATTATAAAAAAATACCATGATGGAGGAAATATTTTTATATTTCCAATTAATATTTATTGGAAAAATGATAACTTATATAACCCTATGTAAAAATTTATTTACTAAAAGATATTTGATTATGTAATTTTTGTCTTTACTTTAAATTAATTACAATAAAGTGACATTATCACTCTTTATTGGGTCCATGGGGTCCCCAAATAGACCCATGGATTCCCAAGGTCGTCCATGACTCATTTAATAAGGTTAGGAATAGTGTTAAGATAATTTTGTATTATTATAATATTCTTTTTACCTTGAAATACTTTATTTACCTTTAACCGCGGTAAATAAAAGTCAAAAGTTACTATTCACCAAAAAACATTTTCATCTTATTGAACTAAATTTTACTTACTAATAACAACCAGGTAATTCAGATTTTAGAAATTCAATTTATAGAAGTGGTAAAAATTCATTTAAATGAAAAAGTCAGTTTTTTAACTACTACTAAGTCGTTTCACTATTCCATAAAAATAGAAGTTTTTCCAAAAAATACAAACAATTCAGCCTAAGATATATTTAATATTCTGAATTCAAAAATGAGGTATATTTTAAAAAATTCAAAAGATAAAGTTGCATTAATTATTTTAAATTTAATTCTCGTTGTCAAAACAAATAGCATGTTTTTTAGAAAAAATAACTATCAAAATATTGACAATTGTTTTTGACCAATTTCAATGTGAAATTACTTCCAATGACCAAAATTGGATTAAATGGTAAAAATATAATCTAATTAAAATTTAAAACCAACTAAAAAGATATTCTAACAATATAAATAAATTAGATTAAAAGGCAGTTATGAATTAAAATACTATATTTTTCATTATTCATTAAAAATGAACATTATCAGAAAAAAAAACAAAAAACTTACCCAAATAAACTTTTGGTGTCCTAATTCTAAAGAAGAATCTTATTTGGTCAAATATAATGTATATGAGTGACAAAAACTATATTTAAAGAGTGGTCACCATCAAAATGTGGTAAATCGACCTTTTAATGTAAATTATGCTTAAAATTATATTCATTTACATTTTAAGCCTCTAACTTTTATTGGATGAATGTAAAAACATTTAAAAACATATATTATCATATTTTAGTTAGTTATATTAATTTCCACCAATATAACGGATATATGTTAATTACCTTTTAAAATAATAATATTATATTTTTAGTGTGCAAAGTAAGATTAAAAAGAAACTTGTTGTCGCGTATCAAGTATGCCATCTAACAAAGAAACCCTTTTAAAGTAAAATTAATATTTAATTCACCATATATTAAAAAAAGAGATTTTATTATTTCATTATTTACCTAGGATGTTACATCCTTCCCCCCTTTTGGAAATTTCATCCTCATAATTTTATTCACTTATCAAATAAATGGGGGTATTTTACCCTCATAGAATTTTCAGATTCCCACGTTCACTCTTCAACCATATGGTTTTTCCAGAAAACCTTTACCCAGTTAATTAACTTATTTCGCAACACTTTATCTCTATTGAAATTCCCTCTTCCTTGATTCCAAGATTTGGTGCATTATTTTAATACATTGGCATGCTTACAAGGAATCTAGCCCCGAAAGGCCGATCAGTTTAGTAGTATTGGAAAATAGATCACATACATGAACGTTACATTATGCTTTCTAACATACATCAGAAAAAATCCTTTGAGAATTCCATTGTTCCCTTACATTAACACTACATCTCAAACATAAAACACTTCTTGGGATCCTTGGAAAGTAAATCATAATGAAGGGGTGAGCTCGGATGCTCAATAAGGGAAAATAATTTAGTGGAAGATATAAACTTTTAAGGAAATATTTGTAATAAAAACAATAGCCTTTTAAACATAAACATTAACATAATATAGAAAAAACAAATCAAACATTACCATATAAACATACACATGGATATTCTACTAGTTGAATAATCACATGTAATAACTAATTTCATAATGAGGGAATGTAGAGTACCAGAATTTAATTTCTGTGTAAAGGACTCATGCCAGGACATAGAGGATAACTGTAACCGGACCCCAACCCAGAGAGACTCTGTAACCAGACTCCAACCTGGAGAGCCTCTGGCCTCTGTAACCGGACTCCAACCTGGAGGGTCTACAGTAACCGGACTCCAACCCGGAGAGCCTCTGTAACCGGACTCTAACCTAGAGATCCTCTGTAAACAGACTCCAACCGGAAGGGTCTACTGTAACCAGACCCCAACCCAAAGGGCTTACTTTTACTAGTTACCAACCCGAAACATACAAGTCCAATACATTCATCTTAAGAAGAAGTTGAAATATAACATAAACATTCATATTAAAACTAGCATACGGAATGTAAATACTTTAACCATAAACCATAAATGACATATAAATAACTCATCCATAGTCAAACATATCACAAAACCTTAAATACAATATGGAAGATTTGTATCATAATAAATCATCTTCAAAAAAGTGTAAAATTTATCAATGGATGTTGACATAGATGAAATCAAAACATTTTTAGGGAAATATTTTTTCTATATTGATATAATTTAAGAGTCACATAATTATAAATAAAACATTTATTTTGATAATATTGTTATAATATTTTAATAGAAGCTTTGATGATGTTATAACGACAGAAAATAGTTGCACCTTCTGTATAGGTTAAAAAACATTCTTACATTGATTTTGTCGAAAGGGTCATAAAGTACCTTTTTTTGGAAAAATACAGAACGATTCCATTATAAAAATTTTATAAAAAATCAAACAAGGGTATAAATGGATTTATTTCGTATTCTAGTAAATAATAAAAATGTATTGTAATATATTTTTAAGAAAAAATGGATGTGGATGATAAAGAGGTCACTGTAGATACTTACGTAAAAAAACCTCAGATAATAAAGAGATTGTGAAAATTATCCCTTACCTGGTACTTTACCTTGTTCAAGGGTACATTACCCTTATATATAATAGTTATTTAATTGTTATTAAATTATTAAATAACCATATACATAAATATAATATCACAAATAATCTTCTAATAATGCTTTGTTAATAATATTTTAGTATCATCGTCGTTTCAGGTGTTGACTGATTAATGTTCCATTATATTCATTGTTATGTGAGTCATGTTTTTTTATAGATGGGATGTTTATTATTAATATCTAGAATGATATCAAGTCTTTAAACATTATTTTTAATCATCAAATGAAAATTAGTATTGAATGGTTACGATGGGGAATGAATCTCATCACGTTCATGGAGACGGTAATCCGTACGTACGCACGAGCAAAAATATCATTATTTTAATATTAAAATCATATATAATTGTATGATATATCATATTTAGATAATCATTATCATGTTATATTTATTATTTACATAAATTATACATCATTATTATACCCATCCAAATAATAATGTAATTAATAACAACTACACCACGACGTGGAGACGGTTAGTCGTACGTACACACATATGGTGACATGTCATTCAAAGGATGGATATAATAATGAATATGGTTGTACCATATTTATAATAACATACTTGTATATATAAGATACTAGATTTAATATTTTATAATGGAGAATCAAGGAAAAAAGAAAAGAACTTGAAAGAGGTGATGAAATATTTACCTCTTCTTCGGGTTCTTCCTTTTGATTTGATCAAAAGGGCTCCTTAGGTTGACTCTCTGACTAAAGGAAGGCCTCTAAAATGAAAGGAGAATGGTTTGAAGGATATTTTTGTAGGGTTTGGTAGAGCCAAAAGGCCTTGAAGGTGTGAATTTTAGAGAAGTGGGAGTGCCCTTTTTTAAGAGAGGTGAGGGGCACCTTAGGAAAAGATTGAAATATTATTTTATAAGAAAATCATATTCAGTTTATAATGTCACCAAATTGATTTATTTTAAAAATAAAGTGGGTATGGGTCTTAATTATCTCAACCAATAGGTTTTAGATAAGTTTAGGTTACCATTTTGACCTTATCTTTTATATTTAACTCTAAGTTAAATAATTTTACTTTTATCGTGGATTCTTGTATTCTTACACAATATGGTAAATAAACTTACTATAAACATCCAAAAGAACACCAGGTGGTTTATGAATGACATATATTATATTACTTAATCCCTTTGACCAAATTTTATATTTTTAGGAATATTATATCAACAAATAATATAGTATTTGTTTTAAAAATTAATTTATGTCAGTTTTGACACTATTTGGTATTTTGTTTTTTTGAAAGTCATAAAAACCATATATCTTCAAAAACAATTTACCTAATCAACTCTAAATTGTCATATTAACCTATAAAATTAGTGTAATTCATCAAATGTCTCAAATTACATTTATTTGGATATTTATAATATCAATTTTTAAAATCGTTCACTAATAAGGTAATTACTCCATTTTCATTGTGTCATAAATAAATTAAGTTATTTAATGTCTAAAAAATTTAAATAAAAAACCATTATTTTGGAAAGATTTTTATCGTTCTAATTAATAATTATAGTTAAATTTATCTTATGTTTTTCCCTATATTAAAATGTTTTATTTATCAAAACCTGAATTTAACACGTTTAACTCTTCTTTAAATTAAATAATAATAAACGTCCTTATCTAATAAAATTTGACCTAAAGGGTCTTATTTAATTTATAAGGTTGGTTTTGGTCGAATTAAACTTATCAAATAGAATTAGGACATTTTTTGTGGTAATTATAATATCATTTTTAACCTTAATTACCCTATTTACTTTTAACTATGGTAAATAAAAGTCAAATGATACTATTAACCAAAAAATATATTCATCTTATTGAACCAAATTTTACTTACTGAGGTTAATGGTGTCTCTCAGAGTTTTTAAATTCAACTCCCAGAAGTGGTAAAGTTATGTTTTATACAACTTTTTAAATGCTCCCAGAAGGTGGGTAAAACACAGTAAAAAGATCAATAAAATTTTATACATCTAATTTTATTATAAAAAAGAATACAATGAATTAACTTGAACTAATATTTTTATTATGTTTCAATTTTGACTTAAAATAAATTTAAATAAAATAATTAATTGTTTAAATAAATGGTGGGTTTTAAACAATAATGTAGTGTTTTTCACTAATCCTAAAAATTTTAATGTCTTCAGAAAAATACCAAAAATTAACCCTAAGATAATTTTGTTATCACAAATTCAAAAATGAATTCTATTTTACAAATTAAAAACCATATAATTTTCATAAATTAATTTAAAATAAACATCTGTGGTGAAAACCAAAAGGCGTATTTTTAAGAAATAATAACTATCAAAATATTGACACTTGTTTATGTCCAATTTCAAAGTGAAATTAATTACAATGACCAGAATTGGATTAAATGGTAAAAATATAATCTATCTATACTTATAAACAATTAAAATTTATAATTTAACACTATAAATTATTTTGATAAGAATAGTTGTTTTCAATTAAAATATAGTATTTTTCACTATTCACCCAAATATAAAAGTTATCAGAAAACACCAAAAATTTATTGAAACAAAATTATTATATCCCAATTCTAAATAAGAATTTTATTTTGAAAAATTGTATATATTAAAGTTTCAAATATTATATTTAAAAAGGGTTCGCCATTAAAAGGCAGAAAAATTGCATTTTTTGAAAAATAATTCTTTTATCTGAAAAATATGAATTTGTAGTTTCATTGTGTTTAATAAACTCATAATATAGATTCTATAATTATAAGGATTATATAAAGTTCATAATTCAGTTAATACTATTCATAAACGCTTTTGAACGGCTAGTTCGGTTAGTCGTGGTGCGCTTGAACTCAATATTTCATATAGTGGAAGTTATTGAATTACTTTGAAGAAATAACATACTATGAAATCTTGGGGTGTTACATTCATCCCTCCTTGAATAAATTGTGTCCGCACAATTTGAAATTGTTCTTATAAAAAAAGGATGAATATAGAAAATACTTTTGTGGGAAAACCCACATCAGAAATTGTGTTAATAAAATTTAGTCTTAATAAGAGGAAAAGGGAAATGAAAGGGTCACCACCAAATTATGATCTCAATTAGGATAACATTGGTGGAAAATAGATACATATAATGGGAAGGAAAAAAGTAAATATTTAGAAGGAGTGATTGTTGTCATCAATCACAAACAAGTATAAAATTTATGACATCAAATCCATCAATCTATGATGATTTAAAATACCATCGGTTCAACGAAACATAAGGTATTTGGATAACACATTTTTAGTTATAAAATCCCTTCACTAATGTTTAAGAATTAATTTATCCATATAATAAGAGGGAAAACATTATATATATATATATATAATTGGCAAGTAGATTTTCATCCTTCAAATAATTCGCCATCACAAACTCATCTTTAACTCCAAAAGATTTTAAAAAATAATAATATTTGTCCTAATCGTATAGGGTTACGAAAATAATGAATTTATAATTCATATATCAGACCTTTTAAAAAAGAAACTACATTATACAATCCAGGATATCACGTAGGACAGTGGTATTTGATGCACCCTTGTCACACTTCGGTTGCAGGTTCAAGTCTCGCAGCCTTGCCCGATGCGACTGGTTGTCAACCAACCTCTGGGTTGTCCTTCTTACAACAATCCAAAAATAACCTTAAGAATAGTATCCAATTTCCAACCTAATCCATTCCAACCATTAGACTTATACAAATTACTTCTATTCAAACTCTCAGTCCAAAATTTATAAGGAAGTTAAACACAAAGAAGAGCCTATTTTCCACAGAATAACATGTGAATATCTTCATCATGTATTCTTTTAACACATGGTAAACCCTAAATTATCATATAACCTTATTGATTACATTCATTCTCCCTTATTATTTATAGAATACTGGATAGATTCTTTGTATCCAAAAATTTTGAATATTCCAACAATGATGTAATAAAGAAACTATTAATCAGCTCCAAGGATTTCAAGAATATCCAATATAATTTATACAAATAAAGCATCTCTTATTCCAAAATCATGACCTCATTATCTTGAAAATATTGACTATTACCTTCCCTTCAACCATGTATTTTCCAAGAATTTTTTCTTACTATTAAGTTACTTTTAATAGAACCATATAATCATAAATCCTTAATAAAATATTATTGTAGTACAATCCTTATTTATCTACATAATTCATATAACCATTATATTTTAAATACAACACTCAAATGAAACAATTCTATAATAACAACATAAGAAAACTAGTCATTCCTCTTTATCTGAGGTAGTATCATAGCATGATTATTATCCAATAGCATCATTTTCAGTATACTCTGATGACTGGGACATTGATTCATGTAGTATCCCAACGCCTTACAGATGAATCATTTTAAATTTGAAACCTTATTCTTACCCTTGAAATCACGTACATGGTGTCATTTTTCTCAACACTTATAACAAACTACCATTCCTTTTAAGCAATTACCAAGGTATTTTTTTACACATTTATCACATATAAAAAAATCATTCTTTCCCCTCTTCCCTTTATCCATCTTTCTCTCTACCATCCTTTTCTTCTCTTGCTTCCCTTCAATTCCATAGTACTCAAAGAATTTTTTTTATTATCTTATTAACACATGATTTTATTTCTTCATATGTGGAGAATACATTTGAGACTATTTACTTTCTAAATGTTTGCTTAATACCATGAATGATATGATCCTTCTTACTCTTTGGATCAAACATACTACTGGAGTTCTCATTCAATCTATTGGGCACTATTTCTATACAATGGCATACACTAGGTTAGTTTATGAATTTCAATGAGTAATTCCAAAATTGTATAATACCTAACATAAATTGAACATTTTATGGATATAATCCATAATTATAAAAATATTTTCTTTTAGGAGGTATATGATCGTAAATCCTTCATACTGATTTGTAATGAAAATAATAATTATCCTAAGCATATCCCCCAGCAGTCTCTTAACCAAGAGTGCAGCAAGGCCCATTGTCGTGCACCAGTTCCCATTCAAGTCTAGCTCAAAGTGGTGTTTTCAAGTTTTCCCCTAGGTACATCTGCGCCAGAGCTTCCTTTACCTACTCGTATCAAGACATGGTTGTATATTCTTAAAAAATTCACAAAATATCTATTTTACTAAAATTCTAGGATGTTATTATATACTAATCCAAATAGTCTATCTTAGGGTAATTTTCTCTAATCATAATTTATCTATATCTAGGTTACAAACTAATTTCTAATCTTCCTATGATACCAAATGTAACGCCCCGACCATAGATTCCCAGAGTCAGTGCATTATTTTAATACATTGGAATGATTACAAGGAATCATGTCCCAAAAGACTGATCAGTTTAGTAGTCTGGGAAAATAGATTATATAAATGAACTTACATTACTCTTTCTAACATACCATAAAAAATCCATTGAGAATGCCATTGTTCTGTTAGCTTAACCCTGCATCTCAAACATAAAACACTTCTTGGGATCCTGGTAAAAAAAACATAAGAAAGGGGTGAGCTCAGATGCTCAGTATGGGTAAATAATTTAGTGGAAGCTATAAACTTTTAAGGCAAGATGTTTAATAAAAATAATAGCCTTTTAAATATAAACTTTAACATAATATGGTGAAAATAAATCTAATATCACCATATAAACATGAACATGGATATTCTACTAGTAGAATATTCACATGTAACAACTAATTTCATAACGATGGAATGTATAGTACCAGACTTTAATTTCTCTGTCAAGCCCTCATGCCCGGACCTAGGGGCTATTCATAATTGGACTCCAACCGAAAGAGCCTCTGTAACTTGACTCCAAATAGGAAAGCCTTTGTAACCGGACTCCAACATGAAGAGCCTCTATAACCAGACTCCAACCCAGAGGGACTACTGTAACCGGACTCCAACCTAGAGAGCCTCTGTAACCGGACTCTAACCCGTAGAGCCTCTGTATCCGGACTCCACCCCGTAGGGTCTCCTATAACCAGACCCCAACCCAGAGGCCTTACTTTTACCTGTCCCCAACACAGAACATAGTATTCCAATACATTCATATTAATAAATGGTTGAAATATAACATAAATATTTGTATTAAAACTAACATACTAAATGTCAATACTTTAACCATAGACCATGAATGGCATAAAAATAACTCATCCACAATCAAAAATATCTCAAAACCTTAAATACAATATGGACTATTTGTATAAAGAAAACATATACATAATATATATTATATATAAAAATAGTTCCATCTTAATGGCCACCATGAGAGGTGGTCGAAGATAATTGAACAATCATTGTTTCAGGAGGCGTTAGTTTTTCATCCACAAAAACATTATGTTCTCCACCCGTTATATGGATGTGTGTGAAAGTGTAGTTCAAATATTTCTCAAAAAAACATCTTAGTATATTGAGGATACATTTTTTTATAAAATAAATTAATAAAAAGAGTTTAGGGGTTGGAGGAGTATAATAAAAGAAAAGAATTAAAGAGAAACTATTAACATTAATTCGGGCAACTCCCATTGGTTTGAACCAAAAGGGCTTCATGAAGTGTCTTCTACCTTAAGTAAGGCTTATAAAATAAATAGAGGTGTCTTGAGAGATTATTTGGGCCGGTTTTGGATGAGCCAAGACGCTTTAATGGGTTTAAGAATTGGATAGAAGTGGTGGATTTCTTTATTGGGGGGGGATGGGCTCTTTAGGAAATTTTGTTACAATTAATTTATGACAAACTTATCTTCAGTTTAAAAAGGTCAAAAATAATTAAAGCCAAAGAAATGATGACTCATGGTAGAAATAAAATCATCCAATATGAATTGGACAGGTTTTCGGTATTATGTTAATCATTATAATCTTATTTATTTAAATCTTTTATTAATGAGATAAATACTACATCATTATTGTGTCATAAATAATTTTATTTATTTGATGTCTAAAAACTATAAATAAAATTACCATGATATAAGAAATCTTTTTATAATTCCAATGAATATTTATAGTAGAAATTATAACATATATAACTATATGTAAAAATTGATTTACTAAAAGATATTTGTTTGTGACATTGTTGTCATTACTTTAAATTAATTAAAATAAAGTGTCATTATCACTCATAAGTGGTTCCATATGGTCCCAAAATCTACCTAAGGATTCCCATGTCCGGTCATGACTTATCCTATATGGTTAGGACAAGTTTTAATGTAATTTTGTATTATTATAATATTTTTTCTACCTTGATTATCATATTTACCTTTAACCACGATAAATAAAAGTCAATAGTTACTATTCACCAAAAATTATTTTCATCTTATTAAACTACATTTTACTAACTAATAACAACCATGTATTTCATATTTTCAAAATTCAATTCACTAAAGTGATAAATTTTCATTTAAATGGAAAAGTTAGTTTTTTAACTACTATGTGGTTTCACTATTCATCAAAAATTTATGTTTTTCAAAAAAATACCAAAAATTCAGTGTAAGATATATTTGATATTCCAAATTCAGAAATTTTTCTATTTAAAATAATTCAAAACATATAATTTTCATTAATTAAATTAAAATTAATCTCGTTGTCAAAACATATAGCGTGTTTTTTAGAAACAATAACCGTCAAAATATTGACACATTCTTATGTCCATTATCAAAGTGAAATTACTTCTAATGACCAAAATAGGATTAAATAGTAAAAATATAATCTAATTACATATTAAAACCAATTAAAAAGATAATCTAACCATATAAATAAATTACATTAAAAAGTAGTTTTGAATTAAAATACTGTATTTTTCATTGTTCAATAAAAAATGAACTTTAGCAGAAAAAATACCAACAATTTACACAAAGTAAATTTTTGTGTACCAATTCTAAAAAAGAATTTTATTTGGTCAAATAGAACGAATAAGAGTGACCAAAATTAGATTTAATGAGGGTTCTCCATCAAAAGGCGGTAAAGCGACCTTTTAAAGTAAATTATGCTTAAAATTAGATTCGTTTACATTTTAAGCCTCTAACTATTATTAGATGAATGTAAAAACATTTAACAAACATATATTATCATATTTTAGTTAGTTATATTAATTCCCACTAATACAACGGATATGTGTTAACTACCATTTAAAATAATAATACTATATTGTTAGTGTACAACGTAAGACTTCAAAGAAACTCGTTGTTGCGTATCAGTTATGCCATCAAACATAGAAACCCCTTTAAAGTAAAATTAATATTTAAATAAAAAAATATTAAGAAAAAAGTTAATGTATTATTTATTTATTTACCTTGTATGTTACATCCTTCCCCCCTTTTGGAAATTTCATCCTCGCAATTTTATTCAATTGCCAAATAAATGGGGGTATTTATCCCTCATAGAATTTTTAGATTCCCACTTTGCCTCTTCAACCATATGGTTTTCCACAAAACCATTACCTGGTGAATTAACTTATTCCACAACACTTTCTCTCCACGTTCAATAATCTGGACCGGTTGTTCCTTATAAGAGAGATTCTTTTCCAACTCAACTACCTCTGGGCTCAAAAAATGACATGGATCTGGCATATACTTTCTCAACATTAAAACATGAAAACAATTGTGTACCTAGGATAAACATGGTGGTAATGCCACTCTGTATTCAATTGAACCAACTTTATCAATAATTTCATAAGGTCCAATGATCCTCAGACTCAACATTCCTTTCTTACCAAAACACATCACACTTTTCCATGGAGAAACATTAAGAAAGACATGACCAACAACCTCAAATGATAGATCCTTCCACCGGTTATCTGCATAATATTTCTTCCTGTTTTGAGCTATTATCAAGTTCTTCAAAATAAAATGAACTTTCTCTGCCACCTCTTTTACCAATTCCAGTCCCATCGACTTCCTTTCACCGATTTCATCCCAAAAAGTCGAAGTTCGAAAAAGCATTCCATAAAATTCCTCAAATAGAGCCATCTGTATAGTGGAATGAAAAGTGTTATTATAATAAAATTCAACCAAAGAAGTATGTTGGTCCCATCTTCCCCGGTAATCTAGTGAACACGCATGTAGTATATCCTCCAAGGTCTAAATGTTTTGTTATGACTGCCCAACTAAATGAGGATGAAAAGTTGTACTAAAATTTTATCTAGTGACCAATGACTTCTGAAGGCCTTTCTAAAAGTTAGAAGTAAACCTAGGATCATTATCACATACTATAGAGAGGATAACATCATGAAATATTATTATATCTTTAACATACAATCGAGAAAGCTTATATAGAGACAAAGTATCTCGATTAGGAAGTAAATGAGCAGATATAGTCAATCGATCAACCATAACCCAAATAGAATTGTTACCCCAAGATATCTTCGTTAATCCCACAACAAAGCCCATGGATATTTTTTTTCCATTTTCCCTCTAGCATCGGTAAATCCTAAATCATCCCTTTTGATAACTTCCGTTTTACTTTAACCTGTTAAAAATTCAAACACTTCACAGTAAAATCAACAATATCTCTTTTCATTCCATCTCACCAGTCATACTCCCAAAGATCTTTGTACCTCTTAGTACTACAAGGCTAAACTGAAAATGGGGAACTATGCGATTCACATAACAACTCATTCTTCAACTGTGAATCACAAGGCATGTATAGTCATTTCCCAAACCTCCATACACAATCAATATCAATGTTAAATCCATAAACTTATCCTTCTAAATTAACTCTACCTTTTTCTGTAACTCACTGTCTTCTTTCTTCTCTTGTAATATTCTGTCATATAGGGATGATCTCACTAACATCTGAAACAAAACATAATAATTCCTTGCACTAACAACTTCTATGCCAAATTTCATCAAATAAAAAACCAATGGATCTCATTCCAAATGTAACATGGTTAATGAGGCATTACATTTTCGACTCAAATCACCATCCACTTTATTTTCTTTTCCAGAATGGTAATAGATCATGAAATCATAATCTTTGATTAATTCTGGCCATCTATTATGTATCGTGTTCAATTATTTCTGAGTTAATTATACTTAAAACTTTTGTGATCAGTATATATTTCGCACTTCACTCCATACAAATGAAGCATCCAAATTTTTAAAGAAAAAACAATAGCGTCCAATTCCAAACCATGTGTAGGGTAATTTAACTCATGAGGTTTCAACTGACGTGATGCATAAGAAATCACATGATCATTCTACATAAGGACACAACCATGTCCTTTCAATGAAGCATCATTGTAAATAAAAAACTCACCATTTAAAAAAGGTAGTTCCAGAACTAGAGAATTCACCAATGTTTTTTTCAATTCCTGAAAACAATCATAACATTCTTTTTTCCAAATAAACGTAACACCTTCTCGAGTTAACATTGTCATTGTACTAGATAACCATGAAATATTCACTAAAAACCTCCTCTAATAACCTTAAAAACCAAGAAAACTATGGATCTCAGTTATATTTGTGGGTCTTGGACATTCTTCAACAACTTTTGTTTTAGCAGGATCAACAGGTATTCCATCTTTTGAAACAATTTGACCAACGAAAGAAATTTTTTGTAACCAAAACTCACACTTTCTGAATTTCCCTAATAGTTTATTTTATTTTATGGTTTGAAAGACAACCCTTAAATGAATTTTATGCCCTATTTATTTTTGGAATAAACCAAAATATCATAAATGAACACACCTAAAAACCTTTCCAAGAACTCACGAAAAATTATATTATTAGGATCCTTGAATACAGTAGGTTCATTGGTTAACCCATAAGGAATAACTACAAATTCATAATGGAAATATCTAGTTTGAAATGCGGTCTTCAAAATGTCTGTTTCCTTTAATTTTAACTGATGGTACCCTAACCTCAAATCAATCTTCAAAAAATACTTAGCTCCCTGGAGATGAAAAAACAAATCATCGATATGAGGCAAAGGATACTTTTTATTAACAGTGATGTTATTAAATGCACTATAATCAATGCGAAGTCTCATTGAAATATCTTTTTTTAACAAACAAGACAGTAGCACCCCATGGTGATGTGCTAGGTCGAAAGAAACCTTTATTTAATAACTTCTACAATTGATTCTTTAACTCTAAAAGTTCAATTTGAGCCATTCGATAAGGGGTTTTGATATTGGATTAGCATCAGGAACTAATTCAACCATAAATTCAACTTCCCAATCAGGTATAATACAAGACAACTCATCAGGAAAAACATCAAGGTACTCATTTACCATTGGCACATCATTAATTTGAACACTTCCTTTGTTTTCGACAATATGTGAAAGGTAACCTTTATTTCCATCTTTTACTAGTTTCATAGCTTCCTGAAATGTTATCAAATGTATGGGTTCATTCTTGTACAGAAAATGAAAATCATTATGAAAAGAAACCTATTTAGATCTGCAGTCAATCTTATCATGATAAACAGAAATCCAATCCATTCGCAAAATAACAGAAAACTCTATTAGAGTCAAAATAATAAGGTTTGAAGGTAGATTCTTTCCGTACACAAGGACAAAAAAGTTCTTATAATTTTTTTTGTCTCAACATCTCCTCAAGGTGTTTTTACCATAAGTTCATGATTTATATATTGAGATGGAATTCCAAATTTACTAGAAAACATCTCTAAAATGAAAGAGTGTGTAGACCCTGAATCAAACAACACATTGGCATAATCTGAACAAAAAAATGTATCTGATACTACTTCATTTGATGGCCAACATCTGCTGAAGTATTTTCAAAGGCTTTCACCACCCCTTTCTGCTTGTTTTATGGATAATTTTACTCGGTTGAGTTCTTTTTGGACACTCATTTTCATAATGACCCATTTCACTATACTTAAAACATTTTACTGACAGTAAATCAGATTTTGTCTGACCATTACCATGTTCTTATTCAATGAAATTACAAGCCATATGTCCCATTTTACCACATCAGTAGCACTTTCTAGAATTCAAAATACTTTCCCTAACATGCTTTTTACGACAATTTTCACAAACTGTAACCTTATGTTTCCTAACATTAGACCATTTTGAAGAGATTTCCCTTTCTCTTGCCACTTCGACCATTATTTTTGTTGTTTCTCAAAGAAAACATAATCATCAGAAAATTCCATTTTCACCTTCTCCGCACATCGAACAGGTTTTTCATAACTCTTGAACACATGAGAAGAGAAATCCCTTAGACATTTTAGATTTAATCTTAAGAAAAATGGTTGAGTTTACTATCATGATATTGTATGGAATTTAGAGAATACTTTCCCAGTTGAGTGAATTTTTCTTCATAAGTAGCTGCTAAGTCATCCTCCTGCCACAATTATATGATTTTTTCTTCCATCCAAAGACGAGCCACCTTAGGAATATATTTCTCATGAAAAATACCATTGGATTTATCCCAATAAAGGGCATCAATATCCTTACTATCCTGGATATTTTTCACCATCGACTACCACTGATAAGCTTCACCTTCAAAACTGTAAACATAAAGACTAATCTTTTGATGTTTTGAACACACCATAACATCAAAAATCTTCTCCAGTGCTTTAATCCACCCTTATTCTAAAATATTGTTAGATGATCCTATGAATTATGGGGGATGTTGCCTCATGAAATTTTATACTACTAACATGTTCCTTTGTGGTTGATCTGGCTGATCTCATGCATGGATACCACCACCATTTATAGCCTGATTCAACTATTCCATCACTACAACAAACTGTTCAGTTCCGATTCCGACCGTCACATGTTGCTGATTTGGATGGTTGTCTTCCTCATAATGTCATCCCAACATAGCTTCCCCATTTCTTCTATATAAAACTATTCTGAACACAAAAATATCTTAGGCTAAGCAACATGGTAGTCTATAAATGTTATATCATTAACATAAATTAATTTATGTATATTAATTTAACAATACCCTAACTCCTATAGTTATCTAAACCTCCCTTTCATACCAACTATAAGAACCCAGCCTTAAAACATTATATAATCTTGAATTAAAAAAATAATTCACATTCACGCAACTATTCAAGATTAATGTTTTAGAGAATGGGGCTATAACTATTACATTACATCTCGAAAGTTACAAAGTATGCACTTCTACTCAGTATCCAATTTTTTCACAAAATAAAAACTCTTGAAAAAAAGTGTCATGTCAAGTTCCATGTTTTAGACAACATGACTTTTCCTTGATTCATCCTTGACCCCATTCTATTTGTGTCCTATAAAAAACATTTCAAAACCTGGTATGATCATAAACAGCTCAGTAAGGGTTATAAAACAAAGAATGAAAACATTAGTTCATCATTACATACATAACATAAGATCTTTAACATAACTCATGAAATAATAATATTTATTAATAACACATAGAAAACATAAATCATAAAAGTATCTTGTGGAATCCATATCATACATACATTATAGCTTTCACAACTACGTAGGGAGTTACATTTGGAATACCCATTATAGTATATTCCCTAAATCTCTTGGAAAAAATAGTCACCTTTACCTCCATCATGTTACCAAATGCATTGGAGATATATCTTGGGGTCACCCACTTCATGTTTATCACGGAACCACCCGTATACATAATCGATGCCCAAGAGCCATAACATATTCATATCACATAAAAAACATAATGGAAAGATTATTTTTCCACATATAAATCAAAATATATCATTGAAATTTATTAACATAAAAAAATTAATTATTAAAACTATTTTCAATAGAAAAATACATAAAAAGTGTATATGGAATTTATTTTCCTTTTTTAAAAAAATTCAGCTTGTTATGGAAGACAAAGATCAAATAATACTCATGGCGGCAAAAAGGTCATTGTCACCACTTACATTAAAAAGTAAAATGATTATTTTTTCGTTTAGTAAAATGCTTCATAGATAAAGATTCATTTTGAATGAAAGGAAAATTAAATGGTGTTTATACAGCATACAAAAGAATTTTTTGTATTAAGACAAAATTAGCCTCAATGAAAGACGATTGAGACGATTTCACATACCTCGTGTCTGACTTGACCCGTTCAATCTTTAATCTTCTGAATAATAAACTAAAGTTAATTTATACTTTCTTAAGAAACTTTTCAAGTTTATTATTTTTATTATATCACTTCTAACTTTATTATAAACATTATGTAGTCATTTATGTTAATAATGGTTGTTTTTTTGATATTTGGAACTTGAGTCAAAAAATGAACACCTTATAATTACATGTTGTCCATGTGGTCGAATATCCATTATCATTATAGTGATATTCATGATTTAGATATCATATATATAATTTATATCCATAATATATTCATATTTAGAATAGTACATAACATTTGGAGATAAGAAATTAAATGCACCGATAATGTAGATGGTAATCCGTACATACGCATAAACACAACTTTAATTTATATTTATTATTTTAATGGAATTAAAACATAATAATACAGAGGTATTTTATAATTAAAGTATAATATAATATATAATATCATTAACTTCATCATTTATACGTACCACGTATGTTATAAATGAGTCATATCACATTGAGGGGGTGGTAGCTGCACTTCCTCCAATGAAATTTTCGCGTTTAACCATAATAGAAACCATAAAGGTATGATATAAATGCAAAATACATAATAATAATAAAAACATAAACATAATATATATCATATATAAATATAGTTCCATCTTAATGGATATCATGAGAGGCGGTAGACGATAATAGAACAATCACCATTTCGTGAGGTGTTGGTTTCCCATCCATAGAAACATCATGTTCTTCACCCATTATATGGATGTGTGTGAAAGTGTAGTACTAAAACTTATCATAAAAAATCCTAGTATATTGAGGACACATGTGTTGATATAAAATAAAGTAATAAAAAGAGTTTAGGGGTTGGATAATTATAATAAAAGAAAACAATTAAAGAGAAACTGTTACCTTTAATTCGGGTAACTCCCATTGGTTAGAACCAAAAGAACTTCTTGAAGTGCCTTCTTCCTATGTTCAGGCTTCCAAAAGGAAAATAGGTATCTTGAGAGCTTATTTGGGTAGGGTTTGGATGAGACAAGGGGCTTGAGAGGTGTGAGTAATTTTTTAGAAGTGAGGACTTTATATAAATGGGAGGAGGGTCTCTTTAGAAAAGTTTGTAACAATTATTTTTTTATAAATTTATCTTTGGATTCAAAAAGTAGAAATATATTTAAGGTCAAAGATAGGATGAATCATGGTAGAAATAAAATAATCCAATAAGAATTGTACATGTTTGGGATATTATTTTAATCATTATATTATTTTTTATTTAAATCATTTATTAATGAGGTAAATACTGCAACATTTTTGTGTCATAAATAATTTGATTTATATGATGTCTAAAAATTATAAAAAACTAGCATGATGTACGAAATTGTTTTATCTTTCCAATGAATATTTTTGGTCAAAAAGATAACTTACATAACCCTAGGTAAAAATTAATTTATTAAAAGATATTTGTCTGTTTCATTTTTGTATTTACTTTAAATTAATTAAAATAATGTTTCATTATCACTCATAAGTGGATCCATGGGGTCCCAAAATTGACCCAAGGATACCTATGGTCGGCCATGACTCATCTAGTAAGGTTAGGAAATGTGTTAATGTAACATACTGGGTAAATAAAGAAATAATACATTCTCTTTTTATTAATATTTTTCAATGAAATATTAATTTTACTTTAAAGGGGTTGCTATGTTCAGTAGCGTACCTGATACGCAACAACGTGTTTCTTTTAAATCTTACGTTGCACACTAATAATATAATATTATTAATTTAAATGGTAGTTAACTCCTAGCCATTGTATTTTATGGAATGAACAAAACTAACTAAAATATGATAATACATGTTTGTTAAATGTATTTACATTTATCCAATAAAAGTTATAGGCTTAAAATGTGAATGAATCTAATTTTAAGGATAATTTACATAAAAAGGTCAATTTACTGTCTTTTAATAGAGAACCCTCATTAAATATTGTTTTGGTCACTTTAATGAATTATATTTGACAAAATAAAATCCTTCTTTATAATGGAGACATAAAAATTTACTTTTGGTGGATTTTTGTATTTTTTCCGATAAAGTTCATTTTTTAATGAATAGTGAAAAATATTGTTTTTTAATTCAAAAATGTATTTTAATATAATTTATTTATATGGTTATATTATCTTCTTAATTTGTTTTAAAGTTTAATTAGAATATGTTTTTACCATTTAATCCAATTTTGGTCATTGGAATTGATTTCACATTGAAATTGGACATAAACAAGTATAAATCTTTTGATAGTTATTGTTTCTTAAAAACATGCTATTTTCTTTAATAACAAGAATTAATTTTTAAATTAATGAATCCCACTTATATATTTTGAATTTGGAAAAATAGAAATCATTTATGAATTCGGAATATCAAATAAAGATTAGACTGAATTTTTGGAATAATTCTGAAAAACATCAATTTTTTATGAATAGTGAAATCACTTAGAAGTTGTTAAAAAACTGACTTTTTCATTTAAATGAAATTTTACCACTTCTGTGAATTGAATTTCAAAATTCCGACATACATGGTTTTTATCAAGAAGAAAAATTTGGTTCAATAAGATGAAAATAATTTTTGGTGAATAGTAACTTTTGACTTCTTTTTACCGTGGTTAAAGGTAAATAGGGTAATTCAAGGATAAATGAATATTATAATAATTCAAAATTTACATTAACACTTGTCCTAACCTTATTGTATGAGTAATGGCCCACCATGGGCATCTTTGGGTCTAATTTGGGACCCCATGGAGCCACTTATGAAACAAAATGACACATTATATTAATTAATTTAATGTAAAGGAAAAAATGAAAAAAACAAATATATTTTAGTAAATTAATTTTTATATGGTGTTATATAAGTTATATGTTAGACATTAAATATTCATTAGTAATATAAAAAGATTTACTACAGCATGATATATGTTTTATAATTTTTAGACATCAAATAAATTAAATTATTTATGACATAGAAAATGATGCATAGTTTACCTCATTAATAAATGATTTAAATAAATTAGATTATAATGATTAAAATATTATCCAAAAAATGTCCAATTATTATTGGCTGATTTTATTTTGACCATGAGTCATATTATCTTCAACTTTAATGATTTTTGGACCTTTAGAAACCTAATATCATTATATAACAAAATAATATTATCACACTTTCCTAAAGAGCCCCTCCTCCCCCTTATAAAAGAAGAGCACTTATAAATAATTCATCACACCTTTCAAGCCTTTTGGATAGTCCAAACTCTTCCCAATTAAGCTCCCTACATCCTTATCCTCCTCCTAGAAGCCTTACCTTAGGCAGAAGGCACTTCAAGAAGTCTTTTTGGTTCAATCCAAAGGAAGTTACCCAAATTAAAGGTAGAAGTTTCTCTTAGATTCTTTTCTTTTGTTTTACTCCTCTAACCACTTAAATATTTTTATTCCTTACTTTTGTAACAATCCCGGTTTCCTAAATATACTATTATGTTGATATGAGAAGGATTAAAACTACATTTACACACACCTCCATCTAATGGATTAATAACATAATGTTTTTGTGGATGGTAAACTAACACCTCACGAAATGATGATTCTTCAATTATATCCTACCGCCTCTCATGGTGGCCATTATGATGACACTGTATTTATATATGATATATATTATTTTTATGTTTTATTTATGCTTCTGTAATTTCTATTTGTATCATACCTTTATGGTTTCCATTATGGGTAAACGCAATAATTTCATTTGAGGAAGTGCAGAATACTGCCCCCTCAAAGTGATATGACTCGTTCATACCATATGTGGTACATATAAATAAAATATTTAATGATATTATATATTATAAAATACTTGAATTATAATTATACTATGTATCATTATGTTTTAATTCCATTAAATATGAAATAGAAATTGAAGTAGTGTTCATGCGTACGTACGACTTACTGTCTCCATGAACGGTGCATTTCATTTCTTACTTCTAAATGTTATGTCCTATTATAAATACATGTATATACTGGATATATATGATATATATGATATCCAAATCATGAATATCATTCTGTAGATAATGAACCTTTGACCCCATGAACAACATGTAATTATAAGAAGTCCATTTTTCACTCAAGTACCAAATATCGACAAAACGAACATTATTAACTTAAATGATTACATAATGTTTATAACATGGTAATAACTGATATAAAAGGAACAATAAACTCTAAAAAGGTTCTCAAGAAAGTAAAAATTAACTTTATTTTATTATTCAGGAGATTATAGAACGATCGAGTCAAGTCGGACACAAGGTAAGGGACTTCATCTCAATCTCCTTTCATTGAGGCATATTTTGTTTTGATACACGACATTCTTTTATACACTATATAAACACCCTTGAATTTTTGAAGGGAATCTTTTTCAATGAATCATTTTACTAAACGAAAAAAATGAACGTTTCTTTTAACATAATCGGTGACAATGACCTTTCCGCTGCCACAAGTATTATTTGATCTTTGGCATCCTCAACAAGACGTAATGTTTTTAAATGAAAATAAATACCATATAATTTTTTTTTAATTTTGGTATTGAAAATGTATTTTATAATGGTTTTTTTATGTCAGTATATTTAAGTGATATATTGTGATTGAAGTATGGAAATTTTTTCTTTCCTCTGTATTTTTTTATTTCTTATGATTTTATAATGGTACTTGGCCATTTGATGGGTGGTTACCTGATAAACTGAATGAAGGGTGGTGCTGTGAATACCAGGATGGGTGGTTATGTTATAACCTACAATGCATTGGGTATGGAAGTTGGTCGTATGGCTATTCTATTTAGTGATATGTGTGAAAGTCGACCATATGGTTATTCCATTTAAGTATGTTTATGTCGCAAGTTACCTTTATATGTTATGTATACTTTATATGGTTTTTATGGTAATATTTTGGTTACAAAATGGTAATTAGTGATCTTTTATTCAGTGAAGAGTATTTACTACTTCATAAAGGTGAAAAAATTTCTTATGTTAATGTATTCATGGTTTACTTGTTGTTTGGAAAAACTAACAATTTTCCTTCTTTATATATCCCTTACTAAGATTTTTATGCTCATCCCAAGTTTTTTTGAAATGTTTTTCACATGACATAATGTGGAATATGGTCAAGTATGGAATCAAGGAAAAGTCATGCCGTCTAAAACATGGAACTATACATGACTCTTTTTTTTCAAAGAGTTTTTATTTTATAAAAAAATGGAAACTGAGTTGAAGTGTGTAGTTTGTAATATTTTTCAGTGTAATAGTTATGTCCTAACTATAGAAAAATCTAAACTTGAAAAGATCCTCAATGTGAATTATTCATTTAATTCAATATTATGTAATGTTTAAGGTCAGGTCCTTATATTTGGTATTAGAGGTCGGTTTAGAAAACTATAGGAGTTAGAATAATGTTAAATAAATTTCCATAAATTAATTTATGGTAATATAGAAATGATATAGCATTTACAGATTACAATTTTTCTTCTCTTATGATATTGTCGTGTTCAGAATGGTTTTTAGCATAGGAAACATGGCAGCTATGTTGGGATGAAATCAGGAGGAAGACAACCTTCCAAATCAGCAACCTAAGATGGTCGGAATCAGAACTGAAAAGTTTGTTGCAATGATGGCGCGATTGTATCAGGTTATAAATGGTGGTGGTATCCATGCACGAGATCATCCAGACCAAACACATAGGAACATGTCAGTAGTAGAGCATTTCATGAGGCAACATGCCCCATCATTTAGAGGATCATCTGAACCTGTGCTAGCTGAAGGGTGGATTAAAGAACTATAGAAGATTTTTTATGTTATGAGGTGTTCAGAACATCAAAAGGATAGTCTTTCTGTTTACCGTTTTGAAGGTGAAGCTGATCAGTGGTGGTCGATAGTGAAAATATCAGGGATAGTGAGGAGATTTATTCTATTGATTGGGATGATTTCAAAGGTATGTTCTTTGAGAAATATTTTTCTAAGGTGGTTTGTCTTAGAATGGGAAAAAAATTCCTAGAATTGAGGAAGGAGGATGACTCAGTGGCTGCATTTGAAGCAAAGTTCACTCGACTAGAAAGGTATGCACCAAATTTCATCTGAGATCTTGATAGTAAGATAAATCGATTTTACTCAGAACTGAAGCCATGATATCAAACAGATTTAGCTTCTTATGAGTTCAAAAGTTATAAAAAACATGTTCATTGTGTGGAGAAGGTAGAAATGGAGTATGCTGATGATCAGGTGTTCTTTGAAAAATGAAAAAATAAGATATCTAGTTGGCAGTCAAAGGGAAAGAATTCGTCAAAGAAGCTTGGAGGTAAGAAAATTAAATATCCAACTTTTGAGAAGTGCGGTAAAAATAATCCTCGAGAATGTTTATCAAAGTCTAGAAAGATATTTCGGTGTAGTAAGTACGGTCATATTGCTCGTAATTGTAAGGAGGATGATCAAGCAGGCATTGAAAATTCATTGGTAAGATGTTTTAAGTGCAATGAAATGGTTCATTATGCAAATGAGTGTCCAGTGAAGAACTCAACTGAGGGAAAGCAGT
Source organism: Viscum album (assembly GCA_963277665.1). Classification (NCBI taxonomy): domain Eukaryota; kingdom Viridiplantae; phylum Streptophyta; class Magnoliopsida; order Santalales; family Viscaceae; genus Viscum; species Viscum album. The sequence goes on along the minus strand of OY728135.1, from coordinate 595,426,213 downwards.
CGGTCTACAAGAAGAAAGGGGTGGTTAAATCCTTTACAACTACTTCAGTAGATGTTGGGACATCAAACGAAGTAGTATTTTAAAGACCCGTAAAAATCCAGGGAATTTTTTTTTAATTTTCTTTGGGATTTTACAAGAACGCAGTTTCTGACGGCACCTGATACCGAGGCCCAGTGAGTCCGGAATAATTTCCAAAGTTTAGCTCGGGTACCTTCAGTGAACGAACGAGCTAGTTTTTCTATCTTTTGAACCAGTGCTCAGAATTGAAATCTGAGGGCACCGATGGAATCACAGCGCCAGTAATTGCATAGAAACACCTTTTCCAGTGTTTCATTTGCTCGGGTGGAGTTTTTCTTAATTGGGTTAACTAAAGAATAAAATAAAATATTGTGCAACCGATTTTATTTTTATTCAAGGAAGTGTTAACCTAAGCTATGTGGTTGAGTGTGACCCACATCCTAAGTAATCCGCTATGTAGGATATTAGTGGGGTTGGGCCCACACGAGCCCCGCCCTTTCAACTTCCTCAACCCCTCCTTAATTTCAGTAATGCACCCGCACCCCCCCCCCCAATTAATGAAAGTCAACTCATGCGTTTATTTAAATATTAAACGCCTCTATTTATTGGGTGGTTTAAATGTTTCAATTATATTCAATTAATTGGTTGATTCAATTTTTGAATTTCAAATACGTTGGATTGTGTGTTAATAAAATAAGACAAGTCTTATTTTATTATTTGTTGGGCATGTTGTGTTGAGTTTTTGGGAGAAAAGGGGGAGTCTTGAAGTTCTTCGTTCTTCATCGAAGAACGCGATGAACGCACCGCTGCCGACGAAGAATGATGACCTCCAACGACGGACGATGGTGAGAGACGCCTTCCTTAGAGATCGATGACCAGACGTGCATCTCCTCATTCCTTCTTTCCGCGTCAAAGAAAGGGAGACACCATTCCTCCGTGATGCGACGATCCGTCTCAATTCCTCGACGTCCCTTTCCGCGACAACCTCATTCGATGACTACGCTCGAGGTAGGGGTTTATTTTAATGGTTTGTTCGTGATTACATCCATCACCATTCTTCATTTCAATTTGAGCCGTCTGATATTGCAATAACGGGAGGAGGTCGGACCACACGAACATGGTCGACCCTCCTCCCCCTTGTTTGTTTGATTTTATTGTGGCACGTGTGAGGCGGCGCGGTGCCGTCGCACCGCGCGGAAGCTATGAGATTTGGGCAAAGAAGCGTGGTGCTGTTGCGCCGCACCGTTGAAGACGAACTAAAACGCGGCGCCGTTGCGCCGCGCTGGAGAACCACAAAGGCACCGCGGCCGGAGCAGGGCCATGACGGAGGGGCGCAGCGCCGTCGCGCTGCGCCGGACAGACCAAGGTCGTGGCGGATCAGGGAATGGCGGTCGGTTTCCAGCCGCCAGCGTCGGTGCAGGGGGACGGGACCTCCCCGGTCCCGTGGCGGCAGCAGCCGGCCAGCCGGTGCAGGCCGGTCGGTCAGGGGGAAGCACCGGGGGTCGTAACCCCCGGCTGGCCAGTAGGAGCGGCCCCCCACATGGGGGCCACAGTTTCACAATGCGGGGGGCAGCGCCCCCCCCCCCCCTCATCGCTCGGCCGTTACGGCCGAGCCTCCTGTCTGAGCCGCCAGGCCTGGCCAGGCCGGGCCGCGCCCAGTTAGGCCGGACCCGGACCCGGGTTGGGTCGACCCGGTGTGGGCCGACCCAAGGGGTCTCGTGCTGGGTTGGTCCGGGCCCGAAACCCCCATTCCCGGACCTCTTTCGGTCTTTTCCCCATAACATGGGCTGCGGACCTCCGATCGACGCACCGTCAAGTAAGATGTGATCCTTGGATCGAAACGGTCTTTTCGATATATTACATCGAAGGTTTCAGAGAGATTTGGGTTCATTCGGGTTGGTTCGTACACGAAACCAACCGAGCCCTTAGAGCGGAAACACTTATAACATGAGCTCCGGACGTCCGATTGACGTGCCGTCGACTTTTATGGTTTCCTCTTAGTGAGACAGACCTTTTGGATTACTTTTCCTAAGGTTTGGATGCAGTTGGAGTATGGCCAGGTTGGATTGTACCCGAAATCCAACTGAGCCCCTAGAACGGAAAAGCTGATATCTGTCAGACCGAACGTCCTTTTGATGAACCGTCAGCGGCGTTGGTGATCACGTTGAGAAACGGTCCCTATGTGTATACCATTTGAGTGTTTAGGGTATAGTTTAGATATGACTGAGTTGGTTCGCACACGAAACCAACCGGGCCCCTAGGACGAAAAGGCTAATAACTCACATACCGGGCGTCTGATTGATGCGCCGTCTGTTGGGTTGAGACCCCTATGACGAGGCGGTCCTTTGAGATACTTCTTCGTTGAAATTTGAGATATTTGTATTATCGACCTGTAGCTCATGGAGCAGACCCCCCGGAGATGAGTGTACGGAGTATGGAGACCGTGTAGCCGGCTGATACCTAAAGACTGCTTGACCAACTCGACTTGGAGTGAGTCGACTAGCCTAATGGATGGAGAACTACATTGTTTGGGTGCAGACCCATGGCAGACAGAGCACTACAATGTTTGGATGCAGACCCGCGGTACTCATCCAGAGAGTACCTCTGCAGGCTATTAGGGGGGATGCACTGCTGTGTTTGGGAGGCAGACACCGGCGGGTAGCACTACTGTGTTTGGGTGGCTGACCCATGGTACGTGACAGGAGGAGTACCTCAGAAGTCTTAGGTTAGTGAGCAGTACCTCGGAGTCGTGACATGATCATTGTACACTCCAGAGATGGGGCTCTTCAGCAGTTACAGTTTTGATAATGAAAATCCTGGTTTGAGTTGAGTCTATGACCATTGTGTTTACCTCATGATTGAGATGGGTCACTTGATAACTTAGGTATATGTATGGGCATTTATCTAAGTAGTTGTTATCCGTTGATTTCATAACCTCTGTGTTTCCTCATGATTGAGATGGGATACTTGATAACCTAGGTATATGTATGGGCATATACCTAAGTAGAGGTTATCTGTTGAGATCATCCGTGTGGATATCCTTATTGGTTTTAGTGAGACATTGAGGGTCTCGGGGTCCCTACTGAGTATCGTTATACTCACCCCTGCACGGGTTATGCCCGCACCTTGTTGTGTTGGTTGCAGACGACAGGCAGTGCTGACGGAGGCCGAGTTTTCGAAGATTGGATGATACCCGTAGGTGGACCTCACGACGAGTCAGTATCAGGAGGAGGAATTCATGACGAGACGATACTAGGAGGAGGTTGACGGGAAATAGCATTGTGGAGGCTATATGTACCTACCCTTCAGGTAGGATCCGTAGTGGATGATCTAGGAGATGCGCTATATGTACCTACCCTTCAGGTAGAATCCGTGGTGGACGATCCTAGAGCTACGCTATCTATACCTACCCTTCAGGTAGGATCCGAGGAGGACGACCCAGGAGCTGCTTCCTTTCTTCCAGCTATTGTCTTTTTCTGTTGTACTTTCGTTCAGTTGTAGCTATACTTTCAGTTGGGTTTGTATTCTGGCCCATTTACTTTTCAGCACTTCTTTTGTACTTAGTGTTTTACTTCCTCTTGTACTCTGTGGGGTTTTTTTACTTTTATAAAGGCAATGCCTTCCCAGTTATCGGGATTTACGCCTTTGGTGGTAGTCTCCATCCCCTGGCCTATGGAAGGCGGGCTTGGGGTAGTCACGGCACGGGCCCCGAGGATGGGTTTTGAAAAAGTGGTATTAGAGGAGTCGGTTCTACTGCAGAACTTATAACTCTGATATTTTCTTTCTGTGAAGCAATAGTGTTAAGGGTACCGAGTGTGGTCTTTAGTTCAGGGAGTCCAGTGTTGGTGTGGAGGCCGACGTATCCGTACACCAGGACCCTGACTTCTGATTTCCGACTTTCTGCACGAAAACACTGATTTCATGTGTGTTTCCAAATGTTTTAAAGTCAGCTCAAACCAGGTCAGCTCACCAGGTATAAAACATTGACCGTGTCGCATCTGTTCAGGATGTCTCCACGCAGGCAGTCAGTTGGAGTTCTGAGAGAGTACACGATGATGGCCCAACGAGCGACAAGGCTCGGGTGTGGGGCCCTTTTTACTATGTTGGCACCCCCGGGTGGTGTACCAGCATCACCACCAACTTTTGGGCAGCAGATGCCACCAGTCGTACTATTGGACGGTGCACACTAGTAGAGCGCGATGCAAGATTTCCAGCAGTAGAGGCCTCTGAGGTTACGAGGTGAGGCAGATTCCCAGACATTAGAGGACTGGCTGGAGGCGGATGCTAGAGTTTTCTGCCTAGCTAAGACACCAGTGGAGTGGATGGTAGACTTGGCTACTAGTGTTTTCCAGTGAGGGACCATGAGGATGGTCCACATAGTAATGAGGCTTCGGTACGTGGACCGATGCATGAGATAGTGCCTTTGGGTAGTGTGTCAGCTATACATCACTACCTGTTGGTCAGCAGTTACAACCGGTGGTACTGGTAGGTGACAGGTGTAAGGCGGGGTGGTGTTGTTGCACCGCGCGGAAGCTATGAGTTTAGGCAAAGAAGGTGCAGATCATCCAGGAGCGGATGAAGACTGCACAGTGCAGTAAGTAACAGGAAACCGGCGCCAGTCTTAGAGACTTGGGCTTGTTAAATGTTTCAAGAAGAGGAAGATTTAAGGAGAGATGAGTCTGCGAAGCAGCAGACGTGGAGGCAGAGCTAGGAGAGCATCATGAGGTGGTGTACTTTTTAACATGCTACAACCACTCGCCTTAGTTGCCCCCGCCAGGCTCAGGGAGTTGGAGGGCGGATAAAGAGTGTGACTGCATGCGGTCAAGGAGTGTGACCCAATGGCTTTAAAAATGATTCAAGGGGAAGTCTATGTCCACTACTAGCTGTCGTAGTAACAGACGTTGATATGAATCATTCTTTCCTTACACAAATCTTTTCCCAGACCTAGAGTTTCCAGTAAGTCGTGGACTTGACCCTCACGTCTGGAGATACCATGGGAGGAGACTCGATAATCACACTTACGCCGATGGTGTGGTCAGACCCTCGAGGTGAGAGTTTCGGTTGGAATCTCTTGGTGGCAGTGTCGAGGCCTTACGACGTTGTTTTGAGTATGGACAGGGCAACCAAAGTTCATACACAAATTGACGGTATTAGGTAAAAAGGTTGTGGTTTAACTATGTAGTCGGGATGGGTTTTCCTTGGTTGACGAAAAGGAAACCCCAGACAGCACAGGATAAACTCATGCAAAGGAGGGTGTGACCGATCACTATTGAGTCGGTAATCCTTACCCTTGTGGCAGCAATCGTTTTGAGTTTTAGTTCTAACAGAAATTGGAGATCTCTAGATTTCGAGGATGACGATCACATCCTTATACGGGTCTCACCACGATGAGGTTTACGGAGATGTGGCCAAGGAGACTAGTTATCTCCAAGGTTCAACAGACCTTTCTAGGTCCTTGGCAGGGTAGGCGAGGTGGTTTACCGCTTGAGCCCTCCACCTCAGTTGCACCAGGTGCATGACGACTTCCACATATCTCAACTGAGGGGATACGGGCTTGACCCAACGCATATCATCTACCATGGGGAGCTGGACTTTGGTGATGGGGTGACCTTCACGGAGGTTCTAGTGGGGATCGTGGATCGACAGGAGCGGATCCTTTGAGGATGGTCGATTTCTCGGGTGTTCTTTCACTAGCAGTACGGGAACCTCTAGGTGAGCAAATGGGAGCGGAAGGCTCAGGTGCGTTCTCAGTACCACTTTTGTTTCCCTAGTTTGTGTTATAGCTTTACGAGGATGTAAATCCCTGAGGTGGGAGTAATTTAAAGACCCGTAAAATTCAAGGAAAATTTTTTATTAATTTTCTTTGGGATTTTACAAGAACGCAGTTTCTGATGGCACCTGATTCCGAGGCCCGGTGAGCCCAGAATAATTTTCCGAAGTTTAGCTTGGGTACGTTCAGTGAACGAATGAGAGGGTTTTTCTATCTTTTGAATCGGTGCTCAGAATTGAAATCTGAGGGCACCGATGGAATCACAGTGCCGATAATTTCTTAGAAACACCTTTTCCGGAGTTGTGTTTGCTCGGGTGGAGTTTTACTTATTTGGGTTAACAAAAGAATAAAATAAAATAATTTGCAATAGATTTTATTTTTATTCAAGGAATTGTTAACCTAAGCTAAGTGGTTGAGTGGGACCCACATCCTAACTAATCCGCTAAGTAGGATATTAGTGGGGTGGGGCCCACATGATCCCCACCCATTCAACTTCCTCAACCGCTCCTTAATTTTAGTAATGCACCCGCACCCCCATCCCAATTAATGAAAGTCAACTCGTGCGTTTATTTAAATATTAAACGCCACTATTAATTGGGTGGTTTAAACATTGCAATTAAATTCATTTAATTGGTTGATTCAATTTTTGAATTTCAAAGACGTTGGCTTGTGTGTTAATAAAATAATACAAGTCTTATTTTATTATTGGTGGGCTTGTCGTGTTGAGTTTTTGAGAGAAAAGGGGGAGTCTTGAAGTTCTTCATTCTTCATCGAAGAAAGCGAAGAATGCACCGCTGTCGATGAAGAACGCCAACCTCCAACGACGGACGACAGTGAGAGACACCTTCTTCGAAGATTGATGAACCGACGCGCATCTTCTCATCCCTTCTTTCCGCGTCAAAGGAAGGGAGACATCGTTCCTCCGCGACGCGACGATCCGTCTCAATTCCGTGACGTCCCTTTCCGTGACAACTTCATTCGACGACTACGCTCGAGGTACAGGTTTATTTTAATGGTTTTTTCATGATTACATCCATCGCTATTCTTCATTTCAATTTGAGCCTCCTGATATCTCCATAACGGGAGGAGGTCGGACCGCACGAACACGGCTGACCCACCTCCCCCTTGTTTGTTTGATTTTGTTGTGGCACGTGTGAGGCGGCTCAGTGCCGTTGCACCGCGCGGAAGCTATGAGATTTGGGCGAAGAAGCGTGGCGTCGTCGCGCCGCGCCGTTGAAGACGAACTAAACCATGGTGCCGTCGTGCCGCGCCGGATAACCACAAAGACATCATGGCCGGAGCAGGGCCGCGGCAGAGGGGCGCGGCGCCATCGTGTCGCGCCGGATGGACCATGGCTGCAGCCATAGGCCGCGGCAGAGCAGGGAACGACGGCTGGTTTCGGGCCGCCGGCACCGGAGCAGGGGGACGGGACTACCCCTGTCCCGTGGCGGCAGCAGCCGGCCGTCCGGTGCGGGCCGGCCGGTTAGGGGGAAGCGCCAGGGGTCGTAACCCATGGCTGGCCCGCAGGAGCGGCCCCCCACATTGGGGTCGCAGTTTCACAACGCGGGGGGCAGCCCCCCCCCCCCCCCTCATCGCTCGGCCATTACGGCGGAGCCGCCTGGACGGGCCTCCAGGCCGGGCCGTGCCCAGGCCGGGCCGGGCCGCGCCCAAGCAGGCCGGACCCAGACCCGGGTCAGGTCGCCCCGGTTCGGGCCGACCAAAGGGGTCTCGGGCCGGGTCGGTCCGGGATCGAAACCCCCATTCCCAGACCTCTTTCGGTCTTTATCCCATAACATGGGACGCGAACCTCCGATCGACACACTGTCAGCTGTGATACGAACCTTGGATCGAGACGGTCGTTTTGGTATATTACACTCAAGGATTCAGAAAGCTTTGGGTTCGGCCAGGTTGGTTCGTACACGAAACCAATCGGGCCCTCGGAGAGGAAACGCTTATAACTTGAGCTCCGCATGTCCGATTGACGTGCCGTCGACTTTGATGGTTTCCTCTTAGTTAGAAGGACCTTTTGGCTTATTTCTCCTGAGGTTTGGATGCAGTTGGAGTATGTATAGGTTGGATTGTACCCTAAATTAAATTTTATTACAGCTTTTCATCCGCATTCATATGGGCAGTCAGAATGAAAAATTCAGACCATGGAGGCTTTGCTATGTTCTTGTTCACTGGATTATAATGGAAGTTGGGACCAACATCGTTTTTTGGATGAATTTTCATATAATAACAGTTTTCATTCAAGTAAACAGATGGATCCATTTGAGGTGTTATATGGAAAGCGTTGTCAAACTCTAGCTTTTTGGGATGAAGTAGGTGAAAGGAAATTTATGGGACTAGAATTGGTAGAAGAGATGGAAGAAAAAGTTCAGTTGATTCAGAAGCACATGAGAATAGCTCAGAGTAGACAGAAAAGTTATGCAGATTACTGGAGGAAGGATCATTCTTTTGAGGTAGGTGATCATGTATTTCTCAATGTTTCTCCATGGAAAAGTGTGATGCGTTTTGGTAAGAATAAAAAGTTGAGTCAAAGGTTCATTGGAAGTTATGAAATCATAGAGAAATTTGGATCAGTTGCATACAAAGTTTCATTACCTCCAAGTTTATCCTAGGTACAAAATGTTTTTCATGTTTCAATGTTGAGAACTTATATGCCAGATACATCTCATGTTTTGAGCCCAGAGGTAGTTTAGTTGGAAGAGAATCTATCTTACGAAGAAAAACCAGTCCAGATTCTTGACCATAGAGAGAAAGTGTTGCGGAATAAGGTAATTAACCAGGTAAAGGTTTTGTGAAAAACCCATATGGTTGAAGAGGCAACGTGAGAATATGAAAATGCTATGAGGGATAAATACCCCCACTTATTTTGATAAGTGAATAAAAATTCTGAGGAAACAATTTTTAAATGGGGGGAATGATGTAACATCCTGGGTAAATAGAGAAATAATACATTCTATTTTTATTAATATTTTTGAATTAAATATTAAGTTTACTTCAAAGGGGTTTCTATGTTTGATAGCGTTCCCGATAGGCAACAATGGGTTTCTTTGAAATCATACGTTGCACACTAATAATATAATATTATTATTTTATATGGTAGTTAACTTATAGACGTTGTATTGGTGCTAATGAACAAAAATAACTACAATATTATTATACATGTTTGTTAAATTTATTTTCATTTATCCAATAAAAGTTAGAGGCTTAGAATTTGAATGTATCTAATTTTAAGCATAATTTATATTAAATGGTTGATTTACTGCCTTTTAATGGCGTACCCTATTTAAATATAGTTTTGGTCACTTTAATTAATTATATTTGACCAAATAATATCATTCTGTAGAATGGGTACATCAAAATTTACTTTGGTCTGATTTTTGAAATTTCTCCGATAAAGTTCATTTTTTAATGAATAGTAAAAAATATTGATTTTTAATTCAAAAATGTATTTTAATCTAGTTTATTTATATGGTTAGATTAACTTCATAATTTTTTTTAAATTTTAATTAGAAGACATTTTAACCATTTAATCCAATGTTGGTCATTGAAATTAATTTCACTTTGAAATTGGACATAAACAAGTATCAATCTTTTGATAGTTATTGTCTCTTAAAAACACTCTATTTACTTTAACAACAGGAATTAAATTTTAAATTAATTAATCAAAATTAAATGTTTTTAATTTGTAAAAATATAAATCATTTTTGAATTCATAATATCAAATAAATCTTAGGCTGACTTTTTGGTATTTTTCTGAAAAACTTCATTTTTTGATTAATAGTGAAATCACTTGGTAGTAGTTAAAAACTGACTTTTTATTTTAAATGAAATTTTACCACTTCTGTGAATTGAATTTTGAAAATCCAACATACATGTTTTTTATCAAGAAGTAAAATTTGGTTCAATATGATGAAAATAATTTTTGGGGAATAGTAACTTTTGACTTTTATTTGCAGCGGTTAAAGGTAAATAGAGTAATTCAAGGTTAAAAGAATATTATAATAATTAAAAATTTACTTTAACACTTGTCATAACCTAATTGGATGAGTAATGAACGATCATGAGAATCTTTGGTTCTATTTTGGGACCCCATTAAGCCACTTATGAAAGAAAATGACACATTAGATTAATTAATTTAATGTAAAGGCAAAAATGACAAAATATCTTTTAGTAAATTAATTTTTATATAGTGTTATATAAGTTATATTTTCGACTATAAATATTCATTTGAAATATAAAAAGATTTTCTAAATAATTATATATTTTTTATAATTTTTAGACATCAAATAAATTAAATTATTTAGGACACAATAATGATGCAGAGTTTACCTCATTAATAAATGATTTCAATAAATAAGATTATAATGATTAAAATATTGTACAAAACATGTCCAATTTTTATTGGATGATTTTATTTCGACCATGAGTCATCTTATATTTGACTATAATTATTTTTAGACCTTTAGAAACCGAATATCATTATATAATAAAATAATATTATCACACTTTTCAAAAGAGCCCCTCCTCCACCTTATAAAAGAAGACCACTTCTATAAAATTACTCAAACCTCTCAAGCATTTTGGCACATCTAACCTCTACCCAATTACACTCCATAAATCCCTATCCTCCTCCTAGAATCCTTAACATAGGTATAAGTCACTTCAAGAAGTCCTTTTGGTTCAATCTAAAGGAAGTTACCCAAATTAAAGGTAAGAGTTTCTCTTAACTTCTTTTCTTTTGTTTTACTCCTCCAACCACTAAACTATTTTTATTCCATTCATTTGTAACAGAACCATTATCCTCATTATACTAGGATGTTGTTGTGAGATGTATTAGAGATACACTTACACACACCTCCATCTAATGGATGAAGAACATAATGTTTCTCTGGATGGAAAACTAACGCTTCACGAAATGATGATTGTTCGATTATCTCCTACCGCCTTTCATGGTGGCCATTGTGATGTCACTGTATTTATATATTATATATATTATTTTTATTTTTTATTTATGCTTCTTTAATTTTCATTTATATCATACCTTTGTGGTTTCCATTATGGGTAAACGCGATAATTTTATTTGAGGAAGTGCGGACTACCGCCCCCTCAAAGTGATATGACACGTTCATACCATATGTGGTACGAATAAAGGATATATTTAATGATATTATATATGATAAAATACTAGAATTATAAAACTACTATGTATCATTATGTTTCAATTCTATTAAATATGAAATAGAAATGGAAGTAGCGTTCATGCTTACGTACGGGTTACCATCTCCATGAATGGTGCATTTCATTTCATACCTCTAAATTTTATGTACTATTATAAATACATGTATATGCTGGAAATATATGATATATATGATATCTAAATCATGAATATCATTCTATATTGAATAAACCTTTGACCCCATGAACAACATGTAATTATAAGAAGTCCATTTTTGAATCAAGTACCAAATATCGACAAAACGAACATTATTAACTAAAATGATTATATAATGTTTATAACATGGTAATAAGTTATATAAAAGGAATAATAAACATAAAAAGGTTATTAACCAAGTAAAAATTAACTATAGTTTATTATTTAGGAGATTAAAGAATGATTGTGTCAAGTTAGACTTGAGGTAAGGGACTTCGTCTCAATCTCCTTTCATTGAGCCATATTTTGTTTTAATACATGACTTTCTCTTATACGTTGTATAAACACCCTTGACTTTTCAAAGGGAATATTTTTCTATGATGCATTATACTAAATGACAAAAAGGAATGTTTCTTTTAACATAATCAGTGACAATGACCTTTCTGCCACCGCGAGTATTATTTCATATTTGGCTTCCTCAACAAGCTGTAATGATTTTAAAAGAAAATAAATACCATATACTTTTTTTTGTATTTTGGTATTGAAAATGGTTTTGATAATGGATTTGTTATGTTAATATATTTATGTGATATATTGTGACTGAAATTTTTAAATGTTTTCTTTCCTCTATATTTGTTTTATGTCTTATGATTTTATAATGGTACTTGGACATTTGACGTGTGGTTACGTGACAAACCAAATGACTGGTGGTTCCGTGAATACCAGGATGGGTTGTTACATTATAATATCAAATGCATTGGATATGGATGTTTTCATATGGATATTTCATTTAGTGATATGTGTGGAAGTCGACCGTATGGTTATTCCATTTAAGTATGTTTATGTCCCAAGTTACCTTTATATGTTATGTGTTCTTTATATTGATTTTATGGTAATATTTTGGTTACAAAAGGGTAAGTAGTGATCAATTATTCAGTGAAGAGTATTTACTACATCATAAAGGTGAAAAGAATTACTTATTTTAAAGTATTCATTGTTTACTTGTTTTGAAAAACTAACAGCTTTCCTTCTTTGTGTATCCCTTATTGAGCTTTTTATGCTCATCCCAAGTTTTTTTTGAAATGTTTTTCACATAAAATAATGTGTAATAGGGTCAAGGATTGGATCATAGAAAAGTCATTCCGTCTAAAACATGGAAGTAGATGTGACTTTTTTTTCAAAGATTTTTTATTTTATGAAAAAAATGGAAACTGAGTAGAAGTGTCTAGTTTGTAATATTTTTCAATGTAATAGTTATGGCCTAACTCTCTAAAACTATAAACCTAGAAATATATTCAACGTGAATTATTCATTTAATTCAATATTATGTAATTTTTAAGGCTGAGTCATTATATTTAAGGAAATATTGTATTATTATAATATTTGTTTACCTTGAATTACCCTATTTACCTATAATCGCGGTAAATAAAAGTCAAAAGTTATTATTCACCAAAAATTATATTCATATTATTGAACTACATTTTACATAACAATAACAACCATGTATGTTGGATTTTCAAATTTCAATTCACAGAAGCGGTGAAATTTCATTTAAATGAAAAAGTTATTTTTTTAACAACTACTAAGTGGTTTCCCTATTCATCAAAAATTAATGTTTTTTTAGAAAAATAGAAAAAATTAAATATATGCTATATTTGATATTCCAAATTCGAAAATGATGAAAATTTTACAAAATTAAAAACTTATAAGTAGAATCATTTAATTTAAAATTAATTCCCATTGTCAAAACAAATAGCATTTTTTTTCAAAAAATAATTATCAAAAGATTGTCACTTGTTTATATCCAATTTAAAATTGAAATTACATCTAATGACCAACATTGGATTTGATGGTAAAAAATATAATATAATTATACTTTCAATCCAATTAAAAAGATAATATAAACATATAAATATATTATATTAAAAGGCAGTTTGGAATTAAAATACAGTATTTGTTATTATTCAATAAAATGAACATTATCAAAACAAATCCCAAAAAATTACCCAAAGTAAATATTAGTGTCTCGATTATAAAGAATAATTTTATTTGGTCAAATGAATGTACAGGAGTTACCAAAACTATATTTAAATAGGGTTCACCATCAAAGGGCGGCAAATCGACATTTTATATTAAATTATGCTTAAAATTAGATTCATTAACATTTTAAGCCTCTAAATTTTATTGGATGAATGAATAAACCATTAACAAACATATATTTTCATATTTTAGATAGATCAATTAATTTCTTCCAATACAATGGATAGGTGATAACTACCATTTAAAATAATAATATTATATTGTTAGTGTGCAACGTAAGATTTCAAATAAACATGTTGTTGCTTATCAGGTACGCCATCGAACATAGGTACCCCTTTAAAGTAAAACTAATAGTTAATTAACAAAATATTAATAAAAAAGTGAATTTATTATTTCTTTATTTTCATGGGATGTTACACATTTATCATCACAAAAATCCAATTTGGAGATAACATTAGAGATATTTTCATCTTTTTCCATTATTTATCAATTTAACTAATTTCTCGTTTACTATTCAAACTCACATTTAACATAGTAACATTATTTTCCAAAAAATAAAATTGAACATATTATATAATTTTAACATGTTTATTCCAAATATTAATTCTATTTTATGAAATCCTATTTTGAAAAGTGAAGGAAATTAAATTTAAAATAATAAATGTATAATGTAGATGCATGTTTATTAGAAAATTATATTTTAATGGAAGAATAATAGATTTCCTCATATTTTATGCTATTTATCAAACATTAATTTAATGGTAATTTAATTTATTATATATAAAATCAATATATTTATCGGTAAACACTCTTCCATAGTGATAAATTTGATTTTTATTTAATAAAAATTCAAAAAAAATGAAAAAACAATTGATTTAAAAAACTATTTTTTTAATTATAATATTTCATACATGTTAATAACAAATTAATAGTTAATTAAGTAATTTTAAATATTTTTTTATATGTATACATAATATATATTTTGTTACATTTTACCCATTATGTGTAATAAATTAATTATCAACATAAAAATATATAATATATTACAGATACATGTTTTTAAATATTTAAATTTTTTTATCCATGAATAATAAAGTTAAAATTCCCCATTATTCTATAATTATTTATTTAATTTTATTTATTTATTAGTAATTTTTTAAAATCATTCATTAAAACTTATAATTTTTCATAGAATGTATAATTCTGAAAACTGATTTACTTAAAATAAATAGTATTTTAATAAAATAATTAGTTCATTTTTATTATATTCCAAAGTTATTTGTTTATTTTCAAAAAAATTATTTATTATAGAAATATATATATATATATATATATTATTTACATGAAGAAAAAATTTATCTATATATACTGAATATTATTAATTTGGAACATATAATATGTTTACCAGGATTATACCTAGTTATTATACACCACTTTGTAATGTTCAAATGATAAATATACTACACCAACTATACAATATACATTTATCACACTCTAACTAAAAAAGAACATTTGTTAATTATATAGTTTTCATTTAAGAGTTTTAAAAATTTCATCTCTATTCATAATTTTCATGTCATTATTGGCCTAGTTTTAAAAATAATGATTCTATAAGGTGAAGATGATCTGTGGGACATCATATTTGTAAATATGTTTTTATTTATTTATTTATTTATATTTTTATTTATGAAACTTAAGAAATGTAATAATATTTGGATTACATTAATCCACATTTTTTTATAGTTGGTTTCTTGTATTATAATTGTAATGTACTATTATGAGTGAAGAATGTATTTTTAATTTTATTCTTATACTATATGATTTATTTTATACTAAAATTTTATTTCATGGTAATGAATAAAATTAATAAATTAGGGGAAATAATATGAAAACATAAATTTGGGATACTAAATTATGCTGAATTCTAATACTTATCATTGGATTATAAATTTCATTAATCTATGGTATAATATCATAATAATATTCAAATAGTAGACACTCTATAAATGTAGGTAGTCTAAATGGATTATAACCTATTTTTTTAATGATTTATATGTGCCATATGAAATATGGGATGCACAACCCATGTGCACGTACCCAAAAATAATTTTAAAAATGTTTCATTCCATTAAATGGTATAAAAAGGTTTATTTCTATTCATGGGAGTTTTATGGGTGGAATATAAAAACCATGGTCATCAATTACTATTCCCATTCTATAACTTTTTGTGGAATTTTTACTCAAGATAGATTATATGTGTCGGTGGTTATGATTTGGGACATTAGGACCCCTATGAGACATCCCAAACCAATCCCTTTTGGGATAAGATTTGAGTCTCACCTAGATTAGGGGGAGTTCATCCATTTCTATTTTCCTCACATAAAAAGTGATCCACTATTTCCCTTGAATGTTCATTAGTGATATTCAGATTACAAAAACGACTTAATGAATCATGTATTGTTCATTTATCTATCATTATTTGTTAGTGATAAATCATTCACCTATTATGCATTTTTTATGATGTGTTGGTATCAATTCCTCCAACCACATTCATCTAGTGTGGGTGGGTTATTTTTTAGATGGTAATAAGGATACATGAGTTTAAATTAACTAAATCAACAATTATTAAACATAAAATAAATTATACATGATCATTACATTATAACATGACATTTAAAATCATTTGAGAATTAATAATTATTCCAAAATATTATCCATATAGATGACCATATATAGGATTCAACTTCATTTTCTAATGATGTTTAAAAAAATACTAATGGGTGATCTCAAATGATATGTAAAGGATAGTGTACGTCTGGCTTTATCATGGAACATGAAATATAATTGAAATAGTTAAAAATGAATATATATAAATTAATACATAAATCATGGTCTATAAATTTATTCAATTTGAGGACGGAACACCTAATAATATTTAATAGGAAGCGAACTATTATAGTATGTTTTCACAGTGATATATAATATATTTTAACAAGATTTATATGGGTTGTATAAAATATGGGTTCCAAAAACTATGATTTCATTTGAATAAATAACATTAAATTGTTACTTGGAGTTATATTGGTTAAAAAAGTCTATCTAAAATGATGTGGGGTACTAAAGGGTTTTACTTTAAATTCATTAGCATCCATTATTATTACTATTGTAGAAATCAATATGAAACTGTGACTCAAGACCCATTGTAGGTTTCTAGGTTTATGATTTGTGACCTTAGTACCTTGGTTATGCATTGATGTCCAATCTAATTTGTGATAAAATTTGAGGAAAACCAAGGATAAGGGGAGTCCATCCAACTCTAATTTCTTGAATTTACATGTTATCAAAAATTACCTTTTATTTTTAGTTTTGTTATAATATGATCCCCTAAATTATTTTATTAGTTATGTGTTTCTAATTACGCTATTATTATTTTTCAGTGATAAATCATTCACCCATGATGAGTGGTTAGGGATATGTTGATTGTAGATCCCCAAACACAGGTCATTATAAGTTGGTATTTTATTAATTGAATTGTAATAAGAATAAATGATTTTACATTACCATGATCAAGGATTATTAAACCTTAAGAGATAAGATACATGAAAATTACATTACAAATGAACATGTTACATCAGTTTTTATAGATAATTATTCCTTAATTTTATCTACAGAGATGATCATTCATAGGATTAAACTAAATAATCTATTGAAATTTGAAAAAAAGTTTCAAGGATGAGACAAACACTCATTAAGGGATAACATACATTAGATGGTAAAATGGAATAATAAATTTATTGGTAATATATACACACATTATTCCATATAAATTAATACTAATTAATAGAAATATCTATGGGATAAAATGTAAATAAAAAACTAAATAGTAAAAAAAATAATTAACCTATATTCAATAAAAAAATTTGTAATGCATTTTTCAAGACATCAGACACAAGTTTTTAATGCCTTATACCAAAACAACTATTAAAAAAAGGTTACAACAATTATGTTTTTATAGTTGTCTCTTGGGGTATATTTTTACACTAAAGTGGTATATAATTTTGATCTTAACTTATCACATAAATAAAAGATTCATTATATTAGATACTGAAAAAGAATAGGTAATAATGTGAATGATGTTCAATAATGAACAACATATAATTAAAGAGAATAATTTATAAATGAATATTATCTTATAATATTTTCAATATAATATAAATAATTATAAATGTGTGAATACAGATTTCACCAATTAGTAAACTAATGAGTCTATCATGGTATATTCAATTTAATTATATTATTGATAATTATGGATAAATTTTTTTAAAATATGAACCTTTATAATGTTTATGATATAAACCTATAGTTATCAAGTATGTGGATGAGTAATATATTTAGACATTAGAATAAAAATATATTCAATTGTCTGATTCTGATGAAATTATAGATTAATATCTCCAAAAATTATGAATAGATAAGTAAATAAGTATACATATTGGAACTAATTAATCCCTAAACATTTAAACCCTTATCACCCAGCGTAATCCTTAAGGTGTAGCAGTGAATTTGTGAAACTTTAATGGGGGGATTTACAGATATTAAAACTTAAATTATTTCCACTAACATGAACTTCTCAAAGAAATGTTTGATCTCTACCCTAAATTATTGATTTTTTTATTGGTATTTGACAAGGGAGTACCCCAGTGTTGCAACATCCTAACCACTCTCTAATAATTGAAAACAATAAGTTATTTTCATGTAGGGTAAGACTGAATATTCTCTCTTCTACAAAAATTACCTCTCATCATTACACATAATATACCAGTCAAATTATAATACCTATAAAATTAATATTATTAAATACTAGTGTTCATGTATCTAATATATTTACATTTAAATACTATAAATTCATTCAGACTAATCAAATAAATAATACAAAATTTAGTCAATCAATTTATTGTCTTTCAGAATTCTTATTTTGTGATATTATTTTTATATATTTCAAATTAAATGGATAATATAATATTTGATAGGTCTATATTTAAATGAATTATTTATTTTTATCTACCATCTATTATTATTTATAATAGTATTAATAAATATATATATTTTATTATAATATATAATTAATAATAAAATGTGATTCAATATTAAGATATTATTTTAACTATTTATACTCATTTATTATAACAATTTCATCATCGAAATTATAAGTCATCCCATGAAATTTTTTGGATAATACTTTATCAATGAAACTTTATGCTCCTATTTTTCCATGTCTAGTAAGTTATTCTTGCAATGAATCTTCCCTAGTCATGTTGTTCAATTTAATATCAATTTTTATATCATCTAATGAATCTGAATTTTAACACCATTACATGATAATTTAGATTCTATCATATCCTTATCACCCTTTAGAAAATGGGAATCATTTTTAATATAGTATCAAAGAAGTGATATATTAAAGGCAACATGAACAAGGGATAGATTTGGGGTATGATCTAAAAGATAGGGCACAACTTCAGTCCACCCATCTATTTTAAACAAATCAATGTACCTTGGAAATACCATCCCTTTATTTCCAACTATCAAGATCCCATTCCCTAAAAAATATATTTAAGAATACATGGTCCCTTAATTATAATTAAAAATATTTCCTTCGGTTGTCAGCAAAAAAATTCTGATGTTGAGCTGCATTGAAATGCTTCCTGATGGATCTTACCTTATTTTTTGTTTCATACACATATTCTAGACCCAATAATTTACTTTATCTAACATCATCCAAATGTGTAAAAGTTTGATATCTCATTATATAGTATGATTCATGTTGTTATATTTCTATACTAGAGTTATAACTGTAATTATATGAAAACTATATTAGACATAAATATTTTCTCTGTTATCCTTTTAATTCGTGATAGTTGGACAATTTCATGACCTCAAATGTTTTTATAGACCTTTGATATAGTCAATAAATTTTAGGGTTATAAGTTGTACAATGGTAATTCTATGTATTTTATGCATTTTTGAGACACCTCTAAAAATTTTATCATAACCATGGGGAAAAATTAGAAAAAAATGACATGTTTGTAACTTGAAGTCTAAAAACTACATTTATATACATTTTATCAAGATGCTGGACACATCCTATCCCACCAAGACCACTCATAATTAGTGATGGTCCAAGTGTTGTACCTTTAGCCTTATTCTAATTGGTAGAGGGATAATGACTATATATATGATAGAAAACTCATAGATCAGTATCCTTAACAAGAATTTAATATAATATATATTCAAATAATCTATAAAATTAAAGCAAAACACACTTCATATACATACATTCATAAGCGTAAAATATACATGTGCATAAACTACCCTTATATAACCAAAAGAGTGATCAGTACACCATAATAACTATATTCTTGAGTTTCATCTAACTTTAACGAGGATGAGTACAAAGATACTATATCCCCATTTTTACATGTATTTATAGCCCAAGTATAGATGGTCTCAAACATATATAGACATAAAATGTGGGGGAAAAATATTGTGTAAGGATGACGGTAAAAAAATTACTACCAGGACACCCTTAAAACAAAAAGGTTCTATAGAGAAATAATTATATACACAAGAATGGAGAAAATACCCACCTAAATCAATAAGGTAATCAATAACAATTTGGGGTAAAATAAGTACCATTTAATCCATGATGATTTTCATCCAATACATTAAAGGAAAATCGGGTATGAATCCAAACAAATCATAATTTCATGAAAAATGGTATTCATGATCATTATACCATTCCTCATGGGAATAAACCTCCATACTTTGCTAAAATTTGTATCACCAAACTCTAATTATATACAAAACAAAACTACCATCTAAATAATCACCATCACACCTCAAAGATATAAAGTTAGAAATCCTTATGATAAAATATATATCAAAACCCAAACTACACCATCTACAACAACATCATCCCCAACCTATTGTAAAGGTGTACAACAAGAGTTAATTTCATTCCATCATTCCGATAAGAAGGACCTATGCATAAGAAGTATATCCAAACATTAAAAACATAGAGACCAGAACATGGATGCCCGTCAAAATTGAAAAAAATTAACACTTCACTACGTATGGAAATATTGATAAGGGAAGACACCTCCTTATCCACTCTAAAACCTAATGAAAATCCCTATAGTCCTTATCTGCCCAAAATAAGGAATGGTAAACCATAAAACTAGAAACAACTACCTAATCTAACACTTCTCAAGAATGCACAATATGTTAGAATACATATGGAACTATATGATATATGCGAACATTAGTACATGATCCATATATGAGTGTTAACTGTCACAACCATAGATCCTCAAAATCGGTAACTACCACCGCAGACTAATGCCTTGTATGAATATACATACAACATGAAGGGATGTTGACTCCAAACACTAATATATATGTCTAAAAACAACTATATGTATCGCATAAAAACCCATCCATAATAGCAGTATTTTATCACACAAATGGGTTTGGATTATCCTTAACAAGTACTTTTACCTTCCATGAAAGAAACTTATCCAACTCCAAGGAGATATATTTTATAAATTATTTCCCCACATGGAGGACATTCATCCCATATCACTGAATGAGAATAGAATCCATCAATCACAATTACATTCCCACAGAGTAATCTCATACCATAGTCTTAGATATGTATCAAATACTCACCACTAAACATATATCCCCACAACATCATCATACTAAATGTTCTAGTGAAAATTGACCATTATGAGTACACTTTAATTACTACTCCATCTCCTTAAAATACTAATATCAGTGTGAAAATTCCAATGAACAAACTATACACATTTCATGGATTATGATATGATTGGGGAATAAATAACCCTACTCCACCCTCTTCTAATTTTAATCCACAGGAACAAAAGATAACTAAGGGATCATGAGAAAAAGGGAAATCATCTTGTGTTAAAATACACACCTTGGGACCCATCATTCAATACACCTATGAAGATGAATCGCCTAATATTATATCCAATTAATACACACATGACTAATTTTCCTATACATAATCCTCCTTATCAATTACATATTGGAGGGTACCAATGTCCAAACCGATATGAGGGTCTATAAACCCCAAATACAAGATTCGACTTTAGAAGAATCTATTGTTATTATCCATCTATAAATTACCTCAATATCCCATTTTTTTGTAACAATGATCTATGATCTTTAAATATCACTAGATAACCTAATCAATGATCTCTTCTTGGGAACAAAACCCCAGTATCACATCCTATAAAGAACGATACTCAAAATGGACTATTAATTTTTAAACTCTATGGTGATATATTATTCAATAATCGTCAAAAAGAATATGAAATAATATGTACTAGGAGTACATGGTGTTTAATCCAACTACATTATCTGGGTTTATACATCATTTTTACTCATCATGTACTTCCCATGAACAAAAAATTCACATAGGACACTTATTTTTCAAGGTGCAAGAGAATCTAGTTTTTTTCTCCACACAATGTTGTTCTAATTAAATCGACATTGAATGTACCTATAAATTAAATGTACCCCACATTGGGTTTTTTCTGTGTACCACACCAAAACCTATTTTCATTTAACTAAGTATAACTCCCAGAGCCCATTCTTTCGGACTCACTGCTTAAAAATGATGTTTAACATTTTCAAAAAAACATAGCAATTACACAATTCATTTAACAAACAGAAATATTTTAACGGTCTAGGTTATGGTGTATTAAAAAAACTAATATTTATCAGAGTTGAAACCAAAATAAAATAATTTTCCACTATGCTTCCATGTTCTCTAACAAAAAAAGCGATGATATCTGTAAAAAATCTTCTAAGATAAATGACAAAAAATAATTTTAAAATAAAAGGGCAAGCATTCAATTTCCAAGTAAGGAGTTTTGAAAATGATTGATAAATCCCATTAAAAATATCCTTTTGATAATACATTCAGACAATTAAATTAGAAAAACATTTGTAAAACAACATTTATATAACACTATATTGATTTGATATATAATTATACATAAAAAATACATTTAAACTAATCAAGTGACTCATTTAAAAATATTAAGCAGGCTCTTAAAAAGAAAACTATTGTGGACACATGAGTATTTGAAGGATATCTTGGGCCTACCCACTCAAGGGATGGATTCACCAACATATTCTCTATCCTATTTACAAAGTTTGAGTACCATTTTTTATGAAACAATTTATTCATTGCTTTCCTTATATATATATTTTTATTTCAATACGTGTTTTAGTTTTGAAAATATATTTATAATCATGTTTGGAAGAAATAAGTACTAATATTTACTAAAAATTATATATTCAACATTGTATGATCAGATGTCATAATACACAACTTTTCATAATAACATGCAAGATAAATCAACATCAATGGACTAGAAATTTAAACGAAATATTTATTAAAAAAATATACACATGGAGGTATAAACTAATAACAATAAGGAATGTATTATTATATCTTCTTAAAATTAATCAATAGTAATAGATAATTATTTTTTGTGAAAAAAACTCATCAGAACAACATTTCTTTACTAAAAACAATCATCATTTTATATGAACTCAATTTTTAAGGAGCACGACTTTAAGTACATATATATATTTATATTAATGTAAAAATGTCATGATAATAAAATCATTGATGTATGGTTATAATCTTGACTTTTATAGGTCATGCACATGATAAAATTATGACATTTTTAATTTATAAATTCATATGTGAATTAAAACGTGGTTAATAATTTATTTAAAACCATTATATATTCTAACAATTATACAATTTTCACAATATTACCAAGTATAGTATTTATATATACCTAAATGATTGTAACATTATTAATAAATATATATATATATATATATATTTTTATTCTTTATAAGATTTTATATAGGAAGACCCTTCTAAAATAATAAAAATATAATCATAAATTTAAAGTAATTAAACATTTCATAAAAAAATAAGAACATTTTACTAAAAAATATCAAAATATTTAAAATCCACAAATTTGATGATTTCTATTTAAAGAAGGAAATATACAATATTTGAGTATAAATAATTTTTTTAGACTAAAAACAAATCATTATTTTCCATAATAATTAAATATAACTATATCCATTACACAATAATAGATTTAAACATAGTTTTGATAAATTAAATCTAGTCATGAAAGATTTAATTGATGAAATATACTACTAATATAAAAATTCAATTTGAATCGAATTGTATGTAAATCCCTTAATCAAAATTAAATAATTTGTGAAGACTGTAGATGAAAAATGGAGAAAAACTCAATTAAAATCAACATTGAAAATAATGAAATCAGATATGAAATAAATGATCTATTTTACAAATATAATTTAGGTAGAAAAAAATAATTTGACAAAATGGATATAAGGAATCCCTTTGGTATCTTCTTCTTCCTACAGTCATTTCTTTGACTACAGCTCTCACACTATTATAATTGGAAATAAAAGAGGAAAGAAATCAAAGGCTACTGCTCTTGTCCTTCCTCACTAGAAACATACACACAACAAAAGGAGCATAAACCACACTTCTTATTTCATCGGAATGAGGATCTTTATAGTAGTAGAAATCAGAAATAAGATTATAGAAAATCATAATATGTGGTTTTGATTTCTTTCTTCGTGGACAAGACTGATTTATGTACACTACCCCCACCAAATAATATAGTTGAAAGCAATGGGATGAAAAATTTACAGATATGAAATAAGATTCACTATGAGGCTTTGATAAATTCATCTTAAAATAGTGGATACACATGATTGGAAGAAGCAGAAAAACAAAAATTCAATTAACTAATATGAGATAAGATTCGATTATAAAATAATCCAACTTACAGATATAAAAAAATATTAAATAAAAGAGTCTACATATTGGAGAAGAAGAAAAACTGAACACATATGATGATTATGAATTTAATATACGGAAAACAAAATCCAGAATCATGATCCAAAAATACATTAACAAAACCTACTTGCAGTTATGGATGGTGCAAGATAGATCTGCAAAATCTCATTCAAATATTTTAACATGAAACATATAGGGTGTAATCAATCCTTAATTGTGCATCAAAAACTGTTTCGAAACCCTCCCATAAACATGATTACAGAACCAGAATCCTGTTCGGCTTCAACTCCACTACACCAGTCATCGATTCTCGATGAACACTGATGTGTGATGACCCAACAAAGGCCTCCAAAACGGAAGCTTCAGCCATGGCATGGCCTTATACAGTTGAATCTCCCTTCAGTGCAACTGGATATCCTCATCTTGGGGTCCTTCTCACCTTCTCTACTCCTGACCCACACCTCTCTCCAAAAACCCCACATGAAAAACCCACACGACGACTCTTAAAAAACAAGAAGCTTTGATACCCAAAATTCTTTCACTATTCAGTTTTAATTAAAAAAATATATCTCATATATATATATATATATCGTTTATTAATTATATATATTATCCGTTATATAATTAAATAATAGTATGATTTATTCTGTTTTTTTTATTTTTTTCTTTTATACACACACATATATATATATATCATTTTTTATATATATCAAAATTTATAACTCTATTTTAATAAAATATTTCTTTTAATAATTATATTATTTCATATGTATTGTAGCTTTTAATTTCTAAACATTAATAAATATAATAATATTTTATATTTTATATATATATTTTTTTTATTTAAATTCTGATTCCATGACCTGAGAGGCCAAGGCACAAAATTTATTAAAATAATGTTTACAAGAGATGAAAATACGGGATCATTTTACAATATTTCACATGGAAAGGAATAAGAGAAGTATGGAGGTATTCAAACCAGGTCATTTCTTGATTAACTCCAAAGTTGGATAAGCCATCACCAAACATGTTTTCTTCTTGATAGACTTGTCTAATGATGTAATTTAGATTGGTGAGCGAACAGTTTCATTCCATCCAATGGGTGGTAATCAGCCAAGCTATATGAGTTACACCATTCCAAATAGATTGAACGATTTTCATCGAGTAACTTTCAATCCAAAAGTTGTTCCAACCAAATATCATGGAAAATTTTATCTCACGAATCTATCCCAACATCTCAGCTTTAATTGAGGTGGCACTTCCACAATGAACCATAAAGCAGCCTAGAATCTGGCAGAGATGGTTTCTGAATACATCACCACATACTTCAGGCCGCAGATTGCCTTTGGAGGCACCATCAATGTTGATTTTGATCCATCCAGGGAGAGGGGCACTCTGGAACACCTCGAGAGTGTGATCTGTCTTGTAACAGTTGTCGCTGATTTCAAGACGTTTTAAGATTCCATAGTCATGCCCAGAATTGTGGCAAAGATCTTTTTGTCACAAAGAAACTTCTTTAATGGAAACGAGGATTCGGGTTTGATGTGAATTAATATTGAGTGAGTAGTTTCTATGAATAATAGAATTTCAATCATACTAGATCACATGGTGATGTTTAGCAACTGTAGCAAGGAAGAGATTCCTCATTTAGTGATAGTCCTATATCTCTGTACATTTTTATGTTGAGTTTTGATAGAGTCAAGAATCAAACATCTTTAGTCAAATATGTCAATAATATAGATCCAAAGACAAAAAATAGTATCACAAGAAAATAAAAGGTGGTTAGAATCTTATATGTGTTGGTCACATATTTTACATTTAGAGAAATGCTAAATTTCAAATGATTGAAGACAAAAATGAGTGGGAATTGTTTTCTGAGAAAGTCTCCATATGAAAATGAATCTTGAGGGCTTTATCCAATGTTTTTTGAAGTGTTTAATCCAACTGAAGTCACTCTCATTATTGCATCAAGTGTGATTGTAGTAATTCTTTGAGGTATGCATACCACTGTGAGCAGGCTCCCAAATTATAAAATCACATTTTAAGCAAAAGGATTGTTTTCAATGAGATTAAAAATAGGAGCAAGAAGATCATCATGTTGAGAATTTAAAATTTCCATGATTGAGCTATTAGTGTTTTCAGAAGTTTGATCAGTAGGAATCACAAAGATTGTTGGTCTGTCAGTCCAATTGTCTAACCATAATTTCTTGGAGGAATCTCTTGAAACCATCCATATGGAATTATTCATAATGTTAGTGAAGGTTAGTTTGAGGGTGGGCCAAATGGAAGAATTAATGAAGGTTAAGTTTCATTTCATAATTTTTTCAAGGAATTTATTCTTGAGAAAGGTGATAGAGTCAGATGTATTGTGAAAAATATTCCAAGTGAGTTGGTCTTGAAGAGAATCATTAAAGGGCTTTAAATTTTTTATACCAATGCCACCATTTTCAATGGTCTCGCAACAAATGGACTAAGGGATCATCACAAGCATTCTTTATATAATACAACCGGTCCAGATGAAGTTTTTAGTATCTTTGTTCACATTTTTATAATACTAATAGGAAATTTTTAGACCATCATGGAATATACCATTTTGGAAACAATAGTGTATTTAACAGGGCATGTTTTGCGGGCCGTAGAGTGAGGCTTACCCTTCCTGGAGGAACATTGGATGAGCACTTGATAAAAAATATTCACAAAGTGGAAGGATTTAGGTATAAACCAAAATATGGGGACTCCAAGTATTGAAATGGATAGATACTTTCTTCATCCCCATATCACTGATGATGTTTCATTTTCTGTTGAGGGGGAAGTTCTTCCCAAAGAAGATGAATGATTTGTTTTTACTTATGTTTTGACTAGAAACGTTTTCATAGTGACATAATGCATTCTTGTGGTTAAGAATGTTTCTTTTGACGCATTGAATAAAAATGATGATGTTGTCAGCATAAAATAAATGAGTGGGGGCATTTACACTCTTGGAGACATGAATGGGATTTAGTTTATTTTGGATCACCAGTCGATTGATAAGACGACTGAGGTAGTCTTCCGCTATTGATAATAGAATGACAGAGATGGTGTCACCTTATCTGACACCTTGGGTGGATTTAAAGAAGCCTTTGGGGGCACCATTGATCAAAATGGAGATAGTGGTCGAGTTGAAGAGTGTTTTGAGAGTAGTGATAAAAGAGGCACTAAAACCAAAACTTTAAAGGACTTTAAAGATAAATCTCCAATCAGTGGTGTCAAAAGCTTTTATGATGTCTAGTTTAATAGCTTTGTTGCCTCCTCTATTAGATTTATTCAAGTTGTTACATTCTCTCCCCCCTAAATGAATTGCACCCTCGTAATTCATTGGTCAATCATGATAAAAATTATAAATTTCCAAATTCAGAATTAAAGAAAAACACTTGGACCTTTAAACTTCAAGATTTGACAACATCTAATATCCAAAGTTGTCTAGAACATTCCTCTGATACCAACTATAATTCCCTAACCACAGTTACCCATATTTGGTGCATTATTTCATAATGTTGACATGAACACACGAGATCACGTCTTTAAAGACCGATTAGATTAGTAGCCTTGGATGTACTAGATATATAAATAAGTTTTACATAGAATTATGATTTGAAAATAACAACATTGTGTCTCCTTAGAACACAATAATACCCCATAGCCTATCTGATAGGTCAATCATAATATACTTCTTCACATCCTGGGAAAATAAAACATAAGAAAGGAATGAGCTTAGATGCTTAGAAATGTTAACAATATAGTACAAAGTGTCATAAGAAGACAATATCTTTAAAGGAAATGTATAAGACTAAAAAAGAATCATTTAAAACTTGAACATTAGAATAATATGGAAAATATAAATCAAATAATACCCCTTACATATTCACATAGATATTCTAAAAGTTGAATAATCACATGTAATATCAATAGATAATTTCATAATGATGGAATGAAAAATGCTGGACATCATAACCATATAGTCAAGGCCTTGTGCTAAAAATACAAAAACGATTTTGTCAAGGCCTTGTTCCAAGACACTAGTTTGTCTCATGAGACCTACCGATGCATCGTGGAGCTATAAAGGGCTCCACCTATCACTTAATAAGTCCAATTCATTCTTCATATGAAAGGTTTAAACAAAACAAAAACATTCGCATTAAAACTAGCATACGAAATGTTAAAACTTTAACCATAAACCATGAATGGTATAAAAATAACATATCCATAGTAAAAAACATAAAAAATACTTAAATACAATATGTTATATTTTATCACAATAAATCCACTTTAAACAAGTGTAAAATCCATCAAAGGATATTGACATAGATGAAATCAAAACTATTTGAGAGAAATATATCATTCTATTTAGAAATCAATTAAATGTCACATAATTATAAAAAAACATTAATTTTAAAAATAATATTATAATATTTTAAGGTAATATTCAAAATTGTTATAATAGTGGAAAATATCCTCACTCTCCATATAAGTTAAAAAATAGTCTTCCCTTAACTTTTCAGAAATTTTCGTAACAGACCTTATTTGGAAAACATTGGACGGAATCCATTATAAAAAATTTATAAAAAGTCAAAAAAATGAATAAATGAATTTAACCCATAGTTTAAAAAATAGTAAAATTGTTTTGAAATACATTTTTAAGAAACATGGTTGTGGATGATAAAGAGGCCCCACTAGATACTCACATACAAACAAACTCAGATAATGCAGAGATAGCAGAATTAACCCTTACTATGTACTTTTCCTTAGTCTGTGGTAGGTTATCCTCATGTATAATGGTGAAATAATTATTATTAAATTATAAAACAACCATATACCGAAATATAATAACATATATGATCTTATAATTTTTCTTTGTTAATAATATTTCTGTAGTATCATCATTTTGGGTGTTAACTGATTCGTTTTTTATTATATGTTGTGTTATATAAGTCATTTTTGTTATGAATGGGATATATTTGATTCATATACAAAATTATATTATGTTATTAAACATTATTTTTTAATCATATTAAATTTATTCGTGAATGGATAGGATGGGGAGTAAATCTCATCACGTTAATGGAGTCAGTAATCCGTACATACACACGAGCGACGATATCATTATATTGTTGGTGAAATAGTATGTAATTGTATGGTTTATCATATATAAATAATAATAAACATTTTATATTTATTATTTTAATCAATTATAATCATTATTATACACATCAAAATAATAAAGTGTTGAATAACAAACTACACCAAGACGTGGAGACGATAAGCCATACGTACGCACGTATAGTGACTTTTTCATTCATATGATGTATAGAATAATTAATATTGTTGAACCATATTTATAACAACATTACAGTAAGTTACGGTACTGGAGTTATTAATTTGGAATAGAAAAAAAGAGGAAGTGGAAGAAGAAGAGAACATTGAAAGAGGTGATTAAATTATTACCTTTTCTTTGGGTGCTTCATTTTTATTTGATAAAACATTATCCTTAGGTTGGATTCTGATATAGGTAAGGCCTATATGTTAAAATGAGGGTAGTTGGGGGGATATTTGTGTCGGGTTTGGCCAATTAAAATTACATTGGAGGTGTGATTTTGAGTGAAGGGAAGTAAACTTTTATAAGAGAGGTGAGGGACACATTAGGAAAAGCTTGAAATATTAATTTATTATACAATAAAATTTGGTATATAATGTCTAGAAAGAATTTATTTCAAGGATAAGGTGGTCAGGGTAGAAAAAATCTAAACCAATAGGTTTTAGATATGTTTAGTGAACCATATTAACCTTATCTTCTATATTTAACTCTTAGTTAAATAGTTTAACTTTTACCATGTATTCTTGTATTATTATAATAATTGGTTAATGAACATACTATAAATATCCAAGAGAACCCGAAGTGGTTCATTTTTTTCATATATAACCTTATCTATGTCCTTTTTACATACATTATATTTTTAGGAATATTATACATTTACTAATATAGTATTTTTTTTGAAAACTCATTGATGTCAATTTTGACACTATTTGGTATTCTGTTTTAGTGAAAGTCATAACAAATTCATCAGTTCAAAAAATTAATTTATTAAACCCTAAAATGTCATATACACTTATTAAATAGTCTAATGCATCAAAAATATCAATTTACATTTATTTGGATATTTAAATATGAATTATTTTAATCTTTCATTAATAAGATAATTATTGTATCATCATTGTGTCATAAATAAATTTAATTATTTAATATATAAAAATTATAATTAAAATACAATTATGTAGGAAAATTTATTATATTTATAATGAATATTTATAGTCTATTTTATCTTATGTATTACCCTATATAAAAAAATTAGTTATTAAAATTTGAGTTTTAAACTTTTAACTCTTCTTTAAATAAAATAATAATAAATGTCCTAATAAAATAAAATTAGACCAAAAGGATCATATTTTATTTCTGTGGTTGATATTGGACAACATACACTTATCTAATAGAATTAGGACCCATGTTAGGGTAATTATAATACCATTTTAACCTTTAATTACCCTATTTACTTTTAACTGTGGTAAATAAAATTCAAACATTACTATTCACCATAAATTATATTCGTCCTATTGAGACACATTTTACTTATTGAGATAAACTGTGACTCTCGTATTTTTTAATACAATTCATAGAAGTTGAAAAATTTCGTTTTATTCAAATTTGAAAATATGCCTAGAAGATGCGTAAAATACGTTAAAAAGTTAAATAAAATTTTAGATATATAATCTTATTATAAAATGACTCCAATGAATTACATCAGAGTAATATATGTATTATGTATCTATTTTGACTTTAAAATAAATTTAAATAAAAATAATTTTTATTTAAATAAATGTCAGTTTTAAACAATAATGCATTTTGTTTCACTATTTATCGAAAATTGAATGTTTTCAGAAAAATATCAAAAATACACCCTAAGATAATTTTGATATTCCAAATCCAAAAATGATTTCCATTTTGAAAAATAATTTTTTTTTTTAATTTTGAAAAGTTGTTATGACTATTCATAATGGCTAGTTTGATTGGTTGTGGTGTACTAGAACAGGAAGTTCTGTATAGCGCAAGCTATTGAATTATTCAAAGAGAAATGTATTATGGAAGCTTGTGGTGTTACACAAAGGGTCATACAAAATATTAAAACCAATTATGAAGACCTGGACTTAAACCTTATATAATCATGAATTTTTATCAAGAATTTACTTTTTTCACATTGAGGATCTTTTTAGTTCTAATGATTTAGAGAATTAGGCTATAAATATTACATTACATCTCAAAAATTACAAAGTAGACACCTATTCTATATAAATGTTTTTCACAATAATAAAACTCCTTAAATAAAAAAAGAATTATTTTCTTGAAAAAAATATAATTGAGTTATTCATTTCTTTTATCATTACTTATACCCTATGGATTTTGTTTTAAAAAACATGGGATGAGCATAGTGAGTAAAGAAGGAACATAAAAGAAAGGAACTTGAGAGAAGACATTAGCCCTTAATTAGGTAACTTTATTTGATGTAATCCAAAATGATTTATTGCAAATGGTTATGCCAAATGGACTATAGGATGAAGGTCTAGATTATTGGATATTATATTAGTAGATGTTGGATGATCTAAGGGGCTTGAGAGGTGTGAGTATTTTGGTATAGGTGGTGGACTTATATAAGAGGGAGGATGGGAAATTTAGGGAAGTATTGAAATATTATTTTATTATAAATTTATATTCAAATTATAGTAGTTCCAAAGTTATATAATTATATTATAAGATGATAATGGGTCTAAATCCTCTCTACCAATATGTTTTTGGTATGTTTAGGTCACAAAATTAATCATAACCTATAGCTTTAACCCTTTGTTAAAAACATTAACTCTTACAATGTCTTATTATATTGTCAAACTATATTGTTACAATAGTTACTATAAAATTCCATGTGAACCTCAAGTGGATCATAAATGGATATTGGAGCATTAAATAGGTCATTTGGAATAATTTTCATTTTTTATGATTTTTAAATAATATCATAAAATATTATTTGTTTAAAAAAATCCTTTTTTTCAATTTTGACACTATTTACTATTTGATTTCTGGTAAAGTCATAAAATCATGATTCATTCGAAAAATTCCATTAAATCAAATAAAATATGTAATCATAAACTATAAAATTCTCTTATGGCATAAAAATGTTCAAATTATTTTTATTTTAATATTTATAGTATAGTTTATTTGAATCTTTTATTAATAAGGTAATCACTACATCATAATTATGTCAAAAATAAAAAAAATAATTTAATTTATAAAAACATTAAATAAAATATTATGATGTTAGAATATTTGGTATCATTATAATTAATATTTTTAGTCAAAAGGATCAGTTATATAACCCTATATTAAATTTTTATTGTAAAACATACATGTTTATGTTATATTTCTCATTCCATTAAATTACATTTTATAACATTTCATTATAACACCCATATGGATCCATGGGTTCCAAAAATCAACCCAAGGATTAACATGGTTAGTTATATTTTATAAAATTTGACTAGGACACCTGTTAGGGTAGTTTCATATTATTATAATATTTTTCACCCTTATCTACCTAATTTACCTTTTTACCATGGTAAATAATAATAATTACTGATGTTACTATTCATAATGTTAAAAAATAAAAGGTACATATTTAAAAATTTTGGACCTTATTATTACAAATATGGAATCCATTTTTCCAAATTAAAAACATATAAATTGTAGTAATTAATTTTAAATTCATTCCCATTGTCCGAACTAGAAAGTACGTTTTTAAAAAGTAAAAACTATACAAAGATTGACATGTGTTTATTTCCAATTTCAATGTGAAATTTCATGAAATGTCCAATAATGAAATAAATGATAAAAAAATAATCCATTTACACTTTAAATACAATTAAATTTTCCATCTATCTTAATTAATAAATTAAATGAAAATGTATTGTAGAATTAAATATAGAATTTTTCTTTATTCATAAAAAATGTAATTTTTCAGAAAAATTCCAAGATGTAAAATAAAGTATATTTTATGTCCACATTCTAAGTAAAATGTTTTATATAATAATATATAAAATATAAAAGATAAAAAATAGATTTAATAATGGATCTCCATCAAAAGGTGGTAAAACGACCTTTAATGAATTTTAGAGTATTTTATGCTTAAAATGGAGTCGCTCTCATTTTAAGTCTCTAAAATTTATTTGATAACTGTAAAAACATTTTACAAACACGTATAATTATTATATATTTAAGTATATTCATTCTCTCTAATAATATATGTATGCCTTAACTACTATTTAAAATAATAATAATATTATTTTATTATTTTTCTGTATAACTGCGTGTTGTGTGCAATGTAAGATTTCAGAGAAACCTATTGTTGTGTGTTGTGTACACAGTTGTACATAGAGTCCGATTTAAACTAAAATTAATATTAAATTAAAGAATATTAATAGATATGGAAATGTTTTTTCTACAAATACAAGGGATGATACATTATTCTACGTTTTTATATTTAATCCTCTCAATTTTAAAATTGGGCTCGAAATCATCATTGAAAATACCACATCAAAAACAAATTAAATAGGACTACCAATTTAAATAAAAAATATGAATTAAATAGTTCACTAGAGATAAAAAAGGCTAGGGTTATATGTAGGAAAACATGGATATAAAAGTGAAACCTATCCATCAAGATATTATGGAGAGAGATAGACAACAAGATTACAATAATGTTATCAATCACAAAACCACAAACTTGTGATTGGTTAAATGGTATAAGATTTCCCCATTAAAAAATAAAATGGAAAATTTATTTGTTTTAAGGATATTTTGCATAAATTTTAGGAATTTATTTATGAGTCTGAATAATAAAAAAAGGAAACATACTTAATTTTAATGTAAAGTTTCGTCCTTCAATAAATTTCTTCCACAAACTCATCTTTTCTCTAACCAATGAGTATTCAAGTTTACTTGGTCACAACTAAAGCACTTGAATCAACTTCTAGGGAATCACATAATCCAAAAAGTATGAAACATATTTCTCTTTTCTTTAGACATTAAAAAAACACATGTTTTCATCACAAGATAAGATAATCCCCCAAAATAATAATCATTTAAAAAATTAAATACTACACATAATTTCCAAAATCCAACAAACAATACCCCAATTTTCACCAAAGACCATTCAACAATGAATTCTCCATTTAATTCCTAAATAATTATAATCCAAACTAAGAGTTAAATGAAAATTTTGAGAAGGATTTTATCACATATCATTCCATGATAAATCATAACATTTATCTCTAAATCACATCGACTATTATTAATGTCTCATACTTAAAATTAATTAACATAATAAAATATTCTCCAAAATTGGTAAATCAATTCCATAAATAAACCAAATTTCATGATGACCACAATATATACATATATTTTATAAAAAATTAAAACATTACTCCTAAAAGAAATCCCATAATATTCTATTTTCCATAGGAATATAGCGTTCCCAAAATAGAAAATGTCATCCAAAATAACATTTATCACATAATCACTAGATCATTTTCCCATACAATTTATATCCATTTGATATAACATAACTTCTAAAAATAAACTTATTCTTGATCAGTAAAATAATTTAACAAAAAATAATATGTCATAATGTGATTCCTGCGGCCTTGCAAGACGTGACGGTTTGTCACCCATCTTGGGGATTGTCTATTTTAGAAATCACAAAAATAACCCTAACATGTTTTAACCTTAATGGTTTTCTTATAACTATCATTTGAATCCCAACTCATAATGACATCAACATCATAATTCATTAGGCCATATATATGTTGACATTTTTTTATTTCACCTCCATATTATAAAATTATAGTATTCCCATTTAAAGAACACCATACCTTGTTCATGGTGTCCTCTTATTTTCATTGTCATCTTATTCACATAGATAGTAGGTTCATGTATTGAAACAATGATTTAGATATCCTTAAAAGTAATTTTCTTCCTTTATCCAAATAAAACTAGTTCAACTTGGTTCATATGGGTGTTCACAGAAAAAAATAGAAAAATAATCAAGAATGACATATAATTTCAAATCATCTAATAAAATATTATTTTTATAAACTAGTAAGAATGAGTTTTAGTTGGAAAAATTAATAAATAGTCCTTTTTAAATACCATATTTATGTCCCGAAATATATATTTTAAATGAAAATATTAATAGGTTGTGTAAGTGTCTCTTTCTTCATCACCTTTTTCATATTCATAATATGCTTCCAAATCATGTTTTAAGGTAACATATTTGAAAATTCCTTGATAATATATATCTCTTTGGAAAATATAAAAATATTGAGAAAATATGATTTGATTAAATACAACCCATGATCTATGATGGTATCGAGGTATAGTGGTTGAGTTTTATGTCTCAAACAACTGCTTGCATGTGAGTTGTATGTTAGTAAAAGTTTCACCACCATCCTAGCTATACATTGTAATAATTATTGCAATAAAGTCATTAGGAAGAGATAGGAGTGTTGTTTGAGATCCTCCTCTTTCTATTTGTAACCAAATTTCCATGATCTTATATGGTTATAAACTGAGGATTTAACTGAAATAATAGACATAGAAACTAACCATGTGATTAAAAAAACACATAATCCCTAATGTTGTCTAAACCTTTTCTTTGATACCAACTATAATTCCCTAGAATTAAAGCATAAAAAATCAAAAACTTTATCATGAATTTAAATTCTTTCACACTGGGGATTTTTTTATGTCTAGATATTTATAGAACTATACCATAACTATTAAATTACATCACAAAAATTACAAAGTAGACACCACTACACTATCCAATATTTTCACAATAATAAAACTCTTTAAATAAAGAAATTATTTACTTTAGAAAAATCATATTTAATTTTACTTTTCTTGGATCCATCCTTATACCCTATGAAAAATATTTCAATCACATGGGATGATCTTAGGTATTTAATAAGAAAAATAAATTAAAGGAACTTGAGAGAAAACATTAACTCTAAATTGGGTAACTTCGTTAGATTTGAGTAAAAAGTCATTCTTGAATTGCCATCTGCCCAATTTAGGGATTCAAGGAGGACGAGAGTGTTATTGGGAGATTATGTGACTATAATTTGGAATATCCAAGGGGCATTATAAGGGTGAGTAATTGGGTAGAGGTGGTGAGTTTTTATAAGAGGGGGGATGGACAATTTTGGAATGTCTTGAAATATTATTTTATTATAAATTTATTTTAAGATTATAATTTTTCCAAAGAGATATATTTCAAGGTCAAGATGATAATTGGTCTAAATAATCTAAAAAATAGGTTTTAGAAAATTTTAGGTCATATAATTAATCTTATATTTTTTATTTAACCCTTAGATAAAAACATTAACTATTACCATGTATTCTTGTATTTTCACAATATATGGTTTCTATAGTAATTATAAGATACCAAAAGAATGAAAATTTAATTGTTAATGAAAGTTTTAAAATTCTATAACTGATTTTGATTAATATTTAATTTTTAGAACTATTATATCATATAATAAAATAATATTTTTTTTAAAACTCATTTATGCTAATTTTGACATTTTTTAGTCTTTGATTTTTGTTAAAGTCATAAAAATGATTCCTTTTAAAAAACATAATTAAATCAAATATAATATGTCATAATTATCAAAAAAATTGTATATGGCATAAAAATATTCCGATTACATTTATTTAAAATTTATAATATAAATTATTTGAATCTTATATTAATAAGGTAATCATTACATCATCATTGTGTCATAAATAAATTTATTTAGTTAATGTCTAAAAATTAAAAATAAATTACCATGATGTAGGAAATATTATTATATTTCTAATGAATATTTAGAGTCAAAGAGATCAGTTATATAACCCTATATTAAAATTGTTCTTGTAAAATATACATGTTTGTGTTATATTTCTATTTACTTTAAATTGATTATTATAACTTGTCATTATCACACCCAAGTACCACCATGGGTTCCCAAAATAGACCCAAGGATTCCCATGGTAATAAATATCTTATCCAATAAGATTAGGACATGTTTTAGGTAGTTTTAAATTATTATAATATTGTTTTTTACCCTTATTTACATGATTAACCCTTTAACCACGGTAAATTAAAATAATTTCTGAAGTAACTATTCACACTGTTCAAAAATAAAAGGTAACTATTTACCCAATTTGGACCTTTTGATTTGAAATATGGAATTTATTTTTCTATATTCAGAACACGTATGTTGTAGTAATTAGTTTAAAAATAATTTATTTTGTCAATACCAACAAGCGGGTTATAAGAAGAAAACATTATCAAAAGATTGACATGTGTGTTTTTCCTATTTAAATGTGAAATTACTTGCAAATACCGAAATTGTTTTAAATAATACAAAAATAGTAAAATTAATATTTAAATCCAATTAAAATTAAAATCTAACTATATAAATAAATTAGATGAAAAAAATGTTATTAATTAAAATGCAGTATTTTTCACTATTCTTGAAAATATGAATTTTATCATAAAAATACCAAAATTTAAACAGAAGTAAAATTTGATTTCCTAATTCTACATAAGAAGTTTATATAATCAAATAGAACATATAAATGTGAAAAAAACTAGATTTAAAAATGGGTTTCCATCCAAATGTGGTAAAATTACCTTTTAAAATTTTAGAGTATTTTATGCTTAAAAATGGATTTATTCTCATGTTAAGAATCAATTATTTATTGTATAAATGTAATCACATTTAAAAAACATGTGTGATAATTTTATAGTTAGTTATATTTATATTTCCAATACAATTTCAAGGCATTAACTACCATTTGAAGTAATTATAATATTATTTTCTTATTTTTCGGCATAACTCACTGTTGTGTGAAACGTAAGACTTTAGAGAAACCTGTTGTTGCGTTTCGGGTACACTATCATACATAGAGTCCAATTTACAATAAAATTATTATTAATTTAAAAATTATTATATTATATGAAACTGTATTATTCTATAAATACCTTGGATGTTACACCAATCGAGCACATCCTATAGATTATTTCTCCTACATCAGATTCAACCACACACAATTGGATTTGTGTTATTAAGGATACATTTCAAGTAGATATAAATACCAAATAAAAATTCATGACAACTACATAGTGTCCCCCAAAACATTACATTTTTTATCTGACTCCAAATTGTAGCCCAAAATTAGGCAATATATATTTTGAAACAATAAGTAGAAACAACTACTAAATAAATATTGGTTGAATTGAAAACAACAATCTCTAAATCTGGCTTGATCATTGAAGATTCATAAATGAATTTCCTAAATTCACAATACATGTTCATTAGACCAAAATACATAATCTAATCTGATTAAATGAATCTTTATCCTTGGACTCTTCTCTGTCGTAATCATCCATCAACAATAAAAGGGAGAATGGCCTCCCATAATGTACAAAAGGGGAAGGAATTTGGTTAGGGGTTTTAAAAACCATAATTTATTTAAGACAGATATCCTATTAAATGGTTTTGTCTTGAGGCTATGTTTCCTCAATAGGGTTTATACATTTTCTTGGTAAAACCCCCCATTCTACACGCTACTGTAAATTTATCATTTGTACCCTAAGTTTCTTTTAGGTTTTATAAATTTTTGAGTGCGTTAGAATAATTAATGTCTATTCGTTAAATATTAAACATCAAAAATAATCTACACAACTTGGAATCTCACAAAAATCTTCACCAATAGGAAGACCATATTATGAAAGTAATGAAACCACCAACAAAATATTCTAAGTCCATCTACTTATGTAAAAATTACTTTTTTTCCTTTACATGATCATAAGTAACTAATACTAAATTTTTTTATGTCTTCCAAATAGGAAAACCGGGGTCACTACAACCCCTGGATTGAAGTGTTTTCATCCTCAAAACTATAATAACACAATGTGTTATAGAATAACCCATGCATCAACATTACATATAAATATAACTTTTTCTGAAAGGGATTATAATATAAAATGTATATAGTTCTTGAGGATATAAATCACATCTCCACTTGGGAAACCATTATTTCAAAATCACTCAAATTATAGACATTATGTTTTAAATTTTAATTCCACTAAAAATTACAAGCATACCTAGCGTACCTTAATGGGACCCCTAAAAAACCAGGTTCTCCATCAGAAAACATACCAAAGAAATTCAACAAAGAACTGTTATTATTATTCAATGGAATAC
Organism: Viscum album; assembly: GCA_963277665.1. Lineage (NCBI taxonomy): Eukaryota > Viridiplantae > Streptophyta > Magnoliopsida > Santalales > Viscaceae > Viscum > Viscum album. Next base: position 595,386,661 of record OY728135.1, on the reverse strand, counting down.
CAATAGATCCATGGAATATGTATATTGAAAAACCATCTACTTCTGTCAGATATACTATTTTCACCAAGGAATCCCCCATAGGGTTTTCATACTCCCCATATTATAAAATGGGCTTTCGTAGAACCATCCTTTAGTGAAATTTTATTATCCTCTATACCTTCTCTCTCGTGTTTCAACAGGTTCCCCTGTCACGACCTGCCTTCACCAAGATGAGGGATTAGATTGAAAATTGACAAAACCTTCCTTCGTCAATTTGAAGAAGAGATTATGACCCCCCGAGTCCCGCCATCAATAGTCCCAGAGTGGCGACTAGTACCAAGTGTATATAATCAAATGTAATATAGAAGGCATTGCCTTTTTTATTTAGTAGGATGAGGAGATAAGATAGTAAATCCTAGACAACTCCAAAGATATAAGTAAAATTAAATCCAAAAAAATACATTCCCACATGTATGTTTCAATAATAATGTGCTAAAAAGGTACAAGACAACTCCACAGGAAATTACCAAAGAAAAGAAAAATAGCAACAACAACTATCCAAACGTCTGAGTTAGTATGGTCCAACACGATCCCCAAAGTCCTCCTAAATACCTCAAAGATTTTTTATATAGGTAGGGTGAGTATACAGATATAATCAGTAGGGAAAATCCAAGAGCTCTCGTGCACAAGTGGGGAGGAATTCTAATACACCATGAGGAATGAAGATAACCAAAGCTCCTAACAAAGAAACTATCCTCCCAATCCACACCAAGAAACACACCCCAAAAAACACTAGTCAAGTAAATTAATAGTAATAACACATTGATGTTTGGGTTCCTCGTGCCACTTTCACATTGGATATCAAAGACATTCTATGCATCATACCTCCCCCACAATTCTCACTATAGTCCCACTTCCATACACTGCCTACACACACCTAGGCTACCACAACCACACATCCCACCCGCAAACACCTAGGCCACAACAACCAAACATATCCATGCCCACAGAAAGTTGGTCTAGAACAACTTCATCCACTCCCGAAGGCACGTGGGCTAGAACAAATACTACAATGATTGAAGACACTTGCTCCTTAACCTGAAGACATTTGGGAAACAACCTACCCACACACACCAGGTCCCACCACCACAATGTACCCTATAAAAATAATCTTGGGCAATAAATGTCCTCAAGACATCATAGAATGATCATATAATCATGGGATACTCGGGAAAAGAAGCAGAAAAGGTGCTAATAACTGGATACTAATAGGACTTTTGGAAAAAACACCCTCCCCCAAGAAATGGGGGTGTTCAACACAAAGTGAGAAACTTGGATGGTGCGCAAATAAGAAACATAATAACTAAATTATACATGTAGGTAAACAAGAACTCATCACAACTTAGGGGTTCCAAAACCATCCCATACGCAAACACCATCATTATTGTTCTTTCATAAGAAGCACCATAGCCCCAACCAAGTCAAAAATAATTCTATAAAAACAATTACCCATTGAACCCATTATTTTTTTCATATTCAAGTGATTCAATTTAAATAATTATTCACTACCCAAAAACTAACAGGCATATTCACAATCCATGGAAGAAAAAACATAAACTAGAACCAATTTAAGCATTCACACCCAGTTTTCATGGAATTCCACAATAAGAAAAGGGATCTATGAGATTCCTCAGAGTACTGGAACCAAACCAAGCCCCAACATATGTCCCCACATGGCCTTAGATCCACAAAACAATAACATCACCAAAATAGGGGAACCCATCACTATCCATGTAACCTCAAAATAATCAAGCAGAATCAACCATAAACATCATTAGAACAGAGAAAGGGATTTTTCATATTTAAACACACCATTTATTTAGTTCTATCATTCTGTTTAGTTAACAGGGGTGAGCACACAATTATTATTACTCATTAAGAATCCATTTAATTAGCTAAGTGTATGTGATTAATGAGTATCCATGTTATATCCATTCAATCACAAAATATCTAGAAAACAATTGTTCATTAGTGCACAAGAAAGGGACACAAACGACCACAATTTTCAGTGGACTAAATCCCATAAAATTCACAACATATAAGTATAGGTAAAAGAGTACAACATCATTATAAAACACACCCCTTCATTCTTTAAAACCAATTATTAACTTCATTAATGTTTGGTTTCATCCATCACCATAAGAAAATTATCAAAACCACCCCACATGATACACAATAATGATAGATGAAGGAAAACCATACTTGGATGATCAACGATCGATGTTTTTCTCCTTGTGCCAAAAACTATGATGCGCGACTTGAAGTGGATGAACTCCAGGGACTCCAAGAGTGAGCAAGAAAGGATCCAGCACCGATTCACCACTAGCATCGAGAAGGGGGGACACCAAACACATCGGGGAAAAAATAGACCGTCCAAGAAGAAGAATTAATTCTTGTGCGATAAAAATGAGAGATCCTAGTGTTATAGGATATAAATTTTGAACATCTTTAAATGTGGATCATGGTTTCACCACACGGTTGGACGGTTACACATGATAGAATTAATTATTATTTAATAATTCTAATTAGAGGGGTGGCCATAACAACTATGTAATAAATGATTTCATTTAAAGATAAAAAACGGTTCCGTTGAGGGTCACCCTACTCCTAGGGGATTTAAAACATTGTTTATGGAACTAAAAAAGGGCTTAAATCGCTTCAAAAATGTCAAAATACATAAATGTGGCGTTTCAGAAAAAACTAGGGAAGGAAACCCTGACACATCTATGTGTCTGATTGGTGAGACTGATTGGTGAAATCGATTGGTGGAGCTATTTTGGGTGAATCTGATAGGGTGAAGCTGATCCTGTGAAGCTGATCAATGAAAATGATTGGTTGAAGTATATAAGTGAAACCGATCGGCTGAAACTGATCAGTGAAACATATCTTTGAAACTGATGGGTGAAATCGATGGGTGAAACTGATGGGTGAAATCAATGGGTGAAAGTGATGGGTGAAACCAATGGGTGAAATAGATAGGGTGAAACAGATATGTGAAACAGATCGGGTGAAATAGAATGGGTGAAACTAATCAGTGTAACCAATGGGTGAAACCGTTAAGTTAAATAGATGGGTGAAACCAATTAGTAAAACCGATGCGTGAAACCTATCGGTGAATCCGGCCATTGAAACAGATAGGGTGAAACTAATTCGTGAAATTGATCGGGTAAAATAAATAGGGTGAAACAGATCCATGAAACTGATCGGTCAAACTAATGGGTGAAACCCATTGGTGAAAACTACGGGTGAAACTGATCAGTGAAACCGTTGCGTGAGACCGATCGGTGAAACCGACGGATGAAATTGATGGGTGAAACTGATTGAGTGAAATGGATTAGTAAAACAATTGGGTGAAACCAGTTAGTAAAATTGATGGGTGATACAGATCAGTGAAACCAATGGGTAAAACCAATGGGGGAAACCGATCGGTGAGACCGATTAGTGAAACTAGTGGAGCTGATCTGTGAAGCTGATCTCGTGAATCTGACCAGTGAATATTATCTATGAAGATGATCAATGAATTTGATCAATGAAGCTGATCAGTGAAGCTGATTAGTGAAGCTGATATGTGGAGTTGATCTGTGAAGCTGATCAGTGCAGGTGATCAGTGAAGTTGATTTGTGAAGCCGGATAGTGATGATGATCTGTGGAGGTGATCAGTGAAGCTGATCTATTGAGAAGATCAGTGAAGCCGATCTGTGCAGCCGATCAGTGAAGCTAATCTGTGGAGTTGATCAGTGAAGCTGATCTGTAAAACTGATCTGTACGAATGATGGGTTGAACTGATTGGTGAGACCGATCAGTGGCATTGATAGGTGACACCACGATGACATGTTTCCACTGCCACACAAATCCATCCGACTCACCGATGGTTTCTAGGACACCCCAACACTTACAATTTGGAAAACTGTTGGATGAGAGGGGTTCAAGCCACTACATCAGATACCTCTCAAATTATTCTTGTCCTCAAGAATACAAGAGTAACCCGAACAACGTCTCTAAAAGATACCTATCAGGTACAAACCACCTCAAACATCAATATGAATCCCAATTATCTCATTGTCCGGACTCATGGATCAGGGATTTCATATTTCCATGTTAAGATACTATTTTCTTTGGGTGGCACTGACTCCCCCTCATAGTTTTAATCGCATCCGTACTGATGCGTCTTGAATTGGAATCAGGTTCTCAAATTCCCTTATATCGGTAATTTTCATAAACATTCACAATGTAAGGAAAAAATCAACTCATAAACCAAAAATTCCAGAATTACATCACTGAAGGTCATAAAAACAAGAACATCAAGGATGGCTCAGAATAGAAACTAAAAACAACTCAGGGTATTGGGTACACATTTGTGGTAATCACTCCCAAGTACTCTCCTAGAGGCCACCGTGCCTCCATAACACATGAACCAAATGGAATGTTTTTCCATGAATCACTTTCTCCTTTCGATCCTCGATCCTCACCGGTCGCTCCACAAATGTAGTGTTGTCTCATATATCCAACTCTCCACAGTCAATGACATGGGAATCATCGTGTACATATCAATGAAGTTGGCATATGTGGAAAATGTTTTTGATCCTTTCCAATTAAGGTGGTGACTCCTGCTACTATTCCACCTCACTGACTCACCACACCACTTTTAAAGGCCCGAGGAACCTAGGATAGAGCCTTCTCCCCTTGTCGATCCTTCGCTACCCATGTAGAGGGGAAAACCTCAAGAACACATGGTATCCAACCTCGAACTCCAAGTTTATACTCCTATGATCAACATATGACTTCTGCAGGTCCTGGTCTACCTTCATCCTCTTGTGCACAAGATGAACCTTCTTCGTTGTGCTCTTCACTACCTCTGGGACAAGAACACCTACCTCTCCAACCTCGGTCAACCACACATGTGAAAGACATGACCTCTCATACAAGGATTCCTATGGTTCCCTACCAATAATAGAGTGATATCTATTAATGTGGGAAAACTCTACTGAGGTATAATGATGTTCCCATGAACCCTCGAAGTCCAAAACAAAAGCTCGTAGCATATCCTCCAATATTTGGACGATCCACTCTATCTGACCATCTATTTGGGGGAGGAAAGTAGTGCTAAGGAGTAGTTGGGTGCCAAAATCATATTGCAATACCCTCCAGACTCATGAGGTAAACTATGCTTACCTCTCAAAGACTATGGACCTCGTAACTCCATGAAACTGAACCACCTCATCCATGTATATCTCTGCTAAGGCATCCACCGCAGTCAACTCCTTGATCACCAGGAAGTGGAATGATTTCGTCAGCTAGTCTACCAGTACCCAGATAGCATCACAACATCCTTGATCTTTGTGTAGTCCTATGACAAAATCAATCGAGATGTCCTCCCACTTCCACTCGGGGACATATAAAGGCTGAAACAAAACTCTTGGGATGCAGTGTTCAGCCTTCACCTACTAACACACTAGAAATGTTGCCAAAATCTCTACCACTACCCGTTTCAACACAGGACACTAAAAATATTATCTCAGGCCTCATTACATCTTGGAAACTCTAGGATGTACTGCTAAGATGGAGTAATCGAACTCACAGAGAACTCCCCTGTGCATCGTCTCTGGGATAAAGAACTTCCCTTGAAAAATCATATGATTCTGTCCATCCTTCGACCACCCTTCTGGAGAATTCCCTTAGTCAACCCGGTCTCGTATCACTTCATTCTATATGTCTCCCCACTGATACTCCTTCACCTGCCACAAAAGAGAGTACTGCACTATCATCTAAAACAAACAACCTCTACCATAATCTATCCTTGCATCCAGTTTTAGGGAAGCCAACTCCACCAACGCCTTCCAGGAATCCATAGATTCTTGAACAGCTTTCCTCTATGACATCCTTCTCAAGGCATCAACCACAACATTCCCCTTACCTTCATTGTAAGATATATCAAAGTTGTATTCCTGAAGAAACTCCACCCACCTTTGTTGTCTCAATTTTTTCTACCGCTGAGTATTTATACACCAAAATCTCTTGTGATCTTTGAAGACCAAAAACTGATCCCCAATTAGGTAATGCCACCACAACTTCAATGCAAACAATGATGCTACACGATCTAAGACATGATTGGCATTGTTAAACTCATGAGGACGTAACTATCAATATCTATATGAGATAACATTCCATTGTTGCATCATCACACACCCCAGGCCAGGTCCAGAAGCATCACAAAACACATCATACAACACCCCTTCCTCTGGAAACCTGGGCATAAGAGCGCTGAACAACCATTACTTTAGGTAGATAAATTTTGCCTGATACTACTAACTTCCCACAAATGCCTTGTCCTTTCTGGTCAAAGATGTCAAGGGAGATACAAATCGAGAAAACTCAGGTATGAACCTCAGATAATAGCCTTTCAGAACCAAAAAACTATGAACATTCGTCACATTCTTGGGTGATTCCCAAGAAACAACCGCTTCAACCTTTTATTGATCATATGCTACCCCTTGAAGAGACAACACATGTACAAGGAAATGCACTTATCATGTCATGAACATGAACATGGACAATTTCCCATATATATGGTGATGTCAAAGCATCTCCAAGACCATCCTAAGGTTATTAATATGTTCCTCCTCTGATGTTGAGTAGATCAAAATCTCATCGATGAACACAAGGAGAAACTAGTCTAGAAACTTGTGGAAAAAAGAGTTCATCAGCCCCATGAACACAACAGGTGAGTTCGTAACACTGAACGACATGACTACAAACTCAAAGTTCCCATACATGCACCAAAAAGCAGTCTTCCTTCACCTGTAACTGGTGATACCCAAACCATAGATCGATCTTAGTAAACCAACATGTTCCCCTTACCTGGTCAAAGAGATCATCTATCCTTGAGAGAGGGTAACAGTTCTTGACTATTACCTGATTCAGTCTTTGGTAGTCTAGGCATAGCATGAGACCATTATCTCCCTTATTCGCAAAAAAAAAAATAGGAACACCCAATGGCGTCATGTGGGGTCGGACAAAACCATTCTTCATCAGCTCTTCAATCTGAATCCACAACTCCCACATCTCAAAAAGAATTATTAGATTAGGATCCATCTCAATCGGACATTCACCAGATTATAAGTCTATCCTGAACACAACATCATGTTGAGGGGGTTGATTCAAAACCACCTTGTAAAAACATCTAGAAACTCTCTGACAATTCCTGAAACATCCATCATCTCAGCATCCCCTGATTCTATTAAATGCACAACCAAATTATAATAAAAAGAGACTTCACATGCAATCTCCCCACCTAAAAACTCCATTAACCATAAGAAGCCAAACATTGGACATCCTCATCCGAGAACATGACTCTTCTCCAAAATCAGTCGATAAAAGAATGCACAGAAAATAGTCATCCAATGCCTAGGATGACATTGTATGGAAATATTTACAGTAGAAGGAGATCCCCACTAGACTGATGTGGCCCTAAAATCAGTCTGCATCCTCGACTAACATAAAATAGGCTGGTATAACCCCCAACTGGAATACTCAGCACCATGGGCATGGAGAATATCTCTATTTTTAGGCACAAGGCATGGGATATACTGGGTGTAAAAAGGAGTATAAAGCTCTTGAATCAAACAAAGAGCAAGATAGATTGCAAAACAATATGATCATACCTTGAATGACTTCTGGACCTACAGGATCTGTTGCCTCTGCATCATCGAACTACCCATGTGCGGATCCTATACCTCTCAGTTGTTAGCTGCCTCCCCGACCACACCTTGGTCGATGTCATTGAGGTGCACCATGGGGTCGACCTCTTCCTTCCATGTATAATCTTAGTGGAGTGGGAACATGCAGTCCCTACTACTACTACTAGAAGGGCATGGCTGGAAACTACTGTTGTTGAGGTGGGAACTGAACCTGCCCTCCCCCACTGTCCTGCACACTGTTCAGGAACTGATTCTGAAGGTGACCATGGCTGCCATAGATGAAGCACCTCGGTTCTGGGCCTTCATGGAAAGGGCAAGGACCAGGAGATCGAAACTGGAACTGCTGGGGCCTGCTCACCACTAGTCAAAACCTATAATGCCCTAATACTAGAGGTCTAATATTGATGGCCTTCACCTTTGTTGAGCCCAACTGGCTCCCTTCTCACAGAAAACCTCCTAGAATTAGCATCCACTCCACCACTTTATCCTTCTTTTGGACCTCTAAGTGTGTTAGTAGGGTGAAGGTAGTAACACTCTACTGAAGAGAAGGTCAGATTACCTCATCTAAATGACTTGACTAAGAGTCATCTTATAGAAAATAGTCTGGATCAAAAAAGAGGATATCCTTGAACATGATCCCCAACTCCCTCACTCACATGATCTAATTATTAAGGGAGAGTAGCTCCTTTCTCTTTTCTGCCTTAATCGTGGAAGAAAGTAATTCCACCGGGAATTCCCTCTCGATGTCATTCCACAAAACTTCAGCCTCCCTGTTCAATATAATAAAATGATTCCACCATTAACGTGCCCCTCCCCACATTTGGATTATAGCCAGAGGGACCCAGTACTCCATCAGAGCCCAGATCAAGCTGAAAGAAATCACCAACTCCTTGAGAAAGCTCTATATCTCCATGTTTGAGACGCTACCATCATACTTTTCAAGGCTCTGCCACTAAAAGGCATGAAGCGTCCTCTACCACTTGTCACTATCCTCCTCTCGATCAGTTCACTACTAATCAGCCAGATCCTCAACTTGGGCATCGATCTCCCGCAATACATGTGGTCGCCGTCCGGGTACAATAGCTGATTGGTAAACAAAGAAAGCCTAAGATTGAGTAGTGTATAAGATTTATTTTAAATTTTGCCTATTTTTTATTTTAATTCCCAGAACAAAAAATAACACTAGTCATTACGATTAATGAATCTTTCCTAGGGTCTCTACCCTGCAATCAGTGTATCCTGACTTGGTCGTTCGGTAGGTCCCGAGTCCTTGCATCAGATGACGGGGGGGAAATCAAGTTTCTCAACTAGTATTCGGTGGCTTATTTCACTCACCGAGATTGCCTAACACTATTTCCCAACCATCCCATGAAATCTAAATTTTTCCTAACCCCAAGATCCATCATATCACTCAACCATCTCCTCTGATACCATTCTGTCAGAAGCCACCTTCACCAGGACGAGGGAAGGGATAACAGATTGCCAATCCCTTTATTCCTCAGGATGAAGGGGAGATATTGACCCCTCGAGACCCGCCTTCAATAGGCCCCGTAGTTGCGACTTACACCAAGGGCATAGAGTCACATTTAATAAAGAAGGTATTACCCTTTTTATATAGTAGGAATAAAAGATAATATAGTAAATCCCAAACAACACCAAAGTCGAAAGTAAATTTAATGACAAAAAACACATTCCCAAATGCATGTTCCAATAATAATGTTCCAAAAAAGTACAAGAAAAAACCAAAGGAAAGTACCAAAGAAAATAAAAATAGCAATAACAACTATCATAATTTTCATGCTAGTACGGTCATACAAGATACCTGAAGTCTTCCTGGAAACCAGAAACCAGCTTTATATACGTAGGGTGAGTATACAGATATACTCAGAAGGAAAAAATGAAAAGCTCTTATTCACAAGTGGGGATGAATTATAATACCCCTTGAAAAAAATAAGATAACCAAATCACCTAGAAAAGAAACTATCCTCCCAAACCAAACCAAGGAACACTCCCCAAATAACTCAAGTAAAGTAATGTAATAGTTATAACACATCGATGTTTGGTTACATTGCGCCACATTCCCACTTGTTATTGATGATTTCTTATGCATCAGACCTCCCCCCGCCATTCTCGCTGCAGTCCCACTGCGATACCCCTCCCACACACACCTAGGCTTGCATAACCACACATCACACCCACAAACACCTGGGCCACAACAACCAAATGTAACCATGCTCACAAACACATGGGCTAGAACAACTACTTCCACGCCCGAAGGCACTTGGGCTAGAACAACTACTTCGACGCCCGAAGACACCTCTGCCTCATCCCAAAGACACTTTGGAAACCTCCTGCCCACACACACCTGGGCCAACCACCATAAGATTCCCTACTCAGAGAATCTTGGGATATAATGGACCTTAGGCCATCACAGCCTTCCCGAAGAATCTAGGGCTACTCGAGAAAGGGAGCAGAAATGGAGATAATAACCATCCACTCATAGGAGTGTTGGAAAAAACACCCTCCCCCATGAAATGGGGGTGTTCAGCACAAAGTTCTCAAATTGGGTGGCACGCGAAAAAGAACCATAAGAAATAAATTATACATATAGGTAAATAATCAATCATCACAACCAAGGTGTTCCAAAATCATCCCATACACAAACACTGTTGTTATTGTTCATTCATAAGAAGCACCACAAGCACAACCAAGTCACAAATCATTCCTAGAAAAAATTCCCCATTGATCCCATTCTTGTTTTCATATTCAAGTGATTTTATTTAAATAATTCCTCACTATAGATAAACTTACAGGCATAGCCACAAGCCAGGGAAGGGGAAACATTGCCAAAGACCAGTTTAAGCATTAACACCTGGTTCTATTGTAATGTCACAATAAAAAAAGGGATCTGTGAGATCCCTCGAAGTAATGGAACCAAACCAAGCCCAAACATACATCCCCACACAGCCTCAAATCCCCAAACCAACAACTGCACCTCAACAAGGGATCTCGTCCCCATCCACGTCACCTCACAAGCATCAAGTAGAATCATCCATAAACCTCATAAGAACAGATCAATGGATTTTTCATATTTAAACACACAATTTCTTTAGTTCCGTGTTTCCGTTTGGTTAACCGGGGTGACCAAACAAGGATTATTATTCATTGGGAATCCATTTAATTAGCCGATTTTACGTGATTAACAAGTTTCTATGTTACAGTTATTCAATCACAGAAATATCCAAAAAAAACAGACGTTCATTAGTGTATAAGAAAGGACCAATAACTACCACAATTTTTAGTGGGCATAATCCCGTACAATTCACAACATATATGAAGAGTTAAAATTGTATAGAACCATTATAAAACAGAATCCTTAAATCATTTAAATCATTTGTTATCTTCGTTAAGGTTTGGTTTCATCCATTCTCGTAGGAATATAATATACCCACCCCGCATAATACACTGTAATGAGAGATGAAGAAAACACCATACATGAATGATCAATGATCGATGTTTTTATCCTCGCACCAATAACTGTGATACATGACTTACTGAGGAAGAACTCTTGGGACTCCAAGAGTGAGCAGGAAAGGCTTTATCATAGGTGCACCACTATCCTCGGGAAGGGGGGACTCCAAACGCACCAGGGAGAGGAAAGAGACCATCCAAGAAGAAGAAAGAAGTAATTCTCATGCAATTAAAAGGTGAGATCCTAGTGTTATGGGATATGAATCTTGAATGGATTTAATGGAGGGTCGTGGTTTCACCATGGGGTTGGATGGTTACACCTGATGGAATTGGTTTTTTATTAATTCTCATCAGAGGGGTGGCCATAACAGTTGTGTGTTAAAGGGTTTCATTTAAGGACATGAAAATGATTCTATTGAGGGTATCCCCACTCCTAGGGGATTTAAAACATTTTTTATGGTGCTAAAAAGGTCTTGAACCACTTTAAAAGGTTAAAATACATAAAAGTTATGTTATGGGAAAAAGTTGGGGAAGGAAACCCCAACACCCCTCAGTGACCGATTGGTGAGACTGAAATGTGAAACTGATCGGTGGGGCTGATCCGGTGAAGCTAATTGGGAAAAGATGATTGGGAGAAGCTGATTCGTGAAACTAATTGGGTGAATCACATTAGTGAAACTGATCAGTGAAACAGATTCGTGTAACCGATGGGTGAAACCAATTGGTAAAACTGATGGTTGAAATTGATCAGTGAAACCAATTGGTGAAACTGACGGGTGAAAACATTCTGTGAAACCGATGGGTGAAACCTATGGGTAAAATAGATCAGGTGAAACTGATTGGGTGAAGCACTTCAGGTAAAACTGATTGGCTGAAACCAATCAGTGAAACAGATTGGTGAAACTGATCAGTGAAACCGATGGGTTAAACCGATGGTTGAAACAGATCAGTGAAACAGATCGGTGAAATCGGTGGGTGAAACCGATGGGTGAAACTGATGGTCGAAATTGATGGGTGAAACCAATGGGTGAAATTGATCGGTGAAACCGATGGGTGAAACTAATAGGTTGAAACGGATTGGTGAACCAATCGGGTGAAACTGATTGGGTGAAACTGATCAGTGAAACAGATAGTTGAAACTGATGGGTGAAACTGATGGGTGAAACCAATGGGTGAAACCGATGGGTGAAAACGATGGGTGAAACCGATATGGTGAAACAGATCAGTAAAACTCATCTGGTCAAATATATGGGGTGAAACTGATCAGTGAAATTGATCAGTGAAACCGATATATGAAACCGATGGGTGAAACCAATCGGTGAAACCTATGGGTGAACTTGTTGGGGGAAACCAATCGGTGAGACCATTCGATGAAACTAGTGGAGCTGGTTCTTGAAGGTGATCACGTGAAGCTGATCTATTAAGCTGATCTATGAAGATGATCTATAAAGCTAATGAGTGAAACGGATCAGTGAAGTTGATCACTGAAGCAGATCTGTGTAGCAGATCTATAGAGCTGGTCCGTGTGGTGAATCAGTGCAATTGATCTATGAAGCTGATAAGTGAAGATGATCAGTGATGCTGATCTCTGAAACTGATCTATAAGACTGATGGTTGGAACAGATCAGTGATATGAATTAGTGGCACCATGGTGACAAGTTGCCACTGACACCCACATCCTCCTGACTCATCTATGTTTTCTAGAACACCCCAACACATAAAATTTGTAAAATTAATGGACCAAGAGGGTCTGGGAAATTACATCCCCACACCACATCATGATATCCAACCACTACTCCATCTAACAAGTGGCTAAACACACACATCTACATCATCTAGTTAAGGGCACCTAGGTAAGATTATCCCTCTCATTCTTTACCCATTAACTTCTTTAGGGACTTCCCATCTGACACACTATTTTTATAGTAGTTCCCATTCACCCCTATGATATATAATACTACATTTCTAAATCCTAAGGTCTCCATTGGTTTGAGATCACTATTTGTCATTGTGAAGCTACTGAATGGTCCCCCACTAGCACCTCCTCTGAGTGGAATTGGGAAATACATTCATCCAAACTAGACAATACAAATAGGTGGTCACATACCCATGATGACCAACCTATTGATATTCATATTCACATAATGGGATAAATCATACTAACTATACACTAATTACACCATCATATAACTGGGCTCAATGATAGGGGTGTACCACTATGTGTGGCTCTTTCCATTTCCAAACATAATTTAGGACCAATTTTCAACTTCTTCTTAAACTACTAATAATCTCCCATAGTACCACAATATGGGAAATATAATCTCTCCATTTAATATATACCTTTGACTATGTGAAACAACCATAATGCATAATTTCAAGAATACCAATTGAAGAAAAAATTGATTACATCTCTTAAGTGTTATTCCAACTTTTTTACTAGGTCTCAATTTTAACATATTGAACAACAACCCACCTATTAGATATAAAAACCCCTAAATGATTTAGATGATTCTATACATTGTCTGACATAGTCACACATCACTAATTTAACAACTATGGGCACACACCTACAATTTTGGAATCTTGGGAAAACTACACATCCAATAAGAAACATAGACATCTACAAGATAATATGGTAGGTTTTCATATCTAAAAGAAGATTCCAACCATACCCGACCAGAAAAATGACCCAACTACATTCTATATATTCTTGGAAAAATATTAAATTTTGAATAAGTATATAATTCAAGTTCTAATAAATTAAATCATACATAATAAAGGCTGTATTAAATTATTGGACATTCCAAACACAATCAAACCAACCCTTCATGACCCACATTATGGTGACACTCATCACTATGATCATTATTTTTCACTTAAATAATACATACAATAAATATGTCTATAAAACATGTTCCATATTTGAATTGAGGGGATCAACCCATCCATCTAATGCTTCAAATCCATTTATTTGGATCATGATTCCTATTTTTCACTTTGGAAAATAGCCTTTGATGCTACACCAATATGTATTAATAAATCTTCCCTAGGCTGAACTCATAAAAAGAACCCTAAAGATAATATGTATTTAATTTCCCATAATCCTACCAAACAATGATCTATTGTGTGTGACCCACATATTTTTATGAAATTGTAAAATGATTTAGGGGGTACTATCCTTTTTTGGTGAATCAAACACCCTAATCTGTAACAAAAAATGTCCCTAAATTGATATATAGTTCATACAACTCTACTGTATTATGAGAGGTTATACCTTAATAAGGCTAATGGGTTATACCCAATGACCAAATATATTAGGGAAACCTACCCCATCCATGGAGGACACATGTATCACATTTTCTAGTCATTGATTAAATTTTTTTAAGAGTGTTAAATCTGTTAATGTGAAAACAATCACATATCATATCAATACGAACTTCAATCACTATTGATGGAGGACACACAACATGTCTAGTAAGAGTGCACTAACCCAAATATATTATAGGGTACTCACACATCATTTTTAATGATGTTATATAGGCCCCATGCCCAAGACAAGGACATTAACTCCTTGAATGGTAGTCATAGACCATGTTTCCAGGTGAGATTAATTAACATCGTCATACCAAATGGGGGACTCATTAATTTCATAAAGACACCATGAGCAAGATAGTACTCTATCTTATAGAATATTAATCACTACGACAGAGACCCCTATATAACATTAAAAAACCTCATGGTTTTATGATCACAAAAAAATTAAAATATAGGTGGAATAGTGAGAATATATTATTATGGTATCAAGCCTCATAATATCATGAGAACATATCCAATAATTTCAACATGTATGCTGATAATCCGAATGATATCATTTTATGCATGATATCTATTTCACCCCTCCATTGAAATAATTATATTTAGGAAGATAAATATCCTCAATATATATAATCAACATCCTATGTAGGATGTCCTGATATGAATACAAAATACACTGACATATATATGATCCATAAACCTATTAAATTGTACAATGTGATAAATATAAAAACAATTATGTTAGTCAAAATATTATATGTGTCTTTGTGTAGGAAAATATCTAGAAACATATTCATATTAGGAAACCTAATTCCAAATATAATTATATGAACCTTGACCATTGTCAACCCATGATTCATGAACCACCTCTCACATGACTTATATCTCCAATATTAATCCTTAAGGCAACTAAGCTTTTAAAACCCTCTGAAACCACCTCATAATCATGGATTCCACATAGGCGGTGATAAGATGAGTGTTACACCCCCTGATATCATCTAATTGGAAAAGGCATAGTGACTAACATAGAGAATGAATACTCACATATGGGAATCCTTTTCCTAAATATCCCATAATAAGAATAGTTAATAAATCCAAAAAATGAAGGCATAACAACTTGATATTTACATAATAGTTGAAGCATAACATATTCATGATGAAACAATAGCCTCATAGAATCGAATGGGATATCATCACATAACACTAACCATAATCCCACATTTCATAATACATGAAAACCATTGGATTCTCCAATACTCTAGATCCATAAATACATGGTTGTACAACTAAAGTCTACAACTACTCCAATATATATTTTTTATTTATAAAAAAAAATTTGGACACAAATCCCTTGTAAGTGTTAGTATAAAATGTATCTATTATGACACCCCATAGAAAATAGGTATATAGGTATGTAGGTCATCACACACATGAGCATGAACCCTAAATCCTCAAACTCCACAATGAAAAAGATAACTCTCATGGGAGAAACTACTCATCCAACACCCATGAAGACATATATACAATAATATAAAATAAATCTAGGGTTGACTCCCATAAAATCCTCATTGGAAATAATGTAGTCTTCATGATTAAGGACTCACTCCTAAAATAAATACATCTCCATACATGTATGTCACATAGAAGACCCAACTCCCACAACCCACAAGAGACATACATAATCTGAAACATCATAATAAACCCTTGAGGTTTAGGGATGGGAGATCCTACCAAGTAACTGTAAACAAAACTCTAAAATACACAAACTAAAACTGCATCACCCATATCACTAGAATAAAAATGTATTTCCATAGTTATTCACATGTCAACATTACCATAACATGGACAAATGAAAAATAATCATAACTAAACCTTCAACATGAGTTTCCCATCACCCAGTAGCCTAATAGAAAAAAGAAGAACCTATACCACATTTAGATGATAGATCTACATGAGGGAAAAACATTTATAGACACTATAACTCGTATGAAATAATCCTAGTATCACAAATAAAATCAATTAATGGAAGATTTAAACACTATATGAGAATCCAATATGTAAACCGGATCTTCTCTTAGATGTATTTTGAGGGGGAAGAAATAGAGAAATCCATTCCTTGAAATACCTTAAATTCATGATACATTCATGATTATAGAAAACATATATTACAAATACATTAACTATAAAACCATAATTAATGACCAATGCCTAATTAAAATGAAAAAAATTGAATGAGATGATATAATCCACAATAACTGATCCATCTATATGGAACAACAACTTTTGATACCATGCCAACACAAAATTCTTTATGAGGATCCCAGACTATTCTAAAGGGGAAGGTATATCCATGAATAATGAATCTACATTAAAAAATTGAATAACCAACAATAATAAAGAAGGTTATTAAATAAAATATCTCTTAGACTGGAGGACCTACACCCCACAACACCAGGGGTGGTACTTACTCCACCAATATTAATTGGAAGACCAAATCCTCATCCCATACCATAAGAATATAAAATTAAAAAAATATTATTTATAAAAATTACTTAAAACCATAATTATATCTGAAATTATAGTAAACATGGACCATAAATATTACTTTGGGATGACAAATTCCTCTCCTATAACTGAAACTTGATGGAATTATTGATTCATGTGGTAGAATTGAGGGCTGGAGAAATAGGTTGATGAAATAAGAGAGACTAAATCAAATCTCTTCCATCTCCCAATTCTAAAAAACATATAGTAAAACTAATATAAGGAACACATTAAGAGGGAATTTTTTTCTTGTGTCCTAATTCCCTCCACTAGTCCCATAAAACTATAATTCTATAAAGAAGCATCAACATGGTTAACTCAAACTCTTGTACCCTTGGCTTATCATTCTCCATATTCCCTTCATAATCAATTAAATATTATAGGTTACCAACCAATGAAATAACATTAGTGTCCAATGACCCCAAATTTGGGATGTGATCAAATATGACTACATTGTTTTAATCCACTAAATGTTCCTTACATACAACTATAGGCTACTGTCCATTACTATCCATGAATCACCACACTAATGACCCACGACCAAGAGTGAAATCCTAAAATCACATTATATATTTAATTTTTCCCATAATGAATAACTTGTTTGACCAAATCTGTCTCGATGATGATAAATCATGAAAACACCATCCAAAAGGGTAGTACACAATGTGAATTAGGAGTCAAATACACATACATAGATAACCTTTCAATTGTCATTTTTATCTTCCCAAAATTTTACATACTACCCAAGTACATGAAATGAATCATTGATACATATAATTCAAGGTTAATGAGTACCTATACATGTACCCTGAAAAAGACTATGTCATGTGACATATCTTAACATTTAATATACAAGGAATGTACCCCACATAGGGTAATGGTATGTATACATGTTTGGAAATTGTATAATGTAAAAAATAGTCCTAAAAATCTTCCAAATATTTTATATAAATGGTATAAACTTTATATTCTTCCATAAAAGTTCCAACACACTACATTTAATGTTGTCTTAATGCACCATTAAATGTAGATAGAAATTACAAATACAAATTTCAATGTACTGTTCTATTTCACCTAATACATAAAATATTTAATCTAACAACATGTAGAAAAAAATCAATATATACAGTATAATATGAATAAGAGATGAATTCTGAATCAAAAAGAAGAAAATATGAAAATAATGAGGCCTACCTAACAATAGATCGCCGATGTTTTAGAATCTTTGATCCTTGATTTAGCCCACATGATCATTTCACCAAAATTCATATTCTAATATCCTCTAAATTAATCCTTATCCACAACCTCCCCTCTTATTAGATTATATTTCACCAATAGCGGGGAGAAATGACTCCCTTCAGGTGTATAGGAGGAAGTAGTAGGGTATGGGGATTTAATATGAACAATTTATGTATTGTAGATTTCTAACTAAATTGACCCGACCCAAGGCTATGTACCACAATCGTGACATTAACTCTCATCAGTATATATTCCCATTATAAACTCATGAACTATTTCATAATACTATATGGTACTTATTTTAGAAGATATTTATATTTGAACCCTTAGGAAAAAATAATTCTTATTTTATTAAATATTAATTACATCGAATAATCTTACCAACTCATTATCTCACTAAACACCGACCCAAGGGTAACAACCATATTTTGAACTCAACAAGAAAATAAAAATATAAAAGGCAGAACTATCCAAAACTCAAAATGCAGATATGTATTCTATATAAGAAAAATGAATTAAAAATAATCAAGAAGGAAATCTTCAGTAATTTCTAAAAAATATTCAATCATTTTATGATGATCTATAATAGATCATTTTTCATTACTCTAAATGGATATTGTGAAAATAATTTTCATTAAATAATGGGTAGAATTATCTCATTTCTAATTGAGTAATAATAAGGAATACATAACTCATATAGAAAAAAAAATCATTAATCCTACACTTTTTAGTATATTAATCATGTTTTAGTATAATTTTCAATAACAATATTTATATTTTCCCATTATAAATTTTATTTTAAATAAAATAAAATTTTTATGATTCTTTGATACATAAATAATCATGAGATATAATCCTCATACAATACAACATGATTAATATATGTTATTGATTGAACACATAACCTCATAAAAACTAGAAAAATATACCATCTCAAAAGTTAAACTTCGGTAATTTTTAATTCCTCCCATATTTAATATTCCTTGGTAGGAGTATGTAATCTTTTTAATATTTCTTAATAATATAAAAAATTTAGGTGAGGATATATAATAATATTGATTTTTCCAATTACATTATAACACCCAAGTACATTACTACAAAATCCTTGAGAATTGAATAATTCCCTAACCTTATTATTTATATAATGACATAGTATTTTAAACATGGTGAATTAGCTACATTAATTTTAGTACCAAGATGATAATTTATGACATAATAATAATCCTTGAGTAGTTAGAAAAAAAATCTCATTTTCCTTATATTAAGGTCATTTTTATTTTTGATATTTTTCAAAGTATTATGGTCACTATATATTTCATTTATATCCATAGAGAAAATTCTTCAAAATATATTCTATTAAATTACCACCTTTATAACTAAATAATGATATTTATTATCAATCTTATGGTTTTAAACTAATTAGATGTATAATCTACCAATCTATCATTTCAAATTACAACACATCCAACAACATTCCTTGACACATCAATGTATATAAAAAACCTTCTTTTATATAAGGAAGATCAATATATGTTCGTCCACCAATATCCAAATCAATTCCTCAAATATTTATTATTTTTCATCTATACTTATTAACCCCCCTCCTTATATTTTAACTTGGATAAAAAATTACCCAATCAAGTAATCATTCTGACCATGCACTAATTCAATCATGTTATGACAAGAAACATTTGAATGTTGGTTATGTTAGTGTGGGTATATCCTTCCATGAAAACCTTATTTTGGAGGTTCATTATATATAACATAAATTGATATAATAAATTTATATAAATAAAATTATTAAAAAAAATCACATATAAAAATTTCCCATAAAATATAATGTTTCATTGAACATCAACAACAATGTTTTAAAAATGTTGATACTCCTCATAAATTAGGAATAAATAAAACAATTATCTTTAAAAACCACCTAAAATATATCAACATAATATTTGAATACTATGTTTTTAAAATCCATAATCAAGTAGGGTGAAATTATTAGTATGAAATTCATGACCTTGATGTTATTATGGTATTAAATTATATGAAAGGTTGTATTTGGTATTAATGCTTTCATTACATTTAACTAATGATAACAAAAACGATGGTATATCTTCATTCAGTAATGATCCACATCAAAAAAATAGAATTAATAAAAAATATGATTAAATGAGAATTATGTATTTATATTAATTCCATCTATTTCTCAATAATCAGTTCATTAACTCATTGAACCATCATTCATCATCATAAATAAAATAGCGTATCCCCATTTTGAATCAATTAGATGACTGAAACCATTTTCACATAAGTCTCATAATTTCAAAACTAACTCAAATAAAACCGCATAACCCATTAAATATAGTGGATTATATATAGATTTTGTATTAGAGATAAGATCAATAGGTAATTAAATATCTCAATCAGGGGGAAAATATCCATAAATACACAAATATACTCTAAAAAATGGTTAAATATTATCTTAAAAAAACCCATTTCATACTCATAGATTGAATTTAAACTATTTCATCCATAGTTATTTTATTTAGGTGAGATTTTTGTGGTGATTCTTGAAAAAATTCTGTTACTGAAGCCCCACCTAAAAATTAATGTAATTACAATATTTGTAAAAAAATTATCACTTATTTTTTTTATAAAAAATTAGTAATTTATAATTCAGGAACCAATACCTAAACATTTTTATATAAAAAATCAAACATAGTTAATATAATTCGATATCCAACTAGGTAACACTCGGTCATTCTAATCAAAACATATTGACATATATTTGTTATAATCAAAGTACCACTCAATGATCTAGCTAATTATTTATTCATTAATTCATCATGGGTTATTGACGATTCTTTACAATCACAGAAGACATAAAATAGTTTGTTTATATTTAATTAAAACATATATAAAATAACATTTTATATATATTATAATAAACAACAATAATATTATTGGAAACTTCAATATTCTCTGTTATTTTTTGAAAATATCATCCATGTTCCTAAAGATAAATTTATGGTAAATTGTATTTATTCTTGGGGAATTGATTATAGTAATTCATCATCTCTTTATATTTGAAGAAATGAAAATTTATTTCACTCAATTTATATTATAATAAATAAAAAATTATTTTTATCTCTATATTTGAATGATAGAACCAATTCCAAAAATTAGGGACCAAATGGTATCATCCCAAAATTAATTCATAAATTGAATGTCACGAGCTGAATATGGTCTCCATCTAAACCGACACCCCACTAGGCCCGCGACATGGACCAAAGGGCATTCCCATTCCCCAAGGGTTGGCACAAGGTTCCAGATATCATAAATTGAATATTGGGAATGATTTACCCATGTTTATAAACATACAACATCAAACAAATCTAATAAAACGGATCTGTATTTTTCAAAAAAATCATCTTTTATAATATTTCAGAATTTAATTACAAAATCGAAAACAATTCTCAAAGACCAATACAAAGGTACAAAACTAGAAATAATATCCCACAAACCTTCACATGGAAAGAGGCACCACCCTCAAGTCAACTCTACAACACCGCATCATATTTGACCGCTAAAACCCGAACAATAGGAATAAACATTGTACCCAAACATGCGGAAAAAAAATAAACGAGTTTACTTACACCCAAAGGTGTAAGTAGGGTGTGATCCAAATACCAGTAGGATACTACCACTAAGAGATTCCATGTGATAATCATTCATAGATGAAAATAATGAAATTTTTCAAAAACATGAAATTCTAATTTCAATTTCTCAGTAATGCAACATTATAAATTAAAATAGTTTTCAAGTAGGATATTTTAAAGAATAAACACTTTTAAAAAAATTGAAAAGATAATGAAATTTCTAGCCAAACACAATATATGCGGATGGTAAGAGTAAACCATTTAATGAGAAAAATCAATAGGAAATAACCCCTAGTCACTAGCTTATTTTGGGTCCCAGGTACCTCGTATCTCAGTGAGAGTAACCATCACAATATCTATTCTCTTGAACAAGCCACTAGTAGTGAACATACCCATAACCTAGTGATCCCCAATAATCATCACCATCATACTTTAGTTAGTGTTTTATGTGTCAATATTTCTACGTGAATCTGAGGCCAATCCCCACGGGATCACTAGCATACTAGTACACGTCCACCCACCTAGATACCTGGGATTCCCTCTTGTGATAAAAAATGTTCAACAATACCTTAAATATAATTTGTACAGGTATATAAAAAATCCAAATCAAACCTAAAACAAACATCCCACATGTTCATTATAAAAGAAAATCATCCTCCGGTTCATTCAAATTGATTTTGAAATTCAACTCACACCAAAATATCCCACACCACATTTTGCATATCTTTTACAATTAAACACATACATTTACAATTTTATAAAATAATTATCAAGATCCTAAACATCACATAACAACCCACTCACATGTTACATAATGCCATTTTCATAAGCAAAATCCATTTTTCACATCACACTCCCACAAAACAGCCTGCACCACGTTCACATCATTTTCACATTTCAGTCATTCCATTAAAAATAATTATAGAACATTTCCAAGAGGATAAAAATCACATGACATCCCCTTACACATTTCAAATGGACCATTTCAAAATATACATAGTCCAAAACAGATTTCCAAAATAGTTTCACCTCTTACATAAATCATTAAACCACTCAAATCTTTCATAAAACAATTCTATAGAGTATACCCAAGATTTTCACATAAAACCCATTTCAAAACCATCTTTCAAGGAAAATATCACACCAATACCTATCCAAAACAGATTTTTCAACCCTAAAATTTTTTTACAAACAAATATCATATATTATAAAATCACCTTGAATAATACCACAAAATATGCAAATGAAAACCCACACATTTTCATAAAACACTTTCATGAGGCATAACATGGTTTTAGACATAAAACTCATTAAAACCACACTTTAAAACCAAATTGAAAAACAATAATCTACCAATGATGAATTATAATCCCAAAAAATATTTTTTAAACCAATTTCATATGATATAAAATACACCCAAATAATACCCCAAGAGTTACACATGAAAAACACCGAATTTCTTACTAAAATTAAACTATAAAATTAAATGCTTAACCAAATAAATAATAAAAGTTTTTGCACCATACATAGCATATGATTAATATGAAAAATGAGAAAATACAGTAATATAACTCATCATAAAATGGTTACACATGGAATCTCCAACCTTTTAGTGTTGAAAACCTCAAAACATAATGCAAAACAACAACATCACCACCGCCACACCACAAGGGGTGAAAAACAACCCTAAACCACAAGATTTGACCAAAAAGACAACAAATAAATCCCTAGGTTGTTACCCTCACATAGGTATATTTTAGAACTTTATGAACGAGGGAGGAAACCCTAAGGAAAGTGGAAGAAACCAAGATGGAATCACTTACCTTGAACAATGTTGAATAAATCACCCCAAATCCACCAATGGTTGAATCTCCATGAAAAAAAACTGATTAGTAAGAACAAATTATGCTTATTAGGTTATGTGGGGACAAAAAATGGGGGATAAAGAGTTAAAATTGAATGGTTTATGATATAATAAAATTACCTACTGAAATATGGAAGATTTGTGAAATCCTAAGAATTTCATCCCTAATCCACCATCCAAATGAACTCCAAATCATCGAAATGGATAATTTGAGTGATCCTCCAATTTTTGTATTTGGGTGGGAGGTGGAATCACCGAAAAATAGTAGAAAATTAATGAGATATGTAAAAATTTAAAAAGTAATTTAAAGTAGGAAATGGGCTTATGGGCTACCCTTAAACCTAAGAAACACAAATCCGTCATTATTAAGGATTCTATGGGGTCCAAATTGATATAATGGTTTTAATATTATAGGGGGTTCTAATTAGGATGTTGAATGGGTGTAAAATGTTTAAAATTTGAGGAGTTATAAAATATACAAAACATATTTGTAAATCTGAAAATGGGCACATAGTCTGGCCCTAATTTTGAAAACCCACCATTTCCACCAAAATGAATGGGAAACCTCAAAAAAAAAAAGAATCTAAATTAAAGGAAAAATACCTATAAAATAATTCATTGGTGTGACAATTCAACCCACTATAAATCTTTCCTCCCTTGAAAATCCAAATCAAGGCCAAATGAAAAAACCAAACCCAATCGAATGGCCAAAATCGATCCATTGCCATGTTTCACCTTCCCCCAAAAGGCCAAAACACCTCTTATTGATCAATGACAAAATTAATACTCTCACCAACCAAAACATACACCACTTTCGGAAATGTTCAAGTATATTAAGATTTTATCCCAAAATAATTCTCCTCAAACACTATCAAAATATGATTACAACAATTTACTCAAACAAACAACAACCAAGAACATGGTTACACTTACCTTGCATTAACTAGACCATTGGGGATTCTCCACTCCCAAATTTTACCCAAGGAAGATGTAGTTTGTTGGATATCTCTGAAAAAGAAATCCTACTTCCAAGCCAATCCCATGGACTAATTTGAGTTACTAGTATGGGTAGACACAAATGGTCTCCCTACCATAAGAGTAAAATTAAATTTTCCAATGAAAGGATCAAGACACTAATCGAGGGAGGCCCGAACAGACTACCCAGTACAAGGGGTAGACTTACATTTGAAATTTCCAATGGAACATACATGAGAATTATAGTGGGTCTCCCCATCATAAAAACCAACCATCTTAACCAACTATCATGGGCCGACACAGGAAGAACCAAATTTTAAATAGATGGGAAATTTGCACGGTTAATCTGCACAGTTTGAGAAACTCTGTGCTACCCATGTGGATAATTGTACTTGTATAGTTTTCTAGGGCATGGTTACTACTAACCATGTGAAAACTGTGTGCTCATCCTACCTAGCCAAATTCTCATCCATACTCCAAAAACTCAATTAAAACGATAGGGGAAAAGAATGAAATTGTGCGATAACATATACATATGGTCCTCCCACCTCTTTCCATAGAATGGGAACAAAAAAATCCTGATAGAAACATCATAGGTTTTAACTATTCTCTATCATTCATAATGAGGATAGTACTTTGTACAAGGTTTTAAACGACACTAGGATTTCCCCTAACTACACACCGGCTTCTCTCCGGGACCTATGGATGGTGTTCAAATGATTGATGTATCCTAGCCCTCAACGATTGGATATATAAACCCATAAACTGAACTTTTCCTTTTGATTCCATGAAAACTATACCCTAATCCCATATGGGTTCACCAAGACATAACACATTACAAAACTCACATTACAATATTTCTCAATATCACTGAAACAATGGATTTTAAGATGCACGCACACATCACACCATGTTTTCTCTGGTGATAAAAAATAGAAGGAAAGGAAACATATAATCACCTTACTCTAAAATATAGGATTTTGAAGTTATCCCATAATATACATACTCCCAACGTGTTAGAGAAATTCAAAGGATTTAATGACTATCACCTTTACAGTCAATGAGAACATGACATCATGAAGTATCATTGAACGTGATCATTGCAACTGAAAGCAACAATACATGCAAGGGGACCTTATGCCAGGTATCCAAAGAAAACACAATCCTAGAAAGTGGCCATAATAGCCTATCATAGCCATATTTCACACATTGGTGGTTTAACATAATCCCCTACTTAGAAGAGACTACGAAGGACCTAGATGAATTCTTAGATAGCATCTAGATACTCATCCACACAAACTAACCCATACCACTTCCACCTTCAATGATTCAGGTAACATAAGAAACTAAAGACTATTTCAACCTTCCATGAGAACTATCTTGCTACAAGAGGGTCCACTAAATAACAAAATTAAATGGTTTAAACTCAATCTCCAAAGATAAAGAAACAAATTCCTTATATTGATCAACTGTATGATTTTCAAATGGAGAAATAATCTGGGATTCACTTCAATTGTGCACCAACCCTTAATGGGGTCGTACCATATCCAATAAAAGAAACCAAGGACCCAACCACGATGGTATATTGGTCAAAATGTGACACAAACCATAACTGAACACGTGATGTGACCCCAGTAAAGGATTCACAAACCTTTCTCAGAAGATACCACTATTAAGCCCTTCAACCCAGCTTATCGACAAACCCCAATCCCAAAACACTCTTCAAATAGGAGGGGTTCATAGAATCAAAACATCCCACAATATCAGAATTAAAGAAACACATAATACCCACCATCCCAAAGAATCCATCATGACCACAATATATACATTAAAATCATTTCATCGAAAATAAACAATTCAACAGTTAGCATATCGACCAATGTTACCTCATGGGCCTTACACATGCATGTTTTTATGCCACACTGGGAACCCTCCTCATATCCATCCCATTAATAATCTAGTCATTCCATTAACTATCCATAAACCCCTATAAACCCATGCATGTGGTCGCTCACAGAAATACCAAAGGTTAAAAAAAATTCTTTCCACTTTTCATAACAAAAAAATCAACCAATACTTTATTTTTCTCAAGAATGATAAACATGGAATCAAAATACCAATAATTCAAATGAATACTCACTTTGAAGTAATATAAATCTATTTCAAAACAACTCAAGTCATTAAAACACCATTCAATAGTTTATAAAACTCTATTGGGAACACTTTTTCAAAACCAACATTAACATAATTTATTTCTTTCAAAAGATATCTAAACACACCATTTTCAATTAAAAAACCATTCTGAAAATTTAGTTCCAAAATTTCAAAAATCAATCCATTCTCAATTTATTAGAAAAACATTTCATGGAAACTTTATTATTCTTAAAACCAAGTCATTTTTTCTATAAAACAAAACTTCTATGATTCCAAATCTAAAGAATAGAATCCAATGTGAGAGGAAACTAGTTTCAGTGGGTGACTTGGAAATATGGTTGGTAGCCATATGCTAATCACTTAAAAAACATGGAGAGTGATATAGGGAAATATCCATGACTCCACATGTATTTCCAGGCCCTACTAGCTTACTAATACCATTCATCCAACTCTCTTTCCATTTCCCCAATCATCATCAACCATGAAAACCAAAGGAATCAGAAAAAACCAAACTTCCCCTAGAGGATATAATCAGGTCATGGTGTGTGCATGCAAAGCCCGCTAACCATAATCGGAATGTCATGTCCGGATAGTCCTAACTCTAGACTATCCTGATTGTTCCTCGTATAACAAGCCCCCAAAGAGAGAACCTCCATTGATACCTTTTTTCACGGATCGAATATGGTCTCCATCTAAACCGGCACCACACCCATCCCACGACAAGGACCTAAGGGTATTCCTGATCCCCACGGCTGGAACAAGTGCCCGGGTATCATAAATTGAATGTTGGGAACGATTTACCTGAGTTTATAATCTTAAAATAGCAAATGAATCCAATAAAACGAATCTGGATTTCTCAAACAAAATCATCTTATATATAATTTCAGAATTTAATTACAAAACATAAAAAAATTATCAAATACCATTAAAAAGGTAAAAAACCATAAATAATAGCCCAAAAACATCCACATGGAAAGATGCACCTCCTTTAAGCCATCTCCATAACACTACATCACGTTGGACTGCTAAAACCCGATCCATAGGCACAAAAGTTGTTCGCAAACCAATAGAAAAAAATCCAAAAGTCTACTTACATCAAAATGTGTAAGTAGTGTGTGGGAAAAATACCAGAAGGATACCACCACTAAGGTATTCCATGTGATAAACATTCAAAGGCAAAACACATGAATGTTTCCAAAAACAGAAAATTTTATTTTCAATTTCTAGAAGATGCAACATTAAAAATTAAAAAAAATCAAGTGGGAAATTTTAATGAATTAACTAATTTAAATAAAATGAAAAAGATAATGAAATTTCCCAGAAAACATAATGTAGGCCGACAGTAAGAGTAAATCATCTAATGAGAACATGAAATAGGAAATAAACCATAGTAACTAGCTCATTGTCGGTCCCAAGTACCTCATATATCTGTGATTAATCATCACAATATCTATTCTGGTGCACGAGACACTAGTAGGCAACAC
Source organism: Viscum album (assembly GCA_963277665.1). NCBI lineage: Eukaryota > Viridiplantae > Streptophyta > Magnoliopsida > Santalales > Viscaceae > Viscum > Viscum album. The sequence continues at coordinate 595,358,220 of OY728135.1, read as the reverse complement.
CATTATTCGGAAACAACACCAACGCTGCTTCATTATAATCTTTATTATTCATCAATCAACTGATTTAATCACAATACATATCTACCATGATATATACTCTTTGATAGAACACATTTAGAATCATTATATTTTCAACGGAAAGTATTGAACCTTCCCTATCTTCCAGCAATATCAATCATTCCAACAAAACCTGAATATGATAGGCAGCACCATTACTACCCCTTTTTTTTCATAAAACATGAATCACAAGTTCTACTAACTTCTGATATATGTGAAATAAAAATCATCAATACATCATCTTATTTTCCATGGAAAGACTTTTAACATGCATATATTCCATCATCCATTTATACAATGTGAAGGGATTCCCATTCTTCTCAAACATCCATGACAACATAATAGAATAAATTAAGTAAGATTCTTTTAATATCTTCTTCTCCATAAAACTTGGTCCCAACATATGTGTGCATGGTTTTCTAGGCATGGAATCATAGCTAAATAATCTATGCACCCAAATTGTGAACCCATAAATCGAGGATCCTAATTTCTATTATATGGGAACTTGGTTTTATATACCATGTTCCAACCATGAAAATATCAGTTTCCAATGTTACGTGGTTTTATCTAGAGGGGAACACGGTTTTGGAACATATTAAGACAACCTTTCATAACCCATAAAACCTAAAAAATTCTCTAAATTTCTAGAAATAAAACCCTTGTTATTCCCCAACCAATGAATGACAATTAGAATCTTCTTGAAGTTACAGAACAAATGTAGTAAGATTTTATAGGTAATATAACACATAAATGATAATAATTCACTCTACTAATTCAAAATATAATGAGTAAAGTGGTTAATAATGACCCTAAATCTCTGTACTATCATCTTTCATGGGAATATAAGATCCACATGATATTCCTTCAGTAATTTCTATTTTCCCATCCCCAACATAATTTTAATCCCTATAGATACTTTACAGGAAATATATTTTGGTATGTAGACGTTTATCCTTTCTAGTTTAACCTTTTACCCAATCCACTGGTATATTCATCCAATTCATGTTTGAAGACATATATGCTTTAATAACTTATATTGATAAAAAACCATATATCATATTTAAAAAATGTGTGAAACTCCAATAAATAAAAACTATCTCTGAAGTGTGTGATTATTCTATCTAAATATCATTATTTTGGTTTATATTGTGCATGTCATGTGTGGTGATGAAGTGGGTTAGAGATAATAGACTCTCTTGATGATGACCATGAGATGATTTAGAGAAACTAAATTTATATTATTTTGAATAGATAGAAATCAACGGGGATGATTAATTTTTAAATATTTGGTCCTTACCCCTGTATGATAATTCATATATTCTCATAATATTAAGAATAAATTCCAATCAGGTTTTTCATATGTGTTGTATATTTCAGCCATCAACAGTGTTTTGGAATGTATGGTTTTGTCATCTACCTCCTCTACTATCTCAATATAAATTCAAATAGTTTGATATATATTTCAATTTATAATGAAACAATTTTTTCCCCATATATTATCCATGATATAAATGATTAATACCCTTATTTACAATGGATACCTTAACCTTGTATAAGAAATTATAATGTCATATATGATTAAACTGGTTGAGGGTGTTTGGTTATTTCATTATAGAAATTAGAACAATGGTCATGGAACAGGAAACCCCCATAATTTATCCACCTTTGAAGAAATTTTAAATTCTCACACAGAGGCCTTCATTGGTTATGCCCTAACATGCAATATAAAAAGCGCCATAAACCCTATCTAGGCCAAGGGAACTATTAGGAATGAGAGTAATAATATCCCCTCAAATTCATATAATTTCAAAATCCTCCTCAAAAATGGTGTTATTGATAACCTACCTACTTTTGGATCCTACTAAGAAAATATTATACATTTTACAACCTAGATTTTCCATTAGTTTTCTTAGAATGGGTCAATTTAAAAGACCGTTGAACTATCACACTACTTAATTGACATCCACTTCCATGTACCTAGTAATTTATCCATCCTCCCATAGAATTTCCATATTAAACCAAAAAAACATTCATTAAAAAATACAAATGATACAATATATTTGTATCCCCTTCTTAGAGAAAAGTTTCTATTATCTTCTCGATCTATTCTCTTTTAGACTTTGTCATATTTCATGAAAATGGTTCCTTATTACCAACCAGATTATTGAAAATTTCATCCTCCCACCATTAATGTATATTGGATTCCAACAAGTTCATCTAAAATTTGATCTTCTAAATTCCTTTATTCATTTTTGGTTAAATTATATACCATTCAACTATATTTTAATTTAGGAATATCAACATTTTGTTCAGAATAATCCATTCATAACACAATATGGTAATATTCCATTTCATTTCAACATTGTCTATGAAACTGGTTGTAATGACCTAGGTATTTATAGATTGCTATATTTTCTAATATATTAATATTTTGGAATAAGATATTAATTTTATTTTAAATATGAAACTTTTTCTGAAAGCGTACTCTACACGCAACAACATATTTCTATGAAATCATACGTTGCACACAATATTGAGTTATACAAAAAATATGATAATAATAGTATTTTAAATGGTAGGTAACACATAGTAGTTGTATTACTGGGAATGAACATAACAAACTATATTATGATTTTATATTGTTATTAAATGTTTCTAAATTTATATAATGAATATTAGAGGCTTCAAATAATAATGAATCATATTTTAAGCATTAAATACTCTAATATTTTTAAAAGGACATTTTACTTCGTTTTGATGAAAAAACCTTTTTAAATATTATTTTTTTCTCTTTTATATATTCTATTTGAAAAAATAAACTTTTTTTATTTAATAAGAAAATTAAATTTACTTTTGATGAAAATTTGGAATTTTTTTGAAAAAATTTATATTTTTATGAATAGTGAAAATAAAGCATTTTAATTCAAAAATGCCTTTTAATATAATTTATATATATAGTTAAACTATTATTTAATTTTTTTTAAAGTTTAATTGGATTATATTTTCATCATTTAATACAATTGTGGCCATTATACGTAATCTCTGTTTTAAATTGGACATAACAACATGTCAATCTTTTGATTGTTATTACTTCGTAAAAACCTTTTTTTTTGTTTCGACTACAAAGATTAATTTTAAATTACTTAATGTAACATATTTATTTTTAATTTGGAAAAATGAATTCATTTTTAGTAACCAGGAGGTCAAAATTTTGTAAATAGGTACCTTTTTTTCCATTACTAATAGTATCTTCATATATTATTTTATTTACCATGGTAAAAGGTTAAATATATTAAATAAGGGTAAAAACTAATATTATAATAATAGTTAACTATAATGAAATGTGTCCTAATACTTTTTTATTATATTTTTCCAACCATTGGCATCCATGGGTCGATTTTGGTACCCCATGGATCCACATTGACGTGAAAAGGACATTTTATAAGAATTAATTTAATATAGAGAAAAAATATATCATAAACATATATCTTTTATTAAAACAGATTTTATTTGGTGTTGTATAAGTTATATCATAATTTATAAATATTCATTAAAAAATTTACTACATCATGCTATTTTATTTATAATTTTTAGACATCAAATATATAAATTTATTTTTGACACAATGATAATGTAGTGATTTCATTTTTAATGAATGATTTAAATAAATGAGATTATAAATGTTAAAATATAATTTTTAAACATTTTATGCAATAAAAGAATTTTAGGGTTGATTATGACTTGTTATATTTAAATTAATGAATGTTTTTATATATAATAAAGTTGTTATGTATTTTGTAACATCATGATAAGAATAGTTTAAAAATTTACATAAATGAGTTTTTAAAACAAATAAAATTTTATTAACTGATATAATAGTCCTAAAAATCTAATATTCTTCCAAATGACTTAAATAATGTTTTAAATATCATTAATGAAACACTTGAGGTTCTATTGTAATTTTACAGTAACTATATTAACAATATAGTATGAATATACAAGAATACATGGTAAGAGTTAAATTAGTTAACTAAGGGTTAAAGCTAATGGATAAGGTTAATTTTGTGACTTAGACCTTTCTAAAATCTATTGGAATAGATATTTTTGACCCAAAATCATCTTATATTAAAAATAAATTACATTAGAACCATATTAAACCTAAAATCATGTTATAATAAAATTATATTTGAATTAATTCCTATAGTGCACCCCCATCTTGTAAAAGGAAATAACCTCTAACCCTTAATCACACCTCTAAACCCCCATCACTCATACAAACTCTACCCAAATAATCTCTCAACATCTCTAACTTCCTCAGAGAATAATCATCGTAGGCTTAACATAATTCAGTAAATTCTTTTTAGCTTAAATCAAAAGGAGTTACCCGATTAGAGGTAATGTCTTATCTCAAGATTCTTTCATTTATTTTACATTTCCAACCCTATAAACACTCTTTAATCCATTTATTTAAAACAAAAAAGTATATGAAATATAATATGTGGTTTTTATGATAATGATTCAATCTGTACTTACACACATGTTCATTTAATGGATAAGAACATGATGTTTCAATCTATAGAGAAGTATTCCCTCACGAAACGATGATTTTTCGATTTTCCCATACCACCTCTCATGGTGGAAATTATGATGTAACTAAATTTCTATATGATCTATTTTATATTAATATTTTCTTTTTGATTCTCTAATTAGTTTTTAAAATCATACATTTATGATATTCATGATGTGAAAATATGATAATTTCATTTGAGGAAATGCGAACTACAGCCCCTTGATGTGATTTAACTCATTCATTCCATACATGGATCTTATAAAGGTTGGAGTTAATAGATATGTAACGTATTATATTATATCAGTATTATAATTCACCAATGTATCATTTAGTTTTCATTTAATTAATATGAAAAATAAATGAATGTAGCATTCCTGCAAACATATGACTTACCATATCCTTGAACGCTGCATTTTAATTGTTATCTTAAAATGTTATGGAAAATTTTAAATACATATATACTTCATAAATATGATATTTAAATCAAGAATACTATTTTAGAGATAATTAAATTTTGACCACATGGAAAATTTGTAAATACAACAAGATCATTTTCGACTCAACTACAAATATAAACAAAAGGACCGATATAAACATAAATAACTATGTATTTATTATAATGAGGTAACAAGTGATATAAAAAGAATAATAATCATGAAAAAGGAACTTAACCATTTATAAATTATCTTATGTTTATTATTCATGGAGAATAATTAATATACATGACGAGTCAGACTCAAGGTAAGGGAACTATTCACCCTCCGCTTTTAGTAAAAGAGTTCTTTTATGTTATGTAATTTATTACCCGTTTTCATATGTTGGGATAGGTTCTTCAGTATAATTATTGTTGTAAATTTTATGTTCAAGTGATGAGATACAATTTTATATTTCATCAACTCATTTCTAAATTTTTATATGACGTCGTTAGGCTGCCAAATTTTCATATGGAAATTTCTAAACTCAATTTCCACTAATTAGGTTTTAAGAATTATTTATTAATTATAAAATAAAAAGATTATGTGTTCAATCATTGTTTATAAATTTATTTTGTAATTTTCACTTCCCATTATGTAGATATAATTTTTCTACACATAATCAACCCATTTATAAATTCTTACGTCATTTATACGAACTTTGTAAGGGAAATCATAGCTCAATTTTAATTCATTATGTTAAATATCATGGTCTTTTGTTTTTTTTCAAGAATTTGTGTGAATGAACTATGATTATTTTACAAATAATATCCACTTATATTGGGTGTATTTATATATTTCACAAAAAATTATGTCATTAATTTATCTTCAATCTAATGATATGATCGTTGTAATTGACTTCGCATGAATCTCATTTCATTGAGGAATATCTTGATTTATAAAATAATTTATCTTATATGGTGTATAAAATCCATTGAATGTTAACATCATTAAAAGGGAATATTATTTCTATGAATCGATTTTTAAAATGGAAAAAAAATGTTTCTTTTTAACGTACATGATGACAATGACATTTCTGTCGCCATGAGAATTATTTGATATTTGGATTCCTTAACAATCCATAGTTTTTTAAAAATTAAAATAACTACAATTTTTCCTTTTTTATGTATTTTGGAATTTAAAATGGTTTGAAGAATCCTTTATTATTACAAATATTGAGATGATAAATTTTGATTGCAATGTGGAAATTTTTTCTTACATTTAGTATTGTTTTTTGTGTTATGATTATGTTATGGTTCTTGGTAATTTTTTACATATACAGGTGGATCCATGATAAACCAAGGGCATGTAAGCCTAATATAGATATCCAATTCATTGGGTAACTTTATGGAGGTAAACATTAATATTTATCCTATGATATTTAGGGAATATAATGTGATGGGTTTTCCATATGTAACTCCCTATATAGTTGTGAAAGTTACATTATAACTATGTTATGGATTCCACAAGTGACCTTTGTGATTTATGATTTCTATGTGTTATTCATAAATCATATGATTTCATGAGTTATGTTAATGATGGTATGTTATATGAGTAAAAAGTATGATTTCATTGATTTGTATGAAATGATGTTATAATGTTTTATTTCCTTATTTTATAATCCTTAATAAGAAATCTATGCTCATCACATGTTTTTAAAATATTTTCACATGGTATAAGGAAGGGTCAGATAGTGGAATAATTCATAATGATTTATATCAAGAAGATAATTCTTGTTTTATTTAAGGAGTTTTATTGTTGTGAAAAAATTTGTTTGTGTACAAGTGAATACTTTTTTATATTTCAGATCAAATGTAATAGTTATGGCCTAATTCTCTAAAACTCTAAACAAGATAATATCCTTAATGTGAATTCTTGATTTAACTAAATATTAAGTAACTATTTAAGGATGAGGTCTTATAGTTCATATCAGAGGTCTGTTTAGATAACTGTAGATGATATGGTGTTATTTAGGAATAAGTGACATAACCATATTGGTTAACATATTAGAAAGTGTCATATTTATTTTACATAAATTGAGAGAGTTTAGGTTAACCTGAATAAGTATATCTTAGTGTTTACCCTCATCATAAAATAGTTTATGATGATTTTACTCATATAAGTACAGCGACTTTTTGGTTTTTGTAATTGGTTTGATCTAGAAGGAACCAATGTAAAAATGTATATAGAGAATACTGTGGTGGTTTTATGAATTAGAAATAGAATTAAATGGGATTTTTAATGATAACTGTTGTGGTTATTCATAACCAAAAATCCGAAGACATGATCGATAACTTGAACCTTGATGATTTTTCTATGGAATCATATACTCGAGAAAAGAATCCCAATGAATGTTAAGGTAATAATAATAAATGTTAGTGTATTTAAAAACTCATGTGTCAATGATATGGAAAGAAACACCAAGGAAAATTCATCAAAGGGACGAGAAGATGTTTCAGGTGTGGTAATGAAGGTCATAAAGAAATAACCTCCCATGGAATATGGAAGCATCTTGTAGTATCCATGAAAGGGAAGGAAGTTATTTTTAAAGGATAAATTGAATGTTTTAAATGTAGTGTGTGTGGTCATTATAAAAATATTTTTCCTACGATGAAGGTTTGTTAATGGGATCATCAATATCATACACATATATGTTTACAAATTCATGATTCCATTCCAATTGAATATGGGGAGACTGAACATGACCTATGAAAGGAATGTGTTATTTTTAGATCATTTTTGACACTAATTAAATCTTGGCACATTATACATGATTTTTTTTATAAGAATGAATTATAAAAGATTAAGATTTAAAAACATGGGTAAAGGATCATGTAGAATGTTCGATAATTATGATGTCTAAAATTTAGTAATTCAAGAGTTATGTTAGATATCTGGGTGATGAAATAATTTAACGTATTAATGCTCTTTTGATGACGGGATTTCTTTAGAAGACTTTTCTCTTGTATGTGTAACCTTGATGTTGTCTATGATAAAAGGATATTTCAAGTAGAATCATCTATTCATTTGTGGATATAGTTATAAAGAACTATTTGGGTTTAAAGATCCTTAAATTTTAGGAAATTACATGTTATTACATTTTGGGATGAAAATGTGATGTATGAGATAACATTTGAGGTTAACACATGTTATAGATATTTTTAAGGGTTTCATCTCATTTTTTTAATTTTATTATAATTATATAGTTTTTGAAAAAGTACAACACATAGACCATGTGACAACTTGTGGCTTCGGACGAAGCTGTGGGAATCGAACCCACAACCAAAGTGCGACAAAGATTTATCACCTACCACTGGACTACCTGAAGTATCTGATTATTATGAAAAATTCTATTTAGATAAATTGTTTTATACATAAATAATATATTGAATTTTGGACCATATGTTTTATCAAATAGATATCCTTAGTATAGGAAAATAAAATGATGATTATGTCATAACAGTTATTTTGGAAGATGTTCAATATTTTGGAAACTCTATATTAATTAGGGAAATTGAATACAATGGTATTTTATTTGTGGAGTAATTCTTGGAATTTTTATTTTAGAAGAATATATGTTTTTATTGTGGACATATAGATATTAGGGTTATTTATGGAATTATTAACCTATCATAGAGAAAAAGTGATTAGGGTAATTACAATTCAGTATGCAACTTTTAGATTAGTCGATGTTATTTAGAGATAAATGTTAAGATTTAATGTGGAAAACTATGTGATTAAATCCTTTTGAGTTTTGGGATTTATATTAGTTTTGATTATTATTAATAATTTTAAGGATAGTTGTTTGTTGAATGGATATTGTTGATATTTGGGTTTTTCTTGTTGAATTTTAGAGATTATGAGTAGTAATTATTTATATAAATGACTATCCTTTTTAGGGATTATCTGATATCATACAAACCATTTTAGTTTTGGTTAACGATTAATGATTGGGGAAATAAATATAGTTCATATTTTTTGGATTATGTGATTCTCTAGAAGGTGATTCTAGCACTTCAGGTTTGACCATGTCAACATGAATACTCATCATTTGGAAAAAAGATAAGTTTGTGGTAGAAATTTTGTAAAGGATGAAACTCCACTTGAAAGGTAAGTTTATTTCATTATGTTCATAGTCATTCTCATAAATAAATTCCTCAAAATTATGAAAAGGATCATAAAAAAAAATTCCATTCACTTTTCCAAATGGGGAATCATATACCATTTAACTCATTACAATTTTATGTTTTTTAGGTAATTAACTTTCCCCTGATCATGTTTTTAATCACTCTATATCAGAATGTTATGGTTAATTTCTCTTCCATATCCATGATTTCCTACATGGAATCCTAGAATGGGTTATCTCAGGTTACCACTGTAGGTTTATTTATTTATTTTAATGTGATAGTTATATTGACTCGTTTTCTGATGTGGGACGTTCAATGAAGTTTCCATGCCCAATTTTAAAATTGTAAGGATGCAATTTCCAAAAGTGGATAAGGATGTAACGAACCAAGTATTTATAGAATATTAAATTTTATTTTCCATTAATATTTATGAAAAATATAATAATTTTATGTTAAATAGTACACTATTTTCAATAGTGTATTCGACACACAAAAATGGATTTCTATGAAATCTCACGTTTCACACAACATTGAGAAATACCAAAAAATAATACAATAATAATATTCTTTTAAAAGGTAGTTAATGCATAGAATTTGTATTTATAGGAAGTAAAATAACTAAATATATTATTATTTTACATATTTAATAAATTTTTTTACATTTTTCTAATGAATATTAGTGACTTTAAATAATAATGAATCTGATTTTAAGCAGAAAATACACTAATATTTTTAAAATGTCGTTTTACTACATATTATTTAATAACCATTTTTAAATCTAGTTTTCGTCACTTTAATATGTTATATTTGAAAAAATAAACTTTTTCTATAAAATAAGAACTTCACATTTACTTTGGATGAAATTTTTGTATTTTTTTGATAAAATTCATATTTTTATGAATACTAAAAATTACAACATTTTAATTCAAAAATGCCTTTAAATATAATTTATTTATATAGTTAGGTTATTATTTTAATTTTTTATAAAGAGTAATTGGATTATATTTTTATCATTTAATCCAATGATGGTAATTATAAGTAATTTCTCTTTTAATTTGGACATAAACACATCTCAATCATTTGATAGTTTATATTTATAAAAAACATTCTTTTTTGGTTTCAACAAAATGAATTATTTTTAAATTCAATACTAAAAATTTTGTGTATTAAATTTGAAAAAATCGATTCCTTATTTGGAATCAGGATGTCTAAATTGTGTAAATAGGTACCTTATATTTTTAGACATTATAAATAGATATTTCAGTAATTATTTTATTTACCATGTTTAGAAGTTAAATGTTGTAAATAAGGGTTAAAAATAATATTACAATAATTTTAAACTACCCTAACATGTGTACTAATCATATTTTATGAGATATTTCTGACCATGGGAATCTTTGGGTAGATTTTGGGACCACATGGAGTCACATTTATGTGAGAATGACATTTTATAGTAAATAATTTAATGTAAAGAAAAATTTAACTTAAATATATATCTTTTACTAAAACAATTTTTATCTGGGGTTATATAATATATCACTTAGACTGTAAATATTTATTTGAAAGACAAAATTATTTACTACATAATGGAATTCAATTTATAATTTTTATACAAAAAATAAATAAATTTATTTATGACACAATGTTGATGTAGTTATTTCCTTATTAATGAATGGTTTAAAAAATCAAATTAAAAATATTAAAATAAATTTATTTTGAATCTTTATATTCCATACATGAATTTTAGGGATGTTTGTGAATTGTTATATTTAAATTAATGAATGTTTCTTGAATGAATCAAATTGTTATGGATTTTTTAAATACATGAAATGAATAGTATAACAATTGACGTAAATGAATTTTTAAAACAAATACTGTTTTATTAAATGATATAATAGTCCTAAAAATAAAATATTCAGAAAAATGACATAGATAATGTTCAAAATGTTATTAATGAACCACTTGAGGTTCTAATGGAATTTTATAGTACCTATAATAACAATATAGTATGAATATACAGGAAGACATGGTATGAGTTAAATTTGGTAAGTAAGGGTTAATGCTAAAATATAAGGCTATATTTTTTACTTAGAACTCTGTAAAACCTATTTTATTAGAGGTTTTTGACCCAAAATCATTTTATCATTTAAATACATTACCTATTGAAAAAAAATACTACAATAACTTCCTAAAGTATCCCCCATCCCTCTAATAAAAGGTAATAAACTCCAACCCCTAATCACATATCTAAAGCCCCTCGCCATGCCCAACCTCTACCCAAAAAATCTCCCAAAATACCTCTGTTCTTCCTAGAATCCTCACCTTATTTGGAAGGCAATCCAAGAATTCCTTTTAGCTTAAATCATGAGTAGTTACCCGATTTTAGGTAATGTCTTCTCTCAAGATTCTATCATTTATTCTCTTATCCAACCCCCTAAACTCTATTTATTCCATTATTTTATAATAACACATGTATATTCAATATACTAGGTTTTTTTTTATAATTATTCGAACTAAGCATACACACACTTACATCTAATGGATATGAACATATTGTTTCTGTGTAAGGTGAAGTACTACCACATGAAGCGATGATTGTTTGATTTTCCCCTACCACATTTCATGGTGGCCATTATGATGCCACTGTATTTATATATGATATATGATATATTTATATTGTCTCAATGATACTATACATTTTATTTTCAAACATACATTTTTTCTATTCATGATGTGTAAATATGCTAATTTCATTTGATGAAGTGAATATTACCACCCCCTCAAAGAGATATGTCTCGTTCATGACATACGAGTAACACATAATGGATAGAGTTAATGAAATTATATAACATATGATAATATACTGGAATTATAATATTCCTATGTATCATTTATTTTTCATTTCATTACTATGACAGATAAACGAAAGCAACGTTCATGTGTGCGTATGGTTTACCGTCTCCATGAATGGTGCATTTCTTTTCTTATATCCAACTGTTATGGACTTTTATAGATAAATATATAAGGGATATATTTGATATTTAAACGATGTATACTCTTCTAGAGATAATTTAATTTTGACCACATTTATAATTTTTAATTACAACAAGATTATTTTCGACTCAAGTGCCAAATATTGACAGAATGACTGATATAAATATAAATAATTATGTAATGTTTATAATGAGGTAATAAGTGATATAAATGGAATAATAAACATGAAAAATTTTCTTAACCAAGTATAAATTAACTTATGTTTATTATTTAGGAAGAACAAGGAATATACATGACGATTCAGACTAAAAGTAAGAGAACCTTTCACCCTCTTCTTTTAGTGAAAGTCTTATTTTATATTATGTCTTTTAATTTCCATTTTCTTATAATGGGATATGTTTTTATATATAATTATTATTATACAGGTTATGTCCAAGTTATGAGAGTCCATTTTCTATCTCATCAACTCATTTTTTTAATTTTTATGTGATTTTGTTAGGCTTCCAAATTTTTATAAGGGAATATCTAAAATAAATTTCCACTAATTAGGTATTATGCATACATCATTTATTATACTATGAAAATATTATGTGTGAATTCACTGTTTATTTATTTATTTTTTAATTTACACTACCCATTGTTTAGATATAATTTTTCTACACATAATCACCCCATTGATAAATTATTACGTCATTTATATGAACCTTGTTTGTGCAATCATAGACTGATATACATTGAATGAGTTAAATGTCCATGTCATTGGTTTGGTTTTACCACGAATATGTGGGAATGACCTCTAGTTTTTTATACGTAATATCCATATATATATTGTTTGTTTTTATATTTTTCGCACATAATTATGTCATTGACATACCCTTATTATAAATATAAAATCCTTGTAAGAGACTTCATCTTAATCTCATTTTTTTAGCCATATTTTTAATTATAAACAACATTATTTTTTATGGTGTATAAACCCTTTTGAATTTTAATTTCATTTAATGGTAATCTTTTTTCTATGAATCATTTTACTAAATGACAAAAAGAACATATCTTTTTAAAGTATGCAATGACAACAAACTTTCTTCCACTGTGATAATTCTTTGATATTCATCTTACTTAACAAGTGGTAATGTTTTAAATGGAAAATAACTACCATATAACGTTTTTATGAATTTTATAACTTAAAATGGTTTGATAAAGCATTGGTTATGCCAATGTCGTGAAATGATATATTCTGATCATAGTGTGGAAATATTATCTTTCCTTTATTCTTGTATAGGTGTTATTATTATGTTATGGTTCTTGATCATTTTATACATATATTGGTGGTTTTGTGATAAACCAAGGGAGGGTGGGCCTGAGATATCAATCTCATTCATTATGTAATGTGATAGAGGTAAATGTTAATGTTTGTCGTATAAGATTTATTGAATATAATGTGATGGGTTTTTCAAATGTAACTCCCTATATACCTATGAAAGCTATAATATATGTATTTTATGGATGTCACAAGTTACCTTTTTGATTTATTATTTCTATGAGTTATTAATAAATATTACTATTTCATGATGTATATTAAAGACCTTATGTTATATGAGTGAAAATTATGATTTCTTTGATTTGTATGAGTTGATGGGATAATGTTTTATTTCTTAATTTTATAAATCTTACTACGCTTTTTATAGTCATCCCATGTTTTTGATTTTTTTTTCAGAGGGTATAAGGAAGGGTAAGAGAAAGGATGAATTCAAGAATATTTATATCAAAAAGATAATTCATGTTTTATTTAAGGATTTTTATTGTTGTGATAAAATTTTATATATTATTAGTTTCTACTTTGTAATATTTCATATGTAATATAATAGTTATGGCCAAATTCTCTAAAACTATAAACCTGAATGGATCCTCAATTATAATTCTTGATTTACCTAAATATTTTGAATTTTTTTATTCTGGGGACTTATACATCCCCCTTGAATCCATCTGTTGGTGAATAAAAAATTCATGGTTATGGTTTTAGAGGCACATAACTGAATCAAAATGGATGTTTGGCCATAGAGGTACATATATAGATAAGAAACCATTACATTATCAAAAAACTAAATTTCCTTATAATTGGTAAAAAATATTTCTAAATTCCCCAATATTTTTTCATCCTTATTATATTAAATCAACATGTAGTTATCTCTTTTGAAACTAATACCCACAATACTATAGGGAGATGAAAATTTCATGATATCTTGAATATCTTGAAATAATAAGTGTTACCCCTTTGTTTATGAAATCGTAAAAAATCATGTTGATGTTCCCCCCTCATGGATCCATGCATTTGACCCCATATCAAAATGGTCCATGTTATCTCAAAGAGTTTCCCTTTCCAAAATATTAAATTTAGCTTAAAAATGAAATAATTAATGCAAAATTATTATCACTATCAATTCGTGTAATATACTAGTCATATAAATAATCATTTTTACCAACCATGAAACCCTTAAAAAACACCCAAATATTGTTATTCATGGGAGTCTAATATATTCACCCCTTTTAACCATGTTTACACAAAAAAATTAGAATGTGACATGCCTTCTATTTCACCTCTATAATTGATGCTAATGAAAATTTCTTTTTTCAAAAACAATTAAAAATGAATTATTTTATTTCTTTTGCTCCAAACCACAATCATTCCAAAAAAATAGAAATCATTTCGATGGTATAAGAGAACTTAGTATTGTGAAATTATATAGAAAATATCATAATAATATTAATATTTTTCTACCCCCAAAAGATAATAAACCTTCTGTTTCTTAGAGTTATGTTAATATTTGTGAGGTATAATGATTAAATTAATAGAAAATGGAAAATATAAATTAATTTATTTTAGATCATCTCCATATATATATAATCAGGTTATTAAAAAATATTTGTTTTCACTAGATTTAGTAGTACAGTTATGTAGATCCATAGTTAGTATTAGAGTGAGGTTAAAAATTTTTGATTAAAGAGCTATAATTTTTTTGGATTGGGATGCGGTAAAACTAGTAAAATCCATAGAGATAGGCCAATGTATTGGATAAAATTGTCATATTTTGGGGAAATACTGATTATGTGGTATTTTAGAAATAACATCTCTATCTGGATAAAAATAATTAGATCTGGGATTTACCATAGATGCACTTATCAATAATAACCCAGAAAAGATTTATTGAGTATTAACTCAAACATCAAATGGTGAGTAAGAAGTGTTCCAAACTTTACAAAAATTTCTAAACAACTATGTGACATTATTTTGCCTATTCAGGTACTCTATATATAAAATTATAATTTTTTAATGGAATTTTAGGATGTAAAAAATAAAGAGATAATTTTTTCGACTTAATGAAAATATGACCATGGACAACCTTGTTTATACTAATAAATTTAAAGGATAATAAAATTATATCATTGATAAAAAACATTATCATATATAAAAGTTAAGGATTAATTCGAAAATACATCTTATGATTGAGTTTTCATATGAAAATTATAATTTACTAATATTTTATTAGAAAATATCATAACCTTTTTTGGTTTTGTATTTAATTTTAAATAGGATCATGGAAAACATAAGTGAATTGTATATCCCTATAAAATACTATAACCAAATATAAAATCATATATGGTATAAATATTTGAGATAAATGGAAATTTCAATAAATTTATATTATGTTGGAAATCATTAGTCTCTAATTTTGAAAGATTTTGAGGTTGATATATATCAGTATAAAATATAATTTTAGTCTCTTTTGAAACAATTAGAACGTTTCATTTTTTAATTATAAATAATTTTATGAGGAAATAATTTATTTAAGGGTGTAGAATGTTATTCACATATATTTTATTATATATATTCATTTATTTTTATAGTATTTTGAATAGCTATTTTCACATGCGACACCAATTCAAATCGATCTTTGACATATTTTTTTATGAAAAATATAATCGTTATAATGTAGCCTATGGATTGGATGGGACAAATAGTGGTAAAAATATTTAATATATACATTTATAAAAAATAATTGTAACATTTTTTGCTATCTAAGTGTTAAAATATTATTAGTACAGTTAAGCAACAAGTAATATCATTTTACACATAAAATGTATTTCTTTATAAATTTTTTCCCATGAAATATGTATTTTAACTTTAATAATATATATATATATATTACTTTTTAATGATGATAAAACATATTTTAAAGTTTATAATATATTAACACTAATTTAGTATGTAATTGATTGGAATAATAAAAAAAATTCATAATTAATTCATATTCCTATAAAAATAGTATTCATTATATTTTATGTTCCATTTAAAAGTAAAATTCCTAAGTTCAAAAATTTTAATTAAAAAAATTAATTCCATTTTTTGGATTTATAATGAATATATTATCTGATGATTAATCATTTGAATTGTCTCAAAATATTTCTTTTTGTGAATTGTGAAAAATATAATTTCTTCTAGTACCTTGACATTTATGGATTCATTGGGATAAAAGAATGACATTGAAATTTATGGAAGATATTTATTTTCCAAATATATATCATATATGACATTATAATTTTATAAATTATTGATATTATTTTAAAAATAATATTTTATATAAAACGTATGTTTATTTTTTCAGAAATTCTATTAATGTGTTATGCATTTATTATATTGAATAAAAATTATCTCACTTTTATAAAATAATTATATTTAAATGGTATTCATATTTTCAATCACAATATCTAAATTATATAATAAGGATAATTTTATTAAGAGTGTTGAAAATAAGTAATTATGGTTAAAAAGGAGATACCATGGTAAAATATAATTTATGTAAAAGATAAATATAAGGAAAAATCCATAAAATAGAAATAAAATTGACTTGAAATTAGTGATTCATTATAGTTTAGAACCATACTCATCTCATATCCATTATTTTCCTCATTTGGATCCATCTTCATTGAATAATGTCTTTTCATATTATATTATTACAAGATATGTCACTCTCCTAACTTATAAATGGGATCATTCACTATCTCATTTTAACAACACTATAAAAATAAAATGTTACTTGCGTATTTTCTATTTTAAAATCCCCTAGAGCCCTATATCACATGAGTAAGCCTCTTTATCGGTATAAAATCCCTAAATATTTAATTTTTCAAGGGTTTATCCTAGAAAATATTCAAACACTCAATGTTAGAACTAATCAATTCTAATTTTATTTCATTTTCCCTTCTCATAAAAATATAATTTTATAATTATTATATAATTTTATAAATATTTGTAGCATACTAAAAAGTCATATGTTAATTAGATAAATATTATCTACTAATCTCCTTTAAAAAATATAGAATTTCAATCTTTCATACATATAGACTACCATCTCCATGAAGAAATGTATTACATTTATCATAATGGTCAAATATATTAACTTCTAAATATAAATTTAATATTTAAATATGAATTTTATAATATATCAAAAAATTTAAAAATGTTTAATCATTTTATACCTTCATTTTATTCTAATGAATTTAAAACCATCTATAGTGTTTACATGTAGAATATTGTCTTTGCATAAGGATGTATATATTTTTTCATCAACCTCTTATTTAGGTTTTCATTTTTTGAATAATGGTGGCCAAGTATAGTTTGGAGATGAAAATATTTTATTAGGGAAAATGACCTCATGAGCTGGTGTGTGTATTTATTTTAGTTAATAGAGTCCTATAATAAACATGTTAAAGTGGATTTTTAAAGTTTCCATTGAGTTTTAATGGATTTAGTTGTGGTTCAGGATTTTCAATAAAATATGGGATTAAATTCCCTTTCACAAAATTTACATGAAGTTTCAACGAATTACACTTTATGTAACTCTTTATAGGATAAAGGAATGAACCAGGATCATTTTGCGAATTTGTGAGAAAACATAAATCAATTTGCATGAAATGTAATGTTTGATCACTGAAAAATTCACCTGAGGAAACATGAATTTTGGAAAACCTTATTAATTAAGAATTATATGTTGTTTAGTATCTTTTAAAATCAGAAATTCCTCAGTCTTGATTGTTTTAAATCCATGATAGACATAAAATTTTCTTATACCCACATTTATCCATTCTATATAAATCCATACGAAATTTAAATGTAATTTTGGAGGCCCTCATTCATTTCAGACATCCTGATAATGTGATAAATCTATTATAAATTATTTCATAGGTGTTACGATATTACATTCTTGTTTCTTATTTTCCTGATGCAATCATTTTTACCAATTTGGAAACATGTTTTTATATTTATAATTTGTGATTCAGTTCTTTATATTATCATATACATTTTAATTCTTGTAGGAATTTTATGTGGGAGCCATTTATTAATAAAAATATAAAGGAATTTGGTCTAAAATCAAACCCTATGGTATATTTAATTTTTAAGTATGTGTTATATTGTGATTTTTTTGACAAACATGATCATTTTTAGTTGAATGATAAATGATGGTAGATACTTAGTTAGATTATTTCCATAGCTCCCTTTGGATTCAATGTTGTTTAAACCCATATATTATCTACCCATTAGGAGAGTAAAAACTTGAATAATAATTAATTTGATAATGGATTAATGTATGATTTATGATGAAATTGGATTCAGGTGATTTCTTGTGATTTATTCCTCTTGGAATAATTATATTCGTGTGATGAATAAATATTATATGACTATGTACTTTGGAATGTAATAAATATATAAATAGATGGTAATTGATATAGAAATGGTAATTATTAGAATTATCCACTGTGACATATGATATGTGGTTTTTATTATTTATAGATTTTATGACTTTTAGTGATATTCATTATAAAATTATTGTATAATGGTATCTATATAGAGTGACGCAAAAATGATTAAATTGTTTTCTCTTACTATATTAATTCTGAAATGATTATATAACGGTCTCTACCTAAACTGATGCTAAAATACTTTTATAGAGGTCTCTTCCTATATTGACATGGAATGATTCTGTAAAAATATCTAACCGTATTGATACTAAATTAATTATATATGGTGATGTGCCCATTTTCATGTTTTAATTCTTATAGGTCTTTCCCTATATGCTGAAAAATTTATATAATGGTAATTGTTTGGTGATACTGTAAAACATATTGGCCATTACCCTGTTATATAATTATACTATTTTCACTTATATTTTCTCGAATAGAGACAATGTTGGTAATGGTATTTCATAGATTATAGTTATGGATTTCATGGTGGTGTTACATGCTCATGGAATTTAGACATGGTGTGAAATAAGGTTAATTATTGTATATAATTAATGTTTTAATTAATACCTCTATTTTTCACTCTATTTGAGGCACTATTAATCAGACTGTTCTATTTAGACATGGAGGTGTCGACCTATTGAGTCTTACTCACATTTTAATTGGTATGCCATATTAAAATTGGATTGACTACATGGATACCGGTTTGTAGAAAGGTCAGTGGAATTTTTGGTTGATGGTTGATTACTGGATGGGTTGGAGCTTGGAATAAACACCAACATGGGGTTCTAGACTATTGTTGTCAATTTATTTGTGTTAGTAGGCTATTTTTTTATTTTTTTTATAGTTTGAAATTTAGATACAATTCATCCTATAATTACATTGTTCATCATTTTTTTGATTTCTTAGTTCTCCATTTTTTTACTTTCATGTTATATGTTATATTCCTTCCACTATTTATATTACTTTTATTTTTTTTATTTCAAATGTATATTACCTCTCTACCAGGGGGAATAGTATCCCCACTATATTTAGAACACCCCCACATCTTTGCAGCTACTTCTGGAATACGGTGACTCCTGATTCAATTCCATTTACCAACCTAATTTGGGAACATAAGTGAGTTTAGGATTAGGAGATGTTAGAAAGTTGTCTCAAAGGATTCAATTTTTCTTTTTTTTCTATTTATTTACTAATATGGAAAGATTTTCATCATACCGTATAGTTTTAGGAATATGTATCGATCTTGTTCATGTTAGTATCTAACCCATTTATGAGTGAAAATATGAGTTTCCATGGATGGTAATATTTTTCATCATGTTCTATTATTACAGTTGATGACATTTCACCTAGGGTGATTCACATGTTGTGTGATGTTATTATTTCATGAGATTTCTGCTCGTGTCCTAGTATGGTATGAGATGAGTATTAATGCTTCTTGGTATTCATATAAGGATATATCATAACATTCATTATTCATGATAGAAACATATTTATAACGTGCGATATATTTTCCTATATGAACTGTAAAATTAGATACCTATTATAACAAATAAATTATTTGAATTAATTAATATTTCATTATAAAAAACATGTGTGAAACAATGAGGGAGACCCTAATCCTGTGGTTCTCTATTTTTATCACATATTGAGGTTGACCTTGTTTTTATCGAGTATTCAATAGAGTGTGTCTTTCTTGTAGATAAAATTCATCCTCAACATCTTCTAATAGAGCATCAAGGGAGTAGAAATCACGATGCTCTGAATGTAGTTAAACTATAGAGTCATGTTGTTCATAAGGGTGGGATATATGTTATACTTCAAAAATTCTACTTTTGGGCCATGTGATCTATTGTAAGAGATATTGTTTTCATTGTGAAATAAATGTATGAGTTAATGAGATAGTTCAAGATGTATCATCCACCTATATTCACTAGGGATTGAGTCCCCCATTTAGCTATGTTATATATTTGGTCCGTTCAAATGAAAATTATGACACTAAAGACTCCTACTAATATTAGAGTGAATTTATTTACAAACATGATCTGTGGACCATTCAAGCATTGGTGGGACATTCTAGAGAATGTTGGTTTTATGTGGATTTTTCCTAGAAGGTCATCAAGGAATGGTTTCTGATCCAATTCTATCTAGATACATCTATGGATGATAAGGTTCACAATTTTTTGCATCTGACATATTATATAATGTCATTCATGTAATATGAAAGGGGTTTTAATCATATTTCAATGATATTCACCATCTTTTACTGATGATGATTTATCTGAGGTGGGCTGTTTACATTTTGGACTTTTTAACGAGATCATGTCATCTGTTAATTTCTATTACTTAAGTATCTTATAAAATGTTATGGATCGTGAACTAATCACATAAGGGAATCGTAGAGGTTCCCTATGTAGTGTTGAATATATTTCATTAGGGTAAATGATAGATCTTCTACAACTTCAAGGGGCACTGATGTTACAATTATCGATAAAGAAACTAATGGAAGAGCAGTCAGGACAATGGGAATACACCTGAAGACTATGTTCCATTGTATTCCAATCGATGTGAAATGTCTGGACACATGATGGCTCATTTTATATACCCCACATTGGTGTGTCATTCTTGATGTATTTTGGGTGACCTTATAAGGTTTTATAGGGACATACAGTAGTAGAGTGGTGGTTGGGGATCTAGATAGGTACCCATGTTTAGGAAGGAAACAACTATACCATAGCGGACTAGTAATTAGATTACCACTATATTTTCTACTTGAGGTAGGGGATGTTGTACCCTTGTCCCAGAGTTTCCATTTTTGAAAGAGGGAACCCCACATGAGAATTATACAAGAGCACACAGTATAGGGGAAAGTTAGTTGTATGTTATGATGACGACTATGGATTGGCTAGATGTATGAAATTATACCATAGAAGAACAATTCTTGTATAATACCCCCATAATTTCATTTTTTTTTAGATATAGTCTCACCACATTACGTTTTATCTTCTTATTTTGAAAATTTATTGGGCTTGTTTGTGGATAGGATGGATGGTTTTTTTGACAATTGATAAGCTGTTCGGTGTGACCTAAGACAATATAAAACATTGTTAGGCATGTTTTATAGATAATTGTGGTTCACAGTTTCATTTTGGAAATAATTATACATGAAATTATATGTTTTGATTTTATTTCTATTATGGTTTCTTTATTTCTATAGAAGTATTATATATAATGTTACCAGAGGATATTTACCTTAATTTATCCATAAGGAGGATGTTAATTTCATCATGGTGAGTGGGATATTTAGGTTGGTCATGTAGGATTCATTCAGTGAAGACCCAATTTTCCCACATCTTAAATATATGGTCATGGTCCGGATGATGGTAGAATGGAGGAGGATAATTTTTCACTTGTGGTGTACATTTTTCATGATATCCTTTCAAATTAGTTCAATGATTTACTTCTAGAGTGGAATATCATGTTCAAAATCAAGTTAGTGCATAGAGCAGAGCGCGTTCCCATCCCACCTTACAGGATTAAACCAACATATCTTCAAGAGTTGAATTTTGTGTTGGATGATCTGGAAGTATAGGGTTTTATATGGACTATTATATACCCATCGGGTTCTCTTGTTCTTCTTTCCATGATGGATAATTGTACATTATGATTTTGTACTAATTATATGAAATTGAACCAGATTGTGGTCAAAAACCAGTATCACATTCTATTCATTAATGGTATTTTCAATCAATAATGTTTTTTGAAGATATTTTCTAAGATTAACTTGATATTAGGATTCCACTAGTTGAGGGTGAGACTATCATACCTACCAATGTTTCATTTTAGGTTCACTTATGGATTTGATGATTTAACAATGATGTAGACTGGTTTAATGAATTCATTGTCTCTATTCATGGACTCAATGAATTAATTGTTTAATCCTTTTGTAGATTAGTTTTTAGAGGTTAATATTGATTAAATCTTAGTGCATTACCAATTATTTTAAAATAATACACAACATCTTGATATCTCCTTAAGTACATTGAGAATGGTCCAACATTACAAAAAGTTAGCCAAATAAAAATCCTAGATTTTTAATGTACCCTTGTTGGGAAATTTTATCACAGGGGTGGAAGTGCCTATAGTAATATAGGAGGTTTCATCCATGGTGTATTGGGAGAAGTAAAATAATATCATTGAGATTAATATTTTTCTATGTTTAGATAGTTATTATCAGTGTTTTATCCATGACTTATATAATCTGGATGTATAGATGTTTGGGATGACCATGAATGTATTAAAGTATATTTGTTCAAATTATCTGAATCGATATTTCTTGGAGATGATGGGAAGGATAACCTCAATAATAATTGAAAGTTTATATATATTAGATAGGGTTTATAATATGTATTATGTCATATCGTGTCATGAACTTTGAGCATTTCTAACTTTAGAGGACCGAGTGGTTTTTTACGACTCCAGACTACTAAGAATGAGTGAGGAGATTTATCTTACCCATGGTCTAGAGTTACCTATAGTGGTACATTAACTGAGATTATGGAAAAAAAATTATTTTTGTGAGAGGTTTATTGTGCGTATAGACAACAGGATCCCAAGTTACGTCATAACATAGTAGGACAAAAACATTAGGAAGAGTATATTGGTCAGGTATCTATAGGATTTAAAATTCTAGTTAGTATATAAATCTATAAATACAATATGTTTATTTAATACTTGATATTGAATAATTTTATAGGGTTATTGTAGAGCCTTTATATGAGGGGAAGAGAGTGAATCAATTGCTGACATATATCTATATGTCTAGGAGTCCCCGGAATGAGTATCTCTGACTTCAACATCTGTTACAACGATGAGTTTGGAAACTATCAAGATGGATAAGATACAAGATTCAAGGGTTTAGCTATATAAGAAAACTTATATGGTGGAAATACACTATTTGGAAAGTCACGTGGAAGAAAGATGCCATTATTTTCTATGTATGAGTATGAAATGTTATGGTTTAGTATGAGCAGTTTAAGAGGGGTCTTCATTATTCTAGATAGAAATAACATCCATGTATGAAAAATATTTATTATGTTATCTATAGGTATTAATGGTGTCTTATAATGAATAAGAATGTATCTTTTTGTGTGGTGATATATATTCACCAATCACTAGTTTAAAGTCATGCATCAGATTTTTGTTGGGATCTCTAGACCATTACGCATTATAGAGTGGAAATGATATTATTTACATATTATTTTTTTATAGTATTACCCCATTCAACTCATAAGAAAAATGTAGTATGTGTGATAGAACATTTATTGATGAACATATCCAAATATTTTTCTATTAGATAGACCTTCAATATTAATGATCCTTGTAACACATATATTCAAGAGATATATTTGTTTTAGGGTGTTGAGAGGAATATAATTTCAAGCATGGATCCTCATTTAAAATCCATTACATATAAATTTCTATAAATTACTTTGGGATCAATGGTTTTTCTACTAGTATCTTATAATCTATAGAGTGATTTTCAATCTGAATGGATAATTTGGGATATAGAGGATTTTTATGAGCTTGTGTTTTGGATTTCATTTTTTATGGGAGAAAAATTTGTGAGCCAGGGAGTTCTCATATAACAATAACATCCAAAAATATATCCATATAGTTATTTTTAATTCATTGGATATGATTCCATTATGATTACCTATTTTTTTGTTCAAGATAGGCTGGTCAATGCTTTTGCAACAAATTATCATACAGGGGATGACTCAGTAGGTTCATTTGATCAGTTGGTAGTGGTTGAGCACATAGATTATGTAGAGATCATAAAAAAATTACAAATATGACCTATGTAGTCTTAGTTTAGTTGAAATTTTTTCCATCGGGTGTCATGAACCATCCCACAAGGCCCATTCTATGACTACCTGAATCCTTCCCCCTATAGGACATGGGCTAGAGACTAGCTCCACTTAGGTATATCCCACAACGGAGATACATTTTTATAATTAACACACACAAAAGTCTCCAAGAAGAAGTGTGGAAAATGAAAACCATGAATAAAAAGTTATAATTCTCAATAAGACAACCACGAAGAGAAATTTTATAAAACTAAAAGGTAAACGGGGCCAGGAAAAGCCCAAAAAAACAAAAAATAGTGTACGAGCTCCTGATGTCTGTCGGAAGAAAACCCAACCTTAAGGGTATGTACATGTGACTATCTAAAGTTGTTGAAGTGTACTAAATCCGTTGGGTCTCCCTCAAGCACCACCTTTATCTAGTCCACCAAATATTCTGTCATGGATAATGATCATCTATATATGACACGGCACATGGGGGAGAAGCCCGTGAAGGGGTGAGTAAAACCATACTAACTAAGGACCCCGAAACCAGAAAGGAAAACACAAAGTAATACATGTTGTGAACCCCCAAAGAGGTACAAGGAGTAAAGGTACTACAATGATACATCCAATAGAGTCACTAGAGTCACTAGAGTCATCTCACACCAGTATATGCATATGGAATAAATATACTAAGAAATTCCAATCATATACAAATATATTGAGATGTACTTTATCAACATGATACACACACCGCATAAGACGCTTGCACCATTTGAGACTTACAGTCTCTAGAAGAGACACAATCTACACCTCTGCAAGAGACACAATCCGCATATGACACACTCCATAGGAGACACAATCCTCATAGGTCACATTCTTTAGGAGACACAATCTATGTATGTCATGTCCTGAAGGAGGCACACTTCGTATAGGTCACATTGCCCAGGGGAAAAACTCCCAGTATGTCACATTAAACAATAGAAACATTCTTTATAGGTCACATTGCACCTAAGACACAATCCACGTATGTTTTTTCCTATCTAAAACACACTCCTCATATGTCACTTTGAGCCAAAATATTCTTCTCTTAGTGCGTTCATTCTGGGAGAACCTACACCTTAATTCAAAAGTATGTATTCGAGTCTTTACTAATACTATCGTAGATTATCCCAAATGGAACACCTCATCACAATCGTCCCAATGTTGAAAAAGGATCGTCAATCAGACACATGATTTGAATGTTATAGGAATTTTATAATTAAAAAACAGTCGGGTCTGAGTCTCGTTTGACCCAGTCAGATCGACTCGGCCTGAACTAGGGCCCACCAACCTGACCTGTGTGGTTCGACCCGACCAACTGTGCCTATCTCATTTTTCTTTCATAGATCGGTGCTAGCATGGCTCACTCGATTTGGCTGGTTCAGTCCACCCAAACACGGTCTTTTTCACATCCAAACCTGGTCAATGTGGTTGGCTACCACATTCAGCACGCCTGACCACTATGCGAACCACTCTACAATGGTTTCTGTGGGGTCCCACTAGACCACATATTTTGATAGTATGATGTGGCCTCCATCCGCATATTGATTGCGGCTTCCACCGGCCACCCTACATGTGACCCAGGTCACCACTGGCCCCTTTCACTAGTGAAGTAACACTAGATCGTGCCAATCTTCACCACCATGTCAGCGAGTCCTGCTTCCACAGACTGCGTCATCTCCTGGGGTTCAACATTTTATTAAAACGGGGAAACCCATACAACCTTAGGCCACTATAATCACTAATACAGGATCCAAAACATCATTATAATATTACAGGGGTCTGATCATGTTCAGATCCTCTTAAAAATACCCAACGTGTCCACATTTATCTATAAGAGAAGAACACACGAACTATGTAGGAGAAAAAAAACCATGATTACGTGATGAAAGAACATCATACTTTTCTGTTTCATCCTTCGTTCATCACATTTGAAAAGGGGGATGAAGCAACAAGGATAATCACTATGGTTTAACCCCTTTAAATCATACATTCTATATATCCTATAAGAACAATCAAACTGTGGATCAACCTGTTCTTGGGTCAGTCTGTATTCATTGTTGAAAACATGAATGGGGATAGAATTCGAAGGAAAAAATCTGATTGGATTCAATTTGATAATTGATGAATAACTATTGTTTAATTATAGTTCATCGACCCTCGATCCTTTATCCATGATTTACCATCTCATCATCATTCACTAATGAGAGGATTTCACTAATCCTCTTGTCCAACGCTCCTAGGGAAATTCTCCAAGATCAATAACCCAATCATGTACACGTACCAACGGTTAGAGAAGGAAAAATAATTCCATAATTAAATGTGTTTCAGCATTAAACGTTTATCAGAATTTTCATGTTGCTGAGTCATTGCAACAATGCACTATTGTGTTATGCTTAAACATTAATAATAAAAAAATTCTTTCAAACCATTTTTTTTAAACATTGACAAATCAACATTCACATGTGATCCAAACCAGTTGATGTTATGAACTGCCTAGGGTAATCCTGCTTCTCTCAATGCAACGATTCCCTCATATTTATGATCTAGGGACCCATTTAAGAGTTATTACAGTTTTTAAGGAAAATTTCTCTAACATTATATCTATTTTTTTTTTCAAAATACGTTTTCAGGAACATCGGGACTCAGAATCACACTTCGTCTCAGTGCATTGTCTCATAAGTTTCCCATATAATTTATAAAAAAATAATTAGGAAAATCAATGTCATTGCATCATGTTTCACCTAGGTTGGTGTAACACTGTATCAATACATAGTGGAAGTAAACACCTAAAATTCTTCGTCTATTTGTGATAGTGTAATGGGTAAATATAGTAGAATACTTATTAGACCTTCTATAGTGCTATAGTTTTATGCATGAAGTTCTTCAAGAATTTCATGTTCAAATATATCGTTTATAAGCTTCTCATTTAATAGAAGATGTATACATTGATCTTTTTGTAGATGTTCCATTTGTGGAGAATCTGATACAAGTAGCATAACATAGTGAGAAATATATACGGGGAAAGGCTATACCTCTAATTCAAGTGTAGTGGAAGCGTGGTCATGTTCAAGAGGATTCCTAAGAGATAGAGGATAATATGTGAATATAGTGTCACTAATTGTTTAATAATTCCCCATAGTGATATTTGGATGAGCTTAAGGAGAAGAAGTTATATAGTATGGAGGTTTTAACATCTCTTCATTTTATAGGTTTTTACCTTGTTGAGTTTTGAATGATCTCAGTTTATTTGGGTTATCTTTTTTCTTTAAACCATGGTAGTTGAGTCGCTTTTAGATATGGAGATATATTTTGTGGAAAATGACATTGAATTTAGAGATGTGTGTTTTTGTTGTTATTGGAGTCTGGGTATAAATTTGTTAGAGGGGTTTATGAGGGGTTCTTAGGAGTATGGAAGGCCCCGAAGGCAGTTCCACATTTTTTATAGGAGTTTTACTTGAAAATAACCTTGAGGAAATTTACACATTATGTAAATGAATTAAAGAATGTGTAAATATTTCTA
This sequence comes from Viscum album, assembly GCA_963277665.1. Taxonomy (NCBI): domain Eukaryota; kingdom Viridiplantae; phylum Streptophyta; class Magnoliopsida; order Santalales; family Viscaceae; genus Viscum; species Viscum album. Next base: position 595,329,787 of record OY728135.1, on the reverse strand, counting down.
GTCTCTTGCTATGATACAAATTCACGTCATGAACTGGATACATTATATGAAAATACATAGATTCCATATAGATTTCAACCAAGGTAAAATTCAAAAAGGACAATGTTAATTTCAACATACCACATTAATCGATATTTACATGCCATATAATATTTTTACATCCCATTTACTCATAGAGCTCATCATATTCAAATTAAAAATTGACATATACTTTTATTATTCCCACAAGTATCCATTATCTCTTAATCACAAGGATATTTCTAGGTTATTTTTTACATATTCCTTCCTTCTAGAAAACATAATCAAGATATCAATCTCTTGTGACTTATATTAATTAAAAATTCCCCAATCATCCACTTTTTCCTCATTTTTAGACTGTAATATTTTAGAAAGGTATGGAATTATGTTTTTCTATTTATATGGTGTGATCTGATACATCATGTGATCATATGTTCCCTCAGTATTGTTAGAGTTATCTACAAGAATCATTTCACGATTGTAAGATAAAAAAGGTGGTATAAAACATTACCCTATAGTCTATTTAGTTTTAATGTATGTAAAATAATCCAATTTCAATGGAACAACATGCTCATTTTATAATTAAATGATGAATTATGGAAAATCATGGATTGTATTATATCCTTTGATCCCTCTAGATTCAATGGTCTTGTGACCTTTCCTGAATAATAATGAATTTGATAATTAATTAATGTTTGATTTATCGTGACATGGGATTCATCTAATTTCTTATTATATATTCACCTTGGAATATTGAAATTCTAGTTATAACTAAATATGATATGACTATGTACATTTCCATATATATGGTTTGATATATAAATTAATAAATTAATGTTAAATGAATTTGAAGTGGTAATTTACATAATTAACCATTGTGACTTATGTTCTGATGGTTGAATTGTTTCCTGATTTTATAACTTTTTTTGATATTCATGATGAAATTATTATATAGTGGGATCCTCTTAGATTGATTATAAAATGATTATATTGAGGGATATTTTCATATTTATTATGAAATTATTATATAATTGTATCTACCAATATTGATGCTAAAATTCTTAAATAAAGGTATTTGACAATACTGATAATGATTTATTATATATAGAATATTCCATGATTTATGAAAAAATTATTATATAGAGGTATTTTCCTTGATTCATTATATAATTCTTATAGGTATTAGAAGAAATCCTGGTATACATACATTAAGGTCTTTTGTGGGGATGTTTTAAGGCCTATATGGCTTGAACTGGTTATATAATTGTGTTATTTTCTCACAGAAAGTCAATAATTGGGTCAAGGAAGGATATGTTATGTCATGGATTACGGTTATGTATGGAATTATTGTGATACCTTCTCAAAGACATTTCTTTATGGAACTGAAGAAGGTTGGTTGTTGTATCTTATAAATATTTTAATTAATAAACTCGTTTATCGGTCTATTGAATGAACTTATTATCAGAATAGTTTATTTATACATGGTAGTTTCATCCTAATATATTCTAGACACACCCCATTTGGGCTATATTTTGGTACCTGAGTAGGTTATGTAGATGATTGTTTAGACAAGGGAAATGGACCACAGTGTTGATTGTTGAATTCTTAATATGTTGGACCATGGAGTAGAAACCAACATGGGGTTTGAGAGTGTGGTAATTGAGTTATTTGGTTTAAATAGGAATTTTATTTTCATTTCCTCTAGTTTTATATTCATATACATTCATCCTATAATTACATGGTTTGGTATTTTAATGATTTATTGGTTATATTTTTTTAATTTATGGTTATTTGTTATATTTTCTCTTTTATGTCTATTACATTGATATTTGTTTATTTATAGTGTATTATTACTTTATACCATGGGGGTATAGTATCCTTACAATATTTAGAAATCCCTCAATACTTGTCATCAACCTCTACTGTATGGGGAAGTACACTTCAGGTCTAGGGACTAACCTAGTTTGGTCCATTGAGATAGTTCTAGATTATACAACGTTACATCTTTCATGAATGGTTTTAAAAAATATATAATAAATATATACGATATCAATGATTCATAATTATCAGGAATACGATTATTAATGTATAAAAAATGAACATCACTATGATGTAATATATTAATATTGATAGATTACCTAAAATAAGTTCGTCATGGATATCATTCTTTCGAACGATGCCCATAGTTCACAAAAAATGAAATTGGAGATGTATAAATAATTAAATAATAATGGTTTAATTATAATTTATAATCATATAGAGATTAATTAAGTATCAAATAATTGTTTTTATGTTTTCCATCAGGAAACATGTGTGAAATAATAAAAAATACCACATCTAATAATAAAAATAAAAGTACCTCAATAATGTAACTAAAATAATAATTATTAAAAAAATGATTAAAAATTTTTCATATATATGAATAATTTTATTAAATTATTTATTAATATTAGTATTTTTATAAAAAATGTTGTTAAATTTCGTTCATGGATCATAGAATGAAGATAAGTGTACATATCAAATTTCATTATTTAAGGCTTGTTTTTTATTACAGAATTTTTTTTATATGGTGTATGTGGATCAAATTTTATTTTTTATATAATGATTATTAAATAATTAATGTAATTTACTACTTCATTTAATTTTTTACATTTTACATATTTTTAATTGATTGTAATATTATATACAATGGTTTATCATCTCACTTTTCATTCCTTTACATGCATACCATATTCATCGGTTGATTTGTATTTCGTATTATATATACTAACCTATAGTTGGTTTTGGGGTTCATTAATAAAATTAAATGGATTTTAAATATTATATCATATTCTATATAGCCTTTCCTTTAAATCTGTGATATTCTAATGTTTTAAGGGTTTATTTATATAAATTTAACTTCATTGAGAAGTTATTTTATTAATAATTTATATTAAGAGTTTTATGAACTAAAATGGATTTAAAATAAATGTACATATAATTAAATGTAAGTGATCCATAAATCAATATTATTTAATATTATTTAATTTTTTTTTATTTTAATGGTTACAATGATGTAAGTCTCTCTTTTTAATCACATTTTCAAATCATGATTACAGTGAATGAATTATTATATGGTTGAAACTATGTAAACATTTTCCCTATTTCCATATAAATGTTATTCTCCTAATGTTATTATTATGTTTTTACATTTACAATCTCATTTTATTTTCACATGGTGATTAATTTAACTCTTTTAATTCATTTAATTTAAGTAAACCCTACATCATATTTTTTATTGTAGGATCATCCTCTAAATGTCTATAATCATTTTCTGGATTTTCTTATACATGATTCAATAATTAATTGATATAATTTTTTAATATTTATAAATTATTTAATAAAATTAGAAATTGAGGTATTATTGTTTTCACTGTGTTTTGTTTTCCAAAATAATCCCATGTAAAAATTTCTATGAGAGCACATTTACTCACTATCATGAAAATTGTTCTATACATTGTTTCTTTCACCTTTTTTGAATTGGTTTTCAAAATTTTATTTAATTCTTAATTATTTTTAATATGATATAGATTTGTTATTTAAAATGTAAAAGTTTTATTTTAAAAATAATTGTTGTTTTAAAATTTTAATTTAAAGCCCTATGATTATTTTGAAAGAATTATTTAATGTATTTATTTGTTCTGAATGAATATTTTCGAATGAAATTATATTTAATAAATTATGTTATATTGTATAAAATTATTAGAATAGTTTTATTTAAATGTGTTATGAAGATCATAGTATTTAAAAACATTTTTAATGATTTTTTAATCATTTGAAAAAAGTGAAATTTATTCTTTTTTATTGAGGTGATTTATCAAATAATCATAAAATATTTTTTAACAAAAGTTTCAAAATAATTTGATATTAATTTGGATTAATAATTTAAAAAAAATTAGAATAACATCTAGATTATTTCACTAGATAAATTATTAATTGTTCTATGAATGTCTCCCTAGAACCCATGACTTTTCCAGATGTAAGCTATTTGATGTTTTAATTATAGATGTTTTGTTATTATTCTAGCACACATATGTATCAATAATTATTTTTGTATAATTGGGATTCCTATATAGTCTTCTAATTCATTAGTTATGGGTTTTTTATCACAATATAAAATTACATGAATAATTATTATATTTTTTATAGTAATTATCTAATATATTGATCATGAGCAATTTTTGGGTTTAATCTTCTAAGAAATAATGTTCCTGAAGTTACGTTTATTTAGTTATTCAACAAATACTATGACTGAGTGTATTTATAAATACATATTATCATAAAAGATGGATTTTGATTTAATTTGTGGTTATTTATGCTAATGAGGATTGTATGTGAGTTTATTTTCAATTAGTTATTCTCAAAGATATAGTGAAATAGTATATTTGAGCTTATATATACACGTAATGATTGTATTTTTAAATAATTGTGGATGTTTATATTAACAATGCTATGTTTTTATAGGATTATACTATTTCCACATTTCAATATTATATACCTATATTATAATTCATGTCTCATGATTATCATATCATGATTTTAAACTCTTATTATATGGTTTGTGTATAAACATTAACCATTACATATCCTTTTATATTTAATTTTTAACAACTCTTATTTTCCACATCATTTTAATAAGTCATTTATTCAATTATCATTAATTAAATATTATTGGGATCTTTAAATTTATTATATATTTATAATTGTTTCACTCAATAAGAATTTGAGATTCCCAATATTTTAAATTTACATTCCCCATGTTATGAATAATAATATATCTCCGGTGATGTCTAGATGGATATCTAGTGTTGTGAGGTGGTTTATTAGTGGTCAAATACATATTTTTATATAGTTATTCATAAAAGACAACAAACCAATTGATTCTAAAGAATATTAAATTGTTTTTAGGATTAAATTATTTAATTATGAAAGCAATGTAAAATATGTGGAACTATATCTTTAATCATATTAGTTTTAATTAATCCCTAGGAATAAAGAATGTGTTTTAATCACAAGATCTGAGAGTGATTTTATGATCATTTATAATTACTCAACCATTATCTCTTATTTATTTTTTTAATTACTATATTACTTCTCCTTTCAACAAAATTTACTAAATAAAAATACTTTCCATGATAATTACCAAAATTCATTCAATACCATAACTAATGTCTCCTCATAATTTATAGAAATTTTAATTTGGGACCACCATTTGTAAAAATATCCCCTTAATGTATACATATGCCGAAAAATTATCTCCTTTAAAAAGAACTCCCATGCCATAAATATATTGTATATAAATTTATCCATTTCTATATAACAATTGGATTAGTGTACCCACTAAATGATTAAGGTTGATTCCGTATAAAATGATTTAAAGATTTTGATCCTTATAAATACACAAATAGTTTTTGTATAAACCTATAACACCCTGAGAGGGGAGGGTTAGATCAGAGGGTCAATGTTTTATTTTAAATTGAGAGATCATATTCTCACATTGGTAGGAACATGTAAAACATGTCTGATAGAATTATTAAATTATTAAACATCCATATTCAATGACACAACACAATAGTTCTACACGGTTAACCAATAAGGTAAATTCCAAGGAGCATACACTGGAAGAATGTTGGTCATACCTAAATATACTCTGGTTTACTAGTTATGGTAGAGTATATTTGATCGTATATATTAATTATGTTCTAGAAACACATCCTTCATAATAATTCTATGGTTTTCACACTACATCCCTTAGAACACTTCGGTCACTCACATAGTTCCCCTACATTGGTGAAGTCTTACTTAGTTTAACAATAGTAATGTCATATCAATATATTTTGAATTTTAGTAATTTTTTCTTATTAGCATGAGACTCTTCTTGTACCACAGTCTCATGTTTATGCACTTGAATTCACCATTCACTTTTAAAAAATGTTCAGAACTACATTTTTTAAATATCTCATCCCTCTCTAACCCTACAAGTTGTTTTAAATATTTACCATCATTTGCCAACCCCACCATTTCCTGAAGCTACTGTCCTTTGAGAAGATCTAAACATTTTTGAATCTCCCAACCTTTGTGAACCATTATGTCTTTGTGAAGCTCCCAATCTTAATGAAACACTCTTTTTAGACATTCCTTAGAATCATTTATGTATTAACCATTATTTCTAGAATTATTATTCTCAAAAATATTTCCAAACATTGAGAGATCATAACCTTAAATAATTTAGATTGCTTCACCATTTTCACAAATTATCTTGGTGATAAATTTATTCGAGTGGCCACCTATATATAGAATTAGTACTTTATGAAGTCTCCAAGACCTATACTACCTTTTTATGAACCTCTTCAATCATTTCCATCATGTTCAATCATTTCATAATCCCCAATGAAATTTTCCAATTCGTGATGCTTCTTATAGCCATGTATTTTAACCATCATCCCATCACGTATCAACTATTTTTGAAAATCCTTTTCTAGGAACCATAAAATATTTTAGATATTATATTACTTTACAAATATCCACATATTTGTTAACCTCTATTTTTTTGATACCCCTAAATTCACTCTAAACATGGCGACCATGTTTATGAAAACCCTAATTTAAGAATCTACCTCCTTATTACATAATTTGAGTTCAATTTGTTTTCAAACACTTAGAAAAGTATCCACCTTCAAAACTATATCCATATATACTGTAATAACATTTTCTTTGTGACATTATTGATCAAACTAGTGTTGATTATAAATAATCCCAAAATAAACACTATTTCATGTTGTAAAAAAATTCGTTCTAACAATCTCCTACTTTGGGGTTTTTAAAAATATGTATAATGAACTCAATAAAGAACATGCCTGGACCAAAACCATGATAGGACTAAAAGAACTCATCCATAACACTATTAATATGTGAATAAAGTATGGTGTATAAAAAAGATTTTAAAAAGGGAATCATATTCCTCAATAGACCACCGACTAATCCTGAAAAATTATATTTAATTTATTTCCTGTTATCTCCCTCTTTTGAAATAGACCCAATGAAATGATGTTTGTGCATATATTTCACAAAACTACCTCACCCTGTATTTCATCTACCCCATAAAATTGTGTCACATCTATAAAAATATTAAAACAGTTAATAGAAATGGGTAGAGGGGAACTGTTGAGTCCATAAGGATTTCCATATGACTTCTCCATTCCTTCTTGTTTTGGAAATCACAAACACCTTATACTTAAGAAAATATATATTTTACTTCTATAAGGAAAATTAACTTCCCAAAGGAATTTACCACTACCATGTTTTCATTGTTCATATCAATATTTTTTCTTGAGTATAAAAATCGGATTCATATCAAAAACATATGAATCATATAATACTTAGATATGAAGAATTCTGTTTTAGGATCCCAATTCCAAGTACGAACTCTCATGAAGTTCCACTCCAAATTCTGGATACAAACTCTAATAAAGTTCAACTCTGAATTCTGGATATGAACTCTAATGAAGTTCCCTCCAAATTCTGGATACGAACTCTCATGAAGTTCCACTCCGAATTCCGAGTATGAAGTTTCATGAAGTTCCACTCCGAATTCTGGATACAAACTCCCATGTAGTTCGACTCCAAATTATGGATACAAACTCTAATGTAGTTCGACTCCGAATTCTGATTATGAACTTATATAAGTTCTGACTTCGAGTTCTCTGAATTCAGACTCCAAACACTTTTGAGTTCTGAATCCAAATTCCCTTGAACTCTGACTCCAAACATTGTATGTTCTGGTTCTGAATACTGGTGAAACCAGACTCCGAATATTATTGAAATTCAGACTCTAGATTTCTACAGAATTTAGGTTCCAAATTCCTACAAAACAGAATCCTAATATCTCTTTATTATAGACTCTGAATTCCATTTTGGTTAGACTCTGAACTGTTATTTACTTTCATTCCGAATATCAGTTTAGATATTCTTACATTTGTTCTATTACAAAATGATTTCATGCTTTTAGTTATTGACTAACCGTTGGTTGAGTGACATGTGTAAGGTCCCTCTGAAATTCAAGGAGAAACATGACCATTGGAGGATAGACCCAACCATTAGAGCATCCCCTATAAATAAAAGCTCATTTGATAAGAAGCTATAACTTTTGGAACTTTTGAAATTTTTTTACTCAGAACATCCTGAAGTGATTTTTAGAGAGAGTGTCTCTTATCAACTCTCAAGCGTCGTGCAAAATGTTTGAGCAGCTTGTTCAAACATTTCCTTGTGCTGATTTTCATCGTGCGACTCAGATTGTTGTTGTGTACAATCGAGGGATTCTATGGATAAGAAGATAGAGGATCCAACACCTTGAAGTTGACGGCTTCCTTGCTAAGGAAGACAAAGGTGTCGACTACTTGATTGTTATGGTCTTGAGGGGATAGCAAGCCAGACTTCAATCTTCATATCAAGGGCTTACCCTGGTGTGGGTAAGACAAACATTCTTGAAATTATAAATCAAGGGACCTTTATCCAAGGTTGTTGGATTCCCTTATCTTTGGGTTAATAGAGTTATTGTTTGTTACTTGTAATGTTACTACTTTGTTTTCCGCTGTGAATTTTTGTATTGTTAAGGAAAGTATAACTTTTATATAATTCCTTACTTGTATGCTGATTTAGTTAGATTCTATACACTTTAAGGTATAATCATAGTAGTTGTAAAAAAAATCAGTTTCATTTCTGGAATCACTTTTTCATAATTTAGCAAGTGAATATAACTTATATAGGTCTTGTGAATTATCTTGTTTAACCTTGTTAAACATAATCATCCTAAAAATTTCCTAAGGGAATTTTTAAAAGGTACAATTCACCCCCCTCTCATATCTGAGAATATCGTTCTTATTTCAATCCTACGATTGGTATTATTTTGTATATCATACTTAGTTATATACCATCCTAACAATTGGTATTAGAGAATTTGGTTCAATCTCAATTAATCTCACGATTAGATTCAGAAGAGAATTCTCGGAATTGAATTTTCAGATTCACACTTCCGGATTCATATTTTCCAGAATCTATTTTTCGGATTCATATATTGTTCGGATTGACTTTTTACTTAGAGATACAATTTTTTTTCTTGATTCGAATATCTTCTTTGTTTACAAAATTATACCTATAACACATTTTTGTTCCAAAGTTTTTATTAAGGATGGAAGGCTTAAAAGTTGGTTATATACACAATCTTAATCCAAACAGACCACCAATCTTTGATGGTAATGATTACAAATATTGGAGAGATCGCATGAAGACTTTCATTATTAACACTGGGTTTGAAAATTTTGTTATGCTTAATGGTGGATACAAGATTCCTGATAAATAATTAAGTTCCTTTACAAATCATGAAAAGCATGAATACCAACTCAACTATAAGGTATGAAATACTTTACTTTGTTCAATGACTAGAAATATATATAGCCAAATTTCTTCTTGTGAAGCAGCAAATTCTATATGGAAGAAACATGAAGTTACTAATTACGGTACATCCAAAGTAATTTAGACAAGAAGATCCATGCTTAGAGCTGAATATCATGGTTTTGGTTTTCCTTATAGTGAACCAATTTGCAAGGTGCAACAGAGATTTATGACTATCATGATTAGATTACAATAAATGGGAGAGAAAGGTCTAGATGATGAGGCCCTTGTTGAAAAGATCATCTACATCATGCCAAATGAGTGGGAATCTAAAAGGACTGCAATTGATGAGAATAGAAAAGTTACTAGGTTTACCCTTGATGAGCTATTTGGAACTCTTCTTCAGCATGATACTAGAATGAAGAGAGATGATGATATTTTGAAGAAGAAGAATGGAAATGGAATTGTAGCTTTTACTACAACTTCCAATCATATGAAAGCTAAGACTCCTGAGAGAGTTACTAGATCCAGATATAAGAAAGTTTTTATCCATTTCGAATCTAGTGGAAATGAGTCCTCAAAAAATGAATTAGCTAATATTTCTCAAAGGATGATCAAGATAGATGGACAGAGGAACTTTCAATCTAAATACAAGAAGAAGGAAAGTAAAGATAAGAAAGATTCAAGTGTCACATGCTATGAATGCAAGAGAGCTAGACACATAAGACCTGATTGCCCTATGCTCAAGAGAAAAGAAAGAAAGGAAAGGAATTATTAATGGAATAGAAAAAAATATTACAAGTCCAAAGCTAAGAAAGTGTTTAAAGACAATTAAACATGGGGTGCTAGCGGTGGAGACTCCTCATATGAATCTTTGGATTATGAATCTTCTAGATAGAGGAATATTTGTCTTCTAGCCAGGCTACCTATTGATTATAATTGATTGATTCCTATGGTACACAATGCTGAATCATTGACCAATGTTTCATTGAATTCTAATTATAGTACACACTATAACTCTTCAGATGAAGAATTATCTTCTGATGAAGATAATACTTTACCTACCTATGAATAAGTTTCTACGTTTTCCAATCTTCTTGAAAATTAGAATTCAAAACTCATGAAAAACTCGATAAGGAAAATTATAGGAATATTATTCTTACTAGGGAAATATCAGATCTTTCTAATGATCTTGATAATAAAAATGCTAATTTTGAAATTATTTCACAAAATCATGAGGAAGTAAGTTCTGAGAACAATAAACTTTCTAAAGAACTAGAAAATGTAATTTCTAAGAAAGATGGTTTCGAGCCTAGCTCTAGTTCAAATGTTTTTGAAGACAAGAACTTAGTTATTAAACTCAAATCTGAAATATTTTCTTTGAGGAAGTGTTTTTCAAACATTACCCTAGGTAAGGAAAATTTTTATAAAATGTATTCACAAATCCGACCTTGAAGGAATACTTTTGGTTTTGGTTACACAAGTTCTAAAACGGTTTTTCGTAAAAAATACTGTGTTCCTCAAAGTTCCCCATTCTGCACAAAGTGTTAATGTGGTGGCCACTAGGAAAAGAATTGTTCCTTAAAAATTACCAATCATTAGGATTTCATAAGGCTTATTTTTCTTAGAAGATGTGGGTACCCAAAATTTTACTTTTTGAGATTTCTGGATCCAAGCAAGTCTAGATTCCAAAAACCTAACTTTTTCTTATTTTTAGGAAAATAGGGAGAGTAACAACAGTAATACATGGTACATGGATAGTTGATGTTCCCGACATATGACTGGTAACAAAAACTATTTTGAAAAGATTATCAAAATGAAAGGAGGAAAGGTAACTTTCAGGGATAATTCTTAGGGTGAAATTATTAGTATAGGTAACATCGTTCTTCTTGGAAAAACGTTAATTTCAAATGTTTTTTTTGTTTTAGGTCTTAAGCACAACCTCATCAGCAAAAGTCAATTTTGTGATGAAGGCTACCTTGTGAATTTTAGGAATGATAAATGCCTAGTACACAATTCCAAGGAAGAATTTATTCTTTATTCCCATAGGCAAGATAATGTTTACCCACTAAACTTAGAAGACCTTAAGAGACAAGACTTACCTTGCCTTAGTGCAATAGAAGTCCATTCTTGGTTATGGCATAGAAGGTTAAGACATTGTAACCTTAGGAACTTATGTAAACGTTCTATGAAAGGTATATTTTAGGATCTACCGGATCTTAGATTTGATTCTTCAAAAGTCATTGAACCTTGTCAATATGGCAAGAAATACAAATCATGTTTTAAATCAGTTGGTGAAGTCTAAACCACTGATGCATTACAGCTAGTGCATATGGATCTTTTCGGTCCAACACAAACTGGAAGCATTGGAGGAAAGTACTATGTATATGTTTTAGTTGACGATTACACTAGATTTATGTGGGTCTATTTTCTAGCAAAGAAGTATGAAGATTTTTCTTATTTCAAAATTTTTATAGCCCAAGTCAAAAATGTAAAAAACAATCCATTGAAAACTCTTAATAGTGATCATGGAGGAGAATTTCAAAATTATTATTTTGAAACTTTTTTTAGTAGAAAAGGTATTAGTCACAACTTCTCATCACCCAAAAACACCTCAACAAAATGGAGTTGTTGAAGGAATAAATAGAATTATTCAATAGATAACTAGATCCATGTTGAGTGATTATTCTGTAGCTAAACATTTTTGGGATGAAGCTGTAAGTACTGCTTGTTATACTATAAATCTAGTTTTAATTAGACCTTTTCTTAATAAAACTCTTTATTTGTTATGGAATGGTAGAAAACATAGATTTTCCTACTTTATGGTTTTTTGATGCAAGGTATTCAGTCTGAATACTAAAGATAATTTACACAAATTCACACCAAAATCTAATGAAGGAATTTTCTTAGAAAACTCCACAACTTCTAAGGCTTATAGAGTTTTTAACAAAAACACTTGTACTGTTGAAGAAACAGTACATGTAAAATTTGGTGAAATTGATCCTTATATTTTCAGACAACCCCAACCTATATCTTCACATGTGTTTTCAAAAATTGAGTATCAACCTATGATAGAAAATCCTTTTGATAAGGAAAATGTTCAAGAATATACTTCTGAAACATTTACCCCAGAAGATTTCCTACCCTATGTTGATAAATAAGTTTTACAAAACCCAAATCAGTCGTTTCTAAAGAATCATCCTAGTGATAGTATCATTGGAGATGTAAATCAACCTGTAAGGACCAGAAGTTACCTAATAAATGAAGTAGAGCATCTAGAATTCCTTTCCCAATTGGAACCAAAAAGCATTGATGAAGCTTTAGGTCATGATGATTAGATTAAATCCATTCAATATGAACTAAATTAATTCTAAAGGAATAAATTATGGACCTTGGTTGAAAGACCTAGGGAAATTTTTTTTATTGGAGTAAAATGGGTCTTCAGAAATTAGTGTGATGAAAATGGAATCATTGTAAGAAATAAAGCTAGATTGGTTGCTAAAGGTTATAATCAAAAATAAGAAATATACTATGATGAAACCTATTCTCTAGTATCTAGATTTGAATCTATTCGTATTTTACTTTCCTTTGCAACATTCTTCAATTTCAGTATTTTTTCAAATTGATGTGAAATGTGCTTTCCTTAATGGTTATGTTCACGAGGATGTTTTTGTTGAACAACCTTCTGGCTTTGAAGACACAAAACATCCTGATCATGTTTTTAGACTTACCAAAGCTTTCTATGGCCTTAAACAAGCCCCTAGAGTTTGGTATGATATACTTATAGGATGTTTTCTTCAAAATAACTATGTTAAGGGAAATGCAGATCCAAACCTTTTTATAAAGAAGGATATGAAAAAAAAATTATTATTCAAATTTATGTTGATGACATTATTTTTGGTTCAACTTAGTAATCTTTAACTGATTCCTTTGCGGATCTAATGAAATCTGAGTTTGAAATGAGTATGATGGGTGAGTTACCATTTTCCCTTGGTTTTCAAATTTCTCAAAAACCAGAAGGAATCTACATATACCAACATAAGTATATTAAAGATCTTCTTAAAAAGTATGTATATAAAAATTCTAAGAGTATAAGTACTCTTATTGGTACCTCAAACACACTTGATCTTGATGAAGCTGGGAAACCAGTAGATCAAACATCTTTTAGAGGTATGATAGGAAGTCTACTTTACTTGACAGCTAGCAGACCAGACTTGATGTTTTTAGTATGCTTATGTGAAAGATATCAATCCTATCCTAAGGAATCTCATTTAAAGGCAGTGAAAAGAATTTTTTGCTACTTAAAAGGAACCATGGATTTAGGGATCTTTTATACTTCTAGAAATGATTTTGTTTTAAAATGTTTTTTAGATGCTGAATTTGGTGGATGTAGAATAGATAGAATGAGTACATATAGAACTTCTCAATTCTTAGGAGATTGATTAGTTTCTTGGTCTTGCATGATGCAACACTAAGTAGCACTATCCACTACTGAAGCTGAATACGTAGTAACTGGAATTTGATGTGCTCAAGTACTTTGGATGCAACACACACTCACAGACTATGGCTTGAGTTTTACTAAGACTCAAATTTTATGTGACAACACAAGTTCCATTTTCCTTAGTAAAATCCCTACATATCATTCGCCTGAAAAACACATAGTTATTAGGCATCACTTTCTTAGGGATCACACACTTAAAGGAAATATCATTATTCAATTTATCAAAATGCAATATCAACTTGATGATATTTTGACAAAATCTTTACCCTACGATATATTTGAATTCATTAAACAGAAGTTTGGGATGATAATCATGAGGTAATATTCCTTCATTAACTTCTTGTTGAACCGTTCTCCTTATAGTAATAAACTCCTCTTCATAGTGGGAGTACATCTCCTTGCAAGTTTTGTAAAATTTTCAGTAGTTTTTTTTTAATTTTCGTAATAAAGTATTCATACTGGAAATTTTCGTAATTATGTTCTCATAATGAAAATTTTGGTAATGATGTTTTCGTACTGGAAATTTCTATAATGAAGTTTTCGTACTGGAAATTTCCGTAATGAAGTTTTCATTCTAGAAATTCTCGTAATGATGTTCTTGTACTGGAAATTTTCTTAATGAGGTTTTCGTACTGGAAATTTTCATAATGAAGTTTTCATACTGGAAATTATCTTAATGAGAATTTTCGTATTGAGAATTTTTGTAATGAGAATTTTCGTAATAAGAATTTTCTCAATGGGAATTTTCATAATCATTATTTTTAGAAATTGTGTTTTGGTACTCAAAGGTTTTGTAATAAAACATTTTCATAATGAGTTTTTCGTAGTCTAATTTTCTATAAGAAGAATATCACATATTATGAATAATCTTCCTAACCAATCTAAAAGGTATGATTTCCTTACTTAAGTTTTCATAGTCACTTTTACCTGATGTTAGTTTCTTTTTTTTTAAATTTTTTGGATTCTTTTCTTCTTAAATCTGAATGTTTTTAAAACCTCAAAAGATAGGATTCAAGATTTCCTTGTGGGTATGTTGTCAATAGTCAGATCAAATCAGATAGTTTTTCAACTGTCAGATTGGTCTTGGAAGGTGGAAGGTCACCACCATCACCTATAAAATGGGGACCCCTAATGTTTTCCCACATCAATTTCAATGCCCTCACGTGTTGAAGCTCTGCCTCAGTTCTTAAACCCCGTTTCAAATCCCTCAGTGCTCCTCTATTCCGAATGTCTGTAGAAGCCACTTCACAAGAAATGTCTACTATCAAACCAATCTGAAGTTGGTTAGTCTACAGGGAAAGGTTGGTCTATCTGAACTTTTTTAGTAATTATAATTCTCTTATTGCTAAGAATATCAAGCTAAATGGGTGGGAAGATTTCTGCATATCAAAGACAAAAGATTAGTATGTTGTTTATATGTATTTTCATGTATAATTTTATGATCCTGTTTCCTTCTATGAAGAAGATGGGAGAGAAAAATTCTCTTTTAAGAGCTACGGCAAGACTTACAAGCTTTCTTACACCAAGGATGCAAGCTTGGTGGGCCTATCATACGATAGTGAAGCTGAGTTTTGTTCAAATAAGTTACTAGATGTTCAGGGAAGTTTCAGAAAAGTGAATGCAATGTAATGACTTGGACTCAAATATGAAAAAATAGAAAAGATTTCCCATCTATCCAGTAGCAAATGGATTCTGCAGTTGTGGGTTAAAGGGTTTTTTGTTCCGAGAAGAGGTGATAAGGATAATAGTATGAAAAGTGATATTTTCATCTTGTATTTCTTGGTAAATCTAAGAAAGATCAATCTGATGAGGCACATTCTTATTACAGTTTAGAACATCAAGAATGGGACTATAAAATCTAAAATTATTATGTATTATGATCCTCTCTCCAAGCTTATTATTCGGTGTCTTGATTCTTTCAAGGTTGCTTGCACTTCCAATGTGAGGAATTTTAAGGTGATGTTGATTAGTGATAACACCATAAAGAGGTTGAAAGTCTGTTTTTCAAAATAGTCAGGTGAGTTTTATGATCTGCCAGAGGAAGAGGCAGAATCCGTTAAGGAAAATTTAGAAAAAGTTAACCGTCTAAGAAGGCCGGGAAGAAGAGAAAGTTGAAGGAAGTGGTGGCTGAAGACAAGACCCCTAAAGCTAAGTAAAACTAATCTTCACCTCCAAAGCCAATGAAACAGAAAGAATATCCATATGAGGTGGTTGCTAAACGAAGGGAAGATAAGGAGAAAAGGAAATAAGGGGAACCTCAGTTCGGATTGGACCCTGATGAAGCTAAATCCTTATGGGAGAAGACTATTTAATACATTGAGAAGGTAGAAGAAGAGATGAAGATGAAGAAGAATATGTCTGAATCTGAAGTTGTATAATCTCTTTTGAGAGCCACATAAGTAGCTTCCTGGAATATTCCAGTACCAGAAACTTTCCTAGTCGGGTCATTACCTGAGACTCCGGGGATAAATTTTGTCACTCTGGAAAAATATAAAGAGAAAGAATTTGTTGAAGAAGTACAAGAAGAATAGGAAGTAAAAGAAGAAGAAGAAGAATATAATGGTGACTTAGATGACTTGATTAAAAAAGTTGAAGATTATAAAGAAAAGGCAAATCCCTCAGAAAAATTACCACTCCGAACATCGGAGGCTGAGTCCTCAAATATTGTCACTTTGGGAAAGGGAGATGAGAAAGATGGTAAGGAAGATAAAGACAAGGAGGAAGAGAAAGAGAATGAATTATCTGAGGAAGAAATCTACGAGAAGAACTTTCTTGAAGAAGAAGTAGAGAAGGAGAACCCTGATGAAGACAAGATAATTCAACTATCTGAATGTGAGGAATTATCTCCTGATGAGGAACCCATTCGGAAAGTTGATAAGGGTAAGAAAGTGCTTATGGACACCCCAACAAAAGATATCATAAGGAAGAAAAATTTTGGTGGCTCTTCAAGAAGAATGTTGGTGGAAATTGAAGAAGTACAATCCCCGAGAAAGGTGTCTGATTCGGAATCATCCGCACTTCGACATGATTTTGTTGTTGAATCTTTGAATAAATTGGTGGATACAATTCCAATATTTCCCACCATAGAATTTAGATCCCAGATGCTTCAACACAACCTAAATCAGAAATCATAATCTGTATCGATGGTGATGGATAACAGTTGAAGATTGAGGCTGATCATAGAAATGTTCTTATCAATTATGATGTTCAGAGAAAATCATGCAGCAAAACCACTCTATGGTCACATAAAATTGATGATGACATGGCAGAGCTTGATCAATTTCAGAATGATGTAAAAGAAGATTTTTACACCGAGGATTCCAAAATGAAGAATCTTCAGGATATGCTGACCCTTGAGAAAAATTTTCAGAATCAACAGGTGAGGGATCTGAATGGGAAGCTTAGCTCGGTTGCTTAAAAATATAAAGGGGAAAGAGATCTTCAGATTAAGATCAAAGAGAAGCATGTGAAGCAGTATGAAATTCTTAAGGCACAGTCTGAGGCTCTAAAGGCTCAAGATTAATGGATTAAAGCCTTATAAAAACAAGATTAGGAGGACAAAAAATACATTAAGAAGCTGAAAACCCTGTTGAAAAAGTTAATCCCCAAGGAAAAGGAAGACAATTAGACCAATCTGATTTTTTGTTGTAATGTCTTTCCTTGTAAAAATTATTTCAATTCTAATGAAATCTCTGGTTGTTTTTATCTTGTGTTATATTAAACTAATGTTTCAGGTAATTTATTTCTTTTCCATTACCTTAAATTCTTTTTGAAAATCACAAAGGGGGATAAGGAAAAAGAACTACTCAAAAGGGGGAGAAGGAAAAATCTAGAGGGGGGAAGAAAAATTTCTAAGTTAAGAACTATCCTTAAGTAAGGGGGAGTTTCTCATTACGAAGTTTTTCATTCCCATGATAATGAAAACTCCATTCCAGAAATCCATAATACAATCCTTATAGTTTCAAATCCTAAGGGAGAGTTAGTTGTATTCACCATCATCTATGAACAAATGGAGATGTGTTTTAATTTGAAAGTCTGACGAAATTTTTTCTAAGTCCTTATATAATTTTTTGAAAGGTTGTTTATGCTTTCCAAATAGGGGGAGATTGTTGAGTCAATAAGGCCCTCCTTATAACTTTTCCATTCCTTCTTGTTTTGAAAGTAACAAACACCTTAAACATAAGAGAATCTATATTTAACTTCTATAAGGAAAATTTCCTTCCCCAAAGAATTTACCCCTACCATGTTTTCATTGTTCATATCAATATTTTTTCTTAAGTATAAAAATTGGATTTATATCTAAAAGCTCGAAATCATATAAGACTTAGATATGAAGCATTCTGTTTTAGGATCCTAATTCTATGTATGAACACTCATGAAGTTCCACTCTGAATTATGTATATGAACTCTAATAATGTTCAACTCCGAATTCTGGATACGTACTCTAATGAAGTTCCACTCCGAATTCTGGATATGAACTCTCATGAAGTTCCAATCCGAATTTCGAGTACGAACTTTCATGAAGTTCCACTCCAAATTATGGATACGAACTCTCATGTAGTTCGACTCCGAATTATGGATACGAACTATCATGTAGTTCAAATCCGAATTTTGATTACGAACATATCTAAGTTCTGACTCTGAGTTATCTGTATTCAGACTCCGATCTCTAATGAGTTCTGACTCCAAATTCCCATGAACTCTGACTCCGAACATTGCAATTTCTGGTTGTGAATACTGTTGAAACCACACTCCGAATTTCCTTGAATTTCAGACTCCAGATTTCTATAGAATTCAGGTTCCTAATTCCTACAAAACAGAATCCGAATATCACTTTTTTAGAAACTCTGAATTCCATTTTAGTTAAACTCTGAAATTTTATTTACTTTCATTACGAATAACAGTTTATTTATGCTTAGATATGTTCTATTACGAAATGATGTCGTGATTTCAGTTATTGACTAACCATTGGTTGAGTGACACGTGTACAGGTCCCTCTAAAATTCAAGGAGAAATATGATCGTTGGAGGAGAGAGCTGACCAATGGAGCTTCGCCTATAAATAGGATCTCATTTGAAAAGAAGCTACAACTTTTGGAACTTTTGGAATTTTGGTGCTCAGAACTCATGAAGTGATTTCTAGAGAGATAGTCTCTTATCAACTCTCAAGCTTCATGTAGAAAGTTTGAACGGATTGTTCAAACTTTTCCTTGTGCAGATTTTCTTTGTGCGACTCTGATTTTTGTTGAGTACAATCGAGGGCTTCTAGGGATAGGAAGACATAGGTTCCAACACCTTGTAGTTGAGGGATTCTTTGCTGAAGAAGATAGAGGTGCAGACTACCTGATAGTTGTGGGCTTGCGGGGATATAAAGACAGACTCTGATCTTCGTATCGAGGTCTTACCCTGGTTTGGGTAAGATATACTTTCTTGAAAGTATAAATCAATAGACATTTATCCAATGTTGTGGATAACCTTCTTTTTGGGTTAAAAGAGATATTTTCTGTTACTTGTAGTGTTATTACTTTGTTTTCCGCTATGCATTTTTTTATTGTTATGGAATGTATAAAATTCTTATACTTCCTTACCTGTAATCTAATTTAGTTAGATTCTATAAACATTAAGGTAGAATCTTAGTAGTTGTAAACTTTTGTTAAGTTTCATTTCCAAAATCACTTTTCCTGAATTTAGCAAGTGATTAGAACTTATAGAGGTCTTGTGAATTATCTTGTTTAACCTTGTTAAACATAATCATCCTAAAAATTTCCTAAGGGAATTTTTAAAAGGTACAATTCACCCCCCCCCCCTCTTGTATATGAGAATCTCATTCTTATTAGGATCCTATGTTTGGTGTTATAGAGTATATAATACTCAATTACATACCATCTAACAGGAATAATACTATACACCTCATGCAGTAGGAGGAGGCTCCACACCAAGGTTCGACTGATTTTTCACCAATGATGTTTCCACCAACAACTTAGTTTGGATTCCAAAAAATTGGGCATTAGTTAAAAAATTATCTATTTTAAGATGACCATGTTAAAAAATTTCATTGAGGATGTGACATATGATATCAATATGATTGGTATGATAGTGATTAACCATGTTCTTTATAAGATCAATCACACTATTTTTGTCATAGTAAATCATCATCGATCATTTCACATCATCACTAATATCGGTCAGTTGTTTCTTTATCCCCAATTTCCGAGTTAATTCCTTTTAAGAAGTTATATAGTCTACTTATGTTGAACTATGATAATTGAATTATTATCTCTTTCTCATCAATCCCAAAGACATGGTTCCAATTAATAATTATCCATCACATATTGAATTTCTATGCACCACATCCCTATCCTAGTCATCATCATAAAATGATGATAATTCATCTTTACTTTATAGTACAAATTATAATCCAAAGTTGAGAGTACATTGAGTATTCCTTAGGATTATTTTAATGGATACAAAATTCTCTTTCATCGGATTAAACATGATGGAAGCTGATAAACATTTTTCAAAGATGTTATTTTTCCTTGTTGTAGTAAAATATAACAATTTTATAATTTTCCTTCTATATAAAGTAGGATCCACAAATTTACCATCATCATTCTTTCCATGATTTTTACAAATATAAATCATAGCTATAATTTCATAGGAGTCTTTCATATTTAATATCCTCAGCAAAAATATTGCATAATTTTCATAACAATTTAAGGTTTAATACTTTTTTTAACCACCTAATACCTAAAATTTTGGGACATTATATATCATTGACATTTCAAATTGATGTTTCATGTGATTATATAAATTTTCCACTAATCCCTTTATTTTTCCTCGAAAAATATATGATCCTAATACCCATGCATAATTAATAATAATTTTTTAAAATTATACACAAAAATATTATTCTCTACACCTCCTCTTTTAAACTATATATTTTTTATATAAGCATCCAATTGATAATACTACAATGATGGTGCCATATTCAATAAATAAATATTCTTATTTAATCTAAAATCCTTAGCCTCATTATTTCTAATCCGAAAACAAATGTTTATTAAATTTAGATAGCTTCTTCAAGAACTCCATTTAAGATTTTCATTTTTAAATCCATATAATAAAAATTATAGCCTCTATGAATTTACATGGAAGGTAAGAGCTAAATAAACTTCAGTCTAGAAAATAAAAAAAATGTTTCTTCAACATCAATGCATTCACTCTTTAAATATACTTTAAATACAAATAATTCCTTTTTCTGATCACATTTCCAGGGTTAATTTTTAATGAATATTGAATTTGTTCCAATAAAATTTTGATTTTAGAGTTTCTTAACATTATATCATGTCATGATTTTTTCAATATAACCCAGTTCTTTATTCAGGTACTTAACCCATAATTCATCATTCAATAATTCTTTTAATGTGGTTGGTTCCACAATTGATAAGAAGGCATAATGTTCTTCGTTTTACATTCCATATAATCTGTGTAGGTGTGGTCCAATCCCCAATGATTATGGATTGATCAATTTCATCACCTATATTTCTCCTGTGATGATTTGATAATGTTTCTCCATAAATGTTTTCCACTTATGATTCTAATATTAAATTATCATGATTTTGTTTTCACTGAATTTTTATTCAATATTTTTACTATTTCTTAAATTTAATTTTTCCCTTTTCTACATTCATGATAACTTTCAATTGTATAAAAATATGCCCCTTGAAAAAATTATGTTTTTCTATTCAATGAAATCTGTATCATTTCATTATATAATAATTCTATGATGATTATTTTTACAGTATTTTGTATTACTCATGTTGAAAAGGGAGGTAGGATTACCTCATCTATAACATAAAAATACTTTTATTGATTTCCCATTTTTATTAAAACATAAAATTACAAAAAACATACCTCATATTGGGATTCCATGCATCCCATATCTCATATGATTTCTTTTTTATTTCCTTTAAAAATACCAAATTTATTTTGACTGTACAACACAAATCAGAGAACCACTTTCCAATTATGATGAAAAATGTGCATCTCAATTATAATAGTTCTAGACATATTATTCACATATCAAATTTTACTTTCTATGAACCCATTTTTTTATTTCTCAATGAAGAAACCTCATGATTTGTCCCATGTTTCTTAAGGTAATTTTCAAATTTAGTTCATGTGAATTCTACTTAGTTTTTAGGTTATAGAATCTTGATTGTTCAGTTAGTTTCATTATCATCTCCTTAATGATGTATCTTCATGAGATCCATAACGTTTTTTTTCCTCTACATAAACATCACAAAAACCATTATAATACAATCAACAATAAAAATAATTATTTAAATCTCTACATAACTGTCAGCCATATTTATTGGACCACATATATCGATGTGGATAAGATCAATCACCTTCTATGCTCATTTATTATTTAATGTATTTTAACTCAAATCCATCATTCGTTTCATGGATGCGTGACATGTACATTCATGATCACGAATCAAATTATGAATTTTGAAAAAAATTATTAATATAATATTTGTATTCCATGATATTTTAATTAATTTTAACCAACCTTAGGTTCCAAAAGTTGTTTTTATCTTCAATGTTTAGGAAACATTTGCTCTCACTGTTGTCAAACTTGTATAATATTTCAATTGTTGTGAATATTTTCAAGTGAGAATTAAATGTATTTCCTTTGATTGTACACCCCTTCTGATTAAATGTCAACACTAGTCCTCAGTCAAAAATCTGACTCAAACTATGGAGATTATTACACAAAACATCTACACAAAGAACCTCAGTTTTCCTTATCTCATCATTTTCTAGATCAACATTTACAATATCATCGATCTTTAAAGAATCATCATAACTGAATCTCACTATGCCGTAAATAATTTTCCTAAAATTATTCATAAAATCATCATTTTCTATCATGTATGATGAAATCCCCTATCAAGAATCCAAGTTCTATTATTATTTTTATCATTGAGATATATTCATGCAAGATTGGATTTCTTGATTATATTCATTTTCTTCCATAGTATACAAGATTGGGTGGATAAATAATATTTACTTGAAATTTTATTTTTATTATTCATGGTTTCATTATTTTAATATTTTTATTCCAGAGTAAAATACCTATTTTTATGAGTAACTCTTTTTTATTGAAATATATTGATATTGTTATGAGTTCTAAAGGTATACTTACATACTTTACTATTTTTGAAGGGAATAGAATTGTGGAAATAGATAGAATAGTGAAAAAAATATCCTTATAAATTATTTCATCTATATAATTAAGGATAAGGTCTCATTACCCTTTATTAACTTCCAAGTTAATCCCAATTTAGATATCTAATTTCCTTTTCACAGTAATACACACTATGTCCTAGGAATCCATAGAATTGAAATTTTATAATGGGAAATATCTTCTCAATTTCATTGATCCACATATCCCCTTCTTTATTAAAGGTATTTTACATGTAATCATATTTATATACTTGAGGATTATTTTATTATTATTTTTATGTTTAGTTTGAAGCATTATTTTTTGGTAAATGAGGTGCCTTTTTGATATATGAAAACTTATACTTACCCTTATTTAAATTCGTATGATAGTTAACCTTTTATTTTTTTCATCACAAATAATTCCACTTTTTTCTGATAAATATTTTTCTCTAATTCTTTCCCACCTTCTATACTCCATCAGAACAACAATTATCTCATTATAGATACTTTTGATATTACAATATATCAAACTATAATTTCTAATTCATTACCCTTGATTTTGGTTCTGTTTCTAGTTTAGCATTTAATATAAAAACTTCTTCTTCAATCCCCTCAACTATCTTATCATTTTCCTCTAATATCGATGTATGATAATAGATTAAAATTTTCTCCACATCAATCCTATGTTTAAATTACATGACCTGTTTAGACAATTCAAGAGTGGATAAATATTCATGTACCTCTATATCTAGTTTATCAATTTCTTCAACATGATGGTCAACATATTCTGATTAGTCATTTATCAATGCTCTCATTTTTATATTTTTATTTATTTAAATTTAAATATTATCATGATCACCCTCATGTTCTACATTGAGATTAAAAACACCAATCAAATTAATTTCTTCATATTATTAGGTTCTAAATTTTCAAATATAGGGATCATGGATTCTATGGGTTTATATTTTTTACTCTGTTTCTACAAACTCCAAAAAGTCGGCATTATATTTCTCTTCTTTAAAGAATTTTCTATTTCCTATAAGTTTGTTCTTGAAATGATGTCTTCCTTGTTAGGGAACCTCTTATGAGTTTTCTTAACGATTTCTAAATCCCATTCTATGTCATAAAATTTCCATGTACGTCATGTGACAATTTTAATCATTACACCTCACTAAAAAAATCCAATAGAAGATTTCATTCAAATCACCCTTTTCCCCACCTGATATTCATGGAGAAATGAAAATATGTTCATCATATACATCATCTCCATCATCATAATCAATGGATATGTATTTATTTTACATTGTATTTAATGCCTTTTCAATTTATACTTGAGTTATTTCATCTTCTGGTATCCCCCTTATCTCATTTTCCACCATACTGCTTAGCATATCATTAAGAGAAGAAAGAGATAGATCTATTGCCTCTCAGGATGACACTTTCTGATTGTATATTGATGGGATCCATATTATTGTTTTCTTAATAATTTTAATCTCTTTAATTTCTATCACAATTACTTTAATATATCCAAAAACAATGATAATGTGATAATAGATTGTATCCT
The DNA here is from genome assembly GCA_963277665.1 of Viscum album. Taxonomy (NCBI): domain Eukaryota; kingdom Viridiplantae; phylum Streptophyta; class Magnoliopsida; order Santalales; family Viscaceae; genus Viscum; species Viscum album. The sequence continues at coordinate 595,305,045 of OY728135.1, read as the reverse complement.
AATTTTCCTTTGGATATATCCTTAGATTATCAAACATATTGTGTTCCTCAAACTATTTATCCTCCTTTACTTTATTATTTCATTCAAATGTGTTTTCTAGTTTTTCTCACATTGACTATGTTGAAGTGAAACAAACAAACTTCAAAAATATTTTATCATATAAAGTAGAAGAAATAGAATTTTGATCATTGGCATTTACATTAAGAATCTTTCATTATGTTTCAGTCATAGAGAGAAATTTCAAATAACTTATATGACTTCATTGAGATATGGGAAGTTAACATCTATTCCAATGGAATTCATATTAGAATTCATCATATTCCTTAAAATGTAATTGTTTCTTGCAAAAAATAGTTTAACACTCCTTATATTTACCAAATTCTCCATTAAAATAATAGAGGGAAGATTTAACAACAATAACCAATATGCTATGATACACCTTGTAAGGCCCTATAACATCTTAAGAGGGGAGGGGTGAATCACGATGTCAAATTTTTTATTTATATTTGAAGGATATTATTCTAGAATTTCTAGGAACTTGTAAAACACAAAATAAATATATTTTATTTTATTAAATAAAACTGCAATGAGAGTGATGAAATTTATGGTGGTCTATAAAAATGGAGACTTCAAAAATTTATATTATTAATTTAAACATTCATGTTGAAGGAAATAAGGGTTAACTATCTCCATGAGGTTGTATTTTTGATATAACATTGAATCTTGGAAGTTTTCCACATGATTTATTTCATTCTATGTATAGAGGTTCCTGATACTATTTGAAATGTCGACCTTAGAATTTCAGGTCAAGTAAATTATTTTCCAATGGGTAAAAGAAATTCCTTGAAGATAGTTAAATATGGTATTCAACTATATTTCCATTTTAGAAAAGGGGATATTATTTTTATGTAACAATTCAAGGCCATCGAGTATTTCATTTTATTCATCCCCTAGAGAGTCGCCAATCCCATAGAATGCACTGATGGAAAACACAATTGAACAATCAGAGTCATGGAAAACACCCCCCACACAAACACATTCATCTCTAGCTATAAAAACATAAACATAAAGGTTTAGGCCACCCAAGTGAAGAGTACGTGTCACCCAATTCCCTAATTAAAAGGGTCTAGAAAAATTTGACGGGTGAACAATATCTGTAGAGTGACTAATTGATGGTTTCTATTCCCAGTGACATAGAATCTCTGTGATGTAAATAAATAGGCTTCATTATCTAACCAATAATGTACCACAAGATGATAGGAGAGCATTATGATGAGGTCAGTTTCTTTCCTCCCAATTAAAGTTTCTACCATCCACCCAATGAAGTGATTGGGCCCCTCCTCATGTTTTTTGTTATTGAAAAAAATGAACAATAATTACAGGAAATAATCAACAGACTCCAACACCTATATTAGACTAGTAAAATAACCCAACTCACCCCATACAATATCCTCTCAATCATGTTATAAAAAGAGATACATAATGGTTTCCCCATTAATAACTAATCAATATGATAATTTGGATGAAAATATATCACCCTTACCTTTAAGCACCAAATCAGTATAAATTTTTTGATAATAGATTCTAAAATAAAACAAGTGGAATAAATATTTAATTTATCTTCCCCAAATAAGACCTCCAAGCACATATCAAACTTGAGATAACTGAACCACCTCATTGTATTAATTCAATAAAAATGTACTTGTCGTAGAGTCCATGAACATTTATAAATCAAGGAAATAATCCATTATAATTCAATCAATAACATTATTCCTGTTGGGATTTATAATTGAATGAATAAAATAAAATTGATGAATAGACTGTTTCAAGGTCAAATATGTAGTTGGGAATACTGGATAAGACAACACATAGTCTACCAATTTCCATCCCCAAATGTTAACATCCCTACAAACTAAAATCAACCTGGAGTGATATTGAAGAACTTGTATATCAAAGTGGAGAGATTTATTGAGGTGGAGGTGTAGATAATCATTGTACTAAGAACATATAAAACATGACTGATGGAAATTGGAAATTATTATCTATCTATATATAGATACCCAACACTATAGTTTTACTTGGTTCACCACTGAGGGATAGTCTAAGGTAAAAACACCAATAGTTTCCTAATTATACCTAATTCCGCTAAGATTAACTAGTAATACTGGAGTACAAAATATCATACATAATCACTTTTTTCTAGGAACAATTATTTTACCTGAATTTTATGTATAGAGAACTACCTCATGTAGAACACTTATAATAAATAACATTATATCAATGATTTTTTTGAAGCCTTACTCATATTGAAAACAAGATTTTAACTTTATTATATGGGGAATTTAAGAATTTTCCCCAAATTATCATGATCCCCTACTAGAGCCATACTCATGTGTTAATGCACCTGAAATAACTGTTCACGTAAACATGATTTTCAAAAATATTGTTCATGAAGCTCCATGCCTTCTCAAAACCGTGTAATTGTTTCAATGAAATACCAGTGTTTGTAAACCCCCATAATTTAATGAATCTACTCATAGTTGAAACTATCCATGCCATTGTTATGCTCAATGACTTTTTGAAACTCTTTACCTTCTTGAAACATCCAATCATTACAAAACAGACATTTCTTAAATTCATTAGCATATGTTATGGTTGAACCAGTCTTTTCAAGATACTTACTCTCACAAAGAGTTCCTAATTTTTGAATCTTACATACTTCATAAATTTAGATGGAATCACCCATTTCTAAAATAAATTAAATTGGAAAATTATGTGTGTGGAAATATATTTTTACACTCTTCACTTGGTGAATATCCCACACTCTGAGCTGTTATTTCAAAACCCTCAATAATCATGATTGAGAATCACCATTTCTCATTAATATCTAGTGGAATTTTACGAATTAAAAATATTCCCATATTCAAGATATTTTTAAATCATCCCATCGTGAATTATCCAATTTTAGTAAGACTCATTCATGAACCTTTATATCATAATGAAAAAGATTCATTATTGGATCTCTACCTCTTCGTGAAACATTATTCTTCATAAACCAATGCCTTCCTCATATACATGAATATTCTTATCATTGCATCCATTTTTCAAAAATCCTAATCCTAAAAAATCATGTATTGAACTCCAAAAATGTGAAAAATACTTTGAAATTATTCCACCTTGAAGAATATAGTCATCATAACTATAATAACCATTTAATTGCAACCACCCTAATAAAAACAGTGAAGATTGAAAATAGACACAATAAAAAATCCGTTAATATCTATAATAAATAATGACATTTTCATGATAATGTATTGGTTATTTCCCATAACATAATCTAATTACAAAAGTATTTTAAAAAATAATCACCAATATTTACACTATTTTTTGGATTATTTACACAATCCCCATATTTAAATCATTTGTTATTTGGTTTCCCTTAAATATAACTACCTCTATTATCTAATAAATTGCATGAATTAATTAATAACATTATAATATGAAAATTTATAAAAATAGAATACGTATAAAATTTTAAAAAAAGTTTTTTTTATTTATAAGATAACTACTAAAAAATAAAAAAATTATAAATATTTTTTATAGTTGTAAAATTGATGTTCTCTATTTATGTTCATCTAAATATAGTTCTAATGGTATCTCTTAATCCTTTATATGATGTAAAATATAATTCATGAAACCCCAGTCACCTAATGTGGATATAGTATTTATTAATTTTAATTAAACAATGTTTTTTGTCCTTAACATGTTCAATTTTCGGTAGTACTTAAGAGAATTGATCATAAAAATTACATTAAAACATTAAATTTTATAGAATTTGTGTATAAATTACTATTCATTACTATTATACCAAGTGTCAATCATACATAGAATTCAATATAATTACCTAGTTAAATGGGAGACAAAATTAATGGGAGATCTCAAATTCTTAATAATATATAGAGAATAGTGGTAACTAGAATGCAATAATAATAGAATAATAAGTATAGTTGAAAAATAGAAATGAAATATTCCATATCAATAAACAGAAGATCATTACATAATCCATGAAAGAATGGAATAAAAAAATAGTGAAAAAATTAAATTAAATCATAATATTATATGTTATGGGAACAAATAATGTCACACATCGTAAATATAAATTTGAGGCCATGTTCTATGAAATTATTCTTAAAAACAAAATATTATCTCATTACCCTATAATAATTTTCCCATTAGACAAAATAGTGAACTGAGGAACAATATAATTTTGGTCCTCAACAATCATAAAAAATGTCCATGCATTCCTTTAAATACTAAAAGTGAAAATACAACATGTTGTATAATTCATGCATAATAAGAAACATCAAAATTCATAACATAATTTCTAAATTAGTATAACCATATATGATTTCCCCATATAGAATAAATGATTATATGTAAATGAGAATAGATTTTATAATGAATTGAAAACTATGTATGGATGAATTACCATAAAATATATTTATTACAATTAGGGATTCAAAATGATCAAATACATACCATTATAAATTTAATAGTGTGGAATTATGTTTTTTAGGTACATAGATATTAAATATATATATATATATATAGAAAATTAAAAACATATATTTCCTGTGATATGCGATAAATTTATTTTTTTAGATCCATCCTTAAATAACGAGACTATAATTATGAATATATTATATTAATTATGGATGTAAAATTTCCTTACAATGAAACTTTCAGGAATATATATTTTTATTGATAAAGTTAAAACTAAACCAAAATTCATTTTAATCCGTTTAGGGGACAATTGTGGGTTACCCAAATACATCTCAGTCATAAATCCTTATAAAAGATCACCAAAAAGAAATAAAAAATCCTTCATACCAAAAAAACATCATATTAAGGAATATTATATTATAAAATAATATAGGATATTATGACTCATAGGATAATTACATAAATACAAAAACTTATGTATATGGTGTAATGTTAGTGAAATATTAACTCACATACCTGAGATATCATAAGGATTGTACTTATAATTATAATGATGCAATATTGGAATATAAATTAGAATTTATAAAAGATATAACAATAGAAATGTAAATAGGAATTGAAAAAATAGAGAAAATGTACATTTACTTTACTATGGTATTGGCCTATGAAATGGTTAATTGATAGGTATTGGACAATATATTTGGAAAATTAGATAAAATGGATGATATCAAACAAGATAATAATATATACCATCAAATGAAAATTATTTTGAAAAGTGTTTATTACAATGTTATTTTAGAAGGAATGTTGTATCATCCCACACGAACTCATTTCCTTGGTAGGTGAGGTGGTGACATTAATCTTTGGGGATATCACCAAGACAATAATTCATTGAAATAAATGATAAGTGATTGATAAAACATTAGGGGATTATTTTACCTGTTTAATCCAAAAAACAATTTGATATTTTATAAACAACTAAAACATCCACATTATACATGAGTATAAACATTATAACTAAAAGGTAAAATTAAAAAACAACATTATCATATTTACACCATAAACAAGACCTCCAAATATATTTTTATAATATTTTTAAATATAAAATTTATGGATATGTGGGAACCTCACAAAAATATTCAAACCAATCCTCCATCGAGATTATTGAATTAATAAAAAACCATGAAACATTAAAATATCACTAAAACCATCAATTAAAAATAATCATACAACAAAACCACCTATCCTATTTTGAAATTCAAAAACAAAGGATATGTATATCCCATCCACAGGTAATGTTATCTTGGCCTATGAGCTTCCTAGAAAATTGCCCCCCGATGTCACCACATCGTCGGTGAGTACCCCATCAGAGATCATCCCAACAGAATTATCATCACATAAAAACCAACACCTTCAGCCTTAATGACCATCGACCCTGACGCTTGTCACTACACCATAAGAATCATCAAATCAAGAAACATAAAACGAATTCATCACCAAATGAGGATCAAATTAATGGATTGTTTGTAGAAAAACATAATAGACCATCAATGATTCATTTTAGATAGAAATACCAAGTAGATAAAACAATCCAGTTACCATATTCACAACAGTGAACATATTCAAAAATGACAAGAACATGTTAGAACATTTTATAAAATATAAATTATAAAAAATTAGGAATGAATAAAAAATAGTATGATAAAATATAAAAAATATATATATTATCATAATGACTATAGTTATACCATTAAAATAATATCTAAATTATTTTATAGTCTACTTCATTCATCTTCAAATAACCATCATTGTAACTCACACTCAGTCAAATATGTGAATATTGAATGATAGACCCATAGTTATGATCAATATTTGACCCCTTATCTTTCATCGTAATTTGATAAATCCCATGTCCCATTAAACCATTGTCACTGAGAACTATTCATATTTCATCAAGCTCTCATAAAATGGAATAGGAAAACACCAAAAAATATACGAAAAGATCGCTTTTCATAAAAATTAATTACACATAAAAAATTTCATTCATTCAAAAAGTTTTGTCAAAAATATTTTTCGGTTTGAAGGAAAACCATAATACGAAAATATAATTTTAAAATAAACAAAGTAATTTTCTAAAATCGATCAAAAATACCATGTTCTAATTTCATGAGTAAAAATAAATTTCATCATGAACAAGTCAATGTTTTTTAAATCCAATATTAAGACATAGTAAAACATAGAATTTATGTTCTATATTTATTGGAGTAAAGAGAGAAGACACCTACATATCAATAGATGACAATAATGAAGAATGGCACAAGGTAACCTCTAGATCCTCATCAAAAACACCTTCACATTAAAATATACCAATAGATATCCATATAAATTCCATATATAAGATATATATTAAAAATGGGTAAGATCTAAAGATCCTAATGAGATCAGATGAGATATTATAGAGATATATAGAAAAAATGTTATTTACTACTGATTTTATATATCCAACAAACATTAAATTATCAAAAACACCTTATAGATGAAGGTAAGATTCCATGGATTACTATAATGGAAGCACAATTAGAGGTACATGTAGAATATTAAAAAAATTGAGATTTATAGGGGTAAAAAACTGAGTTAAACACACATTATAAGAGAATTGGATGCATACGGTGCAATTATGCTACATGGTTTCATACATTGTGTTCAAAATATTTACTTTCTACTAGACAACACCAAATGTTACATGCAATTTTCATGCATGTTTTGAAAAACCATTATCTAGTCTTACATACCTACTATACTAAAAAAATTTCCTCTCACATAGTATATTTTGGAATCTACATGGTTTTTACTAACCATACACAAACCATGTTCTCTTAAAAACTCTTCCAAAACATCCAAAAACTATACAGATACTCTATAAACCTATCAAATGTATTATATGACATAAAAATATATAATAAAATGGTAATGTTCCCAAAAAATGATATTTTACATTCTCCCCATCAATTTCCTTTTCGTTTTTCAAATGTTGGAGTTAAATTTTATGTTGAATAGTTAAGTCCAATTCTCAATCGCTTACTTATCAAGTTCTCATGTTTTTCCTTAATCTAAAAATTATTGCATAAAACTCCACCAATATTGGCACTTTTTCTATTCAATAGAATCTAATGAACATCCAAAATTTGTATCATCACATGAATAAATGAAGCATATGCCTCAATATCAACATAGTCATATCGAAATACATGGTTTGGATAAGGTGGGTACCTCTTCAGCTGAGATACATTAAACATATTATTCATAGAAAATAAATTTGGTGTTAGAGACCACAAAAAAGATACGTCACTAATTTTTCAGGTACATAAATGTTACAATGTAATAGAGTCAAAAAAAATTACCAGTATTATCAAACTGATCAATCCATATACAAATTTTGATTCTAAAAAAATCATTATCACCCTCAAAAAATTACAACGGTTGATGATAATGATCTGCATATGATTTCAGAGTACTCTAATACTCCAAAATCCCATTTTTAACATTTGAATATTTTCCACCATCTAATGTACAAGGATTGATCTAGTAAGTTATGTATCTCTAATTTGCACCCAAAAATGTTGATAATGACATGAATGATCATTCAATAATTTAAAAGGATACATATGTACTATGGCCTAGTAATTTTTATTTTTTGATTAATAGACTAATGGTATATAATCAACCCATGATCCTATAAAATCCATAATAAAATCTATATGTATTTATTATAATGTTTGGATTATCACTTATACAGAACAAGAATTTAAGGGTGATATGTTCTTCTCATGGTCAGCTATATTCTAGGATATTTCTCTACAATGATCCAAAACTAATATGTAAACCCGAGGTCCTAATTAGAAACTATTGAAACTTATAGAATATTAATCATTAGAATATATTGGACTTATATTTCTGACAAGAATTTCACCATATATTTAATATCCCATGATTTTAAAATATGACAAAGTTCGATATCAAATAAATCATTCAACACCGAGCTTAAAAGAAGAATAATATATTAAAAATTAAATATTATTGTTAAAAAATAGTCATTAAATTTCTTTGTATGAATATTATTAACCACATTAAAAATTATATATAATAGTATTAATCAAATCAAAATTATCAATTAATTCATAGGTAATAAGTATTCATGTTTTTAGTAAAATTATTTTATCTTAAAAAATATTTTTTCTTCAAAATAGATTATAAATTATTTTTTAAGAGAATCTTATCATTAATATTTGGAACATTTAGAAAATGTATTTATTAAAATTATTTCATTTTTCATATCATAATTTCAAAATTATCATAGGGTAATTTTTTTATATTTTCTAAAAAGATTAATATTCATGTATTTAGTGAAAATAATCTGCACTATAAAATTTAATTTTATTTTCATTAAATTTTCTAAAATTATTTAATTTTAATGTTAATTTAGTATATTAAACCAATTTTTGTTAATAATATAATTATTTATGTAATATTCATATTCATATGTAATTTTTATAATAACTACATTTTTTCTCTTAAAAATGCATTTGACTAAAAATTGTTTTCAATATATTTAAGACAATTTTAACAAATTTTTTTTACCACTAATTTGAATTATATTTAGGGAAATGGGATTAATTTTGGGATTAAAAAGGTATATTTTATCATACTATTAATGTTTTAATATTTTCTGAAAAAGTAATTTTTTTTAATTGTAAAAAATATAGTTTTTATTAAATTCGATATCATTTATGATATTACCAATTCATAAATAAAATATAAAAATTTATTAATATTATGTAATTTATCATTTATTATAATATACTAAAAAAAATATTAAAAAACTGATTTTATTTCATGATAAATATGAAAACCCGTTTTTCAGTTCCGACATAATGGCTGTGAAATAATGAAAATGTAAAATCTTGTGTCATAATGTTTATATATGATAAGGGAGAATAAATTAATAGAAAATTTTAAATATTATTATTATTATTATAGTTATATTCTAAATTTTAAGTAATATAAATATATCTTTCCCTAATTATTGTACATTTATTGCATAAGGCTAGAATAATAATAATAACTTATTTATTAAGATTTCATGACATCAATGTAGTAAATATAAATATTAAATGAATATAAAAGTGTATATTGAATATAGTTTATTTATTTTTATGAATATTTTTTTAATTATTAGAAATGATCTAATTACCATAAAGTGTAACACAATATAGACATATACATGTGCATTAAATAAAAAAAGTATGGAAATGATTTTAAAAAAACTAAACATAATTTTTTGGGTTTATTAATAGTAAACCAAAATTTTTTAAGATAAATATAAAATATTATATATTTTTTCAATAATTTCTTACATTTTATTATTTTCATATTTTTATTAAATGTGTAATTATGTTAGTATTTTTTGATTTAAAATTAATACAATTTTATATTTAAGTAAAATTATAACTGTATAATGTTAAAAATTATCATCACCATGGTTATGGATAAAATTAGAAAACTATGGTGTTAAACAAAAATATAAGGTTTCAAATGATACACACACCTATCTAAAACTTATTAAGTGATTATTATATTACCATATTCTCATTCTCTATGAATACTTGATATTTTTGAACTATTTTATATGTGTTAGACACATTTTGTACGAATATGTATAAAGTATTTCCAAAAAATGACATAATGATAATTTAAAATAATATACCTTTTATTAATTGTTTTTGTAACGTCCCCGACCTGGATGCCAAAAAACAGGTGCTTCGATCCCGGTGGTTACATGAACTTAAGTGCACCTCCCCGTACGCCAAAGGATGCCGACTAGCAGTCGGGGTCTCTGTAGTCAAGTGGGGAGACTATACCCCCATTTTATCAGAGTAAGCCACATCAAAATAAACCAAGTAACAGAAATAATAACCAATAAACAAGTAAGATATATAACAACCAATTCCCATAAATTAACATGTCATGTCATACTACAAGTTCCAGAGTGAACAAAAGCCCCAAATAAAGACAACAGAAAAAATCCACAAAATGGTCCTGACTCCAAGTCTGGATCCTCCACCAAGTGCTACCCATGTCCACTAACTATCTTTCAAGGACCCTTTCCCTTCTCCTGACCTGCAAATATGAAGTCTGCTCAGGTACACAATGGCGGCCCGAGCAGGTTGTGAGTACAACTCAGTAAGCCACCACCAATGGTGTCGACAAAATATCTAGCAAGAGTAGATAGTGCATGAAAAATAAATATGAATGATAAATGCCAAGTAATTAATTAATGTTCCATTATCTAGTTCAAAGCTCATCCATTACCACATTCATTACCATTCATTTCCCAACAATTACCATCACCAACCATTTCATCATATTTCCATGGGTTAATCACATTCATCATGTTAAATAGGTCTATGGACAAGAATCACATGCAAGAGGGTAAACACATCGTTATCATATCTCAGTAGGACTAACTCCCTCATAGAAACCATAACCTCACCTCGAACCCTCAGTCCGGGTGGATGCAACCATTAGGAGAATAGATCTGCAGTCTCCATTCCTAACCCATGCATTTAGGGTGGAGTTCGGAGCCTCAGTCTTCACTCGACCCGTGGGAATAGATCCTCAAGTCATACCCCACACTACCAAACCATGTGCACATGCTTATATATTAGTAACCATCAACCTACCAACTGTTTCCCATCGACAACCATCATTCACAAAAAATCACATGGGAAACCACATCATGCCTTAACCCATTAACACATTAGTATTTCACATCATTTAACCATTCACCCAATTCCCATGGTTTATGCCTATCTCACTAATCATTCCACCCTAGACTCATAATCTATCCATTGTGTTCTTTAATCAATTTACACCTTAACCCATTTAACCTTTTCATCATTTCCATGAATCAACCATTCATACCATTCCAAATAACCCTTCAGTTATAGCCAAGTCTAGGTTCATCACCTAACTTCTATTCCATTTTCAACCAATCATGCCAACATATTTATGAAGGGCTCTACTATTTATCACAACAAGGTCACTTGTTCAATAACAATCCCTAAACCTGGGAAAAGCTGGCACATCCCATGGATGGCCCTAATTTAGGTCAATTCAATCCCAACACATTCCATGAGGATCGTGAGGGTTCCCATTTTCCATTCCAAACATCATTAAAACCTCGAATGACAATGTTATTCAAAACCTAACCATATGAAACAAGAACACAAGTAAACAAGCACAAAAACCCTAATTAACCATGGGATATATCTTGTAGACCACCTACCTCGAAACCTCGGTTGAACGCACTCTCAATCGAGTCCTTAGACCTCGATCTGACCAACCTTTGGAGCATCAACCTAAAAATTACCCAAAAGATAGGGTTTTAGAGCTTCGGAATGAGAGGTAGAGAAGGTACTATCTTTAAACCAAAAAGAGAAGTAAGGATGAGATTAGCCTTACCCGGAGCTTCGATCCGCAGCCAACGGTACCGAAAACGCATTTGGATCGAAGGAGTTTTATCTCTTGGAGTCTTTGGGAGGCTTGGTCCTCACCTAGGGTGAAGAGGAGAATATGGGAGGAAAATCCCGAGTTGGGGTTATAAAGCATGGAGTGGCAATTTTGTAAATTTTCCAAAATTAAGTGACTGTATGGTTTGGAAAACTGTGCACAAACCGTGCGCACACCACTGCCTGGGGGAGGGGGAGTCGCACGATTTAGCCGCACAGTTTGACAAACCGTGCAAAAAACGTGCGCTCGCTTCTATTTAGAGGAGGGAGGGTCGAACGGCTTAGTCTGAGCAGGCCGCACGGTTTGGCTGACCGAGCGCAGGCAATGCACTTTGGTCTATTTTCCCATACATCCCTTCTTCTGTGCCCCGAGCCCCCAGAACACCCCCAAGGCCTCTCACACTTCCATGAAACCTTTTAAAGTCCCAAAGGAAAAGGGTTCAACCCAAAACACAACAAAATATACCTTTCCAAAAACTGGGATCTTACATCCTCCCCACATTATAATGGCTCGTCCCCGAGCTGAGATTCCAAGCCTCATTGCTCCACCGAAGAAAAGCGTCTGGGCCCCTGAGCCCACATATCTGACTCCCGCTCCCAAGTTTCTTCTTGATTGTTCCCATGCTTCCATAGTACTCGCACTAACGGAACATCCTTGCCTCACAAGACCTTCTCACTATGGTCCACCACACGAATCGGATTCTCCTCAAAGGACGCCTCTACCTCAACCTCCACATCCTCAACATCAACCACATGAGATGGGTCATGGTGATACCATCGAAGATGTGACACATGAAACACATCATACATCCCCCCATACCGCTGTGGAAGATCCAATTGGTATGCTACTGGTCCGATCATCTCCACAATCTTAAAAGGTCCCACATACCTGGGCACCAACTTACCCTACTTCTGAATCCATCGGAGACCCAATCTTGGTGACACCCGAAGGAAAACTGTATCACCCACCGCAAACTCGAGAGGTCTAAACCTCAGATATGCATACTACTTCTACCTACTTTGATCTGTATCCATTCGGTTCCTGATCAACTGCACTCTCTCTGAAGTCTCCTGCACGAGACTCGGCCCCAACAACTCAGATTCACCAGTCTCTATCCAACACAACAGGGATCTACATGGTCTCCCATAAAGCGACTCAAATGGTGCCATCTGAATTGTAGCCTGAAAACTATTATTGTAGGCAAACTCAAACAATGATTGGTGTCTCTACCAAGATCCACCAAAGTCCAAGACACAAGCTCTTAACATGTCCTCCAACACTTGGATCATATGCTCCGACTGCCCATCTGTCTGCAGGTGGAAAGTTGTACTCAAAAACACCAGCGTACCCAGCACCTTCTACAACCCCTGCCAGAAACACGACAGGAAACACAGATCTAGGTCCTAAACTATGGTCTGTGGTACCCAATGCAACCGCACTATCTCCCGAACGTACAGCTCACCCAACTGGTTGACCATATAGGTCTCTTGAATCGGTAATAAATGAGTCACTTTCATTAACGAATCCAAAACTACACAGATTGCATTATTCTTCCGCGGTGTCCTCAGAAGACCCACAACAAAAATCATTGTTACATTATCCCACTTCCACTCTGGAATGGGAAATGGATGCAACAAACCACCTGGGTGTTGATGCTTGGCCTTCACCTGCTGATAGGTAAGGCGCCATGCCACAATGCCCGCAACTTCCTTATTCATTCCAGGCCACCAAAACTTCATTTAGAGATCATGGAACATATTGTTTAGACCAGGATGCAGTGCCCACATCGATGCATGGAACTCACACATCAACTCTTCCCGCTTACATTCTAGCACAACCACACGATCATGAACACGAACAACACCATCCACACTGACGGACCATCCAGAAGGTAGCTCCCCACCATTAAGATTTTCCTTTAGGACCAAAAACTTAGGATCACCAAGATGAATTTCCTTAACTCGACTCAAACGCGTCGACTCTATCGTTAAAGACGGAATAGTGACCCAACCATTCTCCTCTTTCACCTCCAGGTGCATCTCTGCAAACAAGGCCATCACCTTCCACTCGGTGTTGAACTCCTGAACCACCTGATTCTGAACCTTCCTGCTCAGAGCATCAGCAACACTGTTTCCCTTTCTCGACATGTAGCCCAACTCAAAGTCAAAAGACTATAGGTATTCAACCCATCTTCACTGCCGAAGATTCAGATCCTGCTGTGAGAAGATGTAATTTAAACTCTTATGGTTGGTAAACACGGTAAACTGTTCTCCCAACAGATAGTGCCTCCAGTACTCCAAAGCGTACACCACTGCAGCCAACTCAAGGTCATGAGTGGGATAGTTCCACTCATGGGATCTCAACTGCCTTGACCCATAAGCCACAACCCGCTTATCATGCATCAACACAGCCCCAAGTCCGATTCTGGACAAATCACAAAACACGATGTACTTCTTACCCGGCTCAGGTAAGATAAAGATAGGTGCAGTGGTCAACCGCTTCTTCAAATCCTAGAAGGCATCCTCACAAGCCTCAGACCACTCGAACCTGATTCTGTTCTTCATCAAGCACAAGAGTGGTGCTCCCAAGTGAGAGAAATATTGAATGAACCTTCGGTAATACCCGGCCAAACCCAGAAAACTTTGAACATCAGAAACACTCTTGGGATGCTCCCATGATACAACTTCCTACACTTTAACTAGATCCACTGACACACCTACCTCCGAGATGATGTGACCCAGAAAATGTACCTCACCTATCTAGAATTGACACTTTGATAGCTCGGTGTATAGATGATGCTCTCTTAGCATACCCTAGACGATGTCAAGATGTTGGGCATGATCGTCATGGTTTTTCGAGTACACTAAGATATCATCAACAAAGAAACCACAAACTGATCTAGATAGGGATGACAGATATGGTTCATCAAAGCCATAAACACAGCCGGTGCATTGGTCAAGATGAAAGGCATTACTACAAACTCAAACAACCCGTACCGACTCTAGAATGCTATCTGCAGTATGTCAGAAGACATCACCCTCAACTGGTGATAACCTGACCTCATATCAATCTTAAAAAACACTGACACACCCCTAAACTAATCAAAAATGCCGTAAATTCTAGGAAGAGGGTACCTATTCTTCATTGTCATCCGATTAAAATTCCGATAGTCAACACACAGCCTTAATGACCCATCGACCATCTTTTAAAAAATCACGGGAGATCCCAAAGGAGATGTACTAGGGGGGATAAAACCCTTATGATCCAACTCCTAAAGCTAAACCTTCAGTTCTAGGAGTTCTGTCGGTGCCATACGGTATGGCAGAATAGAAACTAGCTCCACTCCCGACAGCAACTCAATTGTGAACTCAACATCCCTCTCGGGTGGTAACCCCGAGAAATCCTCGGGAAACACATCCTGAAATTGATCTACCACAGGAGGGAAAACAAACTTTTCCCATCTTTCATCATCATCGAGCATGAGACATGCCACTTGAGTCGTGATTCCACTCATATGTTGACAAAACGGCCCCACAAAGCCCTGCTCGAACATCCCATTCACCACAGTGGACATAAGAGTCTCCCTCAAGAGTCCTAAACGATGCTATATGATGATAACTATCTATGTGAGCTCGATACAACACCAACAAATCCATTCCCAAGATTAGTTCAAACCCTGAAATCTCCAAAATGAACAAGTCCCACAGAAAATTATACCCACCAACTTCCAAGGTACACCCCTTGCACCACTTGATATCCTCAACCCGGACCCCCAACAGAGTGTCAATTGACATCACCCCACACACCCCCTCCACAGGTAAACCCAGCACTACCACAAGTTGAGCAAAAACAAAATAGTGTATGGCACCTGTGTCAAACAACGTACTAGATAAAGTAGAAGCCACAAGGATCATACCTCGAACAGTCGACGGTCCAGCCTTTCCATCACCAGGCACAAACTGAACTACCTGAAGCTGACCTACCCCTCTGACCTAGGCTCTAGCCTGAATACTCTGCGCCACACTGCCCTGCTGGCATGAGCGATCTTGCCCTAGAGTTCCACATCCACCACCCCTGCCAGTACGGCCCGTGGAGCTCCAACTGCCCACCTAATATGGGGAAACTGATCCTCTTCCCGTATCATGTACCTGCCTTTCTCCATCAAACTCACCCACCTACTGTGGTTTCCTGTAGAACCTCTTCACATGTCTCATCCTGCCGCACGAATGACACTCAACTGGAGGTTGAGGACACTGACCACACACATGCCTCGACCTACCGCACTGATATTAGAACACCTGATTCCCACTCTGAGAGGCTGACCCTCTCTTCCATCCACTTTTCATTCTACCACCATGTTGTGAGCTCTCATGGCTTAAATTCCGACCCTCAGAAGCTGCATTGCTCATCTGCCCCACCGGCACCACAAGCGCACTACCCGAAGCTCCCTTCAGGTTTCCTTCCGAGATCAATGACTGATCTAATACCTCTGCAAACATCTTGAAGTGGAAGATATTTACTTGAGACCTGATCTCATGTCTCAACACATCCTGGAAGCTTCTTTCCACCGCTGTCTCATCCCCTGCTAACACTGGAACGAAGCATCTCAAATAAGTGAAGTGATTAGAATAGTCCATCACTGACAGCGATCCTTGAGTTAGGCTCATAAACTCTACAGCCCGCTCCTACCTCATAGTCTCTGGGTAGAAATTCTCTAGAAACATCTCTTGAAAAACCTTCCACGACATCCCCTCATCCTGCTCGGTCTGAGCCTGAATGTCCCACCAATTCCTTACCTGGCCCCACAACATATAAACGGCCATCTTTACTCACTTTTCAATAGGGTTCTCCAGATGATCGAGTATTTTCTGGACAAACTCTAACCAGAACTCTACTGCCTCTAGCCCACCCTCTCCGGTAAAGGTCGGAGGGTGCTGTAGCTGGAATTTTATGGTCAGCTCAAACAAACTCGGTGCAACCCACCCTGGGTCCCGATCCATCATCTGCGTAAGGCGAGCCATGTTCTACCGGAACTGTTCTTCTCTACCTTCATTGATCAGCACATGTTCTTACTCTTCTATTGGAGGAGTGTTCTCAGCAACACCCTCCTGTTTCCCAACTGGTAACCGACGTCGTGGTGTCACCTCTCTACATTGCCAAGCACGAGATTTAGTACACACACCACCAAAACTTTCATGAGTCCATCACAAAAGACTCCTTACTAGCCACAACAACCCAACAACATTTTCCAATTTTTTTATTCAAACCCTAATATTTCATTTAAGTCATTTACCCACTTATTTCATTTCATTCTTCTCATTATTTCTTAGTTTCATGAAATGCATAATGCACCCTACTTTCCTGCCTCACACACCCATCCCATGCGTATGCTTAATAAAATGCATGTCACCTATCTCCCTAGGTACCTACAATGATGCATGAATGCACATCCTTGTGTCATTAAGGTCATGATCCAAATACCATAAAACAGTCACATCAAACCACATGCGCATTACCCAATGGTTAAATATCATCAACTATAACAACACATAACCAAGAACAACATTTCCCACCCAGGGTGACTTGGGTTTCCCCCATACCTGGGATAGCTACTCCCAAGCACGATGTAGAGACCCAAATCTTGATGTACATGGTCATTACATTACTTTTGCGGAATACATAATACATAACAAAAACTGACACACAAGGACCGTAATAGGTCATTGTCTTTGGAAACTTGGAATATAATCTTCTAATCATGGTGAAAGATCTTCAACATCTCCCATAAAGATATTCCCCTTTTTTTCTTACCTAAATCCATTCTTTATATCCTGGGGAAAAGAAAACATAAAAAGGGTGAGCTCAAATGCTCAGTAAGGGTAAGAATGGAGAAAATAAAACATACCATATACATTTGAATGCAAAAACTTGAACATAAAATCTAAACATCAAAATCTTGAGCAAAGACATAAATAATGGAAGTATGTAAGGAATATACCATAAAGGAACATCATTCATGACAAAATAGCATGGTAATAAAACATGTGATTATGGAAACCATTAAGCACATGATATGATTTCCATAGTATCCAAGGAATTGCTACCAAGACCATCTTAGTGGAAAAAGTCCCTTTTTTGAATCGAGTTCACTCCTCGTTCTAGTCCTGTATTACTGAACTGGATTAACTTACCATTCCAGTCATGTCTATCTCATAACATATAAATAATTACCCAATGTATTGGATGGAGATATAGGTCCCACCCATCTCATAATGAAATCATTCTTACTTGTTCCACAAAATCATGAATCATACATCACAGCATAACCCATGAAATAGAATGGGATTCTTAAACATCATTCCATCATAACATAATCCATAAAAAAATGGATACAATTTTATCATAAAAAGAATAAAACCATGTAAATAATGGGGACATTATACTTGAAACATAAACATATTAAATAATTTCATTTTAGATGGAAAATAGTTTTGATAAAACACTTGAAATGAATTCTTGAAGAAAATATCCTTTCTTCTTAATATTCATTCTCTTTTCACAAAATGCCTTGAAATTTTAAAAGAAAAGGGTTTTGTTGAAAATAATCATGAAATATTTAGAGTATTCTTCATGAAAATGAGGCGTTATGAAACCATAAAAATCCATTCACGTTGTATAAGTTAAAAATAACATTCTCCTCGTACTTTTGTCAGAAAAGTCAAAAAGTACCTTATTTGGTAACCAAAAGAAAGATTCCATCCATACAATGTAGTAAAAAGTCAATAAAGGGTAAAAATGACTTTAAACATACATGGAAGAATATTAAAAATTTTATGAAAACATTTTTAGAAAACATGGTCATGGATTATAAACATAACCACAGTAAATACTTACGTATAAGCAATCTCAGATAAAAATGAGATTGAAAATTTATCCCTTACCTTATGTCTGATATGCTTTGTATGTATCCGAATATCCTGTATAATGATTTAAATAATGTCATTGATTTATTACAGAATCATATTAATTGTTATGATATCATATATGGTTCACTTATGACTTTATATTACCCGTTCTTTTGTAAGTTCCATGTTAAATCATCGTTTTGGGTAAAATCGTTTTATTTATCGTAGGTGTTTGGAATTGTTGTTCTTGATATAATTACTTATATCCTGATTTACATAATTCCAGAATGTAAAAAATGATTTATATATAATATATATTCAGCATATACATATATATATGATAGATCGATAAATGGAATGGAATACACCGTTCATGGAGATGGTAGGGCGTACGTACGCATGAACGCCGTTTTCGTTTCCTTATTGAATTGAATGGAATTAAGTAGATATCATAAATATATATATAAATAAATCTAGTATCATTATTAAGTCATATATTTCAAGATTACTTATTATATATACATTATAATCATTCATGAATGGTTAACATGGAGAATGAATCTCATCGCGTCGTGGAGACGGTAGTCCGTACGTACGCACGAGCGATGATATCATTACCATGATCATGGAATTGTATTGAAGTGTATGTATAATATTTCAGAATCTGTATCACTTTACAATAATCATATATAGTTATTTATTTACACCATTATACCCATCCAAGTAAGGTGGTGGTCGAAAATAGATTACACCACGACGTGGATACGGTATTCCGTACGTACGCACGCGCGGTGATTTCATTTTACGTAGGATGGATAGAAGGTGAAATAGTGTTGTTTCATATTTATAATAACATATTATTATATAATTAATACTGATTTTATTACTTTACAATGAGATAACTAATGAAGAAGAAGTAGAATAAGAAAGAAACTTGAGAGAATCGAGAGAAGAGATTACCTCTTCTTCAACGCACCTTCTTTAAGAATCCTCTTAAGGAAGTAGAGTTCATCTTTTGAGAAGACTAGAACCACCAAAATGTTGATAGGGAAGTTTAGGAGAGATATGGTCAGGGTTTGGTAGAGCTTCAAGGCTCAAAAGGGTGTGAAGAGAAGAGGGAATGGGTGCTCTTTTTATAAGGTAAGAGAGGGGCACCTTGGAAAAAACTCAAAATATTATTTTATAATAAAGTCATATTCAGTTTATAATAGCTCAAAAAAGATTTATTTAGAAGATAAAGTAAGTATGGGTCTAAATTCTCTCAACCAATATATTTTAGTTAGGTTTGGGTCATTCTATTAACCTTATCGTTTAGTTTTAACTCTTAGTTAATTTGATTGACAATTACCATGTCACTTTGTATTTTTATATTATATTGTTAATAAACATACCATATACTTCCAAGATACCCCCAAGTGGTCCATTAATGATACACCAATCATTATACAAGTATCCTGGCCGAGCCTTATATTTTTTGGAATATAATAACAATTAATAATATAATATTTGTTTTAAAAACTATTTTATGTCAATTTTGACACTATTTGGTAATTGATTTCTATGAAATTCATAACAGCATTATTAGTTCTAAAATTGTTAATTAAATAAAAAATAACATGTCATAATAACCTATAAAATTAGTGGAATTCATAAAAAGTCTCAAATTACATTTATTTGGGTATTTATAAAATCAATTATGTTAATATTTCATTAATAAGATAATTACTGCATCATCATTGTGTCATAAATAAATTACATTATTTAATGTCTAAAAATTATAAATAAAAGAAAATTATGTAGGAAATATTTATAGATTTATAATGAATAATTATAGTTGAATTTATCTGATGTATAATTTTATATTAAAAAGGTTTTAGTTATTTAACTTTGATTTTAACCATTTTAACTTTTCTTTATATAAAATAATAATAAATTTCCTAATCTAATCCAGGTGCACCTAAAGGGCAATATTTTATTTCTAAGTTTGTTTTTGGTCGAATTACACTTATCCAATAGAATTAGTACATGTGTTAGGATAATAATAATATCATTTTTATCCTTAATTACCCTATATACTTTTAACTGCGGTGAATAAAAGTAAAAAGTTACAATTCACCAAAAATTATTTTCATCTCATTGAACCACATTTTAGTACTTGATATTAACCGTGTCTCTCAGATTTTTAAAATTCCACTCACAGGATTGGTAAAAATAAGTTTTATGTATGTTTTCAAAAAGCTCCTTGGAGGTACGTAAAAGACGATGAAAAGTTCTATAAAATTTTTATATATCGAAAATTATTATAAAATGACTCCAATGAATTAAATTGAACTTATATAGGTATTATGTATAAATTTTTACCTAAAATAAATTTAAATAAAAAATAATTATTTAAATAAAAAGTCGGTTTTTAAATATTAACCTAGTGTTTTCACTATTCATCAAAAATTGAAAGTTTTCAGAAAAATACCAAAATTTCACCCTAGTCTAGTTTTGATATTCCGAATCCAAAAATGAAGTCCATTTTGAAAGATAAAAATTATAAAATTTTTAAAAAGGTGGAATTACTATTCATAACGGCTACTTCATAATAATATTATAATTATATCTCGTTTAGTGAAACTCGGTATTGCGTACTACACACGCTATCGAAGAAGGACTTGATTGCATGTAATGAAAGCCAAGTTAGGGTTGCATGTAGTGAAAGCTCTGTTTAGTGTGGCGTATAACATAATCAAAACTATTTTTTCCTTTATACATTAAACAAAATTTATACTTAATGTTGCGTAGAATAATTTCCACAAAACGAACATGAAATTGTGTGTAACCTGAGCCAAGAATAGTGTTGCGTATACTGCAAGCTAATACGGTGTTGCGTATAGTACAAGCTAAACTTGGTGTATTGTATAATAGAATACATCAATGAAATTAAAAGAATATTCTTCATATAATCTCGGGTTGTTACATTCTACCCCCCTTATAATGAATTTTTCCCTCGAAATTCTTCAGGGTTATAAATGTTTTACTAATTGAAATATTCTTTAATAGAAACCCACATCAAAAAAAAGAATACCAAAACATGACTTTAAAAACTAAAGTATGAAACGTAACTGTTACCCAAATTTACTAATAACTGGGTTTCCACATAGGAGGACATAGGTGAAAATATGGATATGGAAGAGAAATCTAACCGTCAACTTATGATAAAGAGTGGTAGAGAACATGGCTATGAAAAAGCCAACATTCACAAAGCCATAATTTTGTGATGATCTAAGGTACCATCTGATTCATCTGATATGGGAGTACTAGAACAACATTTTTGGTTTCCAAGATCATTTCCCTAACAATGATGAAATTTTAAAAAAGGATAAATACTTACTTGATTTTAGTGTAATATCATTGTTGTTCATTCCATGAACAATTTCCACTTCATCTCTATTTAAATAAATGAAGCTGAATTTTTCATTCATGAAGTGTTAGAAGATCATGTGATAGAATGATAAGTCCTCCAATCTGTTTCTATCACAAAAATGTTAGCATAAGTTATTAAATATACATAAGTCCATCTATGGTGAGATTAATCATATATGATTCCAACAATGGACTTATACTTCATCAATCATACCGCTTAATAAAATAAAACTAGTTTCTATTAACCAGGGACTTCCTATAGGCCAGTAGTATGTGATAAACGCCTTTTGCACTTCAGTTGTGGGTTCGATTCCCACATCCTTGTCTGACGCGACGAGTTTTCACTCATCCTATGGGTTGTCCTTTTTCTAAAACTACACTATTATAACATTCCAGAAATAGTATCGAAAAAAGTTCTAGCCTTAAACAATTCTATCTGATGTCCAACTTAATCCATTACAACTTTTAGGCTTATCGAAAATACTTCTATCCAATCTTATAGTATAAAGAAAACGATTACTATAAATGTCATCAACAAAGAATGTGAATGATATCATTTATCCCCTATATAAGATATATCTTATTGGTCACATTCCGAACAATTCAATACCTTAATCATGTATTCTCTTGAAAAATGAATACACATTGAACATGAATGCAGTTAAAAGATAAATTTTTCCACATACCAAAATCCCCAAAATTCTATATACTCAAACCATGATATCACTTAACCTTTATAACAATCATGAGCTCATGAATACTATATTATTTTCTTTTTATCCATTCATTATTTGCATATAATCTTCTTTCCAAAAATATCTAAATAACGTTTCACGGTTACCGGTACCATTCAACATATACTTTCAATTACTTTAGAAAAAAGAATAGTGTAACAATCCTTAGATGTGTCTTTATTCCATAGTACCATTACCTATACAACATAACTCTTGATAAACATAAATCATTACACTACCTTCTTAAACCATTGACCAAGCTTCAACACTTCTTTCATCTCATATATCATTTGTAGTCTCCTAATTATCATTCACATAAATACTACCCATATGACCATGTTGATTCTCTTTATGAGATTTTCCCTTAAGGCATTAGTTTGCATAATGCCCATACATTCCACATTTAAAACATCTAATCGTTGTTGATGTTGTAGAAATACCATTATCCTTCTCCATGGTGTTAACTGAATCATTTCCTTTGCACTTACTGGATTTGTGTCCTCCTTTTCCGCACCCAAATCATCTTCCAGTTCCTTTGAAACATTCTCCTTGATGCCTCTTCCCACATGATTTACATGAGTGAAATTGAACTTTCTTTCCTCTTTGATCATCATGAAACTCCATCTTTCTCTTATTATCTTAGTCAGGAAACTTACCAAAGTTGAGATTATTGATCATATTATGAGATTGCTGATTATGAATAATAATGATATGTGGACCTCCAGATCCAATTTCATTTGGTTTCTCAGGAAGAATATCATTCCATTGTCCATCATATCATTCATTCCCGTTTCCAGCCATTTTCTAAAACCCAAAAAGAATAGTGTGAGAGGACAAAATCATAATCAAGGGGGATTACCTTCAATATCTAACATCTTAGGATAAATTCTAAGATCATTACCGTAATTCTAGGACTATAACCTATACTTATACTTAACCTTAGGGACATCCCTAGACATACCTTACAAATACCTCTAGGGATCTCACTAAAGTTTTCGCATCCTAGTTTCCAAAGGTTAACTAAACCATTCCTCTAATACCAACTGTAGGGACCCAAAGCTTGACGTACATAGTCATTACATTAATATTTCCAAATACCTAATACATAACAAAAACCGACACACAAGGACCATAATAGTTTAGTGTCTTTGGAAACTCGGAATATAATCTTTTAATCATGGTGAAAGATCTTCAACATCTCCCATAAAGATCTTCCCCTTTTTTTCTTACCTAAAACCTTTATTTATATCTTGTGGAAAAGAAAACATAAAAAGGGTGAGCTAAAATTCTCAGTAAGGTTAAACATGGAGAAAATAAAACAAACCATATACATTTGAATGCAAAAACTTCAACATAAAATCAAAACATAGAGCAAAGACATAAATCATAGAAGTACGTAAGGCATATATTATAAAGGAACATCAATCATGATAAAATAGCATGGTAATAAAACATGTGATTGTTGAAACCATTAAGAAGATGATATGATTTCCATAGTAGCCAAGGCATTGCTGCCAAGACCATCTTAGTGGACAAAGTCCCTTTATGAATCGAGTTTACTCCTCGTTCCACTCCTGTATTACTGAACCAGATTAACATACCATTCTGGCCATGTCTATCTCATGAGATATAAATCTTTATCCAATTCATTGGAGGGAGATATAGGTCCCACCCATCTCATAATGAAATAATTCTTACTTGTTCCACAAAATCATGAATCATACATCATAGCATAACCCATGTAATAGAATGGGATTCTTAAACATCATGCCATCATAACATAATCCAAAAAAATGGATAAAATTTTATCATAAGAAGAATAAAAACATATAAATAATAGATACATTATACTTAAAATATAAACATATTAAATAATTTCATTTTAGATGGAAAATAGTTTTGATAAAGCACTTGAAATGAATTCTTGAGGAAAATATAATTTCTTCTTCAAAATCATTCTATTTTCACTAAATGCCATGAAATTTAAAAAAAAGGGTTTTGTTGAAAATATTAATGCAATAATTTAGAGTAAGATTCATGAAAATAAGGCATTAGGAAACCGTAAAAATCTGTTTACGCCGTATAAGTTAAAAATAACATTCTCCTCGTAATTTTTTTGGAAAAGTCAAAAAGTACCTTATTTCGTAACCAAAGGAAAGATTTCATCCATACAATGTAGTAAAAAGTAAATAAAGGGTAAAAATGAATTTAAACATACATGGAAGAATAGTAAAAAAATTATTAAAACATTTTTAGATAACAAGGTCATGGATGATAAACGAAACCCCAGTAAATACTTACGTATAAGCAATCTCTGATAAAAATGAGATTAAAAATTTATCCCTTACCTTATGTATGATATGCTTCGTATGTATCCGAACCTCTTGTATAATGATTTAAATAATTTCATTGACTTATTAAAGAATCATATTCATTGTTATTATATAATATATGGTTCACTTATGACTTTATATTACCCGTTCTTTTGTAAGTTCTATGTTAATGCAGCGTTTTGGGTAAAATCATTTTATATATCGTAGGTGTTTGGACTTGTTATTCTTGATATTATTACTTATATCCTGATTTAAATAATTCCAGAATTTAAAACATGATTTATATATAATATATATTCAGCATATACATATATATATGATATATTGATAAATGGAATGGAATACACCGTTCATGGAGACGGTAGGTCGTACGTACGCATGAACGCTGTTTTCGTTTCCATAGTGAATTGAATGGAATTAAGTAGATAACATACATATATATATATATATAATTCCAGTATCATTATTATGTCATATATTTCGTTATTACTTATTGTATATACTTTATAATCATTCATGAATGGTTAACATGGAAAATGAATCTCATCGTGTCGTGGAGACGGTAGTCCGTACGTACGCACGAGCGATGATATCATTCCCATGATCATGGAATTGTATTGAATTGTATGTATAATATTTCAGAACCAGTATAAATTTAAAATAATCATATATAGTTATTTCTTTATACCATTATACCCATCCAAGTAAGGTGGTGGTCGAAAAAATATTACACCACGGCGTGGAGACGGTATTCCGTACGTATGCACGCACAGTGATTTCGTTTTCCGTAGGATGGATATAAGGTGAAATAGTTTTTTTCATATTTATAATAACATATTATTATATAAGTAATACTGATGTTATTACTTTATAATGAGACAACTAATGATGAAGAAGTAGAAGAAGAAAGAAAATTGAGAGAATCAGAAGAAGAGATTACCTCTTCTTCAACGCACCTCCTTTAAGCATCCTCTTAAGGAAGTGGAGTTCATATTTTGAGAAGACAAGAACCTCCATAATGTTTCTAGGTAAGTGGAGTAGAGATATGGGTAGGGTTTGTACGAGTTTCAAGGCTCAAAAGTGTGTGAAGAGAAGAGGGAAGGGGTGCCCTTTTTATAAGGGAGGAGAGGGGCACCTTTGGAAAAACTCAAAATATTATTTTATAATAAAGTTATATTCGTTTAATAATAGCTCCCAAATGATTTATTTCGAATAAAAAGTGGATATGGGTCTAAATACTCTCAACCAATATATTTTAGATAGTTTTGGGTCATTATATTAACCTTATATTTTAGTTTTAACTCATAGTTAATTAGATTGACATTCACCATGTCACTTTGTATTTTTATATTATATAGTTATTGAACTTACCATATACATCCAACAGACCCCCAAGTGGTACATTAATGATACACCTATCATGATATAAGTATCTTGGCTGAACCTTAGATTTTTAATAATATAATAACAATTAATAATATAATATTTGTTTTAAATACTATTTTATGTCAATTTTGAAAATATTTGGTAATTGATTTTTGTGAAAATCATAACAGCATGATTAGTTCTAACAATGTTAATTAAATCAATAATAACTTTTCATAGTAACCTATAAAATTAGTGTAATTCATAAAAATTCTCAAATTACATTTATTTGGGTATTTATAACATCAATTATGTTAATATTTCATTAATAAGATAATTATGACATCATCATTGTGTCATAAATAAATTAAATTATTTAACGTCTAAAAATTATAAATAAAATACCATTATGTAGGAATGCTTTTTATATTTCTAATTAATTTTTATTGTCGAATTTATCTTATTTATAACCCTATATTAAAAATGTTTTAGTAATTATACTTTGATTTTAACCATTTTAACTCTTCTTTAAATAAAACAATAATAAATGTCCTAATCTAATCCAAGTGCACCTAAATGGAAATATTTTATTCCTAAGGTATTTTTTGGTCTAATTACACTTATCCAATATAATTAGGAAATTTTTTAGGATAATAATAATATTATTTTTACCCTTAATTACCCTATTTACTTTTAACCGTCGTAAATAAAAGTAAAAAGTTACTATTCACCAAAATTATTTTCATCTCATTAAACCACATTTTAGTCCTTGATATTAACTGTGTCTCTTGGATTTTTGAAATCAACTCATAGAAGTGGTAAAATTATGTTTTATGTATGTTTGCAAAAAGCTCCTAGGAGGTAGGTAAAAGATGGTGAAAAGTTCAATAAAAAAAATTTATATCGAAAATTATTATAAAATGACTCCAATTAATTAAATTAAACTTATATAGGTATTATGTATCAATTTTGACCTAAAATAAATTAAAATAAAATAAATAATTATTTAAATAAAGTGTATGTTTTTAAATAGTAACCCAGTGTTTTCACTATTCATAAAAAAATTGAAAGTTTTCATAATAATACAAAAATTTCACCCTAGGCTAATTTTGGTGTTCCGAATGCAAAAATTAAGTCCATTTTGAAAGATAAAAATTTTATAATTTTAAAAAAGTGGGTATTACTATTCATAATGGCTAGTTCATAATAATATTATAATAATATCTCATTTAGTGAAACTCAGTATTGCGTACTACACACGCTATCGAAGAAGGTCTTGATTGCGTGTAATGCAAGCCAAGTCAGGGCTGCATGTAGTGAAATATCTGTTTAGTGTTGCATATAACATAATCAAAACTTTGTTTTCATTTATACAATAAAAAAATTATACTTTATGTTGCGTAGAATAATTTCCACAAAACAATCTTGAAATTGTGTGTAACACGAGCCAAGAATAGTGTTGTGTATACTGCATGCTAATACGGTGTTGCATATAGTACAAGCTAAACATGGTGTAGTGTATAATAGAAGACATCAATGAAATTAATATAATATTTTTCATAAATTCTCGGGGTGTTACACATGATCTCATTACCAAGTCCCGACACTTATTAACCCTTGGCTACAAATCCCAAATAACAAGACCTCCGAGAAGGAGAAGAAAGACCTCCTATGATACCACTTTGTAACGACCCTGACCTGAAATCCACAAAACCAGTGATTCGAGCCGTGTGGTTACATGAACTTAAGCGCACCTCCTCGTACGCCAAAGGCTTCCGACTAGCAGCGGGGGTCTATGTAGTCTAGTGGGGAGACTATACCCTCATTTCACCAGAGTAAGCCACAACAGAATAAACCAAGTAGCAGAAACAATAACCAATAAACAAGGAACATGCATAACAACCAATTACCATAAATAAACATGCCATGTCATACTAAAAGTGCCAGAGTGAACAATAGCCCCATATAAAGACAACAGACAAAATCCCCAAAATGGACCTGACTCCACGTCTGTATCCTCCACCAAGTGCTACCCATGTCCACTCACTATCTATCAAGGATCCTTGCCCTTCTCCTAACCTGCAAATATGAAGTTTTCCCGGGTACCCAACGACGGCCTGACCAGGGTGTGAGTACAACTCAGTAGGCCACCACCAACGATGTATACAAAATATCCAGCAAGAGCAGATAGTGCATGAAAAAGGAATATGAATGATAAATTCCAAGTAATTAATTAAGGTCCCATTATCTATTTCAAAACCCACCTATTACCACATTCATTACCATTCAGTTTCCAACAATTACCATCACTTATCATTTCATCACATTTCCATGGGTTAATCGCATTAATCATGTTACATGGGTATAAGGCCAACAATCACATGCAAGAGTGTAAACACATCGTTATCCTATCTCACTACGACTAACTCCCTCATAGAAACCATAACCTCACCTCGAAGCCTCAGCCCGGGTGGATGCAGCCGTTTGGAGAATAGATCATCAGTCCCCATTCCTAACTCATGTATTTAGTGTGGAGTTCGGAGCCTCAGTCTTCACTCGACCCGTGGCCGTAGATCCTCAAGTCATACCCCACACTACCAAGCCATGTTCACATGCTTATATATAAGTAACCATCAACCTTCCAACCATTTCCCATCGGCAACCATCATTCACAACAACCCACATGGGAAACCACATCATGCTTTAACCCATTAACACATTACCATTTCACATCATTTAACCATTCACTCAATTCTAATGTGTTAGGCATATATCACTAAGCATTCAACACTAGACACATAATATATCCATTATGGTCTTTAATAAATTTACACATTAATCCATTTTACACGTTCATCATTTCTATGAATCAACCATTCATCCCATTCCAAATAACCCTTCAGTTATTTTCATTTCTAGGTGCATCACTTAACTTCAATTCCAAGTTCAACCAATCATGCTAACATATTTATCAATGGCTCTACCATTAATCACAACAAGGTCAATTGTTCAATAACAATCCCTAAACATGGTAAAAGTCGGCACATCCCATGGATGGCCCTAATTTAGGTCAAGTCAATCCCAACACATCCCACGGGGATCGTGAGGGTTCCCGTTTTCCATTCCAAACATCATTAAAACCAAGCATGCCAAGGTTATTCAAAACCTAACCATGGGAAACAAGAACACAAGTAAAAATGCACAAAACCCCTAATTAAACATGGGATATATCTTCTAGACCACCAACCTCAAAACCACGATTGAACGCACTCTCAATCGTGTCCTTAGACCTCTATCCGACCAACATTTGGAGATTCAACCTAAAACTCACCCAAAACATAGGGTTTTAGAGCTTTGGAACGAGAGGGAGAGAAGGTACCAACCCTAAACCAAAAAGAGAAGCAAGGATGAGGTTAGCCTTACCCGGAGCTTCGATCCGTAACCAACGGTACCAAAAATTCCTTAGGATCAAAAGAGTTTGATATCTTGGAGTCCTTGGGAGGCTTGGTCCGCACCTCGAGTGAGGAGGAGAAGAAGGGAGGAAAATCCCAAGTTGGGGTTATAAAGCCCGGAGTGGCAATTTTGTAAACTTTCCAACTTTAAGTGGCCGCACGGTTTAGTCGCACGGTTTGGCAAACCGTGCGCAAAACTTGCACACACCACTTATCGGGGGAGGGGGAGTCGCATGATTTAGCCACACTGTTTGGAAAACTGTGCACAAACCATGCACTCGCTTCTGTCCAGATGAGTGAGGGTCGCAAGACTTAGTCTGGGTAGGCCGCATGGTTTGGATGACCATGCGCAGGCCGTGCTCCTTGGTCTGCTTTTCCCAGACTTCCATTCTTCCATGCCCCGAGCCCCTAGAACACCCCCAAGGCCTCTCACACTTCCAAGAAACCTTTTAAAGTCCCAAAAGAAAATGGTTCAACACAAAACACAACAAAACATACCTTTCCCAAAACCAGGATCTTACTGTTTTAAAATTTATAAAAATAAAATACTCAGACAACAGAATATTATATGTATAAAAATAAAAAATGTGTTTTATTTTTAGATCACATCTATTTCTATGGTAACATTCTTAACCACTACTCTTTAAAAATCATTAATTATCTACATGGTTACCAAAGGGTTAAGACTAAGAGATAAAGGTGATAGTAGCTTATAAATTTGTCAATGTTTTATTTAATTTGGTTATGTTTATTTATCCATGTCTTATCTTCTGATAAATTTCATTTTTATATATTTTTCAATGAAATGAAATTTCTATTAATTTAATGCTTGAATAAATTCAACAGGTTCCCATCCCCACAGTTATAAAACATAACCCCCACTACACTTTCATTCATAGTTCTTGAACCAGTAGGATTTTCTAAAACCTACACAATTAATTTCATAACACCCCATACAATATTTTAAATGCCTTATTTATTTCATAACACTATCCATATATCAATTAAGGTATAAATCATTATCTATTCTCTAAATACAATGTATAACTTTTTATTGAATGTTTTGGTTTCATTTCTTCATCTACATCCTCTAAATATTTATTTTAAATTGAAGAAATAATACACCCAATATATTCCCTATACTATGATGTTTTTATGTTATTTAAATAACCATTTTCCTTTTACTTCATACATTAAATGAGAAATAAATCCATCTTTCAAGTGTATTGTGGACTATAGCCTCACGAACAAATGTTATTTATTTTCCATCACTTATTTTTATGGTTATTTACAACGATAGAGTATATATATGATAATAATGATTGATTTATAATTATATATATATATATATATTTCATCATATATATATATATATTTCATCAGATATATATATATATATATTTCATCATATATTTTATTAACATTACATCCAATTAAAAATTATTGTGTTGTTCATGTTTATGTGTTTATTACCTCCTCCAAAAGTAATGAAAATCATTTTAATCTCCACACCACATCAATTCTACATATGAAATATTTAAAGATATATAATGATATTTATGATATAAAAATAATTCTTGAAAAATAAAATTATACTTTTTCTATTTATTTATAATAATTGAACGAGAAGAATGATACTCATTATTACGTGCATCTTAATGTCTCCAAGATTATAATGTAATTCATTTTTTATAACCATTATTAATGGTTAGTTTGAAAATAAAAATTATAATTTAAAAAATAATTATTTCCTGATTATTATTCTATACATGATGGAATAATTACCCCCTTCACTATATTCAACGCACCAAATTTGTTATGTAATTACGAACAAAACATCCCCAAATTACTCGATGCATAAATCACTACTTATTTGTTTATGTAAGTCGTAAAATAAATAAATAAAAATATTATGTATATGTATTTAATCTAATAACTAGTAATATAGAAAAAAATGTTGATAAAAAAACTACATAGGATTTAAGCGACATACATGGAATATCAGGACACAAGTTAAGAGATTTCAACTCAATTTCCCTTTCTTGAGACATAATCTAATATTGTGAATTTACATTATTTTATATGATGTATATAATTTCACATTGTTTTTTTGTCATAGAAATCGTTATTTTATTGATATTTAATGTTTTATTTGATGAAATTCTATAATGGGTATTATGATTCTAATGTTATCAAAGTTGTAAGGGTTTTATGTTTCAATTCCATTTTCATGAGGATTGTTATAACTTGAATTTCTTTTTACAAAATTGATAATACAATTTAATTTTTTATATTATATATATTTGTATAAATTTTATGTTTTATTATTATTTTTCTCTCTTTTGAACATAAAATGGGTACGGAAATCAATTTTAAAAAATTTTATCTTAGTTGAAATTTTTCATTTGGTAGTTTTTTATTCCACATTGATGTCTTATACAGTTTATCAAAACAATGATAACTACTCATAAATGATATTTAAATTCATTTTTACCCATGTTTATCATTTTATAAAAATATTATAAAAAATTATTTTTTTCTTCTTAATTATGTACATTTTACTGAATGTGTGAATATGGTCACTATTTTAACAATTACAGTATGAATGGAATTTCCTAGTGTCATGTCCCAAAAATTCATTTAAGAATCCTTTTCATTTTTTCATGGTTGTTATTATATAAAATTATCTTCCAAAAATTATAGAAATTTTCATTCATTGGAATTACATTTCATATTAGAAGGTTATTTTCAATAGGAATTTTTTTAATGTTCTTTTATGATATTTAAATTCAAGAACGACAATGACCCTTTATTTTAATTATGATAATGTGTTGATATATTATAAGATTACCATCCATGTTCTTTCAATATATTGATATTGATGATTGTTTTTAATGAGATTTCCATGATACATATTTCTTTTCAATGGGTTAAATAAGATATAAAAGGATGATGGTTGTTTTCAAGGGTGGTATGTTAAGGTGTGAAATACTTTAAATGTTTTATTCAAAAATTGTATATAGAAATTATTTATGATAAACAGTGCTACTGATACATATTTATTTATTAGTTGAACCTAATAAAACTTATATAAATGGGTGACCCAAATATATATCATCAATGTATTGGGTAATGTTCATTGTCTTCAATGAAAATAAAGAGTGAGTTAACTCGGGTAGTTTCTCTTATTAATTTTACTAATATATAGTTATTTATAAATTGGAAATATGTGTAATGTCTCAAGATAAGAAAAATGTTTTCTTATTGATTAATATGAGTTTTTAAAAAATCATTTGATCAAGATATAGATCAAATAGATCCTAATTATAGATTCATATTACTCATTACATTTGTAAATTTGTTTCCTTTTTTATTATTCATTATCTTGGAAATGATGTTTCTTCATTATCTTATGTTATGGACATTAAAATTGATTATATCACCACACCCTTATTCTCATATTGTTTTAAAAAATAATATTTATTTTTTAATTCTCATGTTTATATGTACTAAGCATTTGAGGTAACAAATGATATTTTATAGTTCCACTTGTTATGAAGAATAGTTTTAAGTGCGTTGTTCAAACGAAGTTTATTATATTTTAAAACCTAGTAGAATATGTTATTGATTCTTATTAACCAGTTGTTTATGAGTCCATGTTGTTATATTAGATTATAAACCAATTTTCTAAAACTCTAAACCTAAAAGTTCCTTGGGTATATAAGTTATCCAATAACTCATTTTGATGTAGTATATTTTAAGGATTAATAATGGATCACGTATATCAATATACAATAGAGAATTGTAATTATTGTGTTTTTATCATTGGATCTTGGATTTTGTGTTTTTGGTTGTTTCAAATGGTATCATACCAAGATATAGGAAACTATAAAAATTTGGATGTTTTCATGTGTGGTTATCTTAAGAGTTGTGTATAAAATCATGGGTTTATTATTTTAAGGATGATAATGATGTCAATGGTGCAAACACCAACTTTTTAGGCTTTATGTGATAGTATTTTAAAATTATTAATGGTAAAATTTACAACATTTATGGATTCATAATATAAAAGTAAATTTGAGAAAAATTAAAATAGAATATTAAACATTTTTTCCTGAACTAAGTGTGAGTAAATATATATATTAGAGGAACATAATGGTATATGTTGAGATTAATTAATTTTTAATAATAATTTAAATTTACTAATTATTTTTATAAATGTAATATCTTCCTCACATCCTTACGAAACATTGACATAGTGTTTGTGCAAACAGTAGAAAAGTCATCTAAACGATTTTAAATACTCTAAAATGTAATATTTTTAATTTATTTCCATTTTACTAATAATTTTAATAAAACATTCATGTAATATATATTTTTTAATTGTATATATTCAAATTCCATTACTTTAATTTTGTTTTCATTATCCCAAAAGTATTATATTTAGTATATGAATCCCCTTGAATGATTTGTGTTTTTTTTTTTGAAACTGTATATAATGGTCCACTTGTTCAAGATCATCAGTTTTATTTCCATTTAAAATGGGATGAATGATCTAAAATATCATATCCCAAAAAATGGTGGTTCACCTATGGCACAAGTGAAACACATTTTCTCACATAATCTTTTTAATAAATTCTACTATTTCTACCTTATTCTATATTCTATAAGTAGAATAAAACATCATTTTGTCCTAACATATTAGGATAAGATGTTTTAAAATATTCCATGTCATCAAAAATAACATTCATCATGATAATCTTTAATGATTAATTGAAATCAATAACCATTATAACCATTTCTAATAAATAAAAAAATATAGTGTGAAACATTTATTCCTTGGTTTATATGTTAATACTAATGCTTGATATATTACATTCATCATGAAAACCTGTTTAGATTAGATGGAAACACACCTCAAAGTTTCTTAGAACACATTTTCTCCCAGACTACCCTCGTGCATTGCTTTTTATCATAAATAGGCTACTATATATTTTCATATTATTAATTGCATGATTTGGTATTCATATCTCCTTAATATTGTCAAAAAATGACATTTGGATAGATCATGATAGGTACTATTTTTAACATCCCACACTAACTCATTGTATTGAGAGTAAGAGGATGTTCCATGCACCACCGTTTACATACCCAACATTTAAATTAAATCGTCTAAGGTGTTCATAAACTATTTTTTAGAATAACTATATTTTATTAATTAAGAGTTATTAATCTTATTAATCATTTATTAGATATTAAATGGGTGTTTGTTAATTTAATTATATTATTAAACAGCATAGTATTTTCATAATGTGTATATATATATATATATAATTTTAAGAATATAGTAAATATTTAGAATATTATCACTCTTTATAATGTAAATGTTTTACTGGAGTAACTAATGATCAGCTTGGTAAGTTAATTTTATTTCTTAAAACTAAAATTTACATCATTAGTTAAAATTATAATGGTGATTAAATATATAAAAATTACTTTATTTTATTGAATTTTTAAAAGATGTTAAAATAATTTTAATTTAAGCATGCATAACACATAATAATACTTTTAAGAGACATGAATATTCTATGGAAAAAATTAATTTGTTTTTATTATACATTTCTATATCATTTTTATAAAGTTATTAAGGCATGTTATAATCTCCAATTTAATTTCTATAATATAATCATAATACATAATAATTTTATTATGGTAATTTGGTTATTTTTCTAGTTTATTGTTTCTTGAAGGACAAGCCATTGACATTGTATTTTTTATGGAAAATTAATTGAAATATTTATGTGTAATTCCAAAAATTATTTTAGAATCATGAGATAATAAATTTTTGAGTTGAAGAATATGTCATTGTAAGATGTTAACAAATTGTAAAATTCTTAAAAAAATTATAATAAATAAATTTAGCACAAATATAATAAAGATGATTTAAATTTTAATACATTTAAATATTTCCCTCACATTATATTGTGAATAAATAAAATTTCCTCTCCACATGTTTTGAATGAATGAAATTTTTAAACATATAATAATGAATTAAAAAAATTACACTATACATTGTGAAATAAAATAACACACTATGTTGTGGATAATCAAATTCCAATTCTCAACATCATTATCCAATGTGATCTCAACCTATAACAAATGTATAATAGGTCTTTGACAGAACCAATAAATCACGTGGATTTAACAGGAAAAAACCATCTATAGACATTATTAACCCAACAAATCTAATTTATTTATTGTAAAAATATATATCTCATAATGAAATCCATAGAAAATTATATAATGGGATCATCAATCATTAATCGAATTATCATTTCTCAATTAACACAGAGAAAAGAAATTAGTTTTATAAATATATTAAAATAAATAATCATTATAAGAAATGAGTAGGTAGGGGAGGATGTTATCAGAAGATCATATCTCATGATTAGCATATTTAACCAAAAATTATGATAATAATGTTAAAAAATACCATTTTATTATTTTACAAATCAATCCAAAAAATCAAGAAGAAATATCCCATTTTGAAATAAATATTTCCTTTTTAAAATAAAAAATATATAAAAAATATCCTTATTTTATCATTTTCAAGAAAATTAATAATTAATATCATATTGAAAATAATTTTAAATGACGTAAAGGATACTTCATAAATATTAATGATCATAATAGTAAAATATTCCACTAAATTGGTTTTTGAAATCAATTTTACCATTGTTCTAAAAGATAATGTTAAGGTTCACATTTTTAGGTCATTTTCAGAAAAGGTGAATCAATAAATTAAAAAAGTGTTTTTATTTAAAATTAATATCTAATAATGGGTCTGTGTAAAATATATAAAAGTTAGCTTGTGGAAATGTTGAATATGAGATAAAACAATGATCATGGATGAAAGGCAGTTTTGATATATTAAAATACCATTAACAAAACCCCATATATTAAAATGGTATAATAAAACATCATTTTAAATAGAGGAGAAGATGAATATAAATTTGATATGATATAACTCATTATTAGGTTTCTATATTAATGGTTAAAATTTATGGGAATGAATAATATTTATATGAAAGAAAAATAATCATTAAACTGAATGATAATTATTCTTAAAAATGTCATACATTAATTGGGAGGAAGTTCTTCTTAAAGTAAGATCTATATAAAATTTCTCAATTTTTTATAGTGAATTAAATTTTTTTTTAAATATTATGGTGAATGAAACAATGAATATTAAAAATAATATCATGATGATACATTATAACTCAAAAAGGGGATTGCAGTCAACCAAAAACACATACATTATCATTATTTTTCTAATTTAAAACACACAAAAATGTAGAAGATGATATATACCTTTCAATACCTTATATTTAATGAAACCCTATTGTAAAATATATATCGGAACAATATATAAATCATAAAAATGAACTAATTTGTGAAAAACATTCATATATTTATAAAGAAAATTTGAGATGAATAAAACATTTAATTTATTATAACTTAAGAAAAACATTATCTAACCCACTAAATAATAAAAATAATTAGACTAATAACATATTTTAGAAAATTATTCATAATTATAATATTTTATAAAATTCATTTATAATAATTTATTAATAATATATTATTTTTTGTTATTTTATTTTTATCTTAGGATGTTTTAATTTTTAATTTCTTTTAGTATTATTTTCATAATGGGGTTGTCAATTATTATATATGTAAAGACCCATAAAATTCAAGGTAATTTTTTTTTAATTTTCTTTGGGATTTTACAAGAATGCATTTTCTGATGGCTCCTGATTCTGAAGCCCGGTATGCCCGGAATTAATTTCGGAAGATTAGCTTGGGTACGTTTAGTGAACGAACGAGTGGGTTTTTCTAACTTTTGAACCGGTGCTCGGAATCGAATTCTGAGGGCACTGATGGAATTGCAGCGCCGGTTTTTGCTTAGAAACGCCTTTTCTGGAGTTGTGTTTGCTCGGGTGTAGTTTTTAATTTTTGGGGTTAAGTTAAGAAATAAAATAAAGTGGTGCGACAACTTTATTTTATTTCACTTAAATCCACTTATAAGCCACTTAAGATAAGTTAGGCGGATAGGGTGGAACCCAAAATATCCCACCCACATGGTAGGATATTTGTGACGTGCGGCCCACACAAGCCCCACCGTTTCTTTCCTTCTAAGTAACGCACCCACAACCCCCCTCTTTAATGAAAGTCAACCGTGCGTTTTTTTCTGGTTAAGAAACGCCTCATTAATTGGGCAGTTAAATCGTTACAATTAATTCATTGAATTAATTGTTCGTTTCTTTTCTTTTGAAATTCAAACGTGTCATGTGCGTTAATAAAATAAGATAACTCTTATTTTATTTCTGTTGGAACTTGTGGTGTGAAGAGGATTTGGAGGAAAGTGTTCTTCTTTGACGAAGAATGCGAAGAACGCGAAGAACGCTCCGACCTCCGATGAAGAACGCCAAACCCCCGTAGATCGACGACGCGACGTCGTGTACCATGACATCAACGATGCTTCTTCCATGACTCTCCTCCCGCGATGATTCTTCCGCGACGATCCTTCTCTTCCGCGACGATCTGCTCCTTCCGCGAGGTTTCTTCCGCGACGAACTCGCGTTCGACAACAACGCTTGAGATAGGGAATTATGTTTGAGAATGATTTTATTCCCTCGTTTCATTCATTCTAAAGAAAACAAGGAAACACGGATCAACTTATTATCTAGTTGATTCGCACACGTTTTCCTTGCGGGTTGGGAATTTTTGTTGCGGGAAATTGTGGGGGCTTATTTTTTATTATTGATCGTGATCTCATCTGTCGCCTTTCTTGGTTTCACTTTGGGCCGCCTGTTATCATACTAACGGGGGAAGGTCGGACCACACGAACACGGACGACCCTCCTCCCCCCTTGTTGTTTGAGTTTGTTACGGCATGTGAATGGAAGCACGGTGCCATTGCACCGCACAAAAACGAGAAGAAAGAACGCGATGAAGAAGCGACGCACCGTCGCGCCGCGCCGTTGGGGCCAAACGAAACCGTGGGCGGAGTCGGGGCCGAGGTGGCGATTTGAAGACCCCGTGTTTTTTTTGTCGAAGTGCGGATCAAAGGAAGATGGTGAGGCGGGCCGCGAAGGCATTTTGAAGGCTTTTCAGCGAAGGTCTGGTCCCGGGATGATCTCTGGCGAAGACCGCTGGAGAATCGGACCACCAGAGCGCGTCCGGTGGTCCACAGAAGCCCCCGCCGGCACGCCACGCCGGCGTGGCAGCGCGCGACGCGCCGCCGGAAGAATCTGATGCGGCTTCAACCACGGCGCCGGAGCGCGGTCCCGCGACAGCGCGGGACCGGAGGGGGGCGGCAGGACGCGGCCGGCTGCCGCGTCCGCTGGCACGGGCGGCCCCACACGAGGCCTCGGTTCTTCACGCGGGGGCAGCGCCCCACTCAGCTCCGCTCGGCCGTGACCGGCCGCGCTGACCCATCGGCCGGGCCGGGTCGCGCCCAGGCCGGGCCAGGCCACCCCGGCCGGGCCGGGTCGCGCCAACCGGGTCGGGTCGACCCAGTTCGAGCCGACCGGGGGGTTGGGCCGGGTCGGTCCAGGCCCAGACCCCCCGTTTTCGGACCCCTCATGGTTTTTCGCTCATGTCATGAGCTTTAGACCTCCGATCGATGCACCGTCAGCGGCGATGCGACTCTTGGACCGAGACGGTCGTTTTGACATATCGCACTCAAGGTTTTGGAATACTTTGGGTTCGGCTGGGTTGGTTCGGATACGAAACCAATCGGGCCCTCGGAGCGGAAACGCTTATATCTTGAGTTTCGGACGTTCGATTGATGTGTCGTCGACTTTTTTGGTTTCCTCTTGATGAGACGGAACTTTTGGCATACTTCTCTTGAGTTTTGGTTGATTTTGGATAGTGTCCTGGTTGTATTGTACCCCAAATCCAACCAGACCCCCTGGAACGGAAAAGCTGATATCTTTCAGACTGGACGTCCGTTTGACGAACTGTCAGTGGTGTTGGTGATCACGTGGAGAAATGGTCCCTATGAGTTTACCCCATGAGAGTTCGGGGTAAATTTGAGATACGGCCGGGTTGGTTCGCTCACGAAACCAACTGGGCCCCTGGGACGGAAAGGCTAGTAACTCAAAGACCGGGCGTCCGATTGACGCGCCGTATGTTGCGTGGAGACCCCTATGATGAGGTGGTCCTTTGAGATACATCTTCGTGGGAATTTGTGATACTTGGAGTATTGACCAGTAGCTCATGGAGCGGTCCCTCCCGGAGACGAGCATACGGAGTACAGAGACCATGTAGATGACTGAGACCTGACGACTGCTTGACCGACTCGACTTGGAGTGAGTCGACTAGCCCAGTGGATGGAGTGCCCGGTATTTGGAGGCAGACCCACGGTGGACGGAGCGCCTGGTAGTTGAAGCAGACCCGCCGTACTCGACCGGAGGAGTACCTTTGTAGGATATTAAGGGGAGCACCCGGTATTTGGCGGCAGACCCACAGCAGACGGAGCGCCCAGTATTTGGCAGCAGACTCACGGTACTCAATAGGAGGAGTACCTCAGCAGACTTGGATTAGTGAGCAGTACCTCGAATTCGTGACAGGACCATTGTACACTCCAGAGATGGGTCTCTTCAGCAGTTACGGTTTCGATAATGAAAATTCTGGTTTGAGCTGAGTCTATGATCTTTGTGTTTACTCATGATTGAGATGGGTTACATGACAACTTACGTATATGTATGGGCATATACCTAAGTAGAGGTTATCTTTTGAGATCTTCTTTGTGGTTATCCTTGTTGGTTTTTGTGAGACCTTGAGGGTCTCGGGGTCCCTACTAAGTATCGCTATACTCACCCCTGCACGGGCTATGCCTGTACCTTGTTGTGTTGGTTGTAGAAGACAGGCAGTGCTGACGGAGGCCGAGTGTTCGAGGACTGGACGGTACCTGGGGGTGTACTACACGACGAGTCAGTACCCGGAGGTAGACTACACGACGAGTCAGTATCCGGAGGTGGACTTCACGGCGAGACGACACTCAGAGGAGGTTGATGGGCGAGAGCATTGTGGAGGATATCTGTACCTACCCTTCAGGTAGGATCCGAGGAGGACGACCCAGGAGCTGCTTCCGTTCTTCCAACTGTTGTCTTTTTCTGTTGTACTTTTTTTCAGTTGTAGTTGTACTTTCAGTTGGGTTTGTATTCTAGCCCATTTACTTTTCAGCACTTCTCTTTGTACTTAGTGTTTTACTTCCGCTTGTACTCTGTGGTGTTTGTTTACTTTTTTTTAAAGGCAATGCCTTCCCAGTTATCGGGATTTACGCCTTTGGTGCTAGTTTCCAGCCCCTGGCCTATGGAAGGTGGGCTTGGGGTAGTCACGGCCCGAGCCCCGAGGGAGGGTCGTGACAAATTGGTATCAGAGGAGTCGGTTCTACCGCAGAACTTATAACTCTGATATTTTTTTCTGTGAAGCAATAGTGTTAAGGGTACCGAGTGTGGTCTTCAGTTCAGGGAGTCCAGTGTTGGTGTGGGCGGCTGACATAACCATACACCAGGACCCTAACAACTGATTTCAGACTTTGTGCACGAAAACACTGATTGCGTGTGTGTTTCCAGAAGTTTTTAAAAGTCAGCTCAAACCAGGTCAGCTCACCAGGTACAAATCGTTTGACCATGTCATGTTTGTTTCTTTCAGGATACCTCCCGACGGACGACCAACGAGAGCCCCGAGAGTTGTTCGTACTGACAGCCTGCCGAGCGACGTGGCCTCAGTACAGGTCCCTATCCTAGTGGAGGCACCAGCGGAGGCACCAGCAGTACTACTAACCATTGGGCCACCGATGCCACCAGCCCCAGCAGCAGAGGGTGGATGTCGCTTGAGCACACTGCATGAGTTCCAGCGCCAGAGGCCACCTAGGTTCAGGGGAGAGACGGACCCGCAGGCAGCTGAGGATTGGCTGGAGGCTGTGGTGAGAGTCTTCAGGCTAGTGGGGACGCCAGCAGATTTCATGGTGATCCTTGCTGCCATAATTCTTCAGGAAGCAGCAGGCAGATGGTGCAACCGGATGCTTCAGATGCATGACAAGGTGACACTTCTATGGGAAGACTTTGATAGCCTGTTCCGGGCAGAGTTTGTACCATCCACCCTTTGAGTGGTACGTATTCAGGAGCTACTTCAGCTACGGTAGGGCAACATGATAGTGGCACAGTATTCAGCGAGGTTCACAGATCTCTCACACTACTCCACAAGTATGGTACGGGACCCGTTCTTCAGGGCCCGAACCTTCGAGCAGGGGATCAGGAGAGAGATTAGAGCTTCTATTGTTTATCACAGCATTCTGACCCAGACAGGGGTGTTGGAGAGAGACCTCTTAGTGGAGAGTTTTCTTCCTGAGCAGTCTCTAGCAGCAAGACCCACCACTAGCCGGCTTGCGGCAGAGTCTTCTACAGCAGGCAGTAGAAAGATGACGCAGAGTTCCAAGAGGACCAGACCTACCGATGGCTGACTGCACGACTCGGGTTCAGTTGTGCGGGGGAACTGGGGTGGAGTCAGAGCCAGTCGTGCCGAGAGTGGACAGTGTTAATCCTACGGTGGGATTGGTCACATGGCACGTGACTGTCCGACCCGCCATGCAGATGAATAGCAGTTAAATGAAGAACCTCCCAAGCAGAGGCAGAGGTTCGATCAGGGCAGACCGCAAGGAGCAGGCATCCATGGAAGTGGAGCTGGCCGTGCAGCTAGAGGTGGACGACACTTCGGGGTGTTTCCACCACCACCACCAGGAGGTCCACCCCGACCGCAGGGGACATGAGTACATGGGAGAGCTCAACTTTAGGAAACTAAGGCTTATGGTCATGGAGCTCCGGAAGCAGATGGACATGAGCAGGACTAGATCCAGACCTGGAGGCTATTGATTATGTTACTTATAGTTCCATGTTGTTGTTGTTGTTGTTACATTCATGTCTTTGTACTATGAGCTGCAATAATAAAAAGACACTTATCTTTGTGATGTTTGATTTCCTGTCCTTTTGTTTGGTTGATACTGAATGGTCCCGGTTAAAACTGTTGACTTGACCCTCACCTTCAAGATTTCTACTGGAGGAGACCCAGTGACCTCACACTGATGCCGACAGTGTGACTCAACCCTTGGAGGCGAGAGTAACAGTTGGATCTCTTTGTAGTTACGTCGAGGCCTTATGACGTCATCCATGGCATGAATGCGTCATTCATGTCAGGATTGACTATATTAGGAAATGGGCATGTTTCATCCAGGGGATGAGACCGAGTTTCTCTTTTCGGAAAAGGAGAAATTTTTAGCATCTCTTTCAGTTCGTAGGCAAAGAAGGTGCAGATCATCCATGAGTAGATGAAGACTGCACAGTATGGTAAGAGATAGGAAACTGGCACCAGTCTTAGAGACTCGAGCATGTTAAATGTTTCCAGAAGTGGAAGCTTTAAGGAGAGATGAGTCTGTGAAGCAGCAGACGTGGAGGCAGAGCTAGGAGAGCAGCATGTGGTGGTGTACTTCTTAACATGCTACAACCAACCGCCTTAGTTATCCCCGCCAGGCTCAGGGAGCTAGAGGGCGGAGGAAGAGAGTAGCTGCATGAGGTCAGGGAGAGTGACCCAATGGCTCTAAAAAATGATTCATGGGACAGTCTATGTCCACTACTAGCTGCTTTAGTAACAGACATCGATATGAATCATTCATTGCCTTCACAAATCTTGTCCCAGACCTAGAGTTTCCGTTAAGCCGTAGACTTGACCCTCACGTCTGGAGATACCTTGGGAGAAGACTCGATAATCACACTTACGCCGACAGTGTGGTCAGACCCTCGAGGCGATAGTTTCGGTTGGAACCTCTTGGTGGCAGCGTAGAGGCCTTACGACGTTGGTTTGAGTATGGACTGGGCAATCACAGTTCATACAAAAATTGATGGTTTTAGGCAAAAGGTTGTGGTTTATCTACAACGTCATAATGGGTTTTCCTTGGTCAGTGGAAATAAAAGGGGGAACCCCAGGCAGCGCAGGGTAACTCATGCACAGGA
Organism: Viscum album; assembly: GCA_963277665.1. NCBI lineage: Eukaryota > Viridiplantae > Streptophyta > Magnoliopsida > Santalales > Viscaceae > Viscum > Viscum album. Next base: position 595,260,696 of record OY728135.1, on the reverse strand, counting down.
GGGTGCGACCGATCAATCTTGAGTCAGTCAACCTTACCCTCGTGGCAGCAGTCATTTTCAGTTCCAGTTCTAACAGGAATTGGAGACCTCTAGAGTTCGAGGATGACGATCACATACTTATATGGGTCTCACCTCGATGAGGTTTACGGAGATGTGGCCAAGGCGGAAAGTTATCCCCGAGGTTCAGCGGACCTTCTTAGGTCCTCAGCCGGGTAGGCGGGGTGGTTTACCTCTTGACCCATCAACCTCAGTTGCACCAAGTCCACGACGACTTCCATGTATCTCAACTGAGGAGATACGTGTGTGGACCTTCACATATCATCGACCATGGGGAGCTGGACGATGGTGATGGGGAGTCTTTCACAGAGGTTCCAGTGGGGATCGAGGATCGACAGGAGCGGATCTTATGAGGATGGTCGATTCCTCGGGTGTGCTTTCACTGGCAGTACGGGAACCTCCAGGTGAGAACATGGGAGTGGAATGCCCATATGCATGCTCAGTACCGATTTTGTATCCCTAGTTTGTGTTAAAGATTTACGAGGACGTAAAGCCCTGAGGTGGGAGTAATGTAAAGACCCGTAAAATTCAAGTGAATTTTTTTTTAATTTTCTTTGGGATTTTACAAGAACACAGTTTCTGACGGCGCCTAATTCCGAGGCCCGGTGTGCCCAGAATTAATTTTCGAAGTTTAGCTCGGGTACGTTCAGTGAACGAACGAGCGGGTTTTTTTAAATTTTGAACCGGTGCTCAGAATCGAATTCCGAGGGCACCGATGGAATCACAGCGCCAGTTTTTTCTTAGAAACGCCTTTTCCGGAGTTGTGTTTTCTCGGGTGTAGTTTTTAATTTTTGGGGTTAAGTTAAGAAATAAAATAAAGTGGTGCGACAACTTTATTTTATTTCACTTAAAGCCACTTATAAGCCACTTAATCTAAGTTAAGCGGATAGGGTGGAACCCAAAATATCCTACCCACTTGGTAGGATATTTGTGACGTGGGGCCCACACGAGCCCCACTGTTTCTTTCCTTCTAAGTAACGCACCTGCAACCCCCGTCTTTAATGAAAGTCAACCGTGCGTTTTTTTTTCTGGTTAAGAAACACCATAATAATTGGGCAGTTAAATTGTTACAATTAATTCATTGAATTAATTTTTCCTTTCTTTTCTTTTGAAATTCAAACGTGTCATGTGCGTTAATAAAATAAGATAACTCTTATTTTATTTCTGTTGGAACTTGTGGTGTGGAGAGGATTTGGAGGAAAGCGTTCTTCTTCGACGAAGAATGCGAAGAACGCTCCGACCTCCGACGAAGAATGCCAAACCCTCGGAGATCGATGACGCGACGTCGTGTACTGTGACATCAACGACGCTTCTTCCGCGACGCACCTCCCGCGACGTTTTTTCCGCGACGATCCTTCTCTTCCGCGACGATCCACTCCTTCCGCGATGTTTCTTCCGCGACGAACTCGCGTTCGACGACAACGCTTGAGGTAGGTAATTATGTTTGAGAATGATTTTATTCCCTCATTTATTTATTCTAAAGAAAACAAGGAAACACTGATCAACTTATTATCTATTTGATCCGCGCACGTTTTCCTTGCGTGTTGGGAATTTTTGTTGCGGGAAATAGTGGGGGCTTATTTTTTATTATTGATCGTGATCTCATCTGTCGCCTTTATTGGTATCACTTTGGGCCGCCTGTTATCATACTAACGGGGGGAAGTCGGACCGCACTAACACGTCTGACCCTCCTCCCCCCCCCCCCTTATTGTATGAGTTTGTTGCGGCACATGAAAGGTAGCACAGAGCTGTTGCACCGCGCGGAAATGAGAAGAAAGAACGTGACGAAGAAGCACGGTGTCGTCGTGCCGCGCCGTTGGGGCCGAACAAAACCGTGGGCGGAGTCGCGGCTGAGGTGGAGATTTGAAGACCCCACATTTTTTTGTCGAAGTGCGGATCGACGGACGATGGTGACGTGGGCCGCGAAGGCGTTTTGAAGGCTTTGCAGCGAAGGTCGAGTCCCGGGATGATCTCTGGCAAAGACGGCTGGAGAATCGGACCACCGGAGCGCGTCCGGAGGTCCGCAGAAGCCCCCGCCGGCGCGCCGCAGGAAGAATCTGCCATGGCTGAAGCCGTGGCGGCGTTGCACGGTCCCGCGACCGCGCGGAACTAGAGGGGGTGGCGGGACGCGGCCGGTTGCCGCGTCCGCTGGCATGGGCGGCCCCACGCGGGGCCGTGGTTCTTCACGCGGGGGCAGCGCCCCACTCAGCTCCGCTTGGCCGTGACCGGCCGAGCCGAACCACCGGCCGGGCCGGGTCGCGCCCAAGCCAGGACGGTCCACCCCGGCCTGGCCGGGTCGACCCAGTTCGAGCCGATCGGGGGGGTTGGGCCGGGTCAGTCCGGGCCCAGACCCCCCGTTTTTGGACCCCTCACAGTTTTTCACTCATATCTTGAGCTGTAGACCTCCGATCGATGCACCATCAGCGGCGATGCGACCCTTGTACCGAGACGGTCGTTTTTACATATTGCACTCAAGGTTTCGGAATACTTTTGGTTCGGCCAGTTTGGTTCGGATACGAAACCAACCGGGCCCTCGAAGCAGAAACGCTTATATCTTGAGTTTCGGACATCCGATTGATGTGTCGTCGACTTTGTTGGTGTCCTCTTGATGAGACGGAACTTTTGGAATACTTTGATTGAGTTTTGGTTTCTTTTGTATAGTGTTTGGGTTGGATTGTACCCAAATCCAACCGGACCCCCTTGAACGGAAAAGCTGATATCTTTCAGACTGGACGTCCGTTTGACGAACCGTCAGCGGCGTTGGTGATCACGTGGAGAAATGGTCCCTATGAGTTTACCCCATGAGAGTTCAGGGTAAAGTTGAGATATGGCCGGGTTGGTTCGCTCACGAAACCAACCGGTCCCCTGGGACGAAAAGGCTAGTAACTCACAGACTGGGCGTCCGATTGACGCGTCGTCTGTTGCATTGAGACCCCTATGATGAGGCGGTCCTTTGAGAAACATCTTCATGGGAATTTTTGATACTTGGAGTATTGACCAGTAGCTCGTGGATTGGTCCCTCCTGGAGACAAGCAGACAGAGTATGGAGACCGTGTAGACGACTGAGACCTGACGACTGCTTGACCGACTCGACTTGGAGTGAGTCGACTAGCCCAGTGGATGGAGCGCCCGGTATTTGGTGGTAGACCCATGGTGGACGGAGCGCCTGGTAGTTGGCAGCAGACCTGCGGTACTCGACTGGAGGAGTAACTCTGTAGGCTATTAGGGGGAGCGCCCAGTATTTGGCGGCAGACCCACAGCAGACGGAGCGCCCAGTATTTGGCAGCAGACCCACGGTACTCGATAGGAGGAGTACCTCAGCAGAATTAGATTAGTGAGCAGTACCTCGGATTCGTGACAGGACCACTGTACACTACAGAGATGGGGCTCTTCAACAGTTATGGTTTCGATAATGAAAATCCTGGTTTGAGCTGAGTCTATAATCTTTTTGTTTCCTCTTGATTGAGACGGGTTATTTGACAACTTAGGTATATGTATGGGCATATACCTAAGTAGAGGTTATCTGTTGAGATCTTATTTGTGGTTATCCTTGTTGGTTTTAGTGAGACCTTGAGGGTCTTGGGGTCCCTACTGAGTATTGTTATACTCACCCCTGCACGGGCTATGCCCGCACCTTGTTGTTTTGGTTGCAGACGATGGGTAGTGCTGACGAAGGACGAGTGTTCGAGGACTGGACGGTACCCGGAGGTGGATTACACGACAAGTCTGTACCCGGAGGTGGACTACACAACGAGTCAGAATCTGGAGGTGGACTTCACGGTGAGAGGACACTCGGAGGAGTTTGACGGGCGAGAGCGCTGTGGAGGCTATCTGTACCTACCCTTCAGGTAGGATCCGAGGAGGATGACCTAGGAGCCGCATCCGTTCTTCTAGCTATTGTCTTTTTCTATTGTACTTTTGTTCAGTTGTAGTTGTACTTTCAGTTGGGTTTGTATTCTGGCCCATTTACTTTTCATCACTTCTCTTTGTACTTAGTGTTTTACTTCCACTTGTACTCTATGGTGTTTGTTTACTTTTTTTTAAAGGAAATTCCTTTCAAGTTATCGGGATTTACGCCTTTGGTGCTAGTCGCCAGCCCCTGGCATATGGAAGACGGGCTTGGGGTAGTCACGGCCTGAGCCTCGAGGACGGGTCGTGACAATATAAATATTAAAAATTCATCATTTATATATATTTATAGTCAAATTTATGTTAATTTAATTATTTTTTATTTTTTAAATTTATTTCATATGTAATTTGGTTTTTATTTTTTATGATGATATTGATTATGATCTTGTTTCAGTAATTTATAATAAATTAAAACGTTTTACAATAATAATAATCTTAAAATTAATACAACCATTCCATGAACATATGAATAAAATTAGTTTCAAATTTATTTTATATAGATCCAGTTGTTAGGTATCCATAGTCATGTATGATAGAAAGGTATAGCATTGCTCACATTGGAATTTAAGAAGACCCAAACAAGAACATGCATCGTTGGGTGACTATTGTTATGAAAGTGATTTCTTTGGAATAATATTATTATTAATGAATAATAATGGTATTAATAATATTTTTTATGGTCATGAATCTTGTAATATATTATTTGGAAAAATAAAGAAAAACTAGACTTAAAAATGAAATACATCATTTTCATAGAGGTGGTTGTCCTCACAAACCCATGAGAAACATATTCATCTTCCATAGACCAAGATGGAGATCGGTAAAAGTTTATAATTAAATAATATTAATAATGATATACATATAATATCAAAACTTTAAATATGTAGTTATATAAATTCAGGTAAGATAGTAATGAGAAATGAACCATGTTGTTAATTTGGATGACAATCCATAACTACACATGATGAAAACTTCATTTTTTGAATGGATTTTATGGAATGTAAAAAATAGGTTTTCTATTTTTATAATAAAAAAATATATTTTTTGACATATTTATTTTATCAGAATTTCATCGATATCATAGCTTCTGAGATAAAACTAGGGAATAATTAAGAGACTTTGGTTTAGAATGTTATATGAAACTTTGGATATTATCCCTTCGATAACACATTATGCCACTATAGTTTTATATATTGGAAGTAAAATGTAATATAGAACATGTGGAGAGATCAGAGGAGATAATACGGTAGATTTTTGGGTTAATATAAATCTTCATAATGATTATAGAAATGTGGGAGATGTGATTCTTTTTTATATGTGAAGGGAAATAGGTTTTTGAAAATATAACTAGTTATTATGATGAGAGATCATAGTTTATATGGAATGTAGAGAAAAAGTATATAATAATGGATTAGTAGATGGTATCATTTAAATAATCCTTAAACCATTCACTTTCACAATGGTTCCAAACAGATTTTTATGTATTTTACTCTTATATATTAACAATTGTACCAATTGTTTACTAGGGTAATTAGTTTTTATCATAGTAATTTAATATTAATTCCTAAAAATATCCTTATTAAAAATTTATTCCAACTAATTCCAAATAATATATCCATTTTATCAATTAAAATTCATTTATGTTAAAGAAAATTAATATTAACATTAGTGCATTTAATTCTTTAAACACCATTTAGGGAATTGTTTATTAGTAAGCATAATTTTATTATAATAAAAGTCTAAATTTTTAGGATTTATATGACCTGACCTAATTTAATATTAACATTAATTGATTAATATGAAATTATGAAAATATAAAAAACATTTTTTCATAGTGAAAACATAATTCTGTAGGAAAGACGAAAATAGTTTTTCTAAGATTACTGAATTTTTAAAATTTATACATGATTATTCTAAATTATAATTATTATTTTTAAATATATAATTTAAATTATTAAAACTATTAATAATTTAAACTATTTTATATGTTTTTATGTTTTACTTACCTCCTCATATAGTCACAAACACTATGGTTTTAGTAAAAACTGTATTTTATTATTCACATAAAAAATATTAATTATAGAAAAATCGCAAAAATATCACCATAAAATAATTTTTGATTTCTGGAATAAAAAAATTTATGTTTCTGAAATTAAAATTATAAAATTAATATTTTAAATTAAAATTATAAATTGAAATTAAAATCAATTTTCTTTGAAATAAATTTTTTAAGACATTACGGGTTTTCAATATTATTTCATAATAATTTATGTTTTAAAATTTTTAATATATTATTTTATATATTGAAATATTTTATATTATAATAATAATAATTCCTAAAAAGTCAATATAATTTTTTAATGCATTATATAATTTATTGAAAATGAATAGTCTTCTATAATAGTAATTAATATGATTTTTATATCTACTATTTGTGAGAATTACAAATTGGTCAATATCATTTTGTGATGGCAATATTTTCTATTATTTTAATTTTTTTAATAATTCTCATCAAATATGTCAGTAATTTTTTTTCGTTTATATGAATCGAAATATAAAAAATTTAAATTATTCAAACATAACTATATTATAAAATCTCATGGGTTTATATCTCCCTCACTACTGTAAATATATTTTTTCAACTAATTTGGTCTTATCTCTTAAAAATAAGAACATATTGAGATATATAATTTAATAACCTGATCCTGAACATCTAGACATAGAAGGGTAATATATTATGTATATTTTTGTAAAATATAATTGAAGAAATTACCAGTACATTATAAAATGAAGGATCATTTTTGGTCTATGTCATAAAATAGTAAGAAAATAACTTACATAAAATCATAATTTAATAAAATAATTAAAAAATAACTTACTGGAATAATTTCAAGAAGAACCATAAGAGTCCTCTAAACCTATAAATAATCAGGTGAAATCCATTTTAGAACTCCGTATGAGCAGAAAAACATTGTAACAGATATAATATTTATGAATGGAACTATTATTCCATGAATTAAAAGATTTTCAAAAAGTGATAACTTTTACTAATAAAACAAAATCATTTTACCTTCCGATAAAAAAAATAATTTCATTTAAAAACAAATATTGAATAAATAAATCATAAAGGTAACCTGTTCAATATTTTACATATCACTCGTACAAAGAATGAATCTCTCCTCAGTACATAGGGAGTAACCATCCTATTTATTCTTTGAATAAACATCAAAGTATATTCCATCAATACCTTAGGAGAAACATAACTCGTTAACTCAATCCAATTACCCATTGAGTTAGATAGCTCTAATGGGCTCCCCAACCCATAGTTTTTCATGGAATTACCTGTCATCATAATAATTCCCAAGAAAAATGATAGGATCATTACACATAAATCATGAATAAAAGAGTAATTCATGAGGATAATAAAGTTTCATTTTGAATCGCATTACATATTTAATAGGTCCCTCACACATCAATGATAACAATTTATTTGAAAATAAAATTGTAAACATGTAAAGAATGTTTCAAATAAATAATTTATCATGTAATCAAGACATTTTTTCTTGCCATAAATTTTAAAAAATATTAATTTAAAATAGTTTAAAGAGAGACACTGAATATGATATTTTGACGAAAGTACCTTACTTTAAGACCGACTTCATTAAAACATGTTCAAATATAATTTTTAAATTTTTATTGAATGTTATTTTTTTCCAAAACTATATTTAGAATTATGATTTCATATATGAAACTCTAATATCATCTTATCATCTATTTGAAAATAATATTTCTTTATTACCCTTGATTTATGTGTTCAATTACTTTTTGTGAATGTCCATTTTCTTATAAATTTTATATAGAACCATCACCTATATAATAATATTAATGTTATAAATATATTTTTTAATCATTTAATATATTTTTTATACTATTATTGATTGTTAAACATTGAAAATGAATTGAATCGCATCACGGAGATGGAAGACTATATGTACGTCTTAGGGATGATATCATTCCATTAATAGATGAAACAGTAATGAGGTGAATGATATTCAAAATATCAAAAATATATATTATTTTATAATAATTATATATATCATTTATTTTCATCATTATAATCATCCATGTATAGTGGCCATTAAAAAACCACACCACTACGGGGACATGATATGTGATGTGTACTCACACATGTTGATTTTTTTTATTGTTGTATGGATAAAAGGTAGAATATAGTTCTCCCATACTCATTATAATATTTCATTATAAAAATTAATCTAAATTTATTACTTTATCACTGAAACAAAAATTGAAGATGAAGTTGAAGAATAAATAATCCTGAATGTGTCGGTAAAAAAGATTACCTCTTATTCCATGGAATTCCTTTAGATCACTTATTAAGGGATTTGTGGATGTTATATTGGATGGAAAAAACCTCAAGAAAATATCTATGGATTTTAGGAAGACAAATATAAAGCATTTTTTAAGCTAGAAGTCTCAAGTTTGTTAAAGTAAATGGTGGAAGGAATTCCATTTATAATCTATGTGAGGGGATTCATGGAAAGTCTCAAAATATAAAATTATAATAAATTAATTTACTTATAAAATTCTACAAAATGGAAATGGATTCGATTAATTGACTAGAAAGGGGTGTAATAACAACAACCAATAAAATTTATTCATGTTATTCTAATTATTTTAAAACTTATTATTTTTATTTTCCTTGGTTAATTTATTTTATTTTTAATTATGTGAACAATTTATTTAATATTTATAGGTGGTAATTTTGACACATAAAATTTAAATTAAATAAAAAATTGCACATTCATGATATTTTAAAAGAAATTATAAAAAAAATTCTAAATACTTCTTTATGAATTTTAAATAAGTTAATAAATTATTAGGTTGATAAGATATCATTTTTGTTCATTTTGACTCTATTGATTACATTGACTGTAAGAAAAACAAGGCACAAGATAACATCAAAAAAACATTTAATAAACCCATAATATTGCATAATAATTCATAAAAATCGTTGATAAAATTAATTCATTCTCATTATATTTATTTTAATATGATTATTATTGTCATGACCCATCCCATGGGGCCCGTATCGTGACTACCCCAAACTATCCTTCCATAGGCCAGGGGATGACGACTAGCACCAAAGGCGTAATTCCCTAAAAACTGGGAAGGTATTGCCTTTATATAACATAACATAAAGTACCAAAGTGCAAGTGGATGAAAACACTAAGTAAAGTAGTAAAAAAAGTGTGATGAAAGTTAAAAGGTTCCAGAAATACAGGCCCAACAAAAGGTATAGCTACAACTGAATGAAAGTACAACTGAAAAGACAAACAACTGAAAGGTGAAAGTAGCTCTGGGATCGTCCTCTGGGTTCCTACCTGAAGGGTAGGTATAGTTGGTCTCCTCGTCACTCCAAATCCGTCAGACTCCACCATGAACCAAAACGTCGTAAGGTCTACCTCTGGATACTGTCCCGTCCTAGAGCTCTTGGCCTCTGTCAGCGCTGTCCGTTGTCTGCAACCAACACAACGAGGTGCAGACGTAGCCCGTGCAGGGGTGAGTGTAACGAAACTCAGTAGGTACCCCTAAACCCTCAAGGTCTCTCAAAATCCAACAAGGATAAACCACAAAGTATAACTTCAACGGATAACCATTACTTAGGTATATTCCCATACATATACTTAAGTTATCAACTAACCCATCTCAATCATGAGGAAAACACAAAGGTTATTGACTCATCTCAAACCAGGATTTTATTCAGGATGTCAAAAGCATGGCTGCTGGAGAACTCCTCCTCTGTCGAGCACAGTAGTCCTGTAACGACTTTGAGGTGCTACTCACTAACCTTAGACATCTGAGGTACTTCTCCTGTTGAGTACCGCGGGTCTACCGCCTCACACAGTAGCGCTCACCGCCATGGGTTTGTTGCCTCACATAGTAGCACTCCCTCTAATAGCCTACAAAGGTACTCCTTCTGTCAAGTACCGCTGGTCTTCTGCCTCACATATTAGCACTCTTCTGCCATGGGTCTGCCACCTCACACAGTAGTGCTCCTCACTGTGCTAGTCAAGTCACTCCGAAACAAATCAAACAAGTAGTCATCAGGTCTCAACCAGCTACTAGGTCTCTGTACTCCGTATGCTCGTCTTAGGGAGGATCCGCTCCACGAGCTATTGTTAGATAATCCAAGTGTCACAAAGTCTCACGTAGAAGTATCAAAAAGGACCGCCTCGTCATATGAGTCTCAACGCAATAGACGGCGCATCAATCGGACGCGCGGTCTGTGAGTTATTGACTTTTCCATTCCAGGAGCCTGGTTGGTTTTTAAGCAAAGACCAACCCGACCATTCTCCAATCTCATCTGAATCCCACGTGGAGTATTTCAAAAGGACCTTCTAGTCAAAATTAATCCAACATAGTTGACGACACATCAATCAAACCTCCGGTTCTTAATTTATAAGTGTTTCTGCTCCGAGGTCCCGGTTGTTTTCGGTTTTGAACCAACCCGGCTATTTTTCCAAAGTCGTCCAAAACTCACTTAGAGTATCACAAAAGGACCGCCTCGTCGTAAGGGTCCCAGTTCCATAGACGGTGTATCAATCAGATGCACGGTCGTGAAGTTATTCACATTTAAGTGAAACAGGCCAAGCCCGTAAAGCCCGGTGGGCTGGCGGGTTGGCCCTTACGGGCATGGGGAGTCTGACCCGGCTGAGGGGTCGGCCCAGCCTAAAAATGGAAGGCTCAATCCGGTGGGGCTCGGACCAACCCGTGGCGGGCAGCCTAACCCACACAAGGGTGTGGTCCGGCCTGACGGGGCATGGCCCTATGGTGTTTGTGGCTCGGCCAGCCGGTCGAGCCGGTGCGGGGGGGCACGACCCCCCGACTTCTAGAAATGGCGGCGCCGAGCGGCACCTCCCTCCTGTCCGATCGGCCGAAGCGGGCCGGTATTCCCAGCACGAGCGGCCTGCACGGGCGAGCCATGGCTCCTCCAGCGCGGCTCCCTCCTGGCGCCATGGGTCTTCCCAGCCCGTCCGGCTTCCGGCCGGCTTGTCCGCCGAGAGCCCCGCGGAACGTGGGTCACGGTTCTCCACAGCATGGCACCACGTTCTATTTTGTCCGACCGGCTTAGCCAACTGGTTCTTCATCTGCCGAGTGGCCTGGTTGTGGGCCGCAAACTCTTCCACCCGCATGACACCCAGTGCCACAGTTCTCTAATGAGCCGGTGTGTGACAGTCGTTGTCGCCGCAACCTCCAATTGTTGTCACCAAAACAAACAAGAATTTTCGGTGGGTCTTCGGGCCATGTTTGTTCGCCCATGCCCTCTGCGTTATGTGTTATCAATTGTCCATAAACGATCACTTTCTTTCTTCAATGATAGGGGTATAATTTATTTAGATTAAATTATATATTCACCCTAACTCTTAATTGACATCCCACGTCGTCGAGCCGCGGAAGATGAGCGTCATGGTAGTCGGGCGTCACGGAAGAACAGTGTACTCCCGTCAACGTTGGAAGTCATTGTCATAGATGATGTTCCTTGTGAGCTATGTCTTCTCCTTTGATGCAGGAGAAGAAGAAGTGATGAAGCCATTCCTCACGAGTGTTGCCTCATGTTCTTGCCTCAGTCGAAGTAGTGGTGGAAGGTTATCGTGACCCTCGCATTCTTCATTAGAGAGTATGGCGTTCTTCATGGAAGAATAAATCTCTCCTCTAATTCTCCAATGTTTCCTCAAAATATTTTCCAAGGAAAATAATATATTAAGCCTCTTAATTTTGAAAAGAATTTCCATGAAATTCAAATTGTTTCAAAATGAGATGTGCCAATTAATTAATGAAGTAATTAATTGGTTGGCATGGCATATTCAATGTTTGGGAGGTGGATAGGCTCCACCATAATGAGGGGAGGAGTTGTCAAATTAATTAAAGGTGGTGTTAATGGGGAGTTAACGAAAGAGTTGAAGGGTTAGGGCTCATGCGGGCCCCACCACCCTTAGTTATATCCTACCATGGGAAGTTAGGTGGGTGTGGGCCCCACCAAAAACTTCCCCTTGTAGGATATTACTACCCAAGATAAATAAAATTGTTCACAACAATTTTATTTACTTTTTTTTATTAAACCCCAAAAATTATCTTCTCCACCCGAGCAAACACAGTCGCGGTAAAGGTGCCCTTAAGTGAATACCGGCACTGCGAGTTCATCGGTGTCCTCGGTTTTCAATTCTGAGCCCTGGTGCAAAAGATAGAGAACCATGCACGTACGATTACTAAACGTACCCAAACAAAACTTCAGAAACTGATTCCGGGCACACCGGGCCTCGGAATCAGGTGCCATCAGAAACCGCAGACTCGTAAAATTCCAAAGTATTTAAGAAAAAAAATTTCTTGAATTTTCTGAGTCTTTACAAATATCATTAATTTTATCATCTCATTAATAAAATAACTTCCAAATCATCATTGTATAATTATTTAAGGTGATTATTTTTTAAGTAAAATAAAAAATATATAATACCATGACATAGAGAAATCATTTAATTTTAAAAATAGTATATATATTACAATTTGTCATTATAATTACACTATATTAATAATAATATAGTTATTAAAAATATTAGTGTATCACCCTTTTATTTTATTTTAAAAATAAATTATCAATATCAAATCCATTTTTATGAATTTAATATACATAGGTGACAAATTTTAATTTAAAATTAAAAATGTAAAACACAATGATAATATATTTTCCAAATAATTTCTCTTTTTAAATATAAAATGTTTTAATACTAAATTCTAGTGAAAAATCTATTTTAAAAACATTAATTTAATTAATTTAAATTATTTTAAACTATTTTAATGTTATAAAAAATTCAATATATATGTTTACCTTATAAATTCTTAAAAAAATATATATCTTTTCACAAAAATAATTATTTTTCTCTTTTCATTGAATAATAAAAGTTATTAGGAAACTGTAAAAAGTTTATCCAATGTAAACATTGATATTAATATTTCTAAAAATGAATTTTTATATCAAATAAAATAAATTAATGTTTCAAATTTTAGTATTTAAAAAAGTGTGCCATCAAAAGGATGAAAATTTTCCCTTCAAAATATATAAAATTTTAAGCATACAACTGGTTTTCTTGTTATATCATTTCTAGAAATTAGATATGATAAATAATAAATATTATATTGAGTATTATATATATTTAATATATTATAACATGATTTATTTTTTAATAACAAACATATATTCATTTAATTAAATTTTCAGAAAAAGGATTCCTTTTAAAAAAATGGGATGTTACATTCCTCCTCCCTTAAATCAATTTCACCCTCACAATTACATCATCTTCATATAAAGTTTTGATTTATCATCCCCATAATTTAAAATATATATAACTTATATGGAATCTTAATTACCCATACGTTTTGAAGAACAATCTATCGCATAAAGTTTTTAAAAAAAAATGAAAATGCATAATCTCTAAATTTATCTAGTCTCTTCTTCTAATACCAAATGAAATTCCCCAAACCTGCACATACAGATTTAGTACTAAAACAAGATTTGTGTGTTTTTATAAAATATAACATAAAAAAATTATATTTTACAATTTATTATGCTTTCTAGTCTATGTTTGAGATGATTATAAAAATACCTTACAGATAATCAGAGTGTATAAGAAAAATTACAAAATAATTAATTGGATTTATCATAAAAATCAGTTAAATAGTCCTATGAGCATATTAGGAATCCAATGTAAAAAATTAAATATTGGGATGATCACAAGAACATAGTATGGAACTAAAAAAGTTAGAATAAAACTTTTTTCCCTGAATGAATTCATTTTCAAAAAGTTATTCCTATTAATCAAAAAACATATTCACTTTATCGCCCTTTATTAAGTAATAATATTCTTAAAAACCATAGATATCATACCTAAATCATAAATGATAATTTCTGGATCATTCTCAAATCACTCTTACATATAATTTATCTGTCTTTTCTATAAAGGAAGTAACTATTCTCATTAAACTTTCAATAACCATCAAACTATATTCTAACAATCTCTTACGAGAAACCTAGTCTGTGAACTCTATCCACTTACCTAATGCATCAGAGAGATGTAACTGGATCACCACACCTTTGGTTTTCACAAAACCATCCATCACCCTAAAATTTTAGAATAACCATAACATGATCATAGCATATAAACTTTCATAAATGAATCATTATTGAGGAAAATTAATTTCCCATTTTGAAATCACTTTTCATTTTTTATAATACGCACACTCATAAATAAAAACACATTTTATTGAAAATAAAATATTTAAATATTAAATTAATATTTAAAAAATTAACTCTTAATGAAATAGAGAAAATTAGTTTCATGATGTAAAAGTTAAAAAATCATTGGTTTAAAATTTTGTAAAAAGAGACGTTGAAGATGATTTTATACGAAATTTCCTTACCTCTTGTTCAACTTATTTCAAAAAATTTCAAATGTCCATAATAATTGTTTAAAAAATATTATTAATTCTTTTTAGAACTATATTCAAAAATATTATATCATAAATTTTCCTCTGATATCATCTTATAACCAGTTTGGTAATAATATTTCGTTATTACAAATTATTTGGGTGTTCACTACCTTATCCTAAAAGTCCCAGTTCATTTCCATTGGATATAGACCCATAAAAAACATAATTATATTCATTTTATAAATATAATAATTTATCATATAAATGTATTTTATTACCATTCCTGAAAGATGAAAATAGAAAATTAATCATATCGCATCGTGGAGATAATAGGTTGATATTACACATGTACAATTATATCTTTCCATTAATTTATGAAATAGTTATGATGTTGAAGATATAATGAATATATAAAAACTATATAATTTCATAATTGTCATATATATCCATTATTTATATTATTATCACCATCAAATAATATCGATGAGGAAATCATATCGCATTGTTGTATTGAGATGGTATGTCATACGTTCACACAAAAAGTACTTTTTTTGTTCATAGGATAGATAAAAGGTGTAATATGGTTTTCCAATTATCAAAATAAAATATCATCATATAGATTATTATGTATTAATTACTTGATCATTGAAAAAATATTGAACAGTATCTAGAAAAATAAACTTGAATGTGTCGGTAAACCTGAATACCTATACTTCAGCAAACATCATTTAGATTATTTCTAATGGGAACTAGGGTTCGTATTGTAGGAGGACCAGAAACCCAAGAATATAAATAATTATTTTAAAATGATTAATTAATAGATCGTGTTCAAGAAATAAGGATAATGTGGTGAAATTTAGTTTTGGATGAAGTTCCCTTTTATAAATTATGGGAGGGATATCATTCTAAATCCCAAAAATATTAAATTATAATAAATTCCATTTCAATCCAAAAACAACAAAATGGAAATGTATTAAAATATTATATGAGATAATGACTTAATATCACCAACTATGTAAATTTAGAATTTTTTTCTTTTTCATAATCATATCATTTTATATTTCCATTGTTAAATTATTTTGATTTTATTTAAGCTAATGAATTATTTAATATTTAAAAGTGGTAATTTTTAATTATTAAATGAAATTTGGAACATAAATTTCATATTAATGATTTTTTAGAACTATAAATAATCAGTATTTATTATTATGAAAATTTTTAATTAATTTAATATGATATTATTTTGATAAAATATCATTAGTCTATATTTTGGCATTCTTCATTACATTAACATTAAAAAAGGCAGTACAAAAAATAACATTGAAAAATATTTTATAGACCTATAATATGTCATAATAATTCATAAATGTGGCTCAAGAACCTTTATTATTTCAAATTATATTTTTTTGAATATTTTTATTATCATTAATTTTATTGTTTCATTTATAACATTTTTAATCAATCATCATTGTATAAATTATAAAAAAACTATCTTATTAATAAAAATAAAAAATAAAATAAAATTATGTATATAAATATTTTAAATTTCAAATAATATTTATAGTTGAATATATCTTAAAAATTAATCCATATTAAAAATAATATTTTTTAAAAAATATGAATGTGAATCCTTTTCCTTTTCTTTAAATAAAATACTATAAATATCATAACCCCATTCAAATAGACCAAAAAGTTATAAATAAATTTAAATCATTAAAATATGTTTATTTTGTTAAAAAACACAAATTATTTATTGACACATGATTTACCCATACCGACAAATTAATTTTTTTTAAGATAAATAAATTGATATTTTGTGAATTTCAATAATCTAACTAAAATCAATGTTATTTCCATGGAGGTGATTCAATTAAAAAACTAAAATTCAATACTTGGGAGTTACAGGTCAAATATAAATGATCCAACATAATAAGTTGATGTTTTAGTGTAATTTTGTTGAATTAAATTTATTATTTACCCTTATTTACCAAATTTATACTTTTCCAAAGCCATAAAAATTTCCCGAAGTTTGAACTCATATTAACCAAAATTAAAAGAGACCAATTCACTAAATTTGGACCTTATAAATCAAAAAATGGTAAAAAAAATTCGAAATTAAAAACAAACAAGTGAACAAATTTAGTTTATAATTAATTTGATAAATCCCAATGATAAATGGTTTTTTAAGAAAATGACCTTTTTAAATATAAAATGTTTTTATACTAAATTAAATTATGAAATATATTTGATCTCTCAAAATATAATTTTTAAAAATATTCCATCAAAAGGTAGCAAGGCATCCTTTATAATGATGTATCATTTTATGAATAATATTTAATTTATTTTGATATCATGTCTATAAAATACATATAGTGAATGTTAAGCATTATATTTCATATATATATATATCATTAATATAATCCAATAAGAGTGATTTTTTTAAAACCTACTTTTCATAGGATTTAAATAGTTTTTTGGAAAAGTATTTCCTTTCGAAAATATCTAGATGTTATAAATAACATATTACATGAGTCAATATATATTTCCAATTAAGATAACTAATTTAAAATATTAGGTTATACAATGAAAATCATCATTTTCCTCATAAATAACATATATCATTGTTTTCATTTATCGTAACCATTTATGAAAAATATCCTTTGTCAGATTCTATGGAATTTAGATTTTCAAATACATACCTTAAAAAGATTAACTTTAATGATCCAAATTCCAATAAAATAATGAGACCAAATTAGTTATGATAATATCCAATAAAAATGAGACTAAATGATTATATGGACATGAATACTCAATCGAAAGATGTCTTCTCCAATAAAATATTAAATTAATAATATGATATATTTATTTCCACTACGATATAATTGGATCAATCTATATCTATTTTAATTTCACATAGGTTTTCCATGGTGAAATTTCTAATGAAATTTATAAATTAACCAATTATAAGTTAAAATTTAAAATTCATTGTAAATCCTTCAAAATTGATCATAAAAACAATATTAATTAACCACGGAATATCCACTACTATAGAAAAACCAGAAGTATAGTTTTAGTCACACTTATAGTGTATTAATTAGGGAATAATTTGATACCCAACTAGTCTTTTTTAGGGTTATTTACCCTAGATGCATTAGTTCTACAACAAGATCCTATTTTAAGTGTCTAAACTAGGATGAATTTTATTTGAAACCCACATGATCCAAAAAAATAACCAAAACCTACGAATTTTATATGATACTTATACTTATTCTAGAAAAGATTATGTATACATAATCCATAAAAATAATTAATGTAATCCTCATAAATTTCATATCCCAAAATTGAGAAAAGTGAGGTGCTAGAGACCTGTAATACTGAATCCATTTCTAAAAACATGTTATGTAAAAATATGATTTGATACAATGTGAGATGAACCTATATTTAATTTAAATTTTTTCAATAAATAAAACTTTAAATATTAGAAATAATAAAACAATAGGAAGAACAAAAATTTTACATCCTTTTATGAATAGTTATATAAGAAATACATGTGAACATTTCTCCATGATTGTGACACCCTAGACTCTCTTCGAGACTTCTCATAAATTATAGTCAAATTCATAAACTGGGTAATGGAATCATATTAACTATCTGATACTAAATACTAATTAATGGAAAAATTCATCAACATGTATTAAAGGGTTATATTCTATGAATATGGGAAAACATGGTTAGGGTAGAAATATCAAATTTAAAAAAAATATATAAAATTAAATTTTCTTCATAAATCATCATATAATGTCATGTACTCTTAAGGAAGAAGACATATATTATAGGAAAAGAGTATGTAATAATGAGATAATATGTAGGGTCTGTCGAGGATAATCATAGGCATGTTTAATATAAATGTAATATTCCATTGAATTAAATAATAGAAAATATCTTTTGAAAAACATAATCACAAGGAATCATATTGTCAGTAATTTAAATTATTCACTCAAATTACATTGTGAACATGAAAAATTCTAATGTGACCCAACATAAACATATATTTGTTTTATTAAATTTCTATAAGGAACACATTAAATATCATAAATTGTCTTTCAATTACACGAATGAATGGTTTAGTGTCCTTGAGGGTTGGAAATATAATCAACATATTCAATAAAACATGTGAAAATTCTAGCATAATGGGACATAGAATACTCCCTTCTAGACCTCTCAAAATATATAATCATAGTCCTTACCTAGATAATTAAAAAATATTAATGGGGTGATGTAAAATGATCAGTAAATAAAACAAATATCAACATGCCATTGTTACTCAGATCATAAGTAGTATATAAACCATGATTAGAAGATAGAAATATTATGAAAATCTAATGGAACACTAAGAGTTTTACAAAATTTGTTAAATAAAGACATGAAATCTCAAATGAGAAAGTATTTATTATGGAAAACTATTATAGAATATTACGTCAATAAAAATTATCCTTTTATTATAAACATATGTATATTGTGTTTAAATTAAACATAACTTTGAGACATAGAAAAAAAAATTGAAAAACATTGTACCATAATATTGTGATCATATCGAGTAAGGAACACCATTTAGTTTAACTTCATATTCAAGGAGGGCCACCCCTTAGTGACCATATCCATGAATTCTTGCCCCTTCATTTATTATGAAATCAAGAAGTATCATTCCACAATATCTCATGATATATAAAACATTAAATAATTCCTTGAAGGGTGGTATTTTGACCACAGCCATCATTATCAATTGATATATTTTCAACAAAATACCAATCATTTCAAAATATCATGAAATCCCAAATAATGAAAATGAATTTATTACATAATGTCATAAATAAACCATGGAATTAAAATTTGGTTTCATAAAATATCATGATAAAATTTCCATAATCAGCCAAAAATATATAAATGGTAAATTCAAAAAACTCAATCCCCAACAAAGAGTATTTCATAATAACCATTAGAATATTATTAATGAAAAATATTTTCCAAATAAAAATTCTTTTAAAAATTAAAATTTAAATTGTAGGGAAACTATATAAAAATTTAATAGAAAAGTTTTAACATTGTAGGAAAATTATATGTTGTTAATTATATTCACATTTACTTTTTAAAATAATGAATTGATGAAATTAAATAAACTCAATTCTAAAAATAAATAATAAAAATATATTAATAAAAATGATATAATGATTTTCAAAATTAATGTGGTTTTGATGATAATATATGTTATTATAAAAATATGGATTTATTTAATATTTTAAAATGTATTTATTGAAATCCATCATTATTTTAGGGATAAAAATACATAATCATTATAATATTATAGAAGAAATATGAAGGTCAGCTGGACTAATGTATAATTCAGTGTCCATGAAAAAGGATTTCATTGTCAGGAAATGGAATTATGGACATGGATAGGAATCCATCGTTAAATTTTATGTAAGTTATTTTGATCAATGATATAATATTGATAAATTAATTCATCAATATGAATGTTTTAATTAAAAATATCACATTCCATAGAGATAAATTCATTATAGTATTATCATAAAATATAAAAAACCCATCATTCAATAACTATAGTTAAAAATTAATTAATATGTTTAGAGAAAAACTGTTGATCCATGAATAACCCTAACCAAAAATCCATCATAGATGGATGTTAAATAAGTTATTTTATAAAACAAAATATTTCAATAACCTACTTTAAAACCTTATACATACATATAACTTTTTTAAATAGAAATTATATTCATTTATTACATCTAAATTTGTTAGTTTTATTTTATTTCCATCATTAAATTTCATTACCTTCAACTGTTTATTTAGTACTTGTTTCAAAATAGAAATGTAAATTATTCAATACGTATTTAAATATAATTATTTCTATATATTTATAGTTATTTTATTAAATATTCTAGAATGATTCATGTTGTTCTAATTTCATTTTATAAGTATTTTGGATTGATTCAAGACGGTAAAGTCGATTATGAGATTCATTTTCTTATGTTAATGAACAAAAAGTTGGGATAATAATAATATGTTTAACAATAGTGTGACCATTCTATACTAATAATAAACTTTATCATTAATTTCTAATAACACTAATAGAGTTGTTTACATAATCTTCCATGAATGAATATTATTTCATTTTATATGTTAGTGGTTGAACTGCCCAAATAAGGATAAGAAATAATATATTCGTGAGAACATTTAATAATATTATTATTCAATAATAATAACTATATTATATAAAATTTCTTATATTTTTTATATGTTTTATTGTGTAAAAAATAATTTTATTGAGTTTTATAATGAATAAAATTAAATTTGAAGAACACATTTGGTTACTTTTGTGGAGGCGGTTGTCTGCATGTACACACAAGGGACGTGTATGTTTACATAGAATGTATGTGTGGTAGGATTTGGATTGTTTTATCATAATCATAATAGTGTTATAAATATCATATTTATTAAAAGTATTTCATTTTTTAAAATTCAATATATGATGGATATGAAAAACGACCAATGACCCTTATGGAACACATAGTCGGTATGTAACACTCATGACAATTTCATTTATTTAGATAGTTTTTTTGTAGGTATAAAAAGGATATTACAATAGTATAATATGATTTCGGAACATCAGTAACACTGATAATATCATAAATTTAGGGATTATAAATATATTATTTTTTGTTATAAGAAATTAAATAAGAGAGGTTAGTTGAAAGCATTACCTTCATTTTTGGATTGTATCCCTTGGGTAAGACCTCCAATCTCATTATCTTCATCTTTTGGAATGAATTAGGCTTTTATGATGTGGGTAAGGTATTTCATATAGACTAATTTAGAGTTTTTAGAGTGATAATACTTTGTATGGGGTGGAGAAATGTGGTTAAAGTGATCCTATTTTATAAATGAGGAAAATGTATTTTTTGTAAACAACAATTAATTTTTCAATAATGGAATGACACTATTAAAAGATTAGTGGCTCTAAAATGGGAGATACTTTATTAGAAAGGATTAAGGATAAGGAAATCCTAAACCATGGTTTTATTTTAAAAATAATCAGACAAGTTTTGAGGATTTTTTCATTATCTTGATTCACTTTACCAATTACATTTTTTATTACTATTTTTTACTAAGTAATTTATATTTTCATAAAAATGTAAGATACAAAATCCTATAAGTTCTTGGTGTGAGTAACCTATATTTATCCTCAATTCAATATAATTATATTTAATAAATTAATAAAATAAAACTTTAAATTAAAATATATAATATATAGAAAAAAATTGTAATAAATCATATCCAATTATTTATATAAAATTTATCATTTTAATTTATTACAAAACATTTTCACAAAATTAATTAAATAATTTATATAAAATAACCCTTTCCCTATTTTTATTGTTCATTAATACTTTTTTTATTAATCATACATGTATGCCTAAAAATTAAATTAACCACATTTAAAAATTTGATGATTTTGATCTATAATATTAAATCAATTATATTATAAAATGTTTCTAATAGATATGGAAAATAATTTTCATATAAGATAATAAAATAAGTATTTAATAAAAAAGTATTACTCGAGATTCCAAAATAATAATCATGGGTTTTATAGAATCATCACAGTATTTTTATATGATTAATTTTTCATATTAAATATATTTTCTATATAAAAAGGCATCGACAATATTTATTTCCTTTTTTGTGATAATTCCATTATAGGGTTGGTATTATAAAAATAGTTTTTACAGTAATCAAGTAAATATAATCTATTTTATAAAAATACAAACTATTAATCATAATATAATAGTTTTATTCTATGATTAAAAAGGATGTTATTTGGTCAAGTTCAAATTAATAAATGGACTATTAATTATTAAAAATAAACCCAAAAATATAGTCAAGTTATTTTTAATATGAAATTAATTATTTAAAATTTTAACAATTCTTACTCATATTTACTATTAATTAATAATTATAATAGTGATTCATTGTCGATATAAAAATTATAATTAATATATTTTTGTTCATTATATGAATCATATAAAAGAATGTATTAAAAAATATATTTTCAAGAATGAAATTATCTCGCTATTTTTATCAATTCATTCATAAATAATCATTATTTTTATTTACAAGTAAAAAATGAGATTTATATATAATAATTGTGATATATAATTTATTACATTAATATGTACATTTATATAACATCATAATATATATTTATATTTCGTAGTGACATCTCCATATATGAACTAATAATAATGTATGATATAGTCAGAGTAATGGGTGGTTATTCTGTTAGCATGGTTATAATGAAAAATTTCATATGTTTTAACATCTATTTTATATGATTTGCATCATACCATAATTATTGTATTTTAAATTTGGATTGGTATAAGGAGAAACCTATTGATGATACTTCCTTTCCATTTTCAGAGAGATGATATTTATAAGGGAGGCTTCTACTACTTGATGCCACATTATTCTACTTTAAATTTTATAATATTTATACTACAATATATACAAACTGATTTTTGGATAATATAATATCATTTAAATATAAAAACATAATTTTAATGTATCATTGTTGTTTTTTTGTTTAGTGTGGAGAATATTTTTAAATATTGTATTGATTTTGAAACAAATGTAATACTGAAATGTCACGGTGTTACATTTCTTCCGCTTAAATAAATTATGTCCCTTCTATAAAAGTTATCACCAAAAAAAATTTAATAAATAAGAGAATATGAACAATATTCATAAAAAAGATATTATTTCTATAGATATATTAAGTACTAAATGTTAGTAAACACATTAATTTCCTCCAAAATTGGATTAACACTAAAATTGGGGTTAACATTTACAATATGATCATAGAATTCATCGTTATTCTATATCAATACCCAAATTATATAATATCAATCAAAAGGGTATTCACTATGAACCCTGTATTAATAGACTATCATAGGTTGATATCGAATGTGATCTCCATATTAAAAACAAATTTTCCTCTTAATTGAGATAATCAATCAATTTCCAAAAAAATAAATATATTTTCCCAAAGGAAGAATAACATGATTTCCATAAACAATTATTCCATAAAAATGGAACCAATATTCATAATACTACATGTTTTAACTAAATAATCAACATATAGACATGAAGGAGATGATTTTATGTTCTTATAAATAATTATTCATAAATACGAGTATGTAGAAAAATTATTAAATGTAACACTCATATTTACTGATTGCATGATCAGTGTTACTCACAACAAATAATTTTAATAACTCATATTCTCTATTTTTATTATGTTGGGTTTTCCTTATTCCCCTTTCCTTGGATGGTTTTGATTACTACATTCCATTTTAACACCAAGATTACGAAATTGATTTTTGTAATTCTCATATTTCCAATATTTAATTCATTTAATTGTTATTGGTACATTATGATGAACTATTTTTTGATTTCATTGTATCTATGTACCTATTTATTTTTTTAAAAAAATTATATTTTATATTCCCTCCATTTACATATATATAACATCATTAAGTTACATTAAGATATTACTTAGGGTTCCTCTTCTCACCTTTTTTGACATAAAGGAAATTGAATCTTCTTACCTTTATCATCACTTTCACTATCACTTCCATAAGATTTCAACATTCTATACATTTTTTTAATACTCATATACATATAACTTTTAACTCATAATAATATCTAGTTGGTAATAGTCACAGAATTTATCTCTCCCACTCATAACCCATTATATAGCTCATGGGTACAATCAATGTAATCTCTGTAGTATCTAATATTAACATTTTTCTTCATGGATTGAGGGAAAATTAAAATTTTTGTTAATCTAACACATTTATGTAGAAAGTGATAAACTAATTATTAGTTATAAAAATTAAATCATATAGCTATTAAAAGACTATTAACATTATCTGGATTTAATCTCTCTGAATAATTTCCAAGATAGTGTGCTTACATTGGTTAATGTTTTACCCAATTTGAGATGTTTAAACTCAAAAACCATCTTGTCAGAAGAAAATATGAACTCTTCAATGTTGATAATTTCATTATTGAATCCCCCAATGAGTTATAAGTCCTTTTTCTCTATCCCGGAATATTGATCCTTAATGAGAGTCACCCTCAATTGTCTCGCCATAATTTTGGATGCTTCTTCTTTATTACCCTTAACACATTGGACCTGTTTGACCACTACTTCCTCTGAGGTCCAAAATAGCTCCAATGACTGGTCAAAATCCTCACATGTATCTAGATATTGACAGTATATTCCGTTGTCTATCTTATTGTCATTCATGTTTTTTTCAGGTCGTGTATCCATTAGATGTAAGAAATATGTGTAATCTATTATCCCCTTTTGGATGCCTTTTCGCATACTATTTCTCCTCACACTTAATGAAAAAACCTTAACCGCATCCTCATTTTTAGCTACAGAAAAGTCATCACTAGATCCATTCCTATGTATCATATGCCCATCCATGGGTGACTTAATCAGAACATCTTTTGCCTCCTCAAATGGGTCATCATTAGACAATCATTCAAAGTGATTTCCTAAATCAATGTCTTCCAATACCCTTCTAGGATCTAATATACTCTCTCAGGGATATAAACCTATCACTAGGAAGACCACCTAGACATATGAAAAACCCAAGGTTACTGGTTTCCATTATTCAACGACCTAATAGAACTCAAATGCAGGTTTATTCCCATTTCCACCTTAAAAGACCTCTAACAGTGAAGGGTCTCCATGTACACCCCCTGCATCAGAATTGCCTCCCGGAGGACCTCAGTTTCAATCAGATCTTATATGGTTAACACTAATAGCCAAAGCATCTCCTGAGTACATGGATTCCTCTAAAGGACTCACAACATTCATGTCATGTTTTAGTCTATAAAAACTTTTATTAACCTTTGGGTTAGCAGGTAACACATGTGGTTGTTTCAACAACACTACATCAACCAAACTCTCATTCCCAACATCCATTAGAGTAATCCGAGTAGGGTAAACACGGCCTAAATCCTTATCAAGATCCACTGAATACCGATAAAATCTATAAATTCCCTCTTCCTCCACTCCTTTGTCTTCTTTCCCGATGACCGCCATGACAGGATTGGTAATGGTTTCCTAACAGGTTTCAAGGCATGCATAAGTCAATAAAATACTCAAATTTAACCTCTTGTTTCAACCATAAATCATATCCGTTGGTTATCCACACCCAATCCACTATCAAGATGGAGACATCCACCTCCACACATAGACACAAGTACAAATGGGGTGGTACACAACCTCTATTATTCTGTCGAAGTATAGGTAATGACCCCCAAGGTTGACAAGGATATGAAAAATAGATGGGTTTTGAAAAGGTATCACGAGTGTGGGAAGACTACCTAGATTTACATATATATATTATCATGTTGAAGATGAAATTCAATGTACCATCAAAGAAAATAAAATAAGTATCAATCAACATAAATAATTATTCCTTCAACCTTTGTTTTTTTGAAATTCATATCTTTCATAATTTGTATCATAATTCATAAAAATAATAAATCTTTAATAATTTCTTATATATACTATGTGATTAACCATATAATATCACTCGAGAGATTAAAATTTGGTGTGTAGTTATGTATCTTTGTTTTGTACTGAGTGATGATTGAGTTAATACCCAATACACCCCTTCCCGTGATACTACCCCTATATATAACTAAATCATTCCCTACATAAGAATAAATTATATAAACAGGGATTGTTTTACTAGTAATGCCACATAATCTCTAATTTAACAAAATTTTAGGATTTTTTAATATTTAAATACCTATACATATGCTTTTTAATAATGGTTTCTAATCCAAATCCAAAAAATAACAAAACTATTCCACAAAAAAACATTCTTTGATAGTTGTTAAATCAACCCATGAAAAAAATATATTTTTTAATGTCATTTATAAAATATAATAACTATAAATCATAAATTCTCTTTAAACCCCTTGAATTGATGTTTCAGTGTATTAAAAAATTTGATACATATAAAAAATATTATGCTACACCTGTGATACTTTTCCCATAATCGAGTCATGCTACAATCCCTTCATGACTTATCAAAGGACTTAATCATCTTCATAACCAAGTTAATGAAAACATAAGAATTGTTTGAACTGAAATTATCATTATGGGAAAACATATCTTCATTTCTTCAAGGGTTATATCATAAGAATAAAATATAGCTTTTTTTAGGATAAATATATTATTTAAAATATTATGAAACAATAAGAGTGTTCCATAAAAATAATAATAGGGACTGAAATATGAAAAGAACCAACAAATACATTAGAATGACGTTTGGAATAATGATGTAATAAATATTAACCATGGAGAATAATAATAGGCTTATGGAATGGAAATATATCATGACTTGGATATATATCATTACAATGAAAACTTCTATAAAAATATGCATAGAGTATTAACATATTATGATCATATATATGGTAGACCAACCATTAGGTTTTTAGAATATACTAGGTACATCTATTAGTTTTTTAGAACATTTAAGAATTATCACCCTTTAATTTGTGATTATATAAATGAATGTTAATGACACATTATCTAATTAGATAGAAAACATTGACAATGAATTAGAAGTTTTTATAGGACCCCATCGATCATTATCTATTCGTATGTTTTGTAATTCCACAACCCAAAAAATGTATAGTTGATGTGTTATTTTATTATATTGGAATGATTACAATGAATCCATTCCCAAATTGGCCAATTAGTTCAGTATTTTTTGAAATCAATAAAACATATATTATACCCATAATACATTTATAAATATACAATATAACCATGATACATAATAATATGAAACAAACAGTGTCCTTGAAACTCATTCAAAGAATTCATATTCATACACTATGGAAGGGAAACATAATAAGTGGGAGATAAAATGCTTATTATTGAAATGTATGTAAAGAGAAATAATTAATTGATTAGAATAATCAACATGGTATGCTAAATAACTAATAAAAAATTATATTAACATAACTAGATATGTAAATATCAATATATAATGGTAAGAAATAGGATGAATATGCCATATAATCAATAACACTGAATATGAAATGCATATATAGATATGAAGAAAAAAAGTATGATGGATAAATAATAACTAAATCTAAATGAGGTTATGTATTAATTATTGGTAACCATATTTCCTAAACACAAGGTTCCATTACTATCAAGACCATTCACAATACTATCAATAACTTACTGGGTGTAAACTGTTTTGTTTTGTCAACTCTTATATATACATTCAATATTATTCACACGAAATTTTATAACATACTAGTTACAAATGTGATTTTTACCTAATTTTTTCCATGATAATACTAATGAATCTAGGGTCTTTCCTTAAATTTTTCCCAACACGTGTCTTAGAAGTCCTAAACATACCTCATAATGGTTATATTCAAGAGGAGACTTGGGGGCGGGAGAAAGAAATGGTCGAGCAATGTCCTGAGCTCTTTCGGCAAAGGGTGGGTTCACTACTTTTCGAGGACGTAAAGTCCAATGGTGGGGGGAATTTAGTACCCCCGGTTTGAGGTATGTATCCTCTTTTATGCCTTTTTATGTGTTTAAAGTGAATGTGATGAGTTGGGAAGTGGTTGGGAGAGTTTGTAATGGTTTTGGGTGAGTTTGGAGGCTTTTAAATGTGTGCACAGTTTGAGCACGGTTAGTGGAAACCATGCGGGTTCTCCAGGAAACCATGCAATGGAGACAGTAGGCTGGGCACAGCCTGAACATGGTTTTCCAAACCATTTGAGGAAACCGTTCGGACCATATCTATCGAGGTAGTAGCATGCTCACGGTTATCGCACGGTTTTTCAAACCATGCGGGCTAACCGTGCGGCCACTTAAAAATAGGGTTATAAGTTCTGGGCTCCCTCGGTCTTATCCTATTTCAAACCAAACTTCATCCAACTCATGGATCACTCGTGTTATTCAGTTCTCAGGGGGTGGAGGAGGTTTTCTAATCATTTTGGAAGCATTTTTAAGAGGTTTCTTGGCGGATTGTAGGTGGTTTCTCCCTGGTCAGTCTCTCCTCCTGTTTTCCTTGTGTTTTCCTCTAGATCCACTTCCCTCTCTTTCATGGTTTTCTAGATCTTCATTTTTTGTGTGTATATATAGGGTTTTGGTTGCCTTGGATGTTAATATTAAGTCTTGTTGATGTTAGGGAAAGATATCTAGAGAGGTTTAGGTGGTGTGTGTGCTGGATATGAGGCGCGGTTGCTTGTGGGTCGATTTCTCAGGAACCCTAAAGGTAGGTGGATTCTCTCTCGACTCCACATGGTTAGAAATAGTAGTTATCTGGTTATAATTAATTTTTTTTGCATGAAATTTATTATTTTTTTTGATGTGTGAAATTGGTTAGAAATCCCTTGGGTGATATTTTGGGGATTTTTGGGAAAAAGAGGGTTTTATGGTGAAATGCAATTGTTGTGGATTTTAAAATGGATATTTTAAAATGAAATGCTATGGTTGATTTTTTAAAAGGATTAATGGAATGGTTTTCAATAAAAGGGTTGTTTTATTGAAATTTTGTTTGGAATGGAAAATGATTTCCAATAAATGGGTGATTTATTGAAGTGGATTGATATGCAATGGAATTGGTTGATTGCATGTGGTTGTGACCTTGGTTGGTTATATGCTTGGAATTGGCCTGTTTTGAATGTTGTGTGGAAGTGGAGAGTAGTACAACTATAAAAAGGGGATGGATATTGGTCGGAATGTCCACCAACATTGGTAAGTGGATGGGAAGTGCCACTAAAGTGTTAACGGGTGAACGGGTTGGACTAAGCTCCACAGTTTGGTTGTTTGGTTATTTTTTTGTGTATTTCTTTGCAAGATGGAATTTTTGTGCTATCTGTAAATGTTGGGATGGTTTGTGGATTGTTTGTTTTGATTTCCTTTGGTGTTTTGGTTTGGGTGAAATGGCTTGGTAAGGTTGTGGTTGGCTTATGTTAATGGTAGCACTTGATATTATTTTATATAAACTGTTTTTTATAAATGTGCTATTAGTTTTCTCCTAGTGGCGTGTGTAGGGAAGTCATTTGAGGAAAACCTACTGAGTTTTAGTACTCACCTCCAGCTTTGTCACGTTGGTGTCTTTACAGTTGTTGTGTATCGTGACGTGGGAAAAGATAAGGAATCTCCCTCATTTAGTGGTGCCTCGTAATTTCGTGGTGGAGCTCAGATCTTAGAGCTTGGTGTGGATTCGTGGTGGTGTCATGGTTCACAGTGTTTGTTGTTTGGTTTCCGCTTGTACTCTGATGTGATGTAGACATGTCTGGTTGAATAGCTTATTAGTTTTATTATGGTGCAACATGGTTGTCTTTTGGGAATTCATATGGGAATGTTTTATTAACATGCATGATATAGTTGTGGTTAATGGATGGTTTGGTTGGTTTTGTCTTAAAAGAAAATCGTTCACCAATTTGATCTTGAATCCCTCAGCAATTATTTCCAGCCTTTGGCGTCTTGGGAACGTCTCTTAACACCAAGTAGCCCTCACTGTCTCCTCAATAAAATAAGGTAGGGGTTGCATGTTACACAACAACATATGATCAAATCCAATTCTTTAATCCAATTAAAATATTTTTTATGTTAATTCAATTGGGATCTAGTGGATAAATCAACATAACTTTATATCTTCAAGAGAAATGAATAGAGAATTCATGAATCTCCAAACTCAAAAGGCTTCCAATTTTCTTTTCACAGGAAGAGTCAAACATGGAAGATCACAATAACCTCTCCTCAAAGAATGTATCAACCCGAGGGTGTAGACACACCAGCATAATAACTAAATGACCTAGGAATATCCATTAAGAACATAGAGAACACCTTATAAAACGTGGAAAAAGAGAACCTGGAGGAGAGTCCTAAAACCTAGAATAATAGAGGTAGAACATTACATAATTTAAATATTTATCGAAACCTCCTTGTTATACCAAAATAGTGGGTCCTCAAGTAGTATGAAAAACTCCAATGGGAAATGATTAAATGATGGAAGATTGATCTCACAAATACTATTCGAACGAAGGAATGGTCTGAGTGTCTCTCATAATGGAACAACAAGGAAGAACAAGGGGGAAGATATCACTTCCCTTTAGATAATTTAATGGATAAGCAGTTTAAGATACATTAGGTTTTACATTAAAATTAGATCTTTCAAATATCACACATTTTGACCGAGTAAAGGCCTCCCCACCCTTAGTAAAATTATGATAGGATTTATGGTCTTTGAATCGTCCTTAAAATATTTAATTTTGGTCTTTGAAATCATTTTATGTTGAAGGAAATTTTGAATGAGGGAAATTATTGGAATTTGGGAAAAACTCGAAATTTGGAAATGGAAATTGCACCATTCTAGAATCACAGTTCACGAAATTGTTTAAGAAATTTTGAAAATGAAATTACAGCATTCTGAAAAAACTATTCAAATTACTAGAAAATTGGAAATGTTTTAGGAATAAGTCACCTTTACAACTCAAAGCACACCCAACACCATATTTCCAGAATAGAATAGACAAGATAGATGTTCATTCCATTACAATAAATATCCCTCGAAATATTATCGTAGTCTAGAGTTCAAAACCAACCTATAGTAATAGAAATTGGTTATGAGAAACAACACATTGATATAACTGTAATGACTCTTTCTACAAAATGATCTCACCCTCTTCAAAATGAAACATGAGAAACCACACAACAATCACAACTAGCTCTTAAACACCCTCCTTGGAGAGATACCTCTCAAAAGGGAGAAGATCAAAATAAGATTAAAAAGAGATCCATCCCATAAACATGAATGGTATACAACCAAAAAATATCATCATTACAATAAAATGAATTAATATAGAACATTTTGGGGTACTAAGCACCTATCTGTGACTCACGTTACTAGGTACTCTCTTCCAGTATATTAAGGTGCCATAAGAAACAATACAAGGAAATAACATGTCAGCGCAAAAAATTTTACTCAATGCGCTTTATCTCTAAATTTCACTCCTCAAAGGTGGCATCATTATAAACATATATCTCACCCCAATTGATGAAATGAGAGTGGTAATGAAATTAATAATGGAGATGTGACATGTGACAAACATTGTGTATCCTGCTCAACTATGGGGGAAGTGATACCATATAAGCCACGACTCCAACATGATCGGACACCTTGGACGACCCAAAAAAATGAGGAGAAGGATTAATCTCACAACCAAATCATCACTACCCATGGTGGGAAGTCACCTCAATAAACATGTGATCCCAATCATCAAACACTATAGGTCTCCTCCTATGACCATCATAGGACTTCTGGAGATCCTAGACTACCTTCATCCTCTCATGAATCAATTGAACCATCCCCATCGAATATTATTCTAGTTCACATACAAGAATTACTGACTATACAAACTCATCCCATCAAAATAGAGAAGGAAGGGTTAGCCATGTAAGGCTTCAAACGGCTCCATACCGATGGTGGAGTAAAAATTTTTAATATAAGAAAACTCTTCCATGGTTTTGTTCCTCTTCAATGAACCAACAAAATCCTAGACACAGGAACACAAAATTCCTTCAAGACTCTAGATGGCCCACTCTGTCTGACCATCCTTCTAAAAATGATAATTAATGCTAAGAAATATTTGAGAGTTAATTGAATTCGAGATACCTATCCACACCATGAAGCTAAATTGAGGATCTTGATAGGAAATGATCATTCTAGGGACTCTATGCAGACTCACCACTTTCTTCAGATATAACCGCAACAAAATCTACACTAAGATCGACTCCTTGATTTTTATAATGTTGGTTGACTTCATAAAATGATATAATACAATCCATATATCATCATATCCTATTTGATATCATGGTAAAATGGTAACAAAGCCCATCAATATTTCCTCCAACTTCCATTGAAGAACATATAATGGATGGAAAATCTCACTGGGAACATGGTGCTTGACAGTCACCTTCTAGAATACAAAACATTGAGAGACTAACTCTACAACTACATGTTTCAACCCATACCACAAAAACTAACTCTTAAATTATTGGTATAACTTAATAACAATAGGATTAATCACTAATGGTGAACTATTGAACTCCCTGAGAACCATATCATGCATCTTAAAGGGAACAAAAACCTTCCCCGAAACAACAACCGAGTGTTGTTCGTCCTCATACAAAACTTTAGGATCCTTTAGAAAAAAACTAGGTATCTCTGGACTTCCACCTCTAAGTCACCAAATTGGGACTCTTCTCCCTACTACAGTAAAGAAGATTTCAATATCATCTAAAAATGAAAATATCTCCCCACAACATCTCCCATATCTAGATGTAATGCTCGGAGTTCATCAATTTCTGTCTAGGAATCAGTTAATTCATGCACTACATCACTACCAGACATCCTTCATAGAACATCCGCTACAAAATTTTCATTACCATGTTTATACTATCTTTTGAAGTCATAATATTGTAATAACTCTATTCACTGATGTTATTTCATGTTCACTTCATGATGTGAGAAAACATACCTTATGCTTTTTTGATCGGTGATGACCAAAAAGATCTCTCTAATGCGGTAATTTCTCCACAACATTTGGAAAAAAGACACTGCTGTCATCTCTAGATCATGGGATGCATATTTTAGGTCAAGGTGATGAAGTTTTTGTGATCCATAAAAAGGAAAAAAAAATTATTGAATCAAAATGAAGCCCAACCCTATACATGAAGCATCATAGAAAACATAAAACTAAACTCCCACTAATGAAAGATAACGAACCAGAGCATTGAAAAAATTATCTATTAGATACATAAATGACTCTTTCCATTGATCATTCCACATGATCTACTAATTAATCCTTATCAAAGTGGTCATAGCAGTCCATCCTGAGAGAATCATCTACGAAGATCCTGTAATTTCTGGTGAGACCATGAAATATTTTCACCTATACCACTATATTTGGGGATTACAAAGACACAATTTCATCTATATTTTAGGGATTTTTAGATTTACCCTACTGGTACACCAAATTACTCAAGAAATGGAATTATCGAGCCTAAAAATCATTCTTCAACAACTTCCCTAACATCTTCTATCAATGAAGGACTCCCAAAATGGTATGATGATGCTCTTTGTTCTACTCTTTTGACGTGGAGTAAAATATTATGTCATTGACAATAACCACCATGAAATTTTCTTGTAAATCATGGAACATATCCTTCATCAACCCCATGAACACAACTAGATTATTTTTTACACCAAATGGAATCACTAAGAAATTGTAATGCCCATGATGACAATGGAAATCAGTATTCGGAATACCCTCAGCCTACACATGCAACAGATGAAATACTGACCACATGTAAATATTTGAGAACCAACTTGAACCCTTCAGTTGATAAACTAATTCATCAATCTATAGAAGAAAATATCAGTTATTTACTGTCACTTTGTTCAAGTGATGATAATCGACTCACAATTACAAATTGTCATCAGCCTTCTTAAGGAACAAACATGGTGCACCCCACGGTTCCACACTCGAAAAAAAAATCATTGGAACAAACCATCAAGGTATATAGATAGATCATGAAACTCATTAGGAACCATACTATAAAGATATATTGATATAGGTGACATGCCTCGCTGCAGCTCGATCCCAAACTCGATCTCCCGTCAGGGGGTAACACTACAAATTCTTATAAAAAGACATTAGGTTACTCTTCAAAAATCCATTGAAACACTAACTGTTGAACCTATGATAAACTTAACATTATTTCATTCTTCAAGGATTTCAAAAAAATAACATGCCTCTGACCCATCTGAGGGTCCCACTATCGAACAAACGGTGTCGGCTCTACATCAGCATCGAAGAACACCACTTCTCTCAAGAACAAATAGACTCTATCCTTTAAAAAATAAAAATCAATCCATTACAAGGATAAAATATTTTGGATTTATCTGTAAATATATGAAATCTCCCCAAGAGTGGTGCTTCCCCAACAGTAACGCATAGTCTCTACATACTTCAAACAAGTCAGCACGACCTACAACTAACATAGTCAACGCTAAGTGAACTGGAAAAATTACTAAGTCATGTCCCAAATCATGTGAAAGTGGAGGTGATATAAAGTATTGTATATATTATGAATCAATAAAGTGATAAACCAAAGTAGAAAACAAGTAAGGGGTACCTCGAACAAAATCTGGTTCGCCTGGTGCTGAAAATGAAAATGCATGAATCTAACCATGACCTACTCCATAGACTCTCTGTCCCTTATAATGAACACCGCCATAGACATGATCAAATATATAAGGACAAGGAACATCCTGAGACTATCTTATTTCAGCCCCATATACTCTATACTGATCCAAATATGGTGAAAAAATTTGGTGCTGCCTCGGCAGAAAAATCCTCAATAGAGTAACCTGAAGTGGAATTCCCAACACATGTTGAATGCTTGAAAAGGTTGGGAACTCTCACTACTGATGAAATACTTCTCCATAAAAAAATAGTGCATTATCCCTTGGCATGGGCATAATAACATCCTCCCCCAGATAAATGAGACATTGGGGGATGAGTCCTACCCCTGACTAAATGGACAACTACTACAAAAAAAGGGATCCTCGGACCACAACTTTTCATCTTGAAGAATCATGATAATTCCCCACTCATAAAGTTCATGTTATAACCAATGTTCTCCCAATGAACTCTTTACTCACTAGCACCTCATGATATGTTTTTAGTATAAATGGGGTGTCCTTACGCTAGATAACTGTAGTTAAAGCCTCCTTGAAATGCCAAACACTGGCCTCCCCATCTGGAAATAGCTTCAAAGAATATTGTAGGAGGTTTCTGAAATAGATCTCAAACTCTCACACAATAGAGCATCCCTACTAAAGGGTAAGTAGCTCATAGAGAATCGTTGCCTTTGCAGTCGAAGAAATATACTCATCTCTAAACTGTTCTCGAAGCTTCTTCTATGTGATTTAAGACTCCTCGAGATCCCTGAGGAACAAGAAACACCATGGCCTTAAAACCCCATGAAACATCATCAAAACCAACGATACCCAGTGCTCCTTAGAACAATGGATTGAACTGAAAACTATCACAACCCCTTTCAACCATCCCTCTATGACTACATCTGAAACAGAGCCCTAATACATCTAAAAACTCTAGAGATACAACTCCTTGAGTGTCCTCCAAGTCTCGGCGTCGTCAACCTCTACTCGGTGGAGATCTGTTGGCGCAACCAGTAGGAAATATTCTACATTAACCTGAAGAGGACATGGACTTAGAGACATACCAAAAAATGTATAATTATTTAGAAATACTAAACAAGAAATACGAAAAAAAATAACATTAATTTATTTTTCTCTTTTATTCATTTATGGGTATCCTATCTAAAGGTATACACATTCAATCATAGGAGCAAAGAAGAATGATGTCTAAAACATTGTTAGGCCTCTAACCGGAAAAGGCATCACTTTGTTTAGAAGCCACTGTAAACATAAATTTATGTGCATAAGATCATTGGAGGGCCTAATTACCCATTTCATAGACAATCTCCAGTGATTATAGCACATTCTAAACATATTTGATACAGTTTCGTAACCAACCCACATAACCACACATGTTCCTAACTCCAAACTTCATCTTATCCCTAAACCAGGCCACTAATACCACTCTATCACGACACCCTCTCCACAATGTGTACCCCTCCGTGGTCGGTATTTTTAGAAGGGAGAGAGTGACACTCGAGTCCCATCTCTAGCAGGCCTCATGTTGGAGACAAGCACTGAGGGTGTTACAAAAACACATATGGGTGGAATTACCCTCTATGAGAACACATGAGAAAGATATATATAAGATAGTAACATACCAAATCCCTCTCAAACAATAATATAAATAAAATCCCATGTACACATATGTAATTTCATACAAAAACTATTACAAATGAAATAGAAAACTACAAGTACCAAAAGAACATAAAATTGGCAGTGACCACGAATCACGAACAACTCTTGTAAACTCTAAGATAATAGTATGAATCTTTATCTTCAACCTCCTCCAAGTTACCTAAAAATGGTTTATATAACATAGGGTGAGTATAACAATAAACTCAGTTGGATCCTCCCCATAAAATCTTATGCAAAATTAAAGGAAGAATGCTAAGGAATAGTGAATCAACAAGTAAAACTAACTTGTCACATAAACATGTATAGTAAGATCCAAACCTCACAAAGTATACTCTCTCTATGTATCACATACAAGAGTATATAATATAGTAAGGAATGTGAAGGGTACTTCAACTACCACTTCCCTATTGCTTCTCAAATTTACCCCAACGATGCAGATCTTATGCATCTCTCTCAAAAAGTGCTGGCACTATGACACCTAGGAGATCACAAAAACAAGCACCTTGTGCAACAGAAAAGATTACTCACACACACCTGGTGAATAACCACACCATCATCATAACCAAAAGTTACTAGGTAGTTTTTGGGATCCACCACAACTCACACAACGCATATCACACACTAGATATTATACCTCAATCCATTATGAGAACTTGAAGCTTTAAAGCATAAGGATATTGGACTTTACAAGAAATTCGGAAAATCTAAACCATACCATGAATTATCATTTATCCACAAACATTTATTTAATAAATATCACATTATCTAATTAATTATTAATAGGTTTTAATTATGGGAAACCAAACCATCAAGATACCAATGCAATTAAAAATTAATTAAACATGCTTACTACATCAATTTGATTATCTTCAAATTATAATAAAAACCATATTCATTTACATTCCTCATTAACTTTGGGAAATTAATTCAAAATTAATCCCACCATTATGTTATTTACCAAATTCCATCAATAAAGTCATTCTAAACAAGCAAAGATTATATATCACAATATCTACAAAATCAAGAGTCAACAACATATGATCGAAACCAATTTATTAATCTAGTTTAAATATTTATTATGTAAATTCGATTGTGATCTAGTGGATAAATCATTATATATCTATAGTTAAATTAGAAAATAAATAATAATCCATGAATCCAATACATTAAAAGGCTTCCAACGTTCTTCGCATGAGAAAAGGCCAACCTGGTGGATCACTACCACCTCTATTGGAAGACCGCATCCACCTATGTGTGTAGAGACAACATTACAATAACCAACTACCCATGAAGATATGTTAGGAATATAGAGAACACATACCATAAAAAGGAAAATGCGAACTGGTAGGATATGTCTAGATCCTAAGAGAACAAACATAGAATATACCTAATGTCAAACACTGATCAATGCCTCCATGTTGCACCAAAACAGGCGGTGCACAAGATGTAGGAAAAATACCAACTGGAAATGATCCAAGGATAGAAGTTCAATTAGATCACTCATTTGGGAATGAAGGAATGGATAAATTATCTCATACCAAGGACCAATATGTAAAAGAAAAGAGGAAGATATCTCATCTATTTTAAAGATTTAAAAGATCAACGGTTTAAGAAACATTTTATTTTCCATTAAGATCATTTCATTCAATGATCACATGTTTTGGCCATGAAAGGGCTTCCCAACCATTAAGAAAAATTATATAAAAGTTTTGGGATTTTAATCGGTCATAAATCACATTAAAAAAAACTTATAATTCATTTTACGTCAAAGGAAATTTCAAAGGGGAAAAATTTTATGAATATGGGAAAAATTGGAAATTTGGAAATGAAAATAGAGCTGTTATCAAAACATTGTTCATGACACCGTTCAATAAATTTGTAGAAGTAAGTGAAACCATTGTGAAAAACACTATTCATTACAGCATTTTTGGAAGGTTCGCAATGAAATGACACCTTTGGGGAAACACTGTTCATGACACTATTCTATATATTTGGTAATTAAAATGACATCGTTCTAGAAAAACTGATAATGACACCATTGTGGAAATTTTGGAAACAAAATGACACTATTGTAGAATGAAATTTTCATAGAATTAGAATGTTTGAAAAGTGTTTGTAATAACACACCTTAAACTCCTAGAACACCTCCAAAACTAGATTTATGAAAATGAATGTACTAGAAATGTTTTGGCCATTACCCAATCCAAGTAAATAAATATCTTCTATAATGACTTAATAAAATTGGTTTCTTCTATTAGATCAGTAGTCACATTAAATGATTAGGGACTCTATCACATAAAACGATCCAATGCCAGGGATTTAGGATATTGAATAGGTTGCTCCATCAAAGAAGGTTTATGTGTCATATCCTAATTAATATTCCCAAATATAATAATTACTAGCTCAGTTCCAATACCTTATATATCGTCTTTCTCAGTAGGGAAAATTAACATTGTCCACGAGTTTTAGTACTCTTCTACTATCCATCTTCGATTCCTAAACAATGGAAGATACTAGATTATCTCAAAAAATTATGAACTTATTATAACTCTAAATATGGTGTTAAACGTAACAATAAATAATGTTTTTATGCATATATAATCTCATAATCATAATCATGGATTCTTTGGGGATATCAATACTTCAAAATAATTTAAAATGGTATGTAATAAATATGTGAATTATCTTAAGAATATCCACTGAGAGTGTCAAACTAGGTGCATAGTAAGGTATGTTGTCATGTAATAGGCTACAGAGTGTCAGACCCAAAACACCTTATCGGAGTTTTTACTTCTATGCATATCTATTCATAGACCACATCCACGTATAGTATCTAGAAATGGATATATTTCTACAAATACCCAAACCATATCTACCTTACCAAAATTCTAGTATGTTTTCATATAATTATCATCGATGTTTATATTAGGATCATGTTACTAATTTTATGTCATATAAATATAGATTACAGGGTCACTGTTAAATTTCCTTTGACATAAACTATAAATCCCCAACCCCAAAAGCTAGTAGCTGATACAATATTTTATTACTTTGGAGTGATTACAAGGAATCCAATCCAAAATGGATGATTATTTTAGCAATTATGAAAAGGAAAATTACATACATTATCACTATAATACATTTTAAAATAAAAAATATAAACTTGATAATAAATTGAAATAAATAGAATCCATGAAACTAATTAAATGGATTTATCTCCAAAACATGGGAAAATAAAACATAATAAGGGTGAGATCAAATGATTTTTAAGGGTAAGTAATAATGAATAAATAATAACCTGATGGGAAAAATCAACGCATAAAGGTAAATAATGGATAGCACATTCTATTAAAAAACTACATAATGTAACATCATTGTGGGGAGATAAGAAATTGGAAATAAATTTAATTTAATTAATGAAAATACATATTAAATTCATACATAGATATTTCAATGAAAATTATCATGGATATATAATAACTGAATCTTAATGAGGGGATTTATTAATGATTAAATTCCATGTTGTATAGATACATGGTAGCTTTTTTGTCATGACCATTCAGAGGAAGGTTCATAACATATTGGGTACAAACATATTTGGTTTGGCCAACCTTATCTCTAAATTACAGAACATTCAAAATATAGTTTATAACATTCTATTTACAAAATTGAAATTTTTTTCTAAGCTATTTTCATACCATGAGACTAACGATCCATCAAGGGGATTACATTAAATTTCCCCTGCCCATGTCATACCAGTCTGAATCGTTTCTCATATATTGAATAATAAATTTAAAAAATAAAAAATATTTCTTATTATAAAATATTCATATTGAATAAACATACATATTTATCAATAACTCCTCAGTCAATGACAAGTAAAAAATAGTTATTTAAGTAAATGAATGGAAATATTATTAAAAAAACATTATAACATTATTGAGAAAAATAATATTTTAATATTCCACAGTGTCCCATACCACATTGATACATTTGAATTATAATCTTCATGAAGGAATAACATTTAATTAAACTTGTAATATAATGAGTTTATAGAGATCCCTAATATAACATTTCAAAGGGTAGTATATATACTATATAAAAGTGAATTGGTTCATAATAACCAATAAGACTCAACGGAATGTAAATTGAGATTAAATCCCTTAACATGCATATACATTTGTGTGGATGGGATTTAAAATCACGTATAACAGTTTTAAGAGTGTTATTAAATTATTACAAAACCATATTAATGTTTATAATATCTTATTTTACCTTCTAATAATATATTATTATCTATTAGGTAATAATATTTTATTATTTTTACATTTGAATGTCTTAATTTCCTAGTTTCTTGAGTTTGTTTTAAATTGTAACCTATTATTATTATTAAATAGATCGTGGTTTCATCATCTATAAAAATGCAAAAAATATTTAATCATCATATATATTCATTATATATATATATACATATAATAATTCATAATATTATGATATAGGTATTTTAATTGACCATTCATGGAGATGTTAGGTCATACGTACAAATGAACCCTATGTTCGTTTAATATTTTAATGTGTTAGCCACTTTTTAATATATTCAATCCATTAATAAAATAAATAGAAAATCAATTTTTTATATGTACAGGCTACCATCTCCAATAAGTTGTGTGTTTTTTTATCATGGATCTTAAGTACTGTAATAAGTATTTATTTGATGAATGAGTTTGTTTACAATGTGATAATTATAATTAGAAATGATAATTTATTATTTACCTTTATTTCATACTATTCATTAAGAAATGGAACAATTAATATTGTGTG
Organism: Viscum album; assembly: GCA_963277665.1. Lineage (NCBI taxonomy): Eukaryota > Viridiplantae > Streptophyta > Magnoliopsida > Santalales > Viscaceae > Viscum > Viscum album. Next base: position 595,219,333 of record OY728135.1, on the reverse strand, counting down.
TGTGTGTGGATTAACTCCTCCATGAATGATGAGTTACATTTATCATAAAATCCTATCATAGGCACTCATATGAATTTACCAAATATAAATGGGATTTATTAATTTTTTTACTCAATAATATTTATATTACCGCTTCATTAAAAAATTTCCTTGCTCATTAAACCATTGAAATATTCTACCATTTGGGTCAGTTTTACCACCGATATAAATGACGTTATAATGATTTTATAAAGAATTATTGAGTAATAGTATATATTAATAATAGCATATAATAATAATTTATTTAATTTTTTTTACTAATTATAGAAGCATGTCATTGATATTTAATATTGTTTTTAATATATCATCATTTGTTGGTCATACTAAGAGAAACATGTTCTTCTTGATTTTAATTTTCAAAAACCATACTTTTATCATTAATAATATTAAAATTGTTATGAACCCTTAAAAAATGTTATTCTATAAAGTTTAATAATCTATGAATATTGAAATTACTTTTATTAATTATAATCATCATCACCAATATAGAACTTAAATTAAAAAAATAAATAATAATTTCTAACACCATATATTGGAAAATTGACTAAAAATTGAGAATTTATTTTTAGAGTATATGATTTTAAATGACTTATATAAAATAAAATTTATATTAATTAGGATCTTAAATAATTTTTCAACGAATTTATATTTACTATACATTATTTTAGACCATGTCCAACTAAGTAGGATTAATGGTACTTTGTTTTCAATCTTGATTTTACTTCCTTAAGATATGATTAATATTTAACACATGCTTCAACTTTTTATTTTTTACAAAGATGTTCATAAATTATGGGAAGTATAAAACGGATAATGTGTGGATCATTTTCAAAAAATATTTTATAATTTTCTAAAATGAGTTTTTTATAGCTAGACTGCAAATACATCAAACCATTAAATTTTATGGAATCATTAATTATTGTGAGATATATTGTCTTGGTAAATGTTTAAAGAAACATGTCTATATTGGGTATCATAAGATGTTATTAGTACGAGGGTAGGTTATTTTTAGGATTAGTTTTGTTATTTTTAATTATTTGGATGAGAGACCTTTGGTGAAAACCTAAGTGTTGAGTGTATATATATAATAATTTCAATAATATTTGGTGATGATTCAGTAAGTGGTTATACTGGAAATTATATCATTTCCTAGATACTAGAATGTGGTTGAATTTGTGGTATAGATGACTAAAAATTAATTTTTTTTCAAACACTTTTTGGAAAAGTGAGAAACTGTGACTCACTTTGAGGGTAAGTGATAAACCGAAAAAAATCACAACTGACACCAAACATAAACCAAGAGGACAAAATCAAATGGTAAGAACATACCAACACAACCACTACCAATCATAATATCCATACTTATCACCACACCCCACACAGGAGGCCTCATCTGCCATGGTTGATCCCCACTAAGGGGAAATTAATCCTAAAATTGAGGTTGGGTGTTAACTGGATCTTCACTAAATTAACAATGAGTTTCAATAAGATTTCACAAATGTATAGACACTCTAGGGTAATATGATTTTATTAATTAAAATTTTCTTTAATAACCACCATGACACATTCAAATAAATAACAAGTTCACTAAAAGAACATTTAATTATGATGCCCATGTATAATTATATTGAATCCATGATTGAAAAAATATTTTATTGATAGTGATAAAATATAATAACAATAAAACCACTAAAAATAATTATATTTTAACTCTCTAGAAATGAATACAAACAAAGATTAAGAACATATAATGATTTAAAATATAATTTTACAATAAATGAATTTTGAATTTATATATTTTAATTTCATCGATACTATATGTATTAAAATGTTATATTTTATATCTCTTAAAATGAATAAATGTTTTTAAGTAATCTTTTCATAAATAATTTAATATTATTTTTTAATATTTTTCTGAAACAATTTTTTTTTATATTAATAAAGAAAAAACTGTTTTGGAAAATAATGTTACTTTATTGACACAAGGATACAACCCGAATGAAATAAAAGTGGTAAAATAATATTTATATAAAAAAGATATAGTTAAATAAATTTATTTAAAAACATATTTTTTATCTTATAAAACCATGTTTCACTTTTTCAAATCACATATATTAAATTACACTAAAAACTATTCTATTGTCGTATATAAAAAATTATCATTATCAAATATTAAAATTTATTCTAAAAAATTTATATACTATTTTAATTCAACATGTTATTATTTCTTAATAATTTAAATTCATTTTTTGGAAATAAATTTGTATTACTATGATTAATTTTAATGATCATGATAATGAAAATTATTATTTTTAGTGATCTATTTACTAATGATTATTAATTATTCTCTAGTATAATGAATTGATATATTTTATGTAAAAACATTTTTATGATTTTTACACACATATAAAAATATATTATGAATCATTTAATTAGAAATTAATGTTTTATACAATTAATAATTTTTAAAGAAGAAAATAATATTTTACTATAATACAATTTATTTTACATTTTTTATTTATTATTTTGGTTCTATTTTTAAATTATTTAAAAATTGAATAAAATTATGTGGATCTGATATTTTTTCATAAATCTTTAATTTGGATGAAGGGGATGTTTTATTCATTTAGCACAGTATAAATTACATTGTTAAAAACAAGTTACCAAGGTAAAATCAAAAATGGTAATTTGTTAAAATATAATGGTAAATAACTCCAATCATGTTTTCTAAAAGATTAATAAGTCATTGTAGAGGAATTATAAACCTTATCTCCCATAAAAATATTTATTTTAAACTTTTCCATCTATTTTACAATGAAAAGTTCCATGCCATTAAGGAAATAAAATGGTTAATTTGAGAATTTTCTTCCACTTCAGTTTAAATCGGCATTAGTTCTACAATAACATAATACATATATAAATTCAAATTAATTCATAAAAGTATTAAAATTTCCCATCCTATAATAAATTCCAAAATTTATAAACTAATATTATTAATTATATTTCCCATGAAAATAATTTTCAAGGATATTTTCAAGAGATATCTTATGTTCTTGATAAGAATAAATCTTATTTTTCAATATTTTATTCATATTCTTCTTCTCAGAGACTTTTTGGAGACACAATAGTATAAATAAACAATGATTATTAATATAATGAAAATTTATTATATTAATGGAAAAAATACATAGAATATGTTTCATCCACGAATAAAAACAAAAAAACATTGATCGTGTCCATTTGTGAACAACCACATCCACGAAGCATTTTTTTTTTATATTACCTTCTATCAATGAAGACAATAAGGATATATTTGATGAATAAATATCATATAAATTTACAAATTAATATTATGAAATTATAATATATCATAAACCTTAATTTAATCTAATTAAATATGAAACTAAAATGTTAATAGTTCATACGTGTGCACTACCCCAATTACAATTGATAAATATAATTTTTCATCACTACCATTGATATATGGATATAATAATGTGTTTAATGAATATATATATGGTATTAATAATTTTTTTAATCTTATTAGAAATATATAATACCATAATAAAGTGAAACATTATTTATGCATATGACCATTATAAAGGGTTTCGATTGGGTCAGTTTTACAACCTTTCAGAATGATGGAATGATGTTCATATCATGAATGATTTTATAATATTATATAATGATAAAAAATATTCAAGTTTATTATTATTTTTATATATAAAATAAATATTTTTTGTTAATAGAAAAATAAAATATTGTGTAATTTTTTTGTAATTTATAATTGATATTGATTATTTTATAGTTGAAATAAACAAATTAACTTTTTTTGTTTGTATAAATTTTTAATTTATTATATATTTTTTTCTAATAATTCGTTAAATGTGTTATTCATATTTCATATATATATTATAATATTTCATTATTTTTTCTCACAAACTTTTTTAGGAATTCTTTTTTCTCAAACTATAACATTATCACTCACAAAATTTAAATTTGATACCAAGAATTATTAGAACAGGATTATTTGTGTATATTTCTAAATTTTAAAATGGTAACAATTCTATCAATATATAAGATTTGTTTTTCAAAATAAACTATTACCAATAAATAAATACCTTGATTAACAATACATGAAATTACATTAAACAATAAATAATATAATATTACCTAGATTTACTCTATATAGTTTTTATAAGGTTTATCTTATAGAATTTCATAAAAATAAATATATTTTTTCTATTGAATCGATTGATATGGATACCTTTGGGAATAAAATTAAAACTAAAGAATAATTTTTTGGTTATTAAAAATGAATACATATAAGAATAAATATTATTTTTAATCATTACTGATGGTAAATATTGAAGAAAAACAAATATTGATCAATCCTATTATAGGTATCTCATTTCCACCAAAACATATATAAATTATAATTTTTATTATTAAAAACAAATTTTTTTCATACAATCAACTTATTAAAAATATTTGATGATATGTTATAAATGAAAATGAATGTTATAATGTTTTAGTTTATAAATTCAATATAACTAATGTAAAAATATTAGTGGATGATAATAAATTTTTATACACTTATGAAAATATTTCCTTAGTTTTTTTGGACAATTTTAAAATTGAAAAATAGAAGAAATATACTATTCATAAAAAGAAACATAAATGATAATTTTTTAATAAAAACATTATATAATTTCTAACAAATAATTATTATAATATTTAAAATAAATTGAAAAGGTTTTTGGATTTGAAACATATGATATTATTACCATTATATATTTTAATTATCTATAAAAAAGTTTTTTTTAAAATATTAACTAACATAGATTTAATGGATTATAGGAAAAAGATAAAATTTTATATAATTATACTTGGGAACATATCATAATTTTTTAATATAATTCCATTAATTTTAAAAAGGATAAAATATATAAAAAAATAAAATTCAATTCAAGAGAGATATCAAGAAAATAATTCCCCTTAAAATAATAAAAATGTGTATTGATGTAATAAAAATGTGTATATGAAACGGGTTTTATAAAAACAGAATTACTAGAAGATAAATTATAGGGAAACATAGATGAATGTGAATAAAGAAATTTCATTTGAATAGTGGGAATAAAAATTCTAAATCATGATGAGAAATTAAAAAGAAACCCATGATGAACCCAGTAAATGTATAAGGAATAAAAGATAAATCAAATAATGGTCATTAAGTGTAAATGTAAATAATCAAAATTTAAGGTAAAATACAAAATATTACCATATTTAAAAACATGAAACATAAATGGGTAATGGGAAAGGAAGAAAATTGTATATTCAAAAGATAAAAAAGCTCTATAAAAATAACATTTTTTTTACTTCATACTTGGTTAGAAGTTTTTTAAATCCTCTATTATGATCATAGAAACATGAATAATAAATTTATGATACTAATTTTTACTCATATATATGATTATTATACATTGATATTTATTTATTACTAATATTAATGTTAATCCATATCTATATTAATAAATAATTGTTATTCATTAAAATAATTCCATGCTTGCATTGATATGGTAGCCATTATTCATTATTCATGATTTGATCATCAATAAAATAATTATGTAAATTAATTTATAATATTGAAATTAATTCTAATCCTCTATATTTATTCACCCAAAAACATGGGTACTTTTTACTAATAATAAATCAATAACTAAGGCACTCTTTAATTTTAACAATCATGATGAGTTTCTTAATAAAGAAGAATAGTTTAATAACTCTCAATAATGATAAATACATTCATAAAATATAAATATTAATTATTCATGTTTATCTAGAAATACATATAAATAATAATAATAATAAAAGTTTCATAGTTCATATAAGTGATTGAATCAACCTGTACATGGGTGTGTTATAATGAATGCATACTTATAACCACATTGATATATAATTATTACTACAATATTAATAAAAAATATATATATTAATATTAATAAATTAATTTAATTAATCAATATTAAGAATTAGTATATTAGAAAATTTAAACAATGTAAGAAATAATTAAGACCTTAACTACATTGATGACTTTGAATTCCCACTTAGAGAACTTAAATGTTCTAATGTCCATGGGACCTCTTATTTTGATCAAAGTCTCCAAAATATGAGGATGATTATATGGAATATAATCTAGGTTGAGTAAAGGTAAAAAAATATTGATTATAATTTAAATTTACATATTTAAAATATATAAAAAGTAGTTTTTATAGTATTTTATTATGTTTAATTTTATTTAAATATTTATTACAATATTTATTTTATATATTAAATTCAATATATGAAATATTAACTAATTTTTATATCCATATAACTAATTTTAAGTTCATTTAATAAAATTCAAACTCAAAATATGAAAATTTTAATTTAATGTACATAAAAATACTATATAAAGAATTATTTAAATTAATTTATTTTCAATAAGATGATTATATTTTCATTCATAATAATTCATTAATATTCCTATTTATATGAACTATTTATTTTATTCATCAAATATATTAAATATAATATATTAGTTTCCTTGGCAAAAAATTAAATTCTATATACAAAAACCATAATATAATCATTGATAATACATATGCTAAATGTTCATATATATCCAATAATAAAATATTAATTACATAATAAATCTATATTACTATTAATTAAATTATATTCAAATATATATATGTGACACTATCCCTTCATTTCTCCATTAATGTATCTATCATATTTCTAGTTTTTATATAATAATTATAATTTTTGATAGAATTACCATGGGATTTCTCCTAGAGGAGGATTTTAACCCTAGATTATTTTTATTTATTTTCATTTGTGTTATAGTTGTCATAATTATGTTATATATATTTTTTTATAATGAATTAATATTTATTTAAATTTATTTTCTTTATTATATACCTGAATGAAATAAACAAATTCATTAAAATTTTGGTTTTTATATGAAAAGATGATATTGAATTTAAAAATATATTGGAGTTATAAAATAAATATTAATACTAAAATCTATTTTGTTTCATGTATAACCAGAATGATATCTTAAACCTTTATGTTGTATTCTTGGGACATTTTATGGCCATGCCTAGTTTATTTAAATATCAGTTCACCATCTACTTATTAAATGGAATGTATTGTATTGATCAATATTAGTAAAAGTTTAATATCATAATGAATATTATACTAATTTTATATAAATGATTGAAATTTACATGTATCATTGAAGTATAAAAAATTTAAAAAAAATCATTTTATTATCCATGTTTTATAGAGATGTTTTTAGGTCTTGTTTGACATAAATATGTTTATATTATAGTAGAAAATTAGTACAAAACTCATTCTACATTATATCTAATGTTGTTCATATAAAAATTTCATAAAATAGATATAGAAAATACCATATTTTTCTATGAATATGAAAATTTGTTTTATAATGTGGTTATAGGATATTCATATGCGATATCTAATGAAGTCCAACCTGAAAAAATATCCACAAATAACTTAACACATATAAGATATTATATATGATTATCTACAATATTAATTTCCCAATTTAAAAAATATCAAAATATAATCATGAAATATATGTCCTCATCATAAATAAATCAATATTTAAACCCATCTCCCATGAACTAATCCTCTATTTATATTATTACACGTTGACCTGAGAAGCACGATGGTGGTGAATTATTATATTATATTGAAATTATTACAAGGAATCAAATCTTACGTGGTAATTCCATTTTGTAGTCTGGGAATTATTTATTACATACATGATACCCATAATGAATTGTGTAATAGGAATAAAAAACATGTTACATAATAAAAATAAATAAACAACAACCTTGGAAGATTTATAAAAGGATTCCTCTTTATAACCTGGGGAAATGAAACATAATAAGGATGATCTAAAATGATCAGTGAGGGGAAGTAAACCAGAAGGAATAAAGAATCAATGAGAACAAAATCAACATTTAAAGGTAAATAATTGATAACACATTCCATTAAAACAAATATATAAAAAAATCTCAATATGTCAAGGTAAGAAAATAAAAACACATGCCATTTAGTCAATTAACTAAAAATGAAATGCATCGATAGATATTCAGATAAAAAATTTCATAGATAAAAAATAATTGATTCTAAATTGGGGAAATTTTTTATTATTGTATTTCATGTTCCATAAGAACATGGAACCCTTACCTACAATACCTTTCACATTATAGTTTAGAATCTTAGGTAAAACCAATCTAATTTGGCCAATTATTTCACCTTATGAGACTCCAGATGCATCCAGGTTGTATCTAAAATTGGGACCCACCCATTTCATAAATGTATATATAATTCCTCATATATAATAATTTATTTATTCAATAAAAAATATTCCTTATCAAAAATCCATTTTCAATAAATTATCTTGATTTATCAATAATTCCCAATTTAATAGAATAATTGACAAAGTGAACAACATATGAAAATATTGTCTACAGTTTAGGAAATCATAATATTTACCACCCCATAATGTTGACTCATAAATAAATTTATTTTTTTAATATAATGATAATAATCAAAATAAGTCGAGATTGAAAAGGAGATAATTAAACACAATCTTACAAAAAATAGTTTCTAAATATTCCAAAATGCTCCATACAACATTTAAACAAATAAATATTAATCTTCATGAGGGAATAACATTAAATGAAACAAAAAATATAATTTAAATAAATAGATCATTCATATAACATGAAAAATTTTAGTATATACACATTATAAAAGTGATGTGGTGTATAAAAACAAATAAGTTTCACTGAAATGTATATTGAGATGTAATCCATTACCCCAAATATAATTTTGTTTTGTGAACTTTATCCTCCTATGTAGTGTTTCAATATATGTTACTAACTTATAAAAAACCATAATAATGTTTATAATATCATATATGAGCTTCACATAATATCATATTACCTGTTATCAATATTTCATTATTTTTACAATTTAAGGTGTTAATTGACTAGTATTCTCTAGTATTCTTCGACGTGTTATAATATATTCCTATTACATAGATAATTATTTCATCATCTCAAAAATTTCAAAAATGATGTAATTATAATATATATAAATTAAATATGTATTTATAATAGTCCCTAATATTTGGTGATAAAAAATTAATTGCACCGTTTCTGGAAACTGTAGGTCATACGTATAGATAAACACAACATTCATTTATTTATTATATTAAAATAATTAAATTTAAATGATAAATATATATATTATAATTAAATTATAAAATACATTTAATATATTTTACATAGTTTAATTAATTCATTCCTTTATACATTCCATGTACATCGTGAACATGTTAGATTGCTTTAAGGAGGTAGTAGTCGATACTTCCACAAAGGATGTTATCATAATTTAATTAAATGGAAGGTATAAGGTTATGGTTTATAGAAATATTACAAAAGAATACATACATCATATATATGATATATATCATATATAAATAGTTTTTTAGTAATAATTCCCAATATGAGAATCAGTAAATGGAAAATGAACAGTAATCCTTCCGTGAGGCGGTAGATTTCCATAAATAAAAATGATAGGACTGTAATATATTTTATCGATGTGTGTGTAATTTTTGGATAAAAACATAACTTAAAAGAATATTAGTAGAAGGAGGATATTTTTTTATATAAACATAGAATATGATGATTTTATTGGGTGGATATTGGAAATGAAATTAAACATTTTGAGGAAAGATATTGCCTCTTCACTGGGTAACCCCTTTGGGTTTTCACCAAAGGGAAGCCTTGGATAGATTAAAACCCAAAGTGACAATTAAATGTGGAGGGTAATAGTTTTGGGATATAATTTTTTTAATGTTTGGATGAGATAGGATTGATATAAATCATTGTGGATGGGGAATATTTATTTCCTTTTTATAAAGGAGGAGTGGTACTCTTGTAAACACAAAAAAGGTATATAATAATGGGACATATCCTTATAATAATATGCCTAAAAATTTGAAAAATAATGTTTTAAATTATAATAATGGTATAAAAAACCTACACCATTGAAAAATAAGTGTTTTTTAAATTTTCTTCCTTAACCTCTATGTTTCCCCAATTTTGCCATTTTGGTTTTTATTAATGAAACTAGTTGTATTACCTATGTAATTTATCCATTAACACTAAATTTATGTTATATTTATTAGAAAATATACATCCATTTAATTATAAATATGATATATAATTTTGGAAATAATAATTCCATGTTTTTGGTGAGTTAATTTTAAAACAAGTGCATGCATTTGGTGAAAAAAACTGCTTTAACCCATACCATGCTAAAATTGTGTTTACAAACTATGGGTGAATATGTTAATTGTAAAATATCTATTGGTTAATTAATAGAACATATTTAATATTTAATAACACTAAAAATTAAATTTCAGAATACATTATTGTTACTATAAATCATTTAATATGATATTATTTATTATAAAATAACATTAATGTCAATTTTGACATTATTTATTTTATTTTAATATAAAATTTCGAATTAATATTTTAATTTAAATATATTAATTTAATAGCAATGGTTCATTATATATTATTCTAAATATAATAATTGATGAAAATAATTAAATCAATTTTCTTCAAATTGTAATATTTATAGTATCATTTATTTTAGTTGTTTACTGACTAAAAAATCACTCTCTTGTATTTTCTTAATCATTTTAAGTAACTAATACTCCAAAGAAATTAATGATACATTATTATAATAAAAAACCATTTTTCATTCAAAAGAATACGTATAACTAAAAAAAATTATGTTTCTTACATATCTAAATGTTTTATATAGGTTAAAGGTAATGAAGGTTCCCTTTTTTCTTTTTTCCTTACATCACTTATCATATAGGGAACTATCATGAAATATTATCCCAATAAACAATACAATTAGAACCAATTGCGTATATGTTTGAATTATTAGCATCAAATGGTTTTCTATATATTTATTTATCATTTTTACCTTAATATTATGGTTTAGTCCCTTTATAACATTAATTTGACATTAATCACCCTAATTAATTTTAATCACATTCTCTGATATTTTTGGTGAAAATTAAGTTGATATTAGTAGGAAAAAAATATAATACTGAATACGACCATGGATGTCTATTTTTTCAAAATTCAAATCATTGAATCAGGAAAATTATGTTTAACATTAATCCCTTTTATATAGTGTGTAAATGGGTCTTTGATTTAAAAACGTTCAATATTTCAAAAAGTATTTATAAACAATTTCAATTTAAAAAATGATTCTGATGACAAATAATTTATTAATATATGTATAATTGATTAATTTTCACTTTAAAAAACAATTTCAATTATAATTTAACATTAATGAAAATTTAAACTAAAATAATGCTTCTAACAAAACTGTCGTATTTTTCATTGTTCATCAAAAAATGAAACTTCATAGAAATATTCCTAAAAAACACCATAAGATAATTTTGAATTTCTAAATTCAAAAATTAATTTTATTCATAAAAATAAAATTTATAAAATTTTATAAATTTAGATTTAATATAGTTGTGGTTTTAAATGACGGTAAAACATGGTCTTGCGTGTAATGTAAAAAAACTCAATATTCTATTTATTGTAATACTAACATGGTTTTACACATAAAAAATTATTGAAAAAGAAATTATTTTTCAATAAAATAAAAAATAAAAATGTTTTGGAGTCTTACATGTGTTCCTTGAGATATCAACAATTTTAAAATATCCTGAAACCTCATGTAGTGAAAAATGTTTTCATTCATAACATCATGGAGAAACCTTGAAATTAAAAATGGGTTTCAAAACATTTATAGATGGTAACAAAAAATCTACTAGAATATTTTAAATTATTAATACCCAAAACTAAATCAATCCAAACAATATTTCATAATAAAATTTATTGGGTTTCACATGAAAAATAATTTATAATGAAGTAAATTCATTAAAGATAAAAAAGGTAAATTGTAGTTAAATTGTAAAATAGTTTGTAATATTTTACCATTATCCAAAATAAAGGAGTTAAATTTTAAATTTAATCATTATTTATGAAATGTTAAAGCAAAAAAAATGAGGAAAAAATGTATTTTTAAAATGAAAATTAAACACAATATACTTGAAAAGATATAATGGTTATCAAAATGAAATGTGGGATGTGAGATTAAACATATTATTTTTAATGAATTTAAAATCATTTTAATACTTTTAAATTCCATTGTTGAAACCCCGCAATATAAAATTATTCAAAATATATATATTTAATATAAGATAAAAAAATTGGAAGGTAACCTATGATAACAAATATTTATTTCTATACATAAAAAAGATGAATATTTGTGGGAATGTTAATTATATATGAGGAAAAACCTCTTTATTGTTGGTGAGTATTATTCTCAAAAGTGATATAATTTTGAGATAAAAGTTCATCAATTTGAATTTTTTAATTTCATATTTCTTTCTTTCTTAATATAATATTCATCATAGTATAATTAGAGAATAGAATGAAATTATTGAATTATAATTATATTAAAAAGGAATCATTTTAACTATTGGAACAATGTTGACAAAAAAACCCTTCCCTTAAATACAGATTAACAAAAAAATATATAAACCTCATATATTAAAAAAATAACTAACTCAATCACATATTTCACAACCTTCTGCGAATGTATAACTTTTATAGTCAATATTGACATTAATTTATTTCAAATGTATTTTTATGTTTTAATTTATTATCCTAGTTATATTTTATTAACTGCCAATTTTTATTAGTACTAGTTTCCTAATGGAGATGTTGTTTCATGAATATATATATATTTAATGTTATTAATTATAAAATAATTATAGTTACTTGAATAGATTTTTCATAAATATTTACAATTTTTTAATTTGATTTCATAAGTATATTGGCTATGATTTGAGATGTCAAACTAGTGATGATATTGTTTCAATAATTTAAACAATCAAAATGGTTGTATAAAACTAATTTGTTTAATAACAATATAAAAATTATTGAAGAAATAAACACGGATAAATATTATTATAATTATATTATAACACATTTATTCATGCTTTTAGAGTTATCTATTATAAAAATAAAAGATTTATTCAAATTGGTGGTCAAAATGATCAAAATAAGGGAAAGATATTATTTATAAGTAGTATTGTTAAGAATGGGATTCATTTGAAATTATATCAGGATTAAATTAGAATAATGAAATTATTTATATGTTTTTATGTTTTTCAATTGTATTTTTAGATAGTATATTAATTAATAAAAGATGAGGTAAAAAATGAAATATGTCACTTTCATGCACTCAGTTGTCTGCATGTACGCATGGGTGATGCATTCATTTAGATATAACGTAATGTGGGTAAAAAATTTTCTAATATTTTAAAAGTAATATTAAAGTCAAAAATAAAAAATTAATACACAAAATTCCTCTAACAAAACTATCATTTCATTCTATGATGGACCACATCCTCATCAACCGATGTAAACTGTTTTTCATCAATGACACTCATTTGTTGTTTTGATGATTGATTTAATGTATAGATACGGGTTTTGAAGCATATTTATACACTTTTAATTATGACATCACATCTAACTTCTTTCATTCCATTCTATGGGGAATAGCATAATGTCTCTCATGTGTATAGTTCAGTACTACCTAGCGAAGCGATGTTACTTTTTGTTCACTAACGCATCTCATGGAATTTAAAAGTGATAATGATAATGAATATATGTGATATATATAAAATAATTTTGATATTAATGAATTAAATTTCACTATGAAATGATAATATAACAAATAATTTTACCATTCAATTCACTAAGATATTTCAAAATCGTTCTTGTATACGTGTGGTCTTCCACCACCATGAAGAGATGTAATTATTTTTTTCATCACCAAATCACATATATTATATTAATAAATATATTAAATAAAATTGGTTTTTATTTATTATATTATATCCATTATATGAAGATTAACTAAAACTTACCTATTATCTATAATTATTTTTGAAAAATAGGAATGTTAATCATGCATATGTGTTACCAAAAATATCAATAACTGTGAAATAGTTCAATATTAATAACAATCATTCAAGATTAATTTATAAATTATAATATATTAATAAATATTATAATTTATTAATGATTATTTTTCTATATATATTGAATCAATGACCCCTTTGACCATATTCAACATACTAAATCAATTTTGGATCAATGAAGAAAACAACCTCAATGCTCCCAATGTGAACTTAACTAATTAATTATTTAAATAGGTCTATAAAAATAAATTGCTTAATTATATATTATTAAATATATAAAATAAACCTATGAAACAAATTTTTGATACATGTTTATTACATATGAGTTAATGTATATAAATGAAAATTCTAGACTTGACATAAGGGAATTCATCTCACTTTTCCATCATTGAGCCATATTTTAATGCCATGCACCTAATTTATTTTAAATTTTATATATAGTTAGAATTTTATATGTAATTTAATTAATAACATCTAAATAATCAAATTTATATTTTAGTTTTAATTATTTAATCCAATGGTATTTTAGTTGAAACTTAACATGTAGTAAAGAATATCATAACACAAAATCATTTCATTGCGTTTTTTACTTATTCAGTATAATTGATATTCTATGAAAATGTGTGTACTAAAATTTTTATATATTATGTTCTGTTTCCAAAAAAATATGTATATTTACATTTGATACACATAATCAATTCATTTATTAGTTTCTTCTTAAACATTATGATTATTGTAAGGGATACCTCTCTAAATTCTTTTACATAAGAATATTTTTTTCATATACAACTATACTCTTTTATGAGGTGAATCTATTTTATATTTTATTTTTTATGTAATTAAGATCTTTATGTAAATGAAATTCACTATTAATTTGAATTCATTATTTTATTGTGATTACAATTTCAATGTTACTGGTGTGGGAAAGGATTTATTTTTAGTCACATTTTTTATCAAGATTATTTATTCTTGAATATCCATTGAAAGAATTTATTTGATCAATATATAATAAACCTATTTTATTTTAAATTCCTTGGGATATTCATTATTATTTCAAGTAAAAATCATATTTTCCCCCATTTGGTAATTAAAATAATTAAAAAAATTATTGATTTCAAAAAACATTTCTCTCTTCAGTTGAAAATTCATTATTGATGCAAATTATTGTTTTATAAACTATTTTAAAAAAAAAATATTTAAAAAAATAAGTGTTTCATAAATAAATTTTTCATGTATTACAACTTATTTTAAATGGTTTTAAAGGTAAATTTTTCATTTTTTTCCAAATAGTTCACTTTTGACACTCTTTTAAAAAAATTAAAATAGAATTTTTATTCTTAACAAATATCATCAAGAATATATGTTCCCAATATCACAACCATTATTAGTTTTTATGCCTAATTTTTAATACTCTACTAATATTATCAATGAAATTTATTTTCAAAATATTTTAATTTGTATTTTTTTGATGTTATATTCAAAATAAAATGTTAACACTCATCAAAAATGTTTTCAATTAACTTGTAATGGTATTTAAATTAATATATAACAATAACCATAGAGTTTACATATAATCTAGTAGGGGAATATTGTAATGATTGTTTCCATAATCTTTAATTAGATAGATTATCTGATTTTCATGGACTCTATTTCATTTCTATTGGATACATGGTATATAAAAGAACGTTTATTATGTTTTTTACTAAAAATTGAAGGCTTATAAATGATTCATTCTTGTAATGGTATGTTGGAATTATATATTTGAAAATGGGTGATACTAATGAAATGTATCAAAAGGGTTGATACATATTATATCTAATGGTTGATCCTTCTATATCTTATATGAAGTGTTTACCCACACTATTGATCATTGGAAAACTCAATATAGATTATATTATTGGTGCTCCTAGATATAATTGGGTGATCCCAATATAAATTAGACAATGGGCGCACTGTGATAGCATTGGGTGAGGCCGATATAAATTATATTACATGTGAACACCATTATAGATCTATAATTATTTTTGGTAATTTCTCATTCCTATATAGGAATGAAGGAGGGAGTTAACATAGGGTTTCTCCAATGAATTTAGATAGCCAACAAACATTTTATAAATAGGTTTATAATGGGTTATATAGAAGATGATACAATATACCAATATGTTATCTTCATGATTTTTATAGGGTTTTAATGATTCTATTGATCAATATAGAAATCAAATGATTCATGTTTTTTTATTCCTATGACTCTTCCCTTTAATAATAATTTATGACACGTTTCATGATTCAGGATCCATGTATCAATGTGTATAAATATTCTTATGATAAGATCCATCACATTAATTATTTCATCATAACCATATGCTCTTATTATTACCTCAAATGCATTCAATTTTTAATTCTTATGTTTACCCTAATAAATCATTTTATTTTACCCTTCCTATGGATCCATTTCATCATGTTATAAATAAATATGATTAATTTTTTTTAACCTGAATGAATTCTAACATAATGATGTTTTGAGGGATATTGAAGAGTTCATATATAATTTGACAACGTGGGTAGATTAGAAAAAAAATACTCCATTGAGTTCATGGTTACTACTTAGGTAAGAGATTTTATACTTTTATAGAATAGTAAACCTAATATTTCCATAAAAATATTAGTGGTCCACAAACACTTTTGATGTTTTATTTTTTGTATAGTGAAGATTTTATCACCTTCATTGGTATTAGATCCATAAATATAATGAATACTTATTTAGAATCAAATTCCATAGTACAGTTTTAGTGACATTAATTTTGGTATCATATGAGGGTTTAGATAAATTTAGATATGATGAAATCTTCATGTGAGGTAATCATATGATTTTTAGATACTATAATAGGTCTATAAAAATATGTATGATGATATTTTTAAAATAATTGACTCCCATACTATGGATTTAAGAGTTGATATCATAAAGTGAATAATGAAATTTTCAAAGACGCTTTACTAGGTTGATGTATATTTATTGATTTGGTTTATTGTAGAGTATGACCTTATCTTTTTTATAAAAAATTTTATGAATTTAGAAAAATTATAATTTATATGATATTTGATGATTATGATTATTTATAACGGGTTTTAACTTATTTATAGGAACATTCTAAGAATATAATTCTAGGAAAAAGGACAACTCAAATGTCTGGCGACAAACCATCACAATTTAGAAAGCTAGTGGGGCCTGAACCAACAACCAATGAGTGATAATGATAAAAACCTTCCACTAGAAAATGTGATTCCATGGTTACTATGAAATTATTTTATTACATAAATAGTTCAAATGATAATGATTAGTTGATATTCAGATCAAATTTTTTCATATAGATATCCATGGGATTAAATGGTAATTTGAATTTTTTGATTAATGTATTATTTTACCATATGATAATTTATACAAGTTCTTCCTTTCATTACTTTTTACTAAACATTTTTGTTTTTATTATTGTCTAAAGTCATGATAAATAAATTTTTATCCCTTTTTTGGTTTTTCGACCCATTAAAAATTGATTTTAGTGGTTTATGAATCAACATTTCCTCTTTCATAATCATTATTTGGAAAAAAAGATGAGATTGTGGGGGAGCTTGATTAATGTATGGAATTCTACACATCAAGTGAGTATATTGATTAATGTTCTCATTCTAAATTGTATTTTTTTAGTAAAATCATGGAAAAAATTTTAAAATTAAAATTTTATCCAATTTCATTATTTTATAATATTATAATGGCACTTTTAAAACCTCTTTTGTTTATTATTATGTGGGTGTTATCTTTCCCAGGACCATTTAATTCCCTATGATCAATGATATCTAACTCTCTTGATCATTATTTGCGAATTAAGTTTTTCTACATTTCTATATATTCACTTAACAAAACGGTTACCCTAGTTGTTCTCTATTTCATATAACATTCATTAATCCCCCTATCTCTCTTCATGTTGACATTTTAATAACTATTTATATGATTTTGGTTTTTAACAAAAATGTTTCCAAAATTCGAAAATTTAATTATTAAAATAATGTTTAAAATTCTATTTAAAAATATATTGTTTTTTGGTACAATTTAACACCCTGTTACTCTAAAATAAGGAACTTTATGTTCGAAAGTGTATTCAACATGCAACAAAGAGTTAGAATGACCCGTCAAATAGAAGACTATTGTAACCTAGTTTTCAAATTTATTTTTATGAATAATATTAAATAAATAATTAAATATATAGAAATTTCCTACTAAATTTAAATTTTTTGATAGATCCATATTAAATATTAAATAAATCTTTAATAAAGTAATTTAATTCCTAAAAAATATGTTTTCTTAATTTTTTTTATTTTTGTGATGAAAAGATTATAAAAAATATATAGAAAATTCTGAAATTTTAATTTATAAAAACAATTAGTCCTTGATATGATCATACTAAAATTAACATACATGGAGGATTCTTTTGAATATTTCGATTTTACAATGAATAGTCAAAACCATTACTTTTCATTAAACTGTAATTTCATTTCAAAAAATTATTCTTTTTAACATCACCTTATGTATTTTAATTTATATCATTTAAAAATAATTATAATTTAATTACATTAATTTCACTTAATTTCATTTGAATCTTCTTTATATTTGTTTTTTGTATAAGTGTATTTTCTGTTTAGAAATTAGTTGTTTTTATTAAAACTGTTTTAAAGTACATAATGATTCTCAATTTTAATTATATAAAAATAACAAATAATGTGTAATTATTAAAATTAAATTCAACAAATATATATTTAAAATAATAATTTCAATTAATAAATTTATTATTACATGTCAATGAGTTAATATAAAATCGTCATTTTCTTGAAAAACACACTTTGTGAAAAATAAATTTTTGTCGCATCTGTGTGATTTAAATTTAAATAAATTACTTAAATTATGTGAATTTAATTCAGTAAATTTGATAAAAAAATTTGATATAAATTTTTTATTTCATCTAAAAAAATTCAACATGATTTTTGTTCATAATGAATTGTGATAATAGTTAAAATATTTTACAACAGTTAACATAAAAAATAGATTTAAAAGGGGGTAAACTGAAAGTATAAGGAATAAAATAACCCAAAATTTGATTAAACTATATTTTGAAAACATATTTCTACCTTATAATGTCTATCAATAGATAATGTTCTATTTTTTTAGCCTTGTGGAAGGTGAAAACCATGTGTATCACTTTTTCCATTCAAAAATTACAATTGTGCCACTCACCTCATCTATAAAAGGCCAGCCACTTTTATATCCTATTTAAACCATTAAAGCCTTTTGGATAGTAAATTTATAAAGAAATAGGATCCTTAATTCCTTCCTCAATACCCAGACCCCCCTTTTTATCATAGTTATATCCTAATAATTCTTTTGGTGATAACTGAAGGAGATTATCTAAAAAAGGTGTATCATTCTTAACTGAGAATTTTCTTTTATTTTACTACATACATTTAATAGTTTTTTATTATTATAATTTAATAATAAAAACCTATAAAATTTAAATTTATTTTATTATGTTAATATAATAAACAAAATATATATCCCTTTCCATTAAGATGTAAATTAGAACCACCATGTATGTGTGTGACGGACTACAACCTTAAGAACATGTGTAAGTTATTTTTCTTTATCCTATCTCATAGAATTTCATAATTATAAATTAAAATAATATATAATTTATTTTAAATATAATTATACTCTTTAAATTATTATATCTCATATAACTTCTTCCTTTCAATTATGCGGGGGATATGATATCATCGCTCGTGTCTACGGTAGGACACCACTTAGTGAAGTGATGTGACTAATTTATCAAAAATGATTTTCATTGATGATAATAAGTATAAATAAATTGAATATATCTTATATATAGTAAATAATATTTATGGTAACTAAATAATTATAATTATGAAAATATAATATATCAATTTTTTACCATTCCATTCAATTAAAAATGATAACGTCATTTGTGTATACGTGTGGATTATTTCCTCCTTGATCTGATGTGATTTTTTATTAATAATCACATTACATAGATGATATATAAAATTATATTTGTTGAAATAATATTTTAATTATGTTATTATTGTAATTCTGGAATGATCAAAGAATATTAACTTTTTTCCAATATGGATCGTTTAAAAATAGAAGTGTTACTCTTGTGTGTGTATGAACAACCATCCCCATGATTGAAATAAAATTAATTTTCCATAACCATCCATAATTATTGGATTTAAATTATAAATAATGAATAAATATGATAATTATTTCTAGAATATTATTATATTGATATTTAAGCAAGGGTTTCTTTGGAAATGGTCAACACACCATGGTTATTTTGAAATAATTAACTAATCATCCACAAAAAATACATCCTAGATTTAACTGATTAGTTAATTAAATATGCATCCAAATATATTTATATAAAATTATTTAAGTATAAGTTATTAAAATTAAAAAAACAATCCTACAAAATCAAGTAATTCATATAAATTTATTAATATATCGTCAATGAATATACATTGAAATTAACTGCTCAAAGTACGGGACATTATCTCAATTTTCTGTAATTGAGAAATATTTTTACATTATACATAAAAATTACTTTATATTGTTTACATAATACCCATTTTACATGTACAATCAAGAATTATTCATCCATAAAGAAATTCTATGTTTCAATTTGAATTATTTCATCAAGGAGATTTGACTTGATGTATATTCATTCATAATGAATTTCATAAATAAATTTCTTTTCATTGGGTTATATTAATTATAAATTTATGTACATGTTATATGTTAATGTGTGTAAGGAATTTTTATTATCTCGTGTTTTATTTCTAAATTTTTCTTATTTACATTTCATATAGTTAATTTATTCATTTATTAATTCTCACTTCACCGTTTTAAAGATTTTAAGGGTTTCTCCTCTCAAATTTTCTTCTCTATGACATATGTTTTATTATAAATTTATATTAATTTATTAGGTTTATCTTCTACCCATTTTATATGTTATATCATAAAAATCCCTATATTCCAGATATTTAATATTTTATATGAATTTATCATTCCAAGGGGATTATGATTGAGACCTTACAAATGTGGCGAAGGTTTTATATTATAATATATTTTTAATATATATTATTTATGAATGAATTTAAATTAATATAAATTATTTTATAATTTCCTTTTAAAACCATTTAATGTAATTACAATATTTTTATTCAAGAATTTCTCAAGAAACATTATCAATTTCTTCTGTTTGGTAATTAAAATTATTGAGAATGTTTTTAATAAAATGAGACTCTATTTATTTCTTTGAGAGAAAATTAATTTTCTTTAAAAACTATGTTTTCTAATGTATTTTCAAAAAAATTATTTATAATGATAATTATTTCTTAATGATATTTTAAATTTCCTTCCAATTTAATTTATATTTTTGAAAAAATAAATTTTTTAATTCTTTAAAAATGTGCCAATTTGCACTCACATTACATAATTATTGACAATAATGTCTATTTTTAACATTTAAGTCATGAAACCACTTTCACATGTTCGTGACCATTATTTTTTTTTGAATATTCTTTTATAAATTTTCTTGGTTATTTTAAATAAAAGTTATTTTCACAATATTTTTTGAATTTGTATTTTTGAAAATTGATTTTTAAATGAAAAGATTACATTCCTCAAAAATATTTTTAATGACCTTTAACTTTTATTTACATTACAAAATGAAAAAATACCTTGATTTTAATTAAAACACACTGGGAATATGTTTTATTGATGCCAGACGTTTTGTTTTTTTTACGAATATGAGTTTTTCTTAGAACATGATTCTTTTCCATTGTTTAAGTAATCGATGAAAGAAAATTTATTATTGTTATGATTAAAAGTGATTTATTGAAAATGTTTTATTTTTTAAATTTTTCTTCATTATTATTATAGAGAAATAGGTGGTCCTTATATAGATTTTAGGATTTTTTTTCCCCATTATAGCTCTAGGGTGAGATGAATATAAAAAATATAATGGGTTTGTCCAGATAGAGCTATGTGAGCCTGAAATATTTTATATGATGTTTAAACCCATATAGCACAAGGTTAGCCTGATATATATTATATGACTATTGATCCCTATGATTAAAATCATATTAATTTGTTAATCATAATTTTATTTAGAGTTAATAAGGATTGAGTTACAAGAGGGTTTATTCTATGGATTTATCTAGGATACAATTATTTCTGGAATAGGATTAAAATGGAATATGAAGATGATATTCCATGATACCAATTATTTTAATATATGATTGATATGGGGTTTTCATGACTCTTTTTTTCAATATTGAAATAACATGGTTTATTAATATAGAATCTAATGACTCTTTCTTTTTAAATACCTTAGATAATTATTTGGTGCACACTACAGAACCTCTTCATGTCGGGAACAAGGTTCATGATGTGAATTTTTCTTTAAATAATCTATGAAACTAGTTTATGGAATTAAAGATTTAAAATTATATAATTAGATTAACACCATGAATTCATAACAAAGGAATTTTAAGCTGAGTTAACACATTTTTAGTGTATATGATACTGGAGAATTTCAAGCAATGAATCAATAATTCATAATGTGAATCATTTATGAAAAGTGATTTTTTATATTATGTAAGACTAAATCATAACTTATTAAACATCATTAATTATACCTTTAATACTATTTATTTTATACAAATTATTGGGTGGTTTTTATCCTTCGATATCACTCTATTTATTGTTTTATTCTCTGGCATACTGTTTAGTTTCTCCACTAGGGAGTTATTGGTTATCTCTTGAATTATATAAGGTATCAATGTGGTTTTGGGATATAAGTTTGAATTATGTGGATTACATTTAGTTTTATATCATATTTTTTAGTTCCTTAATTATTTTGACACCTATAAGATGGTTATAGTGTTTGTTGTAGAGAAATATAGGGTTTCATCAATGTATTTATTAACCTAACAATTATACCAAAACATATCATGTGGAATTATATTCAAAGATACAAGAATTTAAGATAAAGCATCCATTTTCTGATCTTTATTAATTTCCTTCTGAATTTCTTGTGCGGATCCCATTACAGGTGGTTTGTGGACCAATTGTTTGGCAGGTGGATTTTTCAATTTGGATGAAACGTAATTTCTCTTGGTTTTAAGGAATGTTTTTTAAATAATTATTTTGATACTATATTGGATATCACATGGGTGTAAATGGGATTTTAAAAAATTATTATTTCCCTTTGTTTGGGTAAAATAATGATGATTTTCAAGGAATTTGGAATTGGAGTGATAAATAGGTTTTCAAATTATCGTATGATGAAACAATTATGTTTGAAATTGTATTTTGAAATTTATTACCTCTTTGTAATGATTTTATAAATATATTAAATGGTATCCAATGATACATAGAATAATGGTGTGATATTAGGGATAGTTCATTGTTATTTTATGGTGGTTCACTTTTTTGGGTGCTTTTTTGTTCTCTGTTCAAGATTCATTTGGATCTAGGATAATATGTTCACAGTAGGAGAGACCAGTCATTAGGTAATCCCACTATTTCCTAGGCTATGTTTAATGGGTTATTAGGATTATTATTGTGAACTAGTCATTATTGATTTATAATTGACTTATCTTTCTTGATAGTAAGTTATCCTCATAGTGGTTTATCATTTTTAATCTGATTTTACTATTTTTATTTTGATATACCGATTTTTTAAAATTAAAATTTTCTGGAGAAATTATGATTTCAAAATTTTTTTACTGGGATTGTTTTAGAACTATAGACCATTAGTAACTTTTTAAAATACTTCTGACTAAAAAACTGTTTAATTTTTTATCATGCCTCTTTTGTTGAAAATATAGAATATTGGAATTGTTTTATATATAATTGAAATTCATCACTGTATGGGATTATACTGAGCCTATATAGATCACACATAACACATTATACTAGGAATATGTGTACTTTATATTGTAATTTTATATAGGAATAGGAAAGGAATCATTGTAAGATGATGAGGATTATGTTAGCTGGGTATGGATAGTTGAAGGTGAGATGGTTGTTCATTTCCTACTGATTTCATGAATTAGTTATTTTCTATTCTTGTTTTCCATTTTATTATTAGACAGGAAACTTATAGATTTATCATTATCTTTTGAGTTATAAAGATACCATTATTTATTCTTATTTTTTTCATAATTCCTTCATAGTTTTTATTTCCTCTTCTGTGTGTATATATATAGAGAAAATAATTTTATTTAGGTTTGGATAAATAATTCCCTCCCATTTTTAATCTCAGTTTCTTTTTATGGATTTCTATTTTAGACAGTTACTTGATTCAATTTTTGATCATTTTATTCTCTTTCTTGTATGCCTAAAAATTCCTCTGATATGTTTTACATGGGATATCTATGAGGGTGTAGTAATATATAATCTTCAAGTGAATCCTACTTTAGATTAAAATATTTTAGAATCTATCATAAATGTAGTTCGTTCCATGGAATAAAATTTATAGTGAGTTCAAAATGATGTTGCTGAGGTGAAACCAAGCATTCTGAGAGAAATAGATATATATTATGATTTCCAATGTGAGAATCCTCATTCTAATATGGGAATAAATGAACCATAAGTAGTGTAGGGCTGATTGGGAATGACCGACTTGGTCTTCAACATCCAGGATACACATTAGTATCTCTCGATGAAGTGTGGAACATTTTATATCAATATTTATAGATTTTATTAGTGTAATTTTTTGGATTGTTTAATATAGTTTTTGGGATTATATTTGAAGGTTTTGATACCCTATTCTTTCAAATTTTTATCCTAGTTTCACAAATGATATCAATGTATCTCGAGTTCCTCTCATTGAAACAAGGAGAGTGCTCGATGTTGGACTGCACGAATCAATTTACAAAGATGGTTCATTTTTTCATATAGGTGGTGATGAATGATAAGATGAAAGATCAAAAGTACATTTAGTGTTTATGAACATACATAGAATCAATGGAATATATGAGGAATATTACTACCTATGAGTATATGGTTAATATAACTATAATTATAAAAATAAATATGACAGTCATGCTCGACGTCTCTATTTATTCTCTTCCGTATAATGGCAGTTTCAGTTATGTGCTGGGAAGGAAGAGGAAGTAGTATTTGTTAAATACCTGGTATTTATAGATTAGTAAAATTTCATATCTATTAATATTTTTAAATTTAATAATTCCTTTAGTTTAAAGGGGACACTATTTATGATCGTGTACATGAAAATCAACAATGAGTTTCTCAGAAATTGTATGTTACACAAAATAGTGATTTATACGAAAAAATAATACAAAAATAGTATTATTATTTAAAATGGTAGTAAATACCTAGAATTTTTATTTGAAAAAATGAAAAGAATTAACTATATTATGATTTTATGTATTTTTTTAATGTTTATATATCTATAAAGTAAATTTTTGAGGCTCAAAATAAGGGTGAATCAAAATTTAAGCATAAAATACTCTAATATTTTTAAAAGGACATTTTCCCACCTTTTGAGGGATAATCCTTTTTTAAAATAGTTTTTGTCACTTTTAAATGTTTTATTTGAAAAAATATATTTTTTTATAAGTGGGACATCAAAAATTACTTTTTTGTATTTTTCTATTACAATTCATTTTTAATTAATAGTAAAAAATACTGGATTTTACTTCAAAACGGTATTTTTATTTAATTTAATTATATAGTTAGATTGTCATTTTAATTGTTTTTAAATTGTATATGGATTATGTTTTTATAATTTAATCCAATTATGGTCATCAGACATAATTTAACATTTTAACTGCACATATACACAGGTCACTCTTTTTATAGTTTTTATTTCATTAAATCTCATTTTCTGGTTTTGACAACGGGAATTAATTTTAAATCAATTACTAAAATTTCAATGTTTGGAATTTAGAAAAATGGATTAAATATTTTTTACCATAAGGGAAATTTTTTTTAAATATTTACCTTTTATTTTTGGAAATTATAAATAGTAACTTCAGTAATTATTTTTATATACCATGGTTAAAGGGTAGATTACGTGAATAAGGGGGGAAATAATATTATAATAATATAAAAATACACTAAAATTGTCCTAATCCAATTGGATGAGATATTTCAAACCATGATAATCCTTATTCCTAAAAGTTATAATTTGGGAGCAACTTGGGTTTGAAAATGACATTTTATAATAATTAATTTAACGAAAAAGTAAGTATAACATTTACAAGTATCATTTAATAAACAAATTTAATATAGGGATAAATAATTGATAACTTTTTCTATATGTATTTATTAGAATGAAAAACATATTTCATATATCATGGTATTTTATTTATAATTTTTGACTATTAAATAAATAAATTTATTTGTGACACAATGATAATGTATTGAATTTTTTTATAAATGTGTGATTCAAATAAATGAAATTATAAAATTAAAATAAATTTTATATTAAAATTTTGATTCCAAACACGAATTCTGTAGATTATTATGACATATAATCTTCTATTTATTGATTTTCATTCAACGGAATCAATTTGTTAGGACTTTATCAAAAACTCAATTGATAAATAGTGTCAAAATTAACATAAATGATTTTTTAAAACAAATATTATGCTATTAAAAGATATAATAGTCATAAAAATATAATAATTGAATAAATTAATTATATAATTAAAAAACGTTAATTAATGATCAACTTTTGGTTCTCTTGGTATTTTATAGACACTTTAGTAACCTTATATTTTGAAATTACAAGGAGACATGGTAAGAGTTAATGTTTTTAACTATGGGTTAAAGCTAACAGATAAGGTTAATTTATTACCTAAACTGGAATAAAACCTATTGTATGGGAGGATTTCAACCCATCCTAATCTTATACTATAAATTTATCACTTTAAAACTATTATAATAGGAAAATAATTTTATAATAAAATAATATTTCCAGACTATCGTAATGTGCCCCTCCATCCTCTTAAAAATGCCACCACATCTACCCACTTACTCACACCTCCAAATCACCTTGGATAATACATATTATTCTCAAATAATCTCCCAAAATCCTTTCGTTTCCTCTAATAATCCTTAAATCAGTCATAATGAAATTCAATAATGCCTTTTTACACAAATAAAAATAAGTTACCTGATACAAAGGAAACCTCATCTCTCAAGTTGCTTTCCTTTAGATTACTTCTCTGGTTCCTTTGATCTTCATATTATATAATTACATAACAACACCATTATATTAAATATACTATAGTTTTTATGAGAATTATTCTAGTGACACTTAAACACACCCTTATATAATGGATACGAACATAATGTTTCTATGTATGGTGAACTACTACCTCGCGAAATGATGTTTGTTTGTTTTTCTCCTAAAAACACTCATTGTTACCATTATGATAGAATAATATTTAATTATAATATATATTTTATTTATATTTCCTTTATTCTTCTGAAAATTTTAATTACAACGACCATTAATCATTACATGATGTGTAAATAGTATAATTTTATTTAAGGAAGTGTGGACTACCGCCCCCTCAAAGTGATATGACTCATTAATGCTATACATGGAACATATAAATGATGGTTTGAATAAACATATGAAATATAAATGACATTAATATAATATTTGTATTATAATATACATTTATATCATTTTATTATTATGCTTTAATTATGAAAAATAAATAAAAGTAGCGTTCATGTGTATGTATGACCTACTATCTCCATGAATGGTGAATTTAATTTCATATATCAAAATATATTGGATGTTATAAATACATATATAATTGATATATATTATATTTAAATCATGAATAATATTATAGAGATGATTTAATTTAACCACATGGACAATTTACATCAAAACATATCCATTTTCGACTCAAGTACTGAATATTGACAAAATGACAGATTTGAAGTTAAATAATTAATTTAATTTTAATAACATAGTAATAGGTGATATAAAAGGAAAAATGGATATGAAAAAGGATCTCATGAAAGTATATATTAACCTATATTTATTATTCGTCAAAATAAAGATTGTACATGATGAGTCAGACTCAATGTAAGGGACTTCATCTCAATAATCTTTCATTGGGAAAAATATTCATAATATACACTTCCTTCATTTATATGGTGTATAATAAACCTATTTTAATTTTAATTTCATTCAAAAGGGAATATTTTTGCAACTAAGAGATTTCATAAATGACAAAAATGAATATTTTTAACGTGTGTGGCGACAATGACTCCTACACTTTCGTGAAAATTATTTGATATTTGGTTTCATCTACTGGAATTAATGTTTTTTAAAATGAAAAGAATTAATATATTATCTTTTTGGTTGTATTAGTATTTAAAATTGGTTTTCAAGTGGATTTACTATTTCATTATCTTGAAATGATATCTTGTGATTGAAAATAATATTTTATCTGTTAAAAATTTATCATGGAAATTTTTTATGTGTTATGATTATATAATGGTACATTAACATTTGACAAGTGGTTATGAGATAATCCAATTATGTGTGGTTACGTTATAAGACAAAGATGGGTGGTTCTATGATAAACCATGTATGGGTGCTTATGTTATAACCTCCAATGCATTGGTTATGGAATATAACCATATAGGTATTCTAGTTAGTGATATGCGTGGAAGTCAATTATATGGTTATTAAATTTATGTATGTTTATGTCCCAGGATACCTTTATATGTTATGTATTGCTTAATATGGGATTTATGGTAATATTTTTGTTACAAATTGGCTAGGTAATGAGGTTATATTATGTGATGTATATTTATAACTTTTTAAAGGTGAAAATTATTACTTTATGATAAAGTATTCATGGTATTCATGTTTTCTAAATACTAATTGTTTTTCATCATTGTGTATCCCTTATAGATATATTTTTTCACATCCCCTATTTTAAAATGTTTTTCACAGGTCTTAAAGACGAAAAGAGTTATGGATCATATCTGAGAAATGTTATGATATCAAATTATTAAATGATACCTTGTTTATTTTAAATAGTATTTGTTTTATGAAAAATATTGATAGTGAGTAGAAGAGATACTTGTAATATTTAAGCTATCATGGATGAGTAATGACCTAATTATATAAATCTACAAACCTAAAATAATCCTCAATAATATTTTAAGTAAAATTAATGAAATACCTTAAGATTATGTAATGCTTATATCTGGGTACTTACCGTTGGTATCATACGTTGTTTTAGATAACATTTGAGGTTAGGGTGTCATTTAAATGTAAGTGACTGGTTTTATATAACCACGCTAGTTACTATATTAGACAGCGTTATAATTTTTTTTGATAAATTGAACATGTTTTAGATCACATGAATAAGCATATATTAGTTTTTAAGTTTCTTGTAAGATAGTATATCATGATATTACTTATATACTCAAACCGAATTTTTTGGTATTGGTAAATGGCTTGATCTATCGAGAACCAATATAAAAATTGAGGTGAAAGAAACTGTGGTGGTTTTCGGAATAAGTGACTAAATGAAATGGTATAAAAAATGATAACTCTTGTGGTTATTATTAACTAACTATCTGGAGTAATAATTGACCACCTAAACCTTGGTAATTTTTATAAAGTCATCATATATGCGACAAATGAATCCCTATGGAAGATTTGGTAATAATCATAAAGATAATTAAATTGAACAACCTCATTGTCAAATATATGGAATTAAACACTTATGAAAAATAAAAAAAGGTACATGACGATGCTATATATATTGTAATTAAGGTCATAAATCAAATACCTTTTATAGAAAAAGGAAGAGTTTAGTTAACTCTATGAAAGGGAAAGATTATTTTCCTGAAGGATTCAATGATTTTGATGTGGTGTGCATGGTCACTACACAAATAGATGTCCTATAAAGATAGTTTTTTAATGGGATTAGAAAGACCATAAAAATATACATTCACTAATAATAAATTCCATTACAATTGAGAATGATGATACTAATAATGATATTTGAATGGTATGTATTATTCCGAGCACATGTTTCGACATTATTGAATTAGTGGAAATGATTCTTGATTTTATTTGTAGGAATGATGTTTTATAGAACAAGTTGTACAATCATTATCAAGGGATCATGATTATATAATGATGATTAAGATGACTACATTTTATAAATTCGATGGGTTTGTTAGATTTATGGGTGATGAAATGTTTAAAAGTTTTAATGTTGTTTTGTTGATCAAATTACATTGGATGAATTTTCTGTAGTAAGTGTAATCCCGATGTTTCATTGTGAATATAATATTTGAGGAAGAAATACCTTTTTATTTTGTTGATATTATTATAAATAATCGTTAAGGATTATATTATCCACGATTTTGAGGTATTTATGGTTTTTTACATTTTAGATGTAAAACAAAATGCACGAGATCAAATTGATGATAAATTATATTATAGTTATTTTAAAAAAATTATATCTTTTTGGGAGTGTTTTTATATTTATATAGTTTTTGAAAAAGTAAAACATGTGTATAGGGTGGAAACCTGTCACATCAGACTAGGCCGTGGGAATTTTACACACAACTAAAGTCCAAAAAGTCTTTATCACCCACCACTATCCTAAGTGAAGTCCCTAGTTAGTAGGGATTTTCCTATTAATTAAATGTGATTATTGAGTAAGAATAAATTGATTTTGGGAACATAAATTTTATCAAATTGGTATACATGGTATTAGGAAAATGATTTGGGTATTAAATTATAAATGTTATTTTAGAAGATGTTCTCTATTTTGGGAACATTATATGATTAATGTAAATAGAATACTATTGGATTTAATTGAGTAATAATGGTTGAATTATATTTTGGGAATAATATATGATTTTTGTTATGGATGATTGGGGAATTATAATATTTAAATAGATGATTAACCTATCTTTTAGAATATGTGATTAGTTTAATTACTTTTTGGTATGAGACATAATGTGTGATTTATGTTATTTTGAGATAACTGTGAAAATTTATCTTGGAAGATTATGTGACTAAATACTTCTGATTATTTATTTCAATCCATGTTTGGGTTATATTTTTGAATATTATGGACAATTATTTTTTGAATGGTGTATGTGGGAATTTGGGTAGTAGTGGTGAATTTTGGAGAATAAAAGTATTCATTATTCTTATAAATGATAATTCTTTTTGGGAGGTTATTTAATATTATCCTAACCCTTTTGGTTAGGGTTAGTGTTTCAAAAAAAGATCATTAGATATATAAATTTTTTGGATTATGTTATTATCTAGAAGATTATTCTAGTTATTTAGTTATGACCAAGTCATCTTGAATACACTTTGTTTAGGGAAAAGATGAGTTTTTCTAGAAATTTATTAAAGGATGAAATTATACATTATAAGTAAGTTTGTTTCCTTATGTTATTAGTCATGCTTGTATATAAATCACTCAACATTATGAAAAGGAACATAAAATAAAAAAGTTTTATGTTTACTTTTCCTATTGGGAAATCAATGACTGCTTAACCCATCAAGAGTTTATGGTTTTATAGTTGATAACATTCTCCCAAACATGTTTTCTATCAATCTTCATCAGAACAAGATGTTTTGTATTTCTTTCATATTCATGGTTTACTACATGGATTTTTAGTATGTGTTATATCGGTATACCTATTTTAATTTTCTTTATTTATTTTAAAGTGATTGTTTTAGGACTCTTTTTCTTATGTGTGATTTTCAATTATGTTTCTGAGCCCAATTTTTAAATAGCAAGGATGCAATTTCTAAAAGTGGAAATGATGTAACATCCTAGGTTTTTATAGAATAATACAATTTCATATATATTAATATTTTTTAAATGAATATAAAATTTAGTTTTAAGGGGATACTATGTATGATATCATACCTGAAATGCAACAATGGGTTTCTCCGAAATTATACGTTGCACACAATGCTGAGTTATACCGAAAAATAATAAAATAATAGTATTATTATTTGAAATTATAGTTAACGCCTAACCATTGTATTGGAAGGAATGAATAGAATTATCTATATTATTATTTGACAAATTTGATAAATGTTTATACAATTATACAATGAATTTTAGGGGATTAAAATGATATTTCTTCCAATTTTAATGAAAAAATACTCTAATATTCTAAAAAAGTTGTTTTAATGCCTTTTGACGGAGAACCATTTTTAAAAAATTATTTTATTTCACCATTTTATATTATATTTGATATAATATACTTATTTTTTAGAATAGAAAAATCAAAATTCAATTTTGGTATTTTTCAGATAAAATTCATTTTTAATGAATAGTGAAAATACTTGATTTTAATTCAAAACAGCCATTTTTCTATTTTTTTTATAAAGATAGAATGACCATTAAATTAATTTTAAAGTGTAAATGGATTATTTTTTTATCACTTAATCTAATTATGGTAATTTGATGTAATTTCACATTTTAATTGTACATAAACACGTGTTAATATTTTCATAGTTTTAACTTCTTAAAACCACATTTTCTGGTTTTGGAACCCAGAATTAATTATAAATCAAGTACAAAATATTATGTGTTATTAATTTATAAAAATGGATTTGATATTTTTAATCATATGGTCCAAATTCTATTAATAAGTACCTTTTATATTTGGACATTATAAATAGTAACTTTAGTAATTATTTTTATTTTCCATGGTTTATTGGTAATCAGGTAAATAAGGGTAAAAATAATATTAAAATAATATAAAACTACCCTAAATCAAGTCCTAATACTATTAGATGAGATATGTTAGACCATGATCATCCTTAGGATGAACTTTTTCATTTGGTATCCAATGGTGTGTGAAATTGGAATTTTATAATATTTAATTTAATGAAAAGGGGAATATAACGTAAACATGTATTTTTTAATAAAACAATTTTAATATAGAATTATATAACTTATATTGTTGAATATAAATAGTAATTATAAATCTAAATAAATTCCTACCTTATGGTATTTTATTTATAATATTTAGACATTAAATAAATAAATTTATTTCTGACATAATGATGATGCAGTGAATTGCTTATTAATGAATGGTTCAATTAAATGATATTATAAATATTAAAATAAATATAATTTTAACATTTTTTGGATATACATGAATTTATTGGAGGATTATTTCATATTATTTTTGACTTATTTATTTTGGTTCGAAGGTATAAATTTTTTATGACTTTAAAAAAATAAATTACAAAATAGAGTCAAAATTGACATAAATTAGTTTTAAGAAATAATATTTTATTATATGATATAATAGTCCTAAAATTATATTATTCTAAAAAATAACATATATAATGATAAAAATGTCATTAATGATCCTATTTAGGTTCTATTGGAATTTTATTTTCACTATTGTAACCATATATTATGAAAGTACAGAAAGACGTGGAATGAGTTAATGTTTTTAACTACGAGTTAAAGATAAAAGATAAAGTTAATTTTATGCCCTAAACTTGTCTAAAACCTATTGTTTGATATTATTTATACCTAGATTAATCATATACTATAAATTTATCACTTTTTAACTATTATAATTCTAAAATAATTTTATAATAAAATAATATTTCAATTGTTTCCTAATGTGCCCATCCTCCCTCTTATAAAATGCCACCACCTATACCCACTTAGTTATACATGTAAAGACAATTTCCTCATACAAATTATTCTAAAATAATCTCCCAACATTTCTCATATCCTATTATAAGCCTTAACTTCGGTATATGGAAAATCAAGAAATTATTTGGCTCAAATCAAAAGAAGTTACCCGATATAGGGTTAATATCTTCTCTCATGTTCCATTACATTAATTTCCATATCCACTCCCTATTCTCTTATAATTGAATGATTATATAAAAACACCATAATCCTCAATATAATATGTTTTTTATGAGAAAATTTCAAACTAAACATACACGTACCTCCATCTAATGGATACGATCATTTTGTATCTTTGTATGGCGAACCACTGCCACATAGAATGATGATTGTTCAATTTTCTCCTACAACATATCATGGTTGACATTATGATGGAACTATATTTATATATGATATATATTATATTTATATTTTTTATTTGATTCTGTAATTTTTATTTACAATATATTTTTAAAGTTTACATGATTTTTAAACACTATAATTTCATTTAAGAAAGTATGGACTACCGCCCTCTCAAATTGGTATGACTCATTCATGATATACATGGAACATATAATGGTCGGTTTTTCTAAAAATATGATGATTAAATGAAATAAATATCATAATAGAATTGTAATATAAATTTATATCATTTTATTATTGTTTTTTAATACGACAACGAAATGAAAGTAGTGTTCATGCGTACGTATAGCCTACCATCTCCATCAACAGTGCATTTCATTTATTATCTGCAAATATTATGGGTGTTATAATAACATATATACTGGATATATATGATATTTAAATCATGAATAATATTCTATAGATTATATAATTTGACGATATGGAAAATTTACATCAAAACACATTCATGTTCAACTCAAGTACCGAATATCGACAAAATGGCTGATATGAACATAAATAATTATGTAATTTTTATATCATGATAATAAGTGATATAAATTAATAATAAAATTGAAAAATTTATAAAGAAAGTGTAAATTAACCTAATTTTATTATTCCAAAACATAATTATGGTGCGTGACGAGTCAGACTCAAGGTAACAGACTTCGTTTCATCTCTTTGTATTAAGTCATATTTTGATAATATACACATCCTTTATTTTTACGGTGTATAATAATACAATTCGAATTTTAAAAGGAATATTTTCTCCATAATCTGTTTTAATAAATGAAATAAACTAATACTTTTAATGTATGTGGTGAAAACACATCCTCTTCTATCGTAATAGTTATTTGATATTTGACTTTTCCTATAATCCTTAATGTTTTTTAAAAGGAAAACAAATCCCTTATTCATTTTTTGAGTGTTATGGTATTGAAATGGGTTTTGAATGTGAATTTACTATTTCAATATCATGAAATGATCTTCTTCTATTGAAAATTAAAATTAATGAGTGAAATGTTCATAATTGCAATATTTTATGTGTTATTACTAAATAAGTGTACTTTGACATTTGAAGGGCGGTTACGTGATAAACCAATGATGGGTTGTTATGTGATAAAATTAATATTTGTGGTTTGGTGTTAAATTATGGATGGGTGGTTGGTCATATGTCTATTCTATTTAGTGATAAATGTGTAAGTCAACTATATGGTTATTCCATTAAACTATGTTTATGTCCCAAGATACCATTATATGTCATATGTTTCTTTCTATGGGAATTATTGTAATCTTTTTGTTAAAAAGGGTATCTAATAAGATTATATTTAGTGATGTATAATTATTAATTTTTAAAGGTAAAAATTATCACTTTATTATAAAGTATTAATGGTTTTCATGTTTTCCCAATAATAATAGTTTTGATTATTTTTGTATCCCTTAATGATCTTTTTATGCTCATCCAATGTTTAGAAATGTTTTTCATAGGACATAAAAATAATAGAGTCATCGATGGATCAAGGAAAATTTATCATGTTAAATCATGAAATGATACCATGTTTACTTTTAATGAGTTTTTGTTTTATGAAAAAATGGATTGTGAGTATAAGAGTATACTTATTATATTTATGTTTTAATGTATTAGTTATTACCAAATTCTT
Organism: Viscum album; assembly: GCA_963277665.1. Taxonomy (NCBI): domain Eukaryota; kingdom Viridiplantae; phylum Streptophyta; class Magnoliopsida; order Santalales; family Viscaceae; genus Viscum; species Viscum album. The sequence goes on along the minus strand of OY728135.1, from coordinate 595,183,228 downwards.
TAAATCTATAAAAATAAAAATATCTTCGATGACATTTAATGTAAATTAATGACTTCACTCAAGTTTATGTAATGTTTAAGGATTTGGCCTGACAGTTGGTATCAGAGGTCGTTTTAGATAAGTTTAGAGGTTTGGTTTTTATTAAAGCATAAGTGAAATGTTTTATATAACCAAAAGGGTTAGCTTATTAGAAAAAGATATAGTTATTTTAGATAAATTTAACAAGTTTAAGATAACATGAATAAATATATCATAGTGTTTACCCTCCTCATAAGATAATATATGATGATTTCACTAATATAATCACATTGACCTTTTTGGTTTTAGTAAATGGATGGATCTAGAATGCACCAAAGTATCAATGGATGTGAAGGAAACTACGATGGTTTCACATATAAGAAACCAAATTAAATGGGATATGAAATGAGAACTCGTGTGGTTATTCATAACCAAAAATCTTGATTCATTATTGACCACATAAACATTGTGAATTTTTATAATGGCCTCATATATGTGAGAAATTAATCCTAATATTAGTTCAGATAATAATGATAAATGTTAGTATATTCAACAACCTATGTGAAAAGGATGTTGAAAGAAGCACCTACGAAAAGCTTTCAAAGGGGAGGGAAGATATTATAGAAGTTGCAATGAATGTCCCAAAGCAATCACCTACAATATAATAGGAAGCATTCATTTGACTCCAAGAAAGGGAAAGATATAATTTTTGAAGGATCCATTGAATTTTTTTAATGTGGTGTGCATGGTCATTACACAAATAGATTTTGAATAATGAATGTGTGGTAAAAGAATATGTAGGAACATACAAATATATGTTTACCAATACCTAATTCCATTCCAATTGAATATGAGGAAACTAAAAATTACATATAAAAGGTATGTATTATTTCTTAGCTCATGTTTTTACATTACTAAAACATTGGACATGATTCATGGGTTTTTTTATGAGTTATGTATTACAGAATAATTTGGAAAGCATGGTTAAGGGATCACTAATAAATATGGATGATTAATATGTATAAATTTTAAAAAATAAAGAGTTGTGTTACGTATATGGGTGATGAAATGTTTAAAAGTATTAATGCTCTTTTTTTATTGGATTACTTTGGAAGAATTTTCTGTAGTATGTGTAACTCTGATGTTTGTTATGTGAAAATTAAATTTCAGGAATAAATAAATTTTATTTTATTGATATAATTATAATGAATCTATTGGGTTTATATGAAACATGTTTTTGAGGTAATTATGGTTTATTATATTTTGAGATGAAAAATGAAAGGCATGAGATAATATTGAGGATAAATTGTGTAATAGTTCTCTATGAAAATATTATCTCATTTTGAGAATGATTTATGAATTATATAGTTTTTTGAAATGGAAGACATATAGGAAGGGTCACAAATCATCATGTCTGACAAGGTTGTGGGAATTGATCCCCCAACCCAAGTGCGAAAATGTTTTATCGCCTACCATTGGCCTACATGAAGTCCATAGATAGAAAGAAATTTCTTCTTAGTTAAATGAGTTCATATATTATTAATAATGTGATTTTGGGAATATAATTTTTATCAAATTGATATATTAGGTATTAGAAAAATGATATGGGGATTAAGTAATTTAATTTATTTTCGAAGAAGTTCTCTATTTTGGGAACCTTATATGATTAAGTTAAATATAATACAATGGGATTTAATTGAGGAATAATGTTTGAATTATATTTTGGAAATAATCAGAGGTTATAATTATGGACTAATGGGGAATGTGAGTATTTAAGGAGCTTATTAACTTATCTTGTAGAATATGGGATTAGGTTTATTACTTCTTGGTATGAGACATTAAGTGTGATTTATGTTATTTCAAGATAACTGTTAAAAATTATCTTGGAAGATTATGAGATTAAATCTAATTATTTTTAATCTCAATCCTTGTTTGAATTATTTTATGGAATTTTATGCGCAATTATTTTTGGAATGTTCTATCATGGACTTTAGTTATTAATATTGAATTTTGGAGATTCAAAGTAGTCATTTTTCTTATAAATGTAATATTTTAGATGTATTATCTTATATTATCCTAACCATTTTGGTTATGGTTAATATTTCAATATGGGATGAATAGATAATTAATAATTTATGGATTATGTGATTATCTAGAAGTTTATTCAAATGCTTAAGGTGTGATCATGTCATCTTGAACACTAATTTTTTAGAGAAAATATGACATTGTGGTATAAATTTATTAATGTATGAAATTATACTTAACAAGTAAGAATGTTTCATTATGTTCTTTGTCAATATCGTAAATAAATACCTCATTATTATAAAAAAGGACAATAAAAATAAGTTTTCATATTTAATTTTTTAATTGGGAAATCAAATACCTCTTAACATATCACAATTTTATGGTTTTCTTGTTGTTAAATTTCTCATAATCATTTTTTCTATCTTTCTCCATCAAACAGAATGGTTAATTTCTCTAACATATCCATGTTATTTTACATGGAATCCAAGTATGATTTATCTCTAGTGACCATTGTAATTCCATTTCTTTCTTTTAAAATATAGTTTTATTGAGTCTTTTTCTAGTGTGGGGTTTTCAATGATGTTTTCGAGCCCAATTTTAAAATTTCAAGGACACAATTTCAAAACGGGTAGAATGATGTAACATCCTAGGTATTTATAGAGTAATAAATTTTAATATATATTAATATTTGTTAAATTAATATTAATTTTACTTTAAAGGGGACACTATGTTTGATAGTGTACCTCAAATGGAACAACAGGTTTTTCCGAAATCATCTGTTGCACACAACATTGAGTTATACAAATAAAATAATAAAAAAAATATTATTATTTTAAATGGTACATAACACCTATTATTTGTATTGGAGGTAATGAACTAGATTAAATATATTATGATTTATTATATTTTTGAAAAGTTTATACATTTATCCAATGAATTTTAGAGGCATAAAATGAGAATGAATACTATTTTTAGCATAAAATTCAACAATATTTTTAAAAGGCCATTTTACCACCTTCTGATGAAGAAACCTTTTTATGAATATTTTTTCACTATTATATGTTCTATTTTAAAATATAAATTTTTTTCTAGAATCGGGACATCACAATTTTCTTTAGTTATTTTTATGATAAAATTCATTTTTTAATGAATATAGAAAATAGTCTATTTTAATTCAAAAACTGCTTTTTCGTCTAATTTTTTTATATAGTTATATAACCCTTTTAATTATTTATAATGTGTTAATGGATTATTTATTTATCATTTCCTCCAATTTTTTTCATTAGATGTAATTTAAAATTTTAATTGGACATAAACACATGTCAATATTTTGAATGTTTTTACTTCTTTAAATCATTTTTTCACGTTTTGACAACATGAATTAATTTTATATTAATTACTAAAATTTCATTTTTCTGAATTTTAAAAATTGGATTCCATATTTTTAATATTAATTAATATATTTTTTAAATAGGTAAATTTTATTTTTTGACTTTATGAAAAGTATCTTTAGTAATTATTTTAATTTACCATGGTTAAAGGGTAAATTAGTTAAATAAGGGTAAAAATAATATTATAATAATTTAAAACTATCCTAAAACATGAACTAATCTTATTGGATGTGATATGTCTGACCATTATCATACTTATGCTAAATGGTTTTCATTTGGGAGACACATGGGTGTGAAAATGATATTTTATAATATTTAATTTAAAGAAAAGAGAAATATAACATAGAAAATTATCTTTTAACAAAAAAAAATTATATTGGGTTATGTAACTGATATATTTAACAATAATTAGTAATTATAATTCTAAAAATATTTCCTACATAATGTTACTTTATTTTAATTTTTATAAAATAAATAAATAACATTATTTTTCACACAATTATGATGCAGTGAATACCTTATTAACAAATGATTTAAATAAATGATATTATAAATATTAAAATAAATGTAATTTGAACATTTTGATACCATAACTGAATTTAATATATTATTATTAAATATTTTATTTTATTTAATTCTTTCTTATTTAATAAATCATGTTTTTATGTATTTAACTAAAAAAATCTATTATTAAATACTTTTAAAACTGACATAAATGAATTTTTAAAACAAATACTATTTTATTAAATGATATAATAGACCTAAAAATATAATATTTGGAAAAATGGATTTTATAATGTTAAAAATTTCATTAATGATCCAATTGTGATTCTTTTGTGATTTTATAGTAACAATAGTAACCATAAATGAAAATATAAGAACACACAGCAATAGTTAATGTTTTTAACTAAGGGTTAATGTTAAAAGTTGAGGTTAATTTTGTAACCTAAACATTTTTAAAAACTATTGGTTTAGAATATTTAGACCCATCATCAGATTATAATATAAATATACCACTTTTAAACTATTATTCTTCGAAAATAATTTTATAATTGAAAAATATTTAATGACTTTCGAAAAGTGCTCATCCTCCCTCTTATAAAAGGCCACCACATATACCCACATACTCACACCTCTTGTAAAACCCGAGACTTTTGTGAGAAATATTTTGTTTTTATGTTATATAAATCATTAAAGCAATCTTTCACTACACACAACACTATATTGGCTTGCATTACACGCAATCGCGACCTTCCTTGATAGTGTGTGTAGTACGCAATACCGGGTTTCACTAAACAACGATATATTATTATGGAATAGCCTTTATGAATAGTATTAACTAAATTTTGAATTTTATAACATTATTATTCATCTTACACATTTTCTAGAACATGGTAAGAGAACAAAATAAATTTTTTGGGTAAAATAAGTATTTTTAAAAAAATGCAGTTTTACCGCCTTTTGATGGCGCACCAACATTAAATCTAGTTTTTGACATGTTTATAAGTTCAATTTGAAAAAATAAAATTCTTATTTTGAATCAGGATATAAAAATTTACTTTGGATAAGTTTTTGATATTTTTCTGATAACTTTCATATTTTGATGAATAGTAAAAATATGCTAATTTTCATTTAAAAACAAATTTTTTCATTGAGATAATTTATATGGTTAAATTATAATATTAAATGGTTTAAAAGTATAAATTGAATAAATTTTTATCATTTAATATAATTTATGTCATTAGCATTAATTTCACATTGAATTCATAGGTAAAAATATTTCAATCTTTGGCAATGTTTTAACTTCTAAAACCAGTTTTCTTAACAATAGGATTAATTTTAAATTAATTACTGCAACTTATGTGCTTTTAATTTTAAAAAATGGATTCCATATTTGGAATTAGTGGGTCCAAATTATGTTAACAGGATACTTTTTATTTTTGGGCATTATGAATAGTAACTACAGTAAATTTTATTTACCATAGTTAAATGTAATTCGGGTAATTAAGGGTGAATATAAGATTATAAAATTACCCTAACACCTTGAAAAATACTATTGGATGACTAAAAGTTGACCCATATCACCTAAGGGTCGGATTAGATTCATTTAATGGACTTTTTTCCATGAAAAATAATTTAATTATTATTAAAACCAAAGAAAGTGACAACATGTCACTTTCTTAAATCTGATAAGTATGATAATTTTAATTTAGTGATAAACTTAATGAAACTTCGAACATGAATAGACTCCAGAAATATAATAAAATTATATACATCATATAAATTTATTTAAAAATTTTAGGGATTAAATAATTATCATTAATTATGACAAAATAATGATGTTGAAATTATTTTATTAATTAAAATATCAAATAAATGGTTTTAACAATATTAAAATAAATATTCTATGAACTATTTATTGTTATCCACTAATTTTCTAGATACATATGACATTTTATGAATCTATTAAAGCTTTTATTTAGAACATATCTTCTGTATATATTTTATTTTAATTCAAATAAATGAATAGTTTCAAAATTGACACTATTGTTATTTTATAAAAATAAAATATTATTAAATTGTTTAAAAATCACAAAAATATTGAAAAATTATAAATTAAAATTTATATGGTCTACAATGTCATAAAGTTTCATATTATGTAAAATTCACAACACATATGTAATTATTTATAATAATTTAAAATTTTGAATATTATTACCACAAATAAAATTAAATTGATAAATAAGGATAAATCAAGTTGATAATGTTTAAAATAAATTCCTAAAAAGTCTAAATTTTATTATTTGATGCTATTACAACCTTATCTCATATAATATTTTCATATGAGTCATTTTAGAAGTTTTTAAGTGGGGTTGGGATTTAATATAAACTAATATTTCTTATATTTCCTAAGGTGCCCCTCTCCTCCCTTATAAAAGGGAACCTCCTCCCTCTCCTCTTCACACCAATTTGATCCTTCAAGATCGGAAAAACCCTACCCATTTCACTTCCCCACATCCCTAGAAACATCCTAGAGGTCCTGGTCTTCTTCAAAGACCAATTTTAGTGCCCTAAGAGGAGGTCTCATAGAGGCGCTTCAAAGAAGAGGTAATGTCTGTTACCGATTCTTTCAACTTTATTTCTTCTTCCACTTCATCTTCTTTAGTTGTTTCATTATGAAGTAATAACATCAGTATCACTAATATTCTAATATTTTATTATAAGTATGAAACAACCCTATTTCACCGTCTATCCATCTTATGGAAAACGAAATCACTGCGCGTTCGTACGTACGGAATACCGTCTCCACGCCGTGGTGTAATCTATTTTCCAACACCACCATACTTGGATGGGTATAATGGTGTAAATAATTACTATATAAGATTATTTTAAATTGATATTGATTTTGAAATAGTATACATACACTCTAATACAATTCCACGATCATGGGAATGATATCATCGCTCGTGCATACGTACGGAATACTGTCTCCATGATGTGATGCGACTCGTTCTACATGATTTTCATTGCATAATGATTAAATAAATGAATGGAGCGAATAAATATGATATATATTACACTAATACCATTATGGAAATGAGTTATCTATAACCTAAAAAGAAGAATAATAATTTATTCGACAAAACATGCATAAGAACAAAAAGCAATAAACACCCGAATAACAAGTAACAATGAAATATTACTAATAAGAAGCTAAGAATATGACCATATATGATATCATAAAAATAATTCTGATTCTGTAATAAGTCAATTACATTATTTAAATCATCATACAGGAGGTTCAGACACTTACGAAGAAAATCGGACCTAAGGTAAGGGAAAATCCCGCAATCTCATTTTTATCCGAGATTGTTTATACTTCAGAATTTACTGGGGAATATTTATCATCCACATCCATGTTTCTTCAATATGTAATATTATTTATATCCTCATACAATTTTTTAAATCCAATTTTACCCTTCGGTGAGTTTTTAGTAAAAGATATGAAATGAATCTTTTGTTGTTTTTCGTACGAGGTACTTTTTGACTTTTCCGACATAAGTACAAGAAGAAGGTCTTTTTTACTTATACGGAATGAATGGATTTTTAGAACATTATTTCCGTGAAGATTCTGTTACATGTTTTCAAGTTTATTTTTAATCAACTTCTTTTATTTTAAAATTATATGACATTTTAAGAAAGAAAAATGTTTTTGAAGTAGAAAGGATATTTTCCTCAAGAATGGAGTTCAAGTGTTTTATAAAAATTATTTTCCATCTAAGGTAATATAGGGTTCTGTTTATATCCCTATTTTTACGTTGATTTGATTATGTTATGATGGAATTATTTTTATGATATCCTTTTATGAATTATGTTATGATGGCATGATGTTTAAGAATCCCATTTTTATTACTTGGGTTATGCTATGATGTATGAATTATGATATTGTGGCACAAATAATAATGGTATCATTATGAGATGGGTGGGACCTATATCTCCCTCCAATGCATTGGGTAAAGATTTATATCTCATGAAATAGACATGGATGGAACAGCAGGTTAAACTGGTTCAGTGAAACAGCACTGAAACGAGGAGTGAACTCATTTCAGAAATGGACATTGTCCACTAAGATAGTCTTGGAAATGAGTCTTGAATACTAAGAAATGATTTTCTATGATTATTTGTGTATTCCACAAAGTTTCATGATTTATGTTATGAATATTCGGGATTAAATTTCACTACTATGATTTATCCCATGTTATAAAATTATGATCTCTTTTTCAGGTTAAGATTTCCAAAATGATATGTTCTTATGAATATGATGTGATTGATATTTCTTTTGTTTACCCTTACTGAGCATTTGAGCTCACCCTTTTGTATGTTTTCTTTTCCCCATGTCAGGAAGAAGGATATTAAGTAGGATATGCCAAAAAGGGACTCTAGATATGATGAAATAAATGGGAGACAATGTAGATGATTTATGAACCAGTTGTTTTTGTTTCCCAGTTTCTAAGGACATTATACCTATACATTACTTTCATGGTTTTGTTATATGTTGTAATAAGTATGCATCAATTATGAAGTAATAACCATGTATGTAAGGTATTGGTCATTATAGTTGGTATTAGAGAAAATGTATAGTCAACCTTTGGAAACAAGGATGTGAAAGCCTTATTAAGAACCCTAACGATAAGACTAAGCATAGAACACAATCGTAGTGTTTTTGAAATGGCCATGAATAACCTATGATAAGACCTTATGTGTAGAATTTTATTGTTGATTATGTGGTTTTCCTATTCTAATTATTGTTGCTCACACTATTCTTCTTGGTTTTAGTCAATGGCTAGAACCCGAAGGAACCGTGTTAATGCAGAATGTGACGGGCAATGCAATGATTATCCCCCTGAGAAACCAAACGTTATGGGAGCTGGAATGAAAAATCATATAGCCATTCTTACACAACTTTCTCAAGATATGAATCATGCAAGACTTCCAAATTAGCAAATGAAGGAGAAACATTCTGTTGAATCCTTCATGAGGTAGCGTCCACCTTCATTCAGCGGGTCTACTGATCCATTAGTTGTTGAACAATGGATTAGTACTGCTGAAAAGATATTTTCAGTTCTTCAATGTTCTGAACATGATAAAGTCATATTAGCAGTGTATCTTTTGGAAGGAGATTATGATCAATGGTGGAATCTTATAAAGAATACGAGGCAAAGGGATGAAATTGAATCCATGGAATGGGACGAGTTCAAGAACTTATTTTTCAATAAGTAAGTCCCTCGTATTCTATGAAAAAATATGGAGAAGGAGTTTCTTGAACTAAAGCAAAATGATGATGAATCTGTTGGTACCTATGAAGTAAATTTTACCAGACATGCAAGGTAAGCTTCTGGTATTATTATCCAACCCGAGAGTAAGATCGATCGATTATTTAGAGGCTTAAAACCAAGTCTTTGAAGGGCGTTATCCATAAGGGACTTCAATAGCTATGAGGAAATCGTTCGATGTGCTCTCAAGGTTGAGATGGAGATTGGAGTAACCCATCAGTCATATGGGTTTGATAAGAAGAGGAAAATGGAATTCAAAGGAAAATATAAAGAGAACACTAAAAAGAAGATGAGCTTTCCCTTATGCTCAAAGTGTGGAAAGAAACATGGAGGGAGTTGTATTAAAGGGACAAGTAAATGTTTCAATTGTGGAAAGTAAGGTCATCAAGCATTTGAATGACGCAATGATGGGAAGAAGATTTCTAGTGATGCGAACAAAGAAAAGGATACACAGAGTGCACCTCCTACACTTCAATGTTACAAGTGCAAGGAAATGGGGCATTATGCCGATCAATGCCCTAATTCAAGGGTTTTTTATGATGATCGACATCAACAAACTCTTAAGGACAAAGAAAAAGGAAAGTCACATGCAATTACTATCGGCGATGTGGAGTACGACAACGAAGTGGTGAGAGGTACACTTACCATCCACTCTAAAGTAGAAAATGTTTTATTTGATTCTGGATCCACCCACTCTTTTATTTCTAAATAATTTTCTAAGGGTATCACCGTATTACCTCAATAATTAGATGTTGAGTAAGCTGTGACAACCCCTAATGGCACAACAGTCGCATCAAAGGTTTACAATTCTTCTCTGATTGAGGTTTTTGGGAAAGTGCTTCCTGCAAATCATGTGATCCTTCCTATAGTGGAATTTGATGTGATTCTTGGTATGGATTGTCTTTATTTATATAGAGCTCATATCCATTTCCAAAGAAGGGAAGTCACATTTCATATTCCAGATCAATCTATGATCGTCTATCGATGCAAGGATGAACATGACCTTCTAGTGGAAATTTCTTCCATCTTATGGGTCTTGATTCCACTAAATGAAGGTTATTTATCTCAAATGGTTGGTGAGAAACATACGATTAAGAATATGCCCATTGTACGGGATATTGACAATGTATTTCTGGAGTAATTGTGGGGTCTTCCACCAAATCGTGAAGTTGAGTTTTCAATAGAACTTGTACTGGGTGCTTTGCCTATTTCAAAGACACCTTATAGAATGGCCCCAATTGAGTTGCAGGAATTGAAGAAGCAACTCCAAGAGAATCTTGATAAAGGATTCATACACCCTAGTACGTCACCTTGGGAGCACCTGTTCTATTTGTTAAGAAGAAAGATGGATCAATGATACTCTGCATTGATTATCGAGAACTTAAAAAGATCACTATCAAGAACAAATATCCTCTCCCATGCATTGATGACTTATTTGACCAACTACGCGGAGCTCAATACTTTTCCAAGTTTGATATTAATTCAGGATATCATCAATTAAGGGTCAAAAGAGAGAATATACCAAAGACAACTTTCTGTACCATGTATGGACACTATGAATTTATAGTGATGCCATTTGGTCTTACTAATTCCCCTGCTATCTTCATGGATATGATGAATAGAGTCTTTAGAGACTATCTTGATCAGTTTGTGGTAGTATTTTTAGACAATATTCTTGTCTATTCAAAGATCAAGGAATAACATGAAGATCACTTGAGAATTGTATTGAAGACACTGAGAAAGAGAAGCTTTATGCCAAATTTACCAAGTGTGAATTTTGGCTTCAAAAAGTTGCATTTTTGGGTCACATAATCACAAAAGAGGCGATATCTGTGGATCCAGCAAAAACATAGGTTATTAAAAGATGGTCGAGACCAACAATAGTAACTGAGATCCGAAGTTTTCTTGGTTTGGCTGGATATTATCCACTTTTTGTGAAATATTTTTCATGTTTATCTAATCCACTCACCAAGTTAACTCGAAAAGGAGTTAAGTTCGTTTGGACGGAGGAATGTGAAGAGAATTTCAAGGAGTTGAAAAGAAGGTTATCCAGTGCACCTGTACTCGCACTTCCTTGTAGTGGAGAAAGTTTTTTGATCTACAGTGATGCATCCAAGAAGGGGTTGGGGTGTGTTCTTATGCAAAATGATATGTTGATAGCTTATGCCTCACGATAGTTGAAAATCCATGAGAAAAATAACCCGACTCATGATTTGGAGTTAGCTGCGGTAATCTTTGCATTATAGATTTGGAGGCATTATCTTTATGGAGAAAGGTGTGATATTTATACTGACCATAAAAGTTTAAAGTATATTTTCACACAAAAGGAGATGAATATGTTCCAAAGAAGATGGTTGGATCTGATTAAAGATTACGACTGCTCAATTCATTACCACCCTGGGAAAGAAAACAAGGTGGCAGACGCATTAAGTCGACAAGACCATGCCAGTTTATCCATGATGAGGATCACAAAAGATCCAATATTTATGGATTTTCAAAGGATGGATCTTGGAATTATAATGGATGTGGGAAAACCGTATTTTTCTCAAATGTATGTTCAACCATCTATACATGTGAAGATTAAAGAGGAACATAAAGAAGATATAGAGTTACAACAGAAGGTGAGAAATGTTCCTGAATTCAACCTTGATTGTGATGGGATAATAAAGTTCATGAATCGGGTTTGTGTTCCTCCCATCACAGAATTAAAGAAGGATCTACTGGATGAGGCTCATAGTTCTTCATTCTCTATTTATCCTGGAAGCATGAAGATGTATAGGGACCTGAAACAGTACTTCTGGTGGGATGGCATGAAAAGAGATGTTGTTGAATATGTCTCTCGATGCTTGGTTTGTCAGCAAGTTCAAGCTGAGAGAAAGAAGTCTAAGAGGATGTTATAACCATTACCCATACCAGAATGGAAATGGGAAAACATCACTATGGAATTTGTCACTAGACTTCCTAAAACATCCAAAGGCAATAATGTTATCTGGGTTATAGTTTATCGTCTTACGAAGTCGGCACACTTCATTTATATTAGAGAGGATTTCTCTCTAGATTAGCTTGCTAGGATATATGTAAATGAAGTGGTAAGATTGCATGGAGAACCACTTTCCATTATATCTGATCGGGATCTGAGGTTTACCTCGAAATTCTGGCGAAGTCTTCAGCATACTCTGGATATAGAGTTGAGTTTCAACACTTCTTATCATCCCCAGATAGACAGTCAGTCTGAGAGGACAATTCAAAATCTAGAAGATATGTTGAGATATTTCTCTATGGATTTCAATGGTGGTTGGGATCAACACCTACCTTTGGTGGAATTTTCTTATAATAATAGATTTCACTCCAGTATTCAGATGGCTCCTTATGAAGCTCTATATAGAAAGAAATGCAGGACTCCAACTTGTTGGGATGAAGTTGGGGAAAGAAAGCTATTAGGACCTGATCTTGATGATGAGATGGCAGAAAAGGTCAGATCTATTCAACAACACATTAAAGCTACACAGAGTCGACAAAAAAGTTATGCAGACAACTGAAGAAAAGACCTAGAGTTTGAAGTGGGTGATAAAGTTTTCTTACGAATATCTCCTTGGAAGAGAGTAATGATATTTGGAAAGAAGTTAAAGCTAAGCCCTAGGTATATCGGTCCTTTCAAAATATTGGATCATGTTGGGAAGGTAGATTACCGATTGGTGCTTCCACCAAATCTCTCTCAAGTTCACGATGTGTTCCATGTATCTCTCTTGAGAAAGCACATACCTGATCCTTCACATGTACTCAGCTCAGAAGTTGTACCGCTGGAACAAGATCTTTCTTATGAAGAACATCCGATAAAGATTCTCAATCGTAGTGAAAAAGTCCTACAGAACAAGACCACTAGCTTGGTGAATGTTTTATGGAGGAACCACCAATTAGAAGAAGCTACATGGGATCTTGAGGATATGATGAGGGAGAGGTATCCTCATCTGTTTGTTACAAAGTGACGAATTTCAAGGGCGAAATTTATTTTAAGGGGGGTAGAATGTAACACCCGATACTTTTTTGAGAAATATTTTGTTTTTATGTCATATAAATCATCAAATTAATCATTCACTACACACAACACTATCTTGGCTTGCATTACATGCAATCACGACCTTCCTCGATAGCGTGTGTAGTACGCAATACCGGGTTTCACTAAACAACGATATATTATTATGGACTAGCCATTATGAATAGTATTAACTACATTTTGAATTTTATAACATTATTATTCATCTTACACATTTTCTAGAACATGGTAAGAGAACAAAATAAATTTTTCAGGTAAAATAAGTTTTTTTCAAAAAATGCGGTTTTGCCGCCTTTTGATGGCACACCCACATTAAATCTAGTTTTTGACATGTTTATATGTTCAATTTGACAAAATAAAATTCTTCTTTTGAATCAGGATATAAAAATTTACTTTGGATAAATTTTTGATATTTTTCTGATAACTTTCATATGTTGATGAATTGTAAAAATAAGCTAATTTTTAATTAAAAAAACTTTTTTCATTGAGATAATTTATATGGTTAAATTATAATATTGAATGGTTTTAAATTATAAATAGATTATATTTTTACCATTTAATATAATGTATGTCATTATCATTGATTTCACATTGAATTCATAGGTAAAAACATTTCAATCTTTGGCAATGTTTTAACTTCAAAAACCTGTTTTCTTAACAATAGGATTAATTTTAAATTAATTACTGCAACTTATGTGCTTCGAATTTTGAAAAATTTATTCCATATTTAGAATCAGTGGGTCCAAATTATGTTAAGAGGATACTTTTTATTTTTTGGCATTATGAATAGTAACTACGGTAAATTTTATTTACCATAGTTAAAGGTAAATCGGGTAATTAAGGGTAAATATAAGATTATAAAATTACCCTAACACCTGAAAATCCTATTGGAGGACTAAAAGTAGACCCATATCACCTAATGGTCATATTAGATTCATTTAATGGACTTTTTTCCATGAAAAATAATTTAATTATTATTAAAACCAAAGAAAGTGACAACATGTCACTTTCTTAAATTTGATAAGTATAATAATTTTAATTTAGTGATAAACTTAATGAAACATCGAACATGAATAGATTCCAGAAATCTAATACAATTATCTACATCATATAAATTTATTTATAATTTTTAGGGATTAAATAATTATCATTAATTATGATAAAATAGTGATGTTGAAATTATTTTATTAATTATCAAATAAATGGTTTTAACAATATTAAAATAAATATTATATGAACTATTTAATGTGCTCCACTAATTTTCTAGATACATATGACATTTTATGAATCTATTAAAGCTTTTATTTAGAACATATCTTCTGTATATATTTTATTTAAATTCAAATAAATGAATAGTGTCAAAATTGACACTATTGTTATTTTATAAAAATAATATATTATAAAATTGTTTAAAAATCCCAAAAATATTGAAAAATTATAAATTAAAATTTATATGGTATACAATGTCATAAAGTGTCATATTATGGAAAATTCACAACACATATGTAATTATTTATAATAATTTAAAATTTAGAATATTATTACCACAAATAAAATTAAATTGATAAATAAGGATAAATCAAGTTTATAATGTTTAAAATAAATTCCTAACATGTCTAAATTTTATTGTTTGATGATATTACAACCCTATATCATCTAATATTATGATATGAGTCATTTTGGAAGTTTTTAAGTGGGGTTGGGGTTTAATATAAACTAATATTTCTTATATTTCCAAAGGTGCCCCTCTCCTCCATTATAAAAGGGCACCTCCTCCCTATCCTCCTCACACAAATTTGAGCCTTCATGCTCGGCCAAACCCTTCCCATTTCACTTCCCCACTTCCCTAGTAACATCCTAGAGGTCATGTTCTTCTTAAAAGACCAATTTTAGTACCTTAAGAAGAGGTCTCAAAGAGGCGCTTCAAAGAAGAGGTAATGTCTGTTACCGATTCATTCAACTTTATTTCTTCTTCCACTTATTCTTCTTTAGTTGTTTCATTATGAAGTAATAACATCAGTATCACTCATATACTAATATGTTATTATAAGTATTAAACAATCCTATTTCACCATCTATCCATCCTACGGAAAACGAAATCACTGTGCGTGCGTACGTACGGAATACCATCTCCACGCCATGGTGTAATCTATTTTCCACATCCACCTTAAATGGATAGGTATAATGGTGTAAATAACAACTATATATGATTATTGTAAAGTGATATTTATTCTTAAATATTATACATACACTCCAATACAATTCCATGATCATGGGAACGATATCATCGCTCGTGCGTACGTACGGAATACCGTCTCCACGATGTGATGTGACTCATTCTACATGATTTTCATTGCATAATGATTACATAAATGAATTGAGTTAATAAATATGATATATATTAAACTAATTCTATTCTGTAAATGAGGTATCTATAACCTAAAAATAATAATAAGAATTTATTCGACAAAACACGCATAAGAACAAAAAGCAATAAACACCCGAATAACAAGTAACAATGAAATATTACTAATAAGAAGCTAAGCATATGACCATATCTGATATCATAAAAATAATTATGATTCTGGAATAAGTCAATGACATTATTTAAATAATTATACAGGAGTTTCGAACACTTACGAAGAAAATCGGACCTAAGGTAAGGGAAAATCCCGCAATCTCATTTTTATCCGTGATTGTTTATACTTCAGAATTTACTGGGGAATATTTATCATCCACGTACATGTTTATTAAATATTTAATATTATTTCTATCCTCATACAATTTTTTAAATCCAATTTTACCCTTTCGTGAGTTTTTAGTAAAATATATAAAAGGAATCTTTTGTCGTTTTTCGTACGAGGTACTTTTTGACTTTTCTGACATAAGTACGAGAAGAATGTTTTTTTAAATTATACAACATGAATGGATTTTTAGAACATTATTTCCATGAAACTTCCTTTACAATTTTTAAAGTTGATTTTTAATCAACTTCTTTTAGTTCAAAATTATATGTCATGTTACGAAAGGAAAATGTTTTTGAAGTAGAAAGGTTATTTTCCTCAAGAATAGAGTTCAAGTGTTTTATCAAAATTATTTTCCTTGTAAGATAATATAGGGTTCTATTGATATCCCTATTTTTACATTGATTTGATTATGTTATGATGAAATTATTTTTACAATATCATTTTATGGATTATATTATGATGGCATGATGTTTAAGAATCCCATTTTTATTACTTGTGTTATGCTATGATGTATGATTTATGATATTGTGGCACACATAAGAATGGTATCATTATGAGATGGGTGGGACCTATATATTCGTCCAATGCATTGGGTAAAGATTTATATCTCATGAGATAGACATGGCTGGAACAACAGGTTAAACCAGTTCAGTGAAACAGGACTGAAACGAGGAGTGAACTCGTTTCAGAAATTTACATTGTCCACTAAGATAGTCTTGGAAATGTGTCTTGACTACTAAGAAATGATTTTCTATGATTATGTGTGTATTCCACAAAGTTTCATGTTTTATGTTATGATTATTGGGATTACATATCACTACTATTATTTATCCCATGTTATGAAATTATGATCTCTCTTACAGGTTAAGATTTCCAAAATTATATGTTCTTATCAATATGATTTGATTGATATTTCCTTTGTTTACCTTTACTGAGCATTTGAGCTCACCCTTTTGTATGTTTTCTTTTCCCCATGTTAGGAAGAAGGATATTAAGTAGGATATGCCAAAAAGGGACTCTAGATATGATGAAATAAATGGGAGACAACGTAGATGATTTATGAACCAGTTGTTTTTGTTTCCCAGTTTCTAAATACATTATACCTATACGGTCCTTTCATGGTTTTTTTATATGTTATAATAAGTATGCTTCAATTTTGAAATAATAACCATGTATGTAAAGTATGGGTCGTTATACCTCTCAAGCCCATTGGATCTTACAAATTCTATATAAATAATCTCCAAACATCCCTCCTTTATTTATAGAATCCTTAACTTGGGTATAAGGAAATTTGAGAAATCCTTTTGGATCAAATCAAAAAAAGTTACCCAATTTAGATGTAACATCTTATTTCAAGTTCCTTCCCATTATTTTCCTTCTCCACTCCCTATGATCTTATTATTATATTATTAAATAAAAAAATATAATAAATATACTTGTATTTTTTATTATAATTATTTTAACTACACATAATCACACATCCATCTAGTGTATACGAGCATTATGTTTCTCTGTATGGCGAAGTACTGCCTCATAAAACGATGATTGTTTAATTTTATTCTACCTCCTCTCATGGGGTCCATTATGATGAAACTATATTAATATATGATATATATTATATTAATATTTTCTCTATTATGTTGTATTCTTAATAAAAAACATACCTTTATACTTTTTGATGACGTGTAAATAAGATAATTTCATTTGAGAAAATATGGACTACCGCCCCTCAATGTGATAAGGCTCATTCATACTATACTAGGAACGTATAAAGGATGTTTTTAATAAGTCTATGATACATATATTAAATTAATTTAACAATGGTATTATAATTTATATTTATACCATTTTATTATTAATTTATTAATATGACAAAGAAATGAATGTAGCGTTCATGCGTACGTATGGCCCACTGTCACCATGAATGGTTTATTTTATTTCTTATCTCCAAATATTTTGTATATTATAAATACATATATACTCTATATATTTATATATATGATATATAAATCATGAATAATATTATGGAGATGAGTTACCCTGACCACATGGACAATTTATATCAAAAACAAGTTCATTTTCAACTCAAGTACCGAATGTTGATAAAACGAATGATATGAACATAGATAATTATTTATTTTATATAACATGGTAATAAGTGATAAAAAAGAAATGATAAACCTGAAAAAGGTTCTCAAGTAATTATAAATTAACATAAGTTTTTTATTCGGTAAAATAATGATAGTACATCATGAGTTAGACTCGTGGTAAGGGACTTCGTCTTAATCTCAATTCATTGAAGAATATTTTGATAATATACACCAACTTATTTTATACGGTGCATAATAATCCTTTTTTACTTTTAATTTCAATTAATCAGAGTCTTTTTTCTATAAAAAATATTACTAAAGGAAAAAAAAGTAATTTTTTTAACATATGCGGCTAAAATGACTCCTCTGCAGCCGTAATCATTATTTGATATTTGGATTACTCTATAAGCCTTATTGTTTTTTAATGTAAAAGAAATAACTTTATTACCTTATTGGGTGTTTTGGTATTAAAAATGGTTTTGAAATTTAATTTACTATTTCAATATCTTGAAATGACCTCCTTTGATTGAAAATGAACTCTTATGGTTGAAATGTTAAAAATTGTAATCTTTTATGTGTTAAGATTATATCATGGTTCTTAGAAATTTGATGGGTTGTTACATGATAAACCAATGGTGGGTGGTTACATGATAAACCAATGACTGGTGGTTTTGTGATAAACCATGGATGGGTGGTTACGTTATAACCTCCAATCCATTGGGTATAGAAGTCAGTTGTATGGCTATTCCATTTATAGATATGTGTGCAAGTCAACCATATGGTTATTACATATATGTATTTTTATGTCCCATGTTACCTTTATAACTGATAATTTTATTTATATGGGATCATTGGTAATATTTGTTTCACAAAACAGGTAAGAAATTAGTTTATATTTATTGAAATATATTTCCATATTTTTAAAGGTGAAAAGTATTACATTATGATAAAGTATTCATGGTTTTCATGTTTTCCCAAGGAAAATAGTTTTCTATCATTGTATATCCCTTACAAATCATTTTATACTAATCCCATGTTTTGATATGTTTTTCACATTACTTAAAGAATAATAGATTCAAGGATGGGATCATGAAAAATTTATGTTGTTAAATCATGAAACAATACCAATATTATTTATAAAGGGTTGTTGTTTTATGAAAAAATGGATAGTGAGAAGAAGTGTCTACTGGAAATATTTATGTTATTATGTATGAGTTATGACCTAATTCTTTAAATATTTATACCTGAAAAAATAGTTGATGATATTTAAATTCAAATTAATGAATTATCTCAATATAATCTAATTTTTTAGGTTGGGGATTTACAATATGATTTTATCAAGGGCGATGGAGGTGGATCTCTGATATATGACCACTCTACACTAGTATCACAACCTAGTGGCATGCCCCTAACTTGAAAAAATGTGGAATGGTAAGAAAACACATATGTACATATCCATCCAATAGTAATATTTTCGACACTTATTGTCACTAAGTCCATAATTATAGTTTGGGAATGGATGTTTATATGCACTTTTATAGTCATGGATACATATCTTTGATGGACAATATACAGTAAATAGATGCCTTGAAGTGCACTGAGCTCTGGACATAGGCCTCTGAAGTTAATTAGATACATGCATTGGATGAGTTTTAATGAAGGTTTATATAGTCCCTACTAAAGTGAGAGGTACCATATTTTTTACATCATCTATAATAAATTCATTACTTGATATAGGTTCATCAAACAATTTTAAAAAATACCTATTTTTAATGTGCTGAATCTTATAACAGATCCCATTTCATTTGTTATAGAGCTAATGATACATATTTTAAGGAGGTAAGACTAGGGGTATTTATGTTTATCTTATTCTATATCAGTTTATGACATGAAGTTAGTAAGGTATTTTCTAGTTATTAATTCTGATTGTTTTAACATCATCAATAGGATAGTTTTATTGGTTTCCCATTATGTTGATATTTATTTTTATCATCATAAATTTTTTTCCCAATTACTAATGGGATCTCATTGTTGATTCACCGAGAGTGGGATGGAGGTTTGGTTATGTTATACCATCCTGTCCAAAGACCAGTAGTCTATTGTCTATCATTATATATGTTTCTAATGATGATTCCTTATTTTGTGATCTTCCTTTAGTTGTTTATGAATAACCGGATGTCCTCCCAGATGATTTATCTAGTCTCATTCAAGATATAGAGAGAGATAAATTGAATTATTGATCTAGTTTTTGGTATTCATCCAAACATAATACACTCTTATATTATGTAACCATTCGAGATGAAATCTATTATGATCATATTGGATGTTCTAATAAAGGTTGTCTTTTTTCTCACTAGTATTTTATCAAGCGGAGCCCCCCAGTTTTATTACCAACAATGAAATATATTCACATAATTTGGGTGTGGACTATTGAATTTTAAACTAGGTGGATATTAATATTAAGTACCATTCACTCCATGTGGATGACTTGTTTGATCAATTTATGGTGGGAAGTATTTTATGAAAATCTATCTTTAGTTAGGGTATCATCAAATCATAGGTAAGGATTATAATATTTCATAGACTTATTTTTAGAGCAGATTTTACTATTTTTAATCTATTGTAATTAATTTTCATCTAAAAATTTTTCACTTTGTATTTAATGCTCTGATTAACCAGATATTCTAACAGTATATATAAAACATTATTATTGTTTTTGTGGATGATATCATGGTTTATTCGAGATCTGAGCATGATCATGTGCACAATTTGAATCTAGTTTTGTAGACCATGAGAAGTCACCTCTATTATTAAAAACATTTGTAATGAAATTTATTGATTTAGTAAGACATGTTCTTATCTCACATGATTTAAGTGAATTTTGAATTAGTCGACCATAATAAGACGACGCTTATACTTTCATGGAAATATCCACAAGAAAAACTTCAATATACAGTGATTCCTAGTTGTAATTGGTTACTATAAGTTGTTCTTAAATGATTTATTGATTGGGAATCAACAATTTCCACTCTAAAAAAAGGGATATCTTCACATAGGAAAACAAATTTCAAACGAATTTTCTCTAGTTAAAATCGCTTCTAACATTGGCTCATATTTTGATATCTCCAAGGCTCAGTATGGGTTCTATGGTAATCTGTGATGATTAGGGTTTTAGTTTGGCTTTTTTCTCATAAATAGTGATAATATTGTGGCCTATGTATTTTTTTCATCCTCAAACACATCAAAAAAATGACACCTCTCATAATTTATAGCTTTCTTGTCATTTTTCATGTGCTTAAGTCTCAGTCGAATACTCTTTTTGTAGAGAGGTTTATTTTATTTTCTTCTAATAAGAATATTATATATTTGTTTTTTATAGAGGAATCCAATATTATATATAAGTGGTGGGTGGAATACCTATAGAAACTCAACCTCTACATTTATAATACCTTCAGTAATGGTACTGTTATCACAGACACTCTTAGTAGGAAGGATGAACCACATCATGTATTGGAATCAAGGAAAAAGTGGATCATTATGGTTCTATTTTCAAAATTTGATCTACATGCATGATGGTGGCGGATGATTTATGTATTATTCTAACCAATTTTCAGTTATCATCGCCACTATGGTATTTTATTATATTGGTTCAGCAGTAGGATGTTGATTAAATGGACTCATGGAAACAACATATGGTGTTGTCACAAATCGAGTAAGGATGCCATCCAACAAGGCACCTAACTCGACATGTGATAATTCCTGAATTGTGTTCATGATCCTTATGAGCTTGAAATATTATTTTATAAAACAAAATTTTTAAAATGGGATGACTTATACAAATAAATAGATAGTAACAAAAACCAAACACGATACACAACAATAAAAGCAATAGTTAAGATTAAAAATATATAAAGACCAAATATTGTTACAAATGTTGATGAACAAATAGAAATATAATACAGAACAAAATTTAAACAACACAACATGATCTACATGTGACATCTTGGTCACCACCAAACATAATACTAACTGACTCCAAACTCAAATAGAAATAAATTCTTAGACATTCAATATAGCATCATTTTATCGATGCTGAGTGGCGCAATTATGGTGTGAGATTAAACAGCTTAGTATGTAATCACCATAGGGTCCATACACTTCCTTTCCAAAAAATTAAACAAAAATAGTTTTAAATTAATATATAAAATAGAATTTCAGTCATTTTATATAGAAAAACACATTTTTCCATGATTTCCATTTTTAAACCAACACATGCATATTTTATTTTTTAAAACAATCTAACAATCCAAAAACCTAGTTCAAAACAAAAAATAAAAACAAATATCTATATTATATTACCAAAATAGGGATATAAAATAAGTTAAGTTTCAAAGAAATTATATATAAACAAGTAAGGAAAATATACACATGAAGTAGAAATTAAAACAACATACATATAGTAAATCATGGTCATTTCTTAAACATATCTGGAGGCAATCCATGTACGTTCTCAGTTTGGACTCACTTTTATATGTATAGTGCATATCCATAGTTATTAACCAAATGGAAACAAAACTAGACAATCCGGTTGTACATACCACGTGTCCATTCATAAAATCCATGTGTTATAACCATTGTAATCGTGGTTGATATGAAACCGTCACTCACCCCTCTGTAAAACACCTATGAATCCCATGATAATAGCGCATGGTGATTGTGAATGTCCTCACAAGTCTGTCTCACCTAATCCCACATCCACCGGGCATTCCAACCCAAACACAAACACCACCTATTTGATTTCCCTATCCTTGGTGAATCTTTCATAGAGGTTCCCATCTTACAATAAGCCATTCATATGAGCCAATTGACTAGTCACATCATTTTTTAAACCCACATTTTCAAACATCAAAAATATTAATAGGGCCCTCATTCTAACCATATATCAATTCATATTAAAAAATGAATAATAGATTAAAACTAGTCATTTATATCACATTAACCATCAAAAAAATCAAATTATTATGAAACACCAACCAGTTCTACACATCGCATCACTTTAAAACCAATAATCCTATGATGACACAATGTTCTAACTGGGCATTTAACATTTCCAAATCCCAATAAATTTACAAAAAACTTACAAAACTAATCCGAAAATTTCAATGAATATGAATGTTCAAACTTATCATTTATCATTTAAAAATTAAAATACTTTTACAAAAAAAATACCAAGCTAAGTGAAAACATGAAACAACACGAAAAGTGTAAAACAGACCCATATTCCAATTATTCACCAAAATATTTTCCAAAATAAAAATTATTTCATTTTTTTAGAGAAAACATTTCAAGTAATAATTAATGTCCCTAAGAGCATGAAATTCACTATGTTGAAGTCAAGGAACTATTTTAGGAAAAAATTATATAAGAGAGGAGGATACACTGGAAGTCTTGGTTCACGTAAACATTATTCCCAAGGGCCATTATCATTTCTTATCCATCCATATGTTCTCCTAGTTTTTATATAGATGCACCGATATCTAATGACACTCTTCATGTATCCATAAAATTCCCCAAAACCCCATATTTTATTATGAATCATCAATTTCTTTAGAACATACACATCAACCCACACATGAACTTCACACCATAAAAGTCTCCAGTTTCCATATAAAACCTCTAACTCATAACCCAAATTCATTTTCAAATCATAACCATGGCATAAAAACACCTAAAGCAACCATTTTCAATTTAAATATTCAATTTTCATTTTATCATACATCTTGAATGAATTTATATATATATATGTAATAATATGAAACCATTTAGAAATTCTTTCTCAGCCATATGCCATCATAAAGACATAGAATAACAATTTATACTAATATAGAAAAGGAATTATTGTAAAATAATTAAAAAAATAATGTAAATATCATGAATCAGTGGAATGATCTCGAAAGAACATTGATGGAACCACCAATTCAACAACATCTGAATTCAATAGTACATTTTGAGAACGACGAATACACCCAAAGGGACAATATTCACATATTAGCATCAAAAAATTCATATCAAATAATTTAACCCTAATCTTGGGGTTTTCCCAAGATAGAACCAACCATGAAAACAATAAAAAACTAATAGGGAACAAAAATGAGAAATGTAAATCCACCAAAACTCATGTAAAAATACCTATGAACCTTCATACATCTTACATGAATTTAAATATATATAATTATATAAAACTATTTAGAAATACTTTCTCTCCCATATTCCATCATAAAAACAAAAAAACAATTTTTACTAATACAGAAAAGGAATTATTGAAAAATAATTAAAACGGTAATGTAAATATCATGAATCAATGGAATGATCTTGAAAGAACATTGATGGAAACAGCTAACTCAACAACATATGAATTCAAAAGAACTTCTTGAGAAGGTCAAATACACCCAAAGGTAAAGTCTTCAAATCTTAGCATCAAAAAAGTCAAATCCAATAATTTAACACTAATCGTAGGGTTTTTTCAAGATAGAACGAACCATGAAAATAATAAGAAACTAATAGAGAAGGAATATTAGAAATTTAAATCCACAAAAACTCATGTAAACATACCTAGGAACCTTCATGGAGCTTCAATGGAGGAAGGGGGGAAACGGATAATAGTCTCATGGATCCCCATGGTGTGCCTTGGTCAAACAAGTTTGGAGAAAACTGAAGTTGGGTTAATAAAATATAGAGGAAAACATGGTATATCACACTTTCAATAACCTAGTAAATGAACACTATTAGGGATCACTATATGAAAATTTGATCACTAGCAGTGAAGAACCTTCTAGAGAGATGGAAAACCCCATACCGACTGCATGGTCTCCCAAACTGTGCGCCAACAGTGCTAAATTCCACCTTAAAAATGGGTAGCCTACATTCATTATTTCTTTGTGGTTTTCAATAACTATATAGAATACATGAACCAAGAAACATTCTCTAGAATCTAGTTTCATGGTTTACCCCTGACCTTATATAGTTCGGGCCAATCCATGATCCAACCATTAATGTATAACTATGCAAGAATAAAATGAACTTGAAACATCCTATTCCTTAATAGACCGCATGGTTAACCACAAAATTGTGCACAAAAACCATGCACAAGATAAAAAAAGCTACCTAAACACCATCCAATAGAACAAAATCCATCAAAATAATTAAAAAATAAAATTTCAAGATATTGGTTAGACAATTCTCCCCACAACAAACACGTTATTCCCTGATATTTTCTCTTAGACACATAAGGAACAAATGTAAATCCAAAACATGAACAAAGTTGAATGAAACTAGGAACTGTGGGGTGACCATTTACTCCAAAAATCAGACTTTATCTACTATAAGAGAGAAAAAATTGAAATAACCATGGAAAAGGAACATGGTTCTCCCCAATACAAGAAACTAAATTGGGAATTCAACATTGAGACTCTCAACAACACCACCCCAGGTCGACTTGTAATGACCTAGAATTTCCATGTAATTTTTTTTAAATATATGGGATTTTTATGAGTCTGCAAAAGTTGACGGCGCATGATTCTGAGGCATGGAGTGCCTATAATGAATTTCTGAAATTTATTTCGGGTACACTCAGTAAACGTGTGAGCAGGTTTCTCTAACAATTGAATCGGTGCTCGAAATTGATATTTAAGGGCACCATTGATCCCGCGGCGCCGTTATGCACTTAAGAAGACTTTCACCTCAATGACAGTTGGTCAAGGGTGAAAGACAATTTTTGGGTTTTTTGTGGAAATAATAAAATAAAATAAACATCATTTTATTTTATTTTGAGCTTCCATGTGGATATTTAAAGTGGAGACCACCTAAACTAAACCTCCCATGAGAGGTTATAGTGGTGGGTGTGGAGACCCAAAGCATGATGTACATGGACATTACATTACTTGGGCGGAATACTTAATACATAACAAAAACAGACTCTCAGTGACCTATTAGTTTAGTTCCTTTGGAAATTTGAAACATAATCTTCTAATCATGGTGAAAGATCTTAAACATCTCCCATAAATATCTTCCCCTTTTGTTTTCTTACCTAAAACCTTTCTTTTTATCCTTGAAAAAAAACATAAAAATAGTGAGATCAAATGCTCAGTAAGGGTAAACATGGAGAACATAAAAACAATCTATAAACATTTGAATGTAAAAACATAAACATAAGCAATGACATAAATCTTGGTAGTACATAAGGCATAGATCCTAAAGGAAAATTAATCATGATAAAATTGTATGGGAATAAAACATGTAATTGTGGAAATCTATTATGAAAATGTTATGATTTCCATAGTATCCAAGGCATTGTTCCCAATACCATCATAGTGGAAAAAGTCCATTACTGAACCGGGTTTACTTGTCGTTACAGCCCTGTATTACTGAACTGGATTCACTTGTCATTCCAGCCATGTCTATATCATGAGATATAAATCTTTAACCAATGTATTGGAGGGAGATATAGGTCTCACCCATCTCATAATGAAATCATTATTTCGTGTGCCACAAAACAAACCTAAATCATTCATCGTAACCCAATGAATAAAATGGGTTTTGTATACGTCATCCCATCATAACATAATCTATATAAAAAAATGGATATGATTCCATAATAAAAAAAATAAAACCAAGTAAATAATAGGGACATTATAAATGAATCATATTAAATAATTTCATCTTATATGGAAAATAGTTTGGACAAAATACTTGAAATGAATTCTTGAGGAAAATATCCTTTCTTATTCAAAATCATTTTCTTTTCACAAAATGCCATGTAATTTTAAAATAAAAGGATTTTTTGAAAATAATAATGAAATATTGTAATGTAAGATTCATGAAAATAAGACGTTATGAAACCATAAAAATCTGTTCATGCCGTATAAGTTAAAAAAACATTCTACTCGTACTTTTAACAGAAAAGTCAAAAACTACCGCATATGGTAAACAAAAGAAAGATTCCTTTCATAACACAGATTAAAAGTAAAATAAGGGTAAACATGACTTTAAAAATACATGAAAGAATATTAAAAACTTTATTAAAAACATTTTATGGACATGGATGAAAAATATAACCCCAGTAAATACTTAATTATAACCAATCTTGGATAAAAATGATATTGAAAAATTATCCCTTACCTTATGTCCAATATATTCTATATGTGTATGAGAATTCTGTATAGTGGGTATAAACATATTATTAACTTGTAACAGAACCATAATAATATTTATGATATCATATATGATTCACATAGGACTTTATATTACTCGTTCATTTGTCGATTCCATGTTAAAGCAACATTTTGTGTAAAATCGTTTCATTTATCGTCCGTGTTTTTACTTATAATTATACATATGATTACTTAGATCATGATTACTTACATAAAAAATGTAAAACATTATTTATATATAAAATATATTCATAATATTCATATATATAATATATCGATAAATGGAATGAAATACACCATTCATGGAGACGGTAGGTCGTACGTACGCATGTACGCTGTTTTCGTTTCATTATTAAATTGAATAGAAGTAAGTAAATAACATATACATAAATCCAGTATCATTAATATGTCATATATTCCATGATTATTTATATATATATATATATACTTTATAATCATTCTTTAATGGTTAACACGGAGAATGGATCTTATCGCGTCGTGGAGACGGTAATCCGTACGTACGCACGAGCGATGATATCGTTCCCATAATTATTAAATGGAATTAGAGTGGATGATATAATATCTCATAAATA
The DNA here is from genome assembly GCA_963277665.1 of Viscum album. Classification (NCBI taxonomy): domain Eukaryota; kingdom Viridiplantae; phylum Streptophyta; class Magnoliopsida; order Santalales; family Viscaceae; genus Viscum; species Viscum album. The sequence goes on along the minus strand of OY728135.1, from coordinate 595,155,267 downwards.
GTATCACGTTATAATAACCATATATAGTTATTATTTACACCATTATACCCATCCATGTATTGTGGTGGTGGAAAAATAGTTTACCCTGAGGCGTGGAGATGGTATTCCGTACGTACGCACGCGCGGTGATTTCATTTTCCGTAGGAGGATAGAAGGTGAAATAGGGTTGGATAATATTTATAATAACATATCAGTATATGAGTGATATTTATGTAATTAACTTATTACTAAACAACAAAGGAATAGGAATTAGAAGAAGAAATGAACATGAAAGAATCGGTAAAGGATATTACCTCTTCTTCGACGCGCCTCTTCTAAAACTCCTCTTAGGGCACTAATGTAGGACTTTGAATATGACCAGGACATCTAGTATGTTTCTAAGGAAGTTTAGAAGAGATATTTTCAGGGTTGTTCTGAGATAGAAGGATCAAAATGGTGTAATGAGGAGAGGGAGGAGGTGCCCTTTTATAAGAGGGGAGAAGGACACTTTTGGAAACCTCTAAAATATTAATTTATAATAAACTCAAAACCCCACTTAAAAACCTCAAAAAAGACTCAAATATGAATCTTAGATGGGATAGGGTGGTAATCTCAACAACCAATAATATTTAGACATGTTTTTAATTTATTTTAAACCTTATCAACTTGATTTATCCTTATTTAATTTATTTAATTTTATTTGTGGTAATAATATTCTAAATTTTAAATTATTATAAATAATTAATTATGTCTTGTGAATTGTCTATAATTGGATACTTTATTAAATTTTAGACCATATAAATTTCAATTTTTAATTTTAAAATGTTTTTGTGATTTTTAAAAACTTTTATAATATGTTATTTTTATACAATAACAATAGTGTCAATTTTGACACTATTCATTTATTTGAAATTAAATAAACTCCACGTAGAGGATATATTCAAACCAAAATATTTAATAGACTCCTAAAATGTCATAATAATCTAGAAAATTTGTGTAGAATATTAATTAGTTCATATAATATTTATTTTAATTTTTAAAAAACCATTTATTTGATATTTCTCTTAATAAAACAATTACTACATCATTTTTGTATAATCATTTAATATAGATATTAGTTGCATAAAAAATAAAAATAAAATACTCTGATTATTTTAAATCTAATTTCATTCAAAATAATACTTTTACTAGAATTTATCATCTTAAAATCACAACATGTAAATTGTTATATTTATTAAATTATGAATGTGACAACATTGACATCATTTTAAATAAAATATCGTAAGTGTCATAATCGATTTTATAAAGCTCAAAATGGTCAAAAATTCGACGATTGGATGGTTATGGTTTAGATATATATGACCAATAATCGTTTTTTTATTTTTTGGGCCTTTTAATGGGTATTAGTATTTTAATAAAAACTATATTATTTATTTTCCACTAAATATATAATTTCTGCATCATTAATGTATAATCTATTAAGGTAATTAAATATATCATAAAAAATAAAAATAAATTACCATAACAAATAAAAACATTTTATATTTAAAATGGGTATTTATAATCAAATTTTTATTCTGTATAACCTTATATTAAAAATACTTTAATTATTAACGTTTGAGTGAGACATATTTCACTCTCTTTAAAATAAAATAAATTAAACGTCTTAATCACATCCAAGTGGGTTCCAATGGATTCAATTTAGACCCAAATATTCCTTATAACGAAATATAATCATCCAATTATATTATGACATGTGTTTGGGTAATTTTTTAATATTATATTTACCCTTAATTACCCGATTTACCTTTAACTATGGTAAATAAAATTTACATTAGTTACTATCCAAAGTGCCCAAAAATAAAAAGTATCCTATTAACATAATTTGAACCTACTGATTCAAAATATGGAATCCATTTTTTCAAATTCAAATTACTCAAGTTGCAGAAATTAATTTAAAATTAACTCTGTTGTTATGAAAACAAGTTTTAAAAGTTAAAACATAGAAAAAGATTGAAATGATTTTACCTATGAATTCAATGTAAAATCTTTGATAATTACATACATTATATTAAATGGTAAAAATATATTCTATTTATACTTTAAAACAATTAAATATTATAATTTAACCATATAAATTATTATGATGAAAAAAGTTGTTTTTAATTAAAATATAGCGTGTTTTTTCTATTCATTAAAATATGAATGTTATCAGGATAATATGAAAAATTTATCCAATGTAAATTTTTATATCCTCATTTCAAAGAATAATTTTTTTTATCATATTTAACTTAAAAAAATATCAAAAACTAGATTTAAATTTGGTGCACCATCAAAAGGCGGCAAAACTGCATTTTTTTAAAAATACTTCTTTTATTCGAAAAATTAATTTTGTTCTCATACCTCGTTTAAGAAAATGTGAAAGATGAAGTATAATGTTATAAAATTTAATATGCGGTTAAGAATATTCATAATGGATAGTTCATTATAATATTATAACAATATATTGTTGATTAGTGAATCTCGGTATTGCATACAACACACGCTTTATAACAATATATTGTTGTTTAGTGAAACTCGGTATTTCATACAAAACACGCTTCTGAGGAAGGTCACTATTGCATGTAATTCAAGACAATTCAGGGTTGCGTGTAGGGAAAGCTTCCTTTGGTGTTTTGTATAACATACCCAAAATATAGTTCAATTATACATTGATCAAAATCTATACATAGTGTTGTGTAAAATGAATTTTATTCAAAAGAACATGAAATTTGTACACCACAAGCTAAGAATAGTGTTTCGTATACTGCAAGCTAATATGGTGTTGCGTATGGTGCAAGCTAATCTTGGTGAAGAATACAACAAAAGACATCAATGAAATTAAAAGGAATAATTTTCATAAAATCTCAGGGTGTTACATTCTACCCCCTTAAAATGAATTTCGTCCTCGAAATTCGTTGGGGTTATAAATGGTTTACTACTGAAAAGTTTATTTTATAGAAACCCTCATCATAAAATGGAATACTAAAACTTAATTTTAGTAACTAAAGTATGAAACGTAACAGTTACCCAAATTAACTCATCACTGGGTTTCCACATAGGTGAACATCGGTGAAAATATGGATATGGAAGAGAAATCTAACTATCATGTTCTGATGGAGAGTGGTAGAGAACATGGCTATGAAAAAGCCAACAATCACAAAGCCATAAATTTGTGATGATCTAAGGTATCATCTGATTCATCAGATATGATGGCACTAGGAAAACATTTTTGGTTATCAAGATCATTTCCCAAATGTTGAAAAACTTTGGAATTAAAATAAATACTTACTTGATTTTGGTACAATCTCATTGTTGCTCGTGCCTTGAACAATTTTCACTTCATCTCTTAATGAAATGAAGTTGAATTTGTCTTTCGTGAAACATTATCAGATCCTGCGATAGAATGATAGGTCATTCCATCTGTCTCAAACATAAGGTTATCAAAAGTTATATACATAAGTCCATCATATGGTGAGATTAATCGTATATGGTTCCAGAAATGTACTTATACTTAATCTATCATACCACTTAATAAAATAAAACTAGTTTTTACTAACCAGAGACTTCCTGTAGGCCAGTGGTAGGCGATAAAGGCTTGTCGCAATTTGGATGTGGGTTCAATTCCCGTAACCTTGTCCGACGTAATGGGTTGTCGCCCATCCTACGGGTTGTCCTTTTTCTAAAAAGTATAATATTATAACATTTTAGAAATAATATCAAAAAGTTCTACTCTTAAAAAATATTATATGATGTCCAACTTAATACATTCCATCCTTTAGGCTTATCCAAAATACTTCTATCCAATCCCATTGTATAAAGAAAACGATGTGAATACCATAATCATGTATTCTCTTGAAACATGAATTATCATAGAACCTTAGTGAAAACATGAATGTTGTCAAATTTTAACTCTTTCCACAAACCAAAATCCAAAAAAAATTATATTCTCAAATCATGATATCACATTGTTCTAATATCAGTCTTGAACTCATTAATAATATCAAACATATTACTTTCTCTTTATCCCTTCATTATGTGCATATCATCTGCTTTCCAAATATATTTTAATCACTTTTCATGGTTACTAGTACCATATTTTTATGACAAACCATAAGGGACCAATACATAGATATTCCAATATACCATAAAATTATCTCAACAACATTATTCTTCAATTCTAATACATAATACATTCAAGTCATCCTCTTAAATTATTGGCATGTAATAGGTCCTTCCTTGATTTATAAGTAACCTCTTAGGTCAGGGCATTGAGTTGGGTAATGCTCATGTTTTCCATAGATAAGACATTGGACTCCATAGCAGTCTGTCACTCTATGACCCTTTTCCTCACATAGATAACATCTTCCTCTCCATTTGAGATATTACTCAAGGTTCTTCTTCCCTTCTTTAGAAATCTCAATCTTTCTTTATCTATGATCCTCACTATGTGAACATGCATAAAATTAAATCTTCCTCTTATTTAATGAATTATGAATACCATTAAAGTTCATGTTGTTAACCATATATTGCAATGTCTGATTCGGCATAATCATAATATCATTCTCTCTAGGAATTACACTATTTCGCTGCTCATAGTCACCAATTTGTCCATCAGATTCAATGTTAACCTAATTCCTTATGCTTACCTCTATTAACTAAAACCAGAAACCATTGTGTAAGAAATAGTTAAAATAATGAGGAACAACATAATCATAATAAGTCACTTATAGGATGTATATCATATGACACCTTCTTTAACCTATGACATCTTAGGTTCACCCTAGGTTATTCATGATCGTAAAAATAATTCTAGGACTGTAACCTATAGTTATACTAAACCATAGGGACATCCCTAGACATACCTTACAAATATCTATAGGGATCTCACTAAAGTTTTCACATCCTAGTTGCCAAAGGTTTACTAAACCTTTACTCTGATACCAACTGTAGAGACCCAATGCTTGACGTATATGGACATTACATTACTTGTGCGGAATACTTAATACATAACAAAAATAGACGCCCAATGACCGTATTAGATTAGTGTCTTTGGAAACACGGAACATAATCTTCTAATCATGGTGAAAGATCTTCAACATCTCCCATAAAGATCTTCCCCTTTTTTTCTTACATAAATCCTTTACATATATCCTGGGAAAAAACATAAAAAGGGAGAGCTCAAATTCTTAGTAAGGGTAAACATGGAGAACATAAAAACACTCCATAAACATTTGAACGTAAAAACATGAACATAAGCAATGACATAAATCATGGCAGTACATAAGGCATTGATCATAAAGGAACATTAATCATGATAAAATAGCATGGGAATAAAACATGTAATTGTGTAAAACCATTAATCGCATGCTATGATTTCCATAGTATCCAAGAAATTATTTCTAAGGCCATCATAGTGGACAAATTCCATTACTGGACTGAGTTTACTTGTCGTTCCAGCACTGTATTACTGAAGCAGATTCACATGTCATTACAGCCATGTCTATCTCATGAGATATAAATAATTACCAAATAAATTGGAGAGAGATATAGGTCCCACCCATCTCATAATGAAATCATTCTTTCGAGTTCCACAAAACTAACATAAATCATTCATCATAACCCAATGAATAAAATGGGTTTCGTATACGTCATCCCATCATAACATAATCCATATAAAATAAATATTATGATTTGATAATAAACAAAATAAAACCATGTAAATAATAGGGACAGTATACATGAATCATATTAAATTATGTCATCTTAGATGGAAAATAGTTTGGATAAAACACTTGAAATGAATTCTTGAAGAAAATATCCTTTCTTATTCAAAATCATTTTCTTTTCCCAAAATGCCATGAAATTTTAAAAGAATATGATTTTTTTTAAATAATCATGAAATCTTGTAAATTATGATTCATGAAAATAAGGCGTTATGAAACCGTAAAAATCCATTCATTCCGTATAAGTTAAAAAAACATTCTCCTCGTACTTTTAACAGAAAAGTCAAAAAGTACCGTGTATGGTAAACAAAAGAATGATTCCTTCCATAACACAGAGTAAAAGTAAAAAATGGTTAAACATGACTTTAAAAATACATGGAAGAATATTAAACACTTTATGAAAAACATTTTATGAACATGGATGAAAAATATAACCCCAGTAAATACTTACGTATAAGCAATATTGGATAAAAATGAGATTGAAAAATTATCCCTTACCTTATGTCCAATTTCTTCCGTATGTGTCCGAGACACCTATATAGTGGGTTTAAACATATTATTATCTTGTAAAAGAACCATAATAATATTTATGATATCATATATGATTCACTTAAGACATTATATCACCCGTTCATTTTTCAATTCCTTGTTAAAGCAGTGTGTTGGGTAAAATCGTTTCATTTATCATCTGTGTTTTGACGTGTAATTATTCTTATGATTACATAGATCATTATTACTTACTTATATAATGTAAAACATTATTTATATATAAAATATATTCATAATATACATATATATAATATATCGATAAATGGAATGAAATACACCTTTCATGGAGACGGTAGGCCGTACGTACGCATAAACGCTATTTTCGTTTCCTTATTAAATTGAGTTGAAGTAAGTCAATAACATATAAATAAATCTAGTATCATTAATATGTCATATATTTCATGATTATTTAATATATATACTTTATAATCATTCTTTACTGGTTAACATGGAGAATGAATCTTATCGTGTTGTGGAGACGGTAATCCGTACGTACGCACGAGCGATGATATTGTTCCCATTACTATTGAATAGAATTAAAGTGGGTGATAAAATATCTCAGAATTAGAATAATGTTAGAATAACCATATATATTTATTCTTTACACCATTATACCCATCCATGTAAGGTGGTGGTGGAAAAACAGATTACACCCTGGCATGGAGACGGTATTCCATACATATGCAAGCGCGGTGATTTCATTTTCCGTGGGATGGATAAAAGGTGAAATAATTTTGTTTTATATTTATAATAAAATATCAGTATATTATTGATACTGATGTTATTACATTATTATGAAAAAACAAAATAATAGGAAGTAGAAGAATAAATGAACTTGAAAGAATAGGCAAAGGATATTACCTCTTCTTCGATGCGCCTCTTCTAAACCTCCTCTTAGGGAACTAAAGATGGTCTTTTAAGACAATCAGAACCTCTAGTATGTTTATAATGAAGTTTAGAAGAGAAATTTTCCGGTTTTTTCCAAGCTATAAGGATCAATATGGTGTGAGGAGGAGAGGGAGGAGGTTCCCTTTTATAAGAGTGGAGCGTGGCACTTTTGGAAACCTCTAAAATATTAATTTATAATAAACTCAAACCCCACATAAAAACCACCAAAAATGACTCAAATACGAATATTAGATGCGATAGGGTGGTAAAATCATCAACCAATATGATTTAGACTTGTTTTTAATTTATTTAAAAACTTAACAACTTGATTTATCTTTATTTAATCTATTTAATTTTATTTGGGGTAATAATATTCTAAATTTTAAATTGTTATAAATAATTACTTATGTGTTGTTAATTGTCCATAATTGTATAATTTATGACATTTTAGACCATATAAATTTCAATTTATAATTTTTAAATATTTTTGTGAATTTTAGAAAAATTTATAATATGTTATTTTTATAAAATAACAATAGTGTCAATTTTGACACTATTCACTTATTTGAATTTAAATAAAATCCAAAAAGAGGATATATTCAAAACAAAATATTTAAAAGACTCCTAAAAAGTTATACTGATCTGGAAAAGTTTTGGAGAATATTAATTAGTTCATATAATATTTATTTTAATATTTATAAAACCATTTATTTGATATTTCTCTTAATAAAACAATTACTACATCGTTTTTGTATAATCAATTAATATACATATTGGTAGCATAAAAATTAAAAATAAAATACTAAGATGATTATAAATATAATATATTTAAAAATAATACTTTTCCTCAAATTTATATTCTTACAATCACAACATGTAAATTGTTATATTTATTAAATTATGAAGGTGTCAACTTAGACATAATTTAAAATAATATAATATAAGTGTCATAATTTCTTTTATAAAGATCCCAATGGTCCAAAATTTGACCATTGGATGGTTATGGTTTGTATATATACTAACAATAAGTTTTGGTCTGGTTTTTGGGCCTTTTAATGTGTATTAGTATTTTAATAAAAACTATATTATTTATTTTTCACTAAATAAGTAATTTTTGCATCATTAATGTATAAGCTATTAAGGTAATTAAAAATCTCTTAAAAATTAAATATAAATTAACTTAACAAATAAAAAAAATTTATATTTCAAATTAATATTTATAATAGAATTTATATTCTATATAACCTTTTATTAAAAATACATTAATTATTAAAGTTTGAGTGAGACATATTTCACTTTCTTTAAAATAAAATATATTAAAGGTCTCAATCACATCAAAGTGGGTTCCAATGGATTCCATTTCTACCGAAATATTCCTTAGGACGAAATATAATCATCCAATTATATTAAGGAAAGCGTTAGGGTAATTATATAATATTATTTATACCCTTAATTACCTGATTTACCTTTAACTATGGTAAATAAAATTTACCGTAGTTACTATTCATAGTGCCCAAAAATAAAAAAGTAGACTATTAACATAATTCGGACCTACTGATTCAAAATATGGAATCCATTTTTCCAAATTCAAATTACATAAGTTGTATAAATTAATTTAAAATTAATCCCGTTGTTAAGAAAATGAGTTTTAAAAGTTAAAACATTGCAAAAGATTGAAATGATTTTACCTATGAATTCAATGTAAAATAAATGATAATGAAATACATTATATTAAACGGTAAAAATATATTCTATTTATACTTCAATACCATTCAATATTATAATTTAACCATATAAATTATTACGGTGAAAAAAGTTGTTTTTAATTAAAATATAGCGTGTTTTTACTATTCATTGAAATATGAATGTTATGAGAATAATATTGAAAAATTATCCAAAGTAAATTTTTATATCATGATTCTAAAGAAAAATTTTATTTTTTCAAGTTGAAATTATAAACATGTCAAAAACTATATTTATAGTGGTTGCGCCATCAAAAGGTGGTGAAACTACATTTTTTGAAAAATACTTCTTTTATTCGAAAAATTGATTTTGTTCTCATACCCCATTCCCGAAAAAGTGTAAGATGAACTATAATGTTATAAAATTCAAAATGCGATTAATAATATTCATAATGGCTAGTTAATAAAAATATTATAACAAAATATCGTATTTTAGTGAAACTCGGTATTTCGTACAACACACGCTTTATAACAATATATCGTTGTTTAGTGAAACTTGGTATTGCATAAAACACACGCTTTTGAGGAAGGTCACTCTTGCGTGTAATGCAAGCCAAGTTAGGGTTGCGTGTATGGAATGTGTCCTTTGGTGTTGCGTATAACATACCCAAAATATAGTTTAATTATACATTGATCAAAATCTATATTTAGTGTTGTGTAAAATGAATTTTATTTGAAGGAACATGAAATTTTGTACATCAAAAGCCAAGAATAGTGTTGCGTATACTGCAAGCTAATATGGTGTTGTGTATAGCGCAAGCTAATCTTGGTGAAGCATACAACAAAAGACATCAATGAAATTAAAAAAAAATTATCATAAAATCTTGGGGTGTTACAGTGGGGACCACCTGAACTAACCTCCCATGAGGGGAAGTGGTGGTGGGGACCACCCAAGGTTAAAACATCATGAAACTCCCAATTATGTGGGGAGAAACTTCTTGAGCTCCCCACATAATGGTGCCACCACCCCCATTAATTAATGCCAACCCTTCACTTGATTAAATATTCCATCCACAATAATTTATTAAGATATTTGAATTCTTCCAACAAAATAATAGATTACATAATCTATTATTTTGGAACGCATTGAATTTTGGTAGAATTGGGAAGAGGAGGAGTTTGAGAGAAAAGTTATCCAATGAATATCTTCTTCTCCGAATGAAGAACATCGACCTCTTTGACCTTCTTCCTCTGGACTTCTTCTGACGTGGGACATCCTCATCTACGAAAAATCGATGTCAGTACTTCTTCCCACACTAATTTAAATGATCAAGGTAGGGTTTTAATGCTATTTTTTATCACTTTACATTTACTCCCTTCTTCTATTGTGTGGGATTGGGAATGATTAAATTGCTGAAGATCATGGTTCACGTTCTTTGATTCATTCTTTGTTAACCCCAAGATACCACTCTAAACGCGGAGGGTGCGGGACAAACTAACATGGACTGACTTCTCTACCGTTCTTCTTTGGTGTACACTTCAAAATGGAGGAAGGCGATGAAGACGACGAAGGAAACGAAGGAAACGGTTCCACCACCCGCGACCACCGTGACCCGCTTCTCCCCTACAACGCTCCGGCCTCCCAGCAGAACCAGTCACGCAACCTCACTACACTGTGCCATCCAGGACGAACTGGACTTGCGCCCTGGTTCGCGCCGCCCACCGGTTGAGCCCCCATGGCCATGCCCCCCGCTGGCTGAGCTGCCCGCCAGATGAGCTGCCTGCCAGTTATGCCTCCCTCGTTGGATGCCCCCCCCCCCACAGCCCCACCCCCTGCCTGCCACATCGTGGCATCGTTCCCTCATGGTTCTCTGAAGCCCCTCATGGCCTACTAAGCCGGAACCAACAGATCAAGCCCGGTTGACCCGAAACGGGTTGGCTCATGCTAGATCAGGTTGGGTCGGTCCGACCGGGTCGGACCGGACCTGAGCCCCTTACGACCCTCTACTTTTTTTAGCCATATCTTTGGCACTAGAAATCCATTTGACGAACCGTCAGTGGCTCTGGAAATCATGGTGAGAGACGGTCCCTTTGAGTATACTACACTAGATTTTTGGATTGAGATGGGAAATAGTCATGTTGGATCCAAAATTAATCCAATCGGGCCCCCGGGACTAAAAGGAGAATAACTCACAGACCGTGCATTCGTTTGATGCACCGTCTATTGCTTTGATACCCCTATGACATGGTGGACCATTGAGATACTTCTTCATGGTAATTCATGACATATGGAGTATCAAACAATAGCTCATGGAGTGGATCCACTCTAAGATGAGCGAGCAAAGTGTGGAGACTTAGTAGTTTGCTGAGACCTGACGACAACTGACTTTTTTGACTCAGAGTGACTCTACTAGTCTAGTGGAGAGTGCCTTGGTGTCGCGGTAGACCCACAGTGGGGAGCACCTTGGTGTCGCAGCCGACTCATAGTACTCGACAGGGGGAGTACCATAGTAGGCTACGAGGGGAGTGCACTAGGTGACGTGGCAGAGCCACGGTGGGGAGCGCACTTGGTGACGCGGTAGATCCAAAATACTCGACAGGAGAAGTACCTCAACAGTACAAGGTGAGTGGGAAGAACGCTTGGTTTCACGGCAGGACCACTGTACTCGATTGAGTAGGAGTTCTCCAGCAGCCGAGGTTTTGAAAATGTGATAGGGGATATACATGATACTACCCCCTAGAATAAAATCCCGGTTTGAGCGGAGTCAGTTTTTCTGTTATTTCCTCTTGATTGATATGGATCACTTGATAACTTAAGAATATGTATGGGGATATCCATAAGTAGGGTTATCTATTGATTTCATTTTTGGGGGTTTATCCTTGGTGGATTTTGAGAGACCTTGAGGTTCTCGGGGTCCCTAATGAGTATCGTTATACTCACCCCTGCTCGTGAAATTCCCGCACCTTGTTGTATTGGATGCAGAAAATGAACAATGATGACTGAGGCTGAGAGTACTAGGACTGGACGATACCTGGAGGTGGACCATATGGTGAGTCAGTACACGGAGGAGATATTCGGACATGGAGTGTTGAGGAGGCGATCTGTACCAACCCATCAGGTAGTAACCCCAGAGGATGATCCAATAGTTGTCTTCTATTATATTTGAGTTGTATTGTATCACTATTGTACTTTTACTTTCCATTTGGGCTTGTATTCTGGTCCCTTTTACTTTCAAAACTCTTTTTTTATACAGTTTACTTGGTGTTTTGTCCAGCTGTGTGTTTGCTACTATTTCGGACGCTTTCGACAGGGCTCACACATCCGTCACATTTGTGGGATGTTAGTGTTGTTCGGTTGCCCCACATTCCCGCTTTCAAAAGGCGGGCGGAATCCGCTCCCTATTCGAGGACATTTTCACCTTGATCGAAACAGGATGATGGGATGTCGGTTCTTCCTTCCGTGGATTCCTCCTCGAAATTCGTCACCTATTTCGGGTCTCCCTTATAGATTAATATGCAGTTCGTGAAACTCTTCCCAGTGCCATGTTTTCATGGACGCCGGTTAATTACACTACTTCTGTCAGGACATTCCAAGGGGTTCGGTCAGGGCAGTAACCTTCTCTTGGGGGAGTAGTCATGTTGAGGTTTCACTGGCATGTCTGAACATGAGGGAATTGGTGTGTCTGTATTTTGTCCCTTATTATAGGGATTCTCGAAGGTGTGGAATCAGGAGGAATCCCACATGGAACGCATGTAATCCTATTCCGTAGGGATGTATTTGAGGTTTTCCTCAGCTTCCCATGTTTAACACTGGGTATGCCGCAAGTTTAACGTCCAGTAGAGATGGATCGGACTGATCAGAACACTAGATAGAGTGGATCAGATTGAAGAACCCCCTTGAGGGAACACCGATATTGGGGCCAGCATGTGGGCGGATTCTCGAATGCTATGGAGGGGAATGGGGTGGCATGATATCATCGGGATGTGGCGACCTGGGTAAGAATCATGATGGACGATAGTTTTGGTCTTGAGAATCGAAGAGACTTCCTACATATCCCCGTAGTAGGGAATCAAAGTCCGCGTAGTTCAGGAAAAAAAAGGGGGCTGGAACGCTGGCACAGAGGCAGTAGGGGCCAATGATTGTTGGGCTTGAACCTCATGGAGGCTTCCTACATACCATGACATGACATAGATCAATATCCACATAGTTCGGGAATGGATGTGTGGGGCTTACACTCTAGGCATCCTGGGTTTTGGTGAGCTGACGTATGGGAGGTCGGAACGACCGGGTGGTGGGCTTGAACCTTGTGGAGGCTTCCTACATACCACACCTTCACATGGATCAAAGTCCCCGTAGTTTGGGTGGTGGCAGTGTCGGCGAACCGACGTGAATAAGGACCTTGGTCCAGGTGGATGATGGGCTTGAACCTCTGGGAGGCTTCCTACATACCTTTCCTTAGCAAGGATCAAATTACCCATAGTTCAGGTTAAAAAGGGACTGTTAAACCGACATGAAGGGGTGTCGGAACAACTGGATGGTGGGCTTGAACCTAGTGTAGGATTCCTACGTACCATTCCTTGACATGGATCAAAGTCTCCATAGTTTGGGTGTACAATTTAACGTCATGCAGGATGGGGATAGTGTCGGTGAACCGATGTGAATGAAAACCTTGGTCCAGGTGCGTGGTGGGCATGAACCTCAAGGAGGCTTCCTACTTACCATGCCTTGGCAAGGATCAAAGTACCAATAGTTTTGGTGGGCAGTGTCGGAGAACCAACGTGAAGATGGATCGGGGGTCTGATAGTTGTTGGGCCAGAACCTTGTGAGGCTTCCTACGTACCACGCCTTGACATGGATCGAATTCCCCATAGTTCGGGTGTGTCAAAACGGCTTACCACTGGATTGGAATGCAGTTTAATGTCATGCGGGACAGGGATGGTGTCATGGTCGATGCTTACTCTAATCCCACGTGAGTCATGCTCGGTGTGAGATACAAGAGGCAGCAAAGGCTTGAAGACCACATTGTGAAAGGTGCATCTGTGGGAAGTGAAGTGGAGTGGGGCTTATGCTCTGAGGCATCCCATGGTTCTGGGACGTACTCTAGGATGGAGGTCCGTGGGGACAATGCATAGCGGGAGAGGGACTTGGGACCGAAGAAAAGAGGATCCTCGTTCCCTATCATGCCCTCCGCTAGCCTTGGCACTGAGGAAGTGAGGAGGGGTGGGGGTGCTACCTCCGACATGAAAATCTAGGGGGCTTACACCAAGGTGGTTTCCCTTCCCCACGGACAAACGCCACTCCCATAAGGAGGATATCATCCCCTGTGGTGACCAGAGGGTATGGAGAATGTCCAAGGTGGGGGCACACTGCGTGAGAGGAACGGGGCAATGTCCCAGTTTAAAGTCATGTGTTGAGGATGAGGGTGCTTGGTATTTTAACATCCTATAGCTCGGATGAGGTGGGTTTACGCCGCACAGCTAGGACTTACATAACCGGTACCCTCTGATCCTTGTGGGAGGGAAGGAACTGGAAATGTCGTGGTGAGGGGGTGTTGTGGAGAGAACCATCGAGGGGTCTAAGTTAGCATCTCTATGAGAATAATAAATAGTCGTTAGCATGACTATGAAAAGAAGCATTAAGTAGAGAAACACAATGGGAGGTATCGTCCAGGGACATTGAAATCACATCGTGCAAATCTGGAGGGTTACAATGGAGAAGGATTTTTGAAGTAGAGGGGTCCATAGGTAGGGGCCTTATGGATCCCGGTTGCTCTGTGTGGTGGATGGAACTTTCGAAGGGGTGTGCTTCATGAAGTTTGGTGCCTTAGCCTTAGCATGAGGCAGAGGTGAAAATGGGAGGAGCTTCGCGAAGTGGAAATACATTCACAGAGCACTGCCTCACGAAGCACAGGTGCCTCGCGAAGAGAAGTGTCATGAAGCAATGTGCTTCACGAAGTATAGTAACCATGCCTAGGAATGCGTATCATGTGTACATGAGGGGTGTTCTGCGAAGAATAAATGCTCTGAGACGACCCAGGTCCACTTGGGGATCCCCTTCCTTCGTGAAAGCCCTTGGGATTTGCGAAAGGCATCCCTCTCGGAAGAGGGGATTAAAACGAGGTAAGGTGTCATGACCCGTCCTTGGGACCCATGCGGTGACTACCCCAAGCCCGCCTTCCATAGGCTAGAGGCCGGAGACTAGCACCAAAGGCATAAATCCCTAAGCTAGGTTGGCATTGCCTTTATGAAAGTAAAAAAACACAACAGAGTATGAAACAAGAAGTAAACACTAAGTGAATACTGTATACAAAAATTAGTGCTGAAAGTAAAGGTGCCGGAAATACAAACCCAACAGTAAAGTACAGGTACAACGGAAAGCAAGTACAACTGAAAAAGGGACAACAGCTAAAAAGTGCAGCTCCTAGAACTTCCGCCGAGTATCCTACCAGAAGGGTAGGTACAGATGTCCACCTCAGTACTCCATGTCTAATGTTCCACTCTCTGTACCGTCTCTCCATGTGGTCCGCCTCCGGGTACCGTCCGGTCCTACCTCTCTCTCGGCCTCCATCAACGATGCCCTTTGTCTGCATCCAACACAACGAGGTGCGGGCATAGCCCGTGCAGGTGTGAGTATAACGATACTTAGTAGGGACCCTAAGACCCCTGAAGATCTCCCATAATCCACAAAGGTTAACCACAGAAAAAAGATTCAACCATGAAGTATCAACTAAACCTACTTAGGTATATTCCCATATATATACTTAAGTTATCAATCTCCGTTCGGATCCAACTCTCGAGCCCAAGCACAACACAATCCACACAAGAAGTAAAGTCAATCACATCGATGATATTGATTGAAAGTTAAGACTCAACTCACATAGGTATACATCTTTCATACAATGATAGAGATGATCAGTTGTAGTTACGGATTCATCTAAGCTGTCGAACTCACGTAGGATCTAAGTACAGAAGTCTTCATTGGTGAACCCGCGTAGGATCCAAGTACAGTAGTCATCGCTGCCGAACCCTTGTAGGATCCAAGTACAATAGTCTTCGCTGTCGAACCCATGTAGGATCCATGTATAGTATTCCTCGCTACAGAACCCACATAGGATCCAATTATAACATTTGTCACTGCTGACCCCATGTAGGATCCCAGTATAGTCGTCGTCGAAGTCACAACCAGCTCTAGGGTTCCCGCACACATCATGCTCGATTCCGGGTGGGTCCGCTCCTCGATCCAAGTGTAGAAACATCAAATATAACAAATTCTTGAGTTGATTTATCCAGTACATCCATCTCATCAAAAAAGAACCCAACGCGACAGACGGCGCATCAATCGGACTCCCGGTCTGAGAGTTATTCGCTTTTCCGTTCTAGGGGCCCGGTTGGAATTCCGCTCGTTCCAAACCCGACCATTTTCCAAAGTTGTCCAAAACTCACTTAGAGTAACGCAAAAGTACCGTCTAGTCACGAGGATCCCAATGCCACAGACGACACATCGTTCAGACGTGTGGTCATGAAGATACCCACGTTTAAGAGAAACGGTCACGACCCGTCAAGCCCAGTGGGCTGGAGGGTCAGCCCGTTCTGGCTCGGTGGGTCCCACCCAGCTGGGAGGTCGGCCTAGCCCATTGGGGTGTGTCATGTCCTAGCGCTATGGCCCGGCCTGCTCGAGGACGAATCGGCCCGCATGAAAACAGTTCGCCCCGCATGAGTGCTTCCCGGCCCGCTGCTGGCCGCGGCTTGGCCAGTTGGATGAGCGGAGCGAGGGGGGGCGTGGCCCCCCGGATTATTGTAATTTTGGATGAAGCCGGACAGTTTTTCCGGCATGACAGGCCCGCACAGCGGGCCACTGTCCTCCCACGCGGCACCTGCGGGTGCCGCGGTTTCTTCCGCCCAGCCGGTAGATGGCCGGTCGGCTCACCCGCCGAAGTGGCCCACTCAGCGCGGACCATGATTCCTCCGTAAATTGGTGCCCTGATGCATCACGGTCTACTCCCTAGCCGACTGTAGCCAGCCGGTTTGTCCAGCAAGCGGCATGCACAGCAGGTCGCGGTCTTCCTGCAGCGCGGTGCCAAAGAGGCATCGTGGTCCTCTTGCCCGGCCGGCTATAGCCGGCCGGTTTGCTTCATCCGAGCAGCCCGCATCGTGGGACACAGTTTCCTCCACATGGCCGGTGCGCGGTTTTTTCTTCCGGTCTTCGTCACCTCCAGACGTCGCCGCCAAAATATTCAAGAACCAATGGAGGGTCTTCGGGCCATGTTCGTTCAGCCTGTGCCCTCCGCATTAGAAGATAACTATATGATGAAGACATTCCATGATTTTCAACGAAGAACAAGGTACAATTTTAGTCAATTAAAAATTGATCATAACCCCCTACCTCGATTCAAGGTGCATTGTCTTTGTCGAGGAAATCAGTGTCGGGGATGACAGTGTCGTTCCGTCAACATCGGAGGAGGAGGAAGGAAGACACGTCGTCTTTCTTCGATGGAATCGGCATTCTTCATTGAAGAGGATGTTCTTCTTCATGTTCTTTGTCAGAGAGGGTGAATTCTCCCAAAGCCTCCGCACAGAAAAATTTCCAAGGCCAATAAAATATTAGTCTCCCGATATTATAATAATATTTCCATGCATTTAAAAATATTTCAAACACACAAACAATAAATTAAGTGATTCACTAAATTAATTTCCATGTGTTGGAAAGAATTTCAAAGGTCTCATAAAATTAAAACATGGGTGAGTTGGAACTTTAATGGGAAGTCCAATGGTTTAAGTGGTTAAAGGGGGGTTTGGTGCTCATGTGGGCCCCACCACACATTATCCTCCCATGGGAGGTTATATGGGGTGTGGGCCCCACCTCCAACCTCCCTTTGGTGGATTTAACCACCACCTAAATAAAATTTATATTACACTTAAATTTTATTTAAAATATTAAGAATCCAAGAAATATAACTTCAACTCCCAACCTAACGCAACTGCGGTAATGGTCCCCTTAGGCGGATACTGGTGCTGCGAGTTCTTCGGTGTCCTCAGATTTCAATTCCGAGCACCGTTTCAAATGATAGAAAAACTCGTACGTACATTTAATGAACATACCTGAACAAAACATCAGAAAATGATTCTGGGCACACCAGGCCTCGGAATCAGGCACCGTCAGAAACCGCAGACTCATAAAATTCCAAAGTATTTAAGAAAAAAAATTCTTGAAGTTTACGGGTCTTAAAATTACCCCCTCCTCAGGGATTTACATCCCTATAAAGCTACAACACACACTAGGTAATCAAATGTGGGTACTGAGCATGCATCTGAGCCTCCCTCTCCCATGTGCTCTCTTAGAAGTTCCCGTGCTGCCAGAGAATGTGCACTAGAGGAATCGACCATCCACTTAGGACCCACTCCTGTCGATCCTCGATCTCCACTGAGACCTCCGTGAATGACACCCTGTCATCGATGTCCAGCTCCACATAGTCGATGATGTGTGACAGGTCGTGCAAGTATCTCCTCAGCTGATATACGTAAAAGATGTTGTGCACCCAGTGCAACTGGGGTGGAAGGGCCAGGCGGTAAGCCACCTCACCTACTCTACTGAGGACTTGGAATGGCCCGATAAATCACGGATATAACTTTCCACCTAGGCCAAATCTCTGTAGTCCCCATCGAGGTGAGACCCGTAAGAAGACGTGGTCCCCATCCTCGAACTCCAGTGGTCTTTGTCTCATGTCTGCATAAGACTTCTATTTTCTTTGTGCAGTCTTCATCTTCTTCTGGATGATCTGCACATTCTTCGTCATAGCTTGAACCATCTATGGTTCTACAAGTGCTGACTCCCCTGGGTTAGTCTAGCAAAGAGGTGATCTTCAAGGTCGGTCGTACAGTTCCTCGTATGGTGCCATCCCGATGGTGGAGTGGTAGTTGTTGTTGTACGCAAACTCCACCAAGGGTAACTGGTCCTCCCAACTATGACTAAATTCAAGGCCACATGCATGGAGCATGTCCTAGAGATTCTGAATGGTCCTCTTAGTCTGAACGTCTGTCTGAGGATGGAAGGCGGTGCTCAAACGAAGCTGCGTTCCAAAAGCCTCTTATAACCCCTTCCATAGCTAGGAAGTGAAACGAGCATCTTGATCAGTGACGATAGTCGATGGAACACCATGAAGTCGTATGATCTCCTAAACGTAGAGGTGTCTCAAGATCTCTACTGTGCCCTTCTCTCTAATCGGTAGGAAGTGGGCCGACATGGTGAGTCGGTCGACAGTCACCCAGATAGAGTCATGTCCTCTGGATGTACGTGGAAGACCCGTCACAAAATCCATGGATATCTCGTCCCACTTACACTCTGGAACCTCTAAGGGTTGTACCAAGCCTGCTGGTACCTGGTGCTCTGCCGTCACTTGCTGACAAGTGAGGCACCATGATACAAACTCTGCTACAGCCTTCTTCATACCCAGCCACCCGTGCTGTCGTCTGAGGTCCTGATATATCTTCACCACTCCAGGATGTACTACTAGAGGGTAAGTGTGGAACTCCCTCAACACCTCCTCCTGTAGTGCAACTGGTACCATGGTACGTCCTTTTAAGGGGATGAAATGTTACCCACCTTCATAAAACGCATCAGGTGCCTTTTCTGAGGATATCTAAGCACGTCGTGTCTCACAGTCAACATCCCCTCGTTGTGCCTCCCTGACTTGCTGAAGAAGTGGAGGAGTGACTGTGAGAGAATGAAGAAAGGTTGCTCCATCTATATCCACCAAAGATATCTGCAACGCGGCTAGCTGCTCTGTCGCCCCTCCTGGCAGTTGAATGCCTGATCTTCTGCTGAGAGCATCTGCTACAACGTTCTCCTTCCTGAGATTATAGAATATCTTGAAGTCATAGTCCTGGAGGAACTCAATCCATCACTACTGCCTCATATTCAAGTCCTTCTGCGAGAAGATATACCTGAAACTCGGGTGGTCAAAGTAGATTGTATAATGCTCACCCATCAGATAGTGTCACCACAT
The DNA here is from genome assembly GCA_963277665.1 of Viscum album. NCBI lineage: Eukaryota > Viridiplantae > Streptophyta > Magnoliopsida > Santalales > Viscaceae > Viscum > Viscum album. Next base: position 595,135,401 of record OY728135.1, on the reverse strand, counting down.
CTTCAAAGAAAAGACCACTGCTGCTAACTCCAGGTCATGGGTAGCATAGTTGTGCTCATTTTGTCTCAACTGCCATGAACTATATGCGATCACTGCTCGCTCCTGCATCAGGACACACCCAAGTCCGGTCCCTGATGCGTCGTAGTAAACTACGTACCCTATGCCCTCCTCTAGTAGCCTCATGATGGGTGCACTGGTCAACCTCTACCTTATCTCCTAACAGCTCTGTTGGAATCTCTCTAACAACATGAAGGGCTTCCCCTTCTTTTTCAATGATGAAAGTGGTGATGCGACTCTAGAGAAGTCTGGCACAAACCTTCAATAGTACCCCTCCAGACCCAGGAAACTCTGCACCTCTGTCACACTCCTGGGTGGCTTCCAAGCAAGTACTGCCTCGATCTTCATAGGATCCACTACAACTCCAGCCTTTGAGGTAACATGTCCCAAGAAGTGAACCTCTTGAATCCAGAACTGGAACTTCTAGAGTTTACCATAAAGCTGGTGCTCTTGGAGTGTATCTAGTACTACCTACAAATGGTAGGTGTGCTCCTCCTCAGTAGTCGAGTAAATCAGTATGTCGTCGATAAAGACTACGAAAAAAAATCGAGGTAAGGCTGGAAGATCCTATTCATGAGACTCATAAACACTGCTTCAGCGTTGGTTACGCCGAAGGGCATAACCAATAACTCTTAATGTCCATATCGACACCTAAAGGTCGTCTTATGCACATCCTCATCTCGAACTCTGAGTTGGTGATATCCTGACCTGAGGTCTATCTTCGAGAACCATCGTTCTCCCTTGAGCTGATCAAAGAGGTCATGAATCCTTGGGAGTGGGTACTTGTTATTCATGGTCACCTGATTCAAGCGATGGTAGTCGACACACAGTCACAAGATCCCATCCACCTTTTTGGTGAAAAAAATTGGAGATGCCCAGGGTGAAACACTGGGTCGGATAAATCACTTTCCATGCATGTCCTCCAATTGTACCTGCAACTCACGAAGCTCTGTGGGAGTCATCGGATATGCTGGGGTAGATATTGGTGCTGTCACAGGGTACAGGTCAATGTAGAAGTCTACCTCTCTGTGAGGAGGTAGTCCTGGAACATCGTTATAGAAAACATCCGTGTACTGATTCACCACAACAGTAAAACTCGGACTCTGCACATCAACCACTCTGAGGATGAGACTAGCCAACTGGTGTGTGATCGGCTGCCCCCTCCCCTGCGTAATTATATCCTGCACTGCAAAGGCTCACTTCTCACCAATGAAGGTGAAACATGTCCCATCCGTGCGGACACACCACACTTTGTGCCTAATACAGTAAATATGAGCATGGACTGTGGACAACCAGTCCATACCCAAGATGACGTCATAAGGCCAAAACGCTGCTATAAGAAGATCAAAGCCAAAGCTCTCACCTCCTTGAGTTAGATCACACTGCCGACACCAGTGTTTAATCGTCGGGTCTACTCCCGTAGGAGTCTCTAGCCATAAGGATCAATCCAATGGATCCATCGGAATCTCTGAGCTCTGAACAAGGGCAGCAGCAATAAAATAATGACTCACACATGTGCCTATAAGTACTGCAGTAAGGGTGGAGTAGACACAGATATTACCTCGAATAATCTCAGGTGCAACGTGGTCGTAGGCCTCGACAGCCTGGAGCTGAACCTGTCTCTGTCTGCCAACTCCCTGTGGTCGGGGTGGACCTCCTAGTGGTGGTGGTGGTAGTGCCTTGAAATATCATCCACCACCCACTACTCGTCCATTTCCTCTGCCATATCTGCCTGCTCCCGACGGACCACCACAGTCAAACCTCTACCTCTTCCAGGGAGGTCCCTCTCCTGTCTGTTGCTCGTCCGCATGGTGGGTCGGGCAGTCTCGAGCCATGCGACCCTACTCGACTCATGCATAAACTAAAACAAAGACGACTTTTATCAGTGATAAAATTGGCCTTTAACATCACTATAAAAGCTTTGTTAAAGCCGGTGAAGATAAGGGGGGGTCCCCTTTATCAGTACTCTAGAAAGCGCTGATAAAGACCCCTTTTATCGTAGATAAAAAAGCGCTGATAAAAGGGGTCATTTATCAGTGATAAAAAGAAGCGCTGATAAAATGTTCCTTTATCAGTGCTTTCTTTTTAGCACTGATAAAAGTCCCCTTTTATCAGTTTTTTTTACCGTAGATAAAAGTAAAAAAAATTAAAAAAATTTAAAAAAATTAATAAATTCCTACCAATCGGGGGGGCTTTTATAGCGCTTGAGCCCCCTTTTAACAATTCTTTTCCAGCCCCTCTTGCGCCCGCAAGCACCCCCTCCACCCTTTATAAACGTTAGCCCCCCAAATCCACACCCATGCGCGCGCCCCTACCTCTACCAGGTTATGAACTCAAGACCTCCCCCCTGCGCGGCTAAGCCCTTACCACTCCTCTATTTTTATTTTTTTTTCCATTTCACGATATCTCTATTAATATATATATATATTTATATTTATATTTATTCTTATAGTAATATATATTTATATTAATATATATATAGTTATAGTAATATATATTTATATTAATATATATATATAGTTATATTAATATATATATATAGTTATATTAATATATATATTCATAGTGATATTAATATATATATATTTATTGTTATATGAATATATATATATATGTAGTTATATTAATATATATATATAGTTAGATTAATATGTAGGTATATAAATATTATTATATTTTTATTCTAAATAAAATAGATATTAGTTATTATTTAGATAAAGCTAATATATTTTATATGTAAATATATTTTATTATTTATATTTATAATTAAATTTTTATGCGTGAATATATTTAAAATATTTATATATTGTTATATATTTGATTATAAATAGTATTGAATTATAAAAATCGATAAAACTTCAAAGACATAATATCAATATGAATGTAATACCTTAGAATAAATTCAGTCCCTACCAAAAAAATCCAATAATACCTCCTTAAACGAGGCTGAAAATCCACCAAATATTAAAAAATCGGGGTATCCCTACTAAAAACTCAGTTTTGGAGGCCTTCTAGGCCTTTTGGGCTCGAAAATGTGACATAGGATATTTCAAGGTCACTAGCGCGTAGAGCTCGTCATAGGCTTCGATTTGATATGCTGTAGAGCTCAAATGGACACCTAGATCAAAAGTTATGGCCGTTTGAAGTTCGATTTGTGTTTTCAACATATTTTGGATCTTTTTTAATTTTTTTTATTTTTTAGTCTTCAATTTGTTTTTAAATGACTATTACTCCATAATAATTAGTTAATTATTTATTAAAAAAAATTACATTTTTTATAAGACATTTTCACTAAATATCTTATATATTAAGTGTAAATGTATATTTATACTTATCTAAAATATATTTAAAATATATATATTATATTTATATCAACATAACTATATCTATATATTTAAATATCAATATATATTTTTTATGAATTTTTTTTGGAAGTAGACCCTTTATCAGCGTTTTTAAAAAAAAACGCAGATAAAGACCCCCCTTTGTCAGCGCTACTAAAAAGCGCTGATAAAGGGGCACCCTTTAACAGTGCTAAAAATGCGCTATTAAATGGGGTACCTTTATCAGCGCTAAAAAAATTGCTGATAAAGGGGTGCTTTTATCAGCTCTTTTTTTAGCACTGATAAAGGTACCCTTTATCAGCGCTTTTTTTAGAGCTGAAAAAAGTACCCCCCCCCCCCCCTTTATCAGCGCTTTTTCGTTAGCGCTGATAAAGGTTGGCGCTGACCTTGACCAGTTTTGTGGTAGTGATAGCACTGCCTACCCCTCATATGGTTGGATCTGTTTCGTGTGCCCCGCACAACTGAACCTGTATCCTGAGGTCGCCCCCTAATGGCCTGGTCCGCTTGGACCTCTGTGTCAACAGTCTACTGCTGGCTTCAGAAGACTCTGCCACATGTCGTCCTGCGGTGGGTCTCGCCGCTGGTTACTGCTCAGTGAGAAAAATCTCCACTAGAAGGGCTCTCTCCAGCACCCCCGCCTGCGTCGGGATGCTGAGGGGAATCGTTGAAGCCCTGATCTCATGTCTGAGTCCCTGCTCGAAGGTCCGGGCCCTGAAGAATGAATCCCATACCATATCCGTGGAGTAGTGTGAGAGGTCGGTGAACCTCACTGAGTACTGATCTACTATCATGTTGCCCTTCTGTAGATGAAGTAACTCTTGAATCTGCACCACACAAAGTGTGGCTGGAACAAACTTCGAGCTGAAGAGGCTCTCGAAGTCCATCCAGAGTAGAGATGCCTCTTCATGCACCTGTAGTATTAGGCTCCACCATCTACCTGATGCTGCATGCAGGATACTCATTGAAAAGATCACCATAAGGTCGGCTTCTGTCCCTATGAATCTGAAGTCTCTAACGACATCCTCCATCCAATCCTCTGCTACATGTGGGTCCGTCTCTCCACAGAACCAGGGCGGCATCTGTTACTCGAACTTGTGCAACGCAGTCTGGCGGTGTGCACTCTCTATGGCTGGGGCTGGTGGTATCGGTGGCCCATAGGGTAGTGGTACCACTGGTGCCTCCACTATGATGGGGCCCTACACCGAGGCCTCATCGCTCGGTGGGCTACCATCTCGTACATAACTCAGAACCCTAGCCGGCTGCCTTCGTGGGGTCATCCTGAAAAGAAACAGGTGCGCCCTGGTCAAAGATTATACCTAGTGAGCTGACACAATGTAATAACAAAGATAACCTTTCAATGGAAACACACACGCAATCAGTGGTTTCATGCACTGAGTCAGAAATCAGAGGTCAGGGTCCTGGTGTATGGATACGTCGGCCGCTGCACCAACACCGGTTTCCCTAAACTGATAACCACACTCAAAACACTTAACCCTATTGATTCACAGAAAATAATGATCAGAGTCCTGAGTTTTTTAGTAGAAATGACTCCTTTGATACCAATTTTTCACGACCCATCCTCGGGACCCATGTCGAGACTACCCCAAGCCCACCGTCCATAGGGCAGTGGATGGCGACTAGCACCAAAGGTGTAAATCCCTAAGCTGGGAAGGCATTACATTTATGAAAGTAAAAAAACACAATAGAGTAAGAAACAAGAAGTAAAAACTAAGTGGATATTGTATACAAAAAGTAGTGCTGAATGTAAAGGGGCCGGAAATACAAGCCCTGCAATAAAGTACAGGTACAACCGAAATCAAGTACAACTGAAAAAGGGACAACAGCTAAAAAGGGAATCTCCTGGAACATCTTCCGAGTATCCTACCAGAAGGGTATGTACATATGTCCACCTCATCACTCCACATCTAATGTTCCGCTCTGTGTACCATCTCGCCGTGTGGTCCGTCTTCAAGTACGGTTCGGTCCTAGCTCGCTCTCGGCCTCCGTCAACGCTGTCCTTCATCTTCATCCAACACAACGAGGTGCGGGCAGAGCTTGTGCAGGGGTGAGAAGGATACTTATTAGGGACCCCGAGACCTCCGAAGGTCTCCCAAAATCCACAAAGGATAACCACAGAAGAAATATACATCCACGAAGTATCAACCAACCCTACTTAGGTATATGACCATACATATACCTAAGTTATCAATCTCTTTTCGGCTCCAACTCTCGATCCCAAGCACAGTCAAGTCCACATATGAAGTAAAGTAAATCACATCGATGACAATTATTGAAAGTCAAGACTCAGCTCACACAGGTATACATAATTCGTATAGCAATAGAGATGATCAGTTGTAGTTACTGATTCATCTAATCTGTCGAACCCACGTAGGATCCAAGTACAGAAGTCGTCGCTATCGAACCCACGATGGATCCAAGTACAATAGTCGTCGCTGCCGAACCCACGTAGGATCCATGTATAGTAGTCGTCATTATTGAACCCACGTAGGATCTATGTACACTATTCCTTACTACCGAACCCACGTAGGATCCATATACAGTAGTCATCGCTACCGAACCCATGTATGATCCCAATACAGTAGTCATTGAAGTCGCAGCCAGCTCTAGGGTTCCCGCACATAGCACGCTCGATTCTGGTAGGGTTCGATCCTTGATCCAATATTCGATACATCAACATTCAAAAAGTCCTGATTTGATGTATCCATTACTTCTGTCTCATCAAAAGTAACCCAACGCAACTGACGACGCGTCAATCAGACTCCCGGACTGAGAGTTATTGGCTTTTCCGTTCCAGGTCCTGGTTGGAATTATGCTCATTCCAATCCCGACCATTCTCCAATGTCATCCAAAACTCACTTAGAGTACCGAAAAAGGGTTGTCTCATCAAGAGGATCCCAGTTCCGCAAACAGTGCGTCATTAGGATGTGCGGTCTTGAAGATATCCATGTTTAAGCGAAAACGGGCCTGGCCCGTCAAGCCCTGTGGGCTGGCGAGTTTACCCATTCTGGCTCGGTGGGTCTGACCCAGCTGCGGGGTCGTCTTGGCCCGGTAGGGCGCGGCCCGGCCCGGTGGGGTGCGTCCTGGACCATCGTTGTGACCTGGACCACACAAGGGCGGCCCGGCTCGCAGTTAGTCGAGCGGAGCGGGGGGGGGGGGGGTCCCCTGGCTTCTTTTAATAGCGGCTCCGAGCGGCGCCGCCTATCCTGCTCGGCCGACTGAAGTTGGCCGGTTTTTCCGGAGTGATCATCCCGCACAATGGGCCGTTGTCCTCCCACTTGGCACCTGTAGGTGCCATGGTTTCATCCGCCCTGCTGGCAGATGGACGGCAGGCTCGCCCGCCGAAGTGGCCCGCCCAACATGGGCCACAGTTCCTCCGCAGCATGGCACCAAGAGGCACTGTGGTCCTCTGCCTGGACGGCTTGTCCATAAAGTATCCCGCAAAGTGGCCCGCGGTCTTCCCATAGCACGGCTCCATGGAGGTGCCGCAGTCCTCCAGCCCGGCTGGCTATGGCCAGCCGGTTTGCTTCGTACAAGTAGCCCGCACTGCGGGCCGTAGTTTCCCCCACACGTTCGGTGTGTGGTCATTGCTTCTGGTCACCGTCACCTCCAGATGCCGCCGCCAAAATATTCAAGAACCAATGGAGGGTTGTCGGGTTGTTTTCGTTCATCCCGCGCCCTCCGCATTAGGCCATAACAATATGCCGAAGACAATCCAATATTTTCAAAGAAGAATGAGGTACAATTATATTCAATTAAAAATTGATCATAACCCCCTACCTCGATTCAAGTTGTGTTGTAGTTGTCATGGAAATAGGTATTGCGGATGACGGTGTCGTTCTTTCAACGTCGGAGGAAGATGAAGGAAGACATGTCATCGTTCTTCGGTGGAACCAGCATTCTTCGTCGAAGAGGACGTCGTTCTTTGTGTTCTTCGTCGGAGAGGGTGAATTCTCCAAAAGACTCCTCACAGAAAAATTTCCAAGGACAATAAAATAATAGGATCCCAAAATTATATTAATATTTCCATGCATTTCAAAATATTTCAAACACACAAACAATTAATTAAGTGATTCACTTAATTAATTTCTATGGGTTGGAAAAAATTTCAAAACACTCATAAAATTAAAACATGGGTGATTTGGCACTTTAATGGGAAGTCCAAAGGTTTAAGGGGTTAAAGGGGGGTTAGGTTCTCGTGTGGGACCCACCACACATTATCCTCCCATGGGAGGTTATGTGGGGTGTGGTCCCCACCTCCAACCTATCTTTGGTGGATTTAACCACCACCTAAATAAAATTTATATAACTCATAAATTTTATTTAAAATTTTAAGAATCCCCAAAATATAACTTCTACTCACAACCAAACACAACCACAGTAAAGGTCCCCTTAGGCGAATACTGGTGCTGCGAGTTTGTCGGTGTCCTAAGATTTCAATTCCGAGCAACGATTCAAAAGATAGAAAAACATGCACGTACGTTTACTGAACATACCCAAACAAAACATTGAAAAATTATTACGGGTACACCGGGCCTCATAATCAGGCTCCATTAGAAACCGAGGACTCGTAAAATTCCAAAGAATTTAAGAAAAAAAATCCTTGAAATTTCCGGGTCTTTACATAAGGGGGAGGCACTTCGTAAAGCAAAACTACCTCGCGTATCTCATGATTCGCAGAGCAATGGATGCTTTGCGATTTGGGAGCTAGGATGTTGAAAAGGTTGGATTCTCCATTTGTTGGGCTCGGGGGGATCCTGGTATTTATAGGCAAGAGGCTCTACAAAGCAGATATTACGTGGTGTGAAGGGGTCGTTGGTTGTTTTACGGCGGGTCGCGAACGTCCCCACCCCGAAAGGTAACCATACTACCCCGGTCCTTGACATAGAGGACCAAGGTCAGGGTTTCACTACTGATTCCTACTCTGCTTCAGAATCCAAGAAACAGACTGGTCTGATCTTAGTCTGAATCCTTTCGGTGTTCTTCATGTGGCAGCGATGTCCTGCCTTCCTACCCCGGAATGGCTCTTCGGGGAAGGGAAAATTCTCGGCACGAGGAGGTCCGTTGGCCGTACTAGTGTTGGGGCGGGGTGTGAGGAGCACCGGGGCAGATGTCAAATTTGACATGGGGAGGACCTCTTTGTTGGGTGCTGGTGCAGGTAGGACCTCCGCTGGAACTGACTGGAGCACGGGAAGGACCTCCGTCGGCTACTATGAGGATGTGAGGAAGGTCACCATACTAATCAGACCGAACATGGGTAGGACCTCCATTTTGGGTGTTGGTGAAGTGAATTTAATCTTCACCCCTCTGGTTTCTAGGATGAGTAGGACCTCCGTCGGCTGCTACGAGGATGTGAGGAAGGTCCTCACATCGGAGAGTGACTGGATGTGTAACGTCCCCACCCCGGCAGTTCATGGAAGGAGGTATGGATCCATGCCCAGTGTAATGAGCATGGGAGAGGCTCCCATATGGGGTGTTGCTACCACGGGGAAGGCCCTCATTCGGGTCGAAGGTGGCATGGGGAAAACCTCTGAGGTGATCCTGGAAGTGGGAAATTCCAGCGTCCTCCATGGTAGTTGCACGGAGAGGGACCCCGTACTGGGTGGAATTACTGTGGGTTAGTCTGCAGTGGCCACTGCCTATGCCTGCGACCAGGAGAGTCGACCCAGCCTACCCATTGGGTGGTTGGGGCCTCGATCCAGGTCAGGCATATAGATGCCCCTCCTTGGCCTATGTACGGGGTTGATGATGCACAGCGGCGGTAGCTCAGGCTATAGTAGCCGATGACATTGACGCCCCTTGATGGGTGTCCTCCTCAGCCTATGCTTAACGATGGTGTTAGGTCATCTGGGTCGGTACCAGTGGTGCAGGTAGGTAGTCTACCTGCACTTCAGCTTGGGGAACCGGGGTGGCGGCGCTGGCACGGCCTAGTGGGGGCCCTCGCTGGGAACCCTTAGGATGGAACTCTGGTCGGGCTGGCCCGAACATCCCCTACCTCATCAGCGTAGGGCATGGAGTTGTCACAGCATTCCAGGGAGAGGCCCTCAAAAATATAGAAGGTTAAAGTGGGGAGCAACAGCTCCCTGCACGGACCTCAGGGGCGGCGTTGACGGCGAGGTGCAGACGCCTCTAAATCCAGGCAGGACATGTCCCTCGTAGGGGTAACCCCCTCCTCCTCGTACCTACGTACAAGGTTATTGATTACTCTTCATTTGATAATTTCTGATGGGGAGAGGGGGTTTGGGCGCCTAGTAGTCACGGCAGTCGAGGCCATCGTTGAAGAGGCAGAACCGTGTGGGGTAGTCGCGTTGATATTACCCCTTCCCCTGCGTCGGTGGGCAGGAGGTGATCGGGTTCTGGATGCAGCAACTGGGTTCCTAACAGTAGGGATATCTGCTCATTAATACTGACAGAAAAAAAAAATGATGCCCAGTGCCCCAACTCCATTCTGTCTTCCATGACTGGTAAGAGGGATCCACGCTGACAACGTCACAGACCGAGATGCCCAACATTTTGACTGCCCCATCTTCTGGTGAGTTTCACGCCAGATCCTCTATTTTCTTGGTGGGGCCCGACATCGGATATCTGGATCCGGTGACACGTCACTCTACTGATGTCTTGAGCTCTAATACTCTCCACATTAAGGAGAATTATTTTCACGTCGGGTTCACCATTTCTATTTCTGACGCTTTCGTTGGGGCGCACGAGTCTATCACTTTCGGGGGACATCAGCGCTGTTCTATTGCCCCGCATTCCCGCTTTCCAAATGCGGGAAGAATCTGCTCCATGTTTAGTGGTGTTTTCTCCTTGATCGAAACGTGATGATGGGATGTTGGTTCTTCCATGGATTCCTCCATGAAATTGGTCACCTATTCTGGGTCTCCTTTATAGATTAAGAAGTATTTCGTGAAACTCTTCCCAGTGCCATGTTTTCATGGACGCCGGTTAATTACACTACTTCTGTCAGGACATTCCAAGGGGTTCGGTCCGGGTAGAAACCTTTAGTTGGGGGAATAGTCACGTTGAGGCATCACTGGCGTGTTTGGACACTAGGGAATTGGGGTGTCTGTCTTTGGTACCTTATTATAGGGATTCTCAAAGGCGCGGAAGCCCGAGGAATCCCACATCAAACGAGGTTAATCCTATTCCATAGGCATGTATCTGAGGTTTTCCTCAGCTTCCCATGTTTAACACAGGGTATGCTGCAATTTTAACATCCAACATAGATGTATGGGACTGATCAGAACACTAGCTAGAGTAGATCAAATTGAAGAACCCCATTGAGGGAACACCAATATTTGGGCTAGCACGTGGGTGACTTACCGAATGTTTTGGAGGGTAATGGGGTGGAATGATCTCACAGGGATGTGGTCGCTCGGGTAAGAATTAGGATAGATGATGGTTTTGGTCTTGAGCCTCGAAGAGACTTCCTACGTATCCCTGTAAGAGGGAATCAAAGTCCGGGTAGTTCGGGTAAAAAAGAGGGATTGGCACGTCGGCACAGAGGCAGTCAGGGCCAATTATTGTTGGGATTGAACCTTGTGGAGTCTTCTTAAATAGCATTCCTTGACATAGATTAAATTCCAAGTAGTTCGGGAATGGATGTGTGGGGCTTACACTCTAGGCTGCCTAGGTGTTGGTTAGCCGACGTGGGGGGGGGGGGGGTCAGAACAACCGGGTGGTGGGCTTAAACCTCATGGAGGCTTCCTACGTACCATGCCTTGGCATGGATCAATGTCCCCATAGTTTAGGTGGTGGAATTTTCAGAGAACTGCCCGGAATAAAGACCTTGGTCCAGTTGGATGATGGGCATGAACCTCAGGGAGGATTCCTACGTACCTTGCCTTATCAAGGATCAAAGTCCTCGTAGTTCGGGTTGAAAAGGGGTTGTTGAACCGACATGAAGGGGTGTCGGAACAACATGATGGTGCGCTTGAACCTCGTGGTGGCTTCCTACGTACCATGCCTTGACATGGATCAAAGTCCACGTAGTTTGGGTGTACAGTTTAACATCATGAGGGATGGGGATGGTGCCAATGAACCAAGTGAATGAGGACCTTAGTCCAGGTGGGTGGTGGGATTGAACCTCATGGAGGCTTCCTACGTACCGTGCCTTGGCAAGGATCAATTTCCCTGTAGTTTGGGTGGGGTCGTGTCGGCGAACCGACGTGAAGATGGACTGGGGGTCCGATAGGTGTTGCGCTTCAACCTCGTGGGGCTTCCTATGTACCACGCCTTGATATGAATCAATGTCCCCATAGTTCGAGTGTGTCACAACATCTTACCACTGGATTGGAATGCAGTTTAATCTCATGCGGTACGGGGATGGTGGCATGGTCGATGCTTACTCTAAGCCCACGTGAGTCATTCTCGGTGTGAGAAACAAGAGGAAGTAAAGGCCTGATGACTACGTCATGAAAGGTGCGTCCGTGGGAAGTGAAGAGGAGTGGGGATTATGCTCTGAGACGGCCCATGGTGGTGCTGGGACTTACTCCAAGATGGAGTCCCATGGTGACAAAGCGCGGCGGGAGAGGGACTTGGGACCAAAGAAAAGTGGAGCCTCATTCCCTATCACGCCCTCCGTTAGCCTTGGCACCGAGGAAGTGAGGAGTGACGGGGTGCCGCCTCTTGCAGGAAAAGCTAGGGGGGCTTACACCAAGGTGGCTTCCCTTCCACCACGGACAAACACCACTCCCAGAAGTAGGATATCATCCCCTGTGGAGACCAGGGGGCATGGATAATGTCCAATGTGGTGTCACCCCATGTAAGAGGTATGGTGCGATGTCACAGTTTAACGTCGTGTGTTGAGGACGAGGGTTCTTGGAAATTTAACATCATGTTTCTCGGACGAGGTGGGTTTACTCCGCACCCCTAGGACTTACATCACCGGTACCCTCTGATCCTTGTGGGAGGGAAGGTACCAGAAATGTCGTGGTGAGGGGATGTCGATGACCAAACCATCGAGGGGTCCATGTTAGCATGGCTATGCAAAGAATCAATAGCCGTTAGCGTGCCTATGCGAAGAATCATTAGGTGAATCAACGCAATGGGCAGTATCATCCAGGGGACATTGAAATCACATTGTGCAGACCTAGAGAGGTGCATAGGAAAAGGATTTCCCAAGTAGAGGGGTCCATAGGCAGGGGCCTTATGGAGCTCGGTTGCTCTGCGTGGTGGAGGGAACATGTGAAGGGGTGTGCTTCATGAAGGTGGGTGCCTTATACTTAGAGTGAGGTGAAGGTACAAATGGGAGGTGCATTGCGAAGTGGAAAGGAATTCGCAGAGCACTACCTCACGGAGCACAGGCGCCTCGTGAAGCAAAGTGTCATAAAGAAATGTGCTTCGTGAAGTACAGTGACCCAACCTTGGAATGCGGATCTCGTGTACATGAGGGGTGTTTTGTGAAGAATAAAAGCTTCGTGAAAACCCGAGTCCCCTTGGGGATCCCCTTCCTTTGCGAAAGACCTTAGGGTTTGCGAAAGGAATCCCTCTCAGAAGAGGGGATTAAAACGAGGTAAGGGGGAGTCACTTCGCAGAGCAAAAGTACCTCGCATAGCTCATGATTTGCAGAGAAAAGGGTGCTTCATGATTTGGGAGCTAGGAAGTTGAAAGGTCGGATTGTACGTCGGTTGGGATCGGGGGGGGGGAGCCTAGTATTTATAGTCAAGAGGTGTCGTGAAGCAGAGCTTACGTGGTGCGAAGAGGTCTTTGGTTTCTTTGAGGAAGGTCGCGAACTTAAAATGTGTTTACAGAGGGGTCTTCCTCCTTGGTTTGTGGTGGGATCGCGAATGTCAAAGGCATTCACGGAGGGGTCCGCCTCCTTGCTTCGCGGCGGGCTCGCGAACATCAAAGGCGTTCGTGGAGGGGTCCCCCTTCTTGCTTCGTGGCGGGCTCACGAACGTCAAATGCGTTCTTGGAGGGGTCCACCTCCTTGGTTCGCGGCGGGTGTAGTGCTTGGGGGACTCTGCGAAGTGGCTCCGCGAGGCAGTCCGCGACGCCTCGTCTCTTAATTTTCTTCCCTCATTTTGGCGCCAAAAGATTTTGTGTGTGTTTACAGGTTATATTGTAAATTTCTTCCTAGTTTTATGGAATTATTACTTTGGTGCTAGTCTCCAGCCCCTGGCCTAAGGAAGGAAGGCTTGTGGTAGTCACGACACTTGCCCCGAAGGATGGGTTGTGACAAATTGGTATCAGAGGATTCGGTTATACAAAAAACATATGGATCTGATCTTTTTTGTGAACCAATAGTTTTATGTGTATTGAGTGTGGTTTTTAGTTCAGGGAGTCCAGAGTTGGTGCAGAGGCCGACATATCCATACAAAAGGTCCCTGACTTCTGATTTCCGACTCAGTGCATGAAAACACTGATTGCATGTGTGTTTTCAAAAGTTTTCATTAAGTCATCTCAACAGGTCAGATCACCGGGTATTACTTTTAACCGTAGCTCACTTGTTTCTTTTCAGGATACGTCCACACAGACAACTGACTAGAGTTCTGAGAGCTGTATGCACTGATATCCCACTAAGCGAAGAGGCCTCAGTGTAGGTCCCTCTTCTAGTAGAGACACCAGGGGAGGCACTAGCGGTGCCATTACCAGTTGGGCCACCGATGCCACCACCCCCCGTAGCAGACGGTGCACACCACTTGAGCCCGTTTCATGAGTTCTAGCGCTATATTCCACCCAGGTTCAGGGGAGAGACGGACCCATAGGTGGATGAGGATTGGTTGGAGGCTGTGGTGAGAGTCTTCCGACTCATAGGGACACCAATCAATCTCATGGTGAACCTTGCCGCCAGACTTCTACAGGTAGTAACAGGCAGATAGTGGAGCTTTATGCTCCAGGTACAAGACAAGGTGACTCTTCTCTAGGAATACTTCGAGAGCCTATTTCGTGCATAGTTTGTCCCAAAAACTCTTTGCGTAGTGCGTATATAGGAGCTATTTCATCTACAGCAGGGCAGCTTGACTATAGATCAGTACTCAATGAGGTTCACTGACCTCCCACGCTACCCCACCGATATGGTGTGGGACACATTCTTCTAGGCCTGGACCATTGAGTAGGGACTCAGGCGGGAGATCAGGGCTTTAGTGATCTCACATAGCATCCTGACGTAGGTGGGGGTGTTAGAGAGAGCCCTCTTGGTAGAGAGTTTCCTTTCTGAGTATTCACCAGCAGCTAGACCCACTACCAGTCATCTCATAGTGGAGTCTTCTACAGTTGGAAGAAGACATATGTTGTAGAGGTCCAAGAGGACCAGACCTATAAGTGGATGACTGCATGACTTGGGATCGGTTGTGTGGGGTACCTGAAGCAGAGACAAACATGCTAGTTGTGGGATGTGTTTCAAATGCGGTGGGTAGGGTCACATGGATCATGACTATCTGACCCACTGTTCGGATGATCAGAAGATGGTTAAAGGACCGCCCAGGAAGAGATAGTGATTTGATCGAGGTGGTCCATAGGAAGTAGACAAACATGGAAGAGGAGCTGGTCATGTAGCTGGTGCTGGGTGATGATTCTAGTTATTACCGCGACCACCACCTGGAGGTCCACCCCGACCGCAGGGAGCAGGTGGACAGGGGAGTGCTCAGCTCTAGGCAGCTAAGGCCTACGATCATGGCGATCTGGAGATGATACGAGGTTTGATCTATGTCTGATCCACCTTAGATGCAATACTTATAGACACACGTTCTAGTCATTCTTTCATTGTCACTGCCCTCGTTCAGAGCTTAGAGATTTCGATGGAGACGTTGGCTCGATCTTTATGGATAGAGACTCATACGGGAGCAGATTCGACGATTAAACACTAGTGCTGACAGTTTGAGCTTACTCTAGAAGGCAAGAGCTTTGGTTGGGATCTCCTAGTAGCGGCGTCGAGGCCTTATGATGTCATCTTGGGTATGGAATGGTTATCTACAGTATATTCTCAGATAGACTGTATTATGTGCAAAGTGCGGTGTGTCCACATGTATGGGACCAAGTTTACCTTCACCGGCAAGAAGGGAGCCTTTGCAGCACATGATGGATTTTCTCAGAGGATATTGCAGCCGATCACTCATCAGTTAGCTAGCCTTACCCTCAGATTTGTTGATGTGGAGAGTACGAGTTATCCTGTAGTAGTATACCAGTATGTAGATGTTTTCCTAGATGATGTCACAGGTCTACCTCCTCACAGAGAGGTGGACCTTTACATTGACTTGTACCCTGGGACGACACCATTATCTACACCAGCATATCTGATGGCTCTCTCAAAGCTTTATGAGCAGTGCGTATAGCTGGAAGACTTATAGGGGAAGGGATTCATTCAGCCCAATGTTTCTCAGTGGGTTTCCCCGACACTGTTCTCCAAAAAGGAAGACGGGAGCTTGAGGTGTTGTGTTGACTATTGGTGACTTAACTAGGTTACTGTAAAGAACAAGTAACCACTCCCAAGGATTAACGACCTCTTTGATCAGCTGAAGGGAGCATGGTGGTTATCAAAGATAGACCTCAGATCAGGCTATCACTAGCATAGAGTTCGAGATGAGGATGTGCAGATGATGGATTTCAGATGTCGGTACAGTCACAGCGAGTTCTTGGTTATGCCTTTCGGTGTAGCCAACGCTCTAACAGTGTTCATGGGACTCATTAACATGATCTTTCAGTCATACCTTGATTGCTTTGTAGTAGTCTTAATTGGCGACATTATGATCTTCTTAACTACTAAGGAGGATCATGCTTACCATTTGCAGGTAGTATTGGACACACTCCCAGAGCACCAGCTTTATGGTATGCTCTCAAAGTGCCAGTTTTGGATCTGAGAGGTTCAATTTCTGGGAAATTTCATCTTTGAGGATGGAGTTGCAGTGGATCAGCAAAGGATGAGGTGGTACTTGCTTGGGATCCACCCAGGAGTGGGACAGAGGTACGAAATTTCCTCAGTTTGGCTAGATACTACTGGAGATTTGTGCCAGATTTTCCAGAGATGAAGCACCACTATCAACCTTGACGAAGAAGGGGCATCCCTTTGTGTGGTTGGAGAGATGCCCGTAGAGCTTTCAGGATCTGAGGCAGAGGCTGACCAGTACCTCCATCTTGAGGCTTATAGAGGAAGGCATTGGGTATGTAGTCTACTGTAACGCATCTGGGACCAGACTCGGATATGTCCTAGTTCAGGAGCGAGAAATGATCACAAATGGTCCTCAAAAACTGAGACAACATGAGCAGAACTACGTTACCCATGCCCTAGATTTAGCAATAGTGGTCTTTGTATTAAAGATGTGGTGACACTATCTAATGGGATAGCATTTTACTGTGTACTCTGATCACTAGTGTCTTAGTTATATCTTCTCCCAGGAGGACTTGAACCTGAGACAACAACTTTGGCTGAGTTCCTCCAAGATTATGACTTAGAGATAGTATATACTCATACGATGGGGAACGTTCTTGCAGATGCACTCGGTAGGAGATCTGGTATAAAGCTGGTAGGTGAGGCGACAGAGCAGCTGGCTACTTTTCCTATATCCATTGTGGATAGAGACAGAGTATCTTTTCTACAGTCTCTAACAATAACTCCCCCACTTCATTAGTGAGTCAGAGAGGTGCAACATGGGGAACCTAACTACGAGACGTGATGTGCTCAGATATCCATAGGATAGGTACTCGATGGATTTTCTAAAGGTGGGGAGAACATCATCCACTTAAGAGGATGTACTATGGTACCAGTGTCGCTTTAGGAAGAAGTGTTGACGGAGTTACACATATCCTCTCTAGCGATACATCCAGGAGTGTCGAAGATGTACCATGACCTCCGACGACAACACTGGTGGCCAGGAATGAAGAAAGAAGTCGTAAAGTTTGTCTCTCGATGCCACACTTGTCTACAAGTGGAGGCGGAGCATCAGGTAACAGCAGGATTGGTTCAGTCTCTAGAGGTCCGAGAGTGGAAGTGGGATGGGATATCCATGGACTTCGTGACGGGTCTACCATGTATATCTAGGGGACATGACTCAATTTGTGTGATCGTTGACCAACTCACCAAGTTGTCCAACTTCCTACCGATCATAGAGCAGGGCTCAGTAGAGAGCTTGGGACACCTCTATCTGTAGGAAATTGTGCGAGTACATGGAGTACCCACGACGATTTCCTACGGTTGTGATACACATTTTACTTCCTGTCTATGGAAGGGGTTATAGGAGGCTTTTGGGACACAGCTTTATTTGAGCAATGCCTTCCATCCTCAGACAAATGTTCAGACTGAGCGGACCATTCAAACCCTCGAGGACATGTTGCGTGATTCTGTCCTCGACTTCGGTCGCAGCTTAGAGGATCATTTGCCTTTGGTGGAGTTTGCGTACAACTACATCTATCACTCCACCATTAGGATGGCACCTTTTGAGGTGTTATACGGGAAACCTTGCAGATCACCCTTATGCTATACTTACCCAGGGGAGTCATCACTAGTGGGACTAGAGATGGTACAGGCTACCACATGGAAGGTGAAGGTCATCCAGGAGTAGATGAAGACTTCACAAAGTAGGTATAAGTCGTATGCCGATAGGAGACGGAGACCTCTAGAGTTCGAGGATGGCAACCACATATTTCTACGGGTCTCACCTCAATGAGGATTGCGGAGGTTTGGTAGAGGCAGTAAGTTATCTTTTAGGTTCATAGGTCTTTTTTAGGTCCTCAGTAGAGTTGGTGAGGTTTCACAATGCTTAGCTTTTCCACCTAAGTTGCATCTGGTTGACGAAATCTTCCACGTATCCCAGCTAAGGTGATACGTGCACGTCCCTTCTCACATCATTGACCATGGAGAGAAGGACGTCGATGATGGGGTGACATTTATGGAGGTACCAAATGAGATTGAGGATCGACATGAAAAGGTCCTTTGTGGACAATTGATACCTTTGGTGCACGTTCTCTAGTAGAACCGGAACCTCCAGGAGATCACATGGGAGAGAGAGGCTCAGATGCATCCTCAGTACCCCCACTTGTTCCCTTATTTTGAGTTGTGGCTTACGAGGATGTAAAACATGAGGTGGTGAGAATGTAAGTACCCAAATTTTCCATGTACTATTTTTAAATATATAGGAATTTTATGAGTCCGCGAAAATTGACGGTGCATGATTATGAGGCCCGGAGTGCCCAGAATGAATTTCTGAACTTTATTTTGGTTACGTTCAGTAAACGTGTGAGCGGGTTTTTCAATCTTTTGAACTGGTGCTCATAATTGAAATCTGAGGGTACCGTTGAACTGACAGCACCGATATTCTCTTAAGAAGACCTTCACCTCTACCGCAGTTAGTCGAGGGTGAAAGATAATTTTTGGGGTTTTCATGGAAGTAATAAAATAAAATAATTTTTATTTTATTTTATTTTGAGATTCCATGTGGATATTTCAGGTGGGGACCACCCCAACTAAACCTCCAATGAGAGGTATGGTGGTGAGGACCACCTGATCTAACCTCCCATGAGAGGAAGTGGTGGTGGGAACCACCCAAGGTTAAAACCTCTTGAAACTCTCTATTAAGTGGGGAGAAACCTCTTGAGCTCCCAACTTAATGGTTCCACCACCCCCTTTAATTAATTCCAACCCTTCTCTTGATTAATTATTCCATCCACAATAATTAATTATGCTTTTTGAATTCTGCCAAAAAAAATAATAGATTTCATAATCTACTATTTTGGCACACATTTCATTTTGGTGGAATTGGGGAGAGGCGTATTTTGAGAGAAAAGCTCTCCAACGAAGAAATTCTTCTCAGAATAAAGAATTCCGACCTCCTTCGACATTCTTCCTTGGGACTTATTCTGATGTGGGACATCCTCATCTATGGAAATTCGATGACCGTACTTCTTCTCGTGCCAACATCAACGATCAAGGTAGGGGTTTAATGTTATTTGTTTGTCAGTTTTCATGTACACCATTATTCTCTTGTGCGGGATTTGGAATGATTAAATTGAGGAAGATCATGGTTGATGTTCTTTTCTTCGTTCTTTGTGAACTTATTGGTACCACTCTAAATGCGGAGGGTGTGGGCCAAACTAACATTGCTCGACTCCTTTGTCGTTCTTCTATGGTGTACTATTTGAAATGAAGGAAGGTGACGAAGAAAACGAATGCGATGAAGGCAACGACATTGCCCCTCGTGGCCACAACGACCCACGCTGCCCTCGCGGTGCTCTGGACGCCCGACCTCCCGGCCGCGCACCCTCACCGTGCTATGCCACCCCGGGCCGAACCGGCCCCGTGCCCCAGCTCGTGCCACCTGTCGTTCGAGCCACCCCAGCCGCCCCACCCGCCAGCCGCGCCACCAGCCTGTCGGTCCCCTCTCCGGCCGAGACACCCCGGTCATGCCGCCCTCACCGGCTGCGCCGCCCTCGCCGGCCGCGCTGCCTGCTGGCCGATCCACCCCGGCTGCGCCTCCCTCCGGCCAACGCACGCCCTCCGAGCAGCCCCGCGGCCTCATTCCCTCGTGGCTCTCCGCGGTCACTCACGGCCTGCTGGGAGAGACCCAACAGGTCAGGCTAGGGCAACCCGAACTGGGTCAGCCTAGGCCGGGTCGGGCCGGGTCGGTCAAACCAGGTTAGACCGAACCCGTGCCCATTATGACCCTCTACATTCTTTTGGCCATATCTTTGGCATCAGACATCCGTTTAACGAACCGTCAGGGAGATGGAAATATTGGAGCGAGATGTTCCCCTTGAGTATACTCCACTAGAGTTTTGGATTGAGATGGGAAACGGTCTGGTTGGATCAAACATGAATCCAACTCAGCCCCTATGCCTAAAAGGCTAACAACTCACAGAACGTTCATCCGTTTGACGCAATGTTTGTTGCGTTGAGACCCCTATGATGTTGCAGACCTTTGAGATACTTCTTCATGGGACTTACTGATAGTTGGAGTATCAACCAGTTGCTTGTGGAGAGGATCCTCCCAGAGACAAGCGAGCGTAGTGAACAGACCTAGTAGCTGGCTGAGATCTGTCGACTGCTTACCATTTCCACATGGAGTGACTCGACTACTCTAGTGGTGAGTTCCTTGGTGTCGTGGAAGACCCACAGTGGGGAATGCATTGGTGTCACAGCAGACCCATGGTACTCGATAGGAAGAGTACCTCAGCAGGCTATGAGGGGGAGCACGTTTGGTGACGTGGCAGACCCATGGTGGGGTGCGTGCATGGTGACGCGGTAGATCCACGGTACTCGACATGAGTAGTACCTTGGTAGTCCAAGGTTAGTGTGAAGTGTCCTTGGTGTCACGGCAGGCCCACTGTACTCAATAGATGAGGAGTTCTCCAGCAGTCGAGGTTTCAAAAATGTGACTGGGTATGTTACATGATACTACCCCCTAAAATAAAATCATGGTTTGTGCTGAGTCAGTTTTTCTGTGTTTTGATTTTGATTTAGATGGATCACTTGATAACATAGGTATATGTATGGGCATATACCTATGTAGGGTTATTTTGTGATTTCTTTCTTTATGGTTTATCCTTGGTGGATTTTGTGAGACCTTAACGGTCTTGGGTTCCCTACTGAGTATCGTTATACTCACCCCTGCACGGGCTAGGCCCGTACCTTGTTGGGTTGGATATAGACGACGGACAGTGCTGACTGAGGCTGAGAGTACCAAGACTGGACTGTACATGGAGGTGGACAATACGACAAGTTGCTACACGAAGGAGATGGTCAGACGTGGAGTGCTGAGGAGGCGATCTGTACATACCTTTCAAGTAGGAACCATGGCGGACGATCTAATAGATGTTTTCCCTTATCTTTCAATTGTATTGTATCACTGTTGAACGTGTACTTTCCAGTTGGGCTTGTATTCTGGCCCCTTTTACTTTCATCACTCTTCTGTTATACAGTTTACTTACTGTTTTTTCCAGCTTTGTGCTTGCTTGTGTGTGTGTTTACAAGTTATAAAGGCAATGCCTTCCCAGTTTTAGGGAATTACTCCTTTGGTGCTAGTATTCAGCCCCTGGCATATAGAAGGCGGGCTTGGGTAGTCAGATCATGGGCCCCGGGGGATGGGTCATGACACGACTAATTCGGGAATCCCAACAAAAACATTCCCAATCATTTTCATCCAAGTTAGATGACACCACAACTGGAATCGGAAACCATACAATTCAATTATGGCCGAGCAACGCAAGAATACCCAATATGATCCAAAAAAATCTCGAACAAATGGGGAAACTCAAAAAATATATCTGAACCAAATAGTTAATAGTAACATTTTTTATCTTCTCCTAGAGACTCAAACATCTCCAAATTGAGCACGACAGGAGACTAGAACTGACCCAAAAAATGATAAACATACATAAAAATGAACCATTAATTAATGAATCACATTTGAAAATACATTACCACTTTAATTCCAAAAGAAATAAACATAAATAAATATTATAATAAATGGTAACTCACAAATTTATTGAAAATTATAATAGTGAATCTTAAAGCATCTCCACTTCAACACTATAGACAAAAACTGGGCCTAGGTACAACACACCCACTGTAATTCCTGACTACATGAAGAGTATCACTCTAGTACCCATGGATGAAGCCCTGATGAATTGATGAATATTCTTACATGCATATAGCATCTAAAAAACTCATTTTTAAACTTCCTCTTTTGAGCATGATTCAAAATATAATTTCTCTTGATTACCAAAATTTCCACTTTGATAACAATCATTTGATGGATTAAAAAATAATGGAATCAAATTTCTAAACTAACCACACTGAAAAAATATGAGTGAATGATATGAAAAATGAGAGGTCTTATCTGATGAATGGTAATAAGGATTGAATGCATGTGGAATTTGAGAAATAGGTACCTCTCTCACACACCTGTTGCGTGAAGGATAACTTCACGGGTTCCCGTCACCACTAACTCTACTGCAAGAACCTATTCAGATAAGAACACCATATCAAAAAAACTCTCAAAATGATGATACATGGATGATATGCCTCACTCATTAATCTAAAAAACAAGACCCTAAATGAAAAGTTGATCTTTCAATGGATTATGTGTTTCTACATTTAGAAAAAAAGAATCAAACTACTTGATGTTGTCAACATTAGATTTCACTATCTTTTTTCTTTACTGAATTCTCATGATCTCTTTATATTTCCATATACTGAACTCTTCTGGTACATATCACCATATTAAAGTGGTCTCAAACACATATCTATACATCCAAACTTGAAATGTTGAAATAAAACCACCCTACACTCTTCAAAACTCAGACTATCAAAGGAACCCAAAATTTCACACACTCTCACAAAATTAGGAGTTATAAATGATCTGAAGACACTATCAAATTCCTTGAGACATTTTGTATCCATTATTTTACCTCTATCCCCATAGAATATAGGAAATGACTGAGAAGAACTATAAATATAATGAGGCCCAATAGAAATGTTGGGGACCTTTTTCGGTGGAATATTCAGAACATAAGAGAAACGAAGAAATAAAATCAAAATAAACCAAAAATATAACCAAAAACTACATATCAAGCTAATAAAATGACTCACCATCCAAAAAACACAAAAAGAACAATAATCCTCATTTCATTAACACTCATTTTTGTCTAATTCCAAACTTCCTTCTTTCAAGGCCACATTAAAAATTCCAAACCCAATTTCCCAATACCAAAAAAAATATTATTATTTTTTATAACAAAACACTTTCCTAGAAATCATTTTCTCTTAGGAAAATTATTTTACCTAGATTATTTCCCCATTAAAAGACCATTTTTCAAAAATAAATTCCCCCTAAAATTAAACCCACACAAAAAAAATCCACCAAAATGACAACTAATAACAAACTCCTAGGTTGAGGTATCGGTGGACAAGAATAACCCAGTGACATGGTTAGTGGTACATTCCCCAAGTAATAATTTAAAACTAATAGGACCCTGAATCGTGCACTAAGACACCAAATAGTTCACTACTCTATGTGAGTTCACAATACAACAATGGCTTACCTGTATTGTCATTCCTCATCCATACACAAAAAAACATAACGAATTACTCAAATCCTAGACTACCCATGGAATCAGAAAGATCAAAAAAATCAATGGTTGGTGATGTACTTCCATTTTGCAATTATCAAGTTTCAACACTCTAAATATCCAATATACACAACAACACAAATAACATGGGCCTCCTCTAATACCATTTTGTCATTGACAGAGATGGGATACCATCCAAACTAACACCAGACCAAAACTGAGATAAGAACTGACTAGAATTCTAGATCCCTACGGGATTTAAACTAGTGAAATGGATATAAATTATCTAATGGGAATTATTTTTACCAAAAAATAACAAGGATCGGAAAAAATAATAATAATCAAAATACCTAATAATAACAAAACATAAAAAAATATACCAACCTAATCCTGGTATAAAAACTGATGAAAAAAGAAAACTGAACACAAAACTAAAATTGAACCATGTGACATGATATCCATGTGACATTTTAGTCACTACCAACCCCAAGACCCCCTGCTCCAAAGGAAAAAACTAGATATTTTTAAACAGATCGGGTCTACCAACACCGAGTGGAACAATCTTGGTGTTCTCTTAAACAACTTAGTAGTTAATAATTGTAATCTATGTAATTCCTTTCCTAATATAGTACAAATACACTAGTTTCAAATCCAAATTGAAAATATGGATTTAGTCATTTTAAGCAAACAAACTTGGATTTACATGAGATCCCCTTTTAAATCAACACATGTAGATTACTTTTTTTTAATGGATTCACAATAAAAATACCTATTTAAAACCCAAAACCCAAATACAAATCTATACAAGATTACCAAAAAGGGGGTATGAAAAATATAAATGAACAAAACAAGACTATATAAACTAGTAGGGCCAATATCTACATGGTGTCAAAATAAACAAAACATACAGATAGTAAATCATCATAATTTCCTAAAAATATCGAGAGGAAATACATTGAAATATTCAATTTAGGATCAACTGAATTCATATGGTAAATCTCCATTGTAAATAAAAACATATCCACACTAAATATGCCAATCTGGTAACACCCTAATATTTTTTGAATTTTGTTTCCAAAAATAAATATTTTTTTATATTTTAACTTAACACAGCACTGACTATAGATTTTGGTTATTATATAAAATAAATATGTTTCTATTATGTTATAAGAAACAAAATTTTGTTCTTGTGCTATACGTAACACCAACTTGGCTTGTGTTACATGTAACACTGAGTTTTTGTGAAACTACACATTATTATTATTTAAATATGATATTTATAACCTATACATTAAACATAGTAATAACTCATTTTTAACATAGATTATATCAATGGAGCACATTTATAATTAAATGTATAATTATTGGTGACATATTTATATGTTTATAAATACTATTTTTTAAAGGAGCTGCTTTTTTATATCCTCCTATAAAAAATAATGAAGTTAGTTTTAGACACACAATGTAATTTAATTTGATAAAATAAAAATCATTTTTTAATTTTTAATGTAAAATTTAACTTAGGGTCAATGTTTAATATTTTTTTGAAATGATTCTTTTTTTTTATTAATTGGAAAAAATAGTACATTTTACTTAAAAATTACATTTTTATAAATAGTTTTTCTATTTTAAATTCATTTATAAAGTCAAATTAAATAAATTATTAATTTATTAAACAAATTTAGTTATTAGAATCACTTTTATATTGAAATTATATATATATAATTATTTAACTTTTCATAATTTTTCTACCCGTCATTTCGCTACATCTGTGGGATTAACATTAAACATAAATTTCTCAATTCTGTGATTTAAATTTTTAAAAAAAAATACATGGTCTAAATTTGTATGATATTTTCTATCTGATAAGGAAAAAGAATATTTCATATTTTATGAATGGTAACATTATATAAAATTTATTTACAATGGTTAAGTGTGAATATGATATTTAATGGTAAAAATAATATTATAATATTATAAAATTACCATAAAACATTCCTTACATCATTGGATGAGTGAGTGTTGACCTAAGAAGAAATTATAACCATTAAATCCACTTGGCTATGAATATGACATTTGTAATATTTTATTTAATAATACGTTAAAATTTTTATAATCCATATTTTAAGAACTAAATAAATTTTTTGGGTTATTTAGATGATAAATTAAAATAAAAACATTAGTTTTAAATATTTTTAATTTATATTTATCCTGATAATTTATTTTTTATTTTTAGCAATGAAATCATTTAGTTAATGGCTTGCATAATTATAATGCAGTAATTTTTTAAATAATGGGAATATCAAATAAATGATATTAAAATTATTAAAAAAATTAATTTAACATAATTTTTTAAATAAAACAATTTTATAGACAAAACTAAAAAATTATTTATATATTATATGTTTTTTTATTATAAAAAGTTAATATGATATTTTATTAAAAGAGAAACAATGAATAGAATAAAAAAGGTATAAATGATACTTTAAAATAAATAATATTTGAATAAATTTTAGAAATTTCATTAAAATATAGAATTTGTCTAACTAAATATAATAATGTTAAAAATGAAATTGATGATCCATTTTGGGATATTTTTTCATTTTATAGTATCTATATTAACCATAAACTGTAAATATCCACGTTTTTAAGGTAAAATTTTTAAGGTTTGACTAAGGGTAAAAGCCAAAACATACAGTTAATATTGTCACCTATACATGTCTAAAAATTATTTATTGATATTATTTCGACCCATAATCATCTTATCTTTAAAATAACTATCACTAGTAGAATACTAACCTATACCAACGGTTTAGAACCGTTGGTATAGGCCTCCAAACCGTTGGTATAGCCTATACCAACGGTTTGGAGAACCGTTGCGAAGTAAGCCGTTGGGATAGGTCTATACCAACGGTTTTCCCAAAACCGTTGGTATAGACCTATCCCAACGGTTTACAAAACCGTTGGTATAAGTAATATGAAAATCTATTCCAACGGATATAAAACCGTTGGTAAATGTATTTCAAAAAAAAACATGTGCTGGGATTTGATCCCAGCACCCCTTGTTTATAATCGAACGACTTAACCACTAAGCTAACATCACTTTTGTAAACATAATTTCATAAATATATATATGTATTATCATAATTATTTAGAATTTAGATTTATATAATGTTCTCGGGTAGCAGACCTGGAAGAAATGAAAGAATCTATCCCAACAGTTCTCAAAACCGTTGGGATAGACCTATCCCAACGGTTCTCAAAACTGTTGGGATAGGTGGAAATTTCCAGGGGGCGAATGTTGGATTTGGGGCTGAGTTTTCCCAACGGTTCTCCCAAACCGTTGGGAAAGGGGGGGTATTTCCCAACGGTTTGGGAGAACCGTTGGGAAAGGGGCCTCAAACCCCCCTTTCCCAACGGTTCTCCCAAACCGTTGGGAAAGGGGGGGGTCTTTCCCAACGGTTTGGGAGAACCGTTGGGAAAGGGGCCTCAAAACACACCTTTCCCAACGGTTCTCCCAAACCGTTGGGAAAGGGTGGGTCTTTCCCAACGGTTTGGGAGAACCGTTGGGAAAGGGGTGTTTTGAGGCCCCTTTCCCAACGGTTCTCCCAAACTGTTGGGAAAGACCCCCCTTTCCCAACGGTTCTCCCAAACTGTTGGGAAAGACCCCCCTTTCCCAACGGTTTGGGAGAACCGTTGGGAAAGGGTGTATATAAGTGTTGGGAAAGATCCGATTTCCAGTAGTGTATCTTTTTAGGAATTTTTAATAGAAAATAAATTTATATTAATTTTTCATTTTATGAGTTTCCAAAAGTGTCCCTCACCTCAATTATAATAGGTACCATTCTATATCACTTATTCAAATAACATTGAGCCTTCATGACTAACCAAAACCTACCCATATCATTTATAAACATAACTAGTTATATTATAGAGGTTGTGGTCTACTCAAAAGACTATCTCTAGTGTTCCTAATATGATATCTTAAGGGATATCGTCAATGAAGAGGTAACTCCTCATAGACTATTTCAAAACAAATCTTATAAATCCTCTTCATGAATTGATTAAATATTAATGTAATAAATTTGGAATAAAACATATTATTATTATATAATATTTTTATATAACAACCTAATCCATCTTTTATCCATCATACTAACAATGAATATATCGTGTGTGTGTGTGTGTCTACGTATGACTTACCGTCTCCACACTATGGTGTAAGATTTTTTGCAAAACTATTTTATTTGGATATGTATAATGATATATATAATGGATAAAAAAATACATAATTCATGAAATATATTTTTTATAATTAGTATATCATCTAATTATTCACCCTTTTACCATTAAGAGAATGATATCATCCCTCTTGCGTATGTTAGGTCTATCGTCTCCATGGCACGATGAGATTCATCTTCTATGCTAACCAATTCATGAATGAATATAAAAAAATTTATACTGATTAAATATTAAATAATAAATATAATATAATAATAAATATAAATATGCTTCAATTCTATTCTTCCCTTATGTATGAAAAGAAAATTGAAACAACATTCATGATTACATATGGGTTACAGTCTCCAGGAATTGTGTATTTTATTTCGTATATCTGTCTTCTATATGTATTAATATATTAAATATATATGATATATAAATAATGTTTTAAATTATGTAAATAATAAAATCATGATCTAAGTAATATGATCAATAATAACAAGTGAAAACCCGTATAATAAACAAATTGGTTATTTCTAGAAACATACCTTTAACCTGAAAAAGTTAATTAACAGGTAATACCTAGTTATACATGAATATTATATTATTTCATAAATATTATTATTGTGGAATAAGTTATAAATATGTTTAAAATCATTATATAGGAGTTTTAAACATGTTCGGAGGGAATCAAACCTATATTTTGAGATTTTTTAAACTTTTAATTATATAATACACATGATTTGTGCTCTTCTTGTTTATTCTACGTGGTGAATATACTTCCCATGAATTCCTTTTATGATTCTTAACCAAAATATTGTGGAATTTTTTTATCCATATAATTTTCTATTTTTTCTTGGGGAATATTATTATACAGATTATAAATTTGTCAGTGTTAATTCTAGAATCTCTTTTATATTGTTATAGTTTATACATAAGTATATTCTGAGAAATAGTAATATTCTATGTCCATATTTTTTAAAAAGTATTGTTTTTTTAATATTAATCTAAAATTGTTTCAATATATTTTTCCAATGATTGACTTTTTACGTAGTGGTTTCAATGGAATATTTTTTCTTTTTCCTAATGAGGTACTTTTTGAATTTTCTAAAAAAAGTGAGAGAAGAATATTTTTTTAACTTATACAGAATGAAAGGAATGTTCCCATTTCATGACATCAATATTTTTGAGTATTACTATATAATATTTTTAATTGATTTATTAATAATATTGTTTTTATTCTAATATTATAGGGAATTTTGAAAAAAGAGAATTATTTTGAAGAAGAAATGGTAATTTCTTCAAGAATTTTTTTCAGACTATATCATAAAAATATTTCTATATAAGACCATGATATTTGATGTTATTATTTTTTAACTCAAGATGTGACTATATTTTAACATAATTATTTTCTTTTAATAATAGTTTATTTTTATTATGGAAGGATATTTATGAACCCCAATTATTTTTCATTGGTTATGTCATGATTGAATGATGATTATAAAACCCATTTCATTCCATCAGATTTGATGTGATAAATTATTTATGTTCTTAAGGAAAACATATGTATGATTTCCTTATTATATTTTTGGGACTTATATCTCCCTCAAATGCATTGGGTAAAGATTAATATCTCTTGATATATACATAAAGGTCCTTGTACAAAAAAAATGTTTATCGGAGTAAACCATGACTACAATGATGGTCATGAGAGTGAACCATGACTACAACAATGGTTATGGGAGTAAACCATTAATACCAATATGGTATTGGAAGATAATACATACTACTAATATGGCCTTGGTAAAAATTCATTGAATACTATGGAAATCATTTTAAATATTTACATTTATATAATAATTCCATATCTTATTCTTATTTTATTCATTTATAAAATATGTTATTTATTTCATTTTTATTTATTTCATATTAAAAACCAATATTTATTTTGTGATTCATGTTTATGATCTTTGATATTATGGGTATGATCATGATCATGTATTCATCTGCATATACTAGTAAATATTCTTACATATCTCCCTTGTTTACCCTTAGTGAGCATATGAGCACACATTTTTATGTTTCCCTTCCCCGATTTAATGATGATATGTATTATGTTTGATGTGTATAATAAGAATGATAATCAATGAAACCTTTTGGGAGATAATTTAGATCACTTTTGAATCAGTGTTTATGATTCCATGTTTACAAAGGTACTAGAATAAGATTGTCTTTCCTCGTCTTTTTGTGTAATGTATTAGGTACTCTGAAAAAGTAATGTAATTTCCATTTATGAAAATATAGCATTTCAAAAAATAGAATTATAATAATTTTTTAGTTAGTATTTGGAAACTACAATGAGAAAACCATAGTGACAACCATAAGGACATAGCAATGGAAAAGTCATTGGATAAGGAAAAGTATAGGAAAATGTCATGGAATTTTGGAAAATGATAAAGTGAGTTATTTCTTAGTAATACATCAATATTTAGATAATAAAAGTCGATGTGCATCTGGTATAGATGTACCTTTGGGAAACAACTCCGACAAGGTGAATCATTCTTGAATCGATCATAACCTAGTACCTGAAAATGGGCCTTGTTGCCCCCCTGGTTTGACACTCTTGAGGGATATGCATTGAGAATTAATAAACTCTTCATGAACCAATATGGTGAATTTATCTATAAGTTTTATATGAATAACCTAGGATGAAACCGATTTATCATAGATTAAGGAATGTTTCGGTATTTAGATATCTTATAAGTTACTTTTCATGATTATGTGGTTCTTCATTAGGACAACTATTTCACACTCTATGATTTTGGTTTTAGGATGATGGATGGAACATGAAATAACCACATTAATGGTAATTATGACAGACAATGAAACATCTATCCTATTGAGAAATTGAATGCTATGGGATTTTGAATGAAAAATCATGTTACTATGCTCACCCAACTTTCTCACACTATGAATCATGCTCGAATTCAAGATAAGAAACCTAGGGAACAACAATATATTGTTTACTTTATGAGATAACCTCCACCTTATCTAAGTGGGAATTTTGATCCAATTGTTTTTGAATAAATCATCAATACCCCTAATAAAATATTATATGTTCTTCAGTGTTAAGAACATTAGTAATTCATTCTTTTTTTATCAGTTAGAAGGAGAAGTGGACCAGTGGTGGACTAATATCATGAATATGAGCATGAAAGGTGAAATTAAATCCACATATTGGGATGAGTTCAAAAACTTATTTCTTAGTAAATACTTTCCTCATATTATACATATGAAAATTTAGAAGTATATTCTCAAGTTAATTTAAAGTGTTATGTATATGTTGGTACTTATGAAACCAATTTCATAAGATGTTCATGGTATGCTTCTAGAATTATCATCCAGTACTAAATTAAAGTTGATAGGTTCTTCAGTGTCTTAAATTCAGGTCTCCAAATTTAATTATACAAAATAGACATTTGTAGCTACTATGGGATTGTTTTTTCTAAAATAAATATTGAAATGATGGTTGGATTCACATACAAATCTCAGAGTTTTGAAAAAAAGATGAATATGGTATTTAAAAGTAAATCTAAAACCATGGATAGAAATGGTGGAAACTTCTTTTGTCCTATATGTGTGGGATATAAATGGGAGAAATTTCATTAAGGGGTCTAAAAAATGTTTTAGGTGTTGAAATGAGGGTCATCAGGGAACTGAGTTTTGATGTGATGTGATGAAGTTAGTTAACAATGTGAAAGGAGAGAAATCCAAAAATAATGGATGTCCCCCACTTCAGTTAAACAAGTGTAAGGATAATGGAAATTATTATAATCACTAACTTAATCCAAGGGTTATTAATGATGGTCGATGTCAGAAAACTCTTAATGATAATACAAATGGAAAATATCATGCGCTCAATATAGGCTATGTATAGCATGAAAACAAAATTGTGGAATGATTGAGTATTTATGTAGTGGAATTTAATAATAATGTTTCCGAAGTACTTTTATGGTATTATGAAATTTTTAAGCATCTTTATATTGGACCACTAAAGTATTCCCATAATGATTTTTGAGCATATATTGAATGGTACTATTAACATTGAAATGTGATTTAGGCAATAAGGTGATATTTTTTGAAAAACACATGATTAAGGGGAGCATAACCCTTCATATCTAAATGAAGTTGAGAAAATAAAATTTGGGTAAAGATATATTAAATATGGATAAGTAAATTGTATGGTAATGAATTCATTGGAACTGATTAAGGATTTTATGAAAATTGGTTTATTCTATCATGGAGGATGTTTTAAAATATTATTATATAAGGAATATATCCAATTAACATTGAAATAAGAAAACATGTAGATTTTAAATAAAATTGTATTGTAAATATGGCAATTTCCATGTTATAAGGGTATATATGATTGAGGTATTCACGATATTTGAATGTAATAAAAAATAGATACCTAATGATATATTAGATATAAATGTTTCATCGATTTAGTGAACATATTTCAAATTTTATATATTTTTAGATTTTATAAAGAATATAGTCTTTCCTTTTATGTAAATTTCATGTTAAACATTAGATAAGTTAGTGAGATTAATGTATTATCTCACCATTGGTGGATTAATACATATCCGATAACATATTCTAACCTCCTGTTGTAATAAATAAATATGGAATGAACTATCAATCTATTTATGATCTCCTACGGTTTCAAAAATAATAATCTCAACATCATATCATAAAATAATATATGACGTGATAATTAATAAAGGCATAAAAAAGTGTGAGATTATTCTACAATCAAGTATGTATATAATCTCTTGAAAATTTTCCAACATTAGTAAATGAATCATGATGAAAAATTTTGTCACATTATCATCATTTTTAATGATATCAATGAATTTTATCGAGCCTTGTAGATATATGGATTTGTGATTTTTAACTCTCTATTTACCAGTTTTCTATATTTCTCCATCCGAAATTGATGGTTATATCTCTCTTATATGTCAATGTTTTGACTTTCCACCAATGTTCTCCAATGAGGAAACCTAGTTTTGAGTTACATTGGGTAATAGTTATATATTTAAATTTCTTTTTTACAAGGATGATTTTTTATTCTTTATTAAGATGATAGTTTCTATGATGGGAAATTTCATTTATTGAACCTTCGATAACCGAGACAAATATTTAGGTCCAAATTCATTAAGGGTGGTGAAATGCAATACCGTGATATTTTTTGATTTTTTTGAATTAAATTAATTTTTTTGATATGTTCACTTAATAAAATAATGAATATTTATTTTTATATTGTAAAAAACAATTATTATTGGATAATTCTATATGTAACATGGAGTTATTCATCCCAACAAGCAACAAAAACTTGGTTTTTGTTACAAGTAACCCCTAGTTTTTACAAAATAACACTTTATTATTATAATTTTCTAAAAGAGAATTTGATATTCAAGCCATTTAACATAGTAATATAAATAGTAATAAATATTTTTTAAATTTTTTCACATAAATAAAACATATTCATTATGAAATGTATAATATTTGTTAAAGTGTTTATTTGTTTTTAAATACTATTTTCTTAATGGAATTTTTTAATGTACTTTTATAGGAAATAATAAAATTAATTTTAGACACTCATAGAAATTTAATAGGATATTATAAATATATTTTTTAATTTGGAATTTCATAATAAACATAGGGAGAATTTTATAGTAATTTTATGAGAAGTTTCATTTTTTGACGAATAGTGAAAAATATTGCATTATATTTATAAGTCTCCTTTCTATTTAAATAAAAATTCTATAGTAATTTTTTTTAAATTAAAAATAGGTTAATTATACCAATATTAATCCAATTTAAATCATTGATATCAGTTTTATATAGAAATAAATAATTAAAAATTATTGATCTTTTTATCATTTTCCCCCCTTCTCGCCCCATCTACGGGATTAGAATTAAACATACATTTCATATTTCAATGATTTGAATTTCAAAACACACACACAAAATATTTTAATAAGTATAATATTTAGAGTCTAATATGATAAACCCACCATTTTGGATATTATTAATAGTAACATTAGTAAATATTTAATTAACATGGTTAATGATATAATGGATAATTAAAGGTAAAAAAATACTATAAAATTATAAAATCACCCTAAAACTTGTCCCAATTTCATTGGATGGGTGATTTTGAATGAAAAAAACCATAGACGTAAATTATAACCTTATTATGAAACATGGGTAAGAATATGTAATGTATTATATTTAATTTAATGATAAGTTAAAACTGTCATGCTCATAATTTTAATAAGTAAATAATTTCTTATATAGGGTTATACAGGAGATAAATTAAACTATACATTTTAATTTGAAATTAAATAAATTTATCTACATAGTGATTATTTATTTTAAATTTTATTGAATAAATGATTTAATTAATTTCTTGCATATTGAAAATAGACTAATTGGTTAATTAATTGAAATATCAAATTAATAATATTAAAAATAATAAAATAAATATATTTTGATAGAATTGATGCCATCTATGAATTTTATAGATTATTGTGACATATTAGTGAGATATTAATAGTTTTTATTCTATTTTATCATGTTAATATGTTATTTTTTTAAATGATAAATATTGAAAAGTATCAAAATTGACATTAATGATTCTTCAAAAAAATAATATTTTATTAAATGATATAAAATTATTTAATATTTATAATTTAGAAAACTAACTAGAGTAAGCTTAAAATGATATAATTGATCCACCTATGGCTGTTTTACATTTATAGTAACTATATTATCCCCAAATCGAAAAAATTCATGTTGTAATGGGAAATGTTATAGGTTTTAACTAAGGGTTAAATCACAAAGATAGGGTTAATATTGTGACATGAACATGTCTAAGAATCATTATATGAGAGGATTTAGACCAAACCTCAAATTATCTTTTAAATAACTGAATATTTAAAAAATTAAAATAGAAAATAAATTTATAATAATTTAATATTTTAAGAGTTTCCTAAATTGACCCTCTTCTCAACTATAAAATTTCACCTCCTACCTCACATTTTCACATCACATTTAGCCTTCAAGATCATCCAAATCCTACCCATTTCCCGAATTAAATTTTTCACGACCCTTCCCCCAAGGCTTGTGTCCTTACCACCCCATTCCCACCTCCCGATGGAAAGGGGCTTTAAACTAGTATCGAAGTCATTAACCCGCAAGTGGGAGGTACTTTCCTGAGTACCTTTACGTATGCATGCACAAACACACAACTATATCTCACATTGCTGAAGAGTAAAGAACCATTCCATTAAGAAAACCACCAAGTGTAACATGAAAAAGACAGAAAGTAAAGGGGGCCATAATACAATACCCAAAAAAGGCAAGTACAACTCCCAAATCCCGTCTGTGATGAACACTACGTGAAGGGTAGGCGATGGGGCCGCCTCCTGAAGTTATAGAAGTATGCCTCATCTGTAAGATACTACTGGGAACCTCCATCTCTCGGACCACCAATTTCTCTATCAAAGTTCATGTTGTCTACACAATAGATGACACATGTGAATGAAGCTCGTCCATAGGTGAGTAGCACAATAAGGACCCCAAAACACTAAGGTAATACCACAAAGGAAAGTGAACACAAGTATAGTCAGCTCACCCAGGTATATTCTAAAGTATGTAAAGAAAGACTGGTTGTTATGAAAGCTAAAACCTTGTACTATGGAAGCACTTATCCCGGATTCACTCTTAGGGCTCCTAGATCACCTAGACCCACTCTTCACATGGGCCGACTAATTCAATTAGACCTTCTCATCTCTTAGGACAGATGGATCACATAGAATAACAGGTCTTCATCTCTTGGGCATGTTGGATCACATAGACCTATTTGTCTATGGGGCTAGCTGGATCACTTAGACCTTGTTGTCTCTTGGGCCAGCTGGATCACTTATAATCGCTCGTCTCTTGGGCCAACTGAATCATTTTTACATGCTCGGAGCATGCTCGATTCCGATAGAGTCAACTAATGAACCCATCGATGGCATCTCAACATCCAATAAATTCCACTTAGTTTAAGCCAAAACAACCATATATTCACGAGAGTCCCAATGCCACAAATGAACCGTCTATCAGACGTGTGGTAAGGTAATTTGATCATTTTAGTGAAAATGGGTGGTCGGGTTCGGGTCTGATCTGACCCCGATGGACCGACCTGATCCGACTCGAGCCCACCGTCCTGACCTAGATCCGACCTGTTCTGTTGGGCCTGTCTTTTTGGCTGCGAGTCAATCTGATCCACCTGAGATGCAGCAGGGGCTGCATCCTAACTTGAGTCATGTGGACAACTCAGTCGGCCTCCGTTCTTCATGCCCCTACAGCCTGAGCCCCGTGTCCTGGTCACCCTACTGCGGCATGATGTCGTGGCCCTTCACAGAAGTATTGACTGTACCTGTCCTAATGGTGTGTCACCTCCATCATCTAGGACGCGGCTACCTCCACCGCATGTCTCCTCCAACGCACCGACAAGGTCTTCTGCAGACCACCAGATGTACTTTGGTGGTGTATTCATCGAATTAGAAGATGTTCCGGGAACCTTGTGTCGCTCCCTTCATCGCCTAGTTTCCAGATACATGTTGCAACCCCTTTTTTCCAGAAAATCTCAAATATTTGTATCTCTTACACCACCTCAATCTGTTTCCCATAGTCATATTTTCATCTCTTTCATGTCGTGTCCATCCTGGATCTGTGATACCAGATCGTTGCGCTAATGATCGATTTTGAAAAGATTAGTCAATTGCCCAAAATTGTGTCACAGTCCAAAGAAATAAATTCCCAATATGAATATAGATTAGAGGTAGGAAAGGAATTATTAAAAAAA
The DNA here is from genome assembly GCA_963277665.1 of Viscum album. Lineage (NCBI taxonomy): Eukaryota > Viridiplantae > Streptophyta > Magnoliopsida > Santalales > Viscaceae > Viscum > Viscum album. The sequence goes on along the minus strand of OY728135.1, from coordinate 595,098,840 downwards.
ATAAGAATGGTCCTCAGTCTATGTCAGTGTCGATCATGGATCGTCATCGTTAGGTCGGCAGTAGTAAACCAAAATAAAAAAGAAGGTTGTTCTCCCATAATAACCCTTCCAGATTAATCCCATCCTACAACCTGATCAACTAGTAGACCAATTTCTAAGTTAATTGGTCTGAATTTTTTGTTTATAATCGAAGAATGGGTAAAGGATATTCACTTATAAAATAACCCCTTACCATGAAAACATGATCGTTCAGAGATAGAGAATGGATCACACACCATCAATCGTGAATCCTTAATCCGAAGTTCACCACTATAATTGGCAATCCATTGAAGGAGGAGGAAAGGAGGAAGATCACTAATCATCCCAGGTCATCTATCATTCTTCATCATTCGTCGATTTCTATCACAAGTCCTTTAGAGGTTCCGAGCAATTACAAAACAATCCAACGATCCAGTATCCTTGTAAATTTATTAAGAGATGAATGCATTTCATCGTTTTTTATGCTAAGTCACAACTTTATTATGCAGTTTCATTTTTGAAATGGAAAAGTGTTGCTATTATGCATTAGTTTCAGAGTCATTGCAGTGTTTTATTGATTAAATTAAACAACTTCTCTTTCATTGTGTTGCAGCGAACATTTTTTAATAAAATAAACGTTCAGGTTTATTTTATTTTATTTCATTATATTTTAAAACTCATAAAAATTAACATTTTTCCTTCAACCTACATTGGTCTAGGATAGGTCCATTATTAGGCAATGTTGTCATTCTGTATGCAATAGTGCCCTAAAATTTTTACACTGGACACCTGTTTATAATTTTCAAAACCACACACGTGCGCTATTTTAAAGAACTTAAAAAAGTGAAAACCAGAATTTTGGGCTCCCTGAGCCTTGGAATTACGTACCGCCTTGGAACCATGCCTTGAAATAATCCAATATAAGTATCAATAATTTTACATGAAAACTTCTGGGAAATTACATTCTCCACACCTTAAGTCTCTGCGTCCTTGTAAGGAAAAAAAGCCTAACCAAACAAATGGGGGTACTAAGAACAAATCTAAGCCTCCCGCTCCAAAGTGATCTCCTGGAGATTCCCATGTAGCCTCCTAACGCACACCAGAGAAATAAACATTCATGAATGACCCTCTCTTATTAGTCTTCAATCTTTATTAGGAACTCCATAAACCCTACCACGTCGTCAATGTCACTAAGACTAGTCGATGGCATGTGATTGATCATGTACCTACCTTCTCATCTGTGATATGTTAAAGAAATTATGCACCTATTGCATCTATCGAGGAAGATCTAGAAGGTATTCCACCTATCCAACTCTACAAAAAACCTAAAATGGGTCATTGAGTCTCCGAGACAACCTGTCTTTCTAGCCAAATCTCTGTAATCCATGTCATGGTGAGACCCAATAAAAAACATGTTCTCTCTCATAAAACTACAAGGACCTACATATCCTATCATTATAAGATTTCTTCCTACTCTTTGTAGTCTTCATCCACTCATGGATGACCTGCAACTTCTCGGATTTATCCTGTACCAACTCTGGACACATGAGTGCGGACTCCCCTGGGGTTTTCCAGCAAAACAATGATCTAAATGGTCGAAAATAAAGTTCCTCGAATGGTTCCATACTAATGTTGGAGTGGTATCTATTGTCGTACATGAACTCCAGCATTGGTAAGAGATCCTCCCAACTATGACCGAATTCCAATATAAAAGCATGAAGCATTACCTCTAAAACATGTATTGTTATCTTTGTCTCACCATCTTTATGCGGGTAGAAATCTGTGGTCAAGCATAGATTTGTTTCAAATGCATCATATAATCCCTTCCACAACTCGGATGTATATATCTTGATCCGAGACAATCGTTGATGGGACTATATGGAGTCGAACTATCTCCTGTATTTAAATGCATTCCATGCCCTCTACATAACCCTGCTCCGAGATGGGTAGGAAGTGGGCATACATAGTGAGTCGATCAAGAATTACCTAGATGGTATCATTCCCTCTAAATGTACAAGGTAAAACCATCACGAAGTCCATTAAGATATCATTCCACTTCTACTATGGTACCTCAAATGGATGATTCAACCCTACTGGAACCTAGTGCCTGCATTTAGTTGCAGAAAAGTGAGGCAATGAGAGACGAACTCTACTACCGCCTTCTTCTTCCCCAGCCAATTGTACTGACATCGGAGATAATGGGACTACATCTCTATACCTAGATGCACTGCCAAGGGGGAGGTGTGAAATTCCCCTAGAATATCATCTCATGATGCCAATGATACAATGTTGTACGCTCTGAAAATGAAGAAGTGATCCCCACCTATCGAATATCCATCAGGGGATTGTCTTTAGGTTAATTTAGCATGGTAGGACTCAAAATCAATATTCACAGGTTGTTCTTCCCCAACTCACTGCAAGAGTGATAGAGTGACATCCATCCACTGAATATAATCTTCTCCATCACCATGTATGATGGATATCTTTATCACGGCTAACAGCTTCGATGATTCTCTTAGAAACTAAAAATCAGATTCCCTACTGAGCATGTCTACCACCTCATTCCACATCCCAAGATTATATAGTATCTCAAATTCATAGTCCTGGAGGAACTCAATCCTCCGCTACTACCTCATGTTCAGGTCCCTTTTGGGGAAGATATACCTGAGACATTTGTTGTCGTAGTAAATAGTAAACCTTCCACCAATCAAGAAATGATTCCATATCTTCAAAGATAGACCATTGCTATTAGATCTATGTCATGGGTCTCATATTTCTTATTGTTCTTACATAGATATCATGAATCATAGGATATCATTGACTACACTTACATCAAGACACAACCCAGTCCAGTCCATGATGTAGTACAGAATACTAGATAACCAATTCCCTCATCTAATATTATAAATATGTGGTCACTCATCAGTATCTGCATCAGCTCCTAAAAACTCTATTGTTACATCTTCTCCCACACAAAGGTCTACCCTATCCATGTAAAAGATGAAAAGGGTGATGCTACCATAAAAATTTATGGCACGAACATTAGATAGTATCTTGCAAAACCCAAGAAACAATGCACGTCATTCACGCTCCTAGGTGGATCCCAAGAAATAACTGCCTCTAACGTTTCTATATTAACTTCAAATACAACCTTCAAGATGACATGTCAGAGAATATGGACCACTCGAATACAGAACTGAAACTTAGAGAGCATCCCATAATGCTAGTTCTCTTGATGTATATCCATGACTCTCTACAAGTGTCTCTTATACTCCTCCTCAGAAGATGTGTACACTAGGATATCATTAATGAAGACCACGATGGAACAGTTAAGTTAAGGTTGGAAGATACTATTCATGAGACTCATAAACACTACTAGAGCATTTATCATGATGAATGGAACCTCCAAGAACACATAATGGCCATACCGACATATAAAGGTTGTCTTTGGAACATCCTCATCTTGTACATGAATCTGATGATAGCTAGATATAAGGTCTATATTTGAGAACCATCTTGATCCTTTCAGATGATTGGATAGGTCATCAGTCCTTATAAGTGGATTCTTGTTCTTCATGGTCACCTGATTCATGAGGTGATATTCCACACAAAACCTTAAAATCATGTATGTCTTCTTGGATAACAATGGCAGGGCTCCCCATGGGGAAACATTGGGCCTCATGAAGCCCTTACTCTATACGTTCTCTACTTATACCCTCAACTCATGACGTTCTAGGGTAGCTATATGATATACTGCTATGGATATTTGTGTTGTTCGAAGGTTTAGGTCAATATAGATGTTAAAATCTATTTGTGGATGTAATCCTAGAAAATCCTCAGGGAATATGTCCTCATACTCATCCAGCATAACAAGAAAGTAGGGAATCCTCTCATCCACTAAACTGAGGTTTAGGCAATCCAACCGGTTAGTGATCGGCTACAACCTCCTCAGTGAATGTCTCTCTTACGTTACATGAATTTTCTTTTTTCTAGTAAAGGATAACCTGGTCCCATATCTATAGACACACTGCATTATGGACCTAAAATAGTTAATCTTAGCATAGACTGTGGATAACCAGTCCATACCTAGGATGAAATCATAATGCATCGACCCCACTACTAGGATATCCCACCTAAAGCTCTCGCCTCAAAGAGTAATCTCACACTGCCGACACCAGTGTGTGATTGTCGAATCCCCCCATGTAAGAGTCTATAAACATAAGGATTGGGCCAATGACTCCACTAAAATCTCCAATATCCAACAAGGTATATGTAATATAATGTTTTATAGGATCCTATGTCTATATGAACTGAAAATAAGGTGGATAAAATAATGATTTTTACCTCTAATCATCTCTATATCTCCATGGTTTTAGGCCTCCATCTCCTGAAGTAAGGCTCATCCTTATCCACCGGCTCTCAGAGCCAATGGTGGACCACCTGCGGGAGGTAGTGGTAGTACCTCGATCCTTCAAAAACTGTATTCCACTCTTCCTACACACCATCCAAGTCCCCCTCCCTGTGGACCACTCCGATCAGCCCTATGACTCATCCTCATTGGTCCCTCGATTGTCTGCTAATCGTATGCCCTGAAATTTGGGCATTCATGAGCCATGTCTCCAAACCAAATGCATTAGTAGCACACCATTCTCCTCTACTAACTCCCAATACCCTGGGGACCTCCTACAACTGACCCTATGTCCTCAGGCCATCCCCTGAATATATTGAATCATTTAGGTATCTATATTAGCTACTTGTTACCCACTAATAATGACTCTTCCACCTAGAGTCTACTTCTAGCTACTGCTACCAGAGCCTGCTCTTCCCGGATGCTCACTACATGTAGAGAATGTTCTTTCACCCTCAAATAAGTGGGGATTCTAAGAGATACCATGGATTCCCTAATCTCTCAACGTAGTCCAAGATAAAAAGAATGATCCCAGATGAATGGGTCTCACACTATCCCTATAGAGTAGCGAGAATGCTCACCGAATCTTGGTGGGTAATCAACTGATGTCATGCTACCCTGCTATAGGTGCAGTAGATCATGTATAAGAACATAGTGTAACGTTGTCGAAAATAAATACTCCCTTGATAGGGTCTCAATGTCTCTCTAAGTGAGGGTCACCTTGTCAGACGTCTAAAACATAAAGCTCCACCATATCACTGTTGACCCATGAATAACACTCACAACTAAGATCACCATCTATACTATAGGCATCCTCAATATACAAATGACGCGCGTAACTTCCTCAAGCCAATACTCAACTCCTTGGGGGGTCAGTCTCACCCCTAAACATGGGAGGTCTCAGCATTTGAAACTCATGTATGAAATTGAGCCTGCCTACATCCTCTACCAATAGCGCTGATTAGAACTGTTGATCAATGGGTGGTGGTAACACTGTTGAACTACCGAATGGGGCCATCTTCACTAGAAGTCCCTAAACAGAGGACTCATCATTAGGTGTACCTGTCTAGAGGTCACATACTAGAATCCTGGCTGGCTATACGAGTGGAGACATTCTGAAATAGATCAAGATAAACTACAGTGGAAAGATTATAGCTGGTGAGATGACTATAACTCAAGAGGAACATGATAAAACTCATAATCACTATACGATGCATGCAACTGGTGTTTTCATGTATAGAGTGGAAATTAATAATTTAGTGTCCTTGTGTATGGATATGTCAGCTACCACACCAAAACTAGACTCCTCAATAATGAAGGTTGAACTTGAAACATTCAACAATGTTGCCACAAAATCAAACCATAGACTCTCTTCCTTTAATATTGAACCGACCACCTCTGATAAAACATTGTCATGACCAGTCCCCTATGGAAAATGATGTGACAACCCTAAGCCAACCTTCCACTGTCTATAGGCTAGAAATGAGTGTTGAAGGAATTAATCCTCAAGTGGTAGGAATTTTCCTGAGTATATGTATGCACACACATACACACACACAAAACCCCATCCCACAATGTTGAAAAGCCAAAAATCATTCTACTAGGACCACCACTAAGTATAACAGTAAATAAACCAAAAATAAAGGGGGATACAATACAATCCCAAAAAATGAAAAGTACAACTCTCGAAGTCTTTTTGTGATGAACCCTACCTGAAGGGTATGTGATGGGGTTGCCTCCTAAAGTTTTAGAAATCCAACTTGTCTATAAGATCTCACTGGGCACCTCTAGGTCCTGGATCACCAATGTCACTATCAAATAATTTGTCATCTTCACAAGCCATGGCACGTGTGGGTGATGTCCGTGTAGGGGTGACTAACACAATACTCGGTAAGGACCCCAAAACATTAAGGTAATACCACAAAGGAATGTACACACATCTATAGTCATATCAAACAGGTATAGTTTAAATTATGGAAAGAAAGACTAATAGTCATAATTCTAGACACCTTGTACTAGTTAATCATTCATCTCTGATGAGTTCTATGGGATTCTAGATCACCTGGACTTAATTGTCACATGGGCCAGCTTGATCACTCAGAACCTCTCATAACATGCTCCAGAAAGATCACATAGACCCACACATCTCATGGGTCTGTTGGATCGCATAGTCATGCTTGTCTCTTGTTATAGCTTTATCACTTAGACCTAATCATCACTTAGTAGTGCTAGATAACAAAGACCTACTCGTCTCTCAGGATAGCTAGAGAACATATATCGATGCATCTCTTGGGACACATAAATCACATAGACCCTCTCAGAGAGTACTTCATTTCATGATATTCTAATCCTGAACCCATCTGTTGCATCTAAACTATCACAAAATTCCATATAGTGTATACTAAAATGGTTGTCTTGTTGTGAAGGTCACAATGCTACAAACGTCTTGTCAATTAGATGTGGGGATTGAATGTTATACCAATTTTAATAAAAATGGGCTAGTTGGTTTTAGGTCTGATCTGACCCAATCAGACTGACATGACCCAATGTCCAATGACTGGACACAGATCCAACCTGGTCATCTGGGCCAAGCCTAGACCAACTGGTCCCGTTTCATCCTGCTGGGTCCTGAGTTGGACCTGTTGGGGTGACCCGCCTGCCTAACCCACCCACTCATTTTGGGCCAGTCTGATCCACTCAGGACGTAGCTGGTTACACATCTCACCTTGAGTCATGTTGTTGGATCATCCAACCATTGTTCCGCATGTTCCCATTTCCAGATCCATGGGTCCAGGTCAACCCACCACAGCGCGCTACCACGACCCTTCAACAAAGAGGCTAATTTTTCCACCATCGTAGTATGCAGCCTCTGTCATCTGGCACATGGACACCACCACTGAATGCCACCACAAACTGCCACTAGAACCATCCTTCATTCTTTCCCTTCTGTGAACAAGCAGACATGCTCCAGTGGTGTGTTCGTAGAATTGGAAAAGGTTATGGGATCCTCGGGTTGCATCGTTCATCGCTTGGTGTCCAAATCCACATTGCGACCCTTTCACCAAAAAATAATAATATGAAGGTATCTCCCACATGAACTTGATCTATTCCCCACTGCCATCATCACACCTCCATCGTTCCATGTCCATCCTGGATTTTCAAAACTGGATCATTGTGCCAATGGTTGATTGTATAACGATCGGTCAATTTCCAAAAGTCGTGTCGCAAGATAATGATTGAAATGCTTGTGATGAATGTTGAAAAGAGGGAAGAAATGAATGATTCCAAAAAATATGGATGGGACACAATCAATGTTACTATTAACAATGGATTGCCTCTGTTATACGAGCATATGTAAACAAAAATAAAACATAAGTTTGTTCTCCAATAATAACCCCGTAAGAGTAATCCCATCCCGTAATATGATTGACCTACAGACCAATTTGTTTGTTAATTGGTCCATGTTAATTAGTTATATTGTATGTATCAGGAAAGGATAATCAGTAAGAAAATTACCCCTTACCAGGAAAATAGAATAGATCATATATGGAGAAGGGATTCGCACACTGTCATTCGTCGATCCTTGATTCATAGTTTGGTTCTATTGAAAGAGACTCTTTGAAGGAGGAGGAAGAGAGGACTATCACTCATCATCACAATATATCGATCATTTGTTTCTATTAATATCATTCCAATGAAATTACACTATAGGTTCTGAGAAAATATAGAACCATCCAATGATCATGTATCATATTTATGTTATTAATCGGTGAACGCGTTTCGACATTTCTGTTACGCTGAGTCACTATGTCGTTATGCTGTTTCTTTTTTGGAATGAAACAATGTTACAATTATTCTTCAGTTTCAATGTCATCACACTTATTTATTTATTAAAATAAAAATCTTCTCCATTGTTCTGTTTTAGTGAACGTTAATAAATAAAATAAACATTCACATTTATTTTATTTTATTTCATTTTATTTTCAAAAATCATTAAAATTAACTTTTCTTCTCATCCTATGCTGGTCGAGGATAGGTTTATTCATAGGTAATGTCGGCATTATATATGTAATTTTGGCCTCATATTTTATTCCAAAAACCCATTTAGAATCATCCAAAACTACACATACATCCTATTTTAAATAATCTAAAAATTTTCAAACCTCTATTACGGGCTCTCTCTGCGTCAGAATTATTTGTCATCCCATCCCTTGGCCTCGAAATAATCTAATATAATTGTCCAAATTTTTAGAAGGGAATTTTTTTAATAGTAAAAAACACTATAATATCATTATTTAGGTTTTATTATTCTAAAAATACCAACACTAATGTCCCTAGTAGGATAGCTAGAGTGAGATTTATTAAGAGGAGTTAATCTCCTTACAAACTCCATCATGTTTTTTTATCATACTTCTTCGTCATGTGTACATTCCATTTTAAATTAATCATTCCATTATGAACTACATTTTGTTATATTATTATGACTATGTACCAATAAAATTGCATGTTTTATTTATCCTATTAAAAATTAATGTATCACATGTGTGTACATATGACCTATCATCTCAATCTCGTGGTGTAATTTGTTTTTCATAAGTAATTTGTTTGGATGAGTGTATATATGTATATAATGGATATAAATAATAAATATGACATGATATTGATAATTTATAACTAATATAACATCTAATTCAAAAACCTTTTATTATCAATAGAATTATATTGTCACTTGTGCATACGTACAGTCAATTATCTCCACGATGTGATGAGATTCATCTTCTATGCTAACCATTTCAAGAATGATTAGAAAATTGTATATAATGATGAAATATGAAATATATGTAATTTAAATTATAATTTAATAGTATATATATACATATATTTCATTTACCTTCTTCCATTCTATACGATAATAAAATGGAAACATTGTTCTTTGGTACGTACAACTTCTATTTCCATTATCGGTGTATTGTATTTCAGATATATATATTATATATATATTTATAAAATAAATATATATTATAAATAAATCATTATTAAAATTCTATATGTAATCAAATCATTATCTAATTAATATTATCAAGAATAAAAAGTCAAAACCCGTACTATAAACAAAGCTGTTATTACCCAAAATGTTGCTTTAACGTGGAATTGTTAATGAAAAGGTAATATAAGGTTGTAAATGAATCATATATGATAGCATCAACATTATTATGATTATGGTATAAGTTAATAATATATTTAAAACAACTATATATGATTTTGAGACATGTATGGAGGGAATGAGGCATAAGTTAAGGGATTTTTGTCCCACCTATACTCATAAGAGACACATGCCACACACACTCCTGGTTTCTTCTACATGTTTTATATAATACACATGAATGTATTTTATTATTATTAACTATAGTATTATGGTACTGGAATATCCATATAATTTCCTTTATTTCATGGGTTATATGATTCTATAGATTATAAAAATGTAATGGCTAATTTCAAAATCACATTATTATTTGTATGTTTATACGTAAGTATCTACTTGAAAATAATTTTCTATGATTTAAATTATTCATAAAAAAGTATAAAAATTTATTTTTTATATTCTTATACATTTTTTCAATTTTTTAAATTTCATTTTTAAATTTTTTTTATAAAACAATTTTGATGAAATTGTTATTCTTTTTTCCTAACAAGGTACTTCTTGAATTTTCTAGAAAAAGTAGGAAAATAATTTAATTTAACTTATATAGAATGAATGTATTTTCCACCTTCTTGACTTCATATTTACTTGGGGGTTACCTTATAAAATTTCAATGTTTTTTGTAATGAAAGTTTTTTATTTCTAAAATGCATAGAATTTTAAGTAAACGATTTCAAAGAAGAAAGGTTAATTTCCTCAAGACTTGTTTCAAGTAATCTATTGAAAATAATTTCTCATATAATAACATTTTATTTGAAGTTAATATATTACTACTAAGTATATTATTCAATGAAAAAAGTTAATTACTTATAATATCAGTGTATGTTTATGACTGAATGACATTTATGAAACATATTTCTTTAACATGGGTTATGTTTTGATAGAATAATGATTATGAAACCAATTTAATTAAATTGATTTTGATATGATAAATTATTTATATTTTTATGACACACATATGGATGATTTCATCATGATATTGGTCGGACCTATATATACCACCCAATGCATTGAGTAAAGATTTATATCTCATTAGATGGACATATATGACCTTGTCCAGCTGGATGGTTTTGGGAGTGAACCATGATTACCATGATGGTTAATAGAGTGAACCATGACTACTGATATGGTATAATAAGTGAAATTATACTAATAGTATGTACTTGGTTTTGATTCCTTGAGTAATATGGAAATAATTTAGCATGATTATGTGTATGAAACTATCCCATTTTTTATTCCAATGTTATTATTCCATGGTTTGTTTTATTTATTTCATTATGATTCATGTCTTATTAACTACTATTATTTATCCCATGATTCCTTTCTTATGATATCTCACATAAAGGGCGTGATATTATATTTTCATGATCATGATCTCATACAACTATAGTCATGAATATGCTTATATATATTTTATGATTAACCTTACTGAGAAACTAAGATCTCCATTTTTTATATTTTCATTCCCCTAGGTTATGCAGATATGTATTATGTGATATGTGACTAAGAAGGGTGTTATTCAGGAATAAACTAGTGGGAGGTAATATAAATAACTTATGTTCTAGTTTATTTTCTATGATTCCAAATGCACTAGACTAATACGGTCTTTAGGCATTTTTTTGTGTAATGTATTATGTATTTCTAAAAATTAATGTCATTTACATGTATGAAATGATAGGGTCTCTATAGATCCGGTGGCACATCCCAACTAACCTAAGTGAAAATCAGGGGGTATAGCCTGTCTAATCGGATACGATAAGAAAATGTCACTCGACCCTCAACATGACACACATGAATCCCTTGTTAATATTAGATAGTAAGTGGGAAGTTCCTCACTTGTACGTTTATATTTAACCCAATTCCATTGTGCTTGGCTATCCCAAACATTGAGAACACATATGTGATTACCATATCTGTAACACCCCGAGCTTCTATGATACGCTTTTCATTCAATAATGCAATAGCTTGCATTGTACACAACTTTGAGTTCTAAAACACCGCAACTAATCAAAGTAGCCGTTATGAATAGTAATAACCACTTTTTAAAATTATAGAAATTTTATATTTCAAAATGGACTTCATTTTTGGATTCAGAATATCAAAATTAGCCTATGTTGAATTTTGGGTATTTTTCTGAGAACTTCTAATTTTTATGAATAGTGAAAAATACTTAAAAACAACTTTTTTAATCAAAATAATTTATAGTGATAAATTATACTATTTAGTGGTTTTAAAGTATAATTAGAATATATTTTTACCATTTTATCCAATGGTGGTCATTAGAATTAATTTAACATTGAAATTGGACATAAACAATTGCCAATCTTTTGATATAAATTATTTCTTAAAAACACGCTATCTGTCGTGACAGCGGGAATTAATTATAAAATTAATTAATGCAACTTATATGTTTAGAATTTTGTAAAATAGACATCATTTTTGAATTCGGAATATCAATTATAGCGTAGGGAGAAATTTTGGCATTGTTCTGAAAAACTTCAATTTTTGATGAATAGTGAAACCACTAAGTGGTAGTTAAATAACGGATTTTTCGTTTAAATGAAATATGACCGCTTCTGTGTTTTGATTTTCAAAAATCCGACATACATGGTTGTCATTAAGAAGTAAAATGTGGTTCAATGAGATTAAAATAATTTTTGATGAATAGTAACTTTTAAGATCTTAATCGCGATTAGAGGTAATTAGTGAAGTTTAAGGTAAAAATAATGTTTTAATAATATGAGATGAGCTTGACACATGTCCTACCCTCATTGGATGTGCCATGGCCGACCAAGACAATCCATGGGTCAACTTGGGGACCCCATGGAGCCACTTTAGTTGGAAAATGACATAAATACCTTTTATTTAATGTTAAAGTAAAAAATGACACAAACATGAAATGTTTTACTAAAACAATTTTTACATTGGGTTATACAAGTCATATTTTTGACTATAAATAGTCATTGGAAAGATAAAAAGATTTCCTACATCATATTAGTTTTTTTATAATTTTTAGACATTAAATAAATTAAATTATTTATGACATCATTATGATGCAGCGATGACCTCATTATTTAACGATTTTAATAAAATGAAAAGATAATGTACAATCCAAGGCATAAACTTGTCCAAAGACTATTGTATGGGTATATTTTGAACCCTTATCACCTTATACTCGAATTATATAAGTGTGGGACCTCTAAAATCCGAAACTCATTTTATAATAAAGTAACTTTTCTTTACTTTCCAGGAGTGCCCCTCCTCTCCACTTATAAAAGGCTCCCACCTCTACCACCTCATTCACACTTTCAAGCCATTTGGTTCGGCCAAACTCTTCCCAAATACTCTCCCAACTTCCCACTATTACTCCTAGAAGCATCACTTTGGGAAGAACTCTTCCCAAGGAAGCCTTTGGCTCAAAGTAAAAAAGAGTTACCCGATTTTGAGGTAATGTCTTCTCTAATGTTGTTTTGTTTTATTTTTCTTCTCCAACCCCCTAAACTCTTTTTATTCATTTCTTTTGTAAAAACAACAGTATCCTCAATATACAAGGATGTTTTTATAAGAATTATTCGAGATAAACTTACACACACCTACATCTAATGGTTAAAGAACATACGGTTTCTGTGGATGGCGACTTTCTGCCTCACGAAACGATGATTGTTCAACACTCATATAACACCTTCAAAGGTGGCCATTAAGATGTCACTATATTTATATATGATATATAATATGTTTATGTTTTACTTATGCTTCTGTATTTCTTATTTATTACATACTTTATGATTTCCATTATGGGTAAACACGATAATTTCATTTTAGGAAGTGCGGACTACCGCCCCCTCAAAGTGATTTGAATCGTTAATGCCATATGTGGGATGTATAAATGATGGAGTAAATGGTATTATACACTATATTATACTGGAATTATATTATACCTTTATATAATTATGATTTCATTCCATTAAATACGAAATAGAAATGAAAGTAGCGTTCATGCGTACGTACGGCTTACCGTCTCCATGAACGGTGCATTTCATTTCTTACCTCTAAATGTTACGTAATATTATGAATGAATGTATATACTGGATATATATGATATATATGATATCTAAATCATGAATATAATTCTATATATAATGGATATTTCACCACATGAACAAATTGTAATTATAAGAAGTTTATTGTTGACTCAAGTACCTAAGATCGACAAAATGACCATTATAAACTTTAATAATTACATAATGTTCATAACATGGTAATAAGGGATATAAAAGGAATAATGAACATGAAAAATGTTCTTAAGTAAATATAAATTAACTCTAGTTTATTATTCAGGAGGTTAAAGAACGGTCGAATCAAGTCGGACACAAGGTAAGGGAATTTCTTAACCCAATTTCCATTCTTTGGGTTAATCTCCTACTTTAAAATTACTTTATGATATTATTATGTCCTATATTGTATTTGTACTTTCTTTATGTGTACATATAGTGAATACACATAATAGATATATTTTATTTAAAAAAATGATCTTTTTAAGGAATTTTCCTCAATCTCCTTTAATTGAGGAATATTTGGTTTTATACACAACTTTATTTTATACGGTGTATAAACCCCTTTGACTTTTACATTTATTCAAAAGGAATCTTTTTTATACGAAGTGTTTTGCTAAACTACAAAAGGGAATGTTTTTCTTTCCGTACTTATGCGGCGACAATGACTTCTCCGCCGCCGTGACCATTATTTGAGTTTCGGCTTCCTCTACAAGCCATCATTTTTTTAATGAAAAATAAATACAAAGTTTTAACTTTCTTTTATTTTGGTATTGAAAATGGTTTTGAAAGCGTTTTTATTATATCAATGTGTTGTAATGATATCTTTTGATTGAAATGTGGAAATGTTATGTGTTGGTCGGAGTGGACACTCAAGAGGGGGGGTGAATTGAGTTCCAATTAAAATTTCTGTTAAAAACAATTTCTATTAAAATCCCCCAATTTCAAAAACAAATTAAACTGTAGTGAATTTATATAGATTATAAAGGTTCAATTAGTTTCTCAAAGATTGATTAATTCTCAGTTAACTTAATCTTATGATTAAATTAACTTTTGAAACTAACTTACTGATTTATAACAAATATAAACACTTGCGAATTTAATTATAAAAGTAGCTTTGAAGATAGATTATATTTCAAAGTAATAACAGCGGAATATGAAATAAATATGTATAGTATGGATATAGAGTATAACTACAAACACAGAGAATTAACCAAGAGGTTCAGTCTCAAGCCGAGACTTAGTCCTCTCAAAAGTTTATATAAAAATGATCCACACCCTGGATCGGGGTTAACAACAGTGAACACACTATCCACTGTCCAGGTCACAAGACCTCTACCACAGTTCTTCGTGGGAAAACAACAACAGCAGCCAGTTGTCCAGGTCACAAGACCTCTACCACTATCCACAGTGGGAAATGAAGTGTAAAAGGGTTTGCTGAGGATTTACAGATCCTCCAGTGAAAGTACAGGAGTCAGTGTGTGTGTTTAATACAGCAGATAACACACACTGCTCAAAATGTAGAAAACTAAAACACAGTAGAGCAAGAGATAGAAAGAAGAAGGTTTAGAGTGCTCTATAGTGTTGGCAGATCAGTTCTGGACTCGTAGGAATGAGTAACTTGAAGCTTTGGTCCTTTTTCTGTAAGTTGACACTAAAACAGAGTGTCGTGATTTCCAGACTTCCAGATGTTCAAGTGATCAGCTTCTTTGAGTTTGAGTGCTTCACAGCATGACTTTTAGAAGACGGTTCTTTCAGTTGGTTCACTTGAGACTCTTTTGTTCTTCAGAATGAATGCTCGAGAGTTCTTCCTTTTCGTGTATATGCGTATCTCCTTCTCAGTTGTAGATGTTAGACTCTGTGTAACTGTTCCATTCATCCCTTGCTTCTTGAATGCTTCTCTCTTCTTTTTATACTCCTCTATGTATTCCCTTTTTGTTCACCCGAGGCCGACAAGATAAATAGTCTGGAGTTGCACGTGCGATCTTCCTCGTACTTTGTATTATTTCTTGATATGTCTGCAAATATAAATAAATAATGTTAGGTGTATTCATTTGGCTAGACATGACCGTTAGATTAGTATTAATCAAATTGGGAGAGAGAAAAGTAGAAATATAATAATAATAAACTGGTCGAGAATGTATGTCACTGTGGACTTCAACTGTGGTCTTCCAACTGTGGACTTCCTTCTGACTGCTGATTTCAACAAAAGGCTTGCTGTCTGTAGGCTTGCAATGGTAGCTTTTACTTCATGTAACTGTAGCCTCTCTAACTGTAGACTTGTAATATCAAATTTGTAGAACTGTAACCTTTATCAACTGTAGACCTCGATCATCAGTAGACTTAATCGACAGACGCTGTCTAACTGTAACCTTGACTGTAGGCTTATGACTGTAGACTTGTTCGACTGCGAACTTGTTCCAACTGTAGACTTGTTCGACTGCGAACTTGTTCCAACTGTAGACTTGTTCGACTGTGAACTTGAGCAGAGAAAACTTTAAACAGAAGTCTTGTAACTGTGACCTTCGTCTGTGAGCTTTGACAATAGATAGCGGTAGACTCGTGACTGTAAGCTTGTATTAGTCTTCGACTGTAACCTTGTAACTGTGAACTTATTGCAACAGTAACTTAAGGTGACAGTTAGCTGTAACTGTGACTTTGAAAAGAAAACTCTGACTGTTGGCTAACAATACCAAACTTATGTAAATGCTACTGTAAGCTGTTACAGTAAAGTTGTGAGAGTAGGAATATGAACTGTTTATAATAAAATACGTTTAAACATAGAATAATAAGATTAATGCAAGGTTTTAATATATCATAATCAATGGTTAATCATGATTTGGGATTATCAAAACAGGTGATTCCAACAATCTCCCCCTTTTTGATAATCACAAATTATGTCAGTATGGAATGAAATATAGATGTATCAGAGAGAAGTGTGCAAAACACGGTATTAGAAATATGAGCACAAAAATTAGGTATAATCCTCAAGGATTTCTCCCTCTTTGTATAGGTTCATTTCTCCCTCGAGTTTTCCCTATTTCTCCCTATTTCTTTCTCCCTATTTCTTTCTCCCTATTTATTTCTCCCCCTTTGTGATTAACAAAAAGAAAGACAGAGAGAAAGAAAATAAACAGTGTATTAATAATGAGTACATTACATGACCCAAAATGTGAATACATGATCCCTATCAAAAAACAACATAAACAGACTCAATCCTCTTCATCTGTAGGTAAGGGATCTTTTCCTTTGGAGGAAGAAGATGGAGCAGTAGGTGAAAGATCAACAGGCTGAGGAATTGCAGCAGGAATGTCTGGAGGGGCAGCAACAGAGGCTCCTGAAGGCCTGTAGTGAGTAGCTTGCCGAGGTATCAGTGGTCTAAGGCTTCTGAGGGCATCAGCAGGAGACATTACTGAAGAACCACTGGGGTTGGAGACAGGTAGGGCAGGAGGAACTATAACAGGTGTGCAGTCCACATGAAGAAAAGGTAGGAGCAGATTTCTGAAATCCATGATGATGTTTCCTCCTCTGTCCATGGTAGATAAGAAGTCATTTTTGTTTTCCAAGAATTTATCCAAAGCCGGGGTCAACTCTCGTAGCTTGCTAACTTGTTCTTTGAAAGCTTGAGTTACAGGAGGCAGCTTCATAGTTTCTAGCATGAGCTTGAAGTGATGGTTAAACTGATGCTTGGTGAAAATCCGATCAAAGTAATGATCCACTTTACTTTTGATGGCCTCCTGAGAAGCAGTAGCAGCCTGCAGGTGCTCACGAACAAAGCCACTGACTTCTCTTGTAGTAGCAAGGATCTGTAGGTCTGATGTGTCATTTCCACGGGCCTGAGTAAGCTCTTCTATGAGCAGGCTTCTAAACTGCTCAAGGTCCACAGGAGAGCTAGATGAAGGAAGGGACTTGACTGAGAATGCCACTGTCTCCTTGAAAGACTGAGTCAGATTTCCAATCACTTTCTGAATGACAGCATCCTGATTGCTAAAGTGTTCTTTTACTGATTTCTTGAAAGCCTCAAATACTTCCACAAACTGCTTGACCACTTCTTTGATGTATCGAATCTCACTGGCCACTTGTGTCTGAGAACTGCTCAGGGCAGTTAAAGAAGCAACTGATTGTCTGAGGGCCACTACTGCTCCAGTCCAACTTTCAATTTGAGTGTGGCACACTTTCATTTCATCCATCACTTCTTTGATTGGACTTCCCACAACACATCCTAGAGATAATTCTAAGGATTGTTCTACATTTTTCAGCTCATCAAAAAGACTGGTTTTCAATTCAGCAACAGACTGTCTGATGGTCTCCTTCATTTCATTCTTTAAGGATTCAAGGTCTTCCTTGGTGGCCAATCTTTCAGTTTCTAACACTGGAGAGCTGTTAGTTAGGATAACTGGATTTCTTGGTGGTTGGTTTTCCTCATCTGAATCCTCATAATTGAGTCCTAACACCATGTATCCTGGATCTGAGGTCCATCCTTCTATATCATACAGTACAGAGACTGAACCAAAACGCTCCCCCTCACTTGGAGCTCCTTCCAAAACATTTTCTACTATCTGCTCGACTCTGGGTAACTCTAAGTGCTCTTCTGTAGCTCTAGAAGGTTCCATATTTGCTTCCTCTGTAGGTTCAGCAGTGAGGTTAGCCTCCCTCTCTGTTGGGTCATCAACCACTTCCATGACAACAGTAGTAGAGACCACTCCTGCTTCCTGGTCAGACACTGACTTGTCTGTATACCCTATCAGAGGGCTCATACTAAGTTCTTCTGCAACAGTTTCTTGATTTTCATTTGAAGTTCCAGCCTCTTCTGCTTCGACTGTATCATCCTCGCCAGAGGTGTCCTTGACAAAATATTGAGATTATTCTTCTTCTTCTTCTGTAGACTCAGTCTCACTGTCTCTTAGAACAGGTTCTCTACTAGGTAGTTCTTTTGGAGGGCTTTCTGCTCCAAACGTCACTGTCCTGACAGGACTGTGAGTAGTATCAGGATCACTCCCTTCATCAATTGGGGTGTTCTCTCTTGCAGAGTTACCAACTACTGCAGTCTGTTCATCATCTGAGTATACAGGTTCAGGCTCATCAGGCTTTAAGCCTGGATCTCTCCTATCTCTCGGTCTAGAGGGATGAGTAGAAGGGCTAAATTTCTCATAGATTCTCTCCTCATCATTCACCCATGATTTCTTCCAGGGATTCCAACTGATCTTCATGAATTTGCAGATTACTTTCGAGATACATACACTGTTCTTTGCCACTATCAACTCTTCCTGACTTCCAGCTGCACCTTTCACTTTCAACATAACCGAAATGAGTTTAGCATGGAACAAGGCACTTGATTTTGAGCTTGCCTTTATCATGTCCTCCATCTGAGCCATCAGCAACCTACAAAGGTTGACCTTCCTTCCATGTTTTAATAAGTACATCAAGTAAATATCCTGGTGCTTCAGAGTTGCAAAATCTCCTCTTCTAGGACTCAGTACATGCTGAATAAACTTAAACAGAAGCCTGTCCTCTCCGCTCATTTCAGCAGCAATAATCTTTCTTACTGTGCCATTGCCTGTCAATTCTTCCAGAGCCGTCTCATGGTCAAATATTCTACTATTTGGAGGAGCCGCTCCAGAATAGTAGTTGTAAATACCCTCATGAGGAGCTCTTAAACAAGCAGCCCATTCAACGAATGAAAAACTGACTTCATTGCCATTTACTCTGGATACCAGTCTATGCAGATCAACCTCTTCCTCGAACTGTAGATATTCATAGAATTCCTTCACCAGCTTCGGGTAGTACGGTCCATTATTGTTTGCAAAACATTCGGTCCATCCTTGCTCATTAAGCACTGCCAGTACTAATGATCTGCTCGATAAAATCCACTCTTCACTTAGCTCCTTCTCAGCAACTATTTCTCTCTTAGTCAGATGTGGATTAACAGGTCTTATCGAGGCGTTCCCGGTGCCACTGGATTCGACTTGAGTCCTCTTTGGCATTGGTGCATCTTCATTGACCGTCGGGGGTCTCTTTGTTCTGGCCATTGGAACTGAATGAGGTTTCGAGGTTCGGTTGAAGGTTTAGGGTTTAGGGCTTCAGAGAGCAAGGGTCGAGATGAGTGGATTGAGATATGTTCGATGTTCTCAATTTTATCATTTAGGGATTTAGAAATAAAAGCATAAAGAAAAGAAACGGTTCGAATTCCCGCAAAAATAAAATAAGGTTAAACAGCGAAACAGCCTACAGAGAGATGTAACAGTGAGGTACACCGGTGAGGTCTAACTGTGAGGTTTCAACTGTGAGGTTTCAACTGTGAGGTTTCAACTGTGAGGTTTCAACTGTGAGGTTTCAAATGTGAGGTTTCAACTGTGAGGTTTCAACTGTGAGGTTTCAACTGTGCTATAATTAATCATACCTAACTCATGTTTGATGTAACTTAATCTCTCAGAATTCAAAGGCTTTGTAAAAATATCAGCTAACTGATGTTCAGTGCCAATGAACTCAAGAGTGATATCACCTTTTTGATAATGATCCCTCAGAAAGTGATGTCTCACATCAATATGTTTTGTCCTAGCATGAGATACTGGATTTTTAGAAATGTTAATAGCACTTGTATTGTCACACCTTATAGAGACATGTTTGAATTGATATCCATAGTCTAGTAAAGTGTGTTTCATCCACAAGATTTGTGCACAACAGCTACCAGCAGCTATATACTCAGCTTCGGCAGTAGACAATGCAACAGAATTCTGCTTCTTACTACACCAAGATACTAGTGACTTGCCAAAAAAGTGACATGTTCCAGAGGTGCTCTTTCTATCTAACTTGCAGCCAGCAAAATCAGCATCAGAATAACTTAATAAATCAAATGATTGTCCTTTTGGATAAAATAATCCCAAATTGGGAGTATGTTTTAGATATTTGAAAATCCTTTTAACAGCAGTCAAATGAGACTCTTTTGGATTGGCTTGAAACCGAGCACACATGCATACACTGAACATGATGTCAGGTCTACTGGCAGTAAGGTACAGTAGACTACCTATCATACCTCTGTAATTGGTTTGATCCACTGGTTCACCAGTTTCATCACTGTCCAACTTGCAAGTGGTGCTCATAGGTGTGTCACTGTCTTTGGTTCCATCCAAAGAAAAACGTTTTAGAAGATCTTTAATATATTTACTTTGGTTCAAAATAATACCATTTTTATTTTGAAAGATCTGAAATCCAAGGAAAAATTTGAGTTCTCCCATTAAACTCATTTCAAACTCATTTTGCATTATTTTTTAAAAATCAACACATAAAGAATTTTTAGAAGATCCAAAAATAATATCATCCACATAAATTTGTACTATTAAGACATCTTTAGAAATCCATTTAATAAAAAGAGTAGGATCAGCTATCCCTTTAGTAAATCCTTTCGAAATAAGAAAAGAGCTGAGCATATCATACCAAGCTCTTGGAGCTTGCTTTAAACCATATAAAGCTTTAGATAGTTTAAAAACATGATTAGAAAAATGGGGATTTGTAAAACCAGGAGGTTGTTCCACAAATACATCCTCAACTATATATCCATTTAGAAAATCACTTTTAACATCCATTTGATATAGTTTGAAATTCAGATGAGCAGCATAAGCAAGTAATATCCTAATGGCCTCTAGTCTAGCCACAGGTGCAAAGGTTTCCTCATAGTCTATTCCTTCTTCCTGACTATACCCTTGTGCAACTAGCCTAGCTTTGTTTCTGATTATATTACCAAACTCATCAACTTTGTTTCTAAACACCCATTTAGTGCCTATGGTAAGAGTGTCTTTAGGTCTTTCCACTAATTCCCAAACTTTGTTTCTTTCAAACTGATTTAGTTCTTCTTGCATAGCCATTACCCAGAATTCATCACTGATAGCATCATTGACATTTTTGGGTTCAAGATGTGAAAGAAAAGCTTGATGTTCAACCTGATTTCTTAGAGAAGCTCTAGTTTGTGTTCCTCTATCAAGATTACCAACAACAGCATCTAAAGGATGATTCTTTAGAATCCTAGTTGATTTGGTAAAGGTTGGACTAGAGATTTCAGGTTCATTTATAGGTTCGGGTTCCACAGAGGAAGATTCTGGAAAAAGTCCAGAACTGGATGTTTTTATTACAGGTTCTTTAGATTTGTCATTTAGGTCCAGAACAGATAAGTCTTCTTCAACATCTTCAAGAGAAGTTTTAGACTCATGTGGATCAGTCTCATCAAACTTGATGTGAACAGATTCTTCCACACATTTGGTTTTCTTATTGAACACTCTATAGGCTTTACTAGACATAGAGTAACCCAGGAAAATTCCTTCATCACTTTTTGGAGCAAATTTATCAAGATTATCTTTAGTATTCAGAATAAAGACTTTGCAACCAAAAACTCTAAAGTAATTAACCTTAGGCTTCCTATTATTCCACAACTCATAAGGGGTTTTCTTAAGAACCGGTCTAATCAAGACTCTATTAATAACATAGCAGGCTGTATTTACAGCTTCAGCCCAAAAGTAAACAGGCAGGTCATATTCATTAAGCATAGTCCTTGCAATTTCTTGTAGGGTTCGGTTTCTTCTTTCCACTACACCATTCTGTTGAGGTGTCCTAGGAGCAGAAAAATTGTGAGTATAGCCATTGTGTGAGCAGTAAGATTCAAATTCTTGATTCTCAAACTCACGGCCATGATCACTCCTCAAGGTCTTAATCTTAAGTCCACTAATATTTTCTACAGACTTAGAGTATTTAACAAAGGAAGAGCAGGCTTCACTTTTGTGAGCTAGAAAGTATACCCAAGTATATCTAGAAAAGTCATCTACAAGAACATAAACATAGTGCTTCCCATTTAGACTTGAAATTCTTGATGGTCCAAACAAATCCATGTGAACCAGTTCAAGTGGTTGAGAAGTTGAAACTTCTTTCTTGGGTTTAAAAGAAACTTTGTGTTGTTTTCCCTTTTGACAGGGATTACACACTTTGTCATTTGGGAATTCAAGCTTAGGTAGGTCTCTAACTAGGTGTTTCTTAGAGAGTTTTCTAAGTGAGTTAATGTTGCAGTGTCATAATCGCCTATGCCACAGCCAAGACTCTTTATGAAAAGCATTTAAGCAAGTAACATTATGTTTAGCTAAAGTGTTTAAGTCAACAGCATAAACATTTTCATTTATTAAGGCAGAAAATATTAAAGCATTTTTGGAATTATAAACATCACAAGAATT
This sequence comes from Viscum album, assembly GCA_963277665.1. Classification (NCBI taxonomy): domain Eukaryota; kingdom Viridiplantae; phylum Streptophyta; class Magnoliopsida; order Santalales; family Viscaceae; genus Viscum; species Viscum album. Next base: position 595,075,950 of record OY728135.1, on the reverse strand, counting down.
GTTTTCAAACTTGACATTAAAACCATCATCACACAATTGAGAAATGCTAAGTAGGTTGTATTTAAGTCCATCAACAAATAAAACTTTGGAAATTAATACTGAGTCAGTGTTACCAATCTGGCCTAAGCCGATGATTTTTCCTTTTGAGTTATCACCAAAAGTGACATATCCTCCATCAACCTTTATTAAGCTTTTGAAGCAATAATAGTCCCCAGACATGTGTCTTGAACATCCACTGTCTAAGTACCATACCTTCTTGTAATTGCTTTTCAAACAGATTTCCTACAAAACAGATTAGACAGGAAATGACTTTGGTACCCAGATTTTCTTGGGTCCAGATATGTTAGCAATCAAGGATTTAGGTACCCAGATTTGTTTTATGGGTCCCATACAATTAATAGATGCAACAGATTTAGAGAGATATATTTTATTTGATCTACAACTATTTAAATAACCAGTTGAGGCATACTAATTTCCAAAACTGGAACTAGCAGGATTTTTTCCAGACTTGATAAATCGGGTTTTAGTAAACTGTCTTTGTCCAGGTTGGTATCCCAAGCCAGTAGAATACTTAGGTGCAACTTGCTTTCCTAGCAGTTGGGTTAGAGTATCTTTTCCATTTGTGAATGTTTCTAAGTCCTTTCTAAGTTGTTCATTAGATAGTTTCAGTTCTGTATTCTCCTTTAATAATTGAACATTTTTCTCTTTTTCTACATCAAGTGCAGACTTGACACTTGCAGTAAGAGCATGATGTTTCTTTAAAGACTTGTATTTATCCTTTAGTTCATTACACGTTTCTTCCAGCATATTACAGTATTCAAACAATTCATCTTTAGACATATTTTCAGAATCAGAACCAGATTCTGCTTCACCTTCAGAATAATAAGAGTTTAAAGTTGGAGTGTCTAAGGTTACCTCAGATGTGTTTGTCATGAAACACATATTAGCACGATTTCTTTCAGAATCACTGGACTCTGATTCACTTGTGCTGTCTTCTGAAGCACTCCAGGTGGCCTTCATAGCTTTCTTATAATTCTTGTCCTTGTACTCATATTTCTTCTTGAATTTTAACTTAGGACAGTCGGCTTTGATGTGTCCTTTCCTTTTACATTCATAGCAAACTATGTCTTCTTCTTTATCAGTTTTCTTCCAATCTTTCTTCCACTTACCTTGTCTATCATACTTACCCTTGTAGTTTGGTTTTCTGAAGAACTTCTTCTTCCTATAGAACTTCTTGAATCTCCTTGCTATTTGTGCCATCTCGGCATCACTGTCAGAATCTAAGTCTTCACTAGATGAGCTTTCAGTTGGTATATGCACTTTCTCCTTGTCTTTGCTCTTTGAGGCAATAGACTTAAAAGCTACAGATTTTCGTTTTGGTTCCTCATCTTCCTCTTTATTTACCTTGAGCTCTTCTTCGTACATCATCAGCTTACCAATTAACTCCTTGACAGGCAAAGTTCTAATATCACAGGATTCTCTAATTGAAACGGATGTGCCTCTCCATCTGTCAGGCAGACATCTCAATAATCTCATGATTTGCTCCTTTGCTGGAACAATATTTCCGAGTGAGCTCATTGTGTTGACTATCTCATTAAACCTGAGATACATATCAGAAATAGGTTCATCAGCTTTCATCTTAAAGTTATCATATTTGATAGTGTAAGTATTTAACCGCATTTCCTTGACATTAGTTGTTCCTTCATGAGAAACAGCTAAGGTGTCCCAGATTTCAAAAGCAGTTTTACATGCAGAAATTCTATTGAACTCCTCATCTCTGAGAGTACAGTAGAGAGCATTCACAGCCTTACAATTATTATTGTAAGCTACCTTAGTAGGTTCATCCCAATTTATTCTTTCAGTTTCTGGAATCTTGTATTGAGACTCTATAGCAGTCCAAATATCAAAACCCATACTTTCCAAATGAATTTTCATTTTGAGCTTCCATTGGGCATAATTCACACCATTAAAGAAGGGTGGCCTGTTAGTAGCAGCACCTTCTAGTCTATTATCCATAAGGAAATTTTAGAAGATGTTTTAAAGAGATAAAATTTAGAACTAACAGAAATTTAAGATCTTTTAGATAAAACTACAATCACAGTTTAAAAACAGAGAGTTAAAATAAAACTTTGAGCAAGTATAACAGAGATAAACTTTCCTCTGATACCAAATGTTGGTCGGAGTGGACACTCAAGAGGGGGGGTGAATTGAGTTCCAATTAAAATTTCTGTTAAAAACAATTTCTATTAAAATCCCCCAATTTCAAAAACAAATTAAACTGTAGTGAATTTATATAGATTATAAAGGTTCAATTAGTTTCTCAAAGATTGATTAATTCTCAGTTAACTTAATCTTATGATTAAATTAACTTTTGAAACTAACTTACTGATTTATAACAAATATAAACACTTGCGAATTTAATTATCAAAGTAGCTTTGAAGATAGATTATATTTCAAAGTAATAGCAGCGGAATATGAAATAAATATGTATAGTATGGATATAGAGTATAACTACAAACACAGAGAATTAACCAAGAGGTTCAGTATCAAGCCGAGACTTAGTCCTCTCAAAAGTTTATATAAAAATGATCCACACCCTGGATCGGGGTTAACAACAGTGAACACACTGTCCACTGTCCAGGTCACAAGACCTCTACCATAGTTCTTCATGGGAAAACAACAACAGCAGCCAGCTGTCCAGGTCACAAGACCTCTACCACTATCCACAGTGGGAAATGAAGTGTAAAAGGGTTTGCTGAGGATTTACAGATCCTCCAGTGAAAGTACAGGAGTCAGTGTGTGTGTTTAATACAGCAGATAACACACACTGCTCAAAATGTAGAAAACTAAAACACAGTAGAGCAAGAGATAGAAAGAAGAAGGTTTAGAGTGCTCTATAGTGTTGGCAGATCAGTTCTGGACTCGTAGGAATGAGTAACTTGAAGCTTTGGTCCTTTTTCTGTAAGTTGACACTAAAACAGAGTGTCGTGATTTCCAGACTTCCAGATGTTCAAGTGATCAGCTTCTTTGAGTTTGAGTGCTTCACAGCATGACTTTTAGAAGACGGTTCTTTCAGTTGGTTCACTTGAGACTCTTTTGTTCTTCAGAATGAATGCTCGAGAGTTCTTCCTTTTCGTGTATATGCGTATCTCCTTCTCAGTTGTAGATGTTAGACTCTGTGTAACTGTTCCATTCATCCCTTGATTCTTGAATGCTTCTCTCTTCTTTTTATACTCCTCCATGTATTCCCTTTTTGTTCACCCGAGGCCGACAAGATAAATAGTCTGGAGTTGCACGTGCGATCTTACTCGTACTTTGTATTATTTCTTGATATGTCTGCAAATATAAATAAATAATGTTAGGTGTATTCATTTGGCTAGACATGACCGTTAGATTAGTATTAATCAAATTGGGAGAGAGAAAAGTAGAAATATAATAATAATAAACTGGTCGAGAATGTATGTCACTGTGGACTTAAACTGTGGTCTTCCAACTGTGGACTTCCTTCTGACTGCTGATTTCAACAAAAGGCTTGCTGTCTGTAGGCTTGCAATGGTAGCTTTTACTTCATGTAACTGTAGCCTCTCTAACTGTAGACTTGTAATATCAAATTTGTAGAACTGTAACCTTTATCAACTGTAGACCTCGATCATCAGTAGACTTAATCGACAGACGCTGTCTAACTGTAACCTTGACTGTAGGCTTATGACTGTAGACTTGTTCGACTGCGAACTTGTTCCAACTGTAGACTTGTTCGACTGCGAACTTGTTCCAACTGTAGACTTTTTCGACTGTGAACTTGAGCAGAGAAAACTTTGAACAGAAGTCTTGTAACTGTGACCTTCGTCTGTGAGCTTTGACAATAGATAGCGGTAGACTCGTGACTGTAAGCTTGTATTAGTCTTCGACTGTAACCTTGTAACTGTGAACTTATTGCAACAATAACTTAAGGTGACAGTTAGCTGTAACTGTGACTTTGAAAAGAAAACTCTGACTGTTGGCTAACAATACCAAACTTATGTAAATGCTACTGTAAGCTGTTACAGTAAAGTTATGAGAGTAGGAATATGAACTGTTTAGAATAAAATACGTTTAAGCATAGAATAATAAGATTAATGCAAGGTTTTAATATATCATAATCAATGGTTAAGCATGATTTGGGATTATCAAAACAGGTGATTCCAACATTATGTTTCCTTTATGCATGTTTTATGTGATACGCTTATGTTATGGTTTATGATATGTTTAAACCTATTCATATGAGGAATGTATTGGACTTAATAAGTGACGGGTGGAGCCCGCTATAGCTCCTCGATGCATCGGTAGGTCTAATGAGACAACTAGACGTGGAATTGGCCGAGGCCCTTTCCCAATTTGATTTATGGTTTTGGCCGAGGCCTTAATAATTTTAGACGTCTTGGTCGAGGCCTTGACAAAATGTTTCAGAATGTCTGGCATTATACATTCCCTCATTATGAAAGTGGTAATTGATATTGCATGTGATTATTTGAACAGTAGAATATCCATGTGAAGAAGTGAATGGCATTATCTCATTTTGCTTTTGCCATATTATGTTGATGTTCAAGTTTAAAAGGCTTTTGTTTTAGTTATACATTGCCTTAAATTTTTATGTTTATTTATGAAAGCTTCCGCAATATTGTTGTCCTTACTGAGCATATGAGCTCACCCCTTTCAATGTTTTAATATTTTCCAGGATGTGAAGAAGTATTTTATGAATGACCTGCGGGGATAGTTAGAAGAGGATATGAGTGTGGACTATGAAGACTTTGTTATTAGTTTTTCACTTTATGATGTAATGTAAGACTAATGAATGTATCTTGTGTTTCCAAGGCTACTAAACTAATCGTTCTTTCGAGACTTGATCTTTTGTGATCATGCCAATGTTACGAAGTAATGCTCCGACTCTGGGTAGCTGGGGTCGGGGCGTTACAGTTGGTATCAGAGGCAGTTTAGTACTAACCTTGGAAGCTAGATTTAGATAAACTCTGATTAGAGCACATATCCCGAAGATAGACTTTGAGGATTAGTAAAGAAGAACTTCCTAGAATTTTGGTATTGTAGAGATGTTGTGAGTTTTCCGAGAAATACATCCCTATCTGGATATGAGCAGGTAGAGGTGGCTCTGGCACAGATGTACCTAGCGGTAAAACCTGAAAACACCGCTTTGAGCTAGACTCGAACGGGAACTGGTGCACGACAACGGGCCTTGCTGCACTCTTGGTTACGACACTCTCGGGGGATATGCTTTGGATACTTCTCATTTTCTTTATAAACCACTATCAAGGGTTATGAGTATATACTTCCTCAAAGAAAACATTTTTATGGATTATATCCATAAATAGTTCAATTTATGTTAAGTATCTTACAAGTATGGAATTATGTATTTTGATTCATAAACTAATATAGTTTATGCCATTGTTTAGAAATGGAGCCTAGTGGAAGGAATGGAAACCGTATCAATGCACGCACTCCTTGTAGGGATTTCCCTCCTGCTCAAGATAATTATTGTGGATCTGGAGATACAACTGGTGCTGATCAACTTATTACCATACTAGGACAACTCACTCAGGTTATGAATAAGAACCTTACTCGTATGGAGCACCCTGATCCGCAACGTGGAGGATCAATGTTAGACCGCTTCGTGAGGCAACAACCACATACTTTTAATGGGGGTACAAATCTGTTAGTAGCTGAGCAATGGATAAACTCCTTAGAGAAAATATTTCATGCCTTGGGGAGTAGCGAAAGGGAGAAGGTTGTCATGGCAGTTTACCGCCTCACTGAAGATGTCGATCAGTGGTGGTCGCTGATTCAAAACACAAAGGAAGATGATGATGTATCGAATATGGAATGGAGGGAGTTCAAAGAGATTTTCTTAGAAAAATACTTTCCACATGACCATCGAGCAGATATGGAAAGGCAATTTCTGAGTCTGAGACAAAAGGAGGATGAGAATGTCGCAAAGTATGAGGCCAACTTTACAAGGTTAGCGAGGCATGCTGCAGATTATATACGTAACCCAAGAAGTAAGATTTGCCGTTTCTTTGATGGGTTAAAACCATTTCTCCGTCGAGCTTTAGTATCACAAACCTTCTCTTCATACGAAGATATTGTCTCATGTTCTATCAAGACGGAAAAGGAATTCTCTAAGTCTCATGACTTTAAAGCAAAGCAAGAAAAGAAGAGAACGGTGGAACAAGAGACGGATAAATGGAAAAAGGGAAAGAAGGATTTTCCATTATGTGATAATTGTGGGAAGAATCACCCTGGTACTTGCCTAAAAGGAATGGGAGTTTGTTATAAATGTGGAGAAAAAGGTCACCAGGCGCGTGATTGCAAGGGAAAGAAAGAGGCTATCAATGTTGAATGCTACAATTGTAGGGAAATGGGGCATTATGAAAATGAATTTACTAAGCATCAGGGAAAATTACCTCAGAAAAGGCCAAGGGATCAAGGACAATCTTATGCTGTTACTACAGTTGAAGTGGAATAATTAATATATTGGTGCTTTTGGACTCATGGAATATATTCTGGTTATTAGAATAATGTGATATATATAAGGATTATACTACAGTACTTGTTGTTTCAGTAAAGTTTTAATATGATGAAGGTAATCATATTTTAAGTATGTGACAATAAGGGAAACTTTACTTTGTATGGGGAATCTGATAAATTGATTTTGGAATTAAGAGTCCTTTTAGAGAAAGTTTGGACAGAGGTATTTTGGATAACTATAAAGGTTGGGATGGATTAAGTTGATCTTTGGATAGTATTGTTTAAGGTAAAAACATTTCTGAAGATTATTTTTGGAATATTATAATACTATAGTTTTAGGAAAAGGACAACCTTCAGGGTGGGGCATAACCCGTCGCGTCGGACAAAGCTGCAGGAATCGAACCCACAACCATAGTACGACAGGCCTTTATTTCCTACCACTAGCCTACAGGAAGTACCTGGTTATTACAAAATAATTTTACTAATCTAAATGGTATGTGTTAACATTTGGAACCTTATACAATTAGGATAAGTATAATATTTTTGAGTTCTATTATCTTTTTGAGTGAAAGATGAGTTGAAGGTTGAAACTCTAATTGTCAAGCATAAATATATATATACCTATCTCTTATTCAATGAATGAATTAATTCTTAAACTTTAGTAAAGGGATATTAAAACAAAAAAATGTGTTATCCTAATACCTTATGTCTTGTTGAACTGATGATATTTTAAATCAACATAGATTGAAGGCTTTGAGGCCCTTAATTTGACAGTTGATTGTGATTGATGACCTCAATCACTCCCTACAAATATTTACGTTTTCCCTCCAATTATATGTCTCTAATTTCCACCAATGTTCTCCTAATCGAGATCATAATTGGGTGGTGACTTTTTCATTTCCCTTTCCCTCTTATTAAGGATAAATTTTATTAACCTTATTTTTGATGTGGGTTTTCCACAAAGGTATTTTCTATTTTCAACCTTTTATTTTTAAAGAAAAATATCAAATTGCGAGGATGCAATTTATTGAAGGAGGGGAGAATGTAACACCCCGAGCTTCCATAATACGCTTTTCATTCAATAATGCAATAGCTTGCATTGTACGCAACTTCGAGTTCTAAAACACCGCAACTAATCAAAGTAGCCGTTATGAATAGTAATAACCACTTTTTAAAATTGTAGAAATTTTATATTTCAAAATGGACTTCATTTTTGGATTTGGAATATCGAAATTATCCTATGTTGAATTTTGGGTATTTTTTTGAGAACTTCTAATTTTTATGAATAGTGAAAAATACTTAAAAACAACTTTTTTAATCAAAATAATTTATAGTGATAAATTATACTATTTAGTAGTTTTAAAGTATAATTAGAATATATTTTTACCATTTTATCCAATGGTGGTCATTAGAATTAATTTAACATTGAAATTGGACATAAACAATTGCCAATCTTTTGATATAAATTGTTTCTTAAAAACACGCTATCTGTCGTGACAGCGGGAATTAATTATAAAATTAATTAATGAAACTTATATATTTGTAATTTTGTAAAATATACATCATTTTTTAATTCGGAATATCAATTATATCTTAGGTAGAAATTTTGGCATTGTTCTGAAAAACTTCAATTTTTGATGAATAGTGAAACCACTAAGTGGTAGTTAAATAACTGATTTTTCGTTTAAATGAAATATTACCACTTCTGTGTTTTGATTTTCAAAAATCCGACATACATGGTTGTCATTAAGAAGTAAAATGTTGTTCAATGAGATTAAAATAATTTTTGGTGAATAGTAACTTTTAAGTTCTTAATCGCGATTACAGGTAATTAGTGTAGTTTAAGGTAAAAATAATGTTTTAATAATATGAGATGAGCTTGACACATGTCCTACCCTCATTGGATGTGCCATGTCCGACCAAGAAAATCCATGGGTCAACTTGGGGACCCCATGGAGCCACTTTAGTTGGAAAATGACATAAATACCTTTTATTTAATGTTAAAGTAAAAAATGACACAAACATGAAATGTTTTACTAAAACAATTTTTACATTGGGTTATACAAGTCATATTTTTTACTATAAATAGTCATTGGAAAGATAAAAATATTTCCTACATCATAGTATTTTTTTTATAATTTTTATTCATTAAATAAATTAAATTATTTATGACATCATTATGATGCAGTGATGACCTCATTATTTAACGATTTTAATAAAATGAAAAGATAATGTACAATACAAGGCTTACACTTGTCCAAAGACTATTGGATTTGTATATTTCGAACCCTTATCACCTTATAATCTAATTATATAAGTGTGGGACCTCTAAAATCCGAAACTCATTTTATAATAAAGTGACTTTTCTTTACTTTCCAAGAGTGCCCCTCCTCTCCACTTATAAAAGGCCCCCACCTCTACCACCTCATTCACACTTTCAAGAAATTTGGCTCGGCCAAACTCTACCCAAATACTCTCCCAACTTTCCCCTATTACTCCTAGAAGCCTCACTTTTGGCAGAACTCTTCCCAAGGAAGCCTTTGACTCAAAGTAAAAAGAGTTACCCGATTTTGAGGTAATGTCTTCTCTAATGTTGTTTTGTTTTATTTTTCTTCTCCAACCCCCTAAACTCTTTTTATTAATTTCTTTTGTAACAACACCAGTATCCTAAATATACTAGGATGTTTTTATAAGAATTATTCGAGCTACACATACACACACCTACATCTAATGGTTAAAGAACATACGGTTTCTGTGGATGGAGACTTTCTGCCTCATGAAACGATGATTGTTCAACACTCATATAACACCTTCAAAGGTGGCCATTAAGATGTCACTATATTTATATATGATATATAATAAGTTTATGTTTTACTTATGCTTCTGTATTTCTCATTTATGACATACTTTATGATTTCTATTATGGGTAAACACGATAATTTCATTTTAGGAAGTGCGGACTACCTCCCCCTCAAAGTGATTTGAATCGTTAATGCCATATGTGGGATGTATAAAGGATGGAGTAAATAGTATTATACACTATATTATACTGGAATTATATTATACCTTTATATAATTATGATTTCATTCCATTAAATACGAAATAGAAATGAAAGTAGTGTTCATGCGTACGTACGGCTTACCGTCTCCATGAACGGTGCATTTCATTTCTTACCTCTAAATATTACGTAATATTATGAATGAATGTATATACTGGATATATATGATATATATGATATCTACATCATGAATATAATTCTAGATATAATGGATATTTCACCATATGAACAAGTTGTAATTATAAGAAGTTTATTATTGACTCAAGTACCTAAGATCGACAAAATGACCATTATAAACTTTAATAATTACATAATGTTCATAACATGGTAATAAGGGATATAAAAGGAATAATGAAAATGAAAAAGGTTCTTAAGTAAATATAAATTAACTCTAGTTTATTATTCCGGAGGTTAAAGAACGGTCGAATCAAGTCGGACACAAGGTAAGGGAATTTCTTAACCCAATTTCCATTCTTTGGGTTAATCTCCTACTTTAAAATTACGTCATGATATTATTATGTCCTATATTGTATTTGTACTTTATTTATGTGTACATATAGTGAATACACATAATAGATATATTTTATTTAAAAAAATGATCTTTTTAAGGACTTTGCCTCAATCTCCTTTCATTGAGGAATATTTGTTTTTATACACAACTTTCTTTTATACGGTGTATAAACCCCTTGGACTTTTACGTTTATTCAAAAGGAATCTTTTTTATACGAAGCGTTTTACTAAACGACAAAAGGGAATGTTTTTCTTTCCGTACTTATGCGGCGACAATGACTTCTCCGCCGCCGTGACCATTATTTGAGTTTTGGATTCCTCTACAAGCCATCATTTTTTTTAATGAAAAATAAATACAAAGTTTTAACTTTCTTTTATTTTGGTATTGAAAATGGTTTTGAAAGCATTTTTATTATATCAATGTGTTGTAATGATATCTTGTGATTGAAATGTGGAAATGTTATGCTTCCTTTATGCATGTTTTATGTGATACGATTATGTTATGGTTTATGATATGTTTAAACCTATTCATATGAGGAATGTATTGGACTTAATAAGTGACGGGTGGAGCCTGCTATAGCTCCTCGATGCATCGGTAGGTCTCATGAGACAACTAGACGTGGAATTGGCCGAGGCCCTTTCCCAATTTGATTTATGGTTTTGGCCGAGGCCTTAATAATTTTAGACGTCTTGGCTGAGGCCTTGACAAAATGTTTCAGAATGTCTGGCATTATACATTCCCTCATTATGAAAGTGGTTATTGATATTTCATGTGATTATTCGACCAGTAGAATATCCATGTGAATAAGTGAATGGCATTATCTCATTTTGCTTTTTCCATATTATGTTGATGTTCAAGTTTAAAATGCTTTTGTTTTAGTTATACATTGCCTTAAATTTTTATGTTTATTTATGAAAGCTTACGCAATATTGTTATCCTTACTGAGCATCTGAGCTCACCCCTTTCAATGTTTTAATATTTTCATGGATGTGAAGAAGTATTTTATGAATGACCTGCAGGGATAGTCAGAAGAGGATATGAGTGTGGACTATGAAGACTTTGTTATTAGTTTTTCACTTTATGATGTAATGTAAGACTAATGAATGTATCTAGTGTTTCCAAGGCTACTAAACTAATCGGTCTTTCGAGACTTGATCTTTTGTGATCATGCCTATGTTACGAAGTAATGCTCCGACTCTGGGTAGCTGGGGTCAGGGCGTTACAATATCCTTGGGGAATCCCCAATATATGTGATCATCTTAGAATAAGACATTCAAATGTTCTAATATATTATTTACATCATTCATGTTTCAAAACCACTATGAATGACATCATAAAATACCAACTCTTCCTCTGTAAACCCCATGATTTCAATCATTTTAAAAAAAAACCCGGATTTAAATCGAGCCTTCATATCAAATAAAAATTTAAAACATTTTTTAAAGAATTAAAAAATATCAACTGGTGCTACACCTCACATCACTCTAAAAACAATTTTTTTAAAACAACACAATATTCAAATTTGTTCCTATCATTTCTAAATACAAATACATTTACAAAACCATTTTTAATATAAGAAAAAATGAACAATGAATATGATGGATACATATAGGAATTTAATATTTCTAACCCAAGATACATTTACCAAACCATTTACAAGCTATGTGAAAACATGAAACAACATGAAAAGTGTTAAACATGACCTTTTCCAATTATTCACCAAAAAATATCCCCAAATTCCAAATTGGAAATGTTTTATAGAAATATTTTTGAGTAGAATATAAAATCACTTGATGCATCAAATTGACCATGTAGAAATAAATGAAATATTTTAGGAAAAAAGAAAGTGATAATGGATGAGGAGCCTTTGAAAATCCATGGTTCAAGAAAACAACATTTGCAATGGCCATTATCAATTTTTATTGATCCCTATGTGAACCACCTGCACATATGGATGTGCCCCATCCAACGAAACTGTTAAAGTATCCATGAAAACACTAAAAATACCTTTTTAAAGAAACATAAATTTTTTTAAAACCAACACATGAAGCTATACATAATCATATCCTTATAAAAGTCACCAATTTATACATAAAACATCCAAATCACAACCAAACCAAATTTCTAATGGATAACCATGTTAAAATACCACCTAGAGAACCCAATTTCACATTAAAGGTTAAATAGTCATTTTAAAAAACACATTTCATTTATTTTAATGTAAGAATAATTAAATAAACCTATTTTATACAATTTTTCATATATCATTCTTCCTAAATATACAAAAATAATTTTTACTAAAAGACCACAAAAAATACTGTATGATTTTCAATACATTGGAGGATAGATCAATAAAAAAAAATAATGTTCCAGAAACAAAATGGATAGAAATACCTACCTTGTAATCATGGTAATTCAATAAAACATTAAGATAAGGAATAATAAACGATAAGGTATAATATGTACACTCTATCATTAAATAAAATGATCCAATTAATTTAACCCCCATCATAGGGTTTGTCTTAGAGAGTACCAACCAAGACAAGCCAATGAAACTAAGATAAAAGAAAGAGGAGATGAGGAAATAAACTATAACCCAAAGAAATGTACCTAAGACCCTTAAAGGAGATGAAATAAAGGAACAAGATCATGGGAGGAGGGTCTCATAGATCCACCTTTTTCTCCAAGGTAAAATGGCACACAGAACACTAAAATAGGGTTGAAATTGTTGGGGGGGAAATTGGAATTCCACATTTTAATGACTTGGTAAAATTGATTCATTTGTCCACAGGGTTTGGAAAACCATGTTCCAACCATGTAAACATTACTAGAGAGAAGGGTAATCATGCACCAGCTAGCTACATGGTCTACCAAACCATGTGTCAACTGTGCTAAATGTCACTGTGAAAATACAAGTCCTCCACGCACAATTTCCACATGGTTTTCTTTAACCATGTGAAATCCGTGTACCTAGGAACCTATACCTAATGATTCCACACAATTTACACCTGCGCTTTCATGTATTGTCCTAATCAATGCTCCAACTATCCAAGTGAAACTAGGAAATATGAAAATGAACTAGAAACATTGTCTGCCTTAACATGCTGCAATGTTAATCAAGAAACCATACACAAGACAAAAAACTACTTGAACCTCATCCAAAAAAACAAATCATATAATATAATAGAACAAATGAAATTCTACGACTAGGTTGTGATGGGTGGGGAAACCATTTTTTATTAGTATCTCATCATTAATGGTATAAATCTATTTAGGGATTCTTTTATCCCATCATTTATGATGAATTAAATGTTGTATGATTATTATAGTTCTCTATGGATCATTCTCCCTAGTTCTATAGAAGATGTATTATGACATGATACGGTGTTTATGGTGGCCTGGAATAAAGAATAGTGTCACAAATTATGTTTCCTATTTTTATTTCTGCTGAAAGATACATTTAGTGAACAATTAGCCCTCTTGTATATTCCATTATCTTTAGGTTCTATTTTTGAATCTTGATGAGGTCACCATGGATATCGTTGTTTAAAATCTATGTACTCCCAAAATAATGAATGCCTTATGGGCGGTGATTTATTGTTTGATGAAATACTCACATTTATTTTAAATAGGGACACGACCAAGAATAATAATACATGTAAGATTTACATGGTGAAAATAATGAGGACTCATGCATTTCACTCTTAAGTTATCGTTAATAGGGATCTCTAGTTTACTTAATGGTTTTATAAGAGACTCCAATAGGTTATGGGGATTCATGTGAGGTTGAATAAGGATTATCATCCATATATAGATTGTCATATTATTCATTTTATATAGATCCTTGTGGATATGATTTTTTCTTACATTATTGATTTTGATGGATTAGGGAAAACCATCTAGGACAGTTCATGTTTTCATATAACTTTAGTTAACAATTATTTCTTTGAAGGTTTGCCTTCAAGTATTAAAATGGTCACTCGTTATGGTCAACTCATTGTTCATTGAATGTGGGAGAGGTCTCTCTTATAAGAATGAGTCACATTTAGAATATTTCTAATAGGATTCATGATATAATTTGATTATTAATTGAATAATAGACATATATAAAATAATATTTTGATCTTAATTATCCTTCTATAGAGTTATCTATTGGTTGAGGTATTTTCTGGAATGTTTCTCCTTAGTTGGGTCACCATCTTCATGGGAAATAGTTTAAGCTAGCTATGATATATGTTGATCCATTTGAGATAATTGAGTTTATTGGATATGTGTCATAATGGTTTTCATTTCCAACTTAGTTGATAGGTATTAATGTTATTCTTACACATATCTTACCTAAATAACTACCTCCATGATACCTACCATGTTTTGAGTTATGAGGAGATTGAGTTGGAGACATGTGTTTCTGTTACGGTGGAACCCTAGGAGATCATTGAATATCATATGAATGTACTTTGTGGTAATCCTATTATATTGGTCAAAGTGATATGGTTTCATGGATTAGATTCTAATAAAATTTTGAAGCATGAATAGTTAATGAGGGTGTAGTGGCCACACATTTTTTAGAGAACTATTATTCTGCATTTATTCTTGTGGATAAAAACTACTATAGTGGGGGTTATTTTTAAAATTAGATTACTATCATACCCTATTTTAATGATTTAAGATAATATTCTTCATGTTCATAATAATTAGAAGAGTTTTTATGTTTTTTGAAAAACTGTCCTTTGTGTTGACTACCGAACCATTTCATACCATCAAATGGATTCATGATGTGAATTTTTTCTATGAAAAATAATAAAAATTGTTATTAGTCCTGAAAAATGTAAAATTTGTGAATTATTTTCACATAGTGAATTTATCACTTGAGATTTTTAATCTTACATTAAAACATTTTTTTGAACACTAAATTTTGATGGATCGTTTATTAAATCTAAAATATATATCATGAATCATTTATGAGTAGATTTCTTTTATTCCTTGAAATCCTAAATTCTAAATCATTTGACATGATGCCTTCTCCATTGAAACTTATCCATATTCCATGATCATTTGGGTGGTTTCTCTCTTTCTATATCACTCTAAATAGAAACATAATCTCCAACGATGTGGATTTATACTAAATCTGTTATTGTTTGGTACTCTCATTATTTCATTATGATTTAGTAGTGGTGTTGGGTTTTGTTTGGGGTGTATAATTATCAAATTATAATTTCTATTGATGCTTTATAGATACCATCATTTTTTTATTTTAGTTTTTTTTCTAGTTTTTGTTATGGTGGAACGCATGGGTTTCTCAAAGTATGTGTCAAAGAAAAAAATTACTAAAAATTTTTCTATTGGAAATTGATTATAGATATCAAAATCAATTAAGGGACTCCATACGTTGACATGTGTTTCTTTCATTCCACTATTGGTGGGTGGATACTATTATAAGTAGTTGTCCACAAATGTTTGTAGTAGGTGGTAATTTCTCAAACCTATGTTGTATGAACCATGATTTATCATTGTTTTATAATTTTTTCTCAAAATATTTCAAATAATACTGAATTTATTGTTGTTTTTATGTAAATGGTTTTTTATAAAATAATGGTTTCACCAAAAATTTTGTAATATAAATTATCTTTTTAAATAATTATAATTAGGTTGTTAAAATGGTTTTTAAATATGTTTTTGATGAAAACAAGTTGTTCAAAATTGATTTATAAAATCTATAATAACATCGAATTTTTTTGATAAATACAAAAAAAAAAGTAATCCACAAGTTCATAGGTAGAGGGTGTAGTATTAGGGACTATCCTATGGTATCATAAGGGGGTCCACTTTAGAGAGTGTTCATTCATACATAGATCATTATTAAATTGGATATAGTAATTTATTGACATGGTGGGGGGTTCACATTTTGAGGAATTCCATTATTCTCTTGACATTGATAAATGTGACATAATGACTATTAGTGGAAAATAGTCATGAAGGACATACTATTGATCTTGAAAGACAAACCATAATTTATCCATTGTGTATTTTACCATTTTCTGGATTTAGATTGTTTTTTATTTGATATAATTGTTTTTTATAAATGTAACTGGTTTTTGGTAATTATTCGTTGAAATGTTTTTTACTATATTATTCTAATTCTATGGAAAAGGGGAAAATTATTACAAATATTTTGATGTAAAAACTATTTAACTATTTATCACGTATAATTTTTTTCAAATTAATAATTTTGGGATTATTTTCTAGACACATAATATGGAACACCTCGATGGGATTTTACTAAGACTATTACAAACCAACACAAAAAAATCAAATCGATTTACGTAGAAATTATATTACATTTTTATTATGGAAATGAAAAGGTTTCATAGTGAGAATGAGAGGTTTTTTTCTTCTAGGTATGGGTATATAGTGGTGAGATTGGGGGAAATTTACCCCTTATCACATGGAGTTGTTATTTCCTTTTATGGTTATCAATATTAATTTTGACATGAACCTTGGAGTTTTATCATCCCTCTTTTGAGTTGTATAACTTCATTTTTCACTGATTCTGGTATATTCTCCTTACGGTTTTTCATTTAAATTGTGTTTATATAAAAATATATTCTTTGAACCATGTTTTGGGTCAGGAAAAATCATTCACTATTTTTTGCAGTTCTTAGGTGTTAGTCCCAAGCCTGTGAGGTTCATGAGAACATTTAGGGTCATTGTAGCATCAGTTTGGGTGCTATAAGAGAGGTTTTCATTGGTTTCCTCATTACAATGTTCATGCATGAAATATATAATTATATAATAAAATCAGAATTCTAAAAAAACATCATCCTACACATGCATAATACACATAATATCCTATTATTTCCCTTATTAATTAATGCATATAAGGGCTATATAATTCTTGTTCCACAATTCATAACGTATAATTCTCCTGATCATGATATCCACAATGAAAGAGAACATATAACAACTATAGTAATGAAATAAACCCTTAAAGTAATATAATTTCATAAATAAAGTGATTATATGAAATAATGTTTTTCATAAAACATCATCATTCCTGAGTGGAGAGGAAATAGATCGACAGAATTAAATGTGATGTTTTTGGGAAATTCTGACTCTTCAAAAATCATTAAAATGGGGATGAAAATAATTTTAGAAATGAAAAAACAAATTTATCACAATAATGAAAAGGGGTCGTTAATAGAAATTTTATATACATGATAAGAACACCCACACTAAATAATAATGTAAAATATAATCCTACCTAGAAATAAAGATATTGGTTTGAAAATCCACTTTTTTTAAATAATGTTATGTTTAGTACCCTTTATACCACATGTATAATAAATATTATTTTCTAACACATGAAGATATAAGTCAATTATATCCATTTATTTCACTGTTATTATAATATAATCATAAAAATATATATTATAATATTCTTTATTAAATGTGAATTATTTTTATGTGTTGTTTTCTTCAAATTATCTCGACTTATATTTTATTTCAATATTTTTGTTAAATGTTATTCACACATAATTTATGTTATTGTTAAAATATAAAAATAAATTTAACTAAAAATTCATAAATTATATTAAATTTAAATAACATTCCAAGATGGTGTTGATGAGTATGGAATTGGAAATTACCTCCTAGATGACAAACAAATAATAAATAAAACATTATAAAAATTGGAGGGAAGAAAGGAATGAGAAGAAACATAACATAAATAAATAAATTTATATATATTAAATAATAATATAATAAAATACTACATAATAAATTCTTGAATGTTTATGTTTGAATGAAATAATGATAATGATGAAGAGAAGAGGACAATGGGAAGAAAATTTGATGATACCATACCCTCTTCTTTGTGTTTCTCTATTTCTACAAAACTATACTCCATATTTTGTTGGATTTGGGTGAATAAAAAATATCCTTATTCATATAAATGGGAATAAATGATGTAATTTGGGAATATATTCAACTTTTATAAGTTATCAATAAGTGGTTTTCTAATGGGAGGGATAAGGGATTTTTATACTTATGGAGAATGGTATTTTTGAGTTAAAATATTCAATAAAATAATTTTTGCCTGGTAAATATTAAAAAAGGGAAATTAATCAAATATTAAGTGATATTTTTTTAAAAAATAATATTATTTTATAATATTTAATTCTTGGTAAAACAAAATTCATTAGTTTATTAATAACGAATATTGAAAAAACAGATATTATTTTGAAGTGAAACATTATCATTTTAGGATTTGGAAAGATGTTTTATGTTTGTAATTTATGTTTATTAATTTTAAACAACTTATTTATATTATTAAATTATATTTTTATCCATAAGCTATAAAATATTTTTATTTCATTATTATCACTTTAGTGTTGAAATTGAAATCAATAGTTCTGTGAAAACAATATTTTTACAGTTCAATAGAAATTGAAGTATTTAAAAAATTACAATAAAATTAACCTTTTAAAATGTCAATGTAAGGATTATAAAAATGTAATTCATTTCATCATAATCATTTATAAAATTGGTAATTTTAATTTTTAATATAAATGTATACTTTTCAAAAAACAATTCTTGATAAAAATATATGAAAACATATTTTATGTTTTTTGTTATTTTTTGATGTAGTCTAATATTTATATTCACTTAATTTATTTGATGTAAACATTATTTACATAAAACTATACTATTTTTTGGTAAAATTATTATTCCAATTATCTGGTTACTCTTCCTTGTTCAGGTTACTATTCCAATTTTCATGTTTTTATATAATTATTTGGTAACAATTCTAATGGCCATATTACATCCTAAAAGTCATTATTCATAACATAATACCTTTTTCAATATAAAAACTCAAAATTTTCTATGTTTTCATTATCTAATTTTTTAATTGGTTTATTATTATATATGTTTTTTTATAATACTGTTCATCGGATTGAAAATTATAGCATATTGGGATGAACCAAATTCCCCATAATATTTTCTTAAGTTTATATTTTTTATCTAATTGTAATATTTATATTTTTAAGGAGTTTATTTTTTGACTAATTTAATGACCCTCTTAATGAAATCAATTTTTTTTTCAGTGTGGTGTATGTGTATAATACTATATATTATAATATAAAAACACTTACAAACAAAAAATCATTTATAAATAAAAGATCATTAATTTATTCCTCCATTTGGAAATTACTTCCCTAAAATTTCAACTCATATTATATGTTGATATTATATGATATTACTCTCATTTCATTGGATCTGCAGTATCCCATGTCACCTATACATGCCTATATATTCGAGATAAAAGTTTGATAGGGTGACTTGTCCTATTCTGTAGAATATTTTATCTATGGTTCATGATCATCAACAGAAGCTCCTCATAAGAGATATCATCCTCTTGATGTACAACCTCTTGAATCATTACTAATTATGGATCATGTGTGTAATTAGTTTGAAAAGATACATAGAACACATCATTAATTGTATCCATGTTTAGTGGATGTTTTATCCAATATTATGTAACTTCTATATGATCAATGATATCAATGAGGACAATATACCTATTTATGATCTATCAATTCCTTAAAAAGCACATGATTATATTCCATAATGATACACGAGGGACCATTATTACTATAATTTCAAACTCTAGGTCCATTCAATGATTACCAAAAAAATTCATAGGCCAAAAATGACTATATTTTATATGATGTTATGTGGATTAAACCTTATCTTTAATTCTTGTAAAATACCTTGTCCATGTAGCTTTCTATAATCGACTACATACCAACATGTATGAGGTCTACATCACATTACATATAACGCTTAATATAGGGAAATTTTTATACTCAACTAGATTTTATTTTATATGATAAATTGTCTAATGTGTTATTTTTATCCCCTCTTCCATTAAATGATATTGAGAAAGATCCCAACATGTCATCATGTGGTTAAATGTTTATTTCGAATTCATCATCAGTTTGGGTGTGATAGGTCATACTAAAATTCCACTCAATACTCAAAGATTAAAAAAATATCTTCTTGAACTTAGACCGAAACATGATATCCATACATGATATGATCAAAAGGGGTTCTACATGAATACTCAAAACATCTTTATGTATATATTAATAAGAAGTTCAAGAGTTAAATATTCTTAAATATTGAAGGAGTGAGCAGTCATTGTATGTAGATCCACCATAACACATATTACATAGATTACATTTGATGTATTTAGGACACTATTGAGAAATTTCATAGTGATGTTATCACATTTAATTATGAATAAATGGAATAGCTTCATCATCCCCTTGGGATTCTTTCACTCTTTTTTAACATGGTGACTTACCATGCGCATTGAGGTGAACTCTGCAATCTTTTTCACATGTCCCCACCCGAACTGTTATCGATGATCTTGAAAAATAATAGTAATTCAATTATGGATGAATATTGATGAGATATTTTCATTATAAACTAAATATCTCTTTATATCAAGTGATTAAGGAAAAAACTATAGTCTTAAACTGAATGAAACCATTATCATTGATGTGGACTTGATGAAGGTTCTTTTTTTACAAATTTCCCCTTCTAATAAATCTTAAATCATCCATGTATTCAACCTAGATTTTATCATCGAAATATTATCAGGAAATATTTGAGTATGTAGGATGTCTTCTCTACCCTTATGATTTATAGATCCATCCTTTTCATATTCAAGTAGATAATAATACTACTAAACACTTTCAATGAATAAGTAGTAGGGTTTTTCTTAAAAGATCATTAATTACCTTATTATCCATTCATGGATTGTAGTGAATAAATAAATCATAATACGTGATCAACTATAACAATTTTTATTGGTTTATGCTGAGATAAATCTGTGTGAATATATAAATTATAATCTCATTAGGTGTATACGTTACACACATCCAAGGAGAGTGATAGTACCAAAAAATATTCAATGTAATGATTTTTACATTTAACTCTAGTGCATGAGTTATGTCAATATTTCTCATGGGTCTTTAAGTATCTTGAGACATATGGTATCACATTATCATTCTACAATATTAAAAATCCCATGAATTCCATTGATGCATAATTTTATATCATAAACCCTTATCTACTTTTTGGTATTGTGATTATAGGAACAATTATTATTTATTCCTATGATTCATAATTATTTATTTATATTATTACATCAATACATACATTACCATTTTCATGTTAAATTATTTATTGGGTTAGAAAATCATTTAAACTTTTTCACAAATCATCGGTAGTATAAAGCTAATACATGAAAAAAGGTATATATGGTAGTAGTGGGTCTATGACATTATCTACATTCTATTGTCTTTAATGGTTCTATAGAAATTAGCTCATATATGGGCATGTTCCACAATAATGTGATATGATACTCATTGAAGTAAAACATTTTATACATAATATACAGCATATCATTTCCTAATGTCACCAAAATAATATAATTATTCTATTTATGATTATTCTTCTTCATAGAGTAAATGGTAATATCATCTGCAAATACAAAAAAAACATAATGATACTCTCTAATGAATATATCTATCAAACCAATGATTATATTAAGGAAATTAGTATGAAAAAATGGTATCACAATAAAATCATAGTTTCCATATATGATAAAGAATATTTCCTTTCGAATATCATATATATTCACCTTTGGATGGTGATAACAAGAATTTAGGTCCACCTTTAAGAAGTAATGATATCCTTGAAGTTTATCAAAAAATTCATCAATCCACGGTATCCTATTCATATTAATTTCTGTGTTCTTATTGATATATCAGTAATCAATGAACAATAGTATAGATTAATAATTTTTCTTGAAACATAACTTCGATGGAGCCTATGGTGATACACTAGGGTATATGAACCCTTTATCCTAATTTTATTTCAATTTCTTAACTTACTAATCCAGTTTAAATGAGGTCATCATATAATTAAATTAAGGGTTAATAATGGCTCTTTGTATGAGTTTTATTCAGAACACTACATTGTAATGTGGGTTAATTATAAGAAACCATTCAAGAAACACATTATTATATTCCCTCAAAATACGAATTTTTATAGTGTTGATATATTCATTGGGAAAAAACTATTTGGTAATGAAATTATTCTCCACATGGTATCAACAACAACACCATTGAGGTATTTTCCAAAGTAGATTGATTATTTTCCTTGAGTTTTTGTAGGATAATGTGATGGTTCAGAATAAAAAAATAAATATCATTTTCCTAAAAAATTATATGAAATTTATATAATGAAAACCAATCAATTCTCATTATATAATTAAATTCCAAAAAGGGGTGTATTATGAGATTCACAAGATGAATCATCCCACGGATGTTAACAGAGGAATATTCCAACACTTGGGATCTAATAATAACACCATAATGTGTTATTAAAGTTATTTATACTTAGTTTATTTGTGGTTTTCATTAAAAATATCCAATAATCTTACTAGGTGTCAATGAATACCTAAAACTATATTCAAAAAAAAGAATTCCCTTTATTGAGTAAATAATATGCATACGTTATGTGAAATCATTTTCATGTTCCACCACATATGTGATAATGGAAATGTTTTTCCATTTCTCCCTTATATTTTGTGGTTTCATACATTGATTACCCTCACAGACCCATGGTTTAAAGAAATGGGTTTTTAGTACCCTTGATCCTTACAGGTGAAGAATTGAACCTTGAGTGGGTCATTAGGTTGTGTCTTCTTTTACCGCATCATGTAGGTTGTATAGTCGATGTATGATATTCCATAATGATAATCATGGCCTTCTATCCCATTCATATATAATTTCCATGTCAATTTGAGTTAATTGAAAATATACATCTTTCCAAATATCTGAAATTTGGATAGTTTGTTCTTTATTCATCCTTCATCATTCAATCCCCTTGGTTAATACACCATTATTATGTAATTATCTCCATATCAATGGAACCATTATCCATAATGCATATATACTTTGAGATAACATCAAACTACTTCTTTGTATCAATCAAAATCTATAATAACAAGATCCTCACAAAGATTGGGTTTTAAAATTTTGAATCTATCTAATTAGATAATATTGATGATCCAAACCCAAATCAATATTATGTAATCCTTGTATCATTTTACTCATAATCAATGATAGATTCACTATTTTTTCATAAGATATAGATATTAACCATCTTTCATAGTTCAATGAATTCAAGGTAAATACTGATTAATAAATATCTTCATAATGTATTCCTTCTCAATTTTATCTATTTCCACTTTTTGAATAATATTTTTTTTATAAATTTCAATCATTAATCATATTTAGTATCTAAATTATAGATGAATAGAGTAATCATCTCCTTCCGAGAAGAGGGGAGAATATAATGTATTATGTATATTTAAAGGACATAGAATATCTTATCAATAGAGTTAATCCACTGGTCCATGAGGTGGGGATTAGAAGATCAACTAAACATGGGTGGCCTTTGTCGCATGAAGTATTTGATGAAAATTTTCACTTTACTTGGAGGATAAGGGCATTACATATGATTTATGTTATTATTCATAATTTGAGCTAGGTAAGAAATAAGTATCTATTTGTTTGATATTCCATTACCATCATATTTGGAATATAATTAGGCAAATATTCAAATTACATATCACATTCATTGTTGGAACATGTTATTTTATTTCCTTCATTATCTATGTAATGTATGTGAAATTAGGGGGATTTATGTCTTAGTTAATAATCATTAAAAGAAAAATTTAACATAAAATGATAATCTTGTAAAGGAAATGTAAATCCTAACTTTTAATTTCCTATGTTTAAAACTAGTTTATACATTATCTATTTCTTAACTTATTTATTTAATGGATGTTTTTCTTGTTCCCTTAATAATGGTTCCCAATGAGCTTGTGGATTTACCAAATCATATCTGTATGAGTTTCAAATTAGGTGTGTAGTAATGCTCAATATCATGTACCAGGTTACCCCGAGTCAAGACCGGAAAAAAAAAGTATGAGTTGTTAATCGCAGGTACATCTATTCCAGGACAATGCCTACCTATAACATCTTTAAATGGATGTATTTTTCTGACAAACCACTTACTATGTACAAAAAAATTAGGTATGTTTTATTATATTTGGTCTTACTAATGAGGTTCTTACTAATGTTATTTATTCCTAATATCAAAAAACAACTAGAATATCCTATGATCCCAACAATAGTGACCATATACTTTAACACATATCATCTGATGATTTTAGGCATTTTAAATCATTATATTACAATCTAATGATCGTAAATCTATTTTTGTGGAAGAATAAAAACATTAAGATGAAAACACTACACTACAAAACATTTAATTATTTAATATTCATTCAGAGCTATTAACTTCCATTGTACTTATACATATTCATAGGATGACCTAGTTATAACATGAACAAAGGGATGAGCTAAAAATACTAGTAAGAGAGTACACATAAGAATAAATATTTGTCATATGGGTCAGACGGCATGACATAATGATATAAAAAGGAATAGAACAAGAATTATCATATAGAACCATAACATATTAATCATGGGATCATATAAACATGGAATCATTCTAATATGTTCGCAACATAAAACACGACTTTAACTTTATTCAAGGCTCTTTACACATAGAATAGCACGAGTTAAGTCTAACCTCTAAGACCGTTGGACATGTAGCACGAGTCAAGGATAACCATCAAGACCAATCCACATAACATATCATGGGAATAAACATTACCCAATTAATTAGTGTGAGATCTTGGAAAACCAATATTAACACGTTCATTAATATTTTTTCCATATAATTAATAAAAAATAATCAATCATAGATAAAACATAAGGTTACCCATGTAAATGAATGGTTATCATAAACATGCCATAAAGAATAATAAATGGATGTATGATAGAATTGTCTATAAGAGAAAGGAATTAAAACATAAATTGAAATTAATAATGGAAAATAAGAATATATCTGGTTAAGTTATTTCAAAAAGAAGTGACAACACATATGAATAATAATTGAGAATTTTTATCATTAAAACATTTTAGTACAGTTTTAAAGAATATACTAAAGATAATTTCATATACAAAAAGGGAATAATATATTATATAAAACTAGATGTGAACCAAAAAGGTTTTAATAATAATAATTCTTTTTTTATAGAAACAATGGTGGTTTTAAATAGATGTTGGAGAGAACTTGAAATTGGGTATGAATTCAAGAAGTTATTTTAAAACATGCTTTCTTATCAAGAAGAATTTATAATGGGAAATATAAAAATATATAAATACACAAAATGGAATGAAGAATGGATCCTGATAAATTATTTTGGAATATATGGACATAATTTTCAATATGTATATAAAAATAAAATATAATTTCATTTGGTTTAAATGAACGATCGAGCAACCTGAAGGAAAATGGTTCAGGTAGAATCCCATACCTTATGTTTGAAGGAATTTTTCAATTGAACTTAATTTCCTAGGTCATAAAATTATATTTATTAATAATAATTGAAAAACATAATCTACATGTAATTGATTTATTATCACCTTATTGAGTTAATTAATTTCCATTTATTGATGGTTTAAGAGGTTCAATCTCATTGTTTGTGAACGTTTGTTTCCTTGGGTTTCATGATGGGATTACTTATATACATGTATGGATAATCAGGTAAGATAAGGATGGTTGTCCAGAATTGAAGTTATATGTTATTAGAAAACATCAAAATGATTAATTTCTTATAAAAATAATGTGGTTATTTTTAGTGAGGTTGAATCATTGTAAATGATAACTTTTTGGGTTAATTTATGGTTTTCTGATCACAACGAACTCATTTTAGATTATAAATTAATACCATTTGTAAAAAATGATTCTAGAACATTAAATAGGATATTTAACATGGATAATAACCCAGTTAAGCCATAAATATATTTTCATGACCAAAATTAAATATGGTAATAGAAATTGAAACCCTATCATCCTTTAATGTGATTAATTATACCATCTCGGATGGTGGTTCAATTCCTAGTATAAAAGGAAGGAAAACTAGAGAAGATGATTATTTATTCCATTAGAGTAAAATAAATTCTATTTAAATTATGTTAATGGAGTTATCACAACATTTTGATGAGGATAGGTGAGGGTAGAAAAGAATACAAAGGAACATGAAAATAAATATAATGAAAACAGAATCTGGTTCAACCTCTTGATTCCATTCTCTTGAGGGAATATTTAAGGGTTTGGTTTCTGGACTTTTGATGATGCCATGATCTCTTAGACATTTAATATAGTATTTGAGAGATATTTGAGAAAAATTCTAACAAGGCACAATGCTTGAGATGTGTGAGGAGACGAAGTGGTGGTGGGTGGATTTTATAGTGTAGGAGAGGGGAGTATTCTCAATATTTAATTCATTAGTTTAGTATAATTCTCAAGAAAATAAATAGTGCACATTATTGTGAATGGAAAAAGTAATAAATGCAAGTGATTTCTAACTAATTTCCATTTACATCATCGATGACTCATTAATGGTACAAAAATTCATTTATTTAGTATATTTCGCAAATTATCATATTTTAATTTCACCAAAAATTCATTTATTTCAAAAAAATACAAAAATAATTTACCCTAATCAATGTTTTATTTTAAGAATCTAGAAATGAACTCCATTTTAGGAAGATAATTTTCTAAACATGAGAAATACAATTTTTAATTAAAAACATAATTTACATGAAAAATAAATATTTTAAAATTAAATCAGGTTTTTAATCATTTTGAAAAATCCACTAAGTTCTCATAAAATAATATTTTAATCGTAATACATGAAATTTCTATTTTATGGTTACATTTTATTAAAATAATTTTTCATTTATATTATTAAATTAATCTTATATTTTTAATTAATTATTGATGGCTTACAGAAAATACCAACACCATCATACTATCACTTATATGATGGAAAAAAAATTTCGCACCATCACTGGTAAGGTAACTATTCTCATTGACAATTTAATATTCATAGAGGTTATTATACTATTCATAATGGTCACATTACTATTCATTATCTAAAGTTACTATTCAAAAAAATTATGTTTTTCTTCTTAGACTGCAAACATCTTACTGATCACAATCGTGAATGTTAGACTTTGTAAATTCAAATTTCTGAAGTTTAAAAATTATGTTTAAAGGTCACATAGTATTTAGTAGATCATTTAATAATTATGTGGCATTGTTTTGTGACTTTATATGATTAAAATATATAAAATATTCATTTTAAGGGAATTTATATTGATTAAACCTTGGTTGATTAAAAATATGACTTCACCTTATATTTAAATAATATTATATTTTTTCAATTATCCCTCCCTCACACTTAATATATTTTTATTATAACAATATAACCAAAAAATCTGCATTAACTTTTAAATTTTAAAATTGAATATTAAAATCCATATTTACTATATATATTTTTTTTTAATTTTTTTAGATCTTATAATCATGTTGAATATTTACACAACACAGAAGGAGAACTTCTGATTACAAAATGAAATTCCAGTAAATTATATTGAAATAAATAAAATAAATATGTTTTGGATAAGATATGGTGTTCAATGAATTTCAAGGATAAATAAAAATTATATTTCATGGTGAATGTTTTTTATATTATAATTTCATTATTTTATAGAATACATTAATTCCATGATATGTAAATATTCATGAAAATGACTTTAAATAGTATTTAATGATTAAAATTTATCATTAAATAATTAATAATTCATAAATAATATTTAATAAAAAAAATGTTAAGTAACTTTTGAAGGTTACTATTAAAAGTCCTTGTAGGTGGAAATTTTTATTTATATAAATAAATTTATAACCCCTAGTGATTAAAAATATTATTACCACAGTTCAAACAAAATGGATAATGAGGGGGTTAAAAAATAATGTTTAAAATGACACTTAATCTTTAATAAATATTATTTTGTGAATTGATTTCAACATTAAACTCCATGTACAATAATATATAGAACTTTGTTTCCATTTTAAATTTTTTATGATCATATTTTGTATTAATATATAATATATTTAAATGATTTCCACCCACCTCACTTGTAAAAGGGTACCTCATGTGCTTTCTTCTTCACACCTCTTTTGACATTTATATCAGTCATTATCTTTGCTCATCCCTTAAATAACTCCATTAAAACAGTTTAAAGTTTTTATTCTCATGAAAATACTATCCTATAAGACATAATATTTAATCTAGATTGGTTTTCCAAATAATATGTTAAACAATTAAACAAGTTTTATCATGTTTATTTTTTATTCAAAAAATTAAAATATTCAATAACAATGCTAATATGACAATATAAATTTCTCCATCATATGGGGAATGAAGTCATCCATCATTTATTTTTTTAGACTACCACCTCTATGAGGATATGTGTTTGGTTTCTCAAAACCACATCATGAGGATGGTTATTGTTATTGATTTAATGAATATGTATGATATTTATGACATAAATATTTTCTTTGGAAAAATATTATATTAATTAATTAATTTCTATTACATATGTTCGATGTTTATAATGTTTTATATGCATATATCTGGATTAGCTTTACAATGTTACATGGTTCATTTAAAATTAAAACTTCACATGAATGCTCATAAGGATAGAAAAAATTAATAAAAACAAAATTTATAAACTAAATATGAACTTTATAAAATTAAATTAAAATTTAATTATATAATTTACACCGAGTTGAATAATAGAAATATAATTCATGCATACATATCAAGTACCATCTCAATTAAATAGTATAATTCAATTTACATAACCAATATAAAATGGTTTGTTTAAAATGTTATTTTATTTTACAACCAGATAAATTTTTTATCATTATTATTAATTAGATGGTGGAACAATATCTCCTTTGGCCATTCTCATCCAACCATAGTTGTTTCTAGATTATGAACTGAATATATTAAAAAAATTATATAAATTTAAGTGATTTTTTAATTAAATAATTCATGATAATAAATTGAATAAGGAATAATGATAATTTAATTAACCTAAAAAGTATTATAATAAATTTAAAAAAAACAATATTTTTTTATTCAATAATTAGATAACGTACAAAATGATTCACCATTTTAGGTAAAGAAATTATCATCTAAATTTGGTTTAATTAAGAATAATTCCATAGTCACTACATGTTTTATTTTGGGTAGTGTATATATAGACATATGTGTGTTTTCTGTTATTTATTTACTTAAATTAATGTTTTTTTGAAATCAATTTCATGTTCCCACCTTTAATTATATTTTGATACAATATTTATGAATGTCAAAAGGTGTTTTCTTTAAAAGATTGATTAATTGTTTTAAACTCCTTTTGAACCATATACATGTTCCCTTAAATTATTTAATAATATTATTATTTATTCTTCAAATATTTTTAATGGTCATTTTAAAATAAATTTTATATTTCTTAAAGATATTTAAAATGAATATAATTATAATATCTAAAAGTTGTACTTTTTAATTTTTACAAAAATGGTGAATTGTGTATTTATATTACATTTACCTAGTGAATGAATTAATATTCCATCATAAATATTCACTAGATTGAAGCCTACTATAATATTATCCATGGTTATTTTAAAATTAATAAATTTTCTAAAAATTAAAGAAATTTTTCCAAAACAGTTTATCAAAATAATAGAATCAAGTGTTTTCAATAAGTGTATTTAATGTTATTTAAATGGTATATTCTTATATATAAATATAACTTATGGATTTTTATGAATCATCGGGGATATAATTCATCAACACCATCGACCTTATTTCTCAGAACGAGATAGGATTATGTTGTTATAGCTGATAAATTTGGAAAATATTAACATTTTATATGACATTGATTCAATATAAATTATTATGTTGATTATTTATTATATTTATATTTATATTATGAATGAATTGGATGTTATATTTTATGATTGGGGTATGTTATAACCACTAGATTAATTATTAGGTCTCATGACAATATCTAAATTTGATATTTGGAATATTCTATTATATTTTCTGTATAATGTCTGAACACTAGGCCTTAACGGTAAGATTATAACATCTATAATTATGAATTCGGTTATAATGAAATTAGTTATTGTTATCCATGAGATTATATACAATAAATATGGATATATTTACAATTTATTTTATTTATGGTTATTTATGGAAGTATTATAATTTTAAAAGGAATGAAAACGATTGTATTATTAGACGTAATTGTTATGATATTTTGTTATTGAATTCATTTTCATGGAAATGATTCCATTTTTTAAAAAAATTCCCTCATGAAGTTTTATTTTCCCTTTATTATTTATTTTGAAAATTTTAATGTAAAACTATGGGCACATATTTTAGTTAATTACTAAGTAATTTCTTATTTTATTCTCAATGTTTATTAAAGAAAATATTAAATCATATTCATAAGTTTCAATTTTTTTAATTGAATATCAAATTTTTTGTATTTTTTTATTCCATAATAAAAATTATTTTTACTTCCAATATTTTAAAATTATTTTCATATATACAACGGATTAGTATAAAATTTATCAAAGAATGTCATTCTATTAAAGGTTTTTTTATTAAAATAAGATAATGTGTTTTGAATGCAATTTATGTTTATATTTAAGAATCATATTTTAAAAAAAATTATTTTAGTGGATTTTTAAACATCATATTATAGGGGTATGCTATGTAATACTTTTTTCTAATGTTATAAAATATTAAACTAATAAGATCACAAAAATAAATAAATTATAACCATTTTTATTAATAATATAATTATATTTTTTTATGTTATAATGAAATATAGTTTTTATCAAAGGAAATGATTATATAACATTAGATTTTGTTATTTTATTTGAGAATAAGTTATAATTATTTGATAACATTCACTTCTAGAAAAGAATGTTACTCCCATAATTTTCCAAACAACTCTGGGTATAGGTAACAACTGTAACCATGGTATTTGTATACCATTGGAATATGTTTTATTGGGGTAAAAATTCCCTAGAAGGCTCTATACTCACATTTATACAAAAATCATGGCTATGGGCCACCCCTATTTAAACAGTATTTATAAACTGTGGGAATATTTTTTGCGGGGGAATAATTTTTGATGGGAAGGATTAATACCCATGATTCTCTAACAAATGTGGGTAAAGTCCATCCCTATTCCAAATGTTTTGGTATACTATGGACATATGTTGTCTTGGAAAATAAAATTGTTGGAAAACCTATACCCAAGGTTTTACAAAATCATGGGTGTAAGTTGGTCCGTTAATTTTCCTTAATATTAATTGATTTATTAATATAAATAAATTTTTATGTTTATAAAGGAATTTTTTTGAATAAAATAATTTTTTTTGTAGGATTATAGAAAAGTTATTATATTTTAGGAGGAATCTGTGGGGAGAAAATACAGGTAGTGGATTTTTTGTGATAAAGAATTATACCCATGGATTGACAAAACCGCGTGTTTTTGTTGTCCAATTATGTTTCCATAACAATAATAAAAATAAATAATTTAATATAATTATTATATATATAGATATATTATTTTTATATTATAGAAATAAACAAGTTGAACAATAGTGGTACAATCAATGGAGTGTGGGAGAAAAATGATATGATCCAATTCATGTTAAATACTTTTTTAAAAGAAGGAAACATACCCACTTTTGACCTAATTATGGGTATATGTATTTCAATTGAAATAATTTTATAGAAATGGTTTATGAACAGTGG
This sequence comes from Viscum album, assembly GCA_963277665.1. Taxonomy (NCBI): domain Eukaryota; kingdom Viridiplantae; phylum Streptophyta; class Magnoliopsida; order Santalales; family Viscaceae; genus Viscum; species Viscum album. The sequence goes on along the minus strand of OY728135.1, from coordinate 595,043,963 downwards.
GTATAGGTGGTATATATGCTTGGTTTGGTAAAAATGTCATATAGGCTTGTCCTGGATGCTTCTAAGTTAATGGGTCCTAAAACTGTTGGTATAGGCTATACCAATGGTTACAGGGGCTATACCCACTATTCTAAAATGTTGGCATATTGTTGTTTTCTAGTCATGATTAAAGTTCAATATGTTTTTGATAATTGTGGTTATTAGATAAAATATAAAATATATAACTATATATTTGTAATTTATTATGATTTTATTTAATATATACACACTAAAATATCTGGTTTTTGAGCATTTATAGAACCATTATGAAACAAGTTAATAGTTTATGTGAATGAAAATGAGGTGATTCTCTTAATTTGCACCAAACATGTTAATTAATGGAGTGAAATATCTTATTGTTATGTCTAACTGGTTATAAATGTATATGAATAACAACCTGAACAAAGGTGAATTTTTTTAACAACCAAAATAATATAAAAATGTTTTTCTATAAAAGTTCAAATGATAAAAATAAAAAAAAATAAAAGGGAAAAACTTTCTACATGTCATGAATAGTTTAAGAATAACTCGAGGAAATATCTAAAATGAAAGATAAGATATTTAATATGTCGAATGTATATGCATTATAAAAATAAATTTGCTTGGAGTAAGGCTTGGGATAAATCTCGTCAAGATAATTTTAATAAATGATTGGAAATGTTAAATGTTGAATATGGGAATGTTATGAATAACATATAAAAGCTATGTGTTATTTTAGAAATATTGTGTATGTTCGAATAAGGAAACATTTTTATTTTAATATTTATGAATCGTAATATTTAATTTATATTTTGATTATAGGAAGGAAGTGATAAATAATAAGAAACAAAGTATTCATAGAATAATTGTAATAAAATATTCTTTATTAATCTATCTAGATATATAATTTAATGAGTCATAATATAATGAAATTATATTTATTGGTTAAATAAATACATGTATGATCATAAGTTTAAAGGATTTAAATATTTATAGATTTTTTATTTTATGATAGTGATTGAGGATAAATTCATTGAGTTTTAATTGTTTTTTATGTTATATGTAACACTTATTTTTGACTTTTTAGTGAAAAGGTTATTTAAAGAATAGTACATTAGATTTTTATAATTATAAGTTGAAATATATTAAAACAATTTTTGTTAATATAATCCTTGATGTTGGGGTATTTTTAAATAATTTGGATAAAAGTGTTATTAAATTTCTAGGGAATGTGTATTCTTATATAGTGAACCATGGGATTGAAATAAAATTTTATTACTATGTATTTAAATACGTTTTTGAAGAAGTTCATTATATAGGAATATTTATATCATTTAGGTAAATGAAAATAACTTCAGATAAGATGATATTTTATTTCAAAAACAATGTTTTATTAATTTTTTGAGTAAAAATATTATTTTATTAGGTATTTATAGTGATTTTGTTTATTTATGGAAAATATTAATATATTTATTTTGATTATATGGTTGGGAAATATTCATTTTTGGTATATAAATTTATTATTGGTTAGTATTTTTTAGAGATAAATGTTAAATTAACCTTAGAAGAATATGTGGTTACTTTTTTCAAAATTTTGGGTTCTGAATATGGTAAGAAATATTTAGATGCATTTTATGTTTAGTTACTTATTTAATGATTTATGTAAAACATTTAGTGTTATTGTTTAGGCTCTAGATATTAATTTAGTATTTATTCATGAGTATTTTTATTCATATAATATATTATCATTAATTTTCTAACCATTTTTCAATTTTATTAATGGATATAAATAGGATAAATAAGTTTTTATCCATTTTTAGATCTTATGAATCATTACAAGATTAATTTAGTTCTTATAGTATGAAACAAAGTCATCTTTAATACAAATTTCTTAGAGTAATATATAATAACTATGTAAAAAAAGTTTGATGCAAAAATGAAAAGTTAAATTCATGTTTTCTAATGGATTGAAATAAATTATGTATATCATTTTCTCAATGGTAAAATAATATCTCAAATATTTTCTGTATTATGAAAAAAGTATCACTAAACTATCATTATATGTATTTAAAAACTCATTTTCAAGAATAATTATTATCGAGGTACTATCACGACCCATCCCAATGGGGCTCGTTCCATGACTACGCCAGGCCCTCCTCTAATAGACAAGGGGCTTATGACTAGTGACGAGTAGGTATATCACACACATTGGATTCCTTACTCAAATTTTCCTATACACACACTCAAACCCCAAATCTCATACAATGATAAAATGTTAGATAATCATAACCAATCATGAATACATCTAAAACCCGATTCATCAGAATAAAAAAACAAGTAGTCGTATGAAAAATGTACAAATAGATGCATACCAAGAGAAAGAAAAGACATTTTCAAATCAATTGTATTGATGGGAACTTCTTTCATGGTTACTACATTAACACACCTCTGTCTGTTTAGCTCATTAAGCTCTACAATCACCTGATCCCTCAATGGCTCCATAAAAATGTTGGTCATCTCCATTAGACATGAAATTATCTGGGAAAATTCCGTGATGGGTTGTGTATAAAAATACCTAGTAGAATGCTCTAAAATTTCTATGCATAAAAAATTTAAAAAAATATTCAAATCATCATAGTTATATTTCAATGAAATTTATTAAAATAATTTCCAAATATACTCAAAGTCGATACATAGTCTCATTATAAGGTCACAACATTTAAACCAGGATAGGAATCATACTCAATGGATTCATATAACACTCATTTTGGAGAACATTGTCCACAAGTCTGATAACATTAATGAAATCAATCTAAAAATTCAAGCTCATCAGGTCTCTCTATAATAATACATGTTGGTTGTCTGAAGATAATGATACAAATACAGGGATCACCCCTAGAGCCATGGAGGATACAAAAAACTCAACATAGATTAACCCACTATATAGGGGATCACCACTGGTGTATTGTTGGTCATGATAATACCAACGACCCTAACTAAGGAATATATGATGGAGGATATCACTCCAGACCTCATCAAGGAAATCCAAAACTATATTCATGACTAAAGTTATAAGACGATAAGAAAAACACTTTCATAGAACATTATACCATAAAAAAACTCATGGAAAGGATAAAGGGAATGTACCCTAAGAAATTATGTCCATGATGAGGGGAATAATGAATCAAATCAATTTTTTTAATAAATTCACGTTATATACTATTAGAACATGAAATTTCCACTCGGTATCAAGTTCTAACCATGTATCATGTCCCGTGTTTGTATCCCTATCAATGTTAGAGTATACAGTGTGTTTGAACCTATGTACTCTTAACCTTGTTCAAGTACATATCTCTGTTCATGTACACTGGTCATGGTCATGTCTTTGCCTGAGTAGATTGTGTGTCTGATCCAATTTTATCTTATATGTGTCCATGTACATTCTTAGGTACATGTTGATCCTCTATGGAAGATTCACTTGTCATTTGATTAATATCACACAATGTGTGGTATTGGAATTCTTGTAGAAACCCAAGAACCACACATGGGGTCCCGCATAGTGTGCAATATTGTTTTACACAAAGTGTAACATTATTTTTCTCTAACAGTACAAGTTATTCATCCGGGTAAACCATACCATTTTCACCAAATGGAATACTATCGGTCCTTCATGGTGATCATGGATTTAGTCTAACTAATCATTATCATCATCTTCTAATTAGATATTATACCTTAAACTTCTTAGAAATCACTCTATCAACTACACCATCATCACAAGACAAAACCACACTTATGAATGCATTTGATCTGATCTCAATCCATCATCACCACCATCACTACTCAATATATCATCAATAATGTACTTGGATCTACAAAATCAATCTTTTTCACTGAAAATAGATGTGCAGTGATTTTTTTTTCTAGTATTTCATCAAACCACTGACTAAAGTAAATGTTTGTGATGACTACATAATGAACAATGAGAGATAACCAAGAAGAAAAAAATATATAAAAGAACCTCGGTCTTTTTGGGTTGGCCTTGAACCTTTTATATTATAACATTGAAAAAATATCCATTTAAATGAAATAATTTCCTGAATAATCCCCACAAAATAAAATTGAAAGAAAAATATGACCAGATAATGACAAATTTGTCAGCCGATTGAGTTGTGTTCATCATTTTTTAAATCAAAATGAGAATAAATCCAAACAATAAAAATTTTACACCTCATGGTGGATCAACGATTTATTATTAATTAATGTACATCATTTTCCAATGTGAAATCATAAAATTTTGTTGCACACCAATCATCGATCTATGATCTGAATGTTGTTTTAATGAGAAGGATACCCCAACAATTTATCCATGAAATTAAGGGTTTAGTTTGTATCCCTTATATTTCATCATAGGAATATATTTATATGAAATATTCAGGTCATTGATATTTAATTAAATAAATTACTTTGAATAAATTCTCTCCCATGATCATGCACAAACTTGAACATCTGACATGCTTAAATGTTATGTCATTACTAGGGTAAAGATCATTATCTAAACTCAATGATTCTCTAATATTTCTAATATAAGTATCCATATAAGTGTTATTCCACTTTTTTTTAAACATAATTCATATAGTCTTTAATATATTTATTATATTTGAAAAATTAATTCTAGACATTTCTATTTTAGGAATTTAATCTCATCACATCGCCAACTCTAAAAATAATTCATTTAATATTCTAAAGAAATTAATGGAAAAAATAAGAGATCTTACATTCTCCCCACCTTAGGGATTTATGTCCTGAAAATTAATACAATATAATACACAATGTTATGTGTGTACTGAGGATGCACGTGTGTCGATTTCTCCTAGTTTATCCTTTAATTATTTATTCTTCCATCTGGACATGAATTATGGGTATTGATCTCTCATGAGGGATCATCTTATACCAATCATAAATCATCGATTCATACCTAGCAAAGGTATCCACATCCTTGATGTTCATCATACCCTATTTGATAAAATTCTATGGGTCATGCATGTACATCATTAGTTGTGACTTGTAAAATACGTGATGTACTTGATCTAGATTCTATATAAGTGATTTGAAGTGTTCCCCCTCTAAAAAATTACATTTTATTTGGAATGGGACCAAGAATATCAAATATATATTCTTCCTCATAAAAATAACTTCAATCCACATAACGATGAGACCCACAAGAACACATTGTCTCAATACTCAAACTCTAAATCCCGTATTCATCAGTCTTCATAGGACGTCTAATGTATCTGTGTAGTCCTCATTTTCTATGAGATGGTATGAAACTTATTGGTAGTATCATTATCCATCTCTGGACCCATAATCGCTGACTCTATTGGTCAGTCTTTCTTAGTGGTGAGCTTTATAGTTTCTCGTAAGTGGAGTCAAATAGTATAAAACAAATGGTGGAATAGTAGTTGTTTTTTCACAAACCTCAACAATGGTTTTTGATTCTCCCAACTGTGGAAAAATTCAAATAGGAAATCATGTAAATTGTCCTCGAAGACATGAATGGCCCACTTATTATACCCATAAGTATGGGGACACTACTACAAACACGGCCTTTATTAGCGCTAAAAATGGCCTTTATCAGCGCTAGAAAATCGCTGATAAAGCCAGTGTAGATAAAGGGGGGGTCCCCTTTATCAGCACTCTGAAAAGCGCTGATATAGGACCCCTTTATCAGTGCTAAAAAAAGCGTTGATAAAGGGGTCCTATATCAGCACTTCCTTTATCAGTGCTTTCGTTTTAGCGCTGATAAAGGACCATTTTATCAGCGCTTTTAAAAAAGTGCTGATAAAAGTTAAAAAAATTAAAAAAATTAAAAAAAATTAAAAAAAAATTAAAAAAAATTAAAAAATACTGCGAATTGGTTGGGCTTTTATAGCGCTTGAGCCCCCCATTTTACAGTGTTTTCCTGCCCCTGTACAGCACCCCATGCACCCCACGCACCCCCTTCACCCTTTAACAGCGCTTGCTGCTATATTCCCCCATGCGCGCGCTCCCCTGCCTCCCACAGGATTTGAACTCGAGACCTCCCCCCTGCGCGCCTAAGCCTTTACCACTACACTATTTTGATTCGTCTTCCAATTACTGATATCTATATATATATATATTTAGTAATATTTATTCGTATAGTAATATATATTTATATTAATATATATATAGTTATTAGATTATAATATATATATATTGTTATATTATAATAAATATATAGTTATATTATAATATATATATATATATATAGTTATATTAATATATATATATATATAGTGATATTAATATATATCTATATCTATATATATATATATATAGTTATATTTATTCGTATAGTAATATATATTTATATTAATATATGTATATATATAGTTATATTAACATATATATAGTTATATGAATATATATATATATAGTTATATTAATATATATATATAGTGATATTAACATATATACTTATAGTAATACTAATATATATATATGTAGTTATATTAATATATATATAGTTATTAGATTAATATATATATATATATATAGTTAGATTAATATATAGGTATATAAATATTCATATATTGTTATTTTAAATAAAATGGATGTTAGTTATTATTTAGATAAAGCTAATATATTTTATATGTAAATATGTTTAATTATTTATTTAAAAAATGTAATTTTTAGGTGCGAATATATAAAAAATATGTACATATAGTTATATATTTGATTATACATAGTAGTTCATTATAAAAAAGGATAAAATTTCAAAGACATGATATCAATATGAATGTAATACCTTGGAATAAATTCAGTCCCCGCCAAAAAAAGCCAATAATACCCCCTTAAATGAGTTTGAAAATCCACAAAATGTTAAAAAATCTGGGTACCCCGACAAAAAACTCAGTTTTGGAGGCCTTTTGGGCCACTTTTGGCCTCTAAGAACACTTGACCAGGGTTCCCCCCAGGTCACAGCGACGTAGAGCTCGTCGCAGGCTTCGATTTGATATGTGGTAGAGCTCAAACGGACACCCAGATCAAAAGTTATGGCCGTTTGAAGTTTGAGTTGCATTTTCAACATATTTTGGATCTTTTTTTAATTTTTTTAATTTTTTTAGTCCTCAAATTGTTATTAAATGACTATTAATCCATAATTATTATCAAATTATTAATTAAAAATATTTTTTTAATTTTTTTAGAATTCATTTTCACTAAATATCTTATATATTAAGTATAATAAGTGTAAATGTACATTTATACTTATCTAAAATATATTTAAAAATTATATATTATATTTATATAACAATATAACTATATTTATATATTAATATATTAATATATTTTTTAATTTTTTTTTTGGAGCCGACCCTTTATCAGCGCTTTTTTTAAAAGTGCTGATAAAGCCCCCCCCCCCTTTATCAGCGCTACTAAACAAGCGCTGATAAAGGGGGGCGCTGCGAAAAACTGTTTTTGTGGTAGTGGGATGAAAACCCAAAATTTTATGAAATTTATTCCCAAAGGCCACAAAAAATCTCTTCACCAAATGAGATGTGATATAGGAATCATAGTTTGAAAATATCATTGGCGGAACTATATGGAGTCAGACTGGATTATGCACAAACATGTGTTGAAATATATCAACTAAACACTAATAATGATGATATGGAAATTGTGCCAATTGGGTGAGTTAGTCTACGATCATGCATATGGAATAGTGTCATCATGACATAAATTTTGTCCCCATTATGAAGTACATGGTCTCCCATCCCACATCCAATATAGCACTTCATGGTTTTGTACTACACCCGTTGGAACTCAATGCTCGTCATTTAAATGCTAACAAGTAAGGCATCAAGAGATAAACTCTTCAACTCCATTCTTTAACCCTGCCACCGGAATAGTATTTGACAGTCCTATTACATCTTCACCACACCTGTATGTATTACTAATGGTGAAGTATGAAACTCTCCTAGAACCTCATGTTTCAACTAAACTGGTACCATCGTCCATCTTCTAAAAATAATTACATGCACCGCACCGTTAAAAAATAAATTATGAGAATTTAAAGTAGATATCAATGTTGGTATGGAATCTAATTCAGTATGGTCACACTATTACTCCTGAGAACTATTTAAAATTAAAGGGGGGACATCCATTAAATGTATTTAAGCCTCTTCGTCCCCATCCACTAAGGAACAAAAAAAATAGTGTAAATACCCAGGCACATTGCTTAGAAACTATGTTCAAGATCACCTACAAAGGGAATATGGTATCATTTTCCACTTCATATGAGTATTTAAAATCTCAAAGTAATAATCATTGGGAACTATACCCATCAACATTGTATGAAGTTAAAATACTTAAGCGAGAAGATATAATTGTGATTGATATTCTTTGAATTGATGATATATCACTCACCCATAATTTAGTTTCTCCACTTCATCAGTGAGAAAAATATGGATACTAGCTCAATATCATGTGTCTCATAGTTCATCTAATTTCCTCTCAACTAGCAAGAACCATATGAAATTAAAATATTCCTCTACATTAGATCATAACAAATTCTGATCCTAGATGCATATATATCACTAAATACTCGACACCCTACTATGGAAATCTCAATATTAAATTTCTCATTAATCTATAACTAAACTTCTAGAATACCTTGTGGAACCTCTCTTTATACATGAATGGATTCCCATTTTGGTTCAAAACTATCAATATATCTCATATACTATATAAAACTTGTATGAATATCTGGTTGTATCCTTCCAAAAAAAGGAAAATCTAATCCTATGTCCCATTTTTGGTGGATTCCTATATAATAACATCTAGACCATCACTAGTTCCACTACTACACCATTTTCTAAGATGAAATATCCAACAATGTGGGTCTCCTAAATCTTGAACTATCAGATTTAGAGCTTCTAGTAATGTTGGTTCTTTCAAAGTAAATCTAATAATAACCTTAATTGTCTTGTGTGTTCCTCCTCAGATGATGAGTACACTAGAATATTATCAACGATGAGTAACATAAATTAGTATATGAAAGGGTAAATGAAATGATTCATGAGTCTCAAGAACACTAATGTGGGGCTCTTTATGATGAAGGGTATATCCATGTATTCGTAATGTTTATAAAAATTATCAATATTGTCTTTGGTATATCCAAATTTTATACTTGCAGCTAGTGATAGCCCGATCTAAGGACATTCTATGAGAACCATCAAGAACCTATAAACTAATAAAATAGTTCATAAATCCTCATTAGCGAATATAAGTTCTTTAGGTTCACCTAATTTCAAACATGGTATGAAAAAGACATCATATTTCTCATGACATCATTTTAGATAAAACTATTGGGGTTTCCTAGGGTGAAACAGTGGGCCTAACAAAACCCTTCTTCTGCATATCCTCTAGCTAAACCTTCAACTCACATAGCTCTATGGGAGCTATATGATATATTGGAGCTGATATTTGGCCTCCAAGGATATAGACCAATCCAAAACTATATCTCTTGGTGGGGAGGTAAGCCTAGAAAATCATTATGAAATACATCATCATTCTCTACCACCACTGAATGAAATTGTATTCTCATAGAATCTACTACACATAGAGTCATTCTACACAACTGATTAGCAATTAGTTACACTCTCTTATGTTTGATCACCTCCATATCCACCAGTTTTCTTTTCAAAACCATAAACGAGAGCCTCATTCCATCGTTGTGGGGATACATAATCCCCAACCTAAGATAGTCTATATGGGCATGAATTTTGGATAACAATTTCATGCCTATTATTATATTGTAAGCCCTCATATTCACTAAAATGAAATCCAAAAATAATCTCCCAACATCAAGAGTTAGGTCACACAATCATAAAATGTATGTAATCAATGTGTCTCCTCTATTAAGAGTCTCCTTGCACAAGGGTCAATAAAAGGGCTCAAACAGAATCTCTGTTTCCCAAACTAGGGTTGTGGAAAGAAATGAATGTATTTTACTTATATAAATCAATACTAAACTCAATGTGTAGATAAAACAAATCATACCTCATATAATTTTTGGAGCCATTGGGTCATAGGCCTCAACCACCTATAGCTGCCCTCTCCCAAAACTACTAACTCCCTCAGCCTGGTGGGGACCACATGGCGGTAAAAATCATTGAATTTACCACCTCTACTTTCCATCCCAAATCCATTTCCACTTTCACCTCCATATAGTCCTTCTTGATCCTACTAATACCTCTATAATGGCGACCAATCCTCTATATTTTTATCAGCTTCATTTTAGGTTAGAATATCATGGCAAATATGTCCCTGACCATCACAAGAGTCGCATTGCATCTGTCTATGCTAACTATATACATCCTATTATCTCTCAAACATGGAACCTCTATCATATGACTAACTCATAAAATTAATCACTTACCGCATTCCCAATTTTTTCATTATCTCTATATCACGTATATTTCTACTCTACTATGGACCCAACAAGCACTAACTATCTACATCCTCTCAGAAATGAAACAATTAATCCCTAAATCAATATAGAACCCTAGAATAGGTAATAATTCATATAAGTATCATGATGGATCATATTTCTCAATATATTTCTCAATGAAATGTCTGGTCCCAAAATAATTGATCACACACCACATCCATTGAGTATCAGGAGAGGTTAACGAACCATGAAGACACTCAACCATAGTAAAAATACCGTGGTGAAGATTTATACTATCTTTGAAATGTACATCCCACAATATAGCTAGAGAGACCATCTAGAAATGGGATCTCAAACTATGATCATGTAGGATTTACCTCACCGTACAACTAGGTCTCTAATCTCGACCATCATTATGAATGTCAATGATGATGTATCACTTCCGGAACACCATAAGTTCAATAGGTGTCATCATTAGACAGAAGCCACTCTTCACAAAATCAATAAATCCTCCATCTATTTTGGTTCTTGATATCTTCATAACCAGAGGGGTCTTCGATGCTGACGCTCAAAAAGTGTTCTCAGACTGTGTGCCTCATCTACTAGTAATGTCGTTACCATATGCATCACAATAGGTTTCAGTAAAACATGTGCACCACCTAGAGGTAAACCCTCTTGAACAGGTCCCCATATCGAATCCTCATCACTAAGGTATCATCCTCAAGATCTTATTTTGGAATCCTAGATGGAATATGTCATGGAGGCATCGTAAATAGACAAGATGTATATGATCAATGAGTATTCCTAGAGGGGTGACTCAAGAACATAATGGAACCCACAACTCATTCTTATATGATGTATGTACCAATTATTCCCTTCAAAAAATATCTATATGTACTGAGTCAACATGAATGTTGAAAAATTATCTGTTAGTGGATAGGTCAATCACTGCAACAACTATGATGTCCATGTCCTGAGTTCCAAACTCGAAAAACATAACAATGCTACCCCATACTCATATAACAGACTCCAGTTCAAAGGTAGAATCAACATCCACTTATAGAACTCAGACAAGACCCATATCAACCGGTCCCATGACATGTCTTCCCTATAACCGAAACAAATAGGCCATGGGTAGGAAACTAGGTAGATGTTGGAATATCGCACACATGGGAGGTCCTATCCTAATGTACATATAAAATTTCACACATCACTAATCCTAGAAAATAATGAAATATAAAAAATATATATCCCTGAATGCATACATATAAAATCTCATCCTTCAAAGTATGAAAACAATTAATGTAAATAAAAAGGCACAAATACAAGCTCACAAAAAAATAGACAATCTCGACATAAAAGTTCATAAGGGGACTATTCTCAAGGTAACCACAATAACACACCTCTCCCTATCTGGCACACTATGTTCCACCATGTCCTTGTTCCTATAGAACTTATTCTGATGGTCTGTCATCTGCATAAGACATGACATGTGACATTAATTACTATGCATGGGTGAGTATAAAAATACCAAATAAGAATCCCAAAACTCGATAAGCATATACCGTCAAGAAGAATAGTTGTATCATCACATGTATATGTAAATTTAATATATAAAAATAATATCGAGATATACTTTCTGTAGAAAAATAGTCACAAAGTAAGGATGGAACAATAATACCATCCATAAGTTGCTACTTTTTGGATCCATATAACACCCATCAAAGAGAACACACTCTAGAAATTTTATTTCACTGATGACATCCATCCGAGAGTTCATCCCCATATGTTCCCTCTATAAGAACTACATGATAGAAGTCTGAATTCAATAGTACATAGATGACAATCACTCCCAAAACTATGGGAGATTCCAACAACCTAAAATTAATTAACTGGTTATATAGGGGATTGAAAACCATGTAGTATTGGTCGTGATGATAACAAAAAACCCTACTATGTAAAATAATATTGATGATCTAACTCTGTGCCTCAAGAGGCGATTCAGAGACATTATCAAAGACTGAATTTCCTCAGAGGGGATCACCATCTTATACTTGGGACATGATTTCATAATAAACTAAGGGAATGAAACACGGGGACATTACAAAATTAAACATGCTCAAGTAGAAGTGGAAAATGTATCCAAGCAATTTTAGAAATGTACACTATGTATAATGTAATTACATAGTGTGTCCACTCTGAAATGGTTTCTTCCCATGTATCATGGAATTTTCCCATGTTTGTGTCCTTGTTAGAGTAAATGTAATTTCTGACCCAATGTACTCCTCACCATGACAATGTACACTGCTTTGGTCATGTACACATATCCTCGACATGACTATGTCTGAGTAAATAGAATTTCTGAGGCCATTTAGTCCATGTCATATCCATGTACCCTCAAAGTTACAATCCATGTATCTAGGGAAGGGTCACATTCCATATGACATCTATCACACACCATGTGATATTTATCTTCTTATGGAAAACTTTGAACCTAATGAGGGTCCTAAATTCTATGAAATTTTAATTTATATAGGGTGTAATGTATTTTTTTATATAAACTCTATGTTATTCATCATCTTATACCTCCACCTCAGGTCCCACCACTTATATCTCCAAAATATCATTGATCATGTCGGTCCTAACCTCACTAACATCTTCTTTTTAGAGAACATGCCTCAATCCTCTCAAAAATCAACAAACTAGTATCGCTAACATCACATACCAAAGCCACATGTATGAATGCCTCCATTATGATCTTGATCCATCATTACAATCATCTCATATTGATTTATCCTCAATACTAGGCCCAGATCTGTTATATTAATTAATTGCGCTAAAAATGGATTTGCAATGATTGATTATCCATTATTTCATCGATCCACCAGCTAGAATGAATGCCATAAATGAACACGTGGTCAAATGATGGTGAAACCCATTAAACATGAATAAAATGAAATAACTTTGGACATTTTTTTGGTTAGAATCTATCTGTTTTCATAAGAATGATAAAAAATGATCCATAATGAAATAAATAATTCTATTAATAATCCATACAAACTAAACGTGAGCACCCAATATGATTGATCCATGAATCAATAAATTAGTCATTTGAGTCATGTTTGACAATTGATAATTAAAATCTGTATAAAAAAACATCCGTACATAAGATGGATCGATCCCTACTAAATAAAGGATCATCATTGTTTCCATTAGTGAGATCTTCAAATTCTGTTTCACATCGATCATCAACAAATCATCAAGTTTCGATTCACATTAGAACATCCATCCAATGCTCTCTCCACTAACTCCAGGTGCATGTGGTTAACCCCCAATATTTCTTTTGTAGTTTTATATTTATAGTAAAAAATCTGGTCTAGGAAATTTCACGAAATAAAATAATTTAATCAATTATCTTGTTTTAATGCTCGTATATGACTGCACACAACACAAAAATTTGATGCGCTCAATGTTTATGTCACACCAAGGGTAATACTCACACTATAAACTCAATGATGGAACCAGAATTGTAATCTGACACTACTTTTATACATTATTAAAAATTTATAGGAAATCTTCACACATGTGGTTTTCAATATATTTAATATGTTTTAAAAAAATAACTTTGGACCCATCGAGACTCAGAATCCCACACCATCTTAGCCTCTAACTATGAAAATAATACATTTAATATTATAAATAAATAAATGAATAAACAATAAGATTAATTAAAGTTAAATTATTTTAATAAACACCAATATTCATAATCTTGACCTAAACAAATAATTTTCAAGATAAAGTAAATATTTTATTTTATTACTTTGTAATGATAAACTCAATTTCAGATAATCAAACTCAAATTACACAGATGGGATTTCTTAGAGGGGGTGAATGTAACACCTTAATAGTTTAGTAAATAATTCTCCATTAAATGAATTTATTTTTTATAGTGTGTACCAAACAAAAAATCATCCTTATATATATCGTGATATTCTATAGAAATGTAATTATTTAATTATGAATGTCATAACTTAGCCATTTGATTCACAAATATCTATATGAGTAAAATAATTATGATATATATAGAAAATTTTCTTTAATATAAATTTTCAAATTAACTCATTTGAAATAATAACACATTTTTATATACGATCAAATTAGATTAGTAGTGGTATTTTTCTGAAAATTGATTTATATCACTAATGTATTTTTTATCAAAATAAATTAAGTCTATCACAATAGATGAATAATATTATTTAAATTTACAATAAAATATTTTAAAAAATAAATTATAATTCATATATTGGTGGTTATTTGATATATAAAAATTATATATTCATTTTATACTTCGAAAATACATTTTCTTCAAAAAAAATTATTGTATTTTGTACACATATATTATGATTAATATATACCAATTTAATAATTTTTATTCAGTAAGATATATGTAATTTTTAATTTCATGATGTAAAAATAATATTAAAAAAATTATTTCGATTTTTCTAAAAAATATTGAATTTCGGATGAATGTTGAAAAATACCAATTTTGAAAAAAAACTATCATTTCATTAATTTTTAAAAAATATAGTTTCAATGTCCCATTTGGTTTAAAAATTACAATAATATTGAATTAGAATAATTTTATTAATTATTCTATAATTTATTCCATGTGAATTAATATAATATTTTTTTCCATAAGATCATTTTGATGCTTAAACATATTTTTTTAAATAATGATTCATTGTGTTTTGAGAACACTTATTTAAAATAATTATAATAGTTTCTTGAAATATAATCCTAGAAAAATTAGTCCTTGTATATTATGAAACAAATTTCAATTAGTAATGACAAAAAATTATATTTTTCATACAAAATAGAAACCATGGTATAAATCTAACACCAATGTAAGGGCTAATATACCTTAAAATTGTTAGATCAGGAGATATAAATTTTAAAAAAATATAAACTTGTCGTCCAATGGGAGGAAGCTGTTTTTATCGTGATCTATTGATGTTATCATCTTTAGTATATAAATTTTATAAAACAAACCATGAATATGGTTTCCCTTTATATATTAATAAAATTATATTTCCAAAAATTGTGAATCACTCCCACTTATTATATATTCATGATAACGTTGTAAATAGAAATAATATTTTATTAAATCTATATTTTAAAATTAATGACCAAAAAATGATATTTCTGATAGAAATTTATTTTATCTTTTTATATATGGTATAATTACCTTGAACCCTTGTTCAATGTTGATTCCACGATTATGCATGAAATAAAAAATCTAGTAAATTATTTTAAAAACATTAAATACCCATTTTTTGGATTTACTATGATGTTTCGTAAAAAAAATTATAATTAAAATATATGTCCTATTTTTATATTGTTTATATTTGAAATGAATTATTTTCTTCATGCCTATAATTTGAAGAAATGTGAAATCTATTCAAAATTACTTTAAATTGTATTTAATAATGTACAAATGTTTTCACATCATTATAGAATCATTAAATTCCTACAATAAATCTATTACATGGGAATTTTTGTGATATCGTGAATAGTCAATTTTGGTGGCACTTAAGAATTTTAAAATTACATTAATGACACTATGATATTACAAAAAAATATCGCAACTAAGGATAAAGGGGTTAAAATGGGGTTAAACCAAATTATAATGTTTAAAATAACACTTAAACTTATTTAAAATTTCTTTGATGGATTTATTTTAATCAAATTATATTTATATATTAATATATGTCACTTTGGAGCTATTTCACATTATTTGGAAACATATTATTTAAAACCCCAAAGATATAAATGTATTATATTTTATTCCGTGTCATGTACGACACCAAACCATGATCATAAACCTATGAAATATAATTATATAAATTAAATCTACAACATATATTATGAAACATGCAACCTCAAGTAAAATGTAAACCTAAAATAGTATACATTTATGACCTAGTCGTTAAAATGTCCTTTATGACTAGTAGTAACAAAAGTATGTAAATTGAATGTTTTATACATTACAAAAAACCATTATTTATTTGTTTATTAGAAATGAAATCATAGTCGTTATAATGAAAAAACAATTCTGAATACACTTTTTTTTTCAGAAAGACAGTGTAGTCACGCTTTGCACATAAAGTTTGAAATTAAATTTTACAAATTTAGAATATTTATTTGATAAAATGAAATTTATTTTTGAAATATAGATATTATAATTATATTTAAGGTTAATTTTATATATTTTTCTGAAATGTTTCATTTTTCAATGAGTAGTGAAAAATTCTCAATTTTAATAGAAAAATTTAGTTTTTTCTAAATTATTTGTAATGATAAATTATATTTTCAATTTTTTAAAAGAAAAATTTGTAAAATTATATATTAATAATTCAAATATGTTTCATTGTAATCATTTTAATATAAATTTTAAATATAAAATTATTTAAAACTTTTGATCATTTTCGTTTTAAAAACATGCTTTGTTATCACGTCTACATGATTAATTTTTAATTAAATTATTTAAATGTTTATACTAAAATTTGAAAAAATAGATTCCATATTTTGAATCTTAAAAATTTATATTATCTATAAATAAAAAATTCATTTTTTACCAATATAAATAGTTAAAACAGTAAAAATAATTTACCATAGGTAAGGTACATATGGATTTACCAAGGGTTAAAAAAACATTTAAAGGATAAAATGACCCGAAGAAGAGTGTAATATTAATTTATTGGAATTATTTAAATCCTAGAATATATAAGTCTATATAATACTATGTTTTTTCTCATTAGAAATTTGAAAAATGTGGGTATACGTTTTTATTTTCAAAAATTACAAGTGTTTCACTCTCCTCGCATGACGTATATGATGTATATTGATGATATTTAAAAAATAGTTATACCTTTAGAGTGATTATATTTTTTATTAGTATTTACATTCCATTACATATGGGATATGATAACATTTCTCGCATTCATGATGGACTACCGCCTGACAAAGATATGTGTTTCATTTTTCACAAAACAATTACTTGGATGGTAATAAGAAAAAAATAATGAATACGTTTGATATAAATTAATTAATAATAATATTCATGACACATGTAGACCTATTAAATTGTAATATATAAATTTCTTTATACCTTATAAGTTATAAGAATTTTTCATTTATGTGTTTACTTCCAACTCCACGAAGTGATGTAACTCTTTATTCATCCCCAAAAAACATGAATGATATATACATAAGCACTTTAAAATATATAATAAGTAATTTTTGATATTAATATAATTATATAAGGATAAAATATTAAATACCTAATTTCAATAAATGATTATTGGAAACATGAATGTTATTTACATGTATGTGTGACCTACTGTCTTAGTGATCATAACATTCTTCATTCCCCAAGAAAATATTTCATGATTGGTATGAAAATTATATTTTCTATAAAAATATTATATTTATTTGAATATTATTATTAGTTTATTATGAAACTATATACTTTTCACATGAACCAAAAATTCCTGATAAATAATAAATTATTAATGTAGGCAATTAACACCTGAAAAAATGAAAATAATGAAAGAATCTTAATACAATAGTGATAATATATTATAAAATGATAATGTATGAAATTATAACTTTTAATATTGTTCTATTATATGTTATTAACAACTTTATAACTCTTACATAAGATGTTGGAGAATAATAATCCCAAAGGCAACATTATGTGATAGACATGGTCTCAACTTCTATTCTATGAGGCATATTGTAAAGTTATGCACCAATTTTTTATATATGTTATATATGATACCCATTTGATATATATTATACTTAATAATTAATTATTCATGGTATATTATGTTTCATTATGAATTATTTCATCATTGGGGACTTGAATTGAAAAAATAACAAGTGTTAATGAATTTGATAATTCAATTTCTGTAATTGGGTTATATTACACATTTTTTTGTTTCATATTAAATGAACATTATCATATTGACTATTTACAATAATATATTTGATATCCACATGTTTTATATAGATTTTAATTTGATACATAGGATTGATTCATTGGTTAATCCACACATCTACATTATTATATTTGTCAATTTATATTTCCAAATCTTTTTTAATCGGGATTATTTATGCTTGAATTTATATGGATGAAAATTATTTTATAATTTTATAATATTAACTTTTAATTTTATTATCCTATATTTATTCATAAATATTTCAGGAAATTATACCAATTTTCCACTCATTAGAAGATAAAATTATTTATAAAATGTGTTTAATAAAATCTAACATCATTTCCCTCTTCAATTTAAAATATATTTCCATGACGAACATTGACTTCAAAAAATGATTTAAATTTTTTTTCTGACCATTTAAAATTTGTTTATTAAATAAATATAAACACATTTTTCCAATTTATTCAAATTTTTTTAAGTATTATTAATGTAATTTCCAAAAAGAATCTCATTTGAATTTAAAAAAAATTGAAAATAATCATTGTTTTAATACACTCAACGTGTAAAGATTATATTGATATAATCACAACTCTATGATTTATATACTCCTTACTAATTTTAATAGATTATTTTCAATGAGAATTATTTTCAGTTTGTTTGAATTTTTAGTTTTAAATGTTTATTTTCAAAATGAAAATGATATTTTGTACAATAAAGTATTTACTGATCTTTTATTTGAACTTCTATTCAACAAAACAACCCCTAATTCTATCTCCAATTAGATAATATTGTACATATATGGTTATGATCATTTTTACTCTGGAATGTATTTTCATTCACTTTCATGATATATTTTGGTTGGTATTAACGTTCCCTTGAAATATTCACTTCCCTATGATCATTGGAAATTACATATCCCCTAAATATTCATATCATTTATCATTGATTTGTTTATTTCCTAAAATATATATAATTTCTAAATATGGTGTTTTAAATTGAAAATATTTTTTTTCATAGAAGATATTGACAAATCTCTATTATTTACTCAATTATGGTATTTTATGGTAAAGAAAATTTTTTATGAATTAATTTACCTATAAAATATATGAGTAATTATTTAAAAGAGAATATAATGTGTGGGGTCGAAAAATATATATCCCAATATTGTATCGGTATTCCCGTTAGGTTAATTAATTAGATTTCATTAAACTGGTTTTTACTTGTAGTTTCAAACAATCTTTTGAAGGGTCATGAGGGTATATGTATCACGATGTTTGAGATCATGACATCCAATAATTAATAATTTCATTCTTTATAAATTTTATTATTACAATATCATGAAATTTTTAGAATGATATTATCTCTAGATACATTTTATTATTAGTTTATTGATAAAATGGAATTGTTTTCAGTTTTTTACATTTCCATATTTATTATTCCTTATCTTATTATCCCTGATATTTTCATAATGATATTTTCTATGGTTGTATTTCATTATCATGTTATTATTTAAATGGATTTTATTTTTAAGTATTTTCCTTTCAATATTTATTATGTGTTAACATATTATTCAATTTATTTTAACAATGATATTATCTCTGAAATCATTTAATTTTTAGTTTATTTAATAAACGACATGTGTTCTTAGTTATTTACATTTCCATATTGATTATTAATTGTTTTATTATCCATGATATTGAAAACATTATATTATCTCTATATGAATTTAATTCTCATAATATTGATTAAATTTTATGTTTGTTCAACTATTATCATTTCCATGTTGATTATGCTTATTGATTAATGATATCTTCTATTATAATTACAGATTATTAAACTCAACCATATGTGTTTCCCTTCTAGGGAATCCATGAAGTTTATTATTTTTGATAATAAATGATATACAAGAATGAATAGTGTTTTTCTTGATCAAATGTTATGTTTTGTTTTTAGTTTCCAAATTTAATATGGGAATCTGCTAAGTATCTCTTTTAGCAATACTACTAAATTATTTGGCCCTTTAGGATGTGATTTCATGTATATTATGCCATCATAATAAATTATTATACTATTTATTGTCTATTGGGGAATGGGTCACTAAATTTGGTATCAAATGATGTTTAATAGATACCATGAGAACTATAATAAGTAAAAAAGTGTATGGATCCTAACCCATTGATGGTCATTTTAGGGTGCATATAAAACAACATCTTAATGTTTTTGTTAGGTTGAAATTTTGTTTTATTCAAGGAAACACATTTTTTGGATATTACATGTGGATGTGATTTGGGAATAGTTGTACATAGGGGTAATACCTCTGGAAACAATTTATTGGAATTGACGGGATAATCACCCAGTGTATGAAAACAATCCTTACTAGACACCTTGTTTGACACTCTTAGGGGTATTCTTATGATAATTAACATTTTCATGAAAAATCATTATAAAGGATTTGAATAAATTAGGAAAATCATTATCCCATGTCAAAACTAATGTGTATTTTACTGAAAATAATGTATCCTGAGTTATAAATACTAAAAATGATTATATGTTTTTAACACTACTGTTATTTTTTCTCACACTATTCTATTTGCTTTTGTTCAATGGATGGAACCTAATGTAATTGTGTCAACAATGAATATAAAGGAAAATTGGGTGACTATGAGTAGCCAAATGATAAAAACTAATTGGTTATCTCAATATATGAATAACAACATTTACTATAACGAACTTCTAACATCACCATGGAAGATATGGATGGAGATTACTAAGTTCTTGAGCGGTGGATATATTAGAAAAAATAAGGTTTGATTTATTTGATGCCAAAAATATAAAAGTATACATTATTAAAAGTGTAACAATGGAAGGATAAAATGAATTATATGATAAAAGGAAGATCGAAAATCACTGAATTGTGGGGGATAAATGAATTGTACGTTGAAAATTATAAAATAACATCATACATATCTATTTAGAGTTCATTATCTTAAATGTGATGATCATGGTCATAATCCATGTCAATTACCATTTCATAATGAAATCCCTTAGACCATGCATCTACACATGAAGATTAAATGTAATAAAGTATTTATGAGTTGGGATTCAAAAGTTGGAATGTATAAATATTTTCAGCAAGAGTGTTTATGTTATAAAGACCATTAAAAATCTAATTTTTTTTAAAATTTTAGAAGCATATATGTATTCATTAATATAAGAGTAAGGGTTAACCTCATGGGTTACGAGTTTAAGTATGATCATATGTTCAATGTATTAAACACACTATTTAAAAATATTTTTTAAAGTTGGTATATCACATCATTATGAATAATTTTTTGACATATAATGGCGATATGACTCCTAGGTTTAGAAGGGTTACATTACAATATTTAGACATAATATTTAATGTATTATAAACAAGATTAGTTTACATAATCTTTAGGTTTATGTAATTATGGAAATCACAATTTCAGATCATTATTTGAATTATATTAATATTTTTTCTATAATGAATAAACACTATGTCGAGTGAACACCTTTCGGATCAGAAAAGAATACGAGGAAAGAACCCACAACCAAAGGATGACAATGGATTAATTCTTACCACTAGCCTACATGTTTGTTTTGGTTAATATGTAATTTATTTTAGTTAAACAATTTGAAAATTAAATATTAATGATAACTAATGATTTCATTGTTGAGGTTTAGTGATTAATGTACTATATTGGATAACTTGTTCTAACCATATTGGTTTTGGGAAATAGTTAGATATATAGGGAATTACCCTTCAATATTTTATAAATTTTATGATATATTAAAACTGAGTTTCAGTGATTTAGAGCTAAAAAATTATTTTTTGGATATTCATTTCATGGAGAATTTGATGAATTATAAATTTATCGAAGCATAAACAATGGATGAAATTGTTGTTATGGAATAGATACATGTCATGCAAGAATATATCCTTATATTCAAAGATAGTATAAGAATTCCTCAACATTTGGGGAAAGATATTGAAACAAAATGTTATCCTAATACCTTTATTTATTTTGACTTATTGGTATTTTAAAATATAATATATTTATTGTTTTTAGGCCCTTAAACTCATATTTATCATTCCTATTATTTTTATCAATGAACATTAATTTTCCATATAATTATTATTTTTCATCCATGTCAGCAAGATTA
The DNA here is from genome assembly GCA_963277665.1 of Viscum album. NCBI lineage: Eukaryota > Viridiplantae > Streptophyta > Magnoliopsida > Santalales > Viscaceae > Viscum > Viscum album. Next base: position 595,021,289 of record OY728135.1, on the reverse strand, counting down.
GATTAAACAAATTTTATACTACCTAGAAAACCTAATTATGTGTTATTATAGATATTGTTCATACTTCCCTTTATCTCTTTTTAAGAAGTTGTTTTATTAACCCATATATGATCTGGGTTTTTCAAAAATGGTAATTTTGGAATGTAAAACCCTTGATTACTATGATCATGTTTAAATTGTAATAAAGAAATTAATTTAAGGTGGGGAGAATGTAACACACTAAAATTATAAAATAACATACTTTTATTCTTTAGCATCTGTGATATGAAACCCCAGACTTATATAACCTAAAAAAATACAATTATTAGAATATAATCACTTTGAAATCTTGTAGAACACCAAGCCCATGTTCAATTGAGATGTAATATTGTATACAATTATAACCTACATGTTTAGTTAATGATTATAAATATTTCTAACTAAATTAAGAAAATGATATGGGTAATATATGTAAAAATATTATATATTCAAGAGGAATACAAAATAATAAATTGTAGCAAAAATATATGTTTTCTAAAATAATTTATTTTTTATAAAAGACGGTTTAGTCACACTTTGCACAAAAAATTTAAAAATCATATGATTTTTTTATAAAATTTAAAAAAATTTTGAAATCATAATGTCAAAATTAGCTATGGAATAATTTTTTGTATTTTAATGAAAAGTTATTTTTTCAATGAAAAGTGATAAATAATAATGTTTAATGTAAAACAACATTTTATTATAAATTATTTAAAAAGATAAATTATATTTGTAATTAGGATTCATAAAAAATTATTTCAATTATGTATCTATTAATACATATTATGAAAATGGAATAATTTTCATATTGAATTTTGATATAAAAACATTGTAAACTTTTGAACATTTTTTCTCTTTAGAAACCTATTTTCTCACCGTTTTAGTGGAACAAATTTTAAATTTAAATTTTCTAATTATATGAATGGAATTTATTAAAGTAAATTAAATATTTTGAATCATAAAAATATATATTATATAATAATTTAAACATAACGTTTTAGAAAAATTAATAGTGAAAACCAAACAAATTATTTTTCATTGTTAAGGTAAAATGGATTTAAAAAGAGGTTAAACACAAAAGATTAGGGATAAATTGATTTAATAGAATATATAAATTATATATTTTGTAATTATTCTAAACCTATAATTTATATGTATGTAATATAATCTATTATTGACCCTTTTAGAATGTGAAGAATTTGTTTATACCTTAATCTTTTCGAAGCATACAAGTGTGTCAGCCACCTCACTTATAAAAGGCGACGAACTCTCCCTTATTTTTAACTAATTCAGTCAATTATAGTTCAAAAAATAACTACCCCAACAATCTTCCATGAATACCTCAAATCAACCTAGAATCTATTTTTTTATAAATCCAATGTAGGAAGGATTTTGGTGATAACCTAAAGAGGAGACCTGAAGAATAGGTAAAGTTCTTAAAAAATGATTTTAATTTATTTCTACTACTAACTCATTAAATTAATATTAAAAAATTGTAATATAATATTATAATTATACTTCAAAAAAATAATTTTTTTTATCTTAATTTCATTACCTAAATCCATATCCACTTCAAATAAATGGGTTAAAAAATATCATTCATGTGTGTGATGCACTACCACCTCCCGAACCAATGTCCTTAATTTATCAATTATAACCATTTATGGTGGTGTATGATTATGGATATAAAGTATAAAAATTATAATTATAAATTAATTATACCTATGGGATAATTATATCATATAATAATTATCTGTTTCTACTCATTTGGGATATTATAGTATATCTCGTGTTTACAGTGGGCTACTACTTCGCAAAGTGATGTGATTCATTTTTCACTATCTATTTACACCAAAGGTTATAAGGACACATTTAATTAATATATTAATATAAATGACATAATTATTATATTAATTACAATTTTATCATTCATAAAAGATAATTTATTTATTATATTTATTATATTGAAAACTAATTACATCATCTGCGTACGTGTGGGCTACCACTTTCACGAAGCAATGCAACTCTCTTTTCGTCACCACATAACATGGATGATATATATAATTATATTTAAATTAATAATATGGTATATATTATATTATTATTTTTCTTAAATATAAAATATTACATACCTTATTTCCATAAATGATCAATGGAAATGGAAGTGTTACTCATGTGAACGTATGACATATCGTCTCCATGAATGTAGCATACTTCATTTATCAAATCCATCCTTTATGATTGTTAGTAGAATTAAAATATATCTATAATATTATAATTATATAGTTATTATTATTATGTATATTATTTAACTATATAATATTCAAAATAACTAAAACTTCCATGAAAATGTACAAATGAGAAAACATGGAAATAAACTCCTAAAACAGTTAAAATAATTAAATATTATTAACGAAAAGGTGATAAGATATCATGAAAGTATCATATATGTCATTATAAATACTAATAAATTTATCATATTACTTAATATCATGTTCAAAACAACTATATTAGAGGTAAAATCATGTTCAATAAAATGGAAGTGTGAGGTAAGGGATGTCATCTCAATTTCCATTCATTAATTCACATTGTAATGTTATGAAATTAATTTATTTATATTGTTTATTTATTTAACCATTTTCTTATAATACCATGAATATATCATTATTCTGGGTATTCTATGTGTAAATTTTAATTATTTCATCTATATGGTTTTTACTTGAATTTTATCTATTTGGAATGAATTTCATTACTCAATATATTTATTGGGTTATATTACTTCTTCACTGTCATTAATATTATACGATAATATGTGTATTGAAAATTCAATACACTATGTTGTATATCTAACTTTTTACATGGATTTACTTTTAATAACCTTAATTGATTCATTCGTAAATTCTCACTTCAATATTATGATCCTTTTACCAGTTAATTTTACAATCTCATTTTAATCGAGATTGTTTATACTTGAGTTACCATTGAATAAAATTATTTTATCATTTTCTAATAAAAACTTTTATATTTAATATCCATTGTTAATTAATAATTTTAACATGAAATAGTTCCATTTTCGAGTATTTGGTACATAAAATTATTGAGAAAATAATTTAATGAAAATATGACATCATTTCTCTTTTTGTTAAGAAATCAATTTTCATATAAAATAACGTTTTCTAATAATGTTTTCAAATTTTTTTAACCATTTCAAAATTATTTGTTAAATATATTTTTATCCATGTTAAAATTAAAAAAAAATCAATTGAATATTCATGTATTTTTCAAAACAATTCTAGTTTGGATTTTAAAAATATATATTAAAAGTATATATGTTCTAATGTACATAGAATATATGGAATTTTTTGATGTTATTACCAATAAATTTTTTAAATCTTATTTTACAAATTTTAATTGTTATTTTAAAAGAAAATTATTTTTAGAAATGTCTCTTGGACTTTTAGTTTAATTTTTTTTGTCAAAGTGAAAAAAATATTTTCCTCAAGATTATTTTTAAAGTATTTTATTGGAAAAACTAATCGTCAATGAAAACAAGCATTGATTCATAGTAAAATGTGTATATATAGGATTGAAACAATCCTTATTATGTTTATTGATGGGATTTGATCATTTTTTTCCAAGGAAAGTGTTGAAATTCACTTTCTCGATTAATTTTTGTAGTCATTTACATTCCATTAAAATAATCACTTCCATGTGAGCGTTGGACATTGTATTCCCCATATTTATCAATAGAATTTTTCACGGATATTTTAATATCATGAACTATATATCATTTCAACATATAGTTTTATAATTTAAAATTTATTTTTTTATATGTTTAAATATTGATAAATCTGTATTGTTATTCAATAAGGATTTTTGATAATAGGGAAAATGGTACAAAAAATTAAATAAATTATTAAATATAAGAGTAATTATTTTGGAAATGCATGTGATGGGTGGCGATTGTAACTATATATACGGAATACGGTTGAGATTCGGATGGTGGAGCAAGCAGTGACGGAGCGTGAGGCATCGGAAGGCGATGCTAGGGTTTTTCCTCTTCCTCGAGAGGATCCTGTTTCGGGAGCAACGGAGAATGGGGCTAGGGAGACCGGTCATGGAAGAGAAAAGAGAGGAGGTCTTTCAAGGATGTCGTTTGTGGAATATCTTCCGGGGAGAAGGGTTCATCTTCGGAGGCCGCGTCTGGGGATTGGCTGGTTGACAAATTGGTTATTCCTCCGATCAGGTTGGAGCGCATAGATCCGAAGGTTGTGGATGGGGCACCGGCGATTGAGGTTTCGGATAAGGAGCTCCTCGATGTGGCTAGTTATCATGCCCTCTCCTCGGTGGCTCGTTTTGGGCCGGTGAAACCCTCGTTGGAAATCTTTAAATCGTTTGTCGACACCTGGGGTCTCCAACATCCGGCGGCGGTCTCTGAGATGTCCAGGTTTGCCTTTTGTGTTCATCTAAGCTGCAAGGAGGATTTCGTTCGGGCGTGGTCACGAGAGGTAGAATCTGCGATTCTCGTCATTTCAGCCTTGCTCGATGGGCCTGGGATTGTCATTATGGTAAGGAATCGTATATGGCGGCGGTCTGGGTGTAATTTCCAGGGCTTCCTCTACCTGTTCACAACCCTTCAATCTTAGCTTCGGTTGGAGACGTGTTGGAGAGTTTTCTCTGTTCGGATGGTCCTACGCAGAGACTTCTTAATGCGGGTTCCCCTAGGATCTGTGTGGAGATGAAACTGTTGAGGAAATTTCCGCCTCGCATTCTTATTAGATCGCCAGAGGGGTTCAACTAGTGGCAGCGCTTGATCTAGCATTCACCCCCGAGGTTCTGTTCGTCTTACGGGTTTCAAGGGCATTCAGTTGGGGTGTGTCGTAAAAGGCTGTCGAGGTTGCGACGGAGGGAGCCCTTGGCGAAGGCTCCTTTTCGGGGGCACTCATTGGGTTGATAAGAAGAAAGACGTTGTGGAGGATTTCTCGGTGCAGAAGCATCCTTATGAGGTGTCGTCTTCGGGTGGTTGTTCGACGTCGCCTCTGAAGGGTTCTAGGAAGGTATATGGTTCTAAGGTTGTTGTTGATTGTTCAGTGTTTTCCAAGATCGGTTTAGGAACCTGTAATAGTGCTCTGGAAGGGCCCAGTGTGGAGAGTGATCCGTCGGATGGTTCGTTGCCTTCTATGAAGTTATTTTTGGTTCCTTCTGTGGGTTCATCAGGAACTCTAAATTCGATTTCCTCGGAATGGTGTTCAGCACTGAAGAAGTCTATGTTTCGGAGTGAGGGTTTCAATCTCTTCGATCTCTTTGATCTTGAATTTTCAAAGATATTCTGGGGTCCTGCTCAGCCCCTCCTCAATACAGTGGGCGTGTTTCATCCCTTTTCTCTAGAGGATCTTTGAATGTTTGCTCGGCTTTGGTGGGTTTTTGAAAAGAAAATGAGCGGTTCCTTTCACGAGGATCCTTTTCTCAAGGTGTTTTGAAAGAAATTTGTTCTGCTCAAGGGTCTTCGTGTCGCCATGCGCTGGTTTCCCTCTGTCATAACGGTATGGATCCACCTTCGCCAGTTTCCCCAAAAAAGAGACTGTATTTCCTCGAGGATTCGGACAGTCCTTTGAAAAAGAAAATTCCGACTCCAATGATGTGGTCTTCTGCTGAAGGAGCCTCTAGGCCGTTCACTCATTCTATGGCTAAAGAGGGATGTGATAATCCTGTTTTTTCTCCACGATCTGGTTCCAGCGTTCTCAAGGGTAAACCTCAATCACTCTCATGTTTTTCCCATAATTTGAAACGCTCGTGGTTTGGGCGATCAGGCTAAGTGTGCTTTTATGGCCTCCGATGTTCGTAAGTGGCGTTCTTCCATGGTGACCATTTTGGAACCTACACAAAATTCTAGCAGGCTGCCCTTCCTCTCCAGGAAGATGGGTTTTATCTCTCATTTACATGATCATCTGACAAATAAAAATATTTGGATTTGCTGGAAAGGGGGGCTTTAGGTGGAGCTGTTCCAATCTTCTGACCCATTCATCATGGTTAAGATTCCGGTCCAAGGTATGGTGTTACTTTTCTCATTCATTTATGCCAGTACGGATGTTCAGGTTAGAAGGGCCTTATGGGGTGAACTTGATGCTTTTGATCCGGGTGGTCTCCCATGGTTTGTTGGGGGAGACTTCAATTCCATCGTCGATATTTCGGAGAAGAAAGGCGGAATCGGGTTCTTGACTAATGGTATGTTGTAATTTTCTTCCTTTGTGTCGAACAAGGGTCTTCTTGATTTAGGTTTCAAAGGGTGTAAGTTTACTTGGTGCAATAATAGACGCGGTGGTAGTAGAATTTGGAGTCGTCTGGATCGTTGTTTTCCTAATATCCAAGGGCTTGATTCTTTCTTTGGTACGTCTGTTACTCATCTCTCCCGCTTGGTTTCGGATCATGCTCCGCTTCTGATTGAGTTGAAACATGGAAGGCAGGACTTTAAACGTGTCATGTACTCTGCCAGCTGGCATCAGTTAGAGGGCTTTATGCAGATGATGAAGTGCTCGTGGGAACAAGATTTGTCAGAGTCTTCTTGGGTTGGATTAACTGTTCGTCTTAAACATTTGAAATTTGCTATTTTCAGGTGGATTTTTGAGAATCCTGTGAGGGATATTTCATTGGATGTGCTTCAGAAGGAAATCAATGACTTGGAAGCTGTGTTAGTATAGGGTTGGGATGAGAATGCCTGTGTGTGCTTATGTGACAAACGTACCCTCTTATCAGATAGGTTGTTGGAGGTGGAAAAATCTTATAAGATAAGATCCAGGATCAAGTGGCTTAAAGAGGGAGACCGAAATAGTGCGTTTTTTCATACATGTGTGAAATAACGTCAGTCTATGAAGATTAACTTTAAACTTGATGATGGATCCTTTTCCTCAGATATTGAGGTGGCAGGTAAATTAGCCTTGGATAATTTTAGGCTTCTTCTTGCTAGTAATGCCCAGAACGACTCTGATTTGGAGGTGGAGCAAGAGGCACAAAAAGTTTTCCTGGATAACATTCAGAGTAGCATTGAGGAGAGGGAGAACGATTTTCTTAGGGCTATTCCAGAGGAGGAGGTTTGGGTTATTGTTAGAAATATGCCTTTGGATAGCGCCCCGGTCCAGACGGTTTTCCGGCTGGCTTTTATGTGGTGGCTTGAGATTTTGTGGGTGATCAGGTGTGTGAAGCGATTCAGGATTTCTTCCGAGGGGGGCCGTTGAATAGGAGTTCGTGCTCAACGAGAGTGGTTTTGATTCCAAAAGTCAAGGACCCATATGCAGTGGAACACTACAGACCCATTGGTCTCTATAATGTTTTCTATAAAATTCTGACTACCCTTATTGCGAGGAGGCTTGACAAAGTAATTCCAAAAGTCATTTCCCCGGAGCAACACGACTTTGTTAAAGGAAGATGTATTCAAAACGCGATTGGGATTGACAAGGAACTTGTTGAAGATGTTAATAGAAGGGTTATAGGGTCTAATGCCATCATTCAGATTGATATGAACGAGGCTTTTGACAAGTTGGAATGGAGCTTTATTATTAAAGTCATGAGGAAGCTGGGTTTCCATGCATGGTTCTGTGACTTATGTTTCTGGTGCTTCTCTTCTCCATGGCTCACTATTTCTTTATTAGGGAATAACCTTTGTTTCTTCAAGAGTGTGAGTGGAGTACGGAAAGGGGATCCATTGTCTCCCTTTATTTTCATCTTAGCACAGGAGGCCTTGTCTCAAAATTTGCTTAAAAGTTTGTCAGAAAGGAAAATTTTTCCATATCATTTGCGGGCTTCAGACGGCACTTTTTCACATCTCATGTTCGCTGATGATATTCTTGTTTTCTTGAATGGCATAAGCCCGTCCCTCCGATGGTTTAAGCGGCTTATGCTGGTTTATGGTTGTCTCAGTGGCCAGTGCGTGAACAGTGCTAAAAGCAGTGTTTTTATTTCTTCTAAATGCCCAAGGAACAGGGCTCGGGACATTCAAGCGATCTTGGGGATTCAGAGGAAACCATTTCCAATGAAATATCTCGGGGCTCCCATTTCCAATGGTTGTGTTAAAAAGGTTTATTTTGAGAATCTTGTGTACAAAATGTTGGGCAGAATTCTTAGCTGGAAGAATAAATTTTTATCATTCGGCGGTCGGGTTGCTTTAATCAATAGTGTGCTTGTTTCTATTCCAATGCATGTGCTGGCTGTTATCACTCCTCCGAAAGTGGTCATTGGTTTGATGGAACGGATGTTTAATGGTTTTCTTTGGGATGCTAATGAAGCAGGTAGGTGTCACCGGGCGTCTTGGAGCCGCTTGGCGAAACCGATCGAAGAGGGTGGAGTGGGTCTTAGGGATGTTGTTACTACAATGCAATCCATGCAAGGTCGCCTAGCCTGAGAGATCATTGTCAGGGGCTCTCTTTGGGCCAAAATGATTAATTTTAAATATGGGGATAACTGGGAATATTGGAACCTCTACAAGCTGTCCAGGTTAGCTAGGGATATTCGCTATCATCTGGAGTTGCTTCAGGGATCTTCACAGTGGGTTATTGGGAGAGGAGAAGTGAGCTTGTGGCGTGACAATTGGGTCGGACAGAGGTTGTTCTTTCCATCTTGTCATGTGCCGGAGATGACTGTCAAACAGGCTACCCAATTTCCCAGCTTTATTGAATGCATTCTTAATGAAGAGAAGCTGTCCACATTTAGAGAGATTGTGTTTTCGGAGGATGATGATAGATGTTGCTTCACTAGTTCTAGCTCTGGACGCTTCAGCGGACAGGGTTATCGTGGTCTCCTGCAGCCAGAAGCTGCACATGATGATTGGGCCTCATTGTTGTGGTGTAAAGAAGTCCCCCTTAAGATTAACTTTCTTGTTTTGAGGATAAAAAATTCTGCACTTCCTACATAAGAGAATATTCAAAGGAAATGGGTGTCATTGGCCTCAAGGTGCTTCTGCTGTTCTCATCCCAAAGTGGAATCTGTCACCCATTTATTTTTCAAGAGTGAATGGACAGCTTCTCTCTGGTCGGCCATGGGGTCTTGGGGTTTGTATAATCCTGCATGCTCCTCCTTCCTTGAGTTCCTAACGGGTTGGTTTGAGAACACTTCAATCTTAGAGATGGAAAGTAAGGCACAATCTATTATTGTGATTTCAGCCTGCTGGACGCTGTGGACGACGCGCAACATGGATAGGTTAGCGAATCGCCCCTCAGTTTATTCTCTTCATTAAAAAATGAAACTGTTACTGCATGAGTTGGGGTCTCTTGTCAAGGGGGGAGATCAATCCCTAGTTCTGTGTAAACTGCTTGGCAGATCGGTTGGTCATTCTCGTTTGCGCGGTCTGTGGGTTAGTTGGCAGCCTCTGGTGAATGGTCACAAGCTCAATGTAGATGGGTCCTTAATTAATGGACAAATGCGGGGTGGAGGACTCCTGTAGAATGGGAATGGTTCGGTCATGGTGGCCTTTAGTGCCTTTTATGGTCTGTGTAGCTCTTTGGAAGCCGAGATGGGAGCTCTCCTCTCCGGAGTTCTTGTTTGGAACATCCTCTCCTTGAAGGTGGCAGAGGTTGAATCTGACTCTGAACTTCTGGTTCGTATTCTGCATGGGAATATATTTTCTCCTTGGAATTTAATTTATTTGGCCAGGCGATGCTTGTTGGAGATTAGCCAAGGTTGTGTGGTTCGACACGTCAAGAGGGAGGCCAACTTTGCGGCGGATGCTTTATTGCAAGAAGGTAGTGAGCACGATCGGCTGATTGTTTACTCTAGTTTGGGTTCGTTGCCTGCAGTTTTTAATAATTTTGTTGTGGGGGACTCTTTGGGTCTTCATTACTTCCGACCCCCGTAGTTTTATTTGGGCAATAGGTTGTGTCCTTTATGCTTTAATAATAAAAAGTCAACTTTTAGTCAGTAACTATATATACCGTCAATACATCAATAGTCTTTTTAGGTGAATTAGTATGATATTATTAAATAGGTTTTATCTATAGTTTAAATCATTCTTTTGAAAGGTCTGAGATATATGTTTCATGATTCCTATGATAATGATGTCCAATAATTAATAATTTTGTTTATTATAAATTATGTTATTATTATACATGATATTTTTATAATGATATTATCTCTCAATGAATTACATTCTCAGTTTGTTCATTAAATAGAATACGTTTTCAGTTACATACCTTTGAATACTGATTATGCTTTATCTTATAATACAAAAAATATTCACAATTACATTACATGTTAATGCATTTCATTATATATTCATTTATTAAGTGGAATTTGTTTTCATCTATTTACCTTGTACATTGTTTATGCCTTATTATATTATCCATAATATTTTCACAATGATATTATCTCTAGATGCATTTCATTCTCAGTTTATTGACTAAATGTGATGTGTTTTAAATTATTTAGCTTACCATTTTGATTATGAACTATCTCATTATACATGATATTTTCAATATATAATTATATATAGAAACATATTATTCACATATTCTTGATTAAATGGAACATGTGTTCATATATTTACCTCGCCAGGTTTGTTATGCTTATTGATTCATCATTAATTCCATTTTACTTTACCAATACTTAGAATTTGATTTCACCAATATTTTTTTCATTTTCGAATAATCCATGAAGTATAATACGATTTATATGAAATTATATTCTTGAGGTGATATTATTAATCTCAATACAATTATGTTGTAATATCTAATTTAAATTGTAATATGGCAATGTTTTATGTATCTAGTTCAACAAGACTACAAAACAATTCAATCTTTTGATATTTTATTCCTTGTATATTGTTCTAATGTAAAAAATAAGGTATTGACATCAAGCTAATGGGGTTGTTGTCGCTACATATTCTATATTAATATTTCATGTATTTATGAGATTTTCACCACCTCACTTATAATATGGTAACTCCACTCATCTATTAATCAAACCTCTCGATTCATTTATCCAACAATATCTGTACAAAAATATTTCCAAACCTTACTCTACATGCCTATTATGTTTTGGTCTCACTAGAATCCAACTCTATATGGAACAAGGTGTCAAATAAATGTGGTTTTCCCAGAAAGATGTATAACATTTAACCATGTTTTTTAAGAATTATTTCTTCTTAAACCTCCATAATATATTCTATCAAAATTGTCATAAAAATTCATATTAATATTAAATATATTTAAATTTTATAACATTGGTATAATATTAATTTTCATCTACATTTTTATCTAATTAGAAATGAAACATTACTCATTAATATATGTGGACTACGACCTCCATGAAACGATGTGTTTCTTTCTCTGTCACCACCTCACGAGGAATGTAATTATTATGGATTTAATGAATATAAATTATATTTATTACATAATTATTATTGTTGAAAAATAATATATTACTAAATTCTTTACTCTTCTATCCGTTGAAAAATTATATTCTAGTTCATATATACATGTGGATTGCCACCTATACGAAGCTATGTGATTAATTTTACATTACCACATAAAATTAATTGTAATAAGAATGAAATTAATGATGAAATAATCCATTAATAAAATAATTATGATGTAGAAAAAGTTAAATAATATATAGTTCATTTATTTTATACCGAGAAGAAAAATGAAAATATCATTCATCCATAAATATACAATTATGCCTATACGAAATAATGTCATTAATATCTCATAATAACATTAAAAGGATGGTTTTAAAAGTTTATTTTAACAATACATTTAGATTTAATTAATTCTTATGTCATGAATAGTATTTCTATATTTTTAAACCGTATACCCATTGACCTTAGTCAACCTACTATAGTTGGTCTGGGATTATAAACTAACCAACCGCAAAGAATCCAACATAAAATTATATGATTTAGTAAGTAAATAGGTCATGTCAATAAAGTAAATGAAATTTGTAATGATAAATTTATTTGAATTAAATATTATCTTAATAAAGTATAAATCTAGTATGATGTTATTTATCTGGAGTTATATAACGTAAAAAATGCATCAGGACTTGATGAAAGAGATCTCTCGTCATAATTTCCTTTTTCTTTAGGATAATGTCATCTACACTACATGAATTATTTTATTTTTTATATATACAGCCATATATATTTCATAATAATTCAATTAAAAAGAATAATTTATTAAAAAAATAGGTTCTCACATTAAATGATATTTTTATTCAAAATATACCAATGAGGTAAGTGGGTTTTCGTAAATAAAATTGTAAAAAATATTTTTAGATATTTTTACCCTATTTAAATATTAATATAAATGTAACATAAATTTTGGTATTTATCCACTAAATTTTGTTAATAGTCATTTCCCCTACTTTTTTGTAAATTTTAATAAGAATAATCTAATTATTTTCCTAACATGGTTCTTTTGAATTATAACTAAAAGTTTTAATTGAATATTTGTTGTATCTTTTACAAGATGAGCATCATTTCCCACCACTATAGATATTAATTTATTTAAATTATACTTTTAGATTTTCCATTATTATATAAAATTAAATTCACTTTCTAAAAATTATGAATATATTTTCTTAAATGTTATCAAATTGAAAATATATTTTTCTATTATTTTCAATGAGATGTTCAAATTTTTATTTAATGTTATTATCATCTATGTCAAAAAGAATTCTGGATTCTTGTTCCTTACATTAATGATACCATCTAGATTTTTTTCTTTGGGAAATTAATATACATTCTTCTACTTATTGACTTGGAAATCATTAGCATTTCATACCCTAGTTAATCAATATGATTTTTTATTTACAATGTAATGTATTTTTATCCATATAGAAATTTCATTGGACTTAATAAGTGATAGATATGGACCATTATAGATCCCTTATGAATCTTTAAGACTCCAGGAAAAAGCTATCCTGGCTATTTGGTGTATGCCTTACCAATTTATGGTTCATTTCATGGAATGAGGCATTGATGGTAAGATTATGATGATCAAAATTATTCATTCCATATTTATGAAATTATTTATTATCATCCATATAATTTTACACCATTACATTGAAATATTTAATGTTTATTTTATTTATGGGATTTTATATAGATATTTTGATTTTATAAGTTAATGAAATGAACTTATCATTTTAAGATATGTTATTGATTTTCTTCGGGTGAAATTATTTTTTAATGAAACATAACTTGTTTGTTAAAATTTCCCTCATGAATTATGATTTCCCTATTATTATTTATTATGAAAAATTTTAGGATATTATTTGGTCATGGATTTTATTATAAGAGTATGTTACTGTTTTTTATCTCAAATTTTATTATATAAATAGGTAATTTCAATTTTCACTACAATATTTGATTTCATTTCTTTATTAATCAATTATTAAGATTTTTATTTCTCATCCGATGATTTCTTATGTTTTTCCAATTTAATAAGTATGGTGGGAGTATATATCAAAGACAACACTTCTATTATTTTATGTCTAAAAATAAACATATAAGTTTTGAATATAACATTATTTCAAATTTAAGAATCATGTTTTTTTGGGAATATGGATTTGATTTCATTTTTATTATTTGTATTATGAGGCTTTGATGTGTAGTATTTTTTCCTAATTTACTAACTCTCTCAACCAAAAAGTTACTCCAAATATAAGAACGTGGAACTCTTATTATAGAACTTTTGATTATGGGTTGTTAATATTATGGGGTGTTATGAATAGAATATTTTTTATATTGCAATTTTATTTATTCATATGTTTCTATACATCTTGAATATTTAGACACATTTAAATTATTTATAATATGTTATTTTTGTTCAATGAAGAATTATATATTTTTTATTTGAATTCATGGAGTTTTTAATTATTTTAGAATTTTCTATATTTTAGTATAATTATAATAAATTCAATATTTTGAAATAATTTTTTTTATAAAAAATAATTAAAATTTTAGGAATTAAAAAACTACTTATATATATATATAATAATGAATTTATGGAACAATATTTCTTGTAGTATTTGACTATTTTTTACATTTCCTTCTCAAATTAAATTTTAATTTATAAAAAACACTCTCATTTTGAACTCAAACAGTGAAGAAATGTTTTGAATTTAAGTGTGAGTCGGTTATTTTTAAAAGGTCATGGGTTTTTCTTTCATGAATTTGTTTATCAAAGAGATATTTTTATTATAAATGGTAATTTTTTCTAAAAAAAAATTCATGAAAATGTAATTAAAATATATTGGTGTGAAAATTTTAAAATAAAACACTTGTTTCATTTTGTTGTTTGTATATAAATTTTTTAATATTTTGATATCTCTATGAACTGGTAATTTTACAATTTTTTATTCAATTAACAATTAATTTTTATTTATTTTATTATTGATTACCCAATGTAAGGTCTCAATTTTTTAAAAATTGCATTGTCTCTTCCAAGGCTTATGGCATGTTTAGATTGAATATTATTGGTACTACTATGTGAAATATTAATATTATTTTGAATATTATCTTCTAGATGATCTATTTGAAATGAATTTTTATTGTAATTTCTGAACATAGATTTTTTATGATCATCCCCAGGGATCCATTTTCTATAGTGAAAATTATAACTCACTATTTTGATAGCCAAGAAGAAAATTATTTGATATATCTCAAATTAGAAAATGTTTTTCTTATACATTGGAGGGTGGAACATTCCCTTTAGAAATGATTTTTATTCGACTCTATTGTATGTTATATCAAATGTTTTTTTCAAATGACTATGAATTTATTTATTTGAAGGTAAATTAATAATTTCCAATGGGACTCTAGCATGAATGTTCAAATCCATTGAGTGACTTAGTCTCGACTGGAAAAACCTTTTTAGGAAGGTGAATCAGGGTAAAAATTATAGAGTATTTTTTATCTTGCATGCATAAAAAGGTGTGTTGGGATGCTCTCAATGGTAATAATTTTTGATGAATTACATTATAGAAAAATGAGAAGAAGTGTATATAGAGTATGGATTGAGAAATATTTGGGTTTTTCCATGTGGTGTATACTCCAATAGAGATACTAGGATATTATAAATCAAATGAAATATTATATTAGACATGGAGTGATTTATTTTTGCAGTGGTAACTAGGTGTGGTTGACTATTTTCATTCTAGTTTTCCCTTATTTAATCATATAGGTTTTAGAAGGTAGGTATATTCTAACTCACATCAACATTTTTCTCTATAATTATTGGAAAATTATATTTGAATCTATCACATAAGTGGATGAGATTAATTGTCATTCATTTCACACAAAGATGGTTTTTTATATTTTCCACTAACACAATATATAAGATCACACATTTTACTGAATATTGGGAAACCTCATGTAATAGAATGAGGAATCCTAGAATTCCTCTAAAAGCCATTTTTTCAAGTGTTATATCAGACATGGTGATGTACATATGGATGATATTATCTAACATAAAACTATAACATTTATACTATAATTTTAATGTTTTATTAACTCAAAATGTATACCCCTGAACACCACTTCAGGGAATTCGAGGGGGAAGTATTTATGTAGATTGATCATGGTGAATTCATGGACATTCATGGAATTCATGATGAATTTGAGTAGCTCATCCACTATTGGTTTGATAATATAGATTCCAAATATCAATTATGGAGTTCAGGAAGTATGGCTCTTTTTTATGTCACTAGACCATATGTCCATAATGAAAATAAGTTATGATTCATGGCTCTTGGGTGGACAATTAGTGTCTAAAATAATTCTGCTTCAATTTATGGCTAATACATACATTTATATATATATACATATATATATATATAATATTCTTACATAAAAATATTTTATCATCATGATTACTCCCTTAGAGTAGTTGACATCAGTCAGTAATGAAATTTGGTGTTTTGGGTATTGCCATGAGCTAGCCAAAAACACAATACGATATGAACTTATGTTGCAAATATTATACAACACATTAGGTAAATATTTTATGTGTATAAATATATCATTACTTTTTAACCATTACAATTAAAAAGGTAAACCACTTCTTATGGAATCAGGGTTAATTATTTTTTATCATTAATTACATTAATTTTTCAACATCAAGACCTTTTAATTTTACACTAACTCATCTCTACTCATTAAATTCTATAATGGTGATTCTAATTTATTTTTGTTCACCTCATAATACATTATGAAAAATAATATGCTCACAAAAAATACTGTTATAATTCATCATACATAGAATTAAAGTAAAAAACGAAGGATTTTTTAACCACTAAAGGAAGTTTTGTTGATATTCACCAAATTTTCTCGGCCACACAGTCCATTCAACGATACATAATTTGGGTATCTTTAAATATTATCCTAGACTCCATTAAATTATACCACATTGAATATTTTTTTTATTTTGATAAATATTTAAATTGGGAGATAATAACTATGAGAATATAGTTTATGAATATTCCAGATCACGTGATATTGATTGATATGAATATGATTGTGGTTATTCAATTATTTATTAACCCATTTGGCCACTAATCCTACCATACATTTTGACTTCCATTAGACCATTATAAACTACAAGAATCCTAATTAAAATTCTAAAAAGAATGTCTCTATTTCTATTCAACAAAAATTATTTAGTATTTCTATAATACTTTAGTCATGCTGAAGTTTGGGAAATATAATTTTCGAAGAGTTTTTTTCAAATTTTTTTTCTTAATAATGGTAAAATTTGAGTGATTTATTATTTGTTATTGAATATTTTAATACAATATGATTTTCCATTATATGTTCACAATTCCTTTATCATTAAAAAAAGTAGAAAATATTAAATCAATGAGGAACAATTCGTTACTATTTTAATTATTCCATTATGAACCCATGAGAAGAATAAATATAAAAAGTTTTGATACACAATTTATTTTCCAATGAATAATAGAAGGTATATAAATTATGTTAGAGTGAAGATCATATATTATAATTAATGATTTATATTTCCTCTTTATGATTTTGGAATGTTTACAATATTATTTACTAAACCAAAACCTTAATAAATCCTTTTGAAAGGTTCTCTTGATCAGTGTTGAATAATTTTAAAAGTGGACAAATATATATATTTCATTCTTATGGATATAAAAAAAATTATTTAGATTGAGCCTAACTCAAATAAACATATCTTCTGTGATGGGGTAAAATGAATTCAAATATGTCAGATAATATGTCTACCATGAATATTTCAAAAACGTTTAGAAATGTCAATTCCATGGATGTGCAGTTTGGGAATGAATTTAATAAGGAGGTATGATTTAATTCTTAATAAGTTGAGTTTTTTCTTATTTTATTATTTTTATTGAAAACCAAAAATCCATTGGTATTCTAAATATCTCTAGTAAAATATATGTTTTCATTGAAATTTTTTTTCCATATAGAAAATTACACGATTAAGACAGTGTGATTTTGATACATTAATTTTTTATTCACATATTATTCATATATTTGTTCTTAAATTAAATTTATTCAACCTAAAATATATTTATTTCTATTTTTTCTAGGTATTTTTAGGAATTTATTATAGATATAAGACTCACGGGAAAAAATAACTGATTGGTTCCATGTCATGTTGTTCAAGAAAAAACTATATGACTCTTTGTGAACAGGAAAAATAAAAAAATACATAGTTTGAGTAATTCAATAGAAAAATTAAAACTGTTACCACTGAACCACATCATGGTACACGTGAGTCATCCATTTATCAATGTTTATGTGTCCCGAATAGTCTTGAGTTGACCCTTCACCAGAAACATGGATCAGTTTACAATAAGGCACGAATGGAATTCCTGATCCCTATGGGATAGAACAAGTTTATAGGCATAATGAAATCACCAAATGGTATTGGATTCTCCAAATAAATAATTAATAAATTTATCAATGAAAATTAAATAATTTTTTTGCTCCCATCTAATTGGAAATGTTAAAGCAATAATGAAATTACAATAAAAATGAAATAACAACATATGTGATAGTAGTAAATAGAATGATCACCCAACACCACCCTCAAACAAAAGTCTCCCTCCCATGTGTGGAAAATATGACCACCAAATACATTTTACTTGTTCACCAACACATATAATTAATCACCATCCATTTAATTTGGTAATGTATATTTAGCCAAATGAAATCATTTAAAGGGAAAATGTTTATGACTTCTAAAAAAATAAAAAAACGTCGTTACTAAACTCATGTAATTGGAAAATATTACTGAATGAGATAAAATAAACCAAAATACAAAAAATCACACATACCTCATTGTTACTATGAAATTCCCTAAAAAATAACAAGATCTTAAACTCCCCAAGGGTGGGAATAAATAATATGAATCTTGTATCTAAAAAATGGTAAATATATAATAATGATACATAATCTCATGGAGATTCCAAAATTGAAACCACTCCTTATACCTTACCTTCAATAAAAAACTATTTCATTCTATTATATATATATTTAATAATTTCTTATTTCCTTTTAATAAATGCGGAAAGTTAGTTGGTCTAAAAAATGAATTTCCCATTTTAATTTATGAATTTTTTCCCAAGGATGAATGATTGACAAAAAAATTGTAATTAGAAACATTTCCAAAAAATTAGTCAAAGTAGGAATACATAATAGTGAAAATTATTTAACAAAAATTGATATAAAGCATAGTAGAGTTGCATTCATGTCAAACAAGTGTCTTGGAAATATAAGATAATATCAAAATAGTATAAGATAGATCTATAAAATACCCTTAATTAATGACTTGTAGAACTAGATTCTAACTATTAAACAACCCAATATCACAATGTCACCCTCACTAGTTCAATGGAGGGTGATATTGCACAGGCAAAATAGTTCTATCTTGTGGCCAGTAGTTAGATTATAATACAAAACTTGTGCAAACTGTTTACCTAGATCTACCTCCAAACTACCTGAGGAATACAAATGGAGGTTATTTTTACCAATAATTCATATATATACCCAGAATGTTACTTAGAGGCTAGACTCTGAACATTTATTAAAATAAATGATATACAAAACATACACAATCCCCTTCACTAGGAAGACATCACATATCACAAATTTTAACACACCACATATCCAATACAAGTGTAATTACCTATGTGGAGTTTCCATTTTAGTAAATTTCTCAATGTTCCAACAGAGCCCCATTATTTAAATGAAACATTGTTCATTTGGAGACCATTTTTACTCCATACATTTCATATTCCAATACCACTATTTACACTGACACACATATGAAATTATATATATATGTGTGTGTGTGTACCCCTTTTCTTGATATATATATTCAATCAACCATTGGTGAATATATATATAGAGGATATATATATATTTATATAAGTATATGTAACATTTTATAAATAAAAAAAATTAGAATTCTATTTGACAATTTTTATGATATAGAAAATGGAAACATGACTCTATGGAATACCATTTGAATGACCAAATCATTCTTTTCAAAACAATTTACATGAAAGAAAGCATTTAGGAAAGAAAAAAATATCTTAAGATACTTTATGATTTAAAACAACCCTGAAAAAAATATCTAGTAATGGAAAACCATGGTGGAAGATTTAGGAAATTATAAAAAATGAATGAAACTCATTCCAATCGTCAAAACTATATTGTCTATGATATTAGCTTAAAAATATAATGAAAAAAACATATAAAAAATTTCAAGAATATGTAGTTTTAAATTTAATGGCTTGAAGATAAGGTTACTAATATGGAATTCTATTTCATAGAAAACATTGGTGTTATTCCACCTAAAATAGGTCCTTGAAATCTTAAATAACAAAGTGGGGACTAAAAGAGAGAAAACCCCTAAATAAATTTCATCCATTAAATAAAAATGGAATAATGTTTTGAAAAATTATATAGGGAAATAATTTCATTCAATTATCATGGAAAGAGTGTGATATAATAGAATCCCACAAACCCTAGGAACCAAAAAATCACAAAGATCCCCAAAATCCATTTTTTTAACCAAGGAATTCGATAAAATAATGTAAATATAAATTTGATAAAAAAAGATATTGGAATATATAGGAGACCTTAACATGGTGAAGAAAAAAAATATTACTGGAGGAGACCAGAAACAATTGAAAGTGAGGATTATGGGGTGTGGACAAGGACTCCCTTGGATCTGTTGGTGACATATAAGATAATGGGAGGGGTTAAAAGACAGAATGAAAATGTGGGTAAAAATAAAATAAAAATATAACATAAAAATTAAATCATGCTTTCTAAAATAACAAAAAATATTACACAATTTTTTTGTACCGATTTGAAAACTAAATGATAACTATATACCCACCCTTCTAGAAGGAATGTGGCACCCCAAACAAGTTGGGAGCACATTTTGATAAATCACGTGAAGGTCATTCATTTCATCTCTTCATGTTTCACACATAATCTTAAGGTATGTGTGTAGTTTCTAGTAGTCATGAACTAACCAAGAGGTTCGTAAAATGTTCTATAATTTATTAAAATTAAAATATCTAAAAAATCTAGAAATGAATTTAATATTAATAATTACTTCATTAAAAAATTATTCAGGTATGTGTGTGATAATTCATAAAAAAAATAAATCATTATTACCCATTATATCCACAAATGATTTTAATGTTTTCAATATAATTGAAGAATATACATATTTAGTCCATATATTTTCTCCAAAATACTTGCATCCCCATGACTATCATGAGATAATACTCAAACACTCCCTCATGAAATAGAGTTTCCATGAAGATCCTCAAACTAAATCATCAATGGAAAAATATCCAAAAGAAAAAACAACTGATGTCCTTAAATAACCCTTTGAGCCAAAAAAAGAAGGCTAACTACCCTATAATAATAAATTATAATTGAGATACAAATATGGTATCCCCATAATAAAGACAAAACAAATATTTTAGATCACTAGAACTACATAATATCCAAAGGAAAACACTACTACTAAGAATGTAATTTTGAAAAAGAGTCCCCAAAAAAATTTACAATAAAAAATAGAAACAAAATCTCAATTGACATAAATTTCTTTGTATCCAAAATATCACGACTAACTTATCTACAAAAAAATACAACCAAATGAGGAATAAATCAAGAAAACTAGGAATGAACAAAATCACCTAAATCAATTATGTGAAATATGAGTAGATGATGTTATCCTTAAACCAGTGGTGTAAAATAAAGAGACAGGGAATGTGATACATGTAACCCCAAAAACTATTATAAATAAAATTCCATTTATTGTTAAATTATGTTCACTATTATATATTATGGTCATAGAAAACAAATACAATTGAATGGTTTTATTATATCTTATTAGGTTGAAAATAATTTTTGTCATCTTAATCATTTTTAATATAACCACTGAAAAATGATCATATTATTATTATAAATATATTTTTTCAACAAATCCAACTAAATTATAAAAAGGATGTGACATACTCAACCGTTACGATCAAACACTATTAATCCAATTTATCAGATCTTCTATGGGATATTTTTTTTAATTTTCCCATGACCAAGACCAAGCTGATATCAAACCACTTAAGCTCATGTGAAACTGTTTATGGGATAAGTTTAAGCTCATCAAGATCATGACCCAAAATATGTTTGTCAAACCACCACAAGAATGTCTCACAAGCATGGAACTTAACTTTAGGGAATTTTGAGGATTATTAATGAGATATGTATAAAGAACCTATAAGTACGAATATTTAAATTATTTTAAATAGATTAATAGGTATAATAACTAAAATTTATTGCTATTTTCTAAATTATTCATATTTTCATAAAATAAACAGAAATAATATTTATGTATATTAGGAAATTTAAATTAATAAATTCATTTTTATGACTATATGGATTTGTAATTTAAATGAAATTTTAATAAAATATTATTATTAAATAATATTTATTAGAAAAAAATGACAATATAATTCCTATTAAGTCAATTTTAAATTTTATAAGGTTCTGAAAACTATTTTTGTCAAAAAAACAAATTTTCTCAAACAACATTGATTATTATTTAAAAATTTTAAATTAATATATTTATAAAATTGTTTGGATAATATTATTATTATTAATTGAATAAAAACATCAAAATTAACCAAAGGTGTATTTTTCATGATTTTCTGAGATAATTGACTTTTTATTTAAAATCATAATATGGTATAAATATAATGTGTGATTATAATATCATAATGACCTATGAATAATGTAAAAAATAACATAAAGTGTATTCATTACCAACTATATTTCTTACCTTTAAAATAATGTATTTTTATTTTTATTTAATTAATTTTATATACCCTTTATGAACCCTCTATAACCAATAATATATTTTATGGTTTTAAAATAATTTCTCTAATGTCCTGACTCACTTCCATATCTAATAGTGAATTATATTAATAGGTTTTAAATATGAACATAAAATCTAATCAAAACAACCCCTAAATGGTATAAATCATGATAAGAACCCATGGGATGTTTTTTGGTTTTGTTTTTTATTATAGTGTCCAAAACATAAGTTTGAGAAATAATAATGAATTCCACAATAATTCAATTTATTAACTAACATTTTAACCAATTTACCTTCACCAAAAGTCCTTAGAGAAAAATTTTATTCTACCCTCCCCTCTCTAGAGTTCACAATACATTCCCTTGTTATTTCATGAAGATCCTCCCAATATTTTGTAATCACACTATCAAGGTAAGGATATTTCATTCTAATTTTTATTCATGCACATATTTTATTATATGCCACTCAATTTTGATTTGATAATGTTGGGATCTGTTCTTAAATATCCCCCATACTATCCATATTTCTCTTAAATATTTACATACTCCATTAATTCCCAATAATCTATCCCATGAACCACTATTCATGCCCATTACCAAGTCCAAATTTAATAAGGGATGTCCCTCTATCTTTTTAATTAAGAAACTCCTTTATGTTATACCTTTCAATTTCCATTTTTTCATATTATGATATATTATTCGATATCTTTTTTACTACCAATTTTATCTATAATTGATTAGATTCTTATTTCTATCCCACTATAATTCTTCCCATAATCATTTGTGTACACCGGTTACCATGATGGTATTTAATAAAAGATTTTCTCTCTTCTATTTACTCAAGCACCTATTTTATTGCATGTATATTAGTTTCTACCTGTGGTTGTTTGGGTACGCCTTCTTATAACACTATTACATATTATTTTATTACAATGTTATGAGAAACCCCTTTCACTCTCATTAATCTCTCATGTTACCTTTTATATACACCAATTAGGATGTCAAAATTTAGAAAGGGATCTTCTCTTTTTCCCCTATTACATGAATCTTCATTATTATCTCTAATTAATAATATTGAGATTTGTTATTCCATATTTTCATCACATTAATTTTCATGTTTAATTTAGGTGAGAGTCCTTTCACTCTTATTAATACCTTCCATGAAAATTTATATTCCCTTGTTATGATTTTGAAATTTCCATATAATTTTTCATGAAAAAGTATTGTATAGTTTACACCAATACCCCTTTACAATAATGGGTGTTCTCCTTTATGAACATATAAATATTTTATTAAGGAATTAAATGTTTTTATTCCATAAGACAATATCATTGAATTGAATTTTATGATAAATGATTCCATTCTTTATGATCTATACTGCACACATAAGCTTGAGAATGAAGTGAATGTGATGGGTGCACATAGAATTATATAGTGCTCTAATGTATTGGGTCATGTTTTAGTCTACAGATACATAATGGAATGAATTAAGTAGTAAACATAATCAACCATGGTAATTTTTCCTTCAACGTGACTTGGAAGTTATCCCTGACATATGTTTATGATGTAGTGTTTTAGGTTGTGCCCACACTTATAATGTTCTCAATATTATATCATGTTATAGAGTTCCCCATTGATCTTGTTTATGATTATCACCCCTTTTATGTCTCAGTGATATTCCTATCCTTAGAATTGTATTAAATTCTTCATGTTATTACCTGTTTATTCTCTTATTGGGATTTATAGCTCACCCATTTATTATACATGTCCCCATGTTATCCCAAGTAGTTTTATGTATGAAGTAATAATATGATCATGTTAAGGAATTTTTCAATAAAGATGATTTTTTCTTATTTTATGTTTTTATTTAAGGTACATAATTTCAAAAGACACTACATTTATCAATCTTCCATGTTTTATTATGTTTACTCTTATGTAATGAATCATGAAATGATGTTTAATTAAGATTAGGGTTGTTATAGTTCTTATCTATTTGATGTTTAGTTTTTTGGTGATTATGATTAGAAAACTATAGAAAAATACTTAGGGATAAAACTAATAATAATATGACATTGCTATATTTTTAATAAAGAATGGAAAAAAATTATCAAGAAAATACATCCCCGACAGGATACTAAAAGTGGATGTGGCTCTAGAACAAAGATACATAGGGGTAAAACCCAAAAACACCACATCGAACTAGACTCAGTGAAGAACTGGTATTCAATAAAGTTTCATGCTACACACATGTTTTAACACTCTTTGGGGACATTCTTTGGAAAATCACAAGCTCATTATGAACCATTGTTAAGGGAACAAAAGTGACCAATAATGTATATGTTAAGAAAGTGATCATGGAAAATGTAGACTAATTCCTATAGATTCATAAGTCAAAAAATAAATTTCATTTATATGTTATCACTTTAATTTCATTGGATTCTCGTTTATGTTTTCAATAGTTTTAAAATAATCATCATTAATTTTCTATTTATTCAAAAAAATTGATGGAAATATGATGAACCAGGTAAATATCCTATGTGAAAGGAAATATCATGGTGCTTAAACAAGATTACCACCTAATAGGTGAATAAATAGTTAAATTCATGAATATACTCTCTCAGTTGAATCATGTTCTAAATAGAAACATGGATCAGGAGTTCCTAAATCCCCTAAGAATGAACATGTTGTAATATAGAGTTTTATTCGACAAAGCCCTCTAAAATTGAATAGATGATATGATTAATTAATATCATTATAGTGAATCAAATCCATTGATTATATATTTTCCATATATACATGTTCGAAGAGAGAGAAGGTTATACTGTGTATTTTTCATATGGATGGAATATATGTTCAGTGGTGTACATTGATCCGTAATGTGAATCCTGAGGAATAGATCAATGTTATATGAAGGAGGGAATTCTAGAATTTTTTTTGGTAAATATCTTCCTCACACTCTCTGAATAACAATGGAAAGGTATTTCCTTGTGCTCATGGAGAAAATTGATGAACCTATTGTGTTATAGAAGTAAAAAGTCATAAAACATGCGTGATAAATATTAAACATTATCATTACACCTAAATGCAGGGTATACCACTTATTTGATGGGATAAAACCTGTCCTACAAAAAGCCATGGAAATCCAAGACATTGATAGCTATGGGAAATTTTTTTATGATCCATTAAAGTTAAAATAGATAATGGTAAATATCATTGGTTTCATGGGGATAAGAAGAGGAAATTGGAGATGATAATTTTAGTTTTATGGAGAAAAATAATATTTCCATTAAATTTAAACATACATCTAATAAAAATTGTGAAAATAAGTACCCCATAATCATTCTATGGGGGGTTAGGAAATCATATAGTTGAATGAAGTAAGGAAACCTAGAAATTGATTTTTTATGGGAGAATACCATTAATGATATAGGGAAAATTAATACTCCCATGAACCGTCATCGTATTTTTCATTTATTCTACAATAAAGAACAATGGATCCTTTAAAAAAATTTACTAAGCCCATGATTTTCAATGGAAGCCAATATCCTCCATGGATGATTGTGTGGTATTTTTCATTCACAACCAATAATGAGAATCCGGATGAAGAAACGGTGATAGGTATGCTATTTTGTAATTCATGAATAGAGAACAAGATTTTTGATTCTAGTTAAATGCATTTTTTTGATATTACACATGTTTAGTATAACTATTCAATCATATCCCCACATATTTTAAGTAGAGATGCGTGAAAAAATGTAAAATGGGGAAATTATTTCACCCAAATTATATAACTCTTTCTCTATCCAAAATTGGTGGTTGAATGTCCTAGGGAATATTTTTATACTCCCATTATTTTAATTTGATGCAATTTTTAGTATGGATTGAATTTACCTTCATAGAAAACACATAAATTTATGTGAGATTTATATCACTCTTTGAATCCCGAATAAAGCCCCAATTATGTACAATGTGAATGGGGAATGATAAATCTTATTTAACACTAACATTTAAAGTGTTGAAATTAATTCCCTTCGATCGATCTTATCCAGCTCAAATGGTTGATTCTAAGGAAAAGATCATGTAATAACCCATAACTTCATTTTAGGCATGTTTTCCTTTTTCTGGTGTTTTTGAGAAAAAGAAGACTTTCTGGAAATTTTCTATGTACACAGCATTTACTTTATAAGTACACATCGTGTACTCTATTACCGCGGGTAGTCGTTTGTTAGACATGCAGCGGCCTTGCACATGGTTGTGTGGTGACCTGGAGGCTGCCTAAAGTGGGGCTCGGTAAGGGCATGTACACATCGTGTACTTCAAAAGTACATGCCATGTACTTTCTTTTTTTCATTAAATGTTTCGGGGTCACGTATGATGGAAAGAACCATCTACTTTTTGGTCTGGTTCATCCAAAAGTGCCCTTATAGCCATGATCTTTCCCTGAGCCCTCGATCGAGCACCTTTCTCTGATTTGACCTCCGTTGATTGCGTTGGGATTGCCTCAGTAAGCTCTTACTTATTCTAGATATTAGTTTCTTGATTCTTATTATTTCTCATGTTATCTTGGGTTTAATGGTTTGAGCATATTTTGTAGATCTATGGTGTTCTTGGGCGATTCAAGTCTTGAGGTTAACGTATATCATTCTTACATCACCAAGGTATGTTTTTTTTGCCTTTCCATTGAAGGTCTTTAAATTATATGTGGAATTTTGTCTAATACCCCTGAACGAGGTATTTCATGTTTAATGTTTTAGCCCTGTTAATTGCCTTATATGATTGTATGCTTGAGTTGATGATAATTTAAGGCGAATAGGGTTAATTTATATACATTGGAAGTGTTTTCCCATGCATGTTTTGTTTATGACAATTTTTTCATGCTTAACGTGAGAGGCAACCTTGCCTGTTTCCTATGCCTAGTGTTCTAGGATGGAGTGATTGTATTTTCTGACATGTTTTTATGTTGTAGACTATTAGAAAAGGAGTTAATGAGGTTTACATTCGCCGATGTTCTTTTTTGTACTTGTTGACTTACACAGGGTCGTGAGAACCTGGTGTAGTAGACCATAGGGAGAATGAACTTAAGGGATTCTCTAGAGTGTATGTTTTACTTTTACAATGTGATACTATAAGGGGAATTGATGTACGTGCTTCCTCAGAGTGTTTATAGTTACTCGACGTAGGCCACATGTGGAATGTGACATATGTTCTTCTAAAGAGCACATTTTAGTTACCAGTACGAGACTATAAGGGGAATTGATAGTGGGTGCTTCTTTAGAGAGTTTATGCTTAATATAAACTAGAGGGGTTAGACTATGTGTACATCCCAGAGGGTTCCATGTGTTTTCATGGTTGAACATGAGGGGTTATGCTGAGAGTACTTCCCAGAGGGTTACCTACATTGGTTTACTACTTTTTGATATATGAAGTTGAATGCTTTGAAACTGTAGGAATGGGTACTGATGTGTACATCCTTGTTCATTACTTTTTTTACTTATTGCCTGCCATATATTCACTAACTATTAGGCACTGATCTTTTGGTGTTTTCCTACAAAGATTTTGTCTCACACCCTTTTTGGGTCATGCTTTTGGGCCCAAACAGATTATATTACTGCAGGTATAGATAAGGGCAAGAGCCATTCTACTTCAGGTACTTGACTGCTGTGGAGATGGAGAGCATGGGACAAAGATGAGGCTAACGATTCTGATGAGTTTATCTGTTTTCTTTTTTTAAATTGGATTAGTGTTGTATTCCCTCATTGTGTTTTTTTTACCGATTTCATAGAAATATGTACCATGCATCGTTTATATATGTTCTCCAATAGTTTCTTACTTTCAGTCTTCTGCTATTTACTATTGTATGGTATGTTTACTACTTCTGCTAATATATTTGTTTTTCTTCCACTGTGTTACTCTGCCAATGAGAGAATAGTTTCTCCACTATCATACCCAAGTTCCTCACTGCTAGTTGGCAACCTTTGACATTTTGGGAAATGCGCTTGAGGCCATGTGACCAACCGGGTATGGGGAACCTCTGGGTGGCTTCCAGAATTGGGACATTACAAAGTGGTTTCATAGGGTATTATTTTCTTCTTGACTAACTATTTCGAGCCTATAACCAGGTATAGGATGAAATAGGTACTTGGTAATAGTCTTTTCTCGGGATTAGCTAACCCGTGTACAAGGAAAATCCAATCTACCTTGTCATTTCAATTTTTATGGTTTTGCAATTTTACGGTTGATTTGATTTCACCATTGGGTGATTCACATGTTTTGTGTTGCTACTGTTTATGTTATTGAGGTTCTATTTCAGTTGCCTCCCGATGAGATGAGGTTATGCCATTTCATGCATCATATAGAAACTTACTAGAAATCACATATTACGCATTCTTTCCATTCCATTTAGGGTGCATTAGCGATTGCATGTTGTTGTGATAGATGGTGTGATAGATATGTATGTTATTGTGATAGATTCCTTGATAGAATACCTGCTATTTGATAGGGTATGGATTGTGTAAGGTATTATTTGAATGAACTCCAAACATTGGTTCTTGAGGTGTTACGGGCCCTCATGAATCAAAATTTGGTGGATCATTGACTTGTTTTCCTTGTATATGACATGTATAAGATGTCAAGCATTGATTCGCGTGGAGTATGGGCCCTCACGAATCGAAATTTGGAACTTTAATGTTCTTTTTAGTGTTTTTATGGGTTCTGGAGTAGTTTCTGAGGCTTATTGTTTGGAAAAACCTATAATACACGACATGTAATGTTAAATACAAGCCATGTGTTCTTCTGTTCGGGAAGAAACTCTTTTTCATAAGTGCATGCCATGTAGTCTCTAACTATGTATCATACTGTGTCGGTGAGGACACGAGGTTTGGAATATTTGGTAGGACACACCGTATACCAGATGTACACACCATGTTGTAGAACCGTGCAACCGACCGTGTCACTAACAACATAGTTCGGTTGAGTCTTTTCAAATACACATTGTGTCTATCTGGAAAACGCTGTGTAGTGTGACCCATGTATCTGGCCATGTCACAAACAACACGGGTCAGAAAAATCATCCAATTACAAGTTGTGTCCATCTGGAACACGCTGTGTAGTGTGAGCCGTGTATCCGGCCATGTCACTAACAATACCGGTCAGTGAAGCTCGTCTAGTACATGTTGTGTCTATATTCCACACGCCGTGTAGTCTATTTAGGATAATATTGTGGGTTAGCCATGTAAGAGAACCCAGGAAGGGGAAGAGAAGTCAAGTACACTCCATGTGTTAGGACAACACGTCGTGTGTATGGGGTGTTAAATGACCGGTTTTGGAAGAAGTACACGCCCATGTGAAGGCTCAAGGGGAACATGGAGTGAAGGAATTATACACACCATGTATCCATGTTTTAAAAAACATGAATGCTTTCTTCCTCTTGTACCCTTATTATGCTTTTATGCTTCAGTCCCTATTAATATTGATCTAAGGTGTGCAGTTGACCATGCAGAGTCATGCCACTGAGACGTCCTCCAGTTATACACTAGTTATAGGGCAGTGATCAGACACCAGGTATGGATGATCAGGGACTACCAAAAGATCCTCTCGTAGTACCACTGTTGGCACCGGCCGTCATTCCAGACACAAGTGCTGACGCATAGTTCCGAGACGGCTTTATAAAGTTCATACAGACCCTTTGAGGCATACCGTCTCCTTCCACATCTATGGCAGAGCTGACACGGGTGTTCCAGTAGAAGCATCCTCCAACCATCACAGGGGAAGGATGACCTTAGGCTAGAGAGTCATGGTTAGAAGCAATGATTTCTTTCTTCGAGAATCTGGATATGCCTCTAGAGAGGAGGGTGAATCTTTCTACGTATATGATATGGGACTATGACAAGAGATAGTGGGGTGTGATCTCACAGGCGGGATGCTAGCATGTTATTTCTTGGGATGAGTTCCAACATGCCTTCTATGACTTCTTCTATATGGATACTTTGATGGCCTATCGAGCCCGAGAGTTCATGATTCTGGAGCATGGTACTCATTATGTTATGCAGTATTCTTATCGCTTTACATATCTTCAGTGCTTAATGCCTATTTCAGGAGGTGATGAGTTATTCCAAGCATAAAATTTTGAGGATAGTGTCTGGCTCGACATCTGATCTTAGGTGAACATCTTTAGGTTGACTTCCATCGCATCTATAGTCCACCAGGCACTGATCACGGAGTGAAATATGAGGGATTCTGGAGTTGTGAGCCATGGATTCTCGAAATCTGGAGTTAGTATCCCTTATACTGACAGTAGGAAGCACTGCAAAGAGTCTTCATTTGGAGATCTGAGGAGGTGAGAGAAATATTCTGGTAGCCATGTGGTGTGATACCGGTGCAGGAAGTGCGGGCATACAAGGCCACATTGCCCGAGAGACATAGTGGAGTGTTGATCATGCGGAAAGATTGGTTATCTTCAGGGCTTCTGTCAGTTCTTCTCACCGGAAGCTGGTGACATGGGTTCTTCGATGACTCCCCATTCAGGAGAAGAACCACCAGTTTCTCACCAGTATGGGAAATTGAGTTCTTCTGGCTATTTAGGATGAGGCGAAGGTCATGGCCATGGTAGTCAGTCGCCAGGCTTTCAACGACAACATGGTGGATCAACTCAGAGTGGTCAGGCATGGTCACAAGGTTGCGGTATATGCCAAACTTTTCAGTAGAGTAGACCCAGCACGATCAGGATCCCGGACCATCTATCTTATGATGTAAGATTCTACTTACCTCCATTTTAGCTTCTTCCCTTTTTGATATAGGGGCTTCCCATAGATTTATACTAGTTTTTGTTGTTGTGGAGAGCCTTGGGCTCTGTATCTTTTCATCTTTCTAATATCTTTAAGCTAGTCACTATGTTGGGAACTAGAATTATTAGTGTACGTAAGTTCAAGGAGTTCCCTCTTGATGTTTGTGTGTGTCACTTTTTATGGGACCTCTATGATTTAGAGATGAAAGGAAACGATGTCATTCTCAAGATGGACTAGTTAGTTCCCTTCCAAGATATTGTCAATTGCTATAATTGTAGGGTAAGTTTCACATCGCCTGACGGAAAATCATTTCTTCATAAGGGCGAATGGAATGTCCAGGAGAGAAGAGTAGGACCCAAACATCATGGGTTGGGCGGAGTTACAACCAAGATTTTTAGCGTACATCTGGATGACCAGGGGACTTCACAGATGGACCATCCTCCTATGGTGGATCATTTCAGGGACTTATTTCCAGAGGAATTTTAATCTTTTCCTCTGGTGCGTGAGGTAGACTTCTCTATTGATCTTGTTCCAAGAGCTGCACCAGTGTCCATTCCTCCTTATAGGATGAATACACTAAAGTTACAAGAGCTCAAGAATCTATTTGAGGAGGTGTAGACTAAGGGTTTCATCTGACCCTGTACTTTTACTTGGGGTTCGCCTGTCCTGTTTGAGAAGAAGGGGGACGGTACACTTAGAAATTATGTGGATTATCTAAAGATGAACCAGTTGATGGTGAGGAACTGATATCCCTTGCTAAGGATTGATGATCTCTTAAATCATCTTTGAGTAGCCCAGGTGTTCTCAAAGATTGACTTGAGATCTGGTTATCATCAATTGCACGTTATACTATCCAATATACCTCTTACAACCTTCCGGAGCAGGTATGGTATATAAGAGTATGTGGTTGTGCCGTTCGGTCTCATGAACGTGCCTACAGTTTTCATGGCAGAGATAAACTGAGTATGCCCTCCATACATGGATTTTTTTGTGGTAATCTTTGTGGACAATATCTTGGTGTACTATCAAACTCAAAACAACTATACCACACATCTTGAGATCATTTTGAGTACACTGAGAGAGCATCAGTTATATGTTTAGATCTCAAAATTCCACTTTTGGATGGACCAGATTCACTTCTTGGGTCATGTTATCTCAGAGATAAGAGTATCAGTAGTCCCAAAGAAAGTGAGAGAAGTAGTTTCCTAGGAGAAGACGAAGAATGTGTTTGAGGTATATATTTTTCTAGGGTTATCTAGATACTACATAAGTTTCATATAGGACTTTTCATGATTATTAGCACCACTGACGAGTCTGACTAAGAAGGGTGCGATGTACTTGTGGTTAGATTCCTGTGAGTCAAACTTTTAGGAGCTGAAAGGGAGATTTACTTTAGCACCGATACTAGTATTTATAGAGTCGGGAAAGAGCTATACTGTTTACTGTGATACTTTAGGTATTAGTTTGAGATATGTGCTTATGTAGGTAGAAGCGGTCATTGCGTATGGGTCTTGTTAGCTGAGGGCACATGAGAGGAATTACCTGACACACCATCTCGAGTTATCTATTGTTTTTCATTATTTATGATGTTGGCGACACTACCTGTTGGGAAAGAATTTTATGGTTTTAACCAAACACAAATGTCTTAAGTATATCTTTACTTAGTGCGATCTGAATTTGAGACAGCGAAGGTGGGTTTAGTACCTTCATTATTTTAACATTGATCTTGCCTATACGGCTCGGAAAGGCAATGTAGTGGATGATGCATTGAGAAGGAGGACTCAAATACAGGAAGTTCAAGAGTCTATCAGTGAGTGGTACATTATTCCTCTGTTCTATGAGATGCATTTGGAGGTGCGCGACAGACATGGGTAGTTGTTTATTTCTTCTGTATATGTTACCTCTACTCTTCATGATCGAGTGGGAGTAAGGCAGCTATCAAATTTTGAAGGCCTTGTTATATGGGAGAGTGTGTTAGGAGAATAACCTATTCCTAGATGGAACATAGGTGAAGATGAGATCTTTCATTTTTAAGGACGCGTTTGGTTGCCAGTATACATACATGAGGAGCTGATGCGAGTCTTTCATTCCTCAGTTTGGGCAGTTCATCTGGGTGTCACCAAGATGTATCGTGATCTAATCCGTCAGTATTGGTGGCCAGTTATGAAGAGTGATGTTTCTAGTTTTTTCATGAAGTGTTCCACCTGTCAGTAGGTGAAGGCAGAGCACCAGAGATCATCAGGGATTTTTTAGCAGTTACACATCCCCGAGTGGAAGTGGAATGATGTCACAATGGATTTTGTGACATGTTTTCCAAGGTCACCTTGAGGGAATGATGCAGTTTTGGTTGTTATTGACAGACTCATGAAGGATTCTCACTTCTTGATAATCAAGGAGACCTTCAGTGTTGATGACCTGGGAAGGTTGTGCATCCTATATTGTTGTATGTTTAATGGGATTTCACACTCTATTGTTTCAGATAGGGACGCATGATTTAATTCTCAGGTCTGGCATGGGCTTCAGAAGGCTTTGGGTACACATGTACATTTGAGTACATCTTACCATCCCTAAACAGATGGAAAATCTGAGAGTATGATTCAGTTGCTTGAAGACATGCTTCGAGCATGCATCCTTGATTTGGAGGTTATTGGGAGAAGAAAATACCACTTGTGGAGTTTTCTACAAAAATAGTATTCAAGAAACCATTCAGATAACACCTTGTGAGGCTTTGTATGGTATGTCATTCCAATCAACCTTATGTTGGCTAGAGGAAACAGAGGTAGCTATGTTGGGGCCTCATCTTTCCCAAGAGACTGTAGTGAAAATAGAGTTTATTCTAGATAGGATGGCTATTGCAAAGTCTCGATAGAAATCTTAAGCTGATCAGTGGGGACGACCTCTGGAGTTTCAAGTCGGAGATCATGTGTTCTGGCATGTCACACCGAGGTTGGGACATAAGGGGATTTAGAGGTGGGGTAAGCTTTCTCCAAGGTATGTTGGGTTGTATGTTGTGAGAGAGTGAGTTGGGTGGGTTTATTATCAGTTGCAATTACCTCAGAGGTATCGGGATATGCATGAAGCATTCCACGTTTCTCATTCCATACGTTACTTTTTAGACCAGTCTCATGTTTTCCAACCCAAGGAGGTTGAGCTCGAAGTGGATGCATCTTTTTAGGAGCACCCTATCTGGATTGTTGATCGATGTATGAAGGTTCTCTGTAGCCGGACTATTCCTCTAGTACAAGTGTTATGGTAGCACGTGCGAGTGATGGACGAGACTTGGGAGAGGGAGGCCGATGTCCGATTATAGTGGCCAGAGTTGTTTTGAGTTTCTTCTTCTAGGACACCTTGCTAGGGAAATTCAGGGATGAATTTATTTAAGGGGTGAAGTTTTTAAGAACCCATATCTTCTTTTCAGGAAGGTTTTCATTTTTAGGTGTTTTTGATAAAAAGATAAGTTTTTGGAAAGTCTTTAAGTACACGTTGTGTACATTATAATTACTGGTCGTGTACTTAGTTACGGCGTGTAGCCGTGTGCTGGCCGTGTAGCGGCCTTGCACCCAACCATGTGTAGTGACCTGGAGGCCACCTAAAGCGGGGCTCAGTAAGGACAAGTACATTCCATGTACTTCAAAAGTACAAGCCATGTACTTTTTTCCATTAAACATTCTGGGGTCGCGTCTGATGGACAAAACCATCTAAATCTAGGTCTTGTTCATACGAGAGCACCTTTATGGCTGTGATATTTCCCCGACCCCCCTATCGAGCACCATTTATCCGATTCGATCATCGTTGATTGCGTTGGGATCTCCTAAGTAAGCTCTTCTTTATTCTAGAGCTTCGTTTTCTGATTCTTCTTCTCTCTCGAGTTATCATTGGTTGAATGGTTTGAGCATTTTTATAGATCTATGGTGTTATTGGGCGATTCAAGGATTGAGGTTTATGTATATCATTCCTACAACACTGAGGTAGGTGGTTTGTGCCTTTCCGCTGAATGTCTTTGAGTTATATGTCCAATTGTTTCCAATACAATTAAATGGGGGTATTGTGTGGTTACTGTTTCGGCCTATTAATTGCTTGATATGCTTGTATGGTTGAGTACATGTTAATTTAAGGTGAATTAGGTTAATTGATATGCTTTGTAAGTGTTTTCATATTCATGTTTTGTTTATGACCATTTGGTCCTACATAGCATGTTAGGTTGCCGTACTTATTTCCCATTCCTGGTGTTATAGGATGGAGTGATTGTATTTTATGACATGTTGTGATGCTGTAGACGGTTATCCAAGTAGTTCATGAGGTTTACTTTGGTTGATACTCATTGCGGTGCTTGTTTTCTAACACAGGTTCCTGAGAACACGATGTAGTAGACCATAGGAAGAATGGACGTAAGGGCTTTTCCAGAGTGTCTATTTTAATTTTACGATGCGAGACCATAAGGGGAATTTACGTAAGTGCTTACTCAGAGTGTATGTAGTTCCTCTATGTGGTCCATAGGGATAATGTGACATATGTGCTTCCCCATAGACCCTTTAAGTTACTGATACGAGACAATAGAGGGAATTGACGATGAGTGCTTACCCAGAGAGTCTATGATTATGCTTAACCAGAGGGGTTAGATTTCATGTACTTCCAAGAGAATTGCTTGTGTAGTTATGGTTTAACAAGTGGGGTTATGATGAGAGTACTTCCCTGAGGGTTACCTTCTTTAATTCGATTCTTTCTTGATATATGAAGTTGAATGATTTGAAACTGTAGGAATTTTTACTGGTGAGTACTTACTTGTTTACTGCTTCTTTTTAGTTATTGTCTTACATATATTCGCTGACTATTAGGCATAGATCTTTTGGTGGTTGCCTACTGGGATTTAGTATCACATCATGTATGGATTATGCTTTTGGGCCCAAACAGATTATATTACCGCATGTATATTTAAGTGAAAGCACACTTCTACTTCAGGTAGGTGACTGTTGTGGAGATGGTTAGCATGGGATCAAGCTGAGGCTTGTGATGCTGAGGAGTTTATCTATTTTATTTTATTCATTGGTTTAGTATTGTATTCCCGCAAAGTGTTATGTTTGGCTGCTTTCCTAGACATATGTATCATGCATCATTTATATTTGTTCTCCTGTTGTTTCTTACTTTCAGTCTTCAGTTGTTTACAGTTGTATAGTATGTTTACTACATCCACTTGTATATCTGTTTTTCTCCTTCTATGTTACTCTTCCATTAAGGGCATTGTTTCCCCACTATCACACACAATGCCCTCACTGCTAGTCGACAACCTCTGGCATTTAGGGAATTGTGCTTGATTCTATGTGACCAATCAGGTACGGGGCGCCTTTGGGTGTCTTCCGGAACCGATACATTAAATATCATCCTTGAATTAATCCCCATTGTGAGGGAATCCACTAATGTGTTATTAGATTAAATTCTTGGCCATTCAACTAAGTGAGAGGTTGAATATTAAACAACCTTATACCTAGTGTGTTTCCATTATCCAACACTTCGTATAGAATATTTGTTTTGGAACCTGAGGACTTATAGAAAAAAACATGAGAATCTAGATAAAGGTTTTATATTCCCATGCTCTTCACATTGATGTGAACCAGTCCTATTCATCAAAAATATATATGGGTCAATATACCATTTCATTTATTATCATTAGCTCATCATGAAAATGATAATGAACAAGTGTCCACTACCACATATTTTTTACATGTTTCATCAGCTACATAGTGTATAATACTTATTAAAGGAAGATCCTCGGTGAGGGTGTTTCCATGTAAGGGTGATGAAGTAAGGTATTCATAATAATTTTTCCCAAATAATATAGGGGAACTATGAGTTCATTTCAATTCCATTCAGACTCACTAATGCTCTAAAAATCTTCACAAACGTGATGAATAGAGTCTGAATAGATTACCTCGAAAAAATGTAGTCTTTAATGTTGATATTAATAAACAATTCTAAAGAATGATGGTATATGAGTTGTATTTAGGAATTGTTATAAATACCATATGACTGTATATTATTTATGAAAAGTTTTGAAAATTTGAGTTTTGTTTGAATCATGTTTCATTCATGAGGAATATTATCACAATAAATGGGATATATTTAGAACATTTATAAATATAACCAAATGAATTATTTCCTTGTCCAATATTTGTGAAAACATCTATAATTTCCATGTATTAGATGGTTACTGTCATTGATTTGTGAGAAATTGATAACAGTTTTATAAACCTGTAACCAATCTAAATTGAAATTGATTCATGTTTTCATGGAATGATGAATATGAGGAGAGCCTCATGGAGTTGAATAAAATATATCACTACAAATGCACTAACACTACACACAAGTGGAGAAATTTTCATGGTTTTTATTGGGGCATAAAAAATAAATTGGGATGTGTGTAAATTATTAACAGAAAAGTGATACGCTATACCTAAATGAAATAAAATTTTTGCCAACAAAACTACCCAATACATTATCTATATCTGGATATAGTGATCTTTACACAAAAAATATGGATGTATTTTCTATTTGTAGAGTAGTGTGAAAAATATACACATCCCAAAGGACTTATGTATCTATTCACATGGAATTAGATGAATTTGAACCAGAGAATATGGTATGATATTATCAAGGACTATGAATACACAATATACTACAATCATTGGAAAATGAATCTTGTAGAATATTCCCTAAGTAGAATGTATCCAAAAAATTTATCATTGATGGGAACTGAGAAGGATATGATCTTATTAGACACGAATATAATGGACAGTGGAATCATACTGAATGTAATATCATCAATCCTTTCAGAAAGTGTTTTCTCAACAAACAATCTTTAAAAGACAATGGATTCTCAAAGTGAATATGTGGTAATATAGAAGACAATCAAATATATAAGAAATGGTGAATCCTTAGAGTTCTATGTTAATGAATAAGTATTTTTAATATTTTTTTCATGACTATGTGTACTATCAAATACCTAAGTAATGGAATTTTTGTATTATTCATAAAGCTCAAACTTCTCAATCAATATTGTAAGATTGAAGATGTATCAAGATCCTTAAGAGAATAATTGACAGGACAATATGAAGTATGATATTAAGGTATATAAATCATGATATCTTTTATGTCATCATGTAAAATTAGGTAGGTATAAATTTAATGGTATGGCATGACCTTTACACATACATACATGGAAATGGGAAAAAATAATCCTGGAATTTTTCACTAGTCTTTTGATGACATCAAGAAAAAATTATTCTATATGGGTTGCGGTGGATTGTCTTACAAATACTTATGACTTCATTTTGATTCATGAGTAATTAAAACTCTTTCAACATGAAAGGATAAATATTAGATAAGTGGTGAGGATTTGTGAAAAACCACAATTGATTGAATTGGATAGAGACCCAAGAATTACATCAATGTTCAGTAACATTATCAAAGAATTTCTAAATACTATGTTAAAATTATTCACGAACTATAACACTAAAATGGATGGACAGTATAAGTGGACTATTAATAAATATGAGGACATTTTGAGAGAAATATCAATTTAATTCAAAGGAGGATGGGGTCAAAAACTACCTCTTGTCATGTTCTTTTACTACAATAGTTTTCATAGATAAATCTAAATGGATCCACATAATTCCATTTATCAAAATAGGTGAAAAGAGCATGAATTATAGGTTGATGCGGTGGAATGAAACATCCTAGTCCAAAAATGGTCTAGGAGATGGTATAATATTTTGAGACCATTCATTAACTCATCAAGGATTTCTAGTGTCAATAAATGAGCTATGGTGACAGTCATCGATGAGACCTAGTCTTTTAGATGGGTGATGTTATTTTCCACCACATATCTCCATGGAATAATTTCATGAGATTAATAAATACGGGAATTATTAGTAATAGATACAAAATTCACATTGATATCCTTGATTTCATTGGTGTGGTGGCCTATCAGCAAGTCCCCCCCACCTAATCTATCTCAATTACATAATCATTTCTACATATCACTCTTGAGGAAGCACATATCAGACCCCTCAAATGTACTCAATCTAGAGGTGGTACCATTTGAGACATATCTTTCCTATGAGTAGAAATTAGTGAAAATCATAGATTGTAGAGATAATGTTCTATAGTATAAGAAAATGCATCTGGTGAATGTACTGTTGGGAAACTCCATGTTTGGAGAAGAGATGTTGGAACTAGAGGAGGTGATGAAACAGAATAATCCCCATCTATATTATTTTGGGAAATTAATTTTTTAGGGAAATTTTTACAAAGGTGGGAATATTGAAACAACAAAAAAATAAATAAAATTCCTTGGTGGTTGAATTAAATTCCCTATTATCTATTATGGTAAAAGAAATACTTTCACTTTCTTGGATTTATTATTTAATAATAAATTTATAATTATATTAATCATATTATCCATTGATAATGTAGTCATTTAAAAATGATCATATGATTGGCATAAATATATTGTTTTATCAAACCCAATTGAAATAAACTAAAAGAAGTGATTCCCTCAACTAGTAGGTTCATACAGTATGATGCCCATATATCAAATCTTTTTAGGGAGATAGAAGCCTTTGGATATACCCATGAACAATCCTAATATGCGATTAAACAATTTAATAATGAAAAAACTATTAATGAGATACTTTCACGCTCATCGAGATCACCACTCAAACCACGTTTTCCAAAACACCCCATGAATGTCTGATCATCACACAATATAACCTTATGGATTTTCTAGTTTGTTAAAAGAATATGTATCAATACACTTGTAATATAAATATGTACATTAGTTTCAATATAATAAGGGTTATATTTAATTCATATTGATTTAACATTATAAAGGTTTTTTATATTGATAATATAAAATAAAAATACTATTATTTGGTGATTGGAACAATCAATTATGACTTCCTCTTGATAAATTAATGTATTTTTTAAATAAATTATATTATTAAAAAATAAAATTTCTTAAATAAAATTTATCATATATTTTATGTATTTCCAAATTTAATTTTTTGAGGGTTTGAAAAATATTATTGTCAAAAAACCCATTAGTTCTCAAAAAATGTCGATTATTATTTTAGAAATAAAAATTATCATGTTTAGAAATTTATTTGGATAAAATAAATATTATTTGGGGATTCATAATTTTTAATTTATCCAGAGGATTATTTTTCATGATTTTAATATATTGTCTAATTTTTGAGTAAATATTAAATATGGTATAAATATACTCTATGTATTAGGAAAATATATTTACCCAGAATAATTTAATAAATAATATAAAATTATTCCAAGGGAAAATATATATTTTAACTTTTAAATAATGTAATATAATTTTTTTTATTAATTTTATAAATACATTATGAACATCCGAAACCTATAATATATTTTTTGGTTTTAAAATTATTTATTTAAAGAACATTATTCACTTACACATCAGCAAAAGGGTAAAAATTTAATAATATGATCCCTTATAATTATAAAATAAAAAATTACATCCCTATTTGGATAAATAAATGGGAAACCCCATGGGGGTTTTTGGTTTTGGTTATTTATAATATAGAGTAAAACCCTATGTTTGAGAAATAATAATGAATTTTCGGCTCATTTACTATATAAAACCACCCAATCTCCCATTTACCTCATCTAAAAAACCTTGTAGCATGTATTTACACTTCTAATCGTTCTTTAGAGTCCTTTAATAGGCCCCCCAATATTTAAAGATGCTCCTCCTATGATTTTGTAAACACACTCTCAAGGTAAGGTATCTCAACTCTCCTTTTAATTAAAGCACCTCATTTATGATATGGCTCTTAATTTTCATTTTCACATGTCGGGATATATTCTTATATATCCAAATTACTATAAATTATATTTCTTAATGATTAGAGACTCATTTGACTCAAATTAAGCCCCCCATGATCCTTTTTAATCCCATTACCATTCTAAATCATAATAAGGGATCTTTTACTATCTATTTTATTCAAGAACCTATTTTATGTTACTCCTATTAAAATAAATATTTTAATGTTGGGATATATTCTTATACTTACCCCCTTAATATCAATATTATTTAAAAGTAATTATAGGCACTATTATCTCTCATTAAGACCTCAGATGAAACTTTGTGTACACCTATTACCATCTAGAAATTTAGTAATGGATTTTCTTTTCTATTTTTATTCAAGAGCGACTTTTATTTTTTTCCATCATAGTTTGAAATTGGGGTTTTCTATATTTTTTCCTATAAACATATTACTTTCCCTCTTATTACCATTTGATGATATACCCATTTCACTCTAATTCATCCATCTCATGAACATTTATGTACACTCATTACCATGATAAAATATTATAAGGGATCATCTCCTAATCCTATATATTAAATTATCATAATTATATTATGTATTTTTTCTAATTCATAATATTTATATATGTTCTTCCATATCCACCTCACTATCCATTTCATGTACAAATGCTTATAGACCCATTTTACTCACATTAATTCATTTTGTGAACATTTATGGGCCCCTGTTATGCTCTATAAATTTCATCGTGATTTTCTATGCAAAAAAAATATGTAGTGAATAATCATACTCATTTTGTAAGAACCCAGTTCTTATTTTGAGGTATGGGCTTCTTATTTTCTCTTTTCCTTAAGTGTTTTTGAGAAAATATGGAAAATTGTGAAAAATCCTAAATTTTGGAACCACATGTCATGTACTTTTCTACATGCCATGTACCTCTGGCCGTGTGGTATGAGTACATGGGGTGTGTAGCTATGTCGGTGATGAAGGGTGTAGGAACCGACTACACGCCGTGTAGTGGCCCTTTACACACCGTGTAGTCAGTCGGCAGGCCAAAACAGTAATGCGGTGGAGCAGCCGTCAGCTGGGAAACAGTACACGCCATGTAGTCGGGAGTACATGCCGAGTACTCATGTCAACAGATGAATAGTGAGGCGGTGCTGCCAGAGGAACATTTAAATGAAGTAAGTACATGCCGTGTACTTGGAAGTACATGTCGTGTACTTTGTTTTTTTCTCTTAAATGGGCAGTAGCCTCCCCTGTTCATAGGGAAGGCTTAGAACCGGACAGGAGGGGCAGAAGGGGGAGGCCGAACCTTGGGAGATCCGCCGATCGAGCACCGGGAATCCGATCCCGCTTCGGTCAATCATGTTGGAACCGCGCGGGTAAGCCCTCTCTTCTCCGAGCGTGTTGCTTACAAATTATTCTCCTAACATGAGTTATTTTAGGTTAAGAAAGTTTCCTTCTTTATCATATCTACATCGTTTTTGGGGGTTTCGGGAATCGACGTTTGTGTATAGCACTCGTTGACGTATAAGGTAGGTGGCTTGGTGTTTATTTTTCCAATTGTTGTGTGTTTTGTGCGTTTTATGCCACAAAACCTATTTTGGGGTGTCGTGTGGGTGAGGCCATAGCTATTTTAAATACTTTTATTTGAATAGGTGACTTAAATGTGATATTAAAATGATGGTTGGGATCGTTGCTTGGATCCAGAACCACCCCGTGGGTGTATTCCACTGTTTACCCGTTTGGACAAGATAACCAAGGGTATGCCTTTAAAGTAGTAATTGTAGAATTTCCCTGAGAGGAATTTCTTGTTTACTGCTTGTTTATATGTTGGGCATGGCCCGGTTACTTATGCCTGAGGGCGGTGTTTTTCCATAGCCTGAGAGCGTGACTGTATTAGCCTGAGGGCAACGTTCTATTTCGCCTGAGGGCAACCTTTCGTTCCTAAGGGATTGACTTCTGTGCCTGAGGGCGACACTTAATATGCCTGAGGGCGAGATTCTGATACACCTGAGGGCAATGCATGAGGGCGAGATTCTGTATAGCCTGAGGGCAAGGTTCTGGTTGGCATGAGGGATTGGTGCCATTGAGCACAAAATGTTACTAAATTGAATGGTTAAATGAATGATTTAAATGGAAATATAACTGGTAATGTTATTTACCTTGTGTACTAATTAGTTGATTGCATTTACTTTTTGCACACTGTTGTTGCATGTTTACACCCAGTTGGGTACGAGCCTTTTGTGGGTGCCTACTGAGTTATATTTCTCACACCCTGTTTGGGTCATGATTTTCGGCC
Source organism: Viscum album (assembly GCA_963277665.1). NCBI lineage: Eukaryota > Viridiplantae > Streptophyta > Magnoliopsida > Santalales > Viscaceae > Viscum > Viscum album. Next base: position 594,977,954 of record OY728135.1, on the reverse strand, counting down.
CAAATAGATTACATTTTTTCAGGTATAGATAAGGGCAATAGTCCTTATGCATGTACTTGAGTGCTGTTGAGGAGTAGGGGAGCATGGGACCGGGCATAGGCTCGCGATGCTACCGGCTGTTTTGTTTCGTTTTGCTATAGTTTGTATTGTATTGTTTTGTACTACTGTGTAACATGTTCTGGCTATTTTCTTAGAACTTGTGGCATATTGTTTCTACATTTATATACTGGTTGGTTATATCTTTTACAATTGTTTATTCCAGTTATATGTATAGTTTATTTCTTCCACTATTGTTGTATATTATTATTATATTCCATTGCGCTACACTTTGACAAATGAGGGAATAGTTTCCCCACTATCAGACCTAGGCCCTCACTACTAGTCGGCAGCCTCTGGAGTTTGGGGAAATGCGCTTGAGGTCATGTGGCGAACCGAGTTCGGGGCACCCGTTGAGTGGCACCCAGAACCGGGATGTTACAAAGTGGTATCAAAGGGCGTTATTTTCTTTGACTTACTATTTGCAGTCGTAGTCAGGGATAGGATGAACGGTAGTTTGTAATAAGTTGTGCCCGGGCATAGATAACCCATGTACTGGGGAAATCCAATTTACATCGTGTTGCAATTTTACTGATTTTGCAATTACAGTTGACTTGATTTCACCGTTGGGTGACACACTTGAGATTGTGATATTATAATTTATCTGTGGGTTCTATTTAGCTGCAACCAGATGAGATGAGGGTATGCTGTCTCATGCATCATATAGGCAAAATGCTAGATATTACATACCATGTTTAATTACCATGCCATGTAGGTGCATTAGAAATTTCTTGTTTTTTGGATAGTTGTTGTGCTAGTAAAGTATGTTGTTGTGATAGCTGCTTGATAAATACCTACTTTGTGATAGGGTATTTTCTTGTGTGAGCCAGTTTAGAGAATGGATGCCAAAATTTGGTTTTTGGGGAGTTTGGGCCCCAATTGACCGGAATTTGGTGGATCATTAGTTATTTATTTCATTAAAACGCATATAAGATGTAAAAATTTGATTCATGGGGAGTATAGGCCCTCACGGGTCGGAATTTGACACTTAGGTGTTGTTTTTCAGTATTTTCTGGGTTTCGGAGAAGTTTCAGAGGCATACTGTCCGGAAACCCAGTATACACGCCGTGTAGTACTTTTCACACACCGTGTGTGTTCTTCGGTTCAGGAAGAAAAATGAACTTTTTGAGTACACGCCGTGTACCTAGAGTACACACCGTGTAGTCTCTTCCCATGTCACAAAGCATGTAGGCGGCGACACGGGGAAGGGAAGAGCTTGTGTAAAACACGTCGTGTACTTGATATACACGCCGTGTAGTTTTGACCCGGAGTCCGACCGTGTAACTCACAACACAGGTCTGTGAACTCCTTTATAGAACACGCCGTGTCGATGATGAACACACCACGTAGTGTGACCTGGGGACTCGGCCGTGTAACTAACAACATGGGTCGGTGTCACCTCTCATTGGACATGCCGTGTACATGTGGAACACGCCTTGTAGTCTTGTCTGAGGACAGATCGTGCAGAGTTTTCCGTGTGCCTGGGAAACAGGGTGGTGTACACGCTGTGTGTGGGTGTAACACGCCATGTAGTGTCAAACTGAGTAGTCATCCATGTCACAAATGACACGGGTAGTTGGAAAATAACACCATACACACCGTGTATATGATATACATTTCGTGTAGTTTTTGTTCAACGGAAGCCATGTGGCTTAGCCGTGCAGAAGGACCCGGGCAGGGGAAGGGAATTCAAGTACACGCTATGTAGTCAGTATACATGTCGTGTAGTCTTGTTTTGAAAATTTTTAATGCCTCCTTCCTTTTTTCCCTTTTGGGTTTCTTCATTTTTGGTCGTTGATAATCTTGAATCTAAGGTGTGTTTTTGACCTTGTAGTGTCATGCCACCGAGACGACCTCGCGTTGTTCTCCAGAAGAGCGGCGACAAGTATACTCTATAGATGGTGGGCCATGGGATACTAGTGGATCCTCCAGTAGAGCCAGATGCGGCGACAACTGTTATACCAGACACAGGCACAGAGGCGCAGTTCTGTGAAGGCTTTATGTGGTTCATGAAGACCTTTCAGGGAGCACCGTAGGATGCCACATCTATGGCCAAGCAAACTCGTATCATTCAACAGCAGCATGCGCCTACATTTTCAAGGGATGACGGACCACAGGCTGCGGTGTCTTGGCTAGGATATATGCAGACTATTTTTGAGCATCTTGAGACGCCTCCTAGGCGGAGGATCAAGCTCGCGATATATATGCTGCGTGATTCCTCCAAGAGGTGGTGGGATGTTACCACCCATTCAGAGCATCAGAGAGACATGGCATGGGAGGATTTTCCGGCAGTCTTCTATGACTTCTTCTTTCCCGATACGCTGAGGGAAGATAGAGCTCGATAGTTCATGAATCTGCAGCAGGGCTCTATGTCGGTGATGGACTATTCTTCTCATTTCACCGAGCTTCAGTTCTTTGCACCTGTGATGGAGGGTGATGAGAGGTTTAGAGCCAGATGTTTCGAGGATGGTCTTTGTTATGACATCTGAGTGATGGTGAATGTTTTCAGGTTTCCTACTGTACGTGCTATTGTGAATCAGGCACTAATTTCAGAGAGGAACCTGCAGGAAGTTAGTGGTGTGGGACAGGGCGGTTCAAAACCAGTTACTGGTACTATTTCTACTGGAAAGAGGAAGAGACAGATGGATTTCTCTCAGGGTGGCAGTACTAGGCATGAAGTTTCATCATGTGGCCCGATCAGGTGCTACCAGTATGGCAGAGAGGGGCACAAGATACCGCAGTGTCCACGTGACCCAGTGGAGTGCCGAGCTTGCAGTAAGATGGGTCATCTGTAATGATTTTGCGGGGAAATTCTACCAGTGGCTAGTGAGAGGGGTTCTATGCAGACTCCACGTGCGGGAGTAGGACCAGTGGCTTCTTACCAGTCAGGGAACTGGAATACGTTAGGGCATGCAAGTTGAGATGGTGGTTGTGGCCGTGGTAGCCAGACATCAGGATCTCAGAGGTAGTAGGGCGGGACAGCTCAAGGTAGCTAGGCTGTGTCGCAGGGCCGCGGCACTGGGAAGGCCTATGCAGTGCAACATACCCCGTAGGAGCAGGATCCCAAACCTTCTACAGTCAGAGGTACTATTCTAGTAGCTTCTGTCTTATCTTCAGTACTTTTCGATATGGGTGCTATACATAGTTTCATATATTTACCCTTTTGGAGAGCCTTGGGATCTTTTTCTCTACTTATTCTAATATCATGACTCTAAATACTCCTTTGAGAACTAGAACGGCTGGTGTACTTCAGTGCAAGGAGTGCCCCCTTGAGGTTGGTGGGTGTCACTTCCTTTGGGACCTCTATGTCTTAGAGATGACGAGCCATGACGTCATTCTCGGTATGGACTGGTTGGTTCCCTATCGAGCCTTTGTATATTGCTATCTTCACAGGGTGAGTTTCACATCACCTGGGGGTGGAGAGTTTCTATAAAAGGGCGAATGGGATGTTTAGGCGAGTCGAGATGGACCAGAGCATTGTGGGCGAGATAGAGTCATGGCCCAGATTGTGAGCTTATATCTAGATGATCAGGGGACTTGTTAGATGGATTTCCCTCCAGTGGTTGATCATTTCATGGATGTCTTCCCGGATGACTTTTCAGGTCTACCTCCGGAGTGAGAGTTGGATTTCACTATCGATCTTGTTCCAGGAGCAGCACCGGTGTCCATTCCTCATTATAGGATGGCTACACCTGAGTTGAAGGAGCTCAAGAGGCAGTTAGAGGAGTTACATGCAAAGGGTTTTATCCGACCCAGTACTTCTCCGTGGGGTTCGCCGGTCCTTTTTGCGAAGAAGGTGGATGGTACACTCAGACACTGTGTGGATTATCGGAAGCTGAACCAGTTGACGGTTAAGAACCGATATCCCTTACCGAGGATTTATGATCTTTTTGATCAGCTTCGTGGAGCACGAGTGTTCTCGAAGATTGTCTTGAGATTAGGATATCATCAGTTGCACATTAGACCATCTGATATACCTCTCACAGCCTTCAGGAGTAGGTATGGTCTATATGAGTACTTGGTTATGCTGTTCGGACTCACGAACGCCCCAGTAGTTTTCATGGCTCAGATGAATCGCGTGTTCCATCCTTATCTGTATTCTTTTTTGGTAGTATTTGTGGATGATATCTTGATGTACTCTCACACTCAACACGAGCATGCCACCCATCTTGAGATCGTATTGAGTACACTGAGATAACATTGGCTATATGCTATGCTCTCAAAGTGCCACTTTTGGATGAATCAGATTCACTTCTTGGGTCACATTATCTCAGAGGAAGGAGTTGCAGTACACCCAGAGAAGGTGAGAGCAATAGTTTCCTGGGAGAAGCCTAAGAACGTGTTTAAGATACAAAGTTTCTTAGGGTAGGCTGGTTACTACAGATGCTTCATACAGGACGTCTCCCGCTTAGCAGCACTGTTGATGGGTCTGACTAAGAAGGGTGTGAAGTTAGTTTGGTCGGAAGCTTGTGAGGTGGCTTTTCAGGACTTGAAAGGAAGGTTGAAATCAGCACCAATCCTGATACTCCTAGATCAAGGGAAGAGCTATATATTTTACTATGATGCATCAGGTAATGGGCTGGGAGCAGTGTTGATTCAGGGTGATCGAGTTGTTGCATACGGGTCTCAGCAGTTGAAGCCACATGAGAGGAATTACCCGACGCATGATCTCGAGTTGGCTGCAGTTTTTCATGTGTTGCGCTGTTGGAGACATTATCTACTGGGAGATAATTTTGTGGTTTTCACGGACCATAAAAAACTCAAGTATATCTTTACTCAGCGTGACCTAAATCTGAGGCAGAGGGAGTGGGTCGAATTCCTACAGTCCTTCGATTTTGATCTTTCCTATACACCTGGTAAAGGTAATGTACTAGCTGATGCACTGTGCAGGAAGACTCAGATACAGGTGGTGTAGGAGGCCAACAGTGAGTGGAAGCTCATGGACTTGTTCTCTGAGATGCATCTAGAGGTGCACGACAGTCAGGGGCAGACTTATCTTTCCTCGTTAGCTGTGACATCTACCCTCATGGAGAGAGTAAGGATGAGACAGCTATCTGATTCATAAGTCCTAGTTCTATGGGAGTCGGTGGCAAGTGGGGACCCTTATTCTGGGTGGATGATAGGCATTTATGAGGTTTTGTGTTTCCATTGATGAGTGTGGGTTCCAGGGGATACACATGAGGAGCTGATGCGGGAGTTTCATGCTTCAGCTTGGGCAGTTCATCCAGAGGTTACCAAGATGTATCGTGACTTGAGACGTCTGTACTGGTGGCCGGGTATAAAGATAGATGTAGCTGGTTATGTTACGAGATGTTCCACCTATCAGCAGGTGAAGGCAGAGTATCAGAGACCAGCTAGACTGTTACAGTAGTTACCCATTCCGGAGTGGAAATGGGATGATTTCACGATGGATTTCATGACAGGATTGCCGAGGTCACCTCGTGGCAATGACACCGTGTGGGTTGTTGTGGACAGACTCATGAAGGTAGCTCACTTCTTGCCGATCAAGGAGAACTTTGGTATTGATGATCTTGGAAGGATATAAATCTGAGATATCATGCATCTTCATGGGGTCCCTCGTTATATCGTTTCAGATAGGGATTCCCGCTTTATGTCTCATTTCTGGAAGATTTTTCAAAGGGCACTAGGTACACAGGTGCTTCTGAGCACAACATATCACCCTCAGACAGATGGTCAGTTAGAGCGTACGATATAGGTGCTAGAGGACATGCTTCATGCATGCTTCCTAGACTTTGAGGGCTCTTGGTAGAAGCATATACCCTTATTTGAGTTTTCCTATAACAATTGCTTTCAGGCGACTATTGAGATGGCACCATACGAGGCTTTATATGGTAGGCCATTCCGATCACCTTTGTGCTGGTTAGAGGCAGGTAAGGCAGCTTTAATGGGATCACAGCTCATGCAAGAGACTTATGAGTAGGTCCAGTTGATTCAGAAGTGGATTGCTACCGCGTAGTCTCGTCAGCAGTCATATGCTGATCGCCGTACAAGACCTTTGGAGTTCGTGGTCGGGGATCAGGTTTTTCTACGTGTCTCGCCGAGGCTGTGATACAATCGGATCAGGAGAGAGGGTAAACTTTCACCGCGGTATGTGGGGCCATTTGAGATTCTGGAGTGAGTCGGTCGGGTTGCCTATCGGTTGCAGTTACCACAGTGGTACCAATCCATGCACGGCATCTTCCATGTGTCTCAATTGCATTGCTATCATTCAGACCCGTCTCATGTCTTTCAGTCTGAGGAGGTTGAGTTGGAATCAGATGTGTCCTTTGAGGAGCATCTGATTCGTATCGTTGACAAGAGCACGAAGGTTCTCCGAGGCTGGTCAGTTCCTCTCGTACCGGTGCTATGGCAGCATGGCCGAGTGCAGACGAAACCTGGGAGTGGGAGACCGACGTACATGCTTAGTGGCCGGAGTTTTTCACGGCTATATCTTTACCACCCTTGGAAGGTCAATTCGGGGATGAATTGCTATAAGGGGGGAAGTTTGTAAGAACTCGGTTCTTATTATGAGGTACGGGCTTCTTCTTTTTTCTTTTCCTTAAGTGTTTTTGAGAAAATATGGAAAATGGGGAAAAATCCAAAATTTTGGAACTACACGCCATGTACTTTTCCACACACCGTGTACGTCTGGCCATGTGGGATGAGTACACGGGGCGTGTAGCTATGTATGTGAAGAAGAGTGTAGGAACCGACTACACGCCGTGTAGTGGCCATTTACACGCCGTGTAGTCAGTCATTAGGCCAAAACAGTAAGGCGGTGGAGCAACCGCTAGCTGGGCGACAGTAAACGCCGTGTAGTCAGGAGTACATGTCAAGTACTCATGTCAATGGATGAACAGTGAGGCGGTGCCGCCAGAGGAATAGTTAAATGAAGTAAGTACACGCCGTGTACTTTGTTTTTTTTGCTCAAATGGGCAGTGTCCTCCCCTGTTCACAGGGAAGTCTTAGAACCATACGGGAGGAGCGGTAGGGGGAGGCCGAACCTTGGGAGATCCACCGATCGAGCACCGGGAATCCGATCCCGCTTCTGCCAATTGCATTGGAACCGCTCAGGTAAGCCCTATCTTCTGCTAGCATGTCGCTTAACAATTATACTCCTAATGGGAGTTATTTGAGGTTAATCGAGTTTCCTTCTTCGTCAGATCTGCATCGTTTTTGGGCGTTTCGGGAATCGACGTTCGTGTATAGTGCTCGTTGACTATAAGGTAGGTGGCTTGGTGTTTATTTTTACAACTCCTGTGTGTTTTGTGCGTTTTCATGCCACGGACCTATGTTGGGGTGTCGTGTGGATGATGCCGTAGCTATTTTAAATACCTAGATTTGAATAGGTGACTTAAATGTGATATTAAAATGATGGTTGGGACCGTTTCATGGATCCGGAACCACCTTGGGGGTGTGTTCCACTATTTATCCATTTGGCCAGGATACCCGAGGGTATGCCTTTAAAGTAGTAATTGTAGAATTTCCTAGAGAGGAATTTCTTGTTTACTGCTTGTTTATATGTTGGTCATGGCCCGGTTACTTATGCCTGAGGGCGGTGTTTTGCTATAGCCTGAGGGCGTGACTGTATTAGCATGAGGGAAACATTCTATTTTGCCTGAGGGAGACCTTTCATGCATGAGGGATTGAATTCTGTGCCTGAGGGTGACACTTCGTATGCCTGAGGGCGAGATTCTGATATGCCTGAGGGCAATGCCTGAGGGTGAGATTCTGTATAGCCTGATGGAAAGGTTCTGGTTGGCCTGAGGGCTTGGTGCCGTTGAGCATAGAATGTTACTAAATTGAAAGGTTAAATGAATGATTTAAATGGAAATATAACTGGTAAAGTTAGTTACCTTGTGTACTGCTTAGTTTATTGCATTTACTTTTTAAATACTATTGTTGCATGTTTACACCTAGTTGGTCACAGGCCTTTGGTGGGTGCCTACTGAGTTATATTTCTCACACCCTGTTTGGGTCATGCTTTTCGGCCCAAACAGATTACGTTTCTGTAGTTATATATAAGGGCAAGAGTCCTTATATAGGTACTTGAGTGCTGCTGAGGAGTAGGGGAGCATGGGACCGGGCTTAGGCTCGCGATGCTACCAGCTGTTTTGTTTCGTTTTTCTGTACTCTGTATTGTATTGTATTGTACTGCTGTGTGACATGTTCTGGCTATTTTCTTAGAACTTGTGGCATATTGTTTCTACATTTATATACTAGTTGGTTATATCTTTTTCAGTTGTTTATTCCAGTTATGTGTATGGTTTATTGCTTCTGCTATTGTTGTATGTTATTATTATATTCCGCTGCACTACACTTTGACAAATGAGGTCATTGTTTCCCCACTATCAGACCTGGGCCCTCGCTGCTAGTCGGTAGCCTCTGGCATTTGGGGAAATGTGCTTGAGGTCATGTGGCGAACCGAGTTCGGGGCACCCATTGAGTGGCACCCAGAACCGGGATGTTACACATTTCTTATCTTGTCATTTCACCATTATTTACATATAATTATTTTATTAGGGAATTATGTAACACCCCAGTATTTTGTAAAAAAATTCGAATGTTTTTAATGTTTTCCATTTTAGGAAATACAATATACACTCATTATATATAAAAGAAAATAAATTTGGAATTAATTTATATGAAAAACTAGGTTGATATTTCATTACATTAATTTTTGGGACTAGCATTTTGTATATGCAACACTGAGTTGGCATGAATTACATGCAAGAACATGTTTGGAGACTTCTAATGGAACACAAGCATTAAAACTAATTTTTAAAAACATTATAATTTTTTTTGTCAAAATAAACATTATTTGTGAATTAACAGGGTCCAAATATTCATTGGGTGATGTATCTTTATTTTCCTAAGAAGATTATTTTTTTTAATGAATAATGAAAAATACTGTATTTTAGTTAAAATGCATTTTGATTTAAATAATTATTGATATTAAATTAAATTTTAATTTAGTTTAAGAAGTATCAATAGATAAATATACATATATTAATCTAGTTTAGTTCATTAGAATATTATTTATATTAAAATTTTTTATTTAAATTTATTGAACTTTTGAATGTTTTTACATTCAAAAACCACTTTTTCTCCACATCTGTGGGATTAGAATTAAACTGAATCTACCCACTTCTATGATTTGAATTTTAAAAAATGGACATACACAATTTTAATTAAAATGATATTTTTAATCTAATAATATCAACTAATTTTTTTACCAAAAATGATAGTGATTGTGATTGAAATAAATCACAATGATTAAGTTAAAATTACGTCTAATTAGGGACTAAACCATATGATTAAGGGCCAAAATGACCTAGAAAATTATGTACAATCCATTTTCATTCAAAATATCAACTATATACCTATCTTTTTTAATTTAATGAGTTAGTTAGATACTATTCAATAAATGTTCTATATTTCATAAGTTAATTAAGGCAAATGACAAAAAAAATGAACCTTCCTCACCTTTAACATTTATAAATTTTTAGTCATGAAAAAAACATATTTTTAATTATACATATCCTTTTTGATTGTAAATAAGTTATTTTTATCTTATCAGTTTATCATTAATTATTAGAGATAATTTAGTTACATATAATTCTTATGAAACAACAATGAAGGGATTATGTAGTAAATAATTCTCTGAAATAAATGATAATATAAATATTAAAAGGGAAGTAAATTGGTTGAATTATTTTCATAAATTATTTTTTATATGAATATATCATGTTAGAAAAAATTTATGTTAATATATTTGGATTCCCCTATTTTTTTATAAATTTAATGAAGTAAAATTTAATAAATAATTGAAAAAGTGACAATAATTTTATTTTACAATAAATTGTATTTTATTAAATGATTTAAAATTAATTAAATTACTTAATTATTACAAGTAATATTAATGTTTTTAAAAATATAATGTATGATTCCTTTATATACCAATTGATCTTTTATAATTAACATATTTACACATAGATAGTGTAAACATTGATAGAATTGTTCAGATTAAAGTTGTGTTTCTGCGTGTTAAATGGGATAGTTTTGAAATTAATTTCCAAAAAACAAGGCATTATTATTTTCTAATTTTGATATTATAATTATAATTCAATGGGTATATTTTTATAATTTATATCACTTTAATTAATTTTGTATTATTAAATAAGTTATGTTAGAATAATAGATACTTTAATAAAAAAATGATAAATTTGGGGAATCATAGAAGTTAAGGATAAATATTTCAAAAATTCCATTAAATTTGTTTTTTGTAGAGTTATTTGGACCATGATTCACCATTAATCCATTATTTTTCATTTTTGAGACACAATAGGTTATATAAACCTCACATTAATGTATACCTTTAGGTATTTACAAGGTTTCCACTCCTCCCTTATAAAACCGCCTCCTCTCCTTCCACTTTTTCACACATCTCAAACTACCTAAGTTCGGCCACGAACATCACAATGTTATTACCAATATCCAAAAAATCCTCCAGGAATCCTCCATTTGGGATGAAATTGAACGAAGGAATCCCTTGGTTGAAAACCAAAAGTAGTTACCCAAAGAAGAGGTAACATATTTTCTCATGTTCCTTTATATTATTTTCATTATACACCAACTCTAATATCATTATTCAGGGATTATATAATAAACAATTTAGTTTAAATATAATTATTTGTTTTTATATTAAATATTAATCCTGAAATTTTACACACTTCCTTGTAATGCGTAATAAAATTATTGTTTATATGTTTGGAGAACTACCACCCACTAAATGATGATTGTTCGTTATTACCACTACCAACTTTCATGGCTGGTAATGATGATGTACTCTATGTTTATATATGATATATATGATACATATAATCTCTATAATCCTATTTAATTATTTTACAACCTATATTTTTATACATTCCATTTTGTGTAAATAAGGTAATTTAGTTTGAGGAAGTGTGAACTATCGCCCCCTCCAAGCGATGTAATTCATTTACACACTACATGGAATTTATTGAGGTTGTTTTTTGTGAAACTATATAATATATTTTAAATAATAATATTTTATGAATGAATTTATATAGATATATAAAATTATTTAATTTTCATTCTTTCATTCATTATGGTTATAAAACCGAAATACCATTCATGCTTATGTACGACCTACCCTCTCCATGAACGGTGAACTACATTTCATTATTATATTTTGTATTGATTATTATAATAAAAATATATTGAATATAAATGACATTTATATAATTTATTAAATTCTAGAAATCATGATATATGTATAAGGACCAAATATATAACAAATTACGACTCATGCAAAAAACACAAAAAATACTACCTGAAGTGTAACCTTAACATTAAGCTATTTACAAGATGAAAATATAAAGACATAATAAAATAATATATGGTATTATATATAATAATATGGTTTTATAAATGATATATAATAAAAATATTTATTATATATTAGGTGTTTATAAGTACATTGAGAGTCAAGATACAAAGTTATGGAATTTCATCTCACGTTCTATATCTGCTAGATACATTCCATGTTCACCACTCTTTTATTTTGTTTGGTGTATATAATACCCACGTGTTTATTATTTGATTATTTTTCCTCCATTAGAATAAATTTATTTAAAATTATATAGTTTTAAAAAGTTTCCAAAATTATTAGAAATTGTTCTCTCAATTTTCCTTCTTTGAGACACTTATTTTGGTTAATCAGTTGCATTCTTTTTCAAGGTGTATATACCTTCCTTTCAAATGATATATAATGAATTAATTTATTTTCATTTTATTTGAAGATTTTTTTAACTTAATTTTCTTAAATTTATATTATAATCCCATGTTACCTTGTGTTAAGTTTTTATTGAAACAATATCATCATTTAACTGGGTTGTTTATGATTATGGTTCCATTGATAAAATTTTATGATCAATGTCTCAAGAAAAATCAAGAATATTATTTTCCTATGTTTTTTAAATATGTATATCCATTTATTATTACCATGTTTATACAATTTTACATATTATAACTAATAAAATGTTCTCATGAAAATCAGAAATTATTTCTCCATGTAGTCAGAAATCTATGTTCTTTGAAAATAGTATTTTTTAAAATTTTTAATTTTTTTTATTTTCATATTTTTTAAATTATATTATAATATTTAGTTAAATGTTTTTAAAAAGTTTATATTTAATGAAAAATTTTTATATTATTTCAGGATTTATTAATATGTTTTAAAAACCATTTTTTATAAAGGGGGTTTTAAAAATGTTTTTAAGATTCCTCTATAGATTTTGAATGTATTTTTGAAGAAATAGTTTAAAAAAAATCAATTTTTTTTAATTTTATATTTTTTTAGAGAAAAAGTAGTTTTAAAAATTTTAAATCCTATTTTATAATTTTTAAATGAAAATTTATTTTAAAAGTGTTTCCATGTTACTTTTATATGTTTTCATACTAAAATATATTGAAAAATATTTCTAGAATTATGTCAATGTTTTCAATGAATTTTCTTTGAAAATAGTTTTCAAAAGGTTTTATGGATTAAAAATAAATTTTTAAAGGGGAAAGGATATTTCCCTCAATATATTATTTTAAAAAGAAAATTCAAATTTATTTTCCATCAATGTGGACATATGTTGATGTTATTCATTCCCTTCTGGGTAATGATCAAATGGTTCCACTAATATTATTCCATTAATGGTTTGTATTTTTATAGAATGAATATTATTAAACCCTTTTCTCTTTCATATGTTGTTTTTTATGAATCATGCCTCTTTTCATGGGTTATTTTATTTGAACGAATATGAAACCTGTCTCTTTTCCACAAGTTATAGTATTATTACATGTTTATGATACCCATTTAAATTAATTGGTTATGATATGACTGTTTATGATATTCTAGAACATGTAAGTATGATTAAATTATGAGATGGGTGGGACCTAAAACTGTATCCAATGAGTAATGATTTATATCTCATGAGATAGACTAATATGGTCTTGGGAGTGATCATTGAATACTAATATGGAAATGGTAGTGAACGATGACTACCAAGATAGTATGATTAGGGAACTTATAATACAAAGAAAGCCACGGGATTGAACCATTACTGCTAAGATGATACGAGAAGTAAACCCATTCTACCAAGATGGCCTTGGAAGTGATTCCTTTACTACTAAGTAAATAATTTTACATGGTTATGAGTCTTCCATAATTCCATGTCTTATTACTATGTTATGAACTCAAGGATTGTGTTATTTATTTATTTATGATTCTGGTTTTTTAGAAAACATAGATTTAAGAAATGATTCATGTTTTCGGACTTTGATATGAGGGGTATGATATTATAATGTTATGATCAGGTTCTCATATCCCTGTAATCATGTTTATGATTACATGATTCCATTTTTCCCCTTTTATGAGATGTTTAGATCACCCCTTTTTATGTTTCATTACCCAGGTTATGAATATATTTATTATGTAAGATGTTTCTAAGAGGGATGCTAGTCATGAAGAACATAGTGGTAGATAATGCAGATCTATTATGTACCACAATTTATGTTTCCTCGTTTCCAAAGGCACTAAACTAATACATTCTTATGGATTAAATTTGTGTAATTATTAATGTATTCCACAATATTTATGTAATGTCAATTTATGAAAAGTGATGGTCACTATTGTTGTTATTAGAGAGAATGTATAGTAATAATTTGGAAACTTGGATGATTAAATCTAGTGAGATCCCTATAAATATTTCTAATAATATTTCTAGGTGTGTAACTTAGAATAAGTATATGTATGATTTAACATGTTAAAAAATGTTTTATAATTTTGGAAGATGAAAAATTCAGTATATTTCTATCATTTAATCCATGTATTGATACTACAAGTTGTTGTGGCTATGGAACTATGGTAACTAGGTGGAGAAACTCTATCAAGGTTAGTTAGTATTGACTCTGTGTAACGTCGTACACGATAACGGGCTTTGCTACACATGAGTTTTGACCCTCCTGAGTGATATTATTAAGAAATTATAAAATACTTTATACACCATAATGAAGGATTAAATAGAATATTACTATGAATAAACTAGCATAGACCTAAGGTGTCATATATTAATGAAGTTTGATCCATGATTTAGGCATAATATAATTAATTTTTCATCATTTTATGGTATAACATTAAGAAAAATGATTCTCAAAATAATATTTCTGGTGATATTAAATTCTGAGAAGTACAAGGAAAACTGTTAACATTGAATTTTTCATATGGGGAAAGTATTTTCATTATGAAAATATATTTTCCATGTGAAAATATAAAAAATAGAAGCAGGAATATGTTTTTTCATTTGATTATACTTCTGAATTTAAAGAGACTACATACGAGATGTGAAAGGTATATATTGTCTTTCCAGTATTGTTTACATTAAATATAAGAAGAATTATAGAATTAAGGATTAATAACCCTAATACATGAATCATATTTCATATTATAGGAAATATGTATTAAGTAATAAGATGATGAAACCTAAATAATGGTTTAGGAATAATGTTGGATGAATAAAGTATATTTGTTTTAGAATTATTATGTTATATGAATCAGGAAATATATATGTATTTCTTGTATAAGTTTTTATTTTGGATTTAAAAGGACATTTCCACTAGTGATGAATCCATAGAAATGTGATTTTGTGGAAATTTTATAATTTCATTAAGGTGTTGTAACCCCTAATTTATTCGTGATGTTTAGATAATTATGTTTTAAATAAATATATGTAGGTTATGGATAAGTAAATTTGATGGTATTGATTACCTCAAAACTGATAATGTATTTTTTTAAAATGTATTCTATGATGATTAAATATTCTTGTATTTAAAGAATGAATCTATGAATATTTGGAATAATGATTCATGATCATTTTAAATAAGGGTGTTTCATAATTAAATTTATTACCATGCGTTATAAGAATATACAATGAAGATATTCATATATTTGGAATGTGACAACCAAAAGAATAGTATTTTTATATGGGGGATCAATGTTAAGTTAATATCATGAATTTTTTTATAATGTTTTTATTATAGTTTTTCATATGTATTATAAGGTTAACCACTTATGGAATGTTTAAGATAAAAAATTTATTAAGTCAGTATGATTAATGTGTAATTTCACTTTATGAGTATTTATGCATATTGTAAAATATATTCAAACAAGTTTTTATTGATGATAACTAAATACAAATGGGAAGGAATATCATGGATATCATGATCTATTAGTACTTTAGGAATGAATAATTCACCATCTATTTTGGATAAAGAGGTGATGTTGATCAAGGAACAATAAAGGTTGAGGTTTTCCTAAAATCCTTCAAGTATATATTTTCATTAATATTTTTCAACTTAAATAATAATGACCCTGACTCACAAAATATTATCAATAACCTTTATTTCAAATAAATTGGATGTTTTATTAGGTTATAAAAGATTTATATATTTGTAATTTTTAAATTTAATATTAACTTTTTCTCTATAACTCTCTATTAGAACGTGATGGTATGATTTATCTTCTTTGCATATGTTTTCACTTCCCGCCTATGTTCTCCAATGAGAGAATCTTATTATGAGATTCTTTGGAAAAATGTTTTAATTCCAATTTTTTTAATGGATTGTTAGTATTTATTTTTATGAAGATGATTTATATGTATGTAAATTTCAATTATTAAATCTTGGATAAAATAAATGAATTTGTAGGGTGATATTCATTTTAAGCGGGGTAAACTGTAACAAATTGATATTTTGTGAATATTTTTCTAATTAATTTAATCACTTTTATTTCACAAAATATAATATATAGTCTTTATATATATAATATATTTTTTTTATTTCATTATATTGACACAAAATTGATATTTAATTACATGAAACACTTAGATTGGAATTTTCTACACCCTAAACTGAGTTAGCATGCATTAATACAAGACCATGATTTACCAAATTTTTAGGGCGCAAGTATGTTAAAACTAATTCTATAGACCTATATACATTTTTATTTTCTATATAAAAATGATTATTTAATTTATAATTTAGAAATTATATTAGGGTTATTTTCCAGTATTTTTTCTGAGATGTTTCATTTTTCGATTAATAATGAAAAATACTATATTTTAGTTAACAAATACATTTTTGATAAAATAATAATTAATATTAAATTATAGTTTAATTTGGGTTTTGAAGTAAAAATATATCAATTTTACATACATTAATCCAATCATGGTCATTTGAATAATTTTTATATTGAAATTGGTTATAAAATATTATTGATCTTTTGAACGTTTGTTCCTCTAAAAACCCATTTTCTCGCCACGTCTCTGAGATTAGTGTTAAATTTAATCATAAAAAATATGTTATTTTAATTTTAAAAAATTAAAAATAGTTTTAATAATTATGATAATTATATTATAATAAGATAAACATAATATTTGACCAAAAAAATTATTGAATGTTATTGAAAATAATCATAGTGATTAATGGAAACATAAGATTAATTTGGGAGAAAACCTTACAAATAATGGAAATAATTACCTATATACATGTCCATAATCCATTAGAATCCCATATATATCGTATTCCCCAAAAATGAATCTATTTATACGACTTTGCTGGATTATATTCAATAAAGGTTCTTTATTTCGTATGTAATGTATGGAAAATAACTGAACATTACTTGCCTTAAATATTTATAAAAATATGATATATGAAAAAAAATATTTACGATTATACATATCCTTTTTATGAGTAAATGAGTTATTTTTTATCATAATTAATTATCAAAAATATATATATATAATTTAGTTACATAGAATTCTTATGAAATGCCAATATCGTAATTATTTAGATACTAATTAACTAAAATAAATGATACTATAAATATGAAAATTAAAGTAAATTGGTAGAATTATTATAATTAATTGTTTTTTTATGAATTAATCATTTAAAAAATAAATTAACTCAATATATGGGGATTCCAATATTGTATTGATATTTATTACATTAAAAAAAATAAATAATCTCAAAATTGACAATAATGTTATATCAAAATAAATGGGATTCCATTAAATGAATTAGAATTTAAAAATTTAAAAACATTGTTAAATTTTATTATAAAGTGTCAATAAATATTAACTATTTTACATTCATGGAATAATTTATGTTTTATAATGAACATATTTACCAATAGATAGTAAAAATACTATTAGAATTATCACGGTTGAAGGTGTGTTTTTTCATGTTACATGCCCTTGTTTAAAAATTAATTTCCAACACACATAATATATTTATCTTGTAAATTAGAAATCATAATTATATTAAAATGGGTATATTTTTTCTAAAATTTTTCACTATAATCTATTCTTACTGGTGAAATTACATATGATAGAATACAAGATAATTTAATAAAAACTAAAAGTATAAGATTTGGGAAACATATATGTTTAGTAACAAAATCATAAAAATAGGAATTTTTTTGTATTAGATTTTTTTTAATTAAGTATTAAACATTACAACATTATTTTTCCAATTTTCAGTCACAATAAGTAAATTATACCGCTCATTAATACATTACATTTGGTATTTACAAGACTGCACTCCCCCACTATAAAAGGCCTCATCACCTCCAACAACTTAAAACCTCTCATCCCACATAGGATAGGGAAATATGTTTCCAAGACAATTCTTAACATACCTCCCTTCATATATGAATCATACCTTTATGTATAAATTATCCCAAATAATCCCTTAAGTGAAAACGAAAATGATTTACCCAAAGAATAGGTTACACACTTTCTCAAGATACTTTATTGAATTTTAATTTTTCACCCCATACACTATCTTTATTTCATGATTATATAATAAAAAAATTATCCTTAATATACTGGTATGTTTTTATATTTTGGGTTCTACCTACACTTAAACACAATTCCATCTAATTGGTAATGAACTGGCCATTTATGTGTGGAGAATTACCGCCTAAAAAAACGACGTTTGTTCACTTCTCTTATACCACATTTATTGGTTGATAATTTTGGTGGAAAATATATTTATATATGATATATATGATACATATTATTCCTTTAATATATTTTAGTTATTTTCAGGGAAAATATCTTTATACTTTCCATTTTTTGTAAATATGATACTTTCATTTGAGGAAGGGTGTACAACCACCCCCTCAAAAGAATATGATTCGTTCACACAATATATAGAATTTTTTAAGGATATTTTTAGTGATATTATATTATATATATGACATAATAATTAAATTATAATATATAATATACATATACACATATATGTCATTTTCGTTCTTTCTTTCAACATGACCATGAAATGGAAACCGTGTGAATTCGTACGCACGACCAACCATCTCCATGAATGGTGTATTCCATTTCATAATTATATATTATATTAAATATTATAATACACATATATTTAGTATACATGATATTTATGTCGTTTTTTACATTGTATAAATCATTATATATGTATAACGACAAAATATATGACAAATTATGACATATACGAAAAACAAAGTGAATATTACCTAAAGAGTTAACAAAGCTTGAAAGAATTAACAAGTGGGTAATGTAATCTTATAATAAAACCATATATGATACTATATATAATAATATTTTTCTGAAAAATATTTATAATAAACATATATTTATTATAAAATAGTTTTCAATAAGTATAATGAAAGACAAGACATAAGGTACAAGGATTTCATATCACTTTTTATATCCATGAGATACTCACCATGTTCAACACTCTTATATTTTGTGTGGTGTATAAACTAAAAAATAATTAATTACATGATTATTACTATCCAATATATAATCTTAATTTTAGTTTATTTTTGTTAAGAAATTTACAACATTTGTAAGATAGTTTTGTCTCAATTATCATTCTTTGAGATAAATGTATTTCTTATGTACCTATATTATGTTTCGAGGTGTATTTACCTCCATTTGACATGTTATTTAAGTAATATTTTTGTTATATTTATATTTTAAGATTAATTTCATTTCATTTTCTAACATGGAGAGTCTGATCTCATGTTACCATGTTGTATGTCTTTTTAGAGGTAATCTCGTTATTTATCGAGGATCTTTATAATTAATCTTCCATTGATGAAATATTAGGAACCATCTCTCAAG
Organism: Viscum album; assembly: GCA_963277665.1. Lineage (NCBI taxonomy): Eukaryota > Viridiplantae > Streptophyta > Magnoliopsida > Santalales > Viscaceae > Viscum > Viscum album. Next base: position 594,958,617 of record OY728135.1, on the reverse strand, counting down.
AACATTCCTAATTTTTATTATATCTTATTTATACAAAATATATCTATTTATTACAACACTTTTACTCTATTTTATACTTAAGAGTACTAATAATTGTTTCTGATGAATATCCAATATCATTTCTACTTTTAGTCAGAAATCTTTATTCTTTCATAACCATGTTTTATAAAAAAAATTAATGTTTTTTCCATTCAAAAACTACATTATGTTATTTTGAAATGTTTCCTTATTTGTTTAAAAAGGGGTATTTTATAATAATATTATTTAAATGATTCCAATATTTCTATGTATGTTTTCATCAACATTGTCTATAAAAATATTTTAATGTTTTTCCATATTCCATTGGATATTTTAAAATTATTTTAAATTAAATGGTATTTAAAATGATTTCAAGATTTTATAATATATTATCAAATTATTTTAAGAGAAAATTGTTTTTTAAATTTTTGGAATATAATTTAATATGTTTTCAAGGAAAATGGATTTCAAAATATTTTCAATAAATTTTCTTTATTTTCGTGGAAAAAAATTTTCAAAATGAATATAATATTTCTTTTAATATTTTCAATGTATTTTATATAAACCGGGTTACAATAGTTTTTATGTTTTAAAATAAAATTTTAAGGAAGAAAGAATATTTTCCTAAATAATTTTTTTAAAAATATATTGAAAAATTATTTTCCAACTAAGATAAAATCCATTAGTTTCACTCATAACCTTATGGAAAATGATCTAATGGTTGAAATCATATTATTTCTTGAACGGATTATTTTTTTTATGGAATGGTGTTTATGAAAACCATTTCTCTCTCATGGGTTATATTGTATTGAAATGTGCTTCATTTCATGGGTTATTTTTTGTTGAATGATTACGAAACCTATATCTTTTATATAGATTTTAATATGAATACATTTTTATGATACCCATTTCAATTAATTGGCTACGATATGATTTTTTATGATCCTATGAAACATGTATGTATAGTTTCATTGTGATATGGGTTTGAACTAAATCTCCCTCCAATATATTGGATAACGATATAAATATCACGAGATATACTTAGATGTTTTTGGTAGTAAACCATTACTACTAAGATGTGTAGGGGAGTGAACCATGACTATGAAGATGGTATACAGAGTGTACTCACACTTCTAAAATGGCCATGAGAGAGAACCATGGCTACAGAAATGATATGGGAAGTGAACTTGAATAACCAAGATGGCCTTGGAAGTGATGTCTTGTCTACTATGGAAATAATTTTCCATGATTATGTGTCTTCCACAATTCCAATTATTATTTTTATGTTATACTTTCATGGATTATATTATTTATTTCCTTATGATTTATATCTTATTAAAAACCTATATTTATTCCATTGATTCATTTTTATGTTTTTTGATATATGGTGTATGATAGTATAATGTTATGATCACATTCTCAAACCCCTATGCTCATGTTTATACAAACATTTCCCTTTAATTACCCTTGTTGAACATCTTAGCTCACACCTTTTATGTTTCATTCCCAATTTAATGATATATGTATTAAATATACTATATATAATAATAGTTCTAGTCATGAAGTTCGTGATGGAATATAATATAGATGACTTATATACCAATGATTAGGTATTTGTGCTTCCAAATTCACTAAAATAATATGGGTATTGGGCATCAATTTTTGTAATGTTTAATGTGTTCTTAAAAATTTATTTAATGTCAATGTATGATAATTAAGGGTCTCTATAGTTGCTTTAAAAGTGATGTTTTAGTCAAATTTGGAATCTATTATGATAAAATATTAGTGAGATACCTAGTAATATTTCTAAATATATGTATAGTAATGCCTCTAAGGATATGTATAAGGATGAATTAGGTTTATTAAAATGTTTTAGAATTTGTTTAATGGATCCATTGAGTACGTTCCTCTGATTATATACCCATCCAGACACTACAACTAGATAGGGATCTATCAGAGAGGTACCTAGGGGTAAAAAATCCAACACGGTGTGTCAGGCCTGACTCGTTGTAACAATGTTCATGACAACAATCCTTCCTACACACCTAGTTTGACACTCATAAAAGATTTGATTTAGGAATCCCTAAACTCTTGATGATCCATCATGAATGAATTAATTATATGTTCACTATTATTAACCTAGGATAAAACTGATGTTTCATATAATGACGAAGTATAATCCATGATTTAGGCATCCTATGAAGAATATTTCATGATTATATGGTATCCCATTATGATAAATGTTTCTGACTCTTTAATTTTTTGTTTTTGTAAATTTATAGTACTAGAAAAAACATAGTTAACATTGAATTATTCATATGTAGAAAGTAAGGAAATTATTAAAATAGATTTCCCAAGTGGGAATATCATAAATAGAATCAGGAATGTGGTATGAGTTTTTTATACATCCAATGGTATTGAAACTACAAACATCATTTGATTGGTTTGTGATGTTTTTTCATTATTTTTTACATTAAACATATGAAGAATGATTGTGTTACGGTTGAGGTTCCTTAAAACATGACTAATAATTCATATTCTAGGAAACTGATATTGTGGAATACATGGATAAATCCAGAGTGATGGTCTATGAATAAGGTTGGATGAATGAAGTATCTATGTTTTTTAATTCAAGCATTATGTTATAAGAATCATGAAATATATAATTATTTCTAGTATATGTTTTCACAAACAATTGAAATAGACATGTTTAATGGTGATAAAGACATAGAAATGTGATTTCATAGAAAGGTGATATTTTGATAAAGGGATGGTGACCCTTAATTTATTCCTAACATTGAGATAATGATGTTTGGATAAAGATATATTGGTTATGTATAAGTAAATTTGATGGTATTGATGACCATATAATTGATAAAATATTTTGGGAAAAGTGTTTTATGAAGTTTAAAGGTAATTGGAATTGATGAAGATTTCCATTAATATTTGAAATAATGATACATGCATATTTTTAATAAAGATATATTGTAATACATGTTATTACAATGTTTTATGTGAATATAGGATGGGGATATTCACATGTTTGTAATGTAAAATAAAAATAAAAATTTTGTTATATGGGGGATCAATGTTAAGATAATTTTATGCATTTATTTATAATGATTTTTATTTTCATATTTCAGAAGGTTTGTATGGTTATCCGTTTATGGAAAATTTAATTTAAACTTTAGATGAATTATCTAATATTTAAGTGTTATCTCATCAAAATAGTGTTTATGCATATTGGATGACCCATCATAACAACTTTTTATTAATGGTAACTAATGAAGAATGGGACGAAATATCATGGATATCATGATACGGTTTTACATTATGATTGAAAAATTCACCTTCATATCTGGGGAAAGAGGTGATGTTTATCATGGAAAAATAAAGGGTGATGTTTTCCGGAAAACTTGTAGGAATATATTTTCCTAAAAATTCATCATCTTTAGGGAATAGTATCTTGAAAAAAATTATATCCTAGTACCTTCATTTCAAATGAATCAAATAGTCTCTTAGGTCATCACATATTTTTTTATTGTTAGCATTCTACTGATGTTTTTCTATATCACTCTCCATTAGAATGTTATTGTAATATTTCACTTATATGTCTATGTTTTCACAATCTACATATGCTCTCCTATGTTGGAAGTTAGTTATCAGTTACTTTGGGTAACCGTTATGATTTAAAAATTATTTTTTTCAAGGGAGTTTAGTTTTTATTTTATTTATCTGGGATTCTATTAAAAGAACTTTCAAGTATTAATCTTTTGATTATCCAGATGAATTTTGAGGGAGAAATTATTTTTAAGTGGTGTATAATGTAACCCATGAGATTTTGTGAATATTTATGAATTAATTTAATATTTTTCATTTCATGAAACAATGTACATAAAATGTATATATGTCTAAATATAAATAATTTTTTTTTCTTTTGTTATATGAAAAAATGTTGATCTTGCATTACATGTAACACTTAGATTGTTTTACGATACATGTAACACAATGTTATGATGGGTTACTTACAAGACTGATTGTTACCAGCTTTTAGTGGTTCTCCCAGGGAGAAAATAATTATTTAGACCTTTATAATATTTTTTTTCAAAAAAATAATTTTTTAAATTTGAATTTTTAAATTATCTCATGATGAATTTTTTTTATTTTTCTGACATGTTTTATTTTTTTAAGAATTGTGATAAATAATGTATTTTATTAAAACAAAGCATTTTTATTTTCATAACACATAATAAGAAATGATATTTTAATTCGTTTTAATATGTCACAATAGATGAATTATAGTTATATTAATCCAATGTATTTCACTGTAATATATTTTGTATTGAAATTGGTTTTAAAAACATGATGAAAATTTTAACATTTTTACATTAAAACCTCTCTTCCTCCCCATGTCTGTAGGATTAGCGTTAAAATTATTATAGTTATATCTATGATTTGAATATGAAAAATAGAAATACACAGTTATAATTATGTTATAAGTATGATATTTTTATTCTAATGAGATAAAATTAATTTTGGACCAAAAATATTAGTGAAGGTGAATGAATTTAATCACATTGATAAAGGTAAAGTTAACATTAAGTAGGGACATATCCATAAACATTAGTACCAAAATAACCTATAATATTATCCAAATTCCATTATCTTACCATATTTACACTATTGCCTTTAATTTTTATAATTTTATGATTAAGTCAGATACCATTCAATAAATGTTCCCTATTTCATAAGATATGTATGGAAAAAAAATACAAAAAGGGAATTTCCTTACCATTAACATTTATAAAACATTCAGATATGGGAAAAAATTAATATACATATCTATTTGAATAGAAAATGGGATATTTTTATTATAATTACTTTTCAATAAATTTTATATATATTCTATTTACATATGATTATTATGAAATGCCAACATAGTTTTTATTTAGTTAATAATTATTTAAAATAAATGATACTATATATATTAAAAGTGAATTAGATTTCTTTAATTATTGTAAGTAGTTAATTTTTTAAATGAATATTTAATTTTAATAAGATTTTTACTTAATATATTTGGATTCCAATTTTTTTTGGTATTTATTAAGTTAAAATTAAATAAATAGTGTCAAAATTGATTATAACATTATTTTACAATAAATTGTAGTTTATTACATGATTTATTTTATAAATAAACTTACATTCTTCTAAGTTATTTTAAAGTGTTAATAAATATTAATTATGGTCCATTCATGGACCAATTCATATATTATAATTAACGTATTGACCCATATATAGTAAAAACATTGTTAGTAATTTCCTTATTAATGAAATATTTTTGGGTGTTACATGGGCTTGTTTAAAAATTAATTTCCAACACACATGGTATTATTACATTGTAAATCAAAAAATATATTTATAATTTAGTGTGTATATTTTTTCTTAAAAATAACACTATAATATTAGTATTAATGGTTAAATTATGTATGTTATACTACTAGATACATTAATAAAAATGAAAATGACTAAATTTTGGAATCTTATAAGTTACAAAAAATTATTATGAAAATAAAATTATTTTTTTATTGGTGTAGATTTTGTTTTGACCATGATTCATCATTACACTATTTTTATCTATTTTAGAGGGACATTATATAAGGGATACCTCCCAATAACGTATACCTTTGGGTATTTACCAGAGTGCCACTCCTCCTCTACTATAAGAAGGATTCCTTTCTCCGACATCTTCACACCTCCCAAACCACTTATATTTGGCCAAGATCTACCCAGTCCAAAGGCAATCCTTGATCAAAACCTCTTTCCCATTTATATGTGTTATAAAAAATAGAAAACTAGTAAAAAAATACCTCTTAAACTATTCCAGTTAGTAAACATACAAACGAGAGTTCATGAGAATATAATGTATTATTTTGCCTAAGCACAATAGATATTGTGTACATATAAAAATAGTATAACAACACATTTCTCAAAATAAACCGTTAAATGATATAGAAAATGTGTAGATCTAAGAGGAATAAATGATTCTCAATCTAGATATCTTTATAAGTATAGAGGTCCTTGAATTTTTCAAATGAAGGATCTCGATAAGATTTTTAAAAAAACTATAGTAAAATAATGTATCATATACTATAAAATTATTCATCTATTTTTAGTCTATAGATGTCCAAAAAGATCATCCATGTGGTGAGTTGTTATTTTTTAAGTTCAGTATATTAATCATCTTTTTCTAAAGTATATTATACACTTTTAGACCTCAATCCACCACTTCCTATATTGAACAACGATGTTCATCGCAATTTATATCACCCAAGGTCTAATTATCTATTGAATAATAATAATAATAAAGATAGCATGGATCCTCATATAGTGAACTAAATCACGATCTCTAAATATTTTTCATCAATAAATTTATGGATTTTTTAGGATTGATTATTAAAAAATCCACATTAGCTTGTATGCAACCAATCCTTTAAACATGCCATTGGAGAAATTAAATTGAATGAGAGTCAGTAAAAAATTCCACCATACTTGTTGGAATCCTCTAGTTTTAATGATAAAAAATGATGTTTTAGTATGTTTGATAAACATTAATTATGGCCAAGTATGTTTAATTATTTTTACATACAATATTAATCTATTCTGTTAGTTTTTCACTACGTAAAATAGGTTAGAAAACTTTCACTATGTATGACCTACCGAAAGCAGAACTACTGTGAAGAGAAACTACTATCATAAAGACATACTAATATCAGAGTTAACATCAAGTTGACCTATATATAGAGTGATTGAGTTATTAATGGTATGATTCCCCATCATCTCTAGCTACTGATATAATGATTCAAAAATGTTTATAATTATCTCAAAGTATAATCGATCGAAAGATGACCTGACATAAAGAGGACCAACCGTTAGAATGACCTACCGATAGTTGAGTCTCCGTCAAGTTGACCGACTGACAGAGTGACGTACAAATCCTGACTAACTCTTCCTGAGCTATTGATCCTGAGGCATAGTCATTCCGTTTTCATTTAAATTAAAAACTAATTATAACGATGATATTTATGAAACATAGTACCATTATATATTTTTATTGACTTTTTCTGCCATTTGTAGAAAACATTAATATCGATGTTAGAATATGTGGTATGATGTACCAGCACACGATTAGGATCATGATTATTTTATACCCTATAGTGTATAAAGTAATAACCTAATCCAAAAATAGAAATAGAGATGGATATATATATATATATATATGAATTTGTGAATCCCAAAAAACACACATGATGAACTGCGTACTATTCATACATGAATACATTGATAATAACTAAAATTGAATAACATATATAGTATTAGACAAAATGAGGAGAATATTCATCAAACACATCCTTACCACACAAGAAGATGAAGATTAAATCTCTCACAATACTGTATATTGTTGTAATTTCCAAAAATCGACTCATGCTACATTTCAACACAAAATTAAGGAGTAGTGAGAAACATTAATAACACACAAATAATTCTAACTCTTATTTCATTGTTTATACTCTGGTTGGGTAATGTTTTATATTTGGAGTAGTGTTTGATTTTCTTTATTATGAACACACACTGACTAATGGTCCAAACTAGAAGATACATTGATATATTCTCGACCCTAAATTATTACACATTACACTACCACAGATAATAGTGGAAGTGGTCCTTCTGTGTATTTTTTTAATTTATACTCTCAAGAAAACTATGTATGAGGTCTAGTTGACATGAATAGTTGTGTATGCAATCGTGTACCCCAATAAGGGGCATGAATCATTTTTATTTATATAAACTACTTGGTGGAAGGTGATCACCATGTAGAGAGGAATATGTCTCACATTGACACTAAACCTCTTGTTTTAAATATTTTTATCATTTGAATGTTATATTTTCACTATCTTATCAGAATACTCTACATCACATTGATGATTAATCATATATGGTTTTTTCATTAGAATTTGGTTCAGTAGATTTATTTTAAAAGTTAAAATAATAATCCAAATTTACATAAATACAAACTAATCAATATTTTGGAAATCTTCCAACCAATCAACCCATTTATAAAGAAACTAGTTTGGTTAACTAGGATTTTTTATTTCAAGTTGGCGAAATTTTTAATAAATATAATAGATATAAATATTATTAGTAACTCAATTAACAACCTATTTAGTGTCTAACTATGACTAATATTTCTTATCAAAGGATTAACATAATTTTTTAAAATATATTTTCTATTGTGATTTTAGCTGTGATTTTAAAGATGTTAAAATTTTGTCATTTCAAATAAAATTAATCGATTTTTTTTAAATCGACTATAAATATGATGTTTTTTCTACCAATATGCCTCACTATTTTAGTGGCACAAACCATGCTCAGTGGAAACTCAAAATAAAGATAAATTTAGTATCATGGGTTTTGAAATATGATCATCTATAGTTGATGAATATAAGATTACTAATACTACTAGAAACACATGGAATGATTCCACGGAGGTGGCCTATAAAAATAATTGAAAATATATGAATGAATTATACTATTATATAAGAAATAATTAATTTAATATAATTTTTTCATTTAAAACAGTTTTTAAAATTTGGGATACTTTAGCTGATTCACATGAAGCAACCACTGATGTTATGGAAATGTGGTTTAACATATATACCGTTAAATATGATAATTTCACAATGAAACATACTAAGACTATTTATGTAATGTATCTCAAGTTAAAAAATATTGTGAATACAATGATCTCATTGGGAAAGACACTCACTACAAAATAACATATCATGAGGATATTGACATGTCTTTTAGAATGGTGTAAAGAGACCTCAATATCCATTAGATAATCTCTTTAAAATGATTAAATACCTATAAAAGGGAATATAGGTATGATAATGATGTATGAGTATGAACCAAAATTAAAGAGATAATAAGATGATGAACGTAAAAAAAGTTAGTTGATTTCAAATCCAATGAATCCAAATAAAAGGGGAAAATTCATGTTTATGTTGAATGTTCCTATAGTGAAGACACACCAATTTATAGTTATGAGTAAATTGATCAAATATATAGGAGATTTAAATAGTTTTATATAATGTTGAAGTTCTTCAAAAACCGTGCAATAATGGGAAATATGAAAATAATTGAAATTGGAAAAAGACTACAAAATAAATGATAATACCAATGAGATTTACTGCATTGAATTAAAAAAATGGGATATGTGAAGGATGAATCTACCAAACCAATGTACAATAAAAATTAGGAGAATAATTATAAGAAGTAGAAGAAATATTTGAAGGCTACCTAGAGTGATTTTGAGGACAACTTCAGTGAATCAGATTCATCTCATGATGAAAAGGACAGTAAATTAAACATATGATTCATGACCACTAAATTTTAGTTAAACCTATCATCTCCTGTATGAAAATATTAATATTGTAGAGATGAATCTGATTCTGACTATAATGAAAATATGAACAATGAGGAAATGTTGGAATATTGTAAAATACTTGAGTATTTGTTTCATTAGTTGAATGATTAATATAAAACTCAGAAAAAATGAATTCTCTTTTTAAAACCAATAGGTCTAAACATACTACAGAAATAAAAAATAATTCTCATCTACTCAATGGAAATATAGAACATAATCTTTCTAATTAGAAATTAGTTATGGTTTTATTCAGATATACCATCTTTAAATATACCATAATTAAAATAATTTGAAATTTTTTTCATCTAATTATACTATATTAATTGATTATCAACCTGGGAAAATAAATTTTATTAAAACTAATTTTTTGTCTAATTTTAAGAAATCTGGTTTAATTCCCAAATCATGAAAATTTTCAACAAGATTATGTAGTGGAAAATATTTTACTACTTCTAGTCAATATAGTCCTAATAGAGATTATTTTTATAATACATCTCATACTATTTGTAGGAAACCCATGAAGAAAGTGTGTATTTCTAAAGCATTCATTTCTAATGTTACTGAACCCAAGAAACTCTGGGTACCAGTGTTCCTTCTTGTTTAAAGTATTTCTTTAGGAAAGTTGCATAAAGTATTATTTTAAGATATTATGGGTATTGGAAAGTGGATTTTCAAGACACATGAAATAAGGGTAATCTAGTTTATATAATATTATTAATATTCATGGTTTACATGTCACCTTTGGTGACTATAAAAATGGAAAAAATAATCGTCCATGGTCAAATCGATAAAACTATTCCAATTTTAATTTTGATGTTCTTTTTTATGGTCAAGAGTGATAATATTCAAATCATTTCATAACTATGTGACGATGGACTTCATGTTAAAATTTAAAATGAAACTAGTAATGTTATCAATTCGAAAAAATATTTGGTATTTACTACTTTTAGAAATGGCAATTTATTTATCATTAATTTGGAATCATTATATTATTAGAATCATTCATACTTAAGTGACTTTCCTAAAGAGTCTTGGATCTGGCATAGAATATTAGGCCACTATAATGTTTACTCTATTAGAAATATGTCTACAAAATGATTATTCAAGATTCATCCTAAACTAATGTTTCCAAGTGATAATGTTTGTATTCCTTCTAAAAATTAAAACATTAGTAAATATCATTCGAACCAAAGAATTAATTTTCAACTTCTCAACCTATTAAGTCGGTTTATATGGATGTTTTTTTACCTTCTAAAGTTTCTTGTTTAAATTGGGTGTACTAGGTCCATTTTCTTGTAGATGGATTCTCTAGGTATTCATAGACTTTCGTTTTAGCCTAAACAAGTGATTCTTATTCTTATTTCATCAATTATTCCAAGTCAGTAGAAAACAAAGTGGACATGGAATCAAATCTATAAGAATTGATCATGTTCATGAGTTTGAAAATCATTAATTTCAATATTTTTTTACTCAAAATAGTTATATTCATAACTTCCTTTCCCCTAGGACAACCCAGATGAATGGAATTGTAGAAAGGAGAAATAGAACCTTAAAAGTAATTTTTCGGACTATGATTAATGAATATGATCTACCTATTTATTTTTTGGAAGAATCTATCAATGCATATTGTCATATAATCAATATATTTTTAATTATACCTATCCTAAAGAAGACCCATTATGATTTGTGGAATAATTGGAAATCGATGGTTAATTACGTGAAAGTCTTTGGTTGTAATGACTTTATTCTCAATGAAAAATATTATCTAGAAAAATTTACTCCAACATTGATGACTGTATTTTCCTATATTATTCAATAGCTAGTAAAGAGTATAGATTCATTAATAAGAGAACTATGTGTGTAGAAAAATATGTGCATGTGATATTTGATGAGACATATGCATACGAGTTCAAACACTCCTTAGAAAATCTTGAGGACTATATATCGAATCTAGATATAAATCCTAAAGCTTATGATCATGATATTAATGAAGAATAAGAATCTGGTTATGGAAACTCTCTAGATTTTAAAAATTAACCCTAACTTAAAGATGAGCCTAAGGTAACCAACCCTTCATTGTAAAGATTAATTAGAACCCTTAAAAATGATAATTTTCATTATTTAGTGGGAGAAATAGATAAGGGGACATAGAATAGAGCTTCTCTGAGAAACCAGGTTGAACATCATGTCTTTTTATCACTGCTCAAACCTAAAAACATCAATGATGCAATTAGTGATGAATTTTGGATGATGGTTATGTAAGAATAATTATACCAGATTGAAATAAAAAAATTATGGAAATGAATTGATAGACACAATGTCACCTTGATAATTGGTACTAAGTGGGTGTTTGGAAACAAAGAGGATTAAGATGGTACTATAGTATAAATTTAATCCAGACTAGTTTCACAAGGTTATAGTAAAGAAGAATTAATAGGTTATGAAGAAACCTTTAAACATGTGGCCAGAATTGATGCCATTAAAACAATTCTAGCTTATATAGAACGTATTAACATCAAACATTATAAAATGGATGTCAAAATTTCATTCCTAAATTTCAATAAAATTGATGTTTTTTTATTTAATAACCCCCTGGTTTTTCAAATCCTCATTTTCCAAATCATATATTAAAATTAAAAAAGCTTTTTATGGTTTAAAACAGTCCCCAAGAGCATGGTATGATAAGATCAACACTTTTCTTATGTGTTTAATTTTTAAAAATGATTCAAATTGAGTTTGATATGATTTTAATGGGTGAAATAAAAATACATCTTGGATATCAAATGATTTAAAATTAAAAGGTATAATTTTGAATATATGTAAACAAACTAATGATCTTTTAAAGAATTTTAATTTGGATAGTACTAAAAGTAGTGATACTCATTTTAGTACCACCTATAAATTGAATCTTGATTAAAATGAAACATTATTAGATGAAACCAATTATAGAGGTATTATTGTAATTCTTCTTTAGATGAATTCTATTCGACTTGATATTATGTTTATTGTTTTCATGTGTTCTCATTTTCAAGAAAATTTTAATGATTCCCATCTACTAACTATTAAAAGAATTTTTAAATACCTCAAATATACTAACAACATAGGATTTATTAATTTTTGAGTATAACCATTTGACTTAGTTATTTATTCTTATGATGACTTTGGAGGTTTCAATGTAGATAGAAAAAGAACCGTTGGAACATGTCACTTGTTTGAAAAATATCTAGTCTCATGGTGTAGTAAGAAACAACATTCTATTGAATTATCTAATGGTGAAGCTAAATACATTGCCTCTAGTAGTTCTTTTGCTCAATTTTTTTGGATGAAACACACCTTACTTGACTATGGCTATCAATTTAGGCATACCCTATAAACTGTGATAACATGGGATTTATTAACATCTCTAGGAATATGGTTTCTCATTCAAGAACAAATAAATGTTGATGTAATACATCACTTCTTGATATATATTTATCCAAAAGGTGATATACCTATATAATCCACTAGTAGTTTACATCAACTTATTTATATCATTATTAAGAATCTAAATAGTTAATGAGTGAGTCAAATCAGACATAGGGTAAGGATGATCAATTTTGAGTGACTAACTATTGATGACTCGTGGTTTATGACTCACTATTGTGTATCACCATTTGTGTATCACCATTTTGTATCATCATAGGTGACTCACCATTGATGTTTCAACGTTAATGTCACTTTATTGTGTCTCATTGTTGATGACTCACCATTAATGTGTCATATTTTATGTCTCTATGTTGTGTCTCACTATTGTTGACTCACCATTGATGTCTCATCATTTATGTTTGTCCATTGTGTCTCACCATTGATGAATCACTATTAATGTTTCACCATTGGTGTCTCCCCATTATGTCTCACTATTGATGTCTCACTGTTGTCGTCTCAGCATTGATTTATCACCATTGACGACTCACCGAAAAGATTCATCAATGTGTCACACCATTATGTACATTGTTATTTATTTTTATTTCTGGAATTTAATACATCACTGCTTTATTTATTTCATTTTATTTTAATATCAATTTCTTAAATTTTGATATCTAAATCTCTAAATGATAAAACTCAAATCGATTAAACATAATTGATCACTCTCACACTCCTCTAGAATTCTTCTCTCCCAAACAAATTCTCTTATCATTTGAAATGAAACCATAAAATCTCTATAATGGATCAAGTAAAGTGTGTCTCTTAGAAGTGTGTGGATGAGTCACATCCTTCTAAGAAGTAGAAATTTGAATCCAATAATCTTATAACAAAACCTATCCACCTCAAACACACAAGTTGGATCATCACTCCCAAAAAACCAGATCATTCTGAATAGTTAATGTCATCTGTGTAGCTTGTACAAAACACGTTATATGAATAAGGGTTGTTGGAGTGGTTCTCCAACAACACGAGACACTTTTATCCTAATAATGTGAATAAAATTTATTTTCAAGAATAATTTATTCTTGGAGGATCTGAATAGTTTTGTAGTAAGACTTGGATAAATGGTGAAGGCATTTCCTTTTCATCAAAGTAGTTTTCTGAATTCCTGAATGTACCCCATTCATTTATTATTAATGATTTCCATGAAATACACCACCGAATAGTCAAATTTTCATTTTTGAGGAATCATTTACATATCATATTTTAAATATATTTTCTACAATACCAGTGTAAATAGGTTAATGGTCAATACATATTATTGGTCAAGTTTATCCAGTACCTGTTATGTTCAAGAAAAAGGGATTTTTCCTCTCTCAAATATCAAAGTTTTTATTTGATGTATCTGATAAAAAGGGGAACAATGTTAACATGTGTAGGTATTTAGTGGTGAATATGAATAAAATGTTGAAACCTCAATCCAACTCAATTTCAATGTTTATCAATTTTTTTCTACAATGTAGAAAGTCAAAGGTCTGGTGAGTGATGATGAAAAAGCAGTAACTGATTGGGATGGTTTTTATAATACAAAGAACATTTTATAGAGTATTAAGATAAATTGGAATCCAAGAAAGAAAATATATATTGAATAAAATGATAAGATTTATGAGTAATTCAATCATGTTGAGAACCCCTCAAGGAAAAGAGACATGGTTGATCCTTGTGAAGGACCAGATGAAGTTGATGAGTGTTGTGATAATTAATAAGAAGGAACTATATAAAATTAGGGATAATAATCTCATATTGAAGATAGAGCTTGCACATATATTAATGTAAGTCCAAAAAATAAAACCTATGGACCTCGTATCCCTCCTAAGCCTCTTCCTACATAACAACCTCTCCTGTTAGATGATGATGATGAATAGATTGGAGAATTAGAAAATGTTGAATATTACATTAAAAGTTGAAGTGAAGGAGATGAAAAGTATAATAATAGAGAATGTAAAAAAGATAAATAATAAATGGATGATAGTGATGAAGAGGAAGAAAATTAAGATGAAGGAGAATAATCTAGTGATGAAAATTCAGATGATGAAAATGTTGAGGAATAAATGTTGCTGGATATTTTGATCTTATTCTAGATGCTATCGAGCCTTTACATCATAATGATACTCTATTTATTTAATAGGAGTATGTCTTGGAATCTCATAAATCTCCTAAGTAAGTTGTGGTTTTTGAAGGAGCTCCAAATGTTCATATGTATGATGCAGTTTGTCGTGAAGAAGAAGTTCCAGATAATTCTAGGACAAATATTGAATATGTTAAGATGAAATATTGTATTGAGAGATAAGATCTTTTTGAAGTTTAAGTATTTGTTAAGTGGTAGAAAAAAAATTGTATGAGTTGAAACTATCCTTACTTATGATGTGGAAACTAATGAATGAGAAATATACCCTAGTTATGTCACTCTTGGCTTAGACTACCCTACTTTGGATGATGAGGAATCAGATCCGAAGGGATCATTGGTTGAAGCAGTAGATCATTCTCTAAGAGTTTTGGGACCTATTCCAACAGTAATTCCTTCTCCTGCTTATCATTCTACTATAACTGTGTCTTTAATTATTGATTATGTCCATAGAATAACTTCTAAATGTTTAAGGAAGATTTTTGTTTAGTGGATGAAAGTATCATCCCACCTCAAAAAAATCATGTTGCATGTCTTGGTGAATCTGATGCAGTTATGCTTGCAAATAGAGTCCATTCCTAGATTCATCCCTAGATAGTTTCAGAACTTCAAGATGCGGGTTTAGAAAATAAGAGGTTATGTGATTACATGGTTGGGATCATTCCAACATTGAAAGGGATCTAAGCATAGTTTGCAGCATCCCTGCAAAATGTTGCAAACACTACTGAGGATATATATTCTGAGGAAGATATTGCGAATCATCCAACTCTTGATCCAGAAATATTATAATCCTTAGTCAAAGTTGAAGTCAAGGATTACTTAACCTCAGCTGCATCTTTTATTCAGTTTGTGGATATAGAAGTGATATGCACAGTGATTAGTGGTGAGCTCCAAACAACTCTGGGTGGCATAGTCTAGGAAGGCCTAAGTAAAATTCGACAGAACAGTGACCATATACATGATATGGTGAGGTTTTACATAAATGGTTCTACCAATTTTCAATAGGATATTACAAATAAATAAAAATAATATGTGTAAATGATCTATACCAATCATCATCTATGAATTAATTTTATGTATTTTATTGAAAATTTTAAAATACTTCCTGTTACTCAAGCCATCTGAGAACAATTCAAAAAAATTAAAGATTTAACAGATAATCTTAATATTTATATAGATAATAACGACTATATTAACATGTCTATAGATAATAGGTTTTAGATAATCATGGATTTTATTAACCTTTTGAACCTTTAATTACATCATTAGAGTACTTATATAGTATCACTAGAGGGATTTTCTATTACTCCGGTGATTGAGAATTTTCACTCAGGATAAATCTACTAGTAACATGATCACCAGTTTAGAGTATTTTTGACTAGAAACAATTCATATCCTCTACCTATAACCCTTCTTCATTTTTCATATGTCTTTATCATAGGCTCTTAGTCATCCTAGACATGTGATCTATAGGGATCTAACATCTCCCACATCTTCTACCTACATTCTTCCTCCTATTGTACCTTTTGGAGTTAACATTTATCAGTTGTGTATTTCATCCCATTCTTTACCTATTGGTTCTCCATATACTTCTTTTGATAAGGGAAATCCACCCAAGGATCCATATTTGGATAAGAAGTGATTATATTGATCATTGATTGGGATGTAAATTTTTCTCTTTTACTACCCGATACATTCTCTTGGTCATTAAAAACATTATCACTTTTAATTAGTGTTATGTTATTTTTTTTATTTTTATTTTTTTGATAATCCCAAAAGAGGGAAAATATTGTATAGAATTTAAAAAAACTAGGTAATCATTATGGATATTACAGAATGAGATGGATTTAATTGGATTTACTTCTATATTATTTGAGTATGTCTCTTTTATGATTTAATTTCAAATAATTTTTATGTTATGTTAAGTAGAATTGTTCCTTTGATCTTTATGAATATCTTGTTAATTACATGATTTATGATAATAAAACAGGGGAGATTTTAGGACTCCTCTATTTTTAATTCTCACAAATCATGTTTAATTATGTTTGATCATGTATAATTATGTCTTTCTATGTTTAAATATGTTTAAATATAAGATAAATCAGTTCACATAGTGTTTTACTAAATAATATATGTTAGTAAATATTCTCTAAGTATGAGCTACCGATATATGACCTATCATTAATCAGACCTTCCATCAAAATGACATACAGATAAGTGAGTCACAATCATGTTGTACTACCGACAGAGTGACTGAGATACCAATGGAATGAGTCACCATCAGCTCGAGCTGTTGATAGAATAACTCACTGATGTTCATAATTTTCACATAGTGTGAGATACCGATAAATCAACTACCATTAAGCAGACCTATGATTATAATTACTTAATGATAGCTGAGTCACAGTCCATTCAACCAATATATAGAGCGACCTATGGATCTTGACTCACCATTCCTAAGATATCGATCCATGAACACTGTCATTCCTTCCATTTTCATTTAATGTAAAAAATTATTTTTAATTTTCTTATTCATTAAACCTAGTACAATAATTTATTTTAATTTAATTGTCTAGATTTTTTATAAAACATTAATATCAAGGTCTGAGTATGTGGTATGATGTACCAGCACACGATTGAGATCATGCTTCTTGTAAATCCTACAATTTATAAATTGAGCACCTAATACAAAAAAAGAAGATAAAAAATTTATGAAGTTTCTCATCCAAGACACATACATGAAGAATTTACTACTGTGCATTCACAAAAACATTAATGAGAACCAAAATTTAAGAACAACTACATCATTATAAAAAGGGAGGATAACATTCTTCAAACAAATAATTACCCAACTAGCAGAAGAAGACATAATCTCAAACAATACTCTATTTTGATGTATGTTTCTAGAAATCGACTCTCATTTCATTTCAACATAACAGTATGGTGTTGTGAGTTTAATTAACAAACAAAAAGTACCTTTTATCTCTTATCTCATTATTTATGCTCTGATTGTTGATATTTTATATTGTCAGCAGTGTGTGACTGTCTGTATTATGAACACACACTAACTCCTTTTCCAAACTTGAAGATACATTTATATCTTCACAAAACTATATTTTTATACCATAGACTCCCACGGATAATAGAGGAAGAGGTCTTTATATGGCCTACAATAATTTTCTCACTCAAAAAACTATGGAAGAGGTATAGTATTCCTAGAGAGCATGGTATGCTATTGTTTACCCTGATCCAGGTTTTGGATCACGATTATTTATAAAAAATACTTAGTGGAAGGTGATTACTAATTATATAAGAGTATGTCTCTACTTGAGACTGAACCACTTATTTTAAATCCTCTGTTCCTTTCAATGTTCTATTTTAACTATTTTATAATAAAACGTTACATTGGTTTGATTGTTAATAATAGATAGTGTTTACATTAAAATATAGTTTAGTAGTTTTATTTCAAATGAAAAAAATAATAATACCTATTTCTTTAACTAGCAACTAAAAATTCATTGAGAAGTATTTCATACAATTAATCTTTCTATAAATCTTCTAATTTGGTTAACAAGGCTGTTTTTTTATTTCAAATTAAGGAAAAATTTAAAAAAGTGTTTTAAATAGAATTTTTTTTACGAACTCAATTCATCCCCTACTTGAATGTACTACTCAAACCACAAATACTAACATTGGATCATCATATATAGTATAAAATATTAATGATAGATTAATAGGCCGTATATATTATAATATAATGATAGATATAATGAGTTGAAGATCTATTCCTATGGTAGATCTGGTATGGTGGTGAATGTCTTGATTTAAGGGTAGATTAAATATGGTGGTAGATCTCAGATAGTGGTAGATCTCATCAGTTGGTAGATATCATTTTATGGTACATCTATTCTTGATGGTATATCAATTCTGGTGCTAGATCTATTCTTGTGGCAGATCGCATCTACCGGTATATTTGATGTCTAACGGTTGATGTGTTCAATGGTTTATCTATCAGTGGTAGAATTCCATGATGGTAGATGTCCCAGAGCAAAATATAGTCCACTAGTATATCGATTTCATATGTAGATCTTATTCACTAGTAGAACAGGGTTAAAATAAGGTCAGTACATCACCTATGGTGGTAGATATATTCCTATGGTAGATCACATCTTTTGCTAGATCTCATAAAGCATTATATTATTTGATCTAAAACTAGATTTGTTCAATGGCAGATCCATCATTGGTAGATTTCGTCGATGGTATATGTGCCACAGGTAGATGTAGTCCACCGATAGATCGATTTGATAGGTTGATATTATTCACTAGTATATTTGGATTGAACTAATGGAATATCCTCATACGAAATGGTATAAATGTTTTAACTAAAGTTATATTTGTACATATCAATTTTCTTCATAATATTATATATTATTTTAAAACAGTAATCTATTATAAAAATAACAATTATGATTTGTGAGCATTAAAATAGGTGGTGAAAAAAAATCTACAATACATAAAGAATTATTTCTTAGTCGTGATAACATAAGATGTTATGGCCTCATATGATGATAATGTTAGGGGTACTAGTTCCCATTTAAATGTAGGATTAATACCATAAAATAATTGTTCATTGTTACTCTTAGGATTACGTTCATTCATATAGTACTCATTCCTTCCACTATGTTCCATTTCTATACTAAGACATACCCTAGATTTGAACATAACATTATGAAACTTAATGGATAATCCTAATTTTAATGAAACACAGATCATAAATTTTAAAAATTACGCATTACCTATCAAAAAATAGTTAACATGGTTTCATTGGGAAATAATTAAAATAATAAAAATTATTTCCTACAATTCATTTTTGTTTGTCAAGAAAATTTGAATTCTCCAAAGCATATTCCTCGACAATGTTACACCAGGTTTGTAGTAAGGATCATTATCAAGTACTAGGAAACACTCGAGTCAAGCCCTACACAACTTTTTTAGATTTATTATCCCTTGGTACTTATTTTCTAGAACAGTTTCCACTAATTGTATCTATATTGTGAGGTATTGATAAGAAAACCCACATAATCTATACCTTAAAAATATTCAAGATGTTATTATATACTTATCATCAATGTGCATCATAGGTTTATGTTCCCCAATATATTTTTTCCTAAATATAGTTTCTATGTTTTTAATTAAATTCCCTCTGATACCAACTGTAATGAACAAGACTCTAGTTGCCCAGATTCGGTGGTTTCATTCTTACAATAGAATAAGATACCAGTAATATGATCACGAAGGATTGAATATATTATTTTATTTTTAATAAGATATAAATTTTAAATTATCCAATATTTTATTACTTAAACTAGAAAAAATTAATTTATTTTTCATAATATTTATTACATAAATAATATCCATTCGTATCAACAATATAACCCTTCTTAAAATCCTTGGGAAAATAATAATAAGAAAGGGGTGAAGTCTAATGTCCTGTAAGAGTATGCGTACATCGAAATATATCTTGAATACATAATAAAAAATCAATATAAGATGGTAAATAACTGAAACTGATTAAATTTAATCAATAAAATGATTATGAAGAATAATATGGACCGAAAAATGATGTTCAAATAGTTCTATAAAAATAATCACATGGGCTTGAAGCATAACCATGGGTATTAAAACCAATCAAATAATCACAAGGAACCTCAATAACTATTTTCATAATAATAAAATTTATAATTATGATCATCTTAAACATACTATCAAGACCATTCACAAGAATATTTAAATCAATGGGTAAAAATATAATTAATAAGGCCAACTGATTTATCTCATGAGACCAAATGATGTATCGAGGCAAAATGTAATTTCGATACCCTCCCATAAAATAATAATTCCAATGTATTATTTATATGAAATGGGTGAAACATAATCAACACAATCATTTTAATTCTTAAACTAGAATATAAAAAAGTTCACACTTTCCCCAATCAATAAACATAATGATAAAAAATTTACAGTAATATGGTGAATGGTATCAAAATAGTTCATCCCAATAATCTAATCATAAACTATCAAGAAAGATAATAATAATGTAAATATTACAACATATTCTCAATGGATAATAGTTATAGTAAAGGTTTTATGTATTTTTTAAATGGAGAAACCATATAAAATCAATTAAAACTATCTTGGGGAATGTAACCATTTCTATTTTAAAATAGTTTTAATAAAGAATATTTCAACAAAAAAATTAAATATATTTTTCATAGAAAATATCCTTCTAAACATATAAAAGAATATTTAAAACAATAAGTGGTCAGAAAGGCACGAAATTAAATATATATCATATATTCTAAAACCAATATTATTAAAAAATTATAAGTAAAATAGAAATGATGATTTTTTTTGTAAAAAACATTAAAATAACTTTCAAAATGTCTTTTAAAACGTTTAAAATGGGTAAATTTTAATTAATAAAATTTTTTATAATGATTAAAAAACAAAAAAATGAGAAAGAATGGTCTTGGATGAAAATGGATTTTCATCTGAAGAGAAAAATGAAGTTGAATTTTATTAAAATTAATTTTTTCAATCATTTTATTCACTAAGGAGTGAGATATGGTAATATTACCTGAACAATTCTAAAGAACTATATGAAAAAAAAATTAAATGGGTAAATTATACAATTGTCAAATTATTTCCTTCAATGGAAATTCAAGTAAAAAAATCCCAATTAAAATGACATTGAATCATGATTCTCTTACCACTTTGTTAAAATTTTAATCATAAGCCCCACAAAATGAAAAAAATAAAATGAAACAATATATTCCATTAAGATAAATTATTTCATGATATTAAATTTAAAAAGTGAAGCATATACATTATAATAATAGAATAATTTATGAATATGCCATATGTCTCACTTTAATAAAAATGAGACAAGAAACCACTATCTAATATTCAAATTCCATATCAAATGTTTGGAAAAACTATATAATAAATATAGGTTTATTATGAATTTATTTCAGAACAATACTCATATATTTAATTCCATGTAGTATTTTATTACAGTTTTTTATTACCCACTTGTTAATAATTCTTTATTAAAATCACTATTTCAGGTGATATTTTCTTCTTTTTCTTGTATGTTTTGGTTCAGTAATTTCATTACATTTTGATTGTCCATGGTTACATTATCCACACAATTTTTACCATGATATAAATATTATATATATATTTATTATATATGTTCTTATATAAATTTATTAATATTATATATAGAAAATTGATTGCACTTTTTGTGGATATAGTAAGACATATATACAGATAAACGTTGTTTCTATTTTTCTCAATGGATGGAATGAAATTAAATTAAATATTAATTAACTGTTATAATATAATTAATATTTCTTAAATATTATGTTCATTTAAAAAAAATATCATTATTTTAATCATTGAAATAATAAAATGAAAAACACATTGCATAACAACATGGAGGTGGTAGTCCGCACGTTTGAACAAGAAGTGTTATTGTTTTCCAAAGGATTGAACTGTAAGAACATATATATGATTTTATATTTCAATAAGTATGATAAGTTCATAAAATATCGCATATATTCATTAACTTTATCATTACTACATTCCTTGTAAAGATTAAGAAAAAAAAGATCATTGCTTCGTGAGACAGTTGTCCATTGTACACACAATTGATGTTATCGTATCTCCCATGGAATGAAAATTAAGATGGTAAATGTGTCTTAGTAAATATATTTATAGAAATTTCATAAATATAATATAAAATAATTAAATATATCATTAAATCATTCCGTGTAATTTGGGGATATAAAATGATCTACATCGTTTTGTAAGGCGGTAGTCTGCCGTACATATGATCATTTATTTCATATCCCATTTGATGGAAGGGGAGTTGGATATGTGTTGTTACATTAACATAATAACATATCAGTATAGAGTTTTTAATACTTATTGTCACAACCCGTCCTAGTGGGGCCCACACCGTGACTCCCCAAGCCCACCTCTAATAGGCCAGGGGCTGGTGACTAGCACCGAGTAGGCATATTACTAACATGGGAGGCATTGCCTATGTACCTGTACACACGCACACATTGCCAAGCCCACAATACTGAAATGTAAAAACCACTAAGGAAAAAAACAATGCATGCATACAACTAAACCCAACCAACAGAGTACGAAGAAAGGTAGAGTACTAAAAATTAAACTGGGCCAGAATACAAGCCCACCCAAAAACAAGAGTCTGGAAACTGAAAAGTCTAACCTGTGAACACAAAATGTACTAGGACTGCTACTCATAGCCGTAGGAATGCATCAGCCTGTAGGTAACTTAAAAAGCTTAGTCATGTCCTGGTCCGTCCCTGACTCTGTCGAAAGGCTTCTCGTCTGCACAAGACACCAGACGTGCGGGCAAAGCCCGTGCAAGGGTGAGTATAACAATACTCAATAGAGGGCCCCGAAAACCACAAAACAGTACACAAAATAAAGGTACTGTTAGTTATGCACAGTGCGTGTCTATAGAACATATATAACAAACCATATATACTATAAAACCACACCCATAGTCTATAGACAAGTCGCACCACCACATACCCCCGTTAGGGATACAGTTCGAGGATTTCGCGATGCACTTGTTCTAGGAGAACACACTCCACGAGTCTTATAGCTCTGATGACATCCATCCTAGAAGTACTATTCTTCGGTAACCATCATGAGAGGTAGTCACACTCATTACGGGAGACACACTCTTGAGTGGGAAGGATCACGATAGATAGAAGCACACATTAGGGGAGACACACTCCTGAGTGGGAAAGATCACGATACACATATGAGGATCACTACCAGGGCCATGGAGGATACCGTGACTCATCCAGATTCACCAGTTAGGTGATACAACAGCTAAGTAGTGGATCAATGCCCGGTAGAGTTGCTCACATCGATGCCTGACTCTACCTAGGGTCAGGAATGGATAGAGGATCTCGATCCGGGCCTCTCGAATGGATGCCTGACTCTATCATAGAAAGTCCTGCTGATGGGATCATACTCTTGTGTGAGGAAATGATGCCTAATCTTCATGGGAACGAGAAGAAAGGGCACTAACCCAAACTAAATATGTCCAAGATATGGTGAACAAGAGGACCATGTCGTTTTCCAAAAGGTACATGGTGTGTATAAAATTTACACGTCATGTTTTCTGACCCTGGGTAATGCTCGTGTACTACGGCCCGTGTCGTAAGGATGGTCGTGTAGAAAAACAGAGTACACGGCATGTAGTACGATGTACAAACCATGTTCGAGTGATTGGGGTTGGCCCCGTTTCACTGACCATGTGGTCGTACACGGTCGTCAACCCGTGTACTATAACCTTTGTCCGTGTACCCCCTAGATACACGCCGAGTTCCGTGTAGCCGCCTCTACCATGCTATACACACCGTGTCGCCTAAAGCGGTGTAGATCATCATGTTTCTGTGTATTTCCCAAGATACACACCGAGCTTCGGGGAAAGTCCGACATGTCGTGTGACCAGGGTCACACGCTGTGTGATTCCACTCTGAAACCCAAACCCTAGCCGCCACTAAACTACATGGCGTGTTCATAGGAAGTACACGCCATGTATTCTGGAAATTTTCAGAAACGGCGCTCTTCGCCGGCGCGCCTCCCGTGCTGCTTCGATCATCGATCTGTCTGTCTGATTGCCATGAAACCATCAGGTTTTGGATGCCCCGACACCACGAAGTCTCTTCCAGTGTTTTCTGGCCTCTGATCGGCTCTGAAAACATATTTTGATCTTCCTGTATGAAGAACGCTTGAACAATGCCATTTTCTGATCTGGTCCGATCCATTGTATTCCATCGTCATTTCACCTCTGCGAGGTCATTGTAGTGATGAAACTTCGATTTGGGATCATTGCATCACTGAATGGATGTGCAAATATCTGTTGTTCATCACCCCACGAAGAACACAAAGAACACTCGAGAAAGAAAAAGGGGAAAGAAATCCAATAAAACAACATGAGGAACGAACCTCCGCCGTCGTTTGTCATGACGTTGATCTACTCCCATCAGCAGGATTAAACAAAGAACGATCAAACAATAAAACAAAACATGGATCAAATCCCCAAGATCATCCCCAAGAAAAATCCCTCCCGCAAGAATGTACGAATCTGAGGATCAACTTGTTCGTGGTTCAACCGCGTTAGTCATTTTAAATCAAGAACAGGGAAAGAGGGAATTAAATAACAAACCCCTACCTCAACTGGGATCGATTGCTGACGAAGGTGTCACACTGCCGCCATCGTCGAGATCCGTCAACATCGTTGGTGTAATGATTCTCAACTCTGATCCATCGTTGTTCGTCATTGAGGGTTTTCTCTAGTGCTCTGCGGATCCTCTAGCAATTTCTCCCAAAAGTTCGTCAACGACCACCAATCACTTAACCCATTAAAAAAAGGAATCATGATTGGAATTTAAGATACGCTATGGTATTAATGACTCTAACTTTCCATTTTTGAGTCATTATGATGCGTCATTAATAAAGGAAACAAATGTCCCGTCGATGTGCTGCAGTGGATGTTTCCATAAAATAATATAAACATTTAGCAGTTTATTTAATTTTTATTTCACTAAAAATGTCCAAAAATTAACTTTTTCCCTCAACCCATGCCGATCAAGGTTAGTCTCATTTGTAGGTAAATTCGATGCCCTGAACGCAACGGTGCCCTCATATTTTTAATCCAGGAATCCATTTGGAATCTGCAATAACCGCACACAAGTGCCAACTAACTTAACTTAAAAAGTTCAAACCACCATTCCGGGCTCACCGGGCCTCAGAATGATGTTCCGTTTTCGTTCTCGGTCTTGAAATAATTCCATATAACATTAAAAACTGAAAAAACACGGAAAATCCAAGAAATTACATTATCCCAATGTTGGGGCTTTATGTCCCCGAAAAGCCAAAACAACGGCTACCCAAAAGGATGAGGGTACTGGGCACGGATCTGGGCCTCCCGCTCCCACGTGATCTCCTGAAGATTCCCATGCTACCACCGGACGTGCACCAAGGGAATATATTGCCCACGAAGGTTCCTCTCCTGCTGATCCTCGATCTCCACCGACTACTCAGCAAAGGTCACTCCATCCTCAATGTCCAGCTCGCCCTAGTCGATGACGTGTGACGGGTCGTGCACGTACCTCCTCAGCTGCAACACGTAGAAGATATCATGTACCCGATGCAACTGTGGTGGTAGATCTAGGCAGTACACCACCTTTACAACTCATCACGGTATCTGGAAGAGTTCGATGAACCTCGGAGATAGCTTGCCGCCTCAGTCAAATCTCTATAACCCTCGTCGAGGTGAGACCCGCAAAAAGACATGGTCTCCCTCTTAGAACTCCAAAGGCCTCCGTCGTCAGTCAACATATGACTTCTTCCAGCTATGTATAGTATTCATCCACTCTCGGATGGTATGCACCTTCTCTGTGGTAGCTCGCACCAACTCTGGACCCATGAGTATTGACTCTACGGGGTTAGTCCAGCAAAGCGGTGATCGGTATGGTCTCTCGTACAAGGCCTCGAACGGTGCAATACCAATGGTGGAGTGGTAGCTGTTGTTGTATAAAAACTACACCATTGGTAGGTGGTCCTCCCAACTGTAACCAGGGTCCAAGATACAAGATCACAACATATCCTCATGAACCTGAATAGTCCTCTCCCTCTGACCATCAGTCTGGAGATGAAACACTGTTCTCAAGCGTAGCTGGGTCCCAAAAGCCACTTAAAATCCCTTCCACAACCGGTATGTGAAGCAGGCGTCTCTATATGAGGCTATAATTGAGGATAATCCATGAATCTGAACTATATCCTTCATGTAGAGGCATCCCAATCTCTCTACGGAACCCTGCTCCATGATAGCTAGGAAGTTGGCCGATATGGTGAGTCAGTCAACGATCACCTAGATGGAATCATGCCCCTTGGCCGTCTGTGGTAATCCTGTCATGATTTCCATTGATATTCCATCCCACTTCCTCTCTGGAACTTTCTGGGGTGAACTAATCTCGCTGAAACCTGGTGTTCAGCCTTCACCTGCTGGCATGTGAGGCATCGAGAAACGAACTCCGCTACTACTTTCATCATGCCTGACCAGTAGAACTGTCATAGGAGATCATGGTAAATCTTTTCCACCATAGGATGTACCTCCGAAGGGGATGTATGAAACTCCCTTAGGACCTCCTCCTGCAACATCACTGGTAAAATAGTTCATCCTCTGAAAATAAGCACATGCTCCCCACCTTGTGAATATCCATCAGGAGCATGTCATGTGGATAACTGAGCACATAAAACCACACAGTCAAAATCCCCAAGTTGTGCCTCCCTAACTCGCTGTATGAGTGAAGGGTTTACAACCATCGACTGTAGGTAAGTTGTATCCTCTCCATCCACGAAGGATAACTACAACGCGGCTAACAACTTTGTTGCCTCACTTAACAGCTGTGAGATCGATCTTCTAATAAGAGAATCTACCACCTTGTTCCCCTTTCCCGGACTATAGATGATCTCTAAATCATATTACTAGAGGAACTATAGCCATCATCTCTATCACAGATTCATATCATTCTGCGAAAAGATGTTCCTGAGGATCTTGTGGTCAGAGTAGACGATAAACCGCTCGCCCATCAGGTAGTGTCTCTATATCTTCAAAGCAAAGACCACCGCTGCCAACTCGAGATCATGGGTCTCATAGTTCTGATCATGTGTCCTAAGCTGGTGTGAACCATATGCAATCACTTCATTCTGCAACATCAGGACACAACCAAGCCCATTCCCTGATGCATCGCAGATAACTATGTACTTGACACCCTCCTCCGGCAATTTCAAGACTAGGGCGCTCATCAAACTCTGTCTCAACTACTCAAAAACTTGCTGGAACTTCTATGTCCATATGAAGGGTTTCCCATTCCTGGTTAAGGCCTTCATTTGTGCTGATATCCCAGAGAAATCAAGAATGGATCTCCGGTAATACCCTGCCTACCCAAGGAAGCTCTGCATCTCCTTCACACTCTGAGTTAACTCCCAGGCTAACACAGCCTCTACCTTGGTTGGATCCACAACTACTCCATCCGCTGAGATGACATGTCCCAGAAAGTAGACCTCCTAAATCTAGAACTGGCACTTCGAGAGCTTCCTATAAAGATACTGCTCCCGATGTACGTCTAGAACCATCTACAGGTGTCTTGCGTGCTCCTCCTCTGACGCCAAGTACATAAGGATATAATCGATGAAGACCACTACGAACTGGTCCAAGTATGGCTAGATGATCTGGTTCATCACTACCATGAACTCTACGGGGAAGTTCGTCATGGAAAAAGGCATCACCAAGTAATCATAGTGACCATAGAGGCATCGGAAAGCCGTATTCGGTATATCCTTGTCCCACACTCGTAGCTGTTGATAGCCTGATCGAAGGTCAACCTTAGAGAACCACCGTTCCCCTCTTAGCTGATCGAAGAGTTCATCGATTCTCATCATTGGATACTTTTTCTTCACCGTCACCTGGTTCAGGCGCCGAAAATCCACACACAACCTCAGACTCTTGTCTGCCTTCTTGGAAAACAAGACTAGGGCCGCCCAGGGTGAGACGCTGGGTCTCACGAAACCCTTGCTCTATAAATCCTCCAACTACACCCTAAGCTCGCGAAGCTCTGCGAGAGCCATCCGATATTCTGATGAGGAAATAAGTTTCGTCCTGGGGTTTAAGTCTATGTAGAATTCGATCTCCCAGCAGGGAGGTAATCCTGGAACATCTTCAAGAAAGATGTCCTCGTACTCTTCCACTACTGCTGGGAACTGGGAGCTCACAACATCCACTGCTCTGAGGGAAAGTCTAGCCAACTCATAAGTTATTGGCTGCACCCTCCTATTCATAAGCCCATTCTGTGCTGTCTGGGTTTCCTTTTCTCCAAAAAAGTAAAACCTCATTCCATCACGGTGGACACACCACACTCTTTGCCTAAAACAGTCAATTTGGGCATGGACCGAAGATAACCAATCCATATCGAGAATTACTTCATAAGTCCTCAACGCCACCACCAAGAGGTTCTAACCAAAACTCTCACCTCCAAGGGTTAGATCACACTGTCAGCAAAGGTGCGTGATCGTTGAGTCTCCTCCCGTAGGTGTCTCCAAATGTAAGGATCGAGTCAATAGTTCTACTAGAATCTCGAGGTTTCATGCAAGACATGTGGCTATTAAAGAATGACTGGAACCTATGTCTACAACCACGACATCTAAGGTATTTAGGACACATATCATACCTCGAATCATCCCTGGAGTCCCTAGGTCGTATGCCTCGACCGCATGCAGCTGTCCCCGCCCCTATCACCCAACTCCCTGAGCTGGGTGTGGACCTCCTGGGGGTGGTGGTGGAATTAAGTTGAAGCGTCTGCCACCACCTGCAACTCTCCCTACTCCACTGCCACGTCCACCACCTGGTGGGTCTGCCTGTTCCATTCTATGCCTCTGCCATGGTGGTCCGTCCACCGCTTCCCTGTTAGCAGCTCGACGGGTCGGGAAATCTCTAGCGAGATGTCCCCAACCGTAGCAAGTGTAGAATCACTTCTCCCTAGGCTAACTATATCCATCCTGAGAGCCTTGGACTGTCGATACCCTATCCTGGGTTCTCCTATGACGTTTCCCACATCCAGATCCCTGTTCCTGGTGTAAGCTCCCTGCTGCCGGGGTCTCTGCACCTATCAGCCTGCTGCTGACTACCGGCGGCTGTCTCTTCTCTTCCAAGAAGCTCTCGATCACCAAGGCACGCTCAAGAACTCCAGCGTATGTTGATATGCATAGAGGTAAGACACTAGCTTGGATGTCTCGTCTTAGACCTCGCTCGAAGGTACGAGATCTAAAGTACTTATCCCTAACCATATCTATCGAGTACCTGGTGAGGTTGGTGAACCTCAAGGAATAGTCAGCTATTGTCATACTACCCTGCTGGAGCTGAAGAAGATCCTAGATGTGTACAGATCTCAGCGTAACCGGAGAGAACTCCTCCCTGAAGAGTCTCTCAAACTCTGTCCATGAAAGAGTATCCTCGTCATGAGTCTGTGTGGTTAGACTCCACCATTGTCCCGCCGAACCCTGAAGAAGGATCACTCCTAGGATCACCATTTGGTCTGATGGTGTCCTCACTAGACAGAAAAATCAAGTCACCACCTCAAGAAAATCCTCAGCCACCTGATGGTCAGAATCAACTCAGTACCTGAGGCGTCTCTATCTCTGGAACTCAGGGAGCGCGCTATGCCTACGCTCCTCACCGATCCGTACTGCAGGTACCACTGGTTGCTCCACTGGTGGTGGCATGCACCACCTAGTGGCAATGCCTGGGGAACTTGTCCCTGTATCGAAGCCTCGTCACTAAGGGGGTCATCCTCATGATCATGCTTCAGAATCCTAGCGGGTATGCATCGCGGAGGCATCCTGTAAGGAAAAAAGATGTACCATGGTCAAAGAGTATATCTGGATAGCTGACACAAAGAACATGGAAAACATAAACCATTCCTATATGATGCATGTACCTTTTATTCCCCAGCAACATGTGTTTTCATGTACTGAGTTGAAAAGCAGGTTATCAGAGTCCTGGTGTATGGATACGTCAGCTGCCGCACAAACACTAGAGTCTGTAGCCTGAATGACGATCTCGAAACACTCAACACTGTTTCCCCAAACCAAACTCACAGAATCTTGGTCCTAAGGTAGAACCGACCAACTCTCATACCACTCTATCACGACCCATACCAGTGGGGCCCATGTCGTGACTCCCCAAGCCTGCCTCCAATAGGCCAGGGGCTGGTGACTAGCAACAAGTAGGCATATTACTAACATGGGAGGCATTGCCTATGTACCTGTACACATGCACACATCTCGAAGCCCACAATGCTGAAATGTAAAAACCACTAAGGAACAAAAATAATGAATGCATACAACTAAACCCAACCAACAGAGTACGACTGAAGGAAGAGTACTAAAATATAAACTGGTCCAGAATACAAGCCCACCCAAAAACAAGAGTATGGAAACTGCAATGTCCAACCCATAAACACAAAAGGTACTGGGACTGCTGCTCATAGCCGTAGGAACGCCTCGGCCTATAGGGAACTCAGAAAGATCGGTAATGTCCTAGTCCACCTTGGACTTTGTCAAAAGGATGGTCATCTGCACAAGACACCAGACGTGCAGGAAAAGCCCGTGCATGGGTGAGTATAACAATACTCAATAGAGTACCTCGAAAATCATAAAACAGTACACAAAGTAATGGTACAGTTAGCTATGCACAGTGCATGTCTACAGAACATATAGAACAATCCAGATAAACTAAAAACCCAGACCCGTAGTCTAGAGACAAGTCAAACCACTGCATACCCCCGTTAGTGATATAGTTCAAATATTTCGGGATGCACTAGTTCTAGGAGAACACACTCATCGAGTCTTATAGCTCTAATGACGTCCGTCCAAGAAGTACTATTTGTCAGGAACTGTCACGAGAGATAGTCATAGTCATTATGGGAGACACACTTCTGAGTGGGAAGGATCATGGTAGATAGAAGCACTCATTACGGGAGACACACTTCTGAGTGGGAAAGATCATGATACACAGATTAGGATCACTGCCAGGGCCATGGCGGATACCGTGACTAATCCGGATTCACCAGTTTGGTGATACACTAGCTAGGTAGATGATCAATGCCCGGTAGAGTCGGTCATGTCGATGCCTGACTCTACCTAGGGTCAGGAATGGATATAGGATCTCGATTCGGGCCTCTCAGATGGATGTCTGACTCTATCACAGAATGCCCTGCTGAAGGGATCATACTCCTGTATGAGGAAATGATGCTTGACCTTCAGGGGAATGAGAAGAAGGGGCACTAACACAAATTAAATATGTCCATGATATGATTAACAAGAGGACCATGATGTTTTCTAAAAGGTACACGACATGTAGAAAAGTTACATGCCATGTTGTTTGACCCCAGGTACTGCCCGTGTACAACAGCCCATGTCGTAAGGCTGGTCATGTAGAAAAAATGAGTACAAGGCGTGTAGTATGATGTACGCTCTGTGTCCGAGTGACTAGGGTTGGCCTCGTGTCACTGACTATGTGTCCATACATGATCATCAACCCTTGTACTAAAAACCATGTCCGTGTACCCCCTAGATACACACCGAGTTCCGTAGAGCCGCCTCTACCATGCTATACATGTCGTGTCGCCTGAAGCCGTGTAGATCATCTTGTGTCCATGTATTTACCAAGATACACACCGAGCTTCAGGGAAAGTCTGAAACGCCGTGTGTCAGGGTCACATGTCGTGTGATTCTTCTATGACCCCCTGAACCCTAGCCACCGCCGAACTACACAGCGTGTTCTTAGGAAGTACACGCCATGTATTCTGGAAATTTCTAGAAAGGGCGCTCTTCACTGGCGCGCCTCCTGTGCTACTCCGATCATCGGTCCATCCATCTGATCTCCACAAAACCTTTAGGGTTTGGTTTCCACGATGCCACGAAGACAATTCCAGTGTTTTCGGGCCTCCGATCGGCTCTGATAACATAATTTGATCTTCCTGCGCGAAGAACGTTCAAAGAACGCTCTTTTCCGATTCGGTCCGATCTGTCGTCCGCCATCATTTTCGCACCTCTACGAGTTCGTTGCGGTGCCAAATGTTTGATTTGGGATCATTACATCGTCGAACGAATGTACAAAGATCCATTTTCATCTCCCCACGAAGAACAAAAAGAATGCGCGAGAAAGAAAATGGGAAAAAAATCCAATAAAACAACATGATGAACGAACCTCCACCGTCGTTCATCACGGCGTTGATCCACTCCCGTCAGTAGTCTTAAATGGAGTAGGATCAAACAATAAAACAAAACATGGATAAAATCCTTCAGATCATCCCCAAGAAAAATCCCTCCCGCAAGAATGTACAAATCCACGGATCAACTTGTTCGTGGTTGACCCACATTCGTCATTTTAAATCAAGAACAGGGATAGAAGGAATTAAATAACAAACACCTACCTCAACTTGGATCGATTTCTGAAGAAGGTGTCGCGCTGTCGTCATCATCGAGATCCTTCAACGTCATTGGCACAATGATTCTCAACTCTTATATGTCGTTGTTCATCATTGAGGGTTTTCTCCAGCGCTCTGCGGATCCTCTAGCAATTTCTCCCAAAAGTTCGTCCACGACCACCAATCTCTTAACCCATTAAAAAAAGAAAACATGGTTGGAATTTAAGATAATATACGGTATTAATGAGTCCATATTTACATTTATGAGTCATTATGATGTGTCATTAATTAAGGAAACAAATGTCTCATCGCTACGCTGCAACAGATGTTTCCATAAAATAAAATAAACATTTAGCAATTTATTTTATTTTTATTTTACTAAAAACATCCGAAAAATTAACTTTTTCCCTCGACCCATGACGGTCGAGGTTAGGCTCATTATTAGGTAAAGTCACCGCCCCAGACACAACGGTGCCCTTAGATTTTTAATCTAGGAACCCGTTTGGAAATTGGAACAACCACACACAAGTGCCGACTCACTTAACGTAAAAAGTGCAAACCACCATTCCAGTCTCACCGGTCCTTGGAATGATGTGCCGTTTTCGTGCCCAGTCTCGAAATAATTCCATATAATATTTAAAACAAAAAAACATGGAAAATAAAAGAAATTACACTTATAATATATAATCATACATAATGATGATTTTAAGGAGGTAGACAATGAAATAAAATATATTTTCACATATAAAAATTTTACCACTTTTTTGAGATAGCCTATTTAAATTTATACCTACACAATATTCTAGGATATGCCTATTCAAACTAAGGTATCTATGATATCAATATAAAATTAAGAAATACATTTTTTTAGTTATTTTCTAAAGTAATGTTTTTTTGAATTTGGAATAAGGGAGGAGAGGATGTAGCCTTCTATAAGTGGTGGAGAGGACACAAATGACATTTTTGAATTAATAAAGTGATAACCATGTTTTTTCCATGAAAATAGCCTCTCAAAATACGTAATAATAACAAAATTTAAGTTATAATGTATACATATGTCCATAAATTGGTGTTAGATAATTATTATCTTATTTTCAACACTTACCATCTTAGTTTGAGCCCCTGGTAAACTCATTTTCACATTTACTGTCAGAATTAATTTTTACTAAATTTACTATTAGTAATCATTAAAATAACATTTAAATTATTTGATAATATAAATTATGAATATTATCAATATGAAATCCAATTTCCAAATTAATTTAATTTTTTTGTGTAATTCAGTTTATAAATAAACCCACTTATGCGTCAAATAAATAAATTTTCTAAGTAAAAACATTCAAAAGTATAAAATGTTGTTTAATTGGACAAAATATTATTTTCATTAGAAGGAAGTAAATTATTTAAATTATAGTATTATTTTAATAATTTTATTTTGTATCCAATATAAAATATAATTTTTAATTTTAATTAATTTAAATGAACTCTAATAATTCAATAAAAACATTATTTATTACTATTCATCAAGAAATAAATCTTTTAATGAAAATACCAAAAATTCATTCAAATAAAATTCGTAAATATGGATGTAAAAATGAATATTATTATTTCAAATACAATTTATAATTATGGTCAATATTAATTTTAAATTATATTCAAAAAGTGTGACTAGACACCCTTTCAGAAAAATAAATTTTTTAGAAAACATTTTATTTTATTTAAAAAGAATATTATTAAATTTGTAATCAATAGATAAAAATTTAATATATATTATACATGTGTAAAACATGTCATATTAATAATTAGGTTATATGTATTCATAACCACCAAATTAATGGTTATGTTATAATGGTTATGTCCAAATAATTATATTTTTATCTATTACCAAATTTCATTTCAACCTAGCATTCCATGTGTCCAAATATATAAACAATATTAAATTTATTTGAAAATAAATATATCATAAACTCTAATTTTGTTACATTCTCTTTTAATCATGGTGTTTCATTTGAGATACTATATCTAATATTTTATTCCCTTTTTAAAAACAATGAGAATTATAAAAACTTTCAATATATTCTCATATTATGATAATGTCATAGAATTCATTATTTTATCAATATTGGTACGTTTCCATTATTCTCATATAAAACAATAATTTTATAGAAGTACGAAAAATTAATAATATACTACTAATGAAATTCTAATTCCAAAAATATATATTTCATTACCAAATTATGATTATAAAATTTAAAAATTTTGTTTTAAAATTTTTAATATAAGAAAATTATTTGTATAGAAACAAAAATCCATTTTTCATTACAAATAATTTTTAATTATATTACATATAAATATGATAAAAATATCCTTAAATTAATAATTACACATTTATAGTATCTTAATTCTTTGTAACACTACCCCTATAGATATTTCCAAAAGATCTAAGTATAATTTTATCTTTGGTGGTAGACGAGGGTGGTGATTTTGCATCCGTAGATCACGTATAAATATCTATAGTATTTAATTTCAATCACATATAACATCGCTCATAAAAAAACGTCATGATGTCATCTTAGTATTGGTATAGACAAACCTAAAATATTTATAATTATAATAAAATATCATATAGAGGCACTTTGTATAAAATATTTTCTTTACATGATGCTATTTAATTCATTCATAGATTTTATAATATGGTTACTTAATATTATATAATATAATTTATTGATGATATTATAAATATTATATTTTATTTTATCATATAATTGTACCATTTTCATTCTGTGTTATGTGAATAATTATTTTATATCATAATATTTATTTTTGAAAATACATAGTGAAATTTTCGGTTGTTACATTTCTCAGCCTGAAAAAATTACATCCTCACACTTTTAAAAATAATATAGTGGGACTAATTTTCATAGTGAGATAATAATTTACTATAAATATATAATTGATCATGCTTTGAAACTCCTCCTCCATATGAGATCCAGAAATATCACAAAGAGATACTGGATGTGAAACTAATATAAGCTGCTAAAAGGTGGGAATTTCCCATGTGGATAAATCTTGTGGTCACTATGGGGACCTTCCATACCATGTAATATGTATTAATATATTGTGAGCATTCACATGACACAACATGAAGGGGATGTAAAAGGAAATGTGAATAATCATGTTCCCTACACAGATAGGGATACTGGTTGTCTGCATTCTAAACCAACTAACATGAACAATATAGTTACCCCAATGGAGATGAAACAAACTAATGGGCCTCCTAGGTAGCATGTTGGTCCTACAATTAAATTAATAGTGAGATGGATTCCTCCCTAGATATATCTATTAAACCTCAAAAATCATCACCATAAAATTCTAAGAAAATAGATATCTGCATCACAAAGGGGCTAATAGGGTGGAGTTGGAAGATTCTGGAGAGGGTCAATAGGATAGTTTTTCTCTTACATTTGAGAAGACTTGAAAACTTGTGGACATTGGTAACATAAATTAATATGATAATCTAGAGGAAAGGTAGTAATTACCAATAATTCCATCACCTGATGGGTGGAAGATTACTACTTGGGTTATTTAGCACTCTGAATATACCAACAAGCCAGAACCCTTCTCACATGTCCCTAGTTCCAAGACTGTTAGAAGATAGGTTATATAGTGAATTCATATGAACCCATACAATACAAAAATATGTTTACCCCGATATTGGTACATATTGGGATGATTATGATGAGGATCATTATCCCTCTATGTAGGCAAACAAGGTCCACATATGGGAGGATGGGAACATGGAGGATTAAAAAAATGCTTTCCCAAATGGTGGTAGGAAAATAGGTATGATGAAAAAACATAATGTTCATGTCACGATGTCATAAGATAAAGTTAATGTGACATGGGAAAGGGACCCTATGAAATAGATTTACTTTATTAGAATTTATAAGGTATTGGGAACCTCGTAATGGAAAAAGACCTTTGTCACTTCATTATAGACAATAAACCAATTCTCATTGGTATTGCAGAACAAAAAAAAACTTTTGAATGTTATAAATATTTCAGGTTCTCTTCTATGGGTTATCAATTTTTCTCTCATAACATCCATAATGGTGGTATGGATCACCTATCGATGATGAGACATGATAGTATTAAAATGGTAACATATAAATAGAAAAATTAGAGTCTTAATACTACACTTTGTATTTTAGGATACACTACGTAGGCTACTTTTTTTGTATTCCTCAAAATCTAATATTTGGTTAACCTACATTTGGATGGAACTAGAAAAAATATATGGTAATTTATTCCAAAATTAATTTTGTGGTGGGTTCTTTCAATAATATACCTTCACCTAATGTAAAGAATGGATCCATCATCAATAGGAAAATATCCAATGAATTCAAACAATAAATTGATTAGTTCAATTTTACTGAGCTTCAAATTACTAGATATGATTTTAATTAGATTAGGTTCACATGGAATTTAAGTAAATAAATAAAACTAAATATATTATATGTTAAAATTCTTGATTGAAATATCACTAATGGAAAATCGTGATACATCTTCTGCAAATAACAATATAATAAAAACCATTTTGTTGTGGAACAGTCTACAGTGTCAAG
Source organism: Viscum album (assembly GCA_963277665.1). Taxonomy (NCBI): domain Eukaryota; kingdom Viridiplantae; phylum Streptophyta; class Magnoliopsida; order Santalales; family Viscaceae; genus Viscum; species Viscum album. Next base: position 594,920,793 of record OY728135.1, on the reverse strand, counting down.
GTCAACCCCTCTACCATTTCATTTAAAAAATGTTTGGATTGTTATCCTTAGATATTGAGAAACTATCCTTGAGTCTTGTATGATTATTAAAATAGGTATCCCACATCAATGGATTATTGATATGTTAAATCACACAACGAGGCTCCTAATGGAGTTATGTCAAATTTAATTTTCTATGTATGATCATAATGTTAAGAATGTCTAACAACACCATGTATATATTCAAAATAGGGAGAAAATATGGAAACTTATTCTAGAGAAGAAATAACATCCCACTCAAATCATTATAAACATTTAAACATTAAATAAAGAAGGCAATGTATTCAAATGAATGTTAAATGGCTGATGAAAGGTGACATGGACTCTAAATTTTTCAATATACTTTTTAGGGTGAATAGATATAAGGAAGAAACCCATGCCATCCGTATTAATGGGAATTTGAACACGTCTGAAAATGATATTTCCCAGGGAGTAGTTGAAAATTTTAGTAGGATCTAAACTGATGATAGACTAGAAAACAAACCAAATATGACTGAAAATATTCTTCCTTATATTGGTGACCAATATAAGAAACGATCTTTTCAAGGTACTAGAGAGATATGAAATCATAAAAAAATTATTCTCTCTCAACATGTAGTGTGATTCTGGACCTTATAGATTTGACAATTAATTAATAATTTTTTTACTAGGAAATCCTCCATTAGGATTTCATTAATGCAATTAGCGACTCATTTTCTCAATCTTTTATACCCTATAGAATCAACTAAAACATTATTTCTTTGATTCCCAAGAATGAAAATTAAGTTGATATCAATGAATTCCGAATAGTGTCCCTTGGAAAATCTATTCCAAATCTCATCGTCAGGATTCTTCTTTCTTATTTTGGTGAAACTTTTAAAGATCACATCACTCCAAATAAATATGGTTTTCCCCGTAGAATATACATTTAGAATTGACATTTCATATCATTCTAGAGTTTTACAATTTTGAGAAATAAGACAAAATAGGGAAAGTTTCCCCCATATATTGACATTTCTAAAGCATTTGACACTCTCAAATGGGACTTTCTGGTCAATATACTTAATAGTTATGGATTTCTCGGAAACATTGTGAGATTGATTGAATGCATTATATTGTCTACAAGTATTTCCATTCTTATCAATTTCACCCTTGGAGGATATATTCAATGCACCAGCAGAGTAAGACCAGGCGATCTTCCCTTAGGGATTCTCTTTTTTATTACTGAGAAATACTTGAGTAGGTCCATTAATAACATTTTTAAATTTGGAATTATCAAAAAAATGTGAGTGAAGGAATTTTTTCCCAACCACACACTTACTGTATGTTAATGTAATTTTTTTTAATAATGTTTCAAATGAAACTATATCCAATATTGAATCTCTCATTCATCATTATGAGGATGTTTTTTTATTTTCCAAAATTTGGGATAAATTGTTTATTGTTTCTGGTGATAAACCCTATATGGGAAATCAATATAGAGTTGAAAAGAAATAATTGAGTTTATAGTGGATCCCTTCCTTTAAACAACCATTATGTTTCACTTTTTTTTTTGGAAAAATAATGATATAATTTTTTAGAGGAATTGGAACAGGCATAAATGAAAAATTCTTTAATTCGAAAAGGATGTTAATGTCTCTGGTTGAAATATTTTTTTCTTATCTACACATTAATGAAATAAATATTTTTTACACATTATCTCTTTCTATGTTTCCTAGGGGACTCATTAAAAATTCGTAATGTATGATTAGGATGTTTATATGGACTGGGTCTTTGTAGGAAAAATTGTGATACCATTTCTAAGAAGGTTTGCATTAAACCAATTTTAATGGGAGGGTGTGGTATCAAGGACCTAGAAATAATCAATGATGGGTTGATTAGAAAGTTCATGTGGAATATGATTACCTTCAATTAGTCCTCTTATGAATTTTAAGCTAGTAGGTTCATGTGATGCTTGATGGATGGATACCCATAGTATCGTGGATCTTTGGTCTGACACTCAATTAAATTATCCTTTAATGAAATCATATATAATAACTAATGGATGGAGAACAATAGTTCTGATATGAAATTTTGGAACTCATGTTAGCTTGACCATCCCATCATGGATAGGATGAACATTACCCCATAAAAATTGAATATGACCATTTCTGAGTTCATGGAAGTATACAATAAAGCCAATTTTGTTCATATTTTTGTTGCCTTTAAAGTCTAAAGTACTATCATTATGGATGTTGACACCTTGGTGTGGAATCCTAATGGTAGTATACCCTTATTTCAAAAAGAACACTATAATTTCAACAGTAAGAGTTCTCTATAAATCCCATCATGCCTTGCTAAATTAAGGTTTAGTTTCATACAGTCACCAAGTTTTATTAAAAAATGGGAAATATTTATAAACAAAAATCCCACTTGAGATCAGATGAGGGGATTTGGGAAGTGTATTTCTTAAACATTCCCCTTATGTATCAGAGTTGGTTGAATAATCCATCATAGTTTTTTCTCTATAATTTTTTAAAAAACCTTTGGGAATTTATAGGGCGCATTTTTACCTTGCATGTCAATGCATGGGGACCATTGTAGGAGTTGATGGTCTTCAGATGAAACATGATACAGAGAAATCATGCTCATCACCTACTTCTAATGGACATAGCCTCAATCCTTTATACCATATAGATGTATCAAAATGTGAATTTATTTATAAACGGGTTCCCAACACTCATAATGAGATCATATTGATGCATATTGATATTCATGTTGTATAAAAAATTATGGTGTAGGAAATGAATAATGGCATGGATGGCCTAATTATAATAACACAATTTGGAGTTTCTTTTTTTCCAAAATAGAATTTTTTCCATAAATATGTGATATGGATACCTATTATTGGCTCGTGGGTCAAATTCAATGTCGATGGTGTATCTTTCGGAATGCCATGTATGTCGTGTTATGGAGGTATTTTCCAAAAAAATATTGGTTTTATTAAGTGTTATTTTCAGTACTATATTAGAATAGGGGATGTGTATGAAGTTGAGTTATGATAAATTATGTACAATATTATACATGTTTTCCATAAAAAGTGGTATGCCCTTTAGATTGAATCGTATTATGAAAATGTTTTCATAACCATAATAAAATGAACATGGAATGTTTCATGGATGGTCCTTACCAGCTAGATTAAATGTATGAATCATCTCACTCAACAAAAAATACTAATCTAACATTCATATATAGAAGCTAACAAAGTGGTGGGAACTTTTTCAAAGAGGGCGGTCCTTGATGAAAGAACAATTTTGACTTACAGGTCACCTGATTATTGTACCATTTTCTGAATGAGGACATGCGAGGGGTGGTGCAGTCCTCGATGTGAAAACTCCCTTGAAGTTCCTGACATTGTTTTCATGTTCATGTTTTCTTTAGTAAAGTTTTAGGACTAGGAATTCCCAGATCCTGGACAATCATGGGATGCCAAATGATAATCCATTAGACTTTATCCTTCTCATATTTTGTCTATTTAGGTCATTGATTATTTTCACATTATTAATAACATTTTTTAATTAATGGTTTAGCATAATCATTGGGTTTATCACTCAATATTCATATCTGATGGGTTGTTCATTAAGGTATTCATTACATTTTCCATTTCACCCAAGGTTCTGTTTAATTTCATCCACTACTAAAACTAAATGTTTTTAACATTAGTTGGGAAAAATTACATAATAAGAGTTTTAACATAAATAGTCCTCTAAAAATCAACATTGTATTCTATTATCATATTAACGTATAGATATTTTAGTACAACCTATATCACTCTATGTTCTAAATATATCATTATTGAATTAACCTTGGTTACCTTATGTGGAGTTTTTACATACTTCCTAATATAATTCCATAAAATCTCATTATAATCAATACTTCATGGTGGGTCATAATGACCATATGATAAACCAAAGATTATACCCTAGGAATTTTAAAATAGGTGTGCAGTCTATTTTCCACAAACAAGGTGGTGATTGAGTTAATAATTATTATTCCCTTTTGTGGTTACTACCCCTATATATAACTATAATAAGGCCTTCATAAACATATAGTATCCACACAAGGATGTCATTTCAAGTAATACCAAAAACTAAAAACAATCTAAAATTAATTGATGTTTTAAAAAACATTTAATAATACATAGTTTTTCACCAATTTTCACTCATCCAATTTATCCTAATATTAAATATTACAAACAAAAACCACACTTACTATATATACCCTGGAAATAATATTCAACATTACCTTATCAATCCTTAACATATCCTCAACTAACATACTAACCTCTAATGTTATATTAAAACGACTCTTATACAAACCTTGAAATCCCAATGATGTGAATAAAAAGTGAAATGAAATGAAATAAATTATTCATTTATTGTATGTATCTGATTTCTATTATGTTTTTAGTTTTAGAGAATCAGGAATAAACATCAAACAACAAATAGAGGAATTTTTCAAATAATATACAATTTTGAAACAATATATATTACTTATTAATCCATAATATGTCTTCCGCATCTCCCAAAAACATTGAACATAAGATAATATTATAGATATAACAAGTGTATTGAATTATTTCTATCATTATGAAAAATGAAACATAATAAGGGGTGATCTCAGATTCTATGTAATGTTAAGAAAAATTGATAACCAAAATAGATAATATGAGAGTAAAAATTAAACATATGGGTTTGGTAATTCAAAAAAGTAATATAATCATAATATATTAAATTCAAACCCAACAATACATGGATCATGAAAAAATAATCATAGATTGATTATTTATAAGAATAAACTTATATCAATAGATCATAACATCTTAGTACTGTGGCCATAACCAAATGAATGATATCATTGACATACTTTAAGGTTCGGTCACAAGACCATAATTACATAGTGGAAAATTACCCATATAGGATTTGGGTCAATCCCTAATCCCATACATAATATCTCATGATATATAATGATATTTCCTCTTAATTAGAGGGATACACTTGTAGGCCATCTAGTCATATCATATTATGTAAATGAAAAAATTATATATATATATAAAATATAATTCATCAAAAAAATATTAACCAATGAAAGAAATGTGTTTAGTGATTATTTCCAAATAAACATCAACATAAACAATAAAGAAAAATAAGTTTGATGGTTTACAAATACATATCCCCAGTTAAGAAATTAAACATAAAATAATTTTGGAATATTAGGAAAAAAATTATTAAATAATGATTTCATTAAATAAAAAATAATAAGATATTATTAATTTGGGTTGTTCGATACAGTGATATTAATTAAAAAAAACATTATTATTTAAATTGGTGGGTGAATCATCAATAAACCCCCTGAGGGAAATTCTTTTTGAAAATTAATCAGGAAATCTGAAAACAAAATTATACGAAATTTTTCATAACATTGTTAATAGTACTATAAAAGACAATGTTATCTAAAATTTTAAAAATTCATTTTCAAAAATTTGATGTGAAATTCATTTTAAAAAGTTCATTTAAAAATATAAAAAAATAACATAAGCTTAAATGTGATATGAATGATTATATTAAGGTGTTTTATATTGGAATACACATATATGATTAGGAAGTCCAAGAAACCTCCTTTTTTATAACTTTATTTAAATCTAACGTCATGAGAAAAATAAAAAAACAATCATTTTTAAATGGGTTAGGGAGAAGTATGAATTGAATAGGATAAAAAAATGCTTCTTATTCCTAATATTATGGGAAAACAATTGTGGGAAAAATAAAACATTAACATGGTCTATAAACCATCATTTAAGAGGATGAAAATTAGTCTTATGATTGTAGTTTTTTCAAAACAGAAGAGAATTAATCATAATAAGATTGTTTTGAAAAAAAAAATAGATTTCAAAATATTTAAATATAGAACACCATATGAAATGAAAGATGAATCTCTTGGGGAAACATTATATCTCAAGAAAGAAGATCATGTTAGTTATGAAATGTTAATTTTTGAGAATATTTTAATCATATTAAGGACTGGGGAATTGTATTAATTGAAGTTATGATGACATGAATACCATAATTTAGGATATGATAATTTAATTGGAATTAGTTACTAATATTTCAGTATTGTATATATATATTTAATGGTTTTTATAGGTGAAATAATTGAATATTAATTGATTAAATTAATTATCAATGCTTGATATTAAAGAGTTTTGTATTCTGATGTATAAGAGATAGTTGGATATATATTAATAAATATAGGTAAATTGAGGGGGGGAAGGTATATCACAATGATCTATTTTTTAGTTATTCATGAAAACATAAAATGACGAAGAATATGTGGTTGATGATTGAAGCCTAACAGAAAATGATAGGTTTTGGAGGAACAACACAGGGTAAGTAGAACAAAACATTGGTTCCAATGTAAGAATTTAACATTACATGTATTATAGTTATCACACAATGTTAATATTACACATAAAATAAATATTAAAAAAATGTGAAAATCCTTAATTCAACATTTAAAAAATTCTATTTTTAACGTATATTTTTAGTTGAGATTTTGGGGGATGACATTTCACGACCATAAATTCATCTTTTTCCTAATAAAACCCATCTTGTGAAATCTTAGCCTATTAATATGGGATTTAAAAAAAGGGGAATGTAATCCTATCAATACATGAAGGGATACCACTAGGAGGTTGTCATCAGGTTCAACTGATATTTCATCATAATTATGCTTTTGTTTATGTTTTACTTTACATTCATTTATGTAATCATTGGATGCGTTCTAGTTTAATTAAATCCCATTTTTTCATTTATTTATTTCTCATTCATTATTTTATATTCTCTCCACTATGGGTTTTGGATTGTTCAATTCCTATGAAAACCCAATAATGATTAGTAAAATGCCATACATGATTTTTGAATCATATAAAGGGGGTTGCACATAGAAATTATGATTTTCCTTCACATGTAAATATTATTTTATTTGATAGTATATTTTTATGTCTACATTTCTATTTTATTCATCATTAAACCATTGAACAAATTCCTTCAATAATGAATGGAAAACACATGATTGAGAAGTTTTATTAATGACATTTAAATAGAATTAGTCCACTTATTTTTGGAATATGAACATAATGAAATTTAGCTATTTTTATTTATCTATCCATGATGAATTGGGATACTATGGTAGTTTGATAGAGAATGGAAGTTTCTTCAATTTGTATAGTTATTTTTTTTGCGTAGACATTTGATATAATTTTATTGAAAGGGAAGAAGAGTTAATTTATCTAAAAAACATCCTTGGAAACTATTTCTCCTCTCTTCTATATTTTCATTTTAATTAATTTATAAAATTAATTCACAAGATTAATTAAATACAACTGAAATTGGAGTGACCTATCATTTAGTCATGGGTTCTCATTGATGTTTTCACTACTCTGAGTGAGACTGACCCCGCACTCTAGCTACACTAAACCATTATAGTTAGTATGAGTTGGGTTTAATATAAATTTCTAATTTTAACATTATAGGAGGATTTAAGGACAACTTATGGACATATAAAATTTTGAAATTATTGTTATATAGTAGTAGAACGTAGCTGATGAATTGAGATGGTTTCATAGGTAAAATAGTTTTTTATCCCATTTTTAACTGGTTTTAGTGTAGGTTATATTTTCATTCAATTTTTTAATCATTTTTATTTTTCAATTTTACGTGACAGGTAGTTGTTAATTTTGTGAAGGTTTTATTACATGCCAAATCACACATATTCCAGATCACAATAAGAATACAATGAATATCTGGAGTATCTTACCACATGGGAAGAAATTAATTCATAAGGGTGGACACATAAGGATGAAAGTCATAATGATGCATATTCTCAGCAGTAGGATGAATACAAACCTCTATAGTGGAACAACACCTACTATCAGCTCGATGAAGGAGGTCTCAAAAATAATAGATACTAATGTAGATCATGAGATTATAATCAATCATAATAATTAATTACTATATTAATAATCTTATATATTACAATAATAGAAAATAGTATGGTGGATTAAGAGACATAGTTTAATAATTGGAATAATTGACTACAGACCTTGGGCATATCATATCAAATTTTAATTTTTATTTTATTATCCTTCCAACAGTTTCTAATTTTGATACAGTTTGGTTTTACTATAAACATTTACATGAAGTGGGTGACGTCCAAGTTTTTTACATAAAATATCCTTAAGAGATGAATATTCAGGGAGACCATTCCTTCCAACAAATTTATTAATAGAATCTAGATGAAATACTATCTCTATGCTCGAAATGTTCATTCTAGTGTCATATATATAGATCGATGATCATGAATCCCAAATTAGTGAATAGAATAAACTGACTACTCAATATTACCTTGATAATTATAACACTAATTCCCATGTATGACACTTGGTATTGAAATATAATGTAGGGATAAATTGGTTTGAAGCAGAATAAAATCAAGAGGTAGAAGAATTAAATAATCAGGAAAAATAGAAGAAAAAAACAGGCGTAATAGAAATTAAATTACAAGGTTCATGTATCCAAAGTAGAAAATAATGAACCTATTGATTTAGAATTAATATCATAACCCAGGGAATCCCATATATGAATATAAAATACCAATATGAACAATAATAATTAAATTTATAACAATTAGAGGAAGATGAAAGAAATGTGAAGGAAATTTGTTTTGGATAGTTTAACAGGATGATGAGTAAGAGGTTAAAGAGGTTCAACCAAGTGAGTTTATTATAGAATAGGAAAATTTAAAGGAAGATTATAAGGATAAAACATGGATCAAAATCACTAGTATTCATGAGATAGATTAATAATGGGACACCCTCCACCACATTCAAGAAGAAGAGAAAAAACATGAGGCTCAAATTAATGAATACATTTCAAAAAAATAGACTATAGAAAATATTGAAGAACTTGTGGTGGAGTATTAGAACTAAAAAATATCAAATGAATTTCATTTTAGATTATTTTCATTACATTTTTTCTTTAACTTGTAGCCGACCACTAGCTAAGGTGAACCATTGGTGGACCAAATGAGAGACTAACCGAGATGCACATGTAAGTTAGATGTGCCTAAATCCCATATATCTATCCTCATATCATGTACCATTTATCTAAAAAGTTAAAGGTCGAGCTAAATGACAAAAAAAGGAGCATCTATTGGGAGAAAACCTTGATTTTATAATTTCTATCGGAGAATTATATTTATTTAGTTTTTTAAATTTAAATAATTCTCTCTACGGTTTTCCTATTTATCTAATTAACCCAAATATTTTATATTTTATATTTAATGTACATTCATTGTAAATTTTTATATTGTATTCCCCTTGATGGAAGAAGTAGTGAGTGAATAAAGTTTTTAAGACAAGAAAATTTCACGTCATGAGTTGATTACATATCCGGTAATAATTGTTCACATCATGATCCTTGGATTGACAAGAATATAATAACTCATTAAAATTTTACAATATAATGGTAGAAGTATTTTTCCATGTTTTTATTTTTTCACCACTAGTTTTTTTTCATTACATGATATCTAAAAAATGAATGAACTGAATTGTTTCAAGAACTAAATTGAATTAAATTACCCAACAAAAATTATCATGTTTTTTTCTTATTCTCACTGATCTAGTAGACCTACACACATAGGATTAGAATGTTGAAATGTTGGTAAATTTGAAATATAATTCTCATAAATAAGAAAAATATAAATATAAATTTTTAAATTTAATTTCTAACATTAATTTGGAATTTCATGAAAATTATTACTCATATGATTTCTTTTCATGATTTTGATTTTTGGAATCATGATTTGAGTAAAGTGATTGTAGATATTCATGTCATGACCTGAATTAAATATATTTTTTCCTATTTAATAGAGGATTTAGTACCAAATAGATTATATAATTATCATATCATATTTATAAGTGAATAATGGGGCATGTAAACCAACTAGACATCCATTAAAATATTATTAAAAATAGAACTGAATAAATTATCATTTGAAATGGTTTTAGAATTTTATTGATGAAACCATTTATCCTAAGACACACATCAACATTGATATTATTTTATCCCTTATAAACCACATATGACCTTGTTAGGATTTATCTATGTAATAATAAATTATTTATTTCTTACCTATCTCATTGTATTTTTCATGATATTCAATATAATTATTTGTAGGGGTTATTGAGGATATCGAATGTGATATCTTTAGGGGATTATGCATGATGTTTCCATGGGAATGTTTTTATATGTTATATTTTAATTGGTCATATTCGATATTATTCCACTATTATTATAAAAAATGGTATAAAATAGAAAAAATAAGTGTTTTTTCATCTGTAGGAAAAAAATCACTATTATAAAACCAATTATCTCACAATAATATGTTGTTATGTGGTGGTTGTAAAATTAATCATAGGGGAACTTTCGAAAAAAACAATTGAAATAAAAGAAAAGAAAAAAATGGTTTGTGAATTGAGGGAATAAAAAATATCTACTACAGGACCCATGATTATTTACCATATGTGGTTAGATGGTGGATGTGAGGTTTATTGGAAATTAATAATTTTGAAAAAGATAGTGTGATATTTTCGTTTTCATTATAATTGTATTGTATGAGAGCCTTTACATTGAACTGGGGGGTCTATGAGATGGGAATATTTTTTTGAAGATCATTTCATTGAGCTGGTATTTTGAATATATTTATTGTACATTTCAGTTTATACTCATCCATGAGGATTACATGATTTTAAACATTTTAATAACCAACCCTTAGCCTCAAAGTAATTTTATACTAATTTAAAATCCCACATGATCAATTGTGATATTATTCATTATGATATATTGAAAGGATAGTCAATGAAACCCTATGATTTGGAACATGTACTTGAGGTATGAGCATATCTCCAATTTAATTGTTACCTTGGGTGTTGATTAGAAGAATACATAGTGACATAAATTGTAAATGTAATTCATGTATATTAAAGGGTGAAAATTTAATGCAAATAAGGGGGAATGAAATGAATTTTAATTTTTCAATGAAAAATGATATTTGAAATCATTATTGGGTATGCATTATGATTTTATATTATCATGTATATTTCTTTTTCTGAGAATAATAATTTCAACATAAATTATTGATGTATGTATATTTTGTGTTTCAATGTTGTGCTGTACTTCATTGATGAGAAATTTTTTATTTTTGGGGGTATTTTATATCTTAGTTTTGTATCTATATATTGATAGGGTTTATATGTGAATTTACTTAATAATATGTTATTATATATAAGATATTTTTCTAATATTAATATATTCTCTATTATTATAATGGACTAATAAATAAATCAATACCAATGATCATAGAGAGCGTGGGGAACAAAAAAGCACTCCTGATGTTCCTCAATGTAGATTGGTGTGATAAAAGAAATTGAAAATAAAGTTGAAGTCAACAATATAAGCTAAAGAGAAAAATATTGTTTCTATAGTTAGAAAAATTATGATGAATGATGAAATGAAGTCCTGAGGATTGAATTTTATTTTAATCTTTTTGTAGTTATTACACGTCATGAAACATTTCACATCGTGTAAATGTTATATGATGTAAAAACCATCAACTAGACAATAAAACACTGATTTAAGTGTATACTTTGATGAGCTATTTTCTGGTATGATTTTCTATGTCCATTAAATTCTATTATTTACCTAAGGGTACCTTATTGATGACATATTTTAAAAATTATGTGTGATATAGAAGGGTATTAATTAATGTCATTAAAAACATGAGGCCAACCACCGGGGGTGTTGCAGGGTTTCATCCCATAGTTCATCTTAGAAAGGTTAAAGTTTGTGTTTTTCATTCCTTTCATTTATATTATCATTAGATACATTATAGTTTAATTCCATTCCCTTTTCATTATTAATTACTTTCTCATTAATTCTTCTATAATATCTCATATTTGGTTATTTTTTTTAATCGATGAAGGCCACCTGACGATGATTGGCTAAGCCCCACAAGGGAGAGAAGAATCATTTGTTATTGTTTTATACCAACAAATCATGTTTTTCATTCACTCATAAAATGTATTTCATTCAATATTTTTTAGTTTTTTCTACAAGATTATTTTATTCATCATTGAACTGATAAAAATATTCAATTAGTAATAAATGAACACAAACAATATTTAAATGAATTATTCATGACCATTGAATTAAATTATTATTCTAATATTGGAAATCAAATAATAATTCACTTTAGATATTTTTATTCATCTTACCATGATTATTTGGGATTATTGGGTAGTTTAGTAAAGAATGGAAATTTTTTATTTAAATAATATTGTTTGGTTGTACAGTTAAATGATATAATAACTTTTCATGTGATGATGAATTAATTTATTCAAGTAAACCATCATTGGAAACGGGTTCCCTTCTCTATTTATTTTCTATTTAAATTAAATTATTTAATTTTCATCATTATTTTACATAAAAATAAATAAAATTCCAGAGACATTAGCATTAGTTTAGGGTTTCATCGTTATGTTCCCCACCCTCAGTGGGATTGACCACATTCTTGTGTTACACATTTACCTTTTTAGTTATAATGTATTATTTTATATATAAATTTATAATTTGATCAAGCATAGAGGAGTTATAATATTGTGTTCCCCACCCTTAGTGGCTTCATAAAATATAATATTGTTGTTTAATATCGGAAGATTACTCAATAAAGGGTGATAGATACAAAACCCCTTATAGGATTTGTAAATTTTTAGTCAAAACATCATTAGTGGATAAATTTTGAATTATATATCAAATTTCATTAAATATAATAGAATAATTATTCAAAAATATTAAAGGTAAATAGATATATCTTTGAAAATACAACATAGTGAACAATAAGATAAATGATTAATGGTGGAAAATTTAAAGAATATTCCAATAAAAGAAACAAAATAATTTAGGTATGAATCAATGAATAATGAGTTTATATGGCATAATTTTTAAATTCCAAAATATAATTAGAAAATAAAAACATTTATTCAAACATGGAGAAATTGATTTCAATATGAAGGTTTCAACTCAATGCAAGAAAATTGACTTAACCCAACCCCATAACGTGTCCCTAATATATAATAATCATGTACCAAACATCCCAAATAAACAAATTAAGTTTTTTATAGACCATATTTGTAATGACACCGACCCCCATAGCATAGAGTTCATTCCTTACTTTATTACATTGGTGTAAATATAACGGGTCAAATCTAAAAATACAGAGTGGTTTTATTGTTTTTGAGGACTAAATACATAGTTGAAACAAATTTAACATTGGTAATAGAAAATTAAATCCAATACATAAAAAACAATTAAAATTATACTTTAAAACTAGTTCCATGAATTCTTCTTCAAGATATAGGGGAGATGAAGAAAAACTAGGGTATATTAAATGTTAGTCAGAGTTTAGTAAATTGGATTCAATAACAACTGGAAAAAAATATCTATATGGAATGGTAAATAACTAAACACATATTACAATTAAATAAATATCATAATATGATAATAAAGAATCAATATAGTAATGTAAATAACTGAAAATATAGGTCATTTAATCAATAAATTGATAATAAAATATATTCATAGATTTTATCATAGAAAAAATTTCATGGATAATAAAAATAACTGAATTACTAATTAAACAAATTCTTATTTATTGATATCATGATTCCTAGGAACATTATACCTTACCATCATGACCTTTCACAAGATTATATAAAATATACTATGTATTAACCCATCTGATTTTTCCAACTGATTAATCTTGCAAGACTACTGATACATTGAATATATTTGATTAACTATCCACAAATCCATTTAATTAATTTTTAAATAATTATGCATACATCTAGTAATTAATTTAGTTCTTAATAAAATGGATTTATTATCAAATATCTATACTGAGTAAAGTATTAATATTTATCAATATTTCCCGACCTAGTAAAAAAATTTAAATGAAAACACCATATGAAAAAATGGAATATTGAAAAGAAGATAATCAAATCTATAAAAATAATAATATGTATCTTTATGGTAAATTTAACTTCCAATTAAAAAATATGATATGAAATTGGTTTTTTCAATTGAAAGGTAACAAGAAAAAAGAAAGCTAGAATTCACAATAGCTTTTACCAATTGGTAATTTTCATATCAACCCCCCTTGGATGAAATATTAAAAATTGAAATATAATTTAAAATTAATAATGAATTATTTAGGGTATAAATTTTCAAAGGGTCATGATATACCCCACATATAATATAATTTGTTTATAATAAGAAAAAATGTTTCAATAGAATGTAAATTTAAATGAAATCACATACACCATTCTTCATTGTGATTGAATGTTCATTTAAATCATCTATAATGGTATTAAACATGTTATTATTTTATAAAAGAACCATTATAATATTTATAATTTTATATATTATATTTTTATAATTTCTAATTAACCATTCCTTAATAATCTCTCCCTATTTTCCTTATTTCAGGTGTTAATTGCTTTATTTACTCAAGTGTGTTTTATGTTGAAATAACTTGTCCATGTTCATATTATATATTATTTTAATATAAAAAATAATAACTTTTCAATTTAAATTATATTTATATTTTAATTATACTTTTAAAAGCAATCATTAAATATTTTGTTTAAAATTAATAAACATTATGATCATGGAGAGGTGGCCCATATGTATGTATTTTTAATGTTTTCATCTTTATATTATCATTATAAAAAGTGGTAGGTAATATTTTAACTTTATATAATGTTTATAATACTATATATACAATGATATATTATTATATATGTCATCCATTTTTTATGGTGATGAAAATAGTGTGACATCACTTCATGAATGTCGTAGTCCACACCAATAACAATTATGTTTTTATATTTACATGTGTGAAAATGGAATGATAATAAATGATATATATTATATTTACATAATGATAAATATATCATTAATTTAATAATAATTTCATTTATATCACATATAATCCATATTTTTTTCTTTATCAACTTCCATGTGATTTGTTAGTGTAAGACGAATCAGATCGCTTCGTGAGGCTGTAGTCCTCAGTACACAGAAGTAACATTATAATATCTCATAAAAATTAAAATAATATATATATATATATATTATTCAGTGAGTAAATAGGTATAAATATGATATTAATATTCTATATATACTTTATAACCATTATAATATAAAACCTTGATAGATGGAAATGGAATAAACAAATGTTATCAGTTAACGATGCTAAAGTTTTCTATACACATGAATGATGATTTCATATCACATTTGATGGAAGTGTATAAGGTTTTAGGTCATGACCTTATTATGAAAATATAAAATATTATTTAATATAATGATGTTTTTATATCATAATGATGTAATAATAATTAACGATTTTGAATGAAGAAATAATATAAAAAATATTATTGAATAACATTACATCTTTTTCAGGTATCCTTATAAGTTATTCACTAATGACCTCCTAGGATAGATTTATTTAAAATCTCAGTCATCTAGGAGTATATGGGGGATGTATTTTAGTGATATTTGTAGGTATGGATGAGAAAAATGGATTCAGAGTTGTTAATAAGTTAGGGGAGTGGCTTCTCTTTTATAGTTGAGAAGGAGTGGAATTTTTGTAGATAACCAAATGTATTCAATATTTTGTGGTCAAATATACCTCAATATGATAAAAAATTATAATTAATTTTTTTATCGATGATAAAGTCTACCCAAACCTCCATCACACAATAAGACATATTTTTCAAATATTTTTCCTTAACATATATGTTTGATTATTTTTAAAATTTTTGGTTTTACAAGAGTAACTAATATTCAAACATAGGTAATTTGACAATTAGGACTAAAATAAAGTGAAATATTCAATAATTTTTATACCCACTAATTCTAAATATGATATATAATTTATAAAGTAAAATAATATGAGTACAATAAATTTATTTTAACACAATCACATGTAACGAAATAAACACTATTTTACTTTAACTATGATAACATAAAGTTTACTATTTTAGGGTCCAAATATTACTTATAAAGGAAAAATTATTCCATGAGTGGATCAAAGTTGGTATTTATTAACATTTAAAAAACACTTCTCATAAAATTTATTTTTAATTTATTTTTAATAATTTATGAAAGTATCATTTATTATAAATTAAAATTATTGTAAATTTTTATATTATTCATTTTATATAGATTTAAAAAATAAATGAAATTATTTAATTGAATTGTATTACATTATCAACAGGGTGATAATATATATTTATATACAAAAATAATTTAGAAAAATAATTCACTCAATTTACTTCACTTTTAATAGTATTCGTACCATTTTTTAAGTTAATTACCAACAAAATATTTCATACATTGGATAATATATATTACCAAACTTATTTTTTTACTCCCCATCCTATGGATTTATAGATATCCAAACTAATAAAGGTACCTTTTTATCTCTTTCATTATATATCTTATTATATATGGCATTTTAAATTGTATGTTTTTGGGAATTAAAATATTTAATAGACATTGATGAAAGAGTTAGAAATAAAATCCTTCAATAAAATTAATATAATATTTTATTTCAATTTAAATATTATAATTACATACTAACCCTCGAGTAATACAATTTTTATCTTAACCGTGAAAAATAATTATTTCTGTTTTAACAATTCATTTTTGAAAAACAATATGTTTACCTTTTCAGAAATTATAATTTATGATGATTAAATATATGGAATCCATTTCTTTATATTCAATTTACATATGTAGAAAAAATTAATTTAAAATATTCTCCTAGTCATGATGATATAGTGGGATTTTAAAGGGAAAAACAATCATTAACCACACTTTTCTATTAAAATTCAATATGAAAATTCTTCCATTAAAAAAATAGGTTAATTGATATAAAATTGTACTAGTTTTACCATAATACTAATAAAAATTTTGATTTATCATTATAATTAATTTAAACTAAAAGACAGTCTTCAATTAAAATTCTATATTTTTCACCATTTTTCAAAAAAATGAATCTTTTTTGGAAAATTACCAAAACTTTAGATTAATATAGTTTTGTTATTAATATTTCAAAAATTAATTTTATTTTGTAAAATAATTTTTATTATGCTATTAAAGATTAATTTTAAATTATGTGTGTAAGGTCTGGCTAAATAAGGATTAGTATTAAAACAGTTTTACGTGCATCAAATAAAATCAATGAAATATAATTTATTCTAAAATTAATATATTATAAATCATGGGGTGTTATTTTATGTTATTCAATTTATGTTGTGTGTCACATAATCTATTGAATATAATGTTATTATTTTATAATTTTAGTGTGTTAAATTTTCTCAACCATAAATAAATTTCTTCCTTGAAATTTATAGACGATCTCAGTAATCAAGGGGTTGATATTTGAAAATTATTGTATTAAAAACCCCACATATTAAGAGGGAAAAAACATCCACTTATTAAGATATAATCCAAAGAATTAAGGGAATCTAAAATTATCACATGACTATGTTTCAATGTAAAAGATCATAAGTGGGAATGGAATACATGGTTATGGAAAAAAATACTAATACTAGAGGTTAAATAGAGAGTGATAGAGATGACTGATCCAAAGAAAGTGGTGATCCTGATAATGTTAACCACCAAAAAAATATAAACCAAATAGATGTTAAATGGATCCTTGATATCATAAAAATTGATTGAAATTTGAGAATACTTTATATTAACATCCTTTTCCTCATGTTAAATAATTTATATAATCTTTATGAATATAATGATTTATACATATATTATCTCATTCTATTTTATAAGAACATTCTCATCCTTTGGTTATGACTTGATTAATTTTCACTTCATCACTTAATCTATGAAATAAAGATAAATATTTTATACTTGTTTCAATACCTTAACACAAGATGCATATTAGAATGATAATTCATTAATTTGAACTCTAGATATGGTTATTTCGGAATGGTTCTCAAAGGATATCCAATATTAAAAAATTATTATATAGTGAATTAATAATGTCTAAAACCTCATCTAAATTCTAATGAAAACCATTTCATGAGTGGATAAATTTATGAGGATTACAAAATAATATTATCAAAAAATTCGGTAATAATTTCAAATAATTTTCAAAATAAACATATCATTAATCCCTAAAAAAGGAAAGTATCATGTAATAATTACATACTGAAAATTTGATTACCTTCATCATTTATTCTCTTCAAACATTGTATAAAATACATTACAATAAAAAAATATTGAAAACATGCAAGTTTCATTATTTCTTAAATAAAAAATTGATTATTTGATGTAATCCTCAAATCCAAAATTGATGTAGGCTCCATAAATGATAGAATAAATAAATATTTTATAAAATTATTAATCACTTACAAGGTAGATATTAATATGAAATTTAATTTATCCATATAAATCATCTATTTGTCCATACAAAACCATATCAATATATATAACATGTTAAGGATTATCATTCCCTCAATCATTTTATTTCAATGAAGTTCACCAGGTCACAGAATTAGTTTTATTGGTCCCCAATAACATTCATAATATGCTTCCAAATCCTTATTTAAAATTTAATACAATATAATCCTTAAATATTTCATAATAATTATAACAGTGATATCCTTGGTAAAATACCAAAATAAATGAATTCTGGGATCAAAACACCAGAACATTATTAATTACTATTCATATTTGGTAATAATATAAGATTTAAGGTGATTCAATGGCTTATTTTTAGACCAATTCCATTCATTATTTGAAAGTTTGTTTTCATAGTGCCCTATATCCAAATTTTCTAATCATTGAGAATTATAAACCTATTTCTTTCCAATGAAAGAATGGGAATTATTTCATTTCACTCAATACAAGTAGTAAACTAATATTCCTTTTAATATTAAACAATGGTTTTTATATCCACAATTATAATATGTTGGCAACCCCTTCTTTATCTTATTCAATTTATTTATTTTTTATTTTTCTTACACTTATGATCTTTCATCCCTTTATATCCATAATATTATGATAATTAATTCAATTTATTCTCAATACATGATACTATGACAACATATAATAACAATGTTTATAAGATATCTTATGTTTTAAAAGTTGAACTATGTTCATAGAAGATTAAATCATTATTAATATTTGGATCATGTGAATTTTTTAGTTTACCATTCCTTTTACAATGAGAAATTTTTAGAAAATGGAATAAACTAGTTTAGATCATAAAAATATGAAACATAATGTATAATATAAATAAATTGAAATACTTGACATAAAATTAAAAAAAAATTCATAACTAATATCAGTAGTAGAAAAATACCTTATACCAATGGTTTCAAACCATTGGTATATACCTCGAAACTGTTGGTATATCCTATACTAACGGTTTATAGAAATGTGGCCAAGTAAGCCGTGGAGATAGTTCTATACCAATGATTTTCCCAGAACCATTGGTATAGTCCTATACGAACGGTTTTGAAAACAGTTGTTATAAGTAATATGAAAAATCTATACCGACGGTTCCATAAAATTGTTTGTATATGTATTTCAAAAAAGAAGCATTCGATGGGTTTTGATCCCAGTACCTAGAGGTTATGATTGAATGAACTAACCGCTAACCTAACTTGACTTTTGTGAATATAATTTCATAAATATATATAATTATTATAATAAATATTTTAAATTATAATTTATTTAATGTTCTTTGTAAGAAGATTCCATAAAAAATACATGTAACTATACCAACGGTTCTCAAAACCATTGGTATAGACCTATACCAATGGTTTTGAGAACCGTTGGTATAGATTCTTCGATTTTGGGAACTATACCAATAGTTTTGGACAAACTGTTGGTATAGGGGGGACCTATACTAACATTTTTTGGAAAACCGTTGGTATAGGGTCCCTATTATGGACCTATACCAACGGTTTGTCCAGAATCATTGGCATACATCCATATAAGTGACCTATACCAACGTTTTTGGCCAAACCGTTCGTATAGGTCTATTTAAGTGAACAATACCAACGGTTTTTTCAAAAACATTGGTATAGATCTTATTTATAGTGTCGTATCATAATAATAAACATGGATCCTTTTGGGATATCTATACTTCAAATCGTTCATAATTGATTGTAAAGAAAATAATAATTATCCTGAGTATATCCCCCATGAGTGTAAATCCAAGTGTTCATAAAGGAACATTTTTTTATACTAGTTGATTTGTAAGTTTGTCTTCTCATTCATTTTCATATTTATTACCTCTAGGTAAATATTTTCTATAACCACATCAACCTGTAATATCCATATATTGATGTATTTATAGAAAAACCCACATAATCTCAACTATGCCAATACTTTTGGATGTTATTATATACTTATCCTTAAATTAAATCATATGGATATGATCCCTAGTCTATGTGTTACTTAATCTTGTTCATAAATATTCTACTAAAATTACTTTGATACTAATAATAAGAACACCAACCCCAGTAGCCCGGAGTCAGTTCCATACTTAAAAACATTGGAATAGATACAATGGTTCGAATCCCAATGAACTCATTATATTAGTATTTTTAGATTACTAGATAAATATATCATACCAATTTTACATTTTTAATATAAAAATAAGTACAAAACATAAAAAATAAAATGATTTGAATCCTTGAATTCTCATTCCAATAATTCTTCTTTATATGTTGGGGAATTGAAACAATACATGGGCGTGATCAAATTATCAGTAAGGATTTAGTACAATAGATTATACCATGAATAAATAATAATTATCAAAATGATATGTTTAAAAAATTAAAACACATTCCATTGAAATAGTTATCATGGTAAGATAAGGTATAATCAATATGTTACGGTAAATAATCTATAACACATTTCATTTAATCAATAAACTAAGAATGAAATATATCTATATATATTATCATAAAAAAATCTTATGGATAATAATAATAACATGATTCTTAATTATTCAATTTCATAGTTATTAGGTATAATATTTCCCAAGAACATGATACCTTTACAATAAAGACTTTTCATAAGATGGTTTAAAATATACTTTGTAGAAACTCATCTGATATAGCTAACTAATTTGTCCCATGAGACTACCAACCCATAAAAGATATTTCAATAACCATTCCCACAAAATCGTTCATTCATGTCAAAATAATTCCTAATTTATTGAATAATCTATTTAATTATTAATCAATGGTCCTTATCATTAAATATTCTGGTTTTGTAAATGTTACAGATTTATCAATATTTTCCCAATTAATCAATTAACATTCAATGTAAACAACACATGTAAAAATTGAATCCAATTTATAAAACAGTAAAATCTATAACATATTATTATTTTTATTTATGATAAATTTATTTTCTAATTAAAAATGATTACATAAAATTTATTATTTTAAGAGAATGTTAATAATCACAAGATATAGTGAGATTGTACAATAACTTTTACCACATGGTAATTTTCAATTCAAACCCCCTTGGATAAAATTATTCATATTGAATCATAAAATACCATGAATAATGAATTATTCAAGATATTATATTTTAAATGGGTATTATATACACCATAATAAAGTGAATTTATTTCATAATAACAAATAATCATCAATAAAATTTATATTGAGATAAAATCACTTAACATAGGATTCCTTATGATTGAATGTATTTTAAAAACCTATATAGATGTTTTAAAAAAATTATTAACTTATACCATAATAGTTATAATATTTATAATATTATATATGATCCTTTTATAGCATCTTATTAACCATTAACTAATGATATTTCATTATTTTTATTTTTTTGGTTGTTAATTTCCTCATTTTATCATGCCTTTTTATCATAAATATTTTATTTCAGGTTCATATAATAGAGTTAAATCATATAAATAAAAATAATCATGACATAATTATAATATTTATACATTAATTGTACTTATAAAACCATTCATTAACCATGATTTTCAAAATTGAAGTACATCCTCATCATATAGAAGGTAGGAGGTACATACGCATGTGTAACGTTTCTATTATTCAATGATAATTGTGGAAAGGAGTTCAGTGAGATTTAAACTTTCCATAATTATCATAATATAATAAATCCATTATTATTTACTTTTATATTTCAGAAATATGGTGCGGTAGTGAAAAAGTGGTCACATTGCTTCAGGAGGGCGATAATCCACGCGTATATGAATGATGTAATAATCTATGCTTAAGCGAAAATGAAAGAATGAAAATAATTTATATTATCTTTGACGAATCATAGCTATGTCATGAATATCATAATTATTTAATTTATATCACAAATAATAATTAAATTTTCCATTCACACCTTCCATGCGAAGTGTTAGTTATAGAAGAATCACAAATTTTCACGAGCCGGTAGTCCGCTATATACACGAGCAACATTATCATATCTCTAAGGAAATGAAAGTAAAAATATATATATAATATATAGTGACACTATATTTATAAATATTTTATTAATACAATATATATATATATATATATATATTATATCAATCATCATACCCTACTGGGAGATATGGAAATGGAAAAGACAAATGATATATGTTCAAGCGGTGGTAGTTCGTCATTTACATGAACAATGATTTCATAACCCATTTGATCGATATAGATGAGGTTTTAGGTCGTTATAATATTATTAAAATGTCACAATACATTTATCAGAGTATTTTTATTAAATCATAATGGTTTAATAATAAATTTTTTTGTGAATGAAGAATTAAAATAAAAAATTCTCATTGAAGAACAACACCTCTTCTTTATGCATCCTTCATAGGTTTTCAATAAATCCTATTTATATTGAAATCATTCCAAAAATAAAGCTTTTAAGACTATATTATGGATATATTGAAGTTTTTATTTAAGTGTTTTGGCGATCCAAATGTCTTTAGAGGTGTGAATAAGTGCGGGGGATTATGTTCCCTATTATAGTTGTGGATGAGTGGAAATTGTGTAAATAACAAATAATACTCAATATTGGGAGGTCTAACATACTTAAAGTGAATCCAAAATTTAAATTTAAATGTTTATAGGCATTTTATGTTTGATAAAAACTCCACTTTATAAAACACATATTTTAATTTTTTTCCTTAACATTAATGTTTCCCAATTTTTACCATGTTAGGTTTTTACTACAACAAGTAATTTCTAAGCTAGGTAATTTATATATTGTGGTTAATTAATTTGATAATTATTTTAATATTTTTAGCCAATATTATAAAACTGTAATTATTTTATAATATAAAAAAATATTAGGAGTTTTATAAATTAATTTTTACCAGGTCCATGTAATGCGCAAAAACACCTATTGACCTTAACTCTATTAGATGATTTTTTTCTATTTTTGGGACTATATATTCGTCATAGAAAAATTGGTTTAAGAATGGAAATTATTTGATATTGATTAATATTTTAAAATTATAAGGAGTATGATATGATTTTAGTCATTTTAAACCATGAAATATAATAATTTTTATTACAAAACATCATTATTATCAATTTTGACATTACAAATATCATTTCAATTTAAAACTATCATAGAAATGATATAATTAGAAGATATTTTTTCTAAAAAATTTAAAATAAAAGAGTTATCTAAAAAATTAATTTTCGATAATAATTACCTCAATTTACTTCATTTTTAATATTATTTTTACCATTTATTTTAGTTAATTATTAACATATTATTATAGTGTTGGTGTTTCTTTAGAATGTAAAGTAATTACTTAAACTATAAAAACTAAAATAAATTATCATGATAAAAAGAATAATTTATAATTAAATTAAATACATATAACCTAAAATATTTTCTTTGTCCCTATACTAAAGCATTATATATATATTAAAAATAAGAAATGTATATTTTTTGTATTTTTCTTTACTTAACTTATTGTTAATGTTATATTCAAATTAAAGTGAAAATTAATTTAAATATTTCATGTAAATTGATTTAATAAGTTGAAATGATCTCATTATATTAAATTAAGATAATATTTTAGGACATTTTCACTCATATCATTCTATATAAACCCCGCTATAAATCTATTTTTACTTTAACCACAGTAAATAATTTATAGTCTTCTCCCCATTGAATTTGATCATAAATTAAGTGTAACTTATTATAAATTAAAAATTATGTTGATTACAAATATGGAATATATTTTTCAAAATTCAATTAACAGAAGTGGAAAATTTTAATAAAATACTCATCTCGTGGTCACAATGAGAAAGAAGGTATTTAATAAGAAAATTTTCAAATATTTACAATGTTTTTCTATCCAAATGTAATATGAAATTTATTCCAATGAACAGAATTAGATTAATTTATTTAAAAAGATAATAATTTTAAATTAAAACCAAATCTAAATATTTTTTAACTCTATAAATAATATTAATGAGCAGTCATTTTTTACTTAAAATTCATTATTTTTCACAACTCATAAAAAAAATGAAAATTTTCGAAATAATCCCAAAAATTTTACCATATGGGAAGTTTAGTTTTCCCATTTCAAAAATGAAAAATATTTTTTTTATAAAAAATTTCTAATTGTATTAATATTTAATTTAAAATAATTAATCCAATATGTGACTAAATAGTGTTTTATTTAAACCCAGTGTTGTGTACATCAGAAACTATAGAAAAAATTAAATTTTTGATCAAATAAATATATTGTAATATCATGGGGTGTTATATTTTCTTCTAAATATGGTGTTTTATGTCATATACTCTATTTAATAAAATTTTATTTTTTATGATACATGGGTGTTAAGTTCTTAGGAACCTTATTGTTTTATAATTAATTTATCATGGAACATTTATTATCAAATAACATATATTTATTATAATTATATTTCAATTTTTTGATTACATTTGATTTTTTATACTTTATTAGGTCATTTTACTTATTAGATATGATATTATAATAATTAGTTTAATAATATAATGTTTATAGAGATAGGTGATCCTGTTCTTAAAAAGTTTATTAGAAAAAATATGATAAAGGAAACAATGTAGAATGAGGTAAAATAGGGATAAGAACTCATCAAAAAATGAAAATTAAAATTTATGGGAATCAAGAATCCCCATAATCATGGTCAGATATATAATCATAATATTCCATTTATAACTATGAATTAAACTAATTAATGAGCCCAGAATACTTATCCTTGAGCTTTTGCTAGTCCATAGTGAGTTAGCTCATTGAACGGCTATGGCCCTGTGTTACAGCCCAATCATCACGACCATGTCCCTAACCATGATATTTGGGATGAAGACCCTGTTTCTAATATGAGTTCTACTAACATTCCCCTTATGAATAATACCTCTAAAATTAACCAATTTTATCATCCATAATTTGTTTTCTCACCATTCCCAATATCACAAAGAGAACTCTCATGTTTCCCGCCTGTAGATGTCAGAAGAACAATGTTATCCTCCTCAATTCCCATATTCTCTCTGAGAGTGAAATAAAATACTTATGAATTCCATACTTGATCAGGAGAATTATTTGGAGTAACCACCTCGATCATTGTTTCATTCGTTGAATTCTTTAGGGCATTCAAATATTTTTTTTCTTTTTGAGGCAGTTGCAACTTGTGTACCAATATTCTCTGATCTACTCTCACAGGCACACTGCCCCATATCACGAGATGAACTGTCCCAAGGAACATTATCTAACCAATGATATTTCATACCAGGGCTCTATAAATGTGTAGTACCCTATAGGTAATACTCAATACTACCATGTACATCACCCTTTATGTGTATTACTTTAACAAGACCACCGTTCTTCTGATTTCTATTTTTCATTAGGAAGTATATCATTCTCCACTGGTTGAACTTCACCAGCCACTACTTAGTTAATATTCGGCTCTATCAAGGGACTCGTTTTATTTTTCTATAGTTTATATTCTAATCCAATGGAATTATAAACTAACAGCTTATTATAGACTGACCATTCTTCTATCAATTTTTGAGAAAAGTGATTTCAGGCATTCAGATCCTATATTCCCTATTTTCCAAAATATCTCACAAAATTCAATATTCTTCTCAAATTATATTAAGAGATCCAAGTGTCAATAAAAATCATGTATAATAACTTAATCTGTTAAAGATAAATGATGATTAAAATCCATAATCACTCTAGATGATTTCTTAATGCATGCATTATCTATTTTATTTTAAAATTTGATTAGATGACCAACTATAGAAGAAATATCCAAAAAAAAGAACTAATAATTCCATAGAAACAATGGTATACCATGAATTATTATCTAAGTATTTATGATGGGGTCCATTATCATAGGACTAAATTAGAGATCCTAGTCTTAGATCTTCAAAATTCATGGTTTAAGTGGAAAATTCCTAGTCCTTATGCTCTATATTTCAGTTCATCATAAAAGAACACAATATAAAACACTCCTTACTGATTGAGTTGATCCTTTATCCAGAAAAGAACCAGATTTAAAGTATTTGATTCTTCATATCATGAATCATTTATTGATTAATCTATCCCTGAGAATTCATCCTAAAAATAATCGATTGCATTCATATCTCAATTCTTTCTGCAATGAGTTTATGATTGGCTTCAACGACATCATATAAACCACTTTTCATGAGCTTGTAAGAGGATAAATTCCTATAATTAGTTAAGACACAATTCAAATTCCTATTTTATATGAAATAAATGTGATGAATAGCATGCACCTTTGAATATATTACCCATGTATCTAGATATGAGGTTTAGACCCTCTTATAGTCATCCAACATCAAAACCCTAAGGTAATCCCTATTTAATTATTCCAATGAAAGAACATCCATGTATGATTTTGGGACCCTCACCTGATTATTAGCAACATACATATCTGATAGTGAATTCTCGACATTATACATTAAAGGCTTAAGTGATTCCACTGGAGGAAAAATATATCCATCTAGATCTTAAATGTAGGATTAAATCCTTGGCTTGAAGTCGTCCTCACTACTGCGTCACCCATCACCGTTCCAGATCGAGACGAAGTTAGAGCTTGAGATCTATCAAAATCATTCAAAACAATATCATGGTGAGGTGAATTACCATCATCA
Source organism: Viscum album (assembly GCA_963277665.1). Classification (NCBI taxonomy): domain Eukaryota; kingdom Viridiplantae; phylum Streptophyta; class Magnoliopsida; order Santalales; family Viscaceae; genus Viscum; species Viscum album. The sequence goes on along the minus strand of OY728135.1, from coordinate 594,893,413 downwards.
CCCTTGTAATCATAAAAAATACTTGAATGAATAAACCAATAGGGGGTTGGTGGATGAATTAGAGATACTGTTGTAGAAACCAAGACACCATGGGAGAGAATTGGGAGCCTCTCCAAAACCATAGCTTCCATCCCTAAAAAATCATTAATTACTTAATAATATAAAATATTTTGTTATTTATCATTTCATGGAAATCTATATTAGAGTATTATATAATTATTCAGGTCTGTGGTTGAACTAAGAAAAAAATGAACATGTTATATCTTGATCTATGGGTATGGTTGTAGAAGTGTATAATATAATTATACCAAATGAATAATGATATTATTTAGATTGTTTTATGTTTTAAAATAACATTTTATGTTCTTTGGATAAATATATAAGATTAAAATGAAATAAAATGTTATATAATGGAATTTTTAGTTTTCACAATATGCATTTAGCATTAATTTTATTTTAAAAGAGGGTGTGAAGGATGAAATAATGAATTTTAATTTAATATAAAAAAAGTTGATATACTAATGACATTGTGGTAATTATACTAGAATGGTTAGGGTGGTATTAGAAGAGCTATATTTTGGATAAAAGGTAAGGATTAAGTAATAATCACTTTGGTACCTTGAACATTATTTATAATGTATCCTTAGAAATAAAGGGATCAAGGTAAATAATTGAGAGAATAATATTATTAAGTTATACAAGATTATATGAGTATTAATCTTTAGAGTTTTATGATGTAATTATAAGGAATGGATGTGGAATAAAGGGTTGTAAGTGCCCCAATATATATGTAAAGAAAGATATATTTTGTGAATACCCTTTAATATTAGAAGGATATTATTAAACTATTCAATTCTCAAAGAATAAAAAATTCAAAATAATGGAGTGTGGGTTGTGTTTGTGTTGATATATACACAATAATGATTCTTTACATTTTTAGTCATATATTATTTATTTGCAATTTTTTTAATTTAACATTTATGTTTTAATGATGGTAATTATTTTTTAACTACATGTTCTATATTTTATTAAAAATATAATGTAACAAATCATACCAATTTGGGTACTCTAAACCTAAATTTATTCACACATTAGTCTAATTTATCTTCTAATTAACAAAAATTTAATTTTTAAATTAAACCATTATATATATAATTTTTTGTATGAAAATTTGGTTTTCACCATTATGTGTTCTTAATATTTTTATTATATTGATTAAAATTAGTGATTTATGATTTTTGTAAATATATGCTTTAAAATTAGGTCAAATTATCCAATGAGAGAATATTTATTTATTTATACAGATAAAAATAATAACATATTAAAAAACAATTCTTTTAAAATAAATATTTTATCATTGTCATGGTCATTAATTTTAATAATATAAATCACACAATTATTCCCACAATGTAGTCAAAATTATTACATAATATGATCATGTTGATATGAAATGTGAAATCCATTTTTTGGATTAAAAATCTATAAATTACGGAAATTTAATTTTTAAATATAAAACAATAGATCAATTTTTGGAGTAAAATATTACTTTGGTTACCAAAATTATATACATGAGATTTATAAACGAAAAATTGAAATTTTTGAGTTTTTTATTTCTATTATTGTTTTATTGATATTAAAAAATATTTTTAAATTATTTTAAATCCTTCCTGTATTATGATAATTTCATAAAATTTATTGTTTTAGAAATATTATTATTCTTCTAATATACACCAAAAAACCAATGATTTCAGAAAAATGCTGATAAATCAAAATAAGATAAAATTTTAAGTGTAAATTCAAGGAATAAATGTTTATATCTAATTATAATTGAAAATTTATTTATATCCTTTTTAAATGTATAATATAAAAGAAAACAAAATAATATAAAATAAGCTTCCATTTTCATTAAATATTAAAATGATAGATATAAAAATGAATCTGTTAAATAATTTATTACATTAATAATTATATGTTTATATCATCCACATTTTTAGTTACATATACCCTCAAGTTATCTATGTAATATTTATACATAATTTATTCTCCTAGGGAAGTCATGGTTGGCAATTCTAGTTTCACAGTTTTCTTGGAAGTCTTGACCTTCATTAATTTCTCTCATATAGGATTTATCTCATTCTGTAATTTTTTGTTTCATATTAGGCTTGTAATATAAGAAACCATAATAAATCTGATTCCATCATGATCTGAGATATATGGAATTTATAGAGAAGATATCCACTACTCTATGTCATTTGTTTACATCCTAGATGTTGTAATATGGTTTCTTCATTTTATTCTATCTAATTTAATAGCTATATTATAATTATCAAATATTATGTTAACATATAAGTAGTTTTTTTTCAGTTAAATGAAGTTTTTGTAAAACTTTAATCCCATAATATTTATTTTATGATAATACTTAGTGATACATGGGGTCGTTTAATTCTCCCCCTAAAATAAATTGTCTTCTGATTTTTTTAAAACTCATTCGATGGGATTAATTTCCATATAGAGATCAAATTTAAAAATAAACTTCTAGGTGATCAGTGATTGATTTAGGATTTCAAGTGATATTTTCCTATACAAAATTTGTTATAATCCATTCCTAAAATGATATTACAAATTTTTAATAGTATCTTACTAAATAATAACTTTGAAAAAAAATGAATAATATCCTCTTACAATAGATATAAAAATAATTCCACAAATATTTTTTCAATATCTTATTTATTGAATCATACATTGAATAATATATAGTGAAATATGGAATTAAAAGTCATTATACAATCAATAAAATTCATTTAACTGGATCTTCCATGTTTCCATGGTCTAAGTGGTTGTGGGTGATTATTTTCCTCATTATCCCCTGGATTAAGGAATCTATTTTAATAATTCTTATTTTTCTTACAATTGAAGAATTTTATAATTATTTCTTATCACATTACATAAAATGTTTTATTATAATTGACTTAATTTAAAAAAAAGTAGTGTCTACCTATCACTTTAATGAAATTTAATTCATTCGACATTCATTATTTAATATGGGTTGAGAATTGAATATTCATTCCATCGTTACCCTTATCACATTAAATTCCACAATACTCTATCCTTCTATTTTTTGTTGTGTTTCGAACATCGAATATTTTAACTTTATTCATCATATCTTTGTATAGCTGGTTTGGGATTAAAAAAATTTTCTCACTCAATCTCCCAATCTAATGGGTTGTTCATTTATTTAATCATCACATTTTCAATCACACCATAGATCTGTATAGTTACTTCAATTACTAAAATCACAATTTATGGACATGAATGATAAACTATTAACATTATATGAATATTATCATAAATTTCCATTTAACTTTTTACCATAATATGTCTTGTTTTTTATACTACGACATTAAGAAACAGTTTTTTGTTCATCATATATCAATATTAGCTTCCCATATAATATTATTGATTAATGTTTTCTTAATTTATATCCGTTTTTGTTATACCTTTTATCCCAATCCATTAAAATAACTTTTGAATCAATCATTTTTGGGGTTCAAAAAGGGAATATGATTAACCAAATAATATCCCACGGGTGTATCAAACAAAGTGTGTAATTAGGCCTCTTTATCATAAACCAGGTGACGAAAAATTTAATAAAAAATCATCCTATTGGGGATTATTACCCCTAGGTACATCTATACCAGAGAATGCATCAACATGCAGTTTCATGACTGGGATGTCATTTCTATGAAAAGAACATACTCCTAACATTAATAAATTTACATCTTTATATATATATATATATATATATATATAATTATACCTATGGTTTTCACCAATTTTATCTAATCATAATTCCCAAAATATTCAACATTTCCATCATAATTCCCAAAATATTCAACATTTCCATTGATAATGTATATCCTATTGTATAACTTTTAAATAATGAACAATCATAACTTATCAAAAATTAAATTATCCTCACCAAACATCCTAACCTCTAATATTATATAAAAAATTCTCTATAACATATTATCATTCCATGAGTATATGAGTATAAAATTACATGATTTAGATAAAATTATTTATAATACATTCCCAATATCTTTTAGGATTATAGTTTTATAAAATCTTTATGAGTTAAAAAATTTAAAAAACTCAATTCTATCACAACTAAATAACATTTTTTCCACTATATAATTGACAAATTAATTCATAAATTATCTTCAACCTGAAAATTTTATAAACAATATAATATTATAGAAAACCCATTTCAATGTATTTCCTTATTTACTAGGGGAAAATGATAATAATAATATTTGATCTTAAATGTTTTATAAAGTTGTGAAAAAGTGATAAAAAATATAATATGTGATAATGATAAAAAATATATTTTAAATATGGATTTTCTCTTGTATGACTTTGGAATATTTTTAGTAATATTTTTTATGTCAGGAATTATGTTCTAACAGAACACCATGCCATGGAGAAATTATTTATTAGAATTATAAATATATTATATATATTATATCACACATGATAAATTCATTAAAAATAAAAAAATAACTCTTGAATATATCCTCATATCATAAATTAGATACAATAGTTAATTTCAGAATTGGGATTTAACTAGGAGTGAAATATAGTTAGTAATTGTTGGGAATTCGATGTGATGTTACTATTGGTATGTGAAATTAATAAATTAAATAAATAATTTATTTATTTTAAATAAATTACTCGAAAACATATACTCCAGTATAAATAACAATTTATTGAAAATGTCTAGGGTTAGCTGCATAACCCTGATGGATCTAAGGAGGATGAGGAGTATTCTCTATTAGCGGGTTGGGATCTAAGAACAATCATGATTGGATCAAAGTGAATTGAGAGTCCATTTGTGAACATAATGGATCTTAATCATCAATAGTGATCTCACTCTTCTCTAATGATAGATTTCGAATCATGGTAGGGATCATTATTTTTAGTTTCATACCCTATGATTATATTTTATAATCAGGTATATTATCTACATTCTTTAAATTATGTTTTCACTAGTTCTAGATTAAATATTGATTTTTTGAACTAGTTTATTTTTTATGTCCCATGTTTAACACCTAATTTATCAAAAGTAAAAGAATTTTCTATGATAACATCATCCAATGATGTATTCAATGGAGTTTTATTATTTTCTCCGACCATTATTTTAGTTCCTCATCATCGGTCAATGGGATCACATTTCTACATTGTTTTAGTTATTTTTGAGGGTGATCCACCCTTGGGTATGTGGATATTTTTTGAACAATGTACGAATAAACATTTTATGGAAATATCTAGGTTTGGTGTAGTACTAAGGTTATGGATCCATGGATTTACGATTTGGAATAGAAATGAGAGGTATGTGGTTTGATAGGATGAATCATATGGGTTCGACTGGCCAGAATCTAGCTTCCATCAATGGATTCGGCATGGTAAGCCCTTGATAAGCACACTTTGTCATGAATCAAGGATAAAACAATGGTGGCATACACATGATCATATGTTTTATGGACATTAAATTTTTTGTTGAATTGTGTGACTATGTAGCATGTAGTCTAGTAACACATGTCATGTAGTTTATTGGTTGTAGTGGCAAGGCTTTTAGGGTGAAAAAGTATCAAAAACCTTGTATAGATCAAACATATATGGTGAACCATTGTTATTCGAATGGAATCTACTCTATTATTACATGGGAATAAACGTATCCATAAACATGAAAACATACAAGAGTACACACTCATGGATAATTACATAGCCACGACCACCACACACTAGCATGACCTGATTTACACGGGCGGAGGCATATGTACACAAGTATGGGATTTGGTGCATGAGTTGACCCATGGAAGTCCGACACACACCATTTACCATTTTTACACACCAATTAATACCACATGGATGGCCAATCCATGTTCAATAATGTAAATTTCCATGTACTGAGGTGAGGGTATATGTCATCTTACCCTATGTACATGTTGTTTACCTCCTTCATATTCCCTTAGCTTTTATATCCACTTCTTAGGTACTTAGATATTGAAGGATGAATAGGATATCCTGATATTTATTCAACATGGTACATTATGGAATCCTTTATTATATATTTTCATAATCTACATGATGTGTTATGGGAACAATTCTTCATTAAGTGATTATTGAAATATAATATTGATCATGAATGATCATCCGGGAGATGTTATGGCTAGAAACTATGGTATGGTACCAAGGCGTGGATCCCCCATACTCTCTACACAAGTTGAGAGGTACCACTCTCCCCCCGATAACAGAACCAAGGCATGTATAATCTATATACCACGTGGTAACAGTTATCATACCATGAAATTGGAATTGTATCTACAGAGTGACACACCCCTTTCATACCAGGATGCATGTCCACTATCTACTTATTACTACCCCACCTATTGTACTAGGTCACAAGTCCTCAATCTACAGAGAGGTACATCTTAATTTAAGTAGACGCATGTCCTCTATCAATTTAGTGGACCCCCCCCATGCACTCAAGAACAATTCCCCCACTACATATTGTATCCCATCAACTATAAAAATAGTGGTGAAGTGAGGTACCTCCACTCTGTTAATAATATGAATGTGTGATATGAATGCTTTCTAGATATCATCCCCTCACCATTTTAATGATTTTTCAAACTGTGGGACCTCTATATGGATATTTTAATATTTGTGTATGATTCAAGGAATTGGGGATGGACCCATAGAGATTCAGGATGACTTATAATTCATGGATGTGATGTGGAGATAAAGATCCCCATTCTACCTTGCTTCAACTTCTTATTGTTCATATCATTGTAATTATTATTTTATCTCATTTTTATTTAAAAAACATCCATGGGTATTTCTAACAACTATTGTATCATTCTATTTATCCCTTTTTGGTTTTTGGGGCATCAAACATGGTATTTATTTACTCAACTCTACATATTATTTACAGTTATATTTCATGTATTATTCAAATTATAGGAATATCAATAGTACCTTCAGTGTGGAATAGTGATACAAGGGTAAATTTACTACATTAGGATGTCGAATATGGAGATTATGATCTGGGATCTCTAATATTTTCTCCCATTTATAGTTATTTTTAGGTTTGGAACATAGTTCTAGTTAGGCATGAATTTGTTTTACCATAATGAATTAATATTATGTTTTGGTACACTAATGTATTCTATATACTCTATTGTATTCACTATTATACACATAATGTTTCGGTCATTTATTATTCTAGTGAAATTTTCAATGAAATTGTTGTGAGTGTACATGTAAATTAGTGTAAGGCATCCCATTACATTTAATAGATTCTAGGTTTTTGTCCCTATTCCAAAGCATTTTAGAGGTGGTATTGTATTTTCATACACCTCATGAATCCATATAGGTTTGTCCAAGATGTTCAGGGCCTGACAACATTATTTCAAAAATGACCATCCTCTGTTTTGTGGTTTGGATGGACATGTAATGATGATTGGATGGAAACATATAGGAATAGTGTCAACGTGTCTTAAGTGAAGCCTATTTTTAGAGAACCTAGTGTTGTAGGTGGGACTGATGTATCTATAAACAAGTAATATAACTTCTTTTTTTACAATTAATATTGAAAAATTGGTTACAATAAAAACATTGGTACTATAATCATATAATATTGGGTCTTCTCAAAATACATCTTGATTAGCCTCCACATATATTCTCTTTGATTGTGGAACATCTTATTAATATTCAATATTATTCTACGATTATGTCCAACTATGATTTTAAGATAATTTGTGATGATGAGTGATTCGGTAATGAGGAATTATTTTGGGGACCTATTACTGAGTTTTTTTCTCCATGAGGGCATAGACCAATGGTACCACCTGTTGAGAAGAGATTTGACCCACCTCTAGTTCTATAGGTAGATCACAGTCCACATTTTGTGGATTCAATGGTTCTAGAAGAAAAATGATGGTATGAATTAGTTAGGAACACTATTCTAGTTCAAATGGTAGTGATCACCCTAGTTTCAAAGAGAGTAAAACCCCCTTCTCAGGTGTTATAGTATGGGAATGAGCCTATATGTGACTTTCCTATATAGGAGCGCTTGGTTGTGGTGGTGATGGTACAATATGTGAGACATCTCCACTATGGATATCGGAATTATTAATGACCTATTTTGGTCCATCTTAACATGGATTACATAATTTCAGGAATAGGGACACTTTTTCCACTGTATTACATTATTTATATGTGATCCAAAACCTTTTGGGTGAGTTAGTGCCACACAAAGAGGATACTGATGTTGTGTAAAGCATGAGTTCCTTTTAATTGAATGTTTGAGTTTATTTGATGTGATAAGGTGTAATTGCGGGCCTAGGATAATAATGATACGTGGGAAAGGGGATAGATAGATTCATGTAGTATAGGATTAGGACCCTAAGGCTCTATGTTTGATCAAGTTATGACCTGTATCATCTCTTCTCATGTTTTAATTTTGGTACATGGTCAAAATCCACTTTTTCATGGATGTAGCCTTGGTTTGTAGTCTATAAAAAAAGAATCCTTTTTAGCTCAACCCTTATATTCAGAGGCTCCTAAAATAGGATTTATGAGTAGACACTTTACTGAATGTTTGAGCTAACTATATAAGTGTAGAGATCCTTGTGTGGAATCATTTCATAGAAAGTAGTGGGTACCTATAATGTTTTCATAAATAGGTGATGGTTACCAAAATTCCATGGAAAAAATACTTTTAAAATTTAGGGTTTCAATGTACCCAGTTTAATGGGATGGAATTTTTCTATCTCTGGTAAAAAAATGAATCATAAATCGACAAGTATGAACTCATGTGTAGGAGTATACATCTGATTCATTATATGTTTGATGATATGACACTTATAGTAGTATAATTCATTGAGATTTCATATTTTAATTTTTCAGAGAGGTATGAGGATGATTTCTCTAAGGATGTTATTGATTTACCTCCACTGTAAGAACCTGGTTCTTATTTTTGAGGTACGGGTTTCTTATTTTTCCTTTTCCTTAAGTGTTTTTGAGAAAGTAAGGAAAATGGGGAAAATACTAAATTTTAGGACTACATGCCGTGTAGTATTCCACACGTCGTGTACTTTATCCATGTGGGATGAGTACATAGGGTGTGTATCCCTCTCAGTGACGAAAGGTGTAAAAACCGACTACACGCCTATAGTGGGTATTTACATGTCATGTAGTCAGTCGGTAGGCAAATAGTAAGGCGGTGGAAGTATCCACTAGCAGAGTGATAGTACACACTATGTAATCAGAAATACATGTTGTGTACTCATGTCGACAGATGAACAGTGCGGTGGTGCCGCCATAGGAACAATTAAATTCGAAAAGTACATGTCGTGTAGTCAATAGTACACACCATGTATTTTGTTTTTTTCTCTTAAAATGGGAAGTAGCCTCCTCTATTCATAGAGGAAGCTATGAACTGGAGGGAGGCTCAGGAGGGACGACTGGATCATCGAGGAGCTACAGATTGAGTACCGGGAATCCGTTTTCTTCACCGTCAATCTCCCAGGAACCGCATGGGTAAGCCCTCTCCTCTCCTTGCATAGTTCTTACCAATTATTTCCTGAGGAGAAGTTATATACGACTGAAAGAGAATTTTATTATCCCAGATCTACGTCATTCTTGGAAATTTCTGGAATCGTCCTTCGTATATACCGTTCAGGTGAGGTTAAGGTAGGTGGCTTGGTGATTAATTTCCAACTGATGTGCGTTTTGTCTACCGTTGTGATACGCGCCCATGAATGGGGTGTCTTATGGATGAGGCCTTGTTGAATTAAGTACCTAGAATTGTATAGGTAATTTAAATGTGATAATAAATTGTTGTTTGGGATCGCTGCTTAGATCAAGGACCACCCCGAGGGTGCGCTCCTCTATTTAGCCGTTTGGCCAGGATACCTGAGGGTATGCCTTTATAACAATGATTATAGAATTTCCTTGAGATGAATTGCATGTTTATTTCTGGTTACATTTTGGGCATGGCCCGATTAATTATTTAGCCTGAGGACAGTGTTGTGATTACCTTGTGGGCAATGTACTATTTAGCCTGTGGGCAACTTCTTCCATGCCTGTGGGTAGTTGATTTTGAGCCTGTGGGAGAAACCTTGTATGCCTGTGGTCAATATTCGATAATCCTGTGGGAATATTCTTGTGTTTGGATTCTCTTTACCTGAGGGTAAGGGTTTACATGTTTGAGGACACTGGATTTTTTACATAGAATATTCACTGTGGTGATATTTTAAATTGAATGTTTAAAAGAATAATAAAATGACAATATAACTGGTAAATTTAGTTCCTTTTGAGTACTGATTAGTTTGTTGCATTTTACTACTGCACACTGTTGTTTCATATTTTTACATAGTTGGGTACGAGTCTTTGGTGGGTGCCTACTGGGATTTATTTCTCCCACCCTATTTGGGTCATGTCTTTGGCCCAAACGAATTATGTTTCTGTAGGTGTGGATAAGAAAAAGGGTCCCTATACATGTACTTGATTATTGATGGGAAGTAGGGGAGCATGGGATCGAGCTTGGGCTCGCGATGCCGCTGGATGTTCTATTTTGCTTTTCTGTACTTGTACTTCAGTTGTATTGTATTGCAGTGTAACATGTTTTGTCTAATTTATAGAATAGTTACATGTTGCATTTTTATATATATTATGACTGCTGCTTTTCTTGTTATTATCAGTTATCCATTTCTGTTATATATATTGTTTATCGCTTTCGCTTGTTGTATGCTATTTATCTATTCCTCTGTGCTGTACTTTGACAAATGAGGGCATTGTTTTCCCACTATCAGACATGGGCCCTCGCTGCTAGTCGGCAGCCTCTGGCGTTTGGGGAAATGTGCTTGAGGTCACGTGGCGAACCGGGTCCGGGGCACCCGTTGAGTGGCACCCGGAATCGGGACGTTACAAAGTGGTATCAGAGGGGGGTTCTTTTCTTTGAATTACTATTTGGAGCCTTAGTCAGGGATAGGATGAGAGCAGTAGCTGGTAATAAGCTGTGCCTGGAAGTAGCTAACTTGTGTACAGTGAAAAGCCAATTTACATCGGGTTGCAATTTATCTGATTTTTAAATTTGACAGTTGAATTGATTTTCATTGAAGGTTGATGCACTTGTGATTGTGCTGTTTATATTTTATTCAAGGTTTCTATCTAGTTGCAACCCAATGAAATGAGGGTATGCCATCTCATGCATCATTTAAGCATATGCTAGAATCACATTCCATGCATAGTTTCCTTGCCATATAGGTGCATTAGAAATTGCATGTTGTTGTGAAAGATGTTGTGCTAGTAAAAGCATGTTGTAGTGATAGCTGCATTGATAGATACCTACTTGATAGGGTATTTTTGTGTGAGCCTGTTTATAGAATGGATGCCAAACTTTGGGTTTTAGGGAGTATGGGCCCTCATTGACCGAAATTTCGTGGATCATTGACGTTTTATCTGGTTATAACACATATAAGATGACAAACATTGATTCTCGGGGAGTATGGGCCCTCACGGATCTGAATTTGGAACTTAGGTGTTGTTTTTCAGTATTTTCTGGGTTCCGGAGTAGTTTCAGAGGCTTACTGTCTGGAAAACCCAGTATACACGCCGTATAGTTCCTTGGACACATGCCCTATGATCTTCTATTCGGGAAGAAAATAAATTTTTTAAGAACACGCCGTGCACCCTCAGTACATGCCATGTAGTCTCTTCCCATGTCATTGACCGTGTGTGCAGGGACACGGGAAAGGGGAAATGCTTGGGGAAAACACGCCGTGTACCAGATGTACACGCTGTGTAGTGCTGACCCGGAGTCCACCCATGTAAACTAAAAAACACGGACGGAGGATACCTTATTACATACACGTTGTGTCCACTATAGAAAACACCGTGTAGTTGGAGCCTTGTATCCGACAATTTAACAAACAACACAGGTCGACAAAGCTCACCTAGTACATGCTGTGTACTTGTGGGACACGCCGTGTAGTCTTGACCAGTGAAAGACCGTGTGGACCTGACCGTGTGGCTGGGAAACGAGGTAGTTTACACGCCGTGTGTGGGTGTAACATGTCGTGTAGTATCAAGCCAAGTAGTCGGTCGTGTCACAAATGACACAGGAAATTGGAAATTACATAATACACACAATGTAGATTTTATACACACCGTGTAGTTTTGTTTAACGGGAGCCGTGTGGCTTGGCCGTGTAGAAGGACCCGGGCAGGGGAAGATAAGTCAGGTACACGTCGTGTAGTCAGTATACACGCCGTGTAGTCTTCTTGTGCAATCTTAAAAAACTTTTTACTCTGGTTCCCCTTTTCATTCCTTAGTTTTTAGACTGAGATAATCTTGATATAAGGTGTGTGTTTGACCTTGTAGTGTCATGACACCGAGATTTTCATGTGTTGTTCGCCAAGAGAGCGGCAACGAGTATACTCCGGAGATGGTGGCCCATGGGCTACCAGTTGATCCTCCAGCAGAGCCAGATGAAACACCAGCTGTAATACCAGACTCATGCGTAGAGGCGATGTTCCATGAAGGATTTATGTGTTTCATGTAGACCATTCAGGGAGCACCACCAACTGCCACATCTATGGCAGAGCTGACTTGTATCTTTTAGCAGCAGAATCTGCGAACGTTTTCAGGGGATGGCGGACCACAGGCTGCGGAGTCTTGGCTGGGGTCTATGAAGACCATTTTCGATCACCTAGAGACGCCTCTAGGGCAGAGGGTCAAGCTCGCGCTGCATGATTCTGCCAAGAGGTGGTGGGATTTTACCACCCAGTCAGAGCATCACAAAGACATGGCATAGGAAGATTTCTAGACAGCCTTCTATGGATTCTTCTTCCCAGAGACACTGAGGGCAGATCATGCTCGATATTTCATGAATCTGCAGCAGGGAGTTATGTCGGTGATGGATTATTCTGCTCAATTCACCAAGCTTCCTCATTTTGCACCAGTTCTAGTGGGAGATGAGACGTTGAGAGCCAGACGCATTAAGGATGGTATTCGATATGACATCTTAGCATTGGTGAATGTTTTCAGGTAGCCTTCAAAACATGATATTGTGAACGAGGAGCTGATTAGAGAGAGGAACCTACGAGAAGCTAGTGGTGTGGGCCAGGGCGGTTCATCACCAGTTTCTGGTACTATTTCTACTGGTAAGAGGAAGAGACATATGGAATTCTCTCAAGGTGGCAGTACCAGCTAGAAGAATGTTTCAGGTGGCCAGGTCATGTGCTACCAGTGTTTTAAGGAGGGGCACACATGACCTTAGTGTCCACATGACCCAGTGGAATGTCGGGCTTGCAACAGGATGGGTCATCTGCAGCGATTTTGCAGGGCATTTCCACCAGTGGCTGGTGAGAGGGGTTCTGTGCAGATTCCGTGTACGGGGGCAGGACCAACAGCTTCTTACCAGTCGGGGAACTGGAATACATCAGGGAGTGCTGGAAGGGATGGTGGATGTGGCCATGGTAGGCATACACCAGCATCTTAAAGGCAGTAGGGTGGGACAACTCAGGGTAGCCAGGCTGTGTCGTAGGGCCGCAACACTGGGCAGACATATGCAGTGCAACAGACCCAGCAGGAGTAGGATCCCAGACCTTCAACTATCAGAGGTACTATTATAGTAGCTTCTGTTTTATCTTCAGTACTTTTCGATATGGGTGCTACACATAGTTTCATATCTGTGCCCATTGTGGAGAGCCTTGGGCTATATGTTTCTTCTTCCTATGATGTTATGACAATAGACACTCTGTTGGGAACTTGAAAGGCTGGTGTGCATCAGTGCAAGGTGTGCCCCCTTGAGGTTGGTGGGTGTCACTTCCTTTGGGACCTATATGTCTTTGAGATGAAGAGTTATGATGTCATTCTCAGGATGGATAGGTTGGTTCCCTTTCGAGACTTTGTGGATTGCTATCGTCGTAGGTTGAGTTTCACGTCACCAGAGGGCAGCGAGTTTCTATACAAGGGCGAGTGGGATGTTCAGGCGAGTCGAGCTGGACCAGAGTATCATGTGCGGGGTGGTATCATAGCCTAGATTGCGGGCTTATATCTGGATGACTAGGAGACTTGTTATAATGATTTCCCTCCTATGGTTGATCATTTCAGGGATGTCTTCCCGAACGACTTTTGAGGTCTTCCTCTGGAGCGTGAGGTGGATTTCTCTATTGAACGTGTGCCAAGAGCAGTAGTGGTGTCCATTCCTCCTTATAGGATAGATACACCAGAGTTACAGGAGCTCAAGAGATAGTTAGAGGAGTTATAAGCAAAGGGCTTAATTCGACCATGTACTTCTCCTTGGGGTTCTCCGGTCCTCTTTGCGAAGAAGGCGGATGATACCCTCAGACTCTGTGTGGATTATCGGAAGTTGAACCAGTTGACGGTTAAGAACTGATATCCCTTTCCAAGGATTGATGATCTTTTTCATCAACTTTTGGGAGGACGAGTGTTCTCGAAGATTTACTTGAGATCAGGATATCATCAGTTGTGCGTTAGACCATCTGATATACCCCTCACAGCTTTCAGGAGCATGTATGGTCTATACGAGTATACGGTTATGCCTTTCGGACTCATGAATGCACCAAGAGATTTCATGGCTCTGATGAATCATGTGTTCCATAATTATCTAAATTTTTTTGTGGTAGTATTCATGGATGACATCTTGGTGTAGTCTCACACTCGACATGACCATGCCACCCATATTGAGATCGTATTGAGTACACTGAGAGAGCATCAGCTATACGCTAAGCTCACAAAGTACCACTTTTGGATGGAATAGATACACTTCCTATGTCATATCATCTCAGATGTAGGAGTTGTAGTAGACCCAAAGAAGGTGATAAAAGTAGTTTCCTGGGAGCAGCCTAAGAACATGTTTGAAATACAGAGTTTCTTGGGGCAGGCTGGTTACTAAATATGCTTCATACAGGACTTCTCCCACTTAGCAGTGCCATTGATGGGTTTGACTAAGAAGGGTGTGAAGTTCATTTGGTCAGAAGCTTGCGAGACAACCTTCCAGGAGATTCAGGGAAAGTTGACATCAGAACCAATCCTGATACTCCCAGAGTAGGGGAAGAGCTATACAGTTTACTGTGATGCATCAAGTATTGGGCTAGGAGCTGTTATGATCCAAGGCGATTGAGTAGTTGCATACGGGTCTCGGCAGTTGCGGCCACATGAGATGAATTACCCGACACATGATCTCGAGTTGGATGTAGTTTTTCATGCGTTGTGCTATTGGAGACATTATCTTATGGGCAAGAATTTTTTGGTTTTCACCAACCTCAAAAGTCTCAAGTACATCATTACTCAGCATGACTTGAATCTAAGGCAGGGAAGGTGGGTCGAATACCTTCATTCCTTCGATTTTGAGCTTTCATATACACCTGGTAAAGGTAATGTAGTAGCTGATGCACTAAGGAGGATGACTCAGATACATACAGTGTAGGTGGACAGTGGCGAATGGAAGCTTATGGATTTGTTCTCTGAGATGCATTTGGAGGTGCACGATAGTCAGGGGCCGACCTATCTTTCGTCTTTATCTATGACTTCTATACTCCTGGATAGAGTGAGGATGAGACATCTATCTGATTTAAAAGGCATAGTTCTATGGGAGTCGGTGACCAGCAAGGTCCCTTCTCCTAGTTGGAAGACAGACGATGATTAAGTATTGTGTTTCCATGGAAAAGTGTGGGTTCAAGGGGATATATGTGAGGAGACGATGTGGGAGTTTAATGATTTTTATTTGGAAGTTCATCCTGGGGTTACCAAGATGTACTGAGACTCACAATGTCAGTACTGGTGGCCAGGAATGAAGAGGGATGTAGATGGTTTTGTAATGAGTTGTTCCACCTATCTGTAGGTGAACACGGAGCATCAGAGGCCAGCCGAGCTTTTGCAGCAGTAACCCATTCCGGCATGGAAATGGGATGATGTTGCTATGGACTTCGTGACTGGGTTGTCGAGGTCACCTCAAGGCAATGATGTCGTGTGGGTTGTTGTGGACATACTCACAAAGGTAGATCACTTTTTGCTGCTTAGGGAGTCCTTCAGAGTTGAAGACCTTGAGATGTTGTATATACAAGAGGTCTTACGTCTTCATGGTGTCCCCCATTCTATCGTTTTAGATAGGGATGCTCATTTTATGTCTCGTTTCTGGAGGAGTTTTCAGAGGGCATTGGGTACATAGGTGCTTCTGAGCACAGCTTACCACCCTCAGACCGATGGTCAGTCAGAGTGTACGATACAGGTGCTAGAGGACATGCTGCATTCATGCGTCCTAGACTTTTGGGGATATTGGGATAAGCATATACACTTAGTATATTTTTCCAATAATAATAGTTTTCAGGAAACTATTAAGATGGAACCTTATGAGGGTTTATACGGTAGGCCATGCCAATCACCTTTGTGCTGGATAGAGGTAGGTGAGGCAACATTACAGGGACCATGTCTCATGCATGAGACCTCTGAGCAGGTCCAGTTGATTCAAAAGTGGATGGCTACTCCATAGTCTCGTCAGAAATATTATGTTGATCACCACAGATGACCCTTGGAGTTTGTGGTTGGGGGTCAGGTTTTCTTGCGTGTCTCACCGAGGTTGGGATAAAGGCAGGTCAAGAGATAGGGTAATCTTTCACCGAGGTACGAAAGGCCATTTGAAATTCTGGAGAGAGTCGGGATGGTTGCCTATCAGTTGTAGTTTCCATAGAGGTACTAACCCATGCACGGCATCTTCCATGTATCTCAGTTGCATCTCTATCATTCAGACCCATCTCACGTCTTTCAGCCCGAGGAGGTTGAGCTTGAAATAGATGCTTCCTTTGAGGAGAATCCGATTCGCATCGTTGATAGGAGCTTCAAGGTTATCCGACGCTGGTCAGTTCCTCTCGTACGGGTGCTATGGCAGCATGGCCGAGTGCAGGATGAAACCTAGGAGTGGGAGACCGACATACATGCTCAGTGGCCAGAGTTGTTCACAGCTATATCTTCACCACCCTTGGAAGGTCAATTTGGGGACGAATTGCTTTAAGGGGGGAGTTTGTAAGAACCCGATTCTTATTTTTGAGGTACGGGTTTCTTCTTTTCTCTTTTCCTTATGTGTTTTTGAGAAAATAAAGAAAATGGAGGAAAATCCTAAATTTTGCGACTACACGCCGTGTACTATTCCAGACGCTGTGTACTTTGGCTGTATGGGATGAGTACACAGGGTGTGTAGCCTTGTCGGCGACAAAAGGTGTAAAAACCGACTACATGCCATGTAGTGGGTATTTACATGCTGTGTACTCAGTTGGAAGGAAAACTATAAGGTGGTGGAAGCAGCCACCAGCAGAGTGACAATACATGCCGTGTAATCAGAAATACATGTCGTGTACTCATGTCGATGGATGAACAGTGCGGAGGTGCTGCCAGAGGAACAGTTAAATGAGAAAATTACTCACCGTTTAGTCAATATTACACGTCGTGTATTTTTTTTTCACATAAAAAGGCTAGTAGCCTCCTCTGTTTAGAGAGGAAGCTTAGAACCAGAGGGAGGATCGGGAGGGACGAACAGATCTTTGAGCAGCTCTAGATCGAGTACTGGGAATCCATTTTCTGCACCGTTAATCTCCCTGGAACCGCTCGGGTAAGCCCTCTCATATCCTTGTGTAGTTTACACCAATTCTTTCCTGAGGGGATGTTATTTACGTTTGAATGGGAATTTTTTATCCCAGATCTACGGTGTTCTTGGACGTTTTTGGAATCATCATTTATGTATACAGTTCAGGGGCGGTTAAGGTAGGTTTCTTGGTGTTTAATTTCTAACTGATGTGCGTTTTGTGTACCGTTGTGATATGTTCACATGAATTTGGTGTCATATGGCTGAGGCCTTGTTGAATTAAATTCCTATAATTGTATAGGTAATTTAAATGTGATAATAAACTGTTGTTTGAGATCGCTTCTTGGATCCAGGACCTCCCCGGGGGTGTGTTCCTCTGTTCAGACATTTGGCCAGGATACCCGAGTGTATGCCTTTATAAAAATGATTATAGAATTTCCTTAAGGGGAATTGCATGTTTATTTCTTGTTACATGTTGGGCATGGCTCGGTTACTTGTTTAGCCCGAGGGAAGTGTTGTGATTAGCCAGTGGGCAATGCACTACTTAGCTTGTGGGCAACTTCTTCTGTGACTGGGGGCTGTTGATTCTGTGCCTGTGGGATACACCTTGTACCCCTGTGGGAAATATTCGATATGCTTATGGGCAGATTTATGTGTTTGGATTCTCTTTAACTGAGGGTAAGGGTTTACATGTATGAGGACACTGGCTGTTTTACTTACAATATTCACTGTGGTGATATCTTAAATTGAATGTTTAAAAGAATAATAAAATGGAAATATAAATGGTAATTTTATTTCCTTTTGAGTACTGTTTAGTTTATTTCATTTTACTACTGCACACTATTGTTTCATATTTTCACACAGTTCGGCACGGACCTTTGGTGGGTGCCTACTAGGATTTATTTCTCACACCCTGTTTGGGTCATGTCTTTGGCCCAAATATATTAGGTTTCTGTAGGTGTGGATAAGGTAAAGCGTCCCTATACAAGTAATTGATTGTTGCTGGGATGTAGGGGAGCATGGGACCGAGCTTGGGCTCAGGATGCCGCAGGCTGTTCTGTTTTTCTTTTCGGTAATTGTACTTCAGTTGTATTGTATTGCAGTGCAACATGTTTTGGTTGTTTTATAGAATAGTGACATGCTACATTTATATATATATATGACTGCTAGTTTCCTTGTTATTATCATTTATCAATTTTTGTTATATATATTGTTTACCACTTCTTCTTGTTATATGCTATTTATCTATTCTGTTGCGATGCACTTTGAAAAATGAGGGCATAGTTTCTCCACTATCAGACCTGGGCCCTCGCTGCTAGTCGGCAGCCTCTGGTGTTTGGGGAAATGCGCTTGAGGTCATGTGGCGAAACAGGTTCGGGGCACCCGTTTAGTGGCACCCGGAACCGGGAAGTTACATCCACATACATAGTTTTTTTCTAAATAAAATTTCACTAGGGATGACCTGGTATTTATGTTTTCATATTAGATGAACCTATGTTACTGTGAGATAAAAAGGTGAATTTGGGGATTCTTCAGTTTATGGGACCGTTAGAGATAGTTTACCCACCTGGGAATCCCTATTTGGTTCTCCTAAGAGTAAGATGAGACATTGATACTGGGTATGTATTGATGTCACTAGATGTTTTTGACTATTATGAGATAGTATCCATCCCAAGAGATAAAGAGTTCAAAAACCTTTGGTTAGGGGTGGAGGGGTTCTCATAGATTGACCTCTAGGTGGGTGGTCACTGACTTTTTCTATTAGAGGAGGATATACTATGATTGGATTTCAGGAGACACTATGGTTTAATTTACTTATTGGTGATACCCTTCGGCTTTTTGAACACCCCAATAAAGTTTATGGGATTTATGATCTAGTTCCATAACCCGTATTGTACAGATTCATGGTAGTCTTATTCGAGGGAACACTTGAGTACATTTCATCATAGTTAATGAACATGATACACTTGATGATGTTTGGGGACAAGATACAAGAGTACAATAATTATGTGGAAATGGTTTATAGATAGATCTATATGTGGGAGGTTCACATTTTATATATTTGTCTTCTTGGGAATTAGAGTGACTGTGGGACCAATAATGGTTGAGAGAGGGAAAGATTCAGAGTCTCCCAAAGGAGTGTCTATCAAAGAAGACTCTAACAATGAAGTTTTTATGCCCTCTACTATTGATAGATGTGACAATGTATTTTACCAATTTGTAGTTCAACCTTTAAGATAAGGATGGTGAAGACTACCTATAAATGATGGTTGTTACTTCTCTACTTCTAAAACATGTGAAAAACTCATGGCTTGAAATACTGACTGTGAGAGACTGCATGAATATATTTTCACTAGACATAGTCCTGATGTATTTTTATATGGTGGGGAGTACATCATTATTTTTCAATGAGGTATGATTGGAATTAATAATACTATTATAGGATGTCAATATAATGTTTTCCACCATTGGTTTAACATCTAGGAGTGTTGAGTATGTACCCTGATCACATGGAAACTAGATAGTTATCCATGTATTTTCTATCGTGTATTGAAGATTATCATTGGATGTCTCACCTTCCTCAAGGTAGACACAAAAGAACTACGATGGAATTAAAATTTAGAAAGTAACATTATGATTTTTGTGATGTATCATCCATGAGTAGCTAGAGGTCATGAGAAAATATATGTTATCATAGATCACCTCATTGTGTTGAACCACTTCAAAACCACCTGAGAAGAGAAAATTATTAGATATTTTGGGATTCCTGTGTGTGTGGAAGCTAGACTAGCTTCATTGAATATTCCAAAAAAAATATTTTAGACCATGATTCTCACTTCATTTCATGAATATGAAAATGATGTTTGAGGGATTTTTGACTTAAGGATAGTTGATAACAGTTTCTTTTCCCATGAATGATGGCCTACTAAAGTGGACTGCTCAGGTCATAGAAAATATTATTTGAGATTTTGTCATTATTTTGGAATATATCTGTGATTATCATCTACAATCAATATAGATATCATATAATAGAATTTACCACACAACCATTGGAGCATCACCATTATAGTTCATGAATGGAGGTCCCTGTATTTCATGGTTGTTTAAGTCTAAGCTAGTGGGATATAGTGATTGTGGGCCTTGAGTTCGTGTTAGTGATGTTTTTGATGGTTAATCTATCTAGAAACAAATGCGGACTACCAAAAAAATCAAGATTCCTTTTTTTGTATAGCCAATGAACAAAATTTGGAGTTTAATGTGGGGATATAGTTTTCAAAGAGATCTAACATCATTAAGTATTATTGAGACATGTCCAAGGCCATAAGATATTTTCAACCTTTTTAGGTTCCATTTCTTATTAAATGATCTGTTATTGTGTTTTCATACTTCTTAACCCGACGAACACATTTAAAGGGGGTGTAGGGTGTACTGAACATGTCACATCTCAAGAGATTTATGCACAAATCATTTCATGATATTAGTTTGGCTGAGATAAATATCATGGGAGGAGTAATATTTTTGTTGTTCCCAGTGCTATTTGACAATAGATAGAATATGATCATTCTTGGGAATGTTTTTCCCTTGGGTATCTATTTGTGGATAGAACCATAATCTTTAGGAGGACATGCTAGAGTGAGAGACCATAGGGAGTTCTTAGTGTGGTTACTATTATGTATGTTTTTTAATTTGGTGAAAAAAATTGTAGGTGTGGAGAATTTAATAACCCTATATTATCATTGTAAGTCTTTCGAATATTTTAAGGATTATTTTCAATGTCATCTGTTGAGTGATCATAGAATTCTGAGGTCTGGGGAGTATATGTATTGATATTATAATAAATAAAATATATTATATTATAGGTGTGAATTTATTTCATGAATATTGGAATAACTACATAATTGTTCCTTAGATTATTAATCAAAGGCCATGAGTAATTCTGGAAAATTGGGTTTACCTTAGGAACAACCTAATGTTTGTCTATGTATGATGTTTCATGTGAGGTGACCATTGGCAGGTTAATTTAATAATATAAAATATTTATTTATATTAAAATAATGAAAACTTAATCCTCCAATATAAATATCCAGTTATGAAAAAACCATGGTAATCCACATATGCCTAGGGTGATTCGATGTGTAGGATGACCATTATTTGTTTGTGGGTCAAAGTCAGTGAACAATGATAATCAGATCGAGGTGTTCCGAGATGTTAGTAGTGAACAAGGTATATATTATTAATCATTAGAGAAAACTATCACCGGAAATGATTGATCCTGAATAAAGGTATAAATGTTTTTTTATTCTCTATAACTTTGATTGAATTTTTGGATAATCGGTTTAATTTTACTTGTTCAATTTGTTCTGTTTTCATAAGCCTGATTCCATTTTAAGTTGATGAACTAATTTATTTCTGTTATAACATGTTTTCACCACTTATTTAACTTCTTTATAATCATTTTCCATGATTTTAACATGAAATTATTGATTCAACTTATTTATATAATCATCCCACACCATTCACCATGTTCTTTAATTTTGGATCATGGGGTCATGGTTCAACATTTCTATGGTGGTTTACAGTGCGATCGAACCCATATATTCAAGGAAATTATGAAAAAAATGACGAGATTGGTTTTTGTTTTTGTGGATCAAGATTTTTATGTGACGTGGGTTATCTCTCCATGGATTCCCAATCCATTATGGAAGCAATAGGTACACAATGCAATGGGATTACCTTTATAGGATCTAGTGTCTGAATTCCAGCCATCAGAGAATTATCCATCATGGGTGGACCTACATTTGAACTCGCATATGTGATTCAAAATAGAATTGATTGTGGTAGTGGTTTTTTGAGATAAATTATGGTTTCACATGGTTTTGATGAAAAACTAGACTAAATGATGTGTATTCCATGAACACATGTCATGTAGTCCTCTATGTCATGTACTCCCATAGATATAGAAGTTATGGTTTCAGGAAAGATATATATCCCACACGTTTTATGGACTATACATGCCATGTGAGCTAGTGTTGATGGCTTGATGTGTTCCCTTGGAGTACAAGGGAGTAGTAAT
The DNA here is from genome assembly GCA_963277665.1 of Viscum album. Taxonomy (NCBI): domain Eukaryota; kingdom Viridiplantae; phylum Streptophyta; class Magnoliopsida; order Santalales; family Viscaceae; genus Viscum; species Viscum album. Next base: position 594,870,671 of record OY728135.1, on the reverse strand, counting down.
AGTCAAGAACACGGGTATATCTAGTAGTACATAGTGATGGCCAGTACTAGGACATGGGATCAGCATATAAGAATGACCCGAAGAACATGAGCATAGGATGAGGTGCATGGGAAGGTCCCCGGGTGCCCACAACATGTTGGGTAACACATGTACATACTATTTAGTATCGAATGGAAACCCAATACAAGCGAAGGAAAGAACACATCCTATGGAATGGTGAGGGTACATGTCATGTACCCCTAGGTACATGTCATATAACTCTATTATATTCATCATCCTTCTTGAATATCCTTCTTTAAAACTCATATATTTACCTATAAATAGGATATTCTTAGTAGTTTTCTATGTAAAAAATGATGGAAGCCTTCTTAGTAGATTTCGAAAAAATGCGGGGTATTAAAAGCATGATGCTTCATTTGTGAACACTTAACTAATAATGGCGATTAAGAAAGATCATTAGAGAAATGTTAGAGTTTGAAACCCCCAATCATACTCGGGTGTGGTCCCCCATACACTATAAAATGTTTTAGTGGTACCCCTTTCACATTAGTGTGTAGGTTCTATATCTATAGTTTGTTACCCCCTTTTATTCCAAGGAATGGGTCCTCTATCTACTAAGTGAAACACCATGTCTCACCTCGGTGTGTGTCCTCTATATACTGAGTGATACCTAAATCATACTAGGGAGTGGGTCCTCAAGCTACCGATTAGTACCCCTTGTCATATCAGGAAATGTTTCACTATCTACTAAGTGGTACAACCTACTTAACCTGGGAATTGGTCCTCTATATATATCATGGAACCACCCATGATGTACCATTGTGAATGTCCTCCACTAGTGGTTTTACCACCTCAATTGTGGAGGGTAGTGCATAGGTGAATTCCCTACTCAATATTTTTTGTGATTTTATGAGGTATTCCTGGATTGGATATAAAATCTCATCATCCTTTTTAGGCTGGTGGTGAGGATTATGACATAAACCTTGATATTCACATGTTTTCCCACAATGTTGTGGATCAGAGATGGACCCTTAGAGTCACATGATGACCCATCATTTATTGCTGGGGTATAGAGATGAATACCCCATTTCACTCTCATTTGTGATTATTATTGAGAATATCTAGGTTATTATGGTTATGTATCATGTAATGATTAAAAACCCATCATTGGTTGAGATGACTAATGTTGTATCATTATATTTACCCATTTTTGGTTTTTATATAACCATACTATGTATGCATATAATCACCATTATATGGTATTTTCCTATACATTCCATTTATATATAGATAATGGGTAGATAATTGGTGACTTTAATGGATAATAAAAAAACAAGTTTTTATTTACTACATTTAGTGTTTAGATAGGGAGATCAAAAGTTAAGTTGTCTCAATTTTTCATCTTTTTCTAGTTAAGGTATGGATGTGACTTCAGTTCTTGTTAGGCATGCATTTTTCTATTTAAAATTTTTGATTTAATTTTAGGTACTATGTTTTTTCCATATTGGTTATTACATTTATGGTTATACTCTATATAGTACAGTATTTTATTAAATTTCTCACTTTTCTTGGATATGGTTGGGTGCATGAATATAGTTACATTAGGGTAACACCTCCCATTTTAGATTATATATTCTCAATGATTTCTCTAGTCCCAAAACTATAGGTGGCAGGCTTCAGGTGTCACATTAGGCCTTTTTCTATCCAGGAGGGGCCCTGTGGGACGATTCATCACATATATCTGAGTGGGAATGTATGAAAGGAACATAAGAATAAAATCTAGAATCCATACCCAAAAAACATGGATCGTTATGTAATAATTATAGTATGATAATTTATCATAAGTAACCCTATATCAATGTATCTTTCTATCTTAAAATGTGGACAACCACCAATTTCATGACATCATTAATATAAATCAAGGTTCACTCATAAGACCCTCATCACATAATATAAAATTTCCCTTGGTTGATTAGGCACTCTCCCTAATGTCATACAAATTATCTCATGAAATATAAATTTTTACACATTGTATTAGAGGGATATTTAATTTTTGTCCCACCCCTTCTATAATTATATGTTTATAAAAATGTGTTCCCCATAAAAAACCATCACAATTTCATCAGAGAAACATTTACATAATATATAAATGTGATTCATTATTATTTTTAGAAAACATGGAAATAGAAACACTAAAAAAATAAGTTGGATAGTTTCCAAATAACAAATTACTAGTTAAAAAAAATAAACAAACAATTAAGTTGGACATGATTCAAAAAAATCAATAAAAATTTATTGATGAAAATTTTATTATAGAAGTGATTATAAATGTAGGTAGTCCAATTCAAGGAGTATAATTCCTCAAAAAAATTACATCATTTAATTCAGAGGTCTAATCATGAAAGAAAAATCACATGACATTAATTTCTATTGAAAATGAAAATGAAAATTAGATTGCAAATTATAAAACATTTTTTCAAAACATTTTTAACATTGTCATAAAAAATTATGTTATGTGTAATATTGGAAAATAAATTTTCAAAATAGAGAAGGAAAATTATTTTTAAAAAATCAATTTAAAAATAATCATAATTAATATAGACTTTAATATTAAATAATTTTTTACCATGAGGAAATATAGAGTGAAAATAATTTCTTAGATTATGAGGTGGTTGTAAATACCTTTTTATACATTAAATGAATGTCATCATCATTAAAAAATACAACGAACACTATTTTCAAAATTTTCTAAGGATAATTATGAATATATTTAGAAAAAAACATAAATTTTATTCAAAATTTTATGAAAAAAGGGATGAAATAATAAAATTTGGGCGTTGATGATAAACCATCATTTAGGGGGACGAAAATTATTCTTAACATAATTACATATTCAATACAGAAAGAAATTTGTTAAAATGTTTTATTAAAAAAAATTATTTCCAAATAATGATGTATGGTCGAACATATGAAATTAATGACAATGTTTAGAGGGAACCATTTTAAGTCAAGATACTGTTTCGAGTTAGGAAAACCGCCATATATTTTAGGTAAGATAGTAATCATATTCAGACATATGGAAGAGAATAAATGGAAGTAAATATTCCTTGAAAACCCATAATTTAAGATATTAAAAGGTAATAGGAATTAGTTACACCATAATTTGTTTTTATAATACTGAAATATGCTTTAATGAGGTGTGTAGGGATCGAAATCCTTATATATTTTTTAATTTTTTAGTCAAAACGCAATGATATTAAGAAATTGATTAGAAAATTAAATATTATGGAATATAAGATTATAATGAATTGAAATTAATAAATGGAATATGAAACACCTTTCCAAATATAGTGTGATATATAATTATAAATATTTATCAAGTGGTGAAATTTGAGATTAAAAACATTTAAAATTGATAAAATATTTATGGTAATAATATTCTGATAAAGAATTTATAAGGAATAATTATAAAACCATTTAAAATAATGTGTAAATATAATAAAACATAAAAAGAACATGGAATCATAGATTTCAACAGTTATATTTGTAAACCAATAGAAGATAACTGAGTTAACAAAAACGGTGACCTTGTTCTTAATTCATTTTATACAGGTGCGGAATTATGAAGTAATGAAATTATGTATATTAGATAATGTATTGAATGATATTTTTATGTTTTTCATATAAATAATTAAATAAAAAATAAAATTTTAAAACATTACTTAGTAGAGGTGGTAGTCCACAGAAAACACAGTTAAAGTTCATTTGATGTTCAAAATTGATGAGAAGGAGTGAGAAAATATATTTTCCACTACTATAATAATTATTAAACATAAAATTGATACTACGGTTATTATACTATTTTTTTTATGTAGGTATGGAAGATAATGATTAAGAATAAATCATATGGTGTAAGTGGGATCATACCAATGTTGGTTTCTATGGAAAAGTACGTGTTTTTCCAGGGTCGGAGCATTCACGGGCGGATGGAATATCTAGTGAACTTATGAATGATATTTAGAGATGTTTAGTAGTATCCAATTTCACATTGCATAGTGATAAGAACAAGTCCTATTATATTGTTTAATGGAGTTTTATCATTTTTGTTATGAGTATGTTTGAGTTCTTGGAGTGATTTTGTGACCTCCATTTCAGGTGTTACTCCTCACCAAGATTTTTGTTTCATTTATTGGGATGTGTTTTGGAAATTTGAAATTAGTTCAGGGTGTTTTTTGGGTGGTAATTTATCCCCAATAATTTTTATCTTAGCCCAAGAAGAACTATTATGGAATCTGAAAATGATTTTGGAAGAGGTAAGGGTGAATCTTCTTTTTGGTTGGTGGGTATGGGGAGTATTTCTCACTTAATGTTTGTTGACAATGGGATGATTTTCACTAATATAAGACTCATTTCCCTTATTTATCTTTTGGATATATTTTATAAGTACGATAGCCTGAGTGTATAGTGTATCAATCCCTCAATAATTCATCTGTTCATATCTAATAAATGATTCGGTATGAGGTGTAGAGGCATTTAAGATATCCTTATTTGTCACCAGAAGCACTTACCAATCCTATATGTCAGTGATCCAATTTCATGCAGCCACATCAAGAAACAACACTTAGAAGATATTATTGATCATATTTTAGGAAGGATCTTCTTTTTGAAGAATAAGTTACTGACATTTGGAGGGCAGGTTATGTTGATAAATATCATTTTAATTACTACCCCAGCGCATATATTCTCCATAATTAAACCCCATAAAGGCGAGGGTGAAAAAATAAGTAGAATTATTAATACTTTTCTATGGGATTATAATCAGGTAGGTCATAGTCACCGGGAATCATGGAATCCTTTAGAAAAACTAGTTGTACAAGGGGTGTGGGCATCTGGGATATCAATGAAACCATTTATGTCATGAATGCCTGGTTATCCTGAGAGATTATTGTAGGGGAGTCTCTATGGGTGAGGTTCTTCGATGCACTCTACGGTCCCCAATGAGAGGTGTTTGGATATCAGGGTACATCTGGATTGGCGCACTACATGTTTTCCCATCTTGAGGTCAAGTTCTCTTACACACAGTGGGTCATTGGTAAAGGAGACATAAACTTCTGGGAATCCAACTGGTCGGGCGAACAATATGGAATACCCAACCTATCACTTCCCAGAAATTACTTTTAGTGAAGCAAGTGTTATGTATGATCTCAACCACCTGGCATTGAATCCTATAAAGTTGATGGTCATTGAAGGCATTGCAATGAATTATTAACTAGACTGATGCTGCTTCACCAGAATGATAACAGGCTTATTCAACACACGAGATTATTGGATGCTCCTAAATGAATAGGTTTTATTAGATGAGTGTGTTCCAATGGTATGGTGAAATTATATTTCTACTATAATGAACATCCATGTTTTGTACATCAGAAAAAATGAAATCCCAACCGAAGATAACATTAAAAGAATGGGAATCCCCATGTCATCCCACTGCTTCTACTGTGTGAATCTAATGACGGTGTTGGAATTTTACTTCTTTTTTCTGAGTAACTGATCCACTGACAAATAGTCATTTTCACCTCTCATCCATGTACTAATAGAGTGTTTATGTCTTAACTAGTTTACTTGACTTCCTGGTTTTATGGATCTGAGAATAGAATCAGAGAGCATAAAGCACATGCTATTATTCTTCTGTCTATATGTTGGAATATAAGGGAGGATCACAACCATGTACAATTGGGCTCCAATTTTTCATTTTTTATTCATTAAAATGTGGTTAAGAACCCTAATTATAGAGTTTTCATCATTATTCAATGGGGTAAAACATATATTTTGATCTACAATCTCCTCAATCGGCCCTGCATTGATAGTAGGGAGAGCAGCCACTGTGTTAGATGGAAACCTCCTAGTAGCGTACTTAAACTAAACGTGGATGGTTATAATATGGAGGGGGCTATAGGGTTGGGGGTTCTTCATGATTTTTGGGGCTCAGTTCACTTGTGGTTCAGTGAATTTTACAATCTAGGGAACTCTATGGGTTTAGAAGTTCAGGCCCTTATCTCAGATCTTATGGTTTGTAGGAGGCTAGGTTTATAGGTGGCTAAGATTGATTCTGACTAAGATCTCCACATGAAGGATATACTGGGATTTCATGAGATACCGTTGGAGTTGATATATCTTATTCGCACGTGAAAGGTGGTGACAAATCAAGGGTACATAATCCATCACAGTGGGAGGGAGGCTGACTTCATGGAAGATTCATTGGCTTGTATGGGTAGATAAGAAGATGAACTTATGATTTATCTTGTTTAGACTCTCTTAACATTATGTGTAAAATTTTTGTTCAAGGGGATTCCCTTCGATTGCCCCATTTTTCCCTCCATAATTTTTTTTTGCATCTTCTCAAAATAAATAAAAATAACTTTTAGAAAGTTACTCATATAGAGTAAGTAATACTAAATTTGATAAATTTATCATTCTCTTTAAATTCACAATGTAAATGAAGGGATTATGCTAAATTCATTATAATAGATTCTTATTAAAGTAACATAAATGTTTAGGATGGAACATTTTATTGGTTTTATGAAAGAATTTAATGTATAGGGTTTTCCATGAAGGGTTGATGTTTCCACATTTATACGTCACTAAAAGGACCCTTTTCTGAATACCCTTAGAATTTTTAATGATATGGGTGCATTATACAAGGGATAAAGATTAAAAAAGGTAATAATAATAAAGAATGGGGTGAAATTTTGATGATAAATTATCAACCAAAAATTCCTTTATAATTTTAAATCTTTTTTTATTTATTTACCATTAGTTTTTCACATTTTACTTTTTTGTTTTTCAACATGAAAAATTGTTTTTAAATAAGTAATGTTAATTTTATAAAAAATAAATGTTATCCACTCTTAATAAATATTGATGTAATGAAACTAAATATAATATAAATTTACTCTATAACATATTCTAATTATAATGAAATTAACATTTACATTAAAACAATTTATATATGGATAATTGTTTTCTTGAAAAATATTTTTTCACCCTTAAGTGTTCACAATAGTTTTTTGTATTAATTAAAAATTGAGTGAGTGATAATTTAATTAAAAATATGACAAAAAATTATACTAAACTCGCCATTTATAATATATTTATTAATTTATTTACCAAAATATTATAAAATAAAAATAATACTACTATTTTAAAATAACACATTTACTATTCCCATGGAAGTTAACAATAATCTTTGTAATAATATTTTTATACAAAAAAAATTAAATTATCCTTTTCATATAAAATGATCATATTGATATGAATTATAAAATTCCTTTTTTGGATTTAATTTTCTATAAGTGGTGAAATTAATTACATTAATACAAATGAATAATTCATTTTTAGAGTAAATTATTACTTTTGATTCCAATATAATATACATGGGGTTTTAAAATAAAATATTTGTAATTGAAAATGATTTTATTTCATAGAAATTTATTTATTTTATATAAACCCATTTCAAAAACATTCTACCCATTCCATTATAATAATAATTTCCTTATATTTTTTATTTTCAAATGATTGGTATTTTCCCACTATTCACCAAAAACCCAATGATTTAAAAAAAATCCATAAAATTACATCTAAGATATTTTTCGTTATAAAAATAAAATGTTAAAATTATTTATTTAATGTTTTTATTCGAAAATTTATAATTATAGTTTTAAAATATTAAAGATAATGAAAAATATTTTTATTCAAAATATACATCTATTTTAATTAAAAAAGAAATTGAAAAATACAAAAATACATTTGATAAATAAAAATTTTAAATAATAATTAAAAATTTATACCATCTTAATTTCAAGTTACATATTAATTAAATTTATCTATATAATATCAAAGACTAATTCATTCTCAACTGGATGTCATGGGTGGTTGTTCCACCAGTAAAGATCTCGCATAAATTTCCACAATATTGATTTTCTCTCACATATAATTTTCCCTAAACCATATATGGTCATTTATAACATGGGATTGTAAAAATCATAATAACACTGCATCATTTTTTGTGTTAGATAAATGATCATTAGGTGGATTCCGTCCACTAATCGATTCTATTTTATAACTTTTACTATTTTATATTATGATTTCTTCTTTTTATACCCACTAATTTAACAACTATGTTATGGTGGTAAATTTTTTATCATATCATGGTTTCAATTTTTTGTAGTGTTTATTATTTAATAAGATATTTATATAATATTTATTTAGGAAAAATATTTAGTTTAATCCTGTTTTATTACATGGTAAATTCTGAGCTACCCCAAGGATCAATAATTTGGTAATATGTTCGTTAACATGAATATGGTGAAGCATAAATGGGAGAGAGATCTGAAAAGAATAAATAAAATTAATAAAAACATTTATTGTTATTAAAATTTTGAATTTAATTATAGTAAAAACTTATGGCACACTATTAATTGATGATATGACTAGGTTTTGATACCATATAGAGGATATGTTAATTTTATTAAAAAGTTCAAAAGTTCTAGGGATGAACACCATGGGGACTTAGTTTAGTGTTTATATGCTTCCAAAGATGAATTATTTTATATTATTCCTAATTTTTCCTTCCCTCTAATCCTTATCTACATTTTTCTAGGTGAAACAACATGGTGACATAGAAGGGAATTTTCACCTGTTTTTTAATCAAATGAAATGAAATATGATTCCCAATATGACCTATTAATTATGGTTACCAAATTATTTATTTATGGGATCAAAAAATAAAAGAATTCTATATTATCAAGACCACATAAAAAGGGGAATAACTAATAGTGTTGAGATCAAAACAAATTTGTACATGAATAGATGACTGTGGGTTGGAGTCGTCAAAGGTGACATATAGAAGGGTTCCCAACACATAGAATTATTCATAAATGATAGATTGGAAAATATTAGGTAACCATATGGAAAACATATTTAATCTTACACTAGTCTTGGATAATCAAATATGGGATTGATATTTTTTAGGTTAATTATACACATTGATTTTCATAGGATGTTATTATTATATTTTTCTCTCTTTGTTTTGTTGATGTGAAACTCTCATAGCAGTTAGTATGGAATAACTCTGGTGGTGATTGGTTTCTTCTTATCATTTTTATTGGATCCCCTTTTGTTGACATACAAATATGTAAAAAAATTAATCACTTGTGTGTATTTATAATTTGGTTTTATTAACATGGAACATGCACCCCTAGAATAATATTAACTTCAAAACAACAAAAAATAAGAAATATCAAACTAAAAATATACCAATTATGAATTAAATTTAAAAAGTTAATAAAATCTCCAAAAACCAAATTTTATTCCTTATTCTTTTTATCCTTTATATTTCCTTAATAAAACCAATGTTTATATATTAAAATATCAATAAATAAAATTATATTAATTAAACTAATATATAATAAATTTAATGAATATATATGGTTGAAAGAGGTGGTTAAAAAATAAAGCATAGAATTCACATTTTTTATTTAATTAAAAAATTTATGTGTCTTTAATAAGGTACATGGTGAAATGAATCAGCCACATGTTGTTCTCCTATAGGGTACACCCCTTATCGCTGACAATGTGTACCCGATGGCACCCAACTGAGTACATGGTATCCCATTGTAGAAACTAACCTCTATTATAACTTACTAAACACCTCAATTTATACTAAAATATTTCTCCCCCAAATATTTCCTCTAAAAATTATCATTTATCCATTGTAAATAAATTTTCTGATAAAAAATTATAATTTAATTCCATAAAATCAATGAAAACCATATTCTAAACTCCATGGATCATATGTTTTCAATGAAACAACTGATGAATACTTGTTCTGGGAATTAGAACCTCCCCAATAAAATATTTCTCATAACTAATAATGATCCTCACACAAACTCATGTATCATCCCAAACACTGAAATCAGAAAACTGGTCTGTTTCCATTATTCCCACTATCTTTTGGTGATACTAACACTCTATTAAATGAACAAATATATAATAACTTTGGTTACCCTATACGTAAATTCATCACACACATCTATAATCCCTCAATGGAATCATCATTATAGTAATTAATAATTCATAAGTTATCATTTATGAAGCATTCTAGAAATTACCCACTTTTATTTATCTCCTCTAAAAACCTAATGGACCATGCACCATGATAAAAACTAAATCCTCCAACACTGTGTTGATTCCCAACTCTCAATGAGTTTTTTTATTTTCCAAATTTTTTTATTTCATACCGTAATAGTTTCCATCTTCAGCATAACATGAACCATATCTCTCCAAGTGATACAACTTAACACTCTCTAATATTTTGTTTCATGAATTAGAATCACTTACATGAGGCTTAGTATATATCACACATTGTCAATTCATGGTTCATGTGATCATAAAATCAATGAGTACCGACATTCCCCAAACCCAATCACCCTACCTATATATTTCCTAAAACTAATTCTTAGTCATCTAATAAAACAGTAATACTTTTCCCATGATCCTTAGATACTGAACATACTGAACATTCATAATCCTAAGTTATTGATGCCCATATATTTTCATTTCGCATTTTGTAGTTATAAATTATTTTCTAAACTATAAAAAATAAATAAAAATCCATAATCAAACCTGGTTAGTTTTCTTCATACATGACATCCTCATCATTTTTTATCAATCCCTATAATGTTCATTCTTATAATAACCTAATGATTAACACCCTAAAATAAAATTTCAAATATTTTTTATCTTAAACCACTCTCATTCGTAAAATTTTATATAAAAAACAAACACCTACATTCCCGACTCATTACACTGAAATAATCACACCCCATGATATAATCCCAAAGGTCAAATTCCATAATGATTCTCTAAAAAACATATATTGTATAACATGAATTATTTATCATCAATAAATTGATGAATCAATGGATTTTTTAATATAAAAGACCACACTCACTATCATGATACATTAATATTAATACTCATTCTAAACTCCTTCCCATCGAAAAATTCATTTCCTTTTTCATCAATTCCTAACTCACCAATGTTGTAGGTCCCCATAATAAATAAATTCACTATATATCACATCACTGTTGATAATATTTAATCTCTCCCATGATCTAAAAATCATGGTCCAATCATAATTGTTAGGGGATTCTGGTCATTCTATTAAAAAATTAAGGAGATTACTCCTCTTAAAATGGTTGTACCTCAATCCACATATTAATTCATATCAATAAACATGTGGGAATCTTTGAAAAATATCATACTCAAATAGAAAACCATGGACCTTCATTATTTGAAATTCATCATCAAATTTCCATAACATTATATGTGTCTCGCACCTATCAAAGAGTCAACTAAAATCTAATCACATCTTTTTTGTGATCATCAATCAATTTCTATCAATATATCCTCACAAATATCCAATAATTCATGGAAACTATGTTTTCACAAACTCTTATCATAATATAGTGTCCCATATTAAGAATATACCCCCCCCGTATAGGTATCAAAAGAACTAAAAACATATCTTAGTTTTTCATTTACTTCAAAATATGAAGGCTCTCATGAAACCATAATGAATTTAATACTTAATTATGAATTATCCCTCAAAATAACATAACAATGATATCTAAATTTCTATTAGATATATATATATATTCATATACATTACCAGTTAACAAATCCCATATGAAATTAATAGATAATCATGAACATTGAATCACTAATCTCACCACCCATAGCTAATCTTAGATAATACTATCACACCTACCAAGTACATAATATCATAAATCACTCCTATTTTTATACATAAAGTGAGATATTAAATAAACTCCCTTACAATGGTATATATCTATCAATACTATCAATTGAAATCTCACAACCAATGTATTTCTTATTCCTAAACTAACATACAATAATATATTATTTGTTTGTTATTCTAATAATATTAATCAACTACATATGACTACAATCTATATAGAAACCAAAATTTTGGGATAACCCTTCCATCTTTGTTACCCATACAACATCACTACCTATCCAAAGAAAATATAGAAAAAGAACCATGTTCCAATATAATGGTAACTCACTCACTAATATCCAATGTAAATATCATTATCACTAGGCTCTCTACTAATTTAATGAATACAAATTGGTTAGGTTTCATGAAAAAAGCAACTCAAATTCTTTGGTCTCAATATCTTGGGTAAAATAATGATCCATCAACCAACCTAGGAATCTTATGAATATCGTGTTTCAACTTATGCATACTAAACAACCCACTCTTGGGTTAATGTCCTCATTGGGTATCTATATACTAAAATGCCCCTTGTGGATTTATATGACATCCAAATGCAAATTAATATATAAAAAACAATGATTCACATACAGTAAATTATAACAATAGAGATTTGTTAAAAAAATCCACAAGTTATTTTTTTTATTTTTTTAATATGTTATTTGTTGAATTTTTAAATAAATTATTCATTTAAAATAAACACTTTAAAATTAGCATAATTCATTCACATGTCATGTGACCATAAATGATAATGATGTTTCCTAAAATGAGTCTCTAAATCCCTTATGAGAAAATAGTAAACCCAGAAACACAATTTTGGACATAATAACTATAAAAATAAATTAAATTATAATAGTTAATAAAAATAACATAAAACTAAATTCCCTCGAAACATGGTCTTCCACTAATGTATATTTTTTCTAAGAACATATTCCATATTGATCTCCATATCTGAATAGTGTTATACACATCTATCACATCCCAAATATTTAAAAAATATAAATACTAGGCTCCAACACAATATTGTAATATCATCCACTCAAACACATACCACTTCATTTAGGTAGACCTCCGAGTGGCCTCAATGATGCCTCCATGTATGATAAATTATTCCGAATAACATCAAGGGTTTATGTATATCTCTTGGGGAGAATAAATCCTCAATATAATAATAAAATGATCATTAATAACATAAATACAAAAAATAAGGATTGCATAAGAGTATAAAGTAAAAATTACAATAGAAATCATACCCTAGAGAAATAAAATAACAATGTGATACCAGATGTATACATGTAGAACATAAAATCATAAATTAATGCAATGTCACCAAAAAAATTGGCCATAAATAATACATTAAAATTTTAAATAATAAAATAAAAATTATATATGATATACATTCATTGATCTCACCTCAAAACTATCTTCAATCAGAAAATTATCTTGGCTAGCTTGTCCATGTGTACAACAGTTATCACCTAAACCTATAATCCATCTATAAGATCAACATGTGCACTATGGTGCTCATGTAGGGTGTGATAATTGAAAATTTTATACCACCCACATTACCTCCCAAAATTTCAAAAATTATATATGTTCAATTATATACCAAATGAAATTGAAGTAATAAGTATTTAAAACATACACCCAAAAAATATTAGGTACATAACAAGTTACCTAGACGGTCAGGTCATTTCTACTTTAGCATTTAATGTAATTGTCAGATAAAACCATGGTAAGATCACATATTGAGGCTGAAGGAGTTATCAAAACTAATAATAATAGAATACAATGTAAATATAACAACACCAATTAATCAATAAAACTAGTTATTGATTTATCACATAATATTTGATATATCACAGTATCACCAATAGTATGGGAAAATTACGCATCTCTCAGTATATGATTCATCACTATAATAACTACATGAGAATATTATATAAAAATAGTTGAATGATATAAAACATTATATATAATAAAAATGATAAATGATGTATCACTTTGTGAATGTTGTTATACCACACTCACAACATGAAGAATGATACCTTTCCATCTGAATGATATATCACTAGTATAAAACATATAGTTAATGATGTTTCACCAATAGTGAAATGATATTGGATGATATACCCCCAATATAAAAACAAAATTTAATTATTTATCATATATATACTACATGTGGGTGGATGATTTTCCACCAACATATAATAAGTTGTTACGGTTTCATCACGATGAATAATTAAATTTAATGACATATCAAAAATATAAATCATGTAAAAGTGAATGATAAAAAACTAAAAAGCAAAAAATGTGGATTATCTTCCATTAATGCATTAAATATAGTAAACAATAGTTCACTGAATGATTATAAGGAAAGTGAGAATTATAAATCATTATAAGGAATGAATAATATCATTATATAACTTACCATAATTAGTGATATATAAACAAAGGTATTGATAAAAATAAACCCAAAATATTCTTTCAGGATACCCATACTCATTATATTGTATACCCAAAACCAATATATCAACCTTGGGATCCCATGTCAAGGATTTTAATCTCATTCCACTACCCATGTCACAAGGGTCATGCCATAACAACCATTATTCACCTCAAAATAATTTTACTAGGTTACTATACCACAACATTAGTCCATATAAAATTATTATAGTAAAATTTAATTATCAAGGATACCTCATAGGTCAACTCCATAAAAAAGAAACAAGGAAAACCCTTGAAGTTCGACCCCTTTTTAACTCCATATTTTCCCAAGGAAACATGAATATCCATGGCCAAGTGTTCAACACATAATATTCATGGAACATAAAATTATCTTCATATTCCATAATCAATTTTCAAGAAGCAACGATACCACATTCGGCTCCATCATTGTTCATCCTCAGGTATCTGAATATTCCTATATACCATGTGTCCAATACAAAGACAATTGATAGGATAACTGATTTTAATCACTCTAATAAAGAATATCATATCAAATTAGGATTCCCTAACTCATTAAATAATTTTTTTAATTAATTACACCCATCATGGGCTCTAACTCACATTAATTGATCATTCGACAAAGGCAACATAAAAATCGATCATGATATGATAAATCATAGTTATATGGGACCAACTATGAGCTGAAAAAGGATCCCTATCCTTTCCCCACATAAGGTAAACACTTAATTATTCCTATTCATGCCACTCTAATCAACTCAACCATTATTACTATACATAAAATACAAGCATAACAATATGAAAAGGTAATATCATGTACCACATACCTAAGACACTAATTTATCCCATGAACATACATCCGGCCACCATTGTCAAAACTAATCCATCTTTGAAATGGTCCACCATACATAGTCTTAGTTATTTAACTCAATACAAGGGTTTAGTTATTAATTATAATTAATATATATTTCAATTATTTAGTAACTTTTAATTCAATTATCCAGATTCAATACATAAAACATAGTATATTATAATGACACAAAAAACTCATTCAACAAAGAAAAAATCCAATACGTAAATTCATATTAACCTAGGAAAAATAAATATAAAACATCTTACAATGAATCATTAACGAATTTAATTAAAATTATATATAAAAAATATATAAATCCATGTGGTAGGATTAATCATTTTAAATCACAATAATCCAGTTATGATCATACAAACAAAAATGCTTTTAGTAATCACACCTAAATAAACATAATCTTTTCATGATTTCACCATCATCTGATTGAATCATCCTTATAATACCAAAAAAACAAAAAATTATATTTATAAAAATAGGTGACGATGAATGATTAAATGAAAAAATTGTTTCCTCAAACCAATATGAATAATAGATTCCAATATTCTGAACTGATAACGGTTTCCTAGTGAAGAAAGATAAAGTATATGATCGTCCTTCTATAATTTAATTTCTATAAGAAGAAATCCCCAAATAAGGGTTAATAAATAAATACTAAAATCAAAATTTCGCACTCTGTTTTAAAAAGATGAATATGCACTCTGTTGGATTCTCTTTGTTGCACTGTTATCCACTCGGTGTCCCCAACCCAGGGTCACCTCTTATATAGAATATATACTGGTTATCTAATAGCATACAACCATGTACCATGTTGAACACTATATCCATAAACCGCATTTATTATCTTATTGAACACCTGTATTTATCTATTGATAAACATCCATCAAATCATTCAACTCAAAATCTTCCATTAAACCCTATTAAATAAGTCTATTGATATCAATTTCCAATATGAATGTAACAATTAAAAAAAATCCAAAGTACACATTCATTGAAAATATGTATATCATATGATCCTATGGAATATAATTATGTGAATTATTTTACATAATCATGATTGAAAGTGTAATTTCATGATATTGAATAAATTGATAGCGATTATTATTTTCCTAATAAATTATGATTTATTAAATCCTAATGTATAAATAATTCCACAATATACAAAGATTGGTGGGAATCTAATGTTGAAACATTTTATGGTGTGTATAACTAAATGTTATATTTAGTAAAAATTAGATATCCAAGGAAAATATGACTATACATTTAAGAATGCGTTTTTAATAAGATACTTAACTAAGTATAAGGACTATAAATTATTAAACAATATGGTCAAGGTAATTATGGTATGAAAATATGTGAATATGGTTCAAGAAAAACATTGAAAATATATAGTATCTCAAATATTTTTAAATTATATGATGAATAATTACAGTTAAACAAAACTTTTAATGGATTGAAAAATCTAGTAAATGATAATAATTCTTTGGTTTAATCAAAGGATAAAGTGGTTTTCAAATATAATGAATTATTGAATCAGATCTAAAGGAGAAGAGATGAAGTTTATGAGGCCCATATTGTCAGTTATAATTTTTCTCCAATTCAAACTTGAAGGTCAATGACATTGGAGAAAGCTGATCCATTATCGTACATAAATCTATATTAAATTAAATAAATGTTCATGGATTAATCATGGGTAATTCCATCAATAAAAATATATAAAAATAGATAGATATATGTATTGGTTTTTCTAGGAATAGTGAAAAATTATAATTTTATTAAATTTCAATTGGTGGAAAACAGAAGCATGATAAGTGGGTAAAGGTAATTAGGATGAAAAATATTTGTTGTTTTATAATTTTAAGCTTCATATTGAAGTTATATACATGGATTAAATGTTTACATTTGGAGGTATATATGATTATACTTAAATATTCATAGTTTTTATGACTCAAAGGGGGTCTAATGTCTATGAAAAAAATGTAAATATTACATAATTGATGGATCAATCAATGAGGAATTATATATTTAAGAAACATGTAGGTTTAAAAATATGATATTATGATGTAATGGTGTGTTGATTGAATAATTTTTTATATTGTTTGATATTAGCTCCAAAAGCTATGTATACTCAATTGTAATCATTTTTTATTATAGTTTTTATAAGATATTTTTTTGATCTGAACAAATATATATATATATAAATCAATGTAAGGGTAGATTATTATACTCATTTATATCAATGAAATCATATTTTATAAAATAAAATAGAAATTTGGATAAATAATTTTATAATATTATTTGGTATAATTTCCACATATCTATGATTAATGATCTTATATACTCTCATATGTTCAAAATAAACCCAATATATGAATACTCATTTACTTATTAAGAGAAATATTAAATTTATTCTTTAATCAATTTCTATATGAATAACTGTTATCCAATTTCATATATATTTATAGATACAATATAACATATAAATAATGAGTAAGGAATATATATTATACTATATATTATAAAATTATTTTAATATTGTTTTACATGATAGGGAAAATAATATAGAAATCCTATGATACATTTATAATTATGTGGTCTCAAAATTATACTAATGGGGAATATATTTGTTTGAAAACAATTATTATCTTGAGTAATTTAAGACCTTTAGTAGTGTTTACTTCTAGATAAAATGAATGATGTTATATAGTGGAAATGACTATGTGGTATACCAGAATGGATGGAGTTAGATTATTTCAAGTCAATTTGATAATAATTCATATAAATTGTGATGAAATATTGAATTTACATGTAATCCATGTATATTCTTGTGGAATCACATTTTTTGAACATGTTGATATTGGTGAAATTGAAGTTCTGTGAATAAGTATAACTAGACTGAAGGCCTTAAATTTTTATTCATTTTTTATAATCCTTCTTTTAAGGGTTGATGTGAATCCCTTACAAAGCCTGCATGATTCGTTATAGTATATGACCCGAATGTATTAGAGGAATTTATCCATACTATAAACACTTATTACTGACCCTACCAGAAATCTACATGAGTTTCATCTCTCCACCTTCACATAGTTGTTCGGCTGGGCTTCTAGTGCGTTCATAGGCTTGTCCTAATAGTAATTTCCATACCCTATCATTCATCCAAATACGTTAACTATGCTCGATGAATGTACCTGCTCTTCCTCATCTAAATCCTAATCATTATAGAGTTTTTGTGGTCCATTAAAGCACAAAATCAAGTTTCCTAAAGGCCTTGAGGTTCCCCGAATGCCTTTTGGTGGGTTTAACTCCTTGAGGTGGTTCTAAATCCTTAATAGATCAAAGAACTTGGCTGGACCGAAGTCCAAGAAGGAGTCTAGGACCAATCCAGTGGCCCAAAATACCAAATCAATTAATAATTCTATCTGATATAGTACCAAATAGTACCTTCTGTAGTAACTCTTACAATACCTTCTATAGTACTACTATAATAAAACTAAAATATGTATCTTCCCAAATATGATATATATTCTATTGGATTCACGTGGAAATTCCACAGCAACCAGGCTAAGGATCTTGTGAGAAACATGGTTTTTTAACACCAACTCTAAGAGGGGACCACGAACAATCCCATGTGTTTTCCATGTTCCCCAGCTAAACAATGGATTTGAATTTCCTTGGGCATAATATGCACAATGTATTATTTTTGAAGGACTCAAGCCTACACCAGTTCCCATGGAGACTGTGTGGTATAACCATATGGTACCACTTGGCTAACACCCCATGGGTTAAGTTCCATGAAAATAAGTTTTATATATGGTAAGGTTTGGAAAATAATAAATTTTCTGAGAATAAATTTCATCAGGTGAAATTGGATGATATTGTCCCTATTAATATAGAACTTATCTCATCATTAAGAATTGAATAACACTTAGTATTTTCAATAAATAAAAGGTATATATTTTCTAATCAAATATAAATGATGGTATTTCATTCATTAAGTAATTTAGATGTCTCATAGTTTAATGTTGATTAAATATTTTGGAAACACGTTTTTATTGTTCTTTTCAATAAGATAAATTCTGTAAAAAATAGTTTTTACATGATCCATAATGGAATTTCCAAGAATATATGTGGTAATGTGGAAATCATAATTTTAATCTTTTGGATTTTTATGCCTTTTTTATTCGATTGTTGTGAGGGATTTACAATGCTAAAAGTCATTTATGATGAGAATCCACCATAAAAACTTTATCACAAGAAACAAAATCACAAATGTGATTGTTAGTGATGGCCCCCCAAAAAATAATGAGTATGAATATTATTTCATTAAATCTCTTATAATATCATTAAAATTTTAAAATAACTCATTAGGATAGATTAAAAATTAACCACATAACATAATTATTAAAAAAATAAAAAAAATTATTAATATTTTTAAAAATATATTAATTATTAAAAAAATTTATTATAATAAAAACATACATAATATTATTACACCATTTCACACATAATCATTTAATCAAACCATAATATGTATCAGTAATGAAATTTAAAGAGGGTTAAATTGTGTTTGGGGGAGGAAGATCACTCAAAGGGTCAAGGGGGAAACACCACACAGACACAAAATTCAAGCTATTGCATATACTCTAACATCTAATCATCTATATGACACTGGTTCCCATGGTCATTCCCATTATCTCTACTTATTTTGTACCATATCATCCATTTATCATAAAAACTATTCATACCATGTAACATATGATGAAGACTATGTGTAAAATCTCTTCAAGCATAACGATAACACCACAGATGTACCATAATAGCCAGTAGGATTCATTTGTGGACCCGTACGTGTAACCCAAACATTATTGACACTATAAAAATTCTCAGGTAGTTATGCCCCCTAATAAAGAACTATTTTGATGTGAAATCTTCTTTGTTCTCAGCTTTAGTCTATAGTGAATGCAAATTTATAGTCTCATACATTTCCTTCATGTATTTTAAACAATTAAAATGATAATTAAATAAATTCAAGTTATGTTATAAAAAATTATTAACCATAATTTGGGGATGTGTTTCACCTACATGTTTTCCTAGACTGGTATAAGTGTATATATTCCTGTAAACATCAAGATTTTTAATAGAGTGTTCCATAATGCCTTGTATTATATAACAATAATTTTAATTTCAAATTATATATTAATTAATAAATAATATTTTTTACCATATTCCTTCAATCTAGAAAAAATATTCAACTCCTAGCCATATGTGTGACCTCCTTCCTCAACTGGTTTTGATGGTCAGATGACTAATTCCTCTTAAAACTCTCTTTATTCCATTGGGAGCACAATACATACCTTATCAGGGATATGATATAGTCATGTCAATTAATGAAGAAATAATGGTAGAAAGTATTAATAGAAGATCTATCCATGGCTCCCGTTATAAGGTTGTATAAAAACTAATGAAAATTTTCATGTATAATAATATTTCATGCCTCCAAGATACGATTTCTAATGTTATCACCAATCAAAGACCATAAATTCTAAAATACAATTAAAAAGAACATGTTATAGTTAACTAAATTTAAATTTTAATATATTACTTATTAACATACAATCTAGTGGTCGAATATTTTATGTCCAGTTGAAATGGGAACTTAATATCAAGACAAGCTAGGTGCATGATTTTTCTTTAAATCTCATCTACATACCTAGGAACTATGTTTGAATAAATGGAAAAATAAAAACAAATTATTGGAATATAATTACATAATTATATACAAAAACATGATATAAAATAATTAAAATAAAAAATTAAACATTCGTTTGTAAACAATGATAAAAATCAAGGGATGTATGTCTTTGTGGAATAGGTTATGGAATCATCAATCTAGTAATTCCACATTCCCACATATTAGTTGGTTCTATATCACCATATTATAAGTCAAATTAATGTTCAATGGCCTCATCATTAGGAATCCCAACATGAGTGAGAGAACAAAATCAATCATTTGGACTACCTCTTGCCATCTAATCCTAATAATCATACCTATAAAGAATTATTAATAATGATTTAAAATATAATAAAATAATTAACATAATAATGTAATAATGTTACATATAAATAATTGATAAAAAATATATGAAATATAAAAATATAATAAATACTAGAATATAATAATCTTACATATAAATATATAACAAGAATATAATAATCTTACCTATAAATAATTGCTAGTATATACATAAAATAAAAAATTGCATGAATATAAAAATATTACCTATAAATATTTCTTAATGATGATATCAAATATAAAACAATAATAAATATCTTTCATAATATGATAATATAATCTACACATAATTTTTGATAAATATATCAAATATAAAATACTAGTAATTAAAAACATCAGTAACGGAGCATAACAGATCCTAGAAACAATATCCATCCATCTAGAATAAATAATATTACATATAAATAATTTTTTATACAGATTTAAAATATAAAAAACTACTAAATATTATAACATAATACACCGTTCTTTATCTTTATCAGCATATTTATCAATTAAAATGTATTCATATTCCTCATCAGCATCATCAACATCCATATGATGTGCAGTTTCATCTTCCCTTGTTACTTCATCAACATTATCAATATCATCTTCCCTTAACTAGGGGGTTTCATCATTGATATTTAAAACTCATCGACTAGGATATTTATTTAGTTATATTTCTTAAAAATGTCCATTTTCTTTCACTACCCTAGAAAAATTTTCATTTTCATGAAACTGATTTTTCAATAGAGTTCATTATTATTAAACAATATTATTCATTTAAATCTTTCAATAAAGTATAGTAATATTCATAAAAAAACATTATGTTCTGGATGTGCCATCATATATGATTTATTTATAGTAAGAGGAATTACATTAAATGATAATAACTCAATTTCATAGATGAACTCACAACCCATGATTAGTATCAAAAAAATTAAATATCAAAATTGATAGATAAATTAGTCCCATACAATATAACTCAACTATAACATCTTATAATGCATATAATTTTTCATCACATTCTTAATGATGCGATCTTTTCAAAAAAAAGCCATTATTCACTACTTTCATTCATTTATAATATCTGTATGCGTGAAATTAAAATCAAATAACCCCATACCCATTACATGATTTTAACAATTTAAATGAAGGGTTATTTAGCACAAAAAATATAATATAAATTTTTTGTGTTGTTTTTGTTTCATGAAAATAATAATAATTTTTAATGAAATATATCATTAAAAAATATTTACTATTCCATCATGAAGAACTTAACACTCCATCCATTCAAAAAAAAATTATTAATTATGTTGTAGATAACCATTAAGTAAAACATAGGTAATTGATATAAATTATTGTTTGATAGGGTAATCATATAGTTTAAAAAATAAAAGATAAAAATAAATGTATCCCTTAAAAAATGCCTAAAATAACTAATATTTGTACTTATTTGAAAAATCATGTCATTTATCAACAATATAATAGAAACCGTTTTTATGGATTATGTATTTCATTATCTGAAATCCACCATTCATGATTACCACCAAAACAAAGCCTAATATGATTAAAAATAGACAATTGATGGTTTCAAAAATCACATCATTTTCCTCATTTTTTATCATGGATTATGTTTTCATGTACATTCATATTGAAATACATGAGAGTCCAAATTAACAATTTCCTATTATAAGTAAAATTATTTAATTGACTATTAAACTAAGGATTTTTATGAGCATTAAAATTTAATTTTTTATACATATTTCAAATGGGTACATGTAATTTAATTTTATTGGCCCTCCAAATTTATCTTTATATGAAAAAAACAATATTTAATGTTCTATTGAGTAAAATTATGATCGTGGGAATATCTTTTCTAATATATAAAAAATTTAAAAAACCTTATTTTGGTACATGATCAATGCATCATAATATTATGCTTCAACAAAACAAACTTGAATTAAGTATGATATTTTTGTCAATAAGAACCAAAATGAAGAATTCCATATCCATCTAAGAGAAATAAATAGTATTATTTCCAATATGACAGGACAGTCTAGACATTTTAACTCGGTATTATATTAATTTCCAACTCAATGAGACAAAATGTAATAATAACCATATATTAACATCAAATATATAATCCATTTAGATAATAATAAACAATATTCCATATAATGAGTTTGATATAATTTTAGATTCATTGAATTGTTTGATCTTTAATTTTCAAATAATTCATCCTTGGGATGCATGTGAATTTGGACAATATATATTTCTATATTTACAATATCATTATTTATTCTTGGTGTGTCCCACATGGTATAAAATAATTTATAAAAAAATTATTCTCAATATGTATTATGTATGAAATGTTATTAACCAACAAATTAAATCTAAAGGGATGGTCCCAAAAATTAATCAACTTTATTCGATTATGACCTCCCACAAAACCCTATATTTTAAGTTCATCTATAGTTGGTGCAAAATTAATATGAGGTAATTAATATATTATATATTTTAAATGAATAGAAGAGTTCAGTAATTTAATTTAATCTCCTTTAATTAATTTTTTTATAAAATTGTTCCAATTACATTAAAAGGGTTATCTATAAGAATAAATATTAGATGACCGTCAAAATAACTAGTCTTTATTACATTTTAAAAAATAAAGACTTTTTTACATAGACATAATGTATGGACCCAATTTTATCCATGTTTACTACATATATTAAACATACCCTATACCAGAAAAGACACTAATTATTCACATTAATGAATTGTTCAGTGAAAAATTATGATATGAAACTATTTAGTATATAAATACTCTATCATTCCATAATGAAATTGAATCCTTAATCTATGGCTCTAGATAGAATTTTATATTACCTTTATTTCCCCATGAATTAATATCACCAAACATAAATGTGTTTCTTTCATCAGAATCCAAGGAAGTAAGTTGTATGGAGTTATAAAAATAGGTCAACAAGAATATTTACTTTAATAATAACTAAATAAGAAAAAAACCAGTACAAAGAATCAACCGTATGTTTGGAGGCTTTACATCAAGAGAAAGAGTAATCTGAAAAAAGTGTTTTCATTAATCACCATCACAAGGATGATTTTAGATTTTCAAATTAGAAATAATATATTTGTTACCTATCAGAAATAAATATGAGTTTTGAAACAAGTATACACATTGTAAATAGAGTGTAATTAGAAAATACCTCAACTATTTCATAGGGAATATAGACTTTTTTTTACTGTAAATATTTATAAATTCATTATATATATATCTCATATTTAAGTAATTATTCACAATAACCATTATATAATAGGTAATCATATGAAAATTAATGGATCTTATGATAATTAACGGCCATATTATGGACCAATTTTTTATATTCACAGAATGTTTTTTATAATGTATTTTCATCAAGAAACAATTAAATAAGAAAATAAAATATTTTTTCTAAAAAACATCATTTAAATAAAATATTATTATTTCATATCCATATATTTTTAAACAACATCAATATTTATTACCTTGCATCATCTATATAAGGTCTCCTCAATAGATTTCAACAAATTTTAAAAATGAGATTGTTCTGATTTTGGTTTTCAAATATGATTCTATGTTTTTATATCCTAAATTAGTGGTCTAGAAACCTAATCTACACAATTATGAAATTATAGATCTTTGTTTTTTGGGGTTTTTCATTTTCGATCAGTTTATATGGTTCATTTTTGGATCATGGTTTTCCACTTGAGTTACAGGTGTGACTGGTTTTGATTTTTGAAGTATTCTTGTCTTTTTATTTGGTCTAGATTTTATTATATAGTTTCCTCCAAGAGTTTTTAGGGAATAATTATGATTATATAATTGAAATAGGATACAAATGGTTGGATCATTGTTAGGGAAACAATTCATCCTTATCCAAGTAACTATGTGGCTCAAGTGTTGGTGGAAGAGGCGTGGCAGCTGGCTTGCACATGGTTTTTCAAACCATGCAACAAGCATGAAGGGAGGTTACATGTCGAGACAATGGAATTTGGAATGGCTGGAACATGGTTTAAAAACAATTCTTATATCCTTTTTAGGTTCTTATTTATGGCTAGTGATGGGTTCATAGTTGGCAGAGGGATTTGTAAACCTTGTTGCCAAACCTCATGTGGCCCCCATATGATAAAAATTATGAAATCCTAGTTATCCCCTCTTAAGATTTTTTGACACAAAATGGATCCCATATTCTCTATATGGTTCTTATTTCACTATTAGTGCTTCAACCATGTTCTCCAATCCACCTCCTTACTCCCATGGTTTATGTCTAAGTATTTCATCAAGATTATGGGCAAGATCATCAAGGTATTCCCCGTCATTCCTATTCTTATACCTTCTTCATAAATTTACACTTGAGATATATTTCCCTCATATTAATGTGAATATATGGTCTATTTTTACCTTGATATATTTTTTTATTTTTGTTTTTTGTGGTTCCACATGGTAGATCTTGGGACTTGGAACATTCGTGAGGTGATTACAGATGTGAGTTGTTGAAGTATTGTTAGATTGAGGTATGTTTCCCTTTTCACTTGAATTTATAAATTTTTATTATTTGGTTTAATTATTTTTTTGGATTTATTTTTAATTAAATAGTTTTGTGTGATCTTTGGAATAATTTTTTGGTGTGAAAATTGGTGTCTTATACATTGTTTAGTGATAAATGGAATTGTTTGGTAATATTATGAAAAAAAGTGTTGGATAAAATGATTGATTTTCCTTTCAGAGTATTTTGTGAAATATAATTCATGGTATTGCTTCATAAATATATTTATGTTATTTAAAAAAAAAAAATTGTTTCATTAATGTGTTTTCTAGGAGGTTTTGAATTTAAAATATGTGTGTATTTTCCTTTTGAAAGTTGTTGGACATGTGATGGTGGATTGTGGCCCTTTTTCCATTTTGATAAAAGTGGATTGGGATTATAAATGTGATGTTATTATTTAAAAGGATTTTTTTTATAAAATATTTAGAAATTATAAGCTTGGTGTTTTCCTCTTTTGGAAATATGGTTTTGGTTCTTTAATAAATGATGGTTTTTTGAAAAACATCTTGAGGAACGTTGTGATTTTTTTTTGAAAACGGTGAAATTATTAACATGAAAACTCCAGTTTGGTAATTCTCATTTTGAGTTTATTTTTAAATGGGTGTG
Source organism: Viscum album (assembly GCA_963277665.1). Taxonomy (NCBI): domain Eukaryota; kingdom Viridiplantae; phylum Streptophyta; class Magnoliopsida; order Santalales; family Viscaceae; genus Viscum; species Viscum album. The sequence continues at coordinate 594,844,218 of OY728135.1, read as the reverse complement.
TTTTCCTTTATGTGGATTCCTCATGACCCATTATTTAGTGTAGATATAGAAAATCCCCAGAGTAAACTCCTTTATAATCTATGTGTGTAAGGTAGGAGATTGATCTTTGGGATAACTCATGTGATGCTTGTTGTTTTAATTATTATATATGTGTATGTGATTGGATCTTTAGTTGGGATCGAATGCCTTACCATCTTCTATACTCCTGGCATGGAGAACGAGACAAAGGAATTGAGTATTATGAGAACATTTGTTTCACTAGTTAGGTTAGGCACTATCTAATGGGCTATATAATGGGGATATATTTAGTTTTATTACTATATGATTGTGCCCCTCATTCTATACCATGGGATATGTGGCTATGTTTGTGTTGATAAATTTTATTTCATTGAGTGATGAATGATTTCTAGGATAATTCAAAATATATTATTATGTTCTATATTATTCATGATCTCTTAGGTTTACCCATGTATGATGGAACGTAGTTTCTTTCAATAATGGTTGAGATTATTGATGGTTTTTTACACTCTTGTAATTATTTTAATTTCCTTTATTATATGATTACTATTGTTTCTCAGATGTTGTATGTTTTTTGGGGAAGTGCCGTGTTTTTTATTTAATTATGAAAATTGTTTTAATGTAGCAATATTTTATACTATGTGGGTCATTTAAAAGAGTAAGCATCACTTTCCTCTTAAAATAGTTAACGTTATTATGTAGAAAAGAAACAGGATTTTTAGGGAAAATAGAAATAGAACATATTATTATTTAAATTGAAAATTATGTAAAATAATACATTTATATATTATATTTCTAATATGATGTTTATTTTTTTATTATTTTAAAGATAGTTCATTATGACTAGATTTTTTTGGGGAACGTCTGCTGAGTTGTAATACTCACGCATATAGTTATTAAATTATTTTATCCTATGATGCATGTTTCATATTGGTTTTGATCATCATGAGTGATGGTTGGTCTTATTATCGGAGAGTGATCCTCAGGGTCACATGTTGGCATTGTGGTCATCATGTTTAATTGGGTTGATTGTTCATTGTTGTTGTTTTTTTACTTATTTTGTAAAAGATGTTCAATTTATTATATATATATTCTCTCTTTTTATTTATGGTGCTTAGTTTATATATTTATATTTTGTGAAATATTTCTTTGGGTTACAATAATTAATCACTACACTAGAAGCTAGCTTATGGGGATCAGAAAAACCCTTCGGCCCTTAACACATACCGGATTGGGTGACCAGTGCAGGGTTGAATATAGAATGTTCCTGAAAAAATTATATCAAAGGTGGATGGTTCTATATAAGAACTTTCTTTTAGAGAACTATTTTTTTTTTCGATGTCATCGTAGATGGTATAGAACTATCAAAGGTCAGGGTGCATGTTTGTGGGAATATATGTCCATCACCTTATGGACTGAACCTTGTGTTTAATGGGAATTATGGTTTTATTTGGTTTCATTAGATCATTTGGATTTTTTTTCTAGTGAATCAATGTGGGAGCTAGTGTAATGGTCTCAGTGAGATTTTATTTTCTGTAAATATATGTGGAGCTGGGAACATGGTCATAGAATACTCTCTATACTGGTGGTGTAACTGGAATGTGGCCAAGTCACTCGTTAACAATAGTTTCCCCTTGTGATTTTCATTGAGTTCATCGTGATTATGAAACTATTTTTGGAACACATTTTTCTTAATTTTGAAAAGTGGATTTAAAAATAAAAATTTTTTGCTTTGGAAAATATGGAAATTTGTTTTCAGTTTGATTTTTAAGAAAGATTTAGAAAGTGGATATTTTGTAATATGAATTTTTTGGAATGGAATTTGTTTATTTGATGAAAAATATTTTGAATGGAATGAATTGGTTTTTTTTGAAAATCGATTAGAATTAATTTTTGATCATGATCAAATTGATTTAATATTGGAATTTGAAAATGGATTTTTGGAGTGGTGGTTAGTTATCTTTGAAAATCATTATGAATTTTTAAACTGTAATTTTTTTTGAACTTTAGTATTTTTCATTTTTTTCTCACATTCAAGGATGTGTGTGGAAAGTGGAATGGTTAACATCATGGTTGTATGATTTCATGGTGTGGAATGAGAAAATATGTTCATGGACTGGAACAAGAGTGTGCATGTTAGAGAGACTCTACGGAATACAATTGGTGAGTATACAGATCCACCAAATCTATTTTTTTCAAATGTATTTTATAAAGGAAAAATTTGATTTTTTTGAAAATCATTGGTTATCTGGTGATTCTTCTTATGTTTTTGGATGTTTTTTATTGTGTTTTCTAAGATGAAATACTTTCATCAACTAAGTTTTTAAGAAATATTTAGTATGCTCCTAGAATATTTTTGGAATCTTTCAGTTGGTTTACCTTAATGTTGGTATCTATTTGATATGTTATTTGGTTAATTAATGGTTTTGATTAAGGAAGTCACCTCATTTTTCCCAATGTTTACCCCAAATATATTTTGAAGAGATTTTGAGTGTGGTTTTTGATAGTTCCTTGTTAGTATACCCTCTAGTAGATCAAAATAAGTATTTCCATATTGGGTGTTTTTTTTGTAGAATCCAACTCTCTTTTAAGGACAAGTGGATACTCTAAAAGCCAAAGAGTGTATATGAAATATCTAAATGAACATTGTCCTTATTTAGTTTCCATAGTAGTTAATGATTAATTATTCTACATTTTTTATAGAGGGATCAACCTCTAATTAGTGGAAGTTAGTCTCCATGAAAAAGCTCTATGAATATATTATTTGGGATTTAATCAAGGCTTTATTCAATCAAATGTTTTTTTATTAGGTAGTGAGAGTTAGGTAAGGGATGGATATATGATGTTTACTAGAATCATATAGAAAAGTGATGGAGTATTTCCATAATTTTTTGGATAGTTTTATATCCATTCTAGTGTGGGATGAGGATAATTTCATAAAGATTTAAAATTATTAAAATGTTATTCATATTGTTGTAGTAGTATAATGTGTCAGATTTTGTTTTAACATCTATTTCTCATGTGGTGAGTTGTGTTGTTTATAATGAGTCTATTATTGAAGGAGTACATCTTGTTCTTGAAATTAGTGAATGAAATTCTGTTCATAAGATGGGTTTTCAGCCTTTTTTGTTGTGGCTGTGAAATAAAAAGGCCTCTTCATCTTTTATCAGATCATTCAATGTTCCGGGTAAATGATTTATATATGTGTAGATATAAGTATCATAAAATGTCTTCATGTTTTGATTCATTGAATACCTGTCTTGTTTGTATATTCCAAGGTCACGTACAATAGTTTTCCCATGGTGTTTATAGGATGATATGTGGAGGCATTTCTCTAATGTATAGTTCTTTTGGGGATTGTTATAATGTCCATTTTTATTTTAGTTTTTCATTATTTAGTGGTGGTTTTCACTAATGGTGTTTTTTTGGTTTTATGTTCGTATCAAATTTTAAAAGGGGGATGTTTTAGATCTCATTATGACATCTGTTTTCATGGAAGTATGTTTGTATTTCTGATGTTCAAAATTAATTCCCTTGTGATTAGGGGTGAATTTGGTTCTATGTCCTAATTCTATTGTTTTTTAATCTAAGGAGTAATATTCTTAATGTGTGTCTTATAAACCCATTTTTCTTATGGAATGAATATGTTCTTGTCGAGGATCTTCAGATCCAGACTATAAGGTAGAATATTCTTCAAATATCAAGGCTGTAGCCATAGGCCCCGAATTGAAGCTACCATGCAGTTGGGAATTAGTTGGTGAGGGATACTATTCTAGATATTATCTTTAGTGTGGGAGGGAAAAATTTCAAATATATTTATTTCATCTCTTTTTACCCTTGTTGTGGGGTTTTTTTGATCAGTGTGAAATGATTGTTTCCATGTTGGAATGTGTGGGGTTTTATTTATTTTCATGTGTTATCAGTTCTGGATAGTAGGTTCTTCATGGTAGGGAGACCCTATGGATATTTTTAATAATTATCCTATTATTTATCAGTGAATGTTTTTCCAAATGGTGGGGTGTCCGTATCAGCCTCTCGTGTTGAGTTTATAGTTTGATTTCCAATGCTAGACAAGACAAAGCATCTTTCTTATGAGAATTTTTATTATGAGTTTCATTCATTTGTTTGATCTTTTGGATTCTTCATATAGTCACCAATAGTCATTTTTGAATTAAGTATATGGAGGTTTCATTTGTATTTCCCTCTACTTCATTTGAAGTGGTTTTGTTTTTTTTACTTTTATTCATAAAGGTGTCACATGTTCTGTTTGGATGTGGTTGATTTGTTATTGGTTAAAGAGTTTTGATTAGGTGTTTATCTGAATCATTGCACTTTGATCAATCATATAGATGATGTTGTGTATTTATGGGGGTGTAAAGTGTTATTGGTGAGGATAATTTTCACACTTGGGGTTTTATATTTTTTTTTTCTTCATTTCATTTTTTCATCTCAGTTTTTCTCTTGAGTTCAAGTTGTGATGAGATTTGATGTGATATCTTGTTTATCTTTGGTACTGATGATTTTCCTTATATTCCTAAATTTTTATTTATGGAGAAAGTTTGATTTTTTGAGATTTTAAATATCCTTTTCATTATTGGAACATGGTAAGTAAAACCGTGCGGCCTTCTTGAGATAACTATGTCGCTTAAGTGTTGGTGGAAGAGGCATAAAGCATAACTTGCGTATGTTTTTTCAATCCATGTGTATATCATGAGGGGAGGTTCTGTCATAGGATAATTTCATTTGGAATGGTTGGAACATGGTTTGGAAATAGTGAGTCCATCCTGTGAATGTTCAAGGTGTTTCTAGTTAGGGTCTAATGGTTAGCTCATAGTTTGGAAAACCTAGTGGCCAAACAATGTACAACGCCTAGATCTTAAAAATTATGAAATTTACTTATCACTCCTTAGTTTTTAATCCAAAAAACCACCCATATTATATTATTAATTATTATGTCCCTCGGGGTTCTTCCCCTTATTCTCCAAGCCTCCTACATACTCCCTTTGTGCAGATATAAAGATTTCTTCAAGATTTGAGGATAGTTCAAAAACATATTCTCTTTCATTCATTTTATTATACTTTCTTCCTCAATTTTATCTTGAGATATATTTCTCCCAACATCATATGGATTTAGTTATTATGATTTCAATGATTTGTGTTTGGGTTTTATTGTTTAAGGATAATATTGTTAGATCATGGCTTTGGGAACCATGTTTTAGTGATTTTGTTGGTTTATTGTTGAAGCGTCGTGAGATTGTGGTAGGTTATCCTTTTCACATCCATTTTTCATTTAATATTAATTGTATTATTTTTTTAACACCTTCCATATGAATTAATTTGACTTATGTGATCTTTGTAATTATTTTTTAGTGTAAAAAGTGGTGACTTGTAACATATTTTTTTTTAAAAATGGAATTGTTTTGTTATATTGTGCACCCCAAGTGTTTGATAAAATGACCAGTTGATAATTTTGTGATGTTCATGATATATAAAACATAATTTTCATTTTTAAATATATGTATGAAATTTTAATATATTGGTTCAGGTTTCTTGAAATAGTTTTCAAAGTGTTTTTTGAGTTTAAAAAAACCATGTATTGGAATTTTGAATGCGGTTTGACAGGTGACGCTGGATTGTGGCCTGTTTGGAATTTTGATAAAAGTGGATTTGGATTTTAAATGTTATGTAGGTGTTTTAATGGTATTTTTTTTATAAAATAGTGTGAACTTAAAAGGGGTTTGTTTTTAACCATTCAAGAAAGGTGTTTTTTGTTCTTTGATGAATGATGTTTTTTAAATAACATGAGCTTGTATAATGATTTTTTAAAAATGGTGATTTTTTAAGGAACCAAGCACACATAGAAAGACCCAAACATGTGGTATTTCAAAAAAAATCATAGATTTTCACCATGAATTTGTAGTCATTGGAGAATAGGAGCCTAGTTTGCGATGAGGATCAAAAATGAAGAGTTTATAAGAACAAAAATAAAACCATAAAAAAACTTGGTTTTGATCTGATTCTGTATATGATGTCGGCTTTTCATTTTTGATCTCTTCTCAAAGAATCTAAAGCTGAATTCCACTAGATATTCCAAAATTTCTTCAAGAAATCTCTTGGATTGCCGATTGTCGAGTCCTAGGTGCAAGTGCAGAGTTCCAATGTTGCCATCGATGCTCCGAAAATCCCCACATCACTTCACTTATGATGCCTAAGAGAGAGCTCAATATGAGGTCCATGGATCTAGAGCATCTCTCTCTAGATCATGTGAGAGATAATTGTATAGAGAGTGTCAATGAATAGTCCTTATAAAGTCCCTCCTCTCCTCTATTTATATTTTTTATATGAAGACACCTTGTATTGCCTCTCCTTTCCTAGAATATTTAACACACTATAAATGACATGTTATGACAAAAAAACTAAGTCATAAATATTGTTATCAATTTCCTATAATATAATTCATATATTTCATAATAAAAAATGTGTCATTAACTTGACTCTCCATTCCCAGAAATATTAAATAACCTTGATTAATTTTATATTTGATCAAATAATATTTTTCATGTATTTTTATAAAACCTATATATAAATCTAATAAATAAATTTTATTCTCATTATTCATAACTAGAATAATAGTAATTTATTTGTTTCATTGGAGATCTTAACTCCTTGGATAATTCGTAGACCCTGGTGGTTGATCCCACCATGTCTAAATTTTTTATTGATCTAAATAAGGAAGATTATCGAATATACTGTTGTGTTTGCCCCTCTAGGCCCTTATGTCGATAGTAGTGAATAGTATTCATAGACCAAGAGGGGGGTCTAGCAACCCATCATGGACCCTAAAAAGATAAGTATTGTCACAGTAGTGAAAACCAACCTACGAACATGTACTGTGTAAAATAATCTCACTGTCATTAATATCTCATAAAGCAGCACGCACTCATTTGTCATCACCCTTCTTCTTGCTTTATTATTTGTTGATCTAAATGGACTGACTTATCATCGAATTTCATAGACATATTCTTATGACTGTACTACAATAGTTATCCAATTGGCTAGAGATATATTAATTCCATAACCTGGAAGAGAAAAATCCTTTCTTGACCATTCAACAAATGTCATTACATCAATAACACACCCAACACAAACTACCTTACCTAGAATTCAACATCATGCTTTTCATCTTGCATCACTGTAAATGATCAAATTACATACACAAGAAATGATAAAAAGTTAAGAGACCATTAAACATGATCATAACTAGTACCATCCAATGACACTTGAATCTTGTGGTGTTCCTATTGGTGGGATTTTTCATATGATCTCACTACTATATATCACCAATTGTGAACTTAGTGAGAATAATTCCCAATGCTTTTGACCCCCCAACACCTGATATTCAAACATCTACTATGTTCAATCAGTACAATTTATCTAGACCATAGAAAATATGTTTAATATTAATGTCATAGTATCTCTAGGTTATAATTATACCCTAGTATCTATTATACCCTCTTGATATGAAAATTATTATTTGGAAATTATTATTTCAATAGTGGTCATAGATAACTCCACACTATAATAATAAGATGATATCATGTATTGCTAATAGTATAAATGATATGGTAATCAAAATCCCCACATAGTTGGGTCTAGGGAACCCACTATTTCAATACTCCCACTTTCAGTATAGAAAAATTACTCACCATAACTGTTAGATACTCAAATTATAAAGATCGTGTTTTTTGAGGAGTGGCTTTAGCTAGTGGGCCCGCCACGGTTCCGCTGCATGTCTATTCTACTCTAGCAACCTAATCTCCTTGAGTAAAACATCTCAAGTGATGGTATCCCTATGTATACCCCTTTTTTCCAATTTCATAACATGACATGTGGTCTTGTTAGAATATCAATATGATAATATTTTCCTTACTAAGATAGATTCCAAAAATAAGAACTAATCATTGCTTTTAACTTCTTATTAACTGCCTCAGAAGCTACAACATACTCAGTCTCTCTAGGTATGGATACAAATGGATTATATGAGCATTTCTCCCTCATACAATTATCCTAACTACAATACTAGATCACTTTGATCTATGTAAGACTAGTTTTTTTTCCCTGAAAACTAGTATCCTTTCTTCTCCACACTCCATGTGCATATCATTTTGTACTTCTCAAAGTACAAATCAAAACTTCTAACTACATCAGTTGCATTTTTCATGGATATAACTTATATTTTATTACTGTAAAATGTACCATGGAAGTTTTTTTTCTTGTATATATCATAGAATCCATGATTGATCTATCACTTTGATGTATGGATTTAACTCATCACCTTTATCTCCTCCTTTTTCTTGGACACGCCAACCTGTAAATATTATACCTTTTGACATTTGAATAAATTTGGCTCTTGAATTATTAAAACTTTATTTGTCAATAATTTTTAACAATATATACAATTTAATAAGTCCAAGAAACCTATATATCCACCTCAGTGGATCCAGTTCCCATGAACGTAGGTAGATTCTTTAAGTCAATCTCTAGAGAAAATATTTCATCCTGATCATAACAAACTGTAAGACCAATGTTTGTTTGAAGATGTTGGTGAACATACATTTCTTTGTAAACCATGGTGCTCCCTCCAACATTTGGTAGACATATATAAATCATTAAATCCAAATGAATACTCTATGATTATGTTACTTACTTCAATCCTAAACAATATTTCAGTAACATGAAACATTTACGAGCATTATGTGATGTCACCCTCCCTTTATAGTTGCGCCATATAGACACCATAAACAATTGCTAGTTTTGACATGGAATTAATAATATAATTATCCTATAAATAAGATATTTCAGATAAAATTAAAATAAATTTAGGCATACCAAATTTGTATAACCAATCGAGTCTTATCAGTACTGCACTTACCCCATCAATATATCAACTCAGTTGAATACCAACTGTAGTATTCAATTTACAAGACCCTTTGAAATTTGATACATGGAATCTTTTATTGAATTTTTATTTGTCTTTTCAATGTTTTCAAATTTCTATACACTTCTTTCTTATAGGAAAAAAATTTCACATTGAATAATAGATCACCGACCGTGGTGAATATAATACCATCACCATGGTTTTAACCTCCCTAGGCTGTGTGTGTCTATGGAACATCCATTGTCCCACATGTGCTTGGGGAAGTAGTTCCTATGCTAAATATTTGTGCAACTAAAGCATTGAATAATAACAAGTCAATATATCTCTCACTGTCTCAAAAGAGATGTTCACTCTCTTATAGAAATACAATCAATTACATGAGTAAAGATTCTCTATCCTAAGGATTTATGTTATATCCTAAGAAACTTTTAAGATGATTACAAAAGATGAACAATGTGTTTTTCCTTAATGAATGTTTTTTATGTCCTAAAAAACTCTTTTCCTCTATACACATGTCCATATAACATAAGGGATTTATCATAATACTATGATATTGATGGTATCCATTTGTCATTTTTGTTGTCATATGATTATGGATTTATGCCTATATTTTCGAAGCACATCATCATATATAATGGAAGTTTCGGTATGTTTCAACATTTATACTGCGTACATCAATACTCTAATGTATAAAATGTGCATTTAGAAATTTCTCCACACTATATATTTTGATCAATTTTTACAAATACAACATCATCAACAGTCCTCTTAGTTATCATCAATGACTTGATTTGGATAAGGTGATGTGCATTTAGTAATTACTCCACCCTACATTTCCATGATCAATTATTACACAATCAAGATATTCTTCGGAATGACAGATCAAATAAGCTCATATGTTCTGACCATGAATATAAATCAATTTAACATTCCATAATTTCTTAAAGTAATTTTATGAATTATACATACCTCCATCTTATCTGTGAAATAGTTCAGACTCACTTGTTGAAGTAATTTTGAAAGATTTGTGACATACATTTATTTCAAAAGGTTTCTTTGTCCAAACTAAAGGCGTCAATGATACAAAAAGTATTCATCTATGTTTAGCCTAAATATCATACTCGGTATATTATTGACGTCCACTTTTAGTATTACTTTAAAAATAATTATCTTTCCACAATTGGGTATATGTCATAAATTTATATTCTTCACTCATTGCATATGATTCTTGTTTTACAGAACTAGTGATTGTGTTTTAAATACAAAAAAAAATTCATTCCAGAACTAAGAATAATGTCTCCTTGTTTTCACGGAAACATAAGATTAATATTTTTTATACATAATAATATTTTTACATGACTTTCTACATGGAAATTAAGAAGTCATGTACTTCTAACCACTGGCCAAGGTTTCACCCCCTCTCAAGAACATGGTGAATACACCTGACATCAAGTAATGTTTTTTACTTACTTGTTTACTATATTATATTACACATATGTCACCAGAATATTTTATTAAATACCAAAGTAGTAATACTGAAACATTACTATTGATGAATATTTTTAATGAAGATGTGAGTAAAATACTTCTCTAATTCAATTTATTTCATTAAAATATCCATTATTTTATTTTATAATATTAAATTCAAATAACTTTTTTTAATATCTCATTCATTAAAGGACATTGAAAATGTGTCCTCTGCATTAATTATTTCCCTTTTCACATTGTCTTTCAATTTATTCACCATAATAGATAAAGATTAAACTATATTTGAAATTATAATCAAACTGCGAACCTTACCTGGATATGTAATGAAGCATTTCCTCAATAATTTCTCATATAATAATATAAAATGAAACTTGAGTAAAGGGGTGGAAATGATATGAGAAAGGGATTCATTTAAAGATCATGATCCATCTTTCAATTTACACATGTCGGTGTAACCATCGCCTTATTCATATCATTACTTATCATTCTCCTTGCAAACTTCTCAGAGATGAGAATTCATGTTATATCATCTATGTCCTAGTGTAAGGACCAAAACTGACACCAAAATTTGATGGAAGAAGAATGATATAACAATAAAATTCATTGTACATAAGTATCCTCTAGGCAATTTCACCCTCACTGCTTGAGGTAGTTCAATAGTGTTGGGGACACTGTCCCCTTGAGTTTCTTATATCATAATAATATGTGCAAGTGCCCGTATTATTCATAGATACTCATGCCAGTGTGTAATTGTAATTTTCCTATTATAATATTGTAGTTTTTAAACATGTGGTATGAATTTCCATTTTTCTAAAAAAATGAATTTTAGAAGATTAGTTCTTTTATCATGATTACCAGTTAAGGAATTTTTATTAATTACTTAAATAATTTAATATATCCTACTAGATAATCTGATTCTAGGAACCCTCTGTGCTAGAATCGAAATACATTGTCACTTGATTATTCTAGTAAAAAGGATACTAGAACCACCCTTCATATTCTACAACCTATGGCTATAACACTACATGGAGGGTTTCAGGTAGGATTTTGGCTAGCTGACCGCTTTAAATTTTGGTTCAATGATCTGTTGAGTGAATTACCAACTTCTAAAATAAGAACATGATTTACACAAAGCATTCCTCTAAAATTATAGCATGTTAGATATGGTTGATCCTTACTAGAAATTTAGTTAAGTCAGCCCATAAAATTTTGGAGGACTCCCCGATAGTAAGAGACACCCTTAGCTATGGAATGACTGACTCCCCAAACACCCAGTTATTCCCAAATTATAATGAAAGATGGAATTTTTGACTTAATATATCTTTTTTGGTTTTATTATTTTTTAATTTGATGGAAGAAATAATTTTCTATTTTATAAGAACATACTATGTGATCACATTCACTTTTATACAATAACATGTTCATTATATCCTGAATGATTGATTATTATTATTCTATGTGATCATGCATTAACTAAAAATTCAAAAAAATTATAAACCATGCAAAAAATAAAATGAATACATGATCATGAGCCAGTACCAATGGTTGATCCGTTGAGTGAACACAGACCAAACTATACTTTATGGGGATTACCTTGAGTTTTGTCACATGTATCTTGAAATATAGAGTGTGCCTCTCCAATGAATCATATAGGTTATTTGGTGTGTCTCCATGTCATGTCACGATGTGCGTCACTCGTCACTTTATTATAAAAAAAATACTTGCAAACATGTTATGGGGACTCGATGTATAAAAACAACTCTGTGAATGGGCATGCATGCCCTTATACATATAATGACTTAGAGACAATGCACAAATTTACTTTTTTAATTAAACAAATTATTACAACACCTTGGAATAATTAATTAAATAAATTAAATAAATAATCAAGCACCAGACCTGCATTGGTTGGTCTCCAGCTCATTATCAAAATACTCATTAACTCGCATGTACAAACTAAATGAAAAATAAAAATTAAACATGCATTAAATAAATTGAAGGTCATTTAATTGATTTAAAATTTTCACCATAATTTTTAATTCATTAATTATTTCGTTCAGTACCAATTAATTATTTTAACATCAAAACAAAAAATTAAATTAATAAATTAATTTAATTAAACACAAATTAAATTAATTTACACTACAACAATTATTAAACCAAAAATCAATAATTAATTAATTTAATTATCAACTATTATAAAATTAATAATATTAATTAAATTTTGATTAAATAACATTATGCGGGCCCTGAAACACCCATGAAATCCTGTGTAGGTTGGGTTAGACCTGCGCATGCCCATCCCGAGTTGTACCAACACCTTTTTTTGCTTTATTATTTGTGGATCTAACTAGATGGACTTACCATCGACTCACATGGCCATGGTCTTATGATGGTACTACTATCCTTATCAACATGGCTTGAGATATATTACTTCCATAACCTGGAACAAGAAAATTACTTTCTTATCCATTAAACCAATTTCATGCCATAGATGAAGCAGTAAACACACACTACCTATCCATGATTTTAACATCATATATTTTCATCTTACATCAATGTAAGTGATCATATTTCATACACTAAAAATGATCTTATTTCAGTATACCATTATACCTGATCATAGATATGAACCTCGAATGACACCTAAATCATGTTGTGTTCTTGTTGGTGATTCTGTACTCAAGATCTCACTACTAGAAATCACCATGTGTGAACATCATGAGAAGAGTAATCAATTCTTATGATCCCCCAGCACCTGATAGTCAAACATCTACTGTATCTGATCTGTAAGACGTGTCTAGACCATAGCACGTATATTAAAGATTAATGTCATAGTATCTTATGGTTGTCAATATATCCTTGGATCTATTATACCCTTTTGGTACAACAATTAATCATTGGACATTACCATTTCAATAGAGGGCACAGAAAAGCCTACACTATAAAGGTAAGAAGTCATCAGGTATAGCTAATCGTATACATGATATGATAATCAAAAGCATCGCATAGTTGGGTGTAGGAAACCCACTATTTCAATATTTTTATCATTTAAATTATACTTTTATAATTATATTTTCTGAGTTTATTTTTAAATCATTGGGACTTCCCCATTTTGGAATCCTCATGACCCCATACCTAGTTCAGAATTGGGAGACCCTTTGTTTGGACAACTTTGGGATCTATACGTTTAAGGAAACATATTGATTCTTAGGGTGACTCAAGTGATGCCTTTTGTTTAAATTAATATATATATATGTAGGTGATTAGATGTCCATTAGGAATTGGTTGGCTCATCCACTTCTATAATCTTGAGGGGGAGAATATGAAATACATATTGATTTTTTTACGAATGTTTATTGCACTAGTTAGGTTATGAACTCACTAGTGACCCAAGATGGACAATTCCATCTAGTAGAAAATATGATGACCATTTATTAAAGAAACAAAAAATGTATAGGAACAAGATGAAATGGTCAAAAAATGGATTTTCCCACATTCGAAAAAAAACGGGAAAAAAGATTTTAGATCATAATTAGCCATTCCATTTCCCTAATCACAATAATTTGATGATTCACATTCATAATTAGATATTCCATGTTTGAAGATCTTTATAATAGTTACATTAACCATCATTGACACCTTAGAGGAAGATCTGGTAGACATAGTTTATTCTAGGTTATAATAGTCTCTCTCTAGCCATTTATTTGAAGGAGTAAGAGTGAAGCTCTCACTGTCAATCACCTCTTCATTACCATATAAAAAAATCTTTGAAAGTGGTGTCACCACTACTTAATGATTCTTTTGGGGCGGTTTTACTCACGCCCTCAATAGTAGAAAATTTTTCCCACTTGTCAAAATTTATAGAAAAATAAAATATTTTCTAAATGTTTTGGTGAAAATCAACTTGCATTTGAGTCTCTATTTGATTGAAATCGTCATCCTACATGGGCGGAGGATTAGAATCCCCGTTCTCCATGCATCTTATCTACAAATAAGACTGAGTATGAATATACTATGAAAAATAATATGATACTAAACATCATCATCAGTTGTAACGACCTATACATTTTCAACTAAGACATGACTGGAAATAGTATCATTATTTTGAGTAATTATGGAAACAGAACTATCACCACTATTATCGAACTTGTACATCACAATCAATTTGATAATTTAATATGTATCATATTTACATTTTCTAAATCAAATGGTGAAGATCATATTTTTATGTAATGTATCTTTGATCTAACACTTTGATTTAATGTCCACACAAAAATGAGGAACTCTATCATACATAATATTAAAAGGAATATCATTATCCAATGCAGACATCACTATATAGTTAATTAAGGAAATGATTAATTCTACTTCCACCAGTAACCTATAAAATTTCCCATACATGGAAACCTTCACTCTAATCATTTTAATTGGAATAATTACAGCATATGAAATATCATATAGAGTCTTGGGATTCCTTAAAATTCAGTTAAGACTAATGATTTTAATCCAAACATCGGAACTGTTACTTTTTTATGAAAATGGATTAAACCAAAAAATCCCATTAATGAAAGAATATAGGACATGGAATTATAAAAATTTATTTGATACCCCATTCCAAGAGATTTTTTACTTTGATGGAAAAATTATGTTTAAGAATCCCATACTTATAGGAATACATTTCAAATTTTTTGAATTCCAAATAGAAGAAAGCTTTTGAACAATTTCATTAACAATCCAAAGTATTCCACATACAGGGATCACTATCTTATCAATGATGGAAAACATTCAAATATTAAATCTATCAATAATTGACTCTTTATTAGCAACCACATGGGACGTATCTCCCCTTTTCACAACCTGATCTGGATCCTTTAAATGTGTGAATCACCTTTTGCTGGAATCCATTTCAACTATAAGTGATGATTTTATCACAGTCCCTTCCACCGTACTCTTATTAGTAATCCAAGACACATTAGCTAAAATAGTCGTAGTCATCTCTATGGCTCACCATGATTCAATTTCCACTATAGAATTAGTCCTCTCAACCATCCCTACCTTAAGTCCATGCCTACCAAACACTGTCATCCTCTGTGGATCTAGATCTCAGTCTGACCAGCCTAGATTAAGGCCCACAAAATCTAACATCTTCATAATGAGGGACATCAGATTTATTTGTTTCATAACTTCCTGTAACTACTATAGATGAGGTAACCTATATAGATCTACCAGATCTATTCACTATAACACAATCCACCGCCCTAAAGCTAGAACCGATCACAGCTGGTCTCATCTCTGTAGATCGAGACTCGCAAATTCCAACCTCGGAAAGTAGTGTACCATCATGGGTATCATATCATTTCTCACCTACCACAACCATATATGAGCCATGAATCATACATATACCAGACCTGTTCAATTCAGTATCTACCACGATCATTAAACTAAAACGTTCCTCTTGGTTTACATCCACTGCACCCGCCTAAAGAGGGCCTCCAAGTGGTTAGTACCAAGTTCCATGGGCTTGTTACCTAAGGATACCCAGGGTTCAAAACCTGGCCTCAACAAACAACCACTTTTTATGACAAGGTGGGGGGATTTTTGTCGCAACAAGGCTGATTATTGATTTGGGACTTATATAGGGATGACTACCTATGTCGACATCTGCCTATGCCTGCCCAAGGTGGGACTTACTAGGTAGTGACATTGGAACCCACACCAGACATCTTTTGGTACCCATATACCCATTATAATAGAAATCCACCAACCCTTCTCCATGAATGATCAGTTTTTAGGCTTGGTTTCGAACCCTGGACCTCGTTTTGGTACCCTCATTATTGACTATGTGAGGATTGGCTGGTTTAATTGAGAGATTTAGTGTTATCAAGTGGGGAATTATTTCTAAGATGAGTCAATATATATGAGTATATTATGAATTATTCATTATCTCCATGTTCACCCATATCTATTGGCACTTCGTTTCTTGTAGTAATGACTGAGATGCTTATTGGTTGGTTACTCCAGATTTCTTGTTTCCATTGACCGTATTATATGATTATTGTGGTGTTCTAATGTGTGGTATGTATCTTTGGGAATTTATTTTTTTGATTTCAATAGCTTATGAATAGTTTTTTAAAGTTGAAATGTTTTATACTAATTATGACATTATAAAAAGTAAACATCACTTTCCTCTTGGAAATGTTAATGTTCGTTAAATGGAAAAGAACTTGTATTTGGAATAAAAAGGTAAATGAACCATATTTTGTTTTAATGTGAAAATTATAGAAAATATTGATTTTATATATTTTATTTCAACATGGAAGTTGAAATTTTATTTTTTTTAATTGATGTGAATTGGGAATAGATTTTTTTAGGGCTCCTATTGAGTTTTAATACTCACACCTATTGTTCTATAATATTTTTAGTATTTGGTGAAGGATCCATCTTACATTCAGTTTTTGGGGGTAATGGTATGTGTTGGTTTTAGATAGTATCAATTGGGGTCAAAGGGTGGCGTTTTGGTCTTCATATTCTGTTTGGTTGGTTGTTTATATTTTTTGTATTTTCAGTTTTGTTGTAAAAGAAGATTAGTTGGTTATTTATATATATTTGGTCTACTATGTTTATTTCATCTATTTAGTTAAATTATTTATATTATTGAAACATGTTCCCTTGATTACTCTAATGAATCTCAGCACTATTTTCTAGCTTTTGGAAATTGGGATCACCCATTGATCCTTGACATAAATCAGATCAGGTGACTGGTTTGGGGTTGACTGGGGTTATTTTGTCAGAATCCAGAACCGAAAAATGGAATTAACTGTAGAATCTCATTATACATAATGATACAAAAAAATATATAATCTTTCCAAAATCCGAAACATGGAACATTAAGTCCCACATTATCAATGGGTTTGAATCTATTGAGAATGCGTATTATACATGGACATCTAATTATTCCTTTTGAAAAAACTGAAATTAAGGATGAAAATGAAATAATTATTTTAACTCCCTTAATGAAGTGAGGACTTATACCAAATCCATTATGATTTTTGCGATTATTTGTAAAATCATGATATCATAATAGAAATTGGTGTTTACTTCCTTTGAACATATTATATAAAAAATAGGAATATGAATAATTAATAGTCATTATGACTAATTATTTCGTATTATTATTTCATTTTATTTATGGAAAATTATTAAAACTTATAACAAGTTAATACTTATTATTAATAATTCTTATTGATTAATAGTAATTATTATAAATATTTATTAATTAATAGAAATTATTAATTAATTATAACTAAAATATTAATAAATATTACCAGATTTTAATATGTATTTTAATTTTTTATATTTTAATTTTTTACAATTAACGTATTTTTACCAATATTAACACATTATTTATAATATTTAGGGTTTATTTTTAATATTTATTAATTACTACTAACATTCATTAATATTTATTAATTATTATATCTTATTTACAAATTAATAATACTTGTGGAATAATTAAAATACATATACCAATTATTTTTGAATTTCTAATATTTTTGAATTTTTCACACATTTAATTAAATTATTTTACAAATTATCATGATTTATATACATTAAAAAATTATAACTATTATTTAAAAATTAATACTAACATGAACTTATTATTACTAATATTGAATATGTATTTATTTGTTATTACAAATTATTTAATTATTCTTACTTATATTTTTTTATTACTACATTTTTTGTAATTATTTTGAGTTTTTAGTATTTATTATTTTTATATTTTCTAATGTTATAAAATAGTTTAAACTTGTGACGAATATTTATTAATTTTTACTAATAAGTAGAATTATTTATTATCTAATAGTAATTATTTACTAATTATAACTGAATTTTAGGATACATGACATATATTTAAAAATTATTTGTATTTCATATATATTTTAAAAAAATGTAATTCAGATTATCATAATTTACTAATATTTTAAAAATATGAAAAGAATATAGAAATTTATACTATCATTTACCATTTATTACTAATATTTACAAATTACTTATTAATTATTACATAATATCTAATAATTATTACTGATTTTCTAATTTATGAATACATTTTTAATAATTATTATGAATTTATAAAAATTATTCGTATTTTTTATAATATTTTTCAAGTTATTATAATTTATTAACAAATTATTAATAAATACGTTATTATAATTATTGATTATTTTTAATAGTTTTTACTATTTTATAGATTCTAAATCAATCTATTACAAATTATCAAGAATTACTAACATTTACTATTTTTTTGAAATATTGACTAATTATTTATTTATTAATAATAAATAAGTATTAATTAATACTATGTTTTACAAATTATAACTACATTTTTAAAAAATTATTTTGAATTTTTAATAATTCATATAATTTTTAATATTTTTTTCTATTTATTCCAGTTATTTTATAAATTATTACAAATAATTATTATATAATACAAAATATGAATTTCTTATAACTCGAATTTTAATAAATATTACAAAAACATTATAACTAATCTCTGACAAGTGTAAAGATCAAATCCAATAATATGAAAAATTAAATATCATTACAAATGATATGTAACATTAAAAAAATTATACAATCAATTAGAATGAACATATAGAATAATTTCAAATATTACATATATATCATGCGTAAAAATATTCATATAAGTAAACATATCAATCATTCATCATGGTGTCCCCAGTAATGAATGATATAATCCTAAATCTATAATCATTCATAACTCAAAATATACCCAAGGTAAAATATAAAATAATAATTTCATTTTAAAAAAATGTACATGATGATAATAAATCAATTCAAAAACTCAGTCGAGTGATTAATTTGAATAAGATCTTGAAAAACATAGAAACTACCTTTCAAAAACAATTTTAAAAAATTATTTTGATTTAAAATATCTATTAAACTCAAAATAAAAATTAATGAAAACCAAAATAGGAAATTTTATTAAATATAAATTTCAAACATTGGTAAAACTGCCTCAACTCGAGTAGATTCTAACCATGTGGAATTAAGACATACCAACTTTAATATTAAATACTAAAATAGTGGTGAATAAACCAGTAGTTAAATTAAATATTGAATAAAACCCAAAAATAAAGTAAATTTTATATCTTAGGGTTTGATATAACCAATTACAGTAACTGAGATGTGGGGATCATAAAAATAACAAAAGTGGATTAAAAAAGAATATGAACCTAATGGATTCAAACCTTAATCAACAAAACATTTTCCTAATAGTGGAGGATGGGGGTAGGCTACGTGACTGCTGCATGATGGGGTGTGTGGTATGAGCGATTGGTGTGGGTTATACGATTGGGAGAAGATAAATTAACTAATAATAATTGGCTCATCTATTTTTGATTATTTGTTATTGTAATAGTGTAATAATTATTAATTTTCCATTGCTAGATAAAGGTTAGCACTAACCAATTGTGACAAACCATATAATCCATCACAATTAACCTTATTAGGATGTCTAATTTTTATATAAATGGTATTTTTCATTATTCTCCATTGAAAATAATGTTTTTTGTGATGTCAAATATGGTCAATGGAAATAGAATAACTATTCTTAGTTATTTGGTATTGTTGGAAATCTATCACTAATAACCTATCCAAAATATTAAATATTCTCGTATTTTAGTGAATTAAAACCTTTATGTCACAAAAACTATGATGTAAAGAGGGTTTAATCAATTCATCTGAGTAATATTATGAATTAACAGTGAGCACACTTCAGTTGAGAGAGTAGTGAGTTCTCACAATGTGATTTATCTTCAACCAAGGGATAGAAGTTCTTCTACAGACATTATAAAAAATAGTATGCTAAATTAATTTTTCTAAATTGAAATAATTTCAATTTATAATCCTTGTATATACCTTATGGTGGGTGAACTAAGTTGAAATAGTTTTCTTCTGTACATGATTTAATTTTAATCATTTATTACTGTGAGATTAAGAGAGAACAATGTTTTATCTCATGACCGTAAAATATTATAAAGGGATTGTTTTTATCTTTCACACCAATATTCACTCTCTCCCATCAATATATCCAAAATATGTATGGCTAAAATTTTTTACATGAAAAAAATTTCAGGTTAGAATAATTCTTCACTAACTTGTCATTATGGAGGTAGTAAATCACAATGGGATTTGGATTTTTTGTGGGAGATAAATTTATTCTCTAGAATAATTTGATACAATGCACTTTTTGATATTTACTAATGTATTTTAATATAAATTATATTCATGTAATTTTAATAAATCTGAGTTCTGAATCTATCTCATAAGGAGCCTGTATAGAGTTTGATGTTTATTACATGAGAATAATAGTGTTTGGGGGATCTTTATCCAAATCTATTTATAATAAGTTCATTCCATGTAAATCATAACCAGCTATGTGGGAAAATATTTTTTTTTAAGGAATACCAATGTTAGAAGAATCTATATTATAGGTTATATAATCAATTATATTTACTTGAGTATCTACTTGAATGAATCTATTGATTCATTCTTCGTTAGAGTAACTATGATTGTGGGGGATATGCATGGACTCAAAGAGACCGTTACTGATTTTAGGATTGTCCTGTTATTTGGGAGAGTATTTTTAAATCATCATTATTCAAAAATTTATGTTCTTGGGGATAAATATCTAAATAATATTCCTTTGGATATCCATTTATAATATTCTTGATTCATATTAAATGATAAAAAATGATAACATGGATGTTGAAAATAGAATATTTTGTGAATTTGGATTCCAAGTACTAAGGAAGCATTCCATGTGGGCTTATTATCTAGAGTAAAGGGTTGAAGATGTTATGTAATTCATTTAATCAAAGTCAGAAATATTATAGGGAACGTTAAAAGGGAATATTCCACTTTCATTATTTTGGTGTGCAATGTGGACACCCTTTCTACATAGTTTAAATATAGTTATTAGGATGGTGATATTGATGACTAGGTTCTCATAAAGGAATTATTAAACAATGTGATAGATACGATAGTAACTAAGAATAACCACCTCAAAAATAATAACTTATATTACCATGATGGTAATATCTAAGAATAAATCAAAGTATTATATTTTTAGGGTTTCAATGAACTTAGGGAATATTTTCATGTCGATATTATAGATATGTGTGAATTAAAGGAGGATAATGATGATGATGAATTATAGGTAAAAGGGAAATTTGATCTCAAAAATTGCTTATAGGCATCTATTTATGAGTTATATGATTAGAGAGACAAAATAAATATATTCAATTGAGTAATATGTAAGTCCCAACTCTATATATAGTATAGATAAGATGAGATATAGAAGTTAATGGAACAAAAGAAAATCCCATATTAGAAATTCTAAAATGATAATGGATTGATTTTGAGTATAATATCAAGAATGAATAAATGGGTTGGACTATTAATTGACTATCTAACACTATGAATAATTGATTCAAACATATCAAAGTACTGAAGGGTGAAATCGTTGGTATGTAAAGATAAATTTAATATCAAGAGAGACCCATACCTCTTAGTATGACATTATTATATCAAATTGAATGAGATGCATAAATGGAAAATGATAATCATGGAGGTAATATAGTTAAAATATTTTCCCAATAAAGAAGATACAATATAAATTAAAAAAATATGTATGGTTATTGAATTTCAAAACAATTTAATGTTGGTTAATTTTAATACTTAAAAACCCCATCCATGTTATAATGTTTATTTAGGTTTTTATTAAAATTAGATTACTCAAAATAAAAAATGATCTTCCTTAGATTCATAAAATACCTACGAATACACTTCATATTAGGTTTTATTATTCTAAAATAAGGTATATAGTCTATGTACATTTTTTATAGCCATTATTTGTTGGGATGAACAAGAATAATAAAGGCATCTAAATATAAATCAACATTTCATGTGTACCATAAATGGAAACTATTTTATGTTTTTTGGATATTGCTAAATGACTAGGTATTTCTCATTGATGATATAAAGTAATGTTTCAATGAAGAAAAATTGGGTTCATACATATTAAGTCAAAAAATAATCAAGAAGATTAATAATGAGACATCAATTTATAGCATTGAAAGATGAATTTCATATATATTATTCATAGGATGATCAATTGAATGAATCAATATTTTGTGGAAAGTTAAAGACAAGGACTAAAAAAAGTGTTACAGATGCATGGGATATAAATATTTCACAAAATTCATTAGATTATATTTCCCTATGGATTACTACTAGTGTATTTACATCCCATATTCTGGTAAATAAGGATCTATACATGGGCATAAATTTTGAAAAAGAAGGTTTCATAAGATTTGGAATCAATGAATGGTTAAATATTATTGGTTAATGAAAAAGAAAATTTGGGGTCAAATACATGAGATGTAGAGGTGTCATGGATTTTAATTGGCTATGCAGAATCTTTCTAAATGTTAGTCAACATTATTAATAAGCACAAGTTATTAATCTCAACAAGACGTATTGCATCCTTAATTGGAAATATGTAACAGTTCTGATTGAAGGGAATCTTGTAATGGGGAATCCATACCACATCAAATAAGAAAATGATATATTATATTTATCTACGGAAGAAGAAAATATATATTAGGATAAAAGGATTTTTCACTAGAGAAAAAAATTCATGTAGTATCTTATGAAGAATGATGGAACTTTTGATCGCATACTATCAAAAGATCATACACACACATGTGTTATATTTTGAAATATTAAGATTATATAAAATAGATATATGATGAAATATAATAAGTTAACACGTTTTCTTGAATTAGTGAATCTTCATGTATATGGATTGATATCACAAAGAGACATTTATTAGAAGATATACTATATAGTATTAATTAATAATTATAATGGGATTTAATATTTTTTGGTCATCACACATAGGATCATGACGTTTTTTTCAGTACTCAGCATTAGAGGCTGGCTAAAAAGTTATTTTAATATGGTACTCTTAAACTTCAACTAAAATGGTATATAGTTCTGAGACATCCATGATTATAATTACGTGAGATGTAATTGATAATGAAAAATGATTCTATAATTATAAAACCCAAACAAAATAGTGTGGTTTGGTGGAGAATTGGGACAAAAAAACATGTCCAGAATGATGTTTATTGAGATATACCTAACAAAAACTTTATGGACCAAACATGTCTTGAAATTGGTGTATATTACCAATAGTTATTTATTATTTCTGAGTGAATAAAATTATCTGTTTGATATGTTGTGTGTGAAGAATCCAACACTAAAATACCCTTGATTCATTAAATGTATGTTCATTATTCACAATATTAAGAAACACAGTATGATTGATTCTCATAGATATAAAAGGAATTTTTTTATCTAAATTTCAATGTGAAAAGAATTAATGTGTTTAAAAAATTTCATGCATTTATAGTGAAAATATAATATGTTATAATGAATGGAAGTGACCAAAATGCTATAAAATATTTAAAAAAAATATAGTAATTTCATAAATTCATGAGTAGATCTAGGGGATAAAGGGGTTGATGTTGATTCAGAATAATACACTAATGAATAGAAGGATGATGAAATTTCATTAGTTTCATAGTATCTAAGAAACATGACTGAAATTTTTGACTAAACTATAATCGGAGATCATACCAATCTAGTAGAAATAATGATGTTAAATCATATATACAAACATAAATCATATCATAAGTTTAGTGAAACTATATTAAAGTGGCTTAAAAGGATTAAAATTGTGTTTAGGTGATGAATGATGAGATTTATTAAATTGAGAATAATGATACATGGTTTATGTTTGGAGTCCTATAGATAATAACTTCTATAATACCAAATGGGGTTTCCATAATAATATAGATGAACATGACATGGTAATTTAGAATAAATTATTGATGGTGTGTAATGGATACTCCCATATTACTTGTAAAAATATAAATAAAAAAATTTCCCCTGTATCAACATTTTAAAAAAATAATTATTTTTTATATAGTATTTAAATTAAGCACAATGGATTTACAACAGTATTTAAAATCATCATTCATAAATAAATTACATAATTAATTATTGAACATTGTGTAAATATATTTTTCCTTATGATAAAAATATTTGAATGAATTATTTTACCTCGCGAACACTCTTTTTGGGATTAAAAAAGTTCTATGAGCCTACTATTGAAAAGTATATATATCTGTGAAGATGATTAATTTTCATTGTGTTGGAGTTGATCATAATATCTCTCTTAGAGAAGGAGAGTGATCAATGATTTATTATTATTGTATAAGATAAGGACAAAATCTGTGATGGATCTAATGATGTAAAATGAAATATAGTTTTCAATTTATGATGTTAAATTTAGGACTGTTGATGATTAGATAGTTCACCTTATTCTCCATTTTTATGGTATTAGAAATTCATATAAGAATCAAATCACAATCTAAAATTTTTAAGGAAGTTTTGAAATTATTTGGAATTATGGTTTTTAAGGAAATGACAACCCCATTTTATATCTAAATCATGTTTTAAAGTGATATTGATGGAAGGTAGGTTAACATCACATAATATTTGTAGATCATGATGAATATTATATATAGACACAAGACCCCATATTCAGTTTAACATAATTTAAGAAGATGTTTATGAGTTTAATATATGTAAATACACTTTAATTTGGTAGATATAATTCCATAGTGCATCAATGACATAGTGGATGTTCAGTTTATTTATAATCAAAAACAAAATTAAGAGATATTTAGATATATCTAGGTAGATTGGGCCTATTTAGTAGATGCTAAAAGTTATCACAATAAAAATAATTTAATCTTGGATGATTTTTTATTTTATAGACTATAATGAAACAATATTTCATATCATTGTGTACTATAGTGTTTGAGTATATCATGAACACTCAATCTTTGACTAAACTATTATGGATAAAGTTTGAACATGATGATATAGTATTTGATGTAAATTATCCTAAATAAATAAAATGTGATAACTCAAGTTCTATTATCCATACAAAAATCTTAAATATCACTCAATAATTAATTATAAGTGTCACATCATAAAATTGAATGTTGATCTTGGGTTGGAGAAATTTATGCAAGATATAATGAAAAATCAACTCACATATATCATGACAATAAAAAAAATACAATTACATATTTGTTAATAAAATTTTTTATCTTAGAGGTTTTTTGACTCCATTAACATTACAAATTATATATTTATGATCCTTATTCCTTATGTTATGTTATTTATTCCTTCTTTGTTAATTATTTTTATTCCTCTCCATTACCAAAAAATTAGTGACCATTGTGACCATTTACAGAGGGGAGATATTTCTCAAGAATAAGGTAGTGATATCTATCTTTTCAATGGAGATGGTATCTTAAAAAATATTTAATTGTTGTATAATATAGAAATATTTCATTATGTAGAAAAAATGTGTAAGAGGGAGTATCAAATCCATTTTTGTAGATGGGTTTTGATCTAGTTGATTATTAAGAATCATCAATGAAAATTTCATGTTACCCTTCTTTCAAAAAATGAGATTGAATCATATCAACCTAAAGAATGGATAAATGGAATCATTGATCAATATAAAGTGTTACATAGAGAAAAATATTATTACAACCAGAATTAAAAATAGTTTATCAATAAGTTGGTTAAGGCTTTTGAAAAACTTTCAACAAACCCAAAGGGGGTTTTTGTTATAAAAAATCACTAATATTTATATTTCAAAGATTTTTGTTTGTTTTTTTTCAAAATAACGTATTAACAAATTTCTATAGTGGAGGTAACCTTGAGGTATTATATAAGGAAAGTATGTTAATGATTTTGAATTTTTTTGAGATGATTTATGTAGAAAGATATAGATACTGATGTATTCTCCCACAAACTAGATAGATTATTATATAATTGAAGACTTCAAAATTTGTTCAAAATAATGAAATGGAGGCACAAAAAAAAGAATCATTCCACAGGGTAATGTTTCATAAATCCAATATTCATTATGAATGAATTCCATGAGCCATTGATTTTTGGATTTTTATAATAAATAGAGAACTAATATCACATTTTAGATTTTAATAAGGCATAATGGGGTATTATTAAATAAAATTTCTCTATTTACATGAATGACCATTATGAAATTATTTCCTAAATGAATTAATTTAGGAGACTAATTGGTTAAAATAGAAAATGAACTGCATGAATGGAAACATTTTTAAATGTGATTTGTGTGAACATCTGTTGACCCTAAAATGGGTTTATGTGAACCTTAAAGTATTTCCCTATAATTTTTATGGCATGGTAAGAATCATAATTTTAATTAAAAAAATATAATGAAACACCAACTATGGTGTATATAGAGTCATTTCAATCCATATAAGAAATTTTATGAAGGATCAGTGAGTAAACATTAGTTGAGTCTATAGTGAGATCACATATATTGTGTTATTATAAAATTGGGTGATATTTAATACATTAAAAACATATTAAAATATTAGTAAAAATTAGTAAATTTGGAATATTGTCACAATATAATTTTATTCTCCTTAAATATTTTATAGTTTGAGTAAATTGTGTAAAAATTATTATGTCTCTAACATGTTTTAATTAAAAATATTCATTATTGACCACTAATTAGAAATTATTGTTTTTCCATGATTAAAAAATATCAGAAGGGGATCAATCTAATCTGGAAAAAAACCGATGCACCCCTCACCACTCAGGGTATTCAACCTATTGTGTGGATAAAAATATTTCAGTTGTAAAATAAAAATTTAAGAAAATAAAAGGAACACATAATTATAGTGGGGTTTATAATATAAAAAATATACTGATTTATCTTCTTATTTATCAAAGGATTTTACTTATTAATGTTTTGAGTAAAAATCTATAACTAGTAAAGAATTATTTATTATAAACAAATTCATATATAGTTTTGAAAAATGTTATACAAGAAATCTATTAGGATGAATGAAATAGAATATGTATCTATAATAATGTAATATAATAAATTTTTATATATAATGAAAAAATTTATATAATAATTTTGGGGAATTGAAATTTCATATATTGATTAGTGATGACATAAATGGTGAAATTGAATTGATATAAAATCTAATATAGTACATGAACATGAAGAATATTGAAATTATATTCCATTTTAATAATGAATAAGTAGAAAATGGGTGGTCAAAGTGGAACATATTGTAACACATCCAAAATTGGTTGATATATGTACAAAACTATTGGTTACATATGAATTTGATAAGAATTAGTTGAATCTCATTTTTCAACTACCAACCCTACCTTTATGAGGCTTTAAAAATCCCATCTCATAGATAAATTTTATTTCATACATTTCTATAAAATTTAAGGTATTTTATACCCTTTTAGTGTATTATTAATGGGGGAATAATGAAATAAAAATTAAATAATTAAAACTATTATACAATACATAGGAGAATTATAGATTAATAGGATCAATGAGTGGAACCAGAGTAGATTTTTTATATCAATGAGGAACAATCTACCTATATGTTGGAGTATTTTGGATTAATAAATGTGGTATATTTCATCTATGGGGGATATAATTATTGTTTAAATGAATATAATAGAGGATTTATAAATTTAATTACAGTCATATCCAAATAGAAACAAGTGGTTTATCATTAAATATTTTTACAAGTATGAATTTAACAATAGAATTCACTTTTTATCTATTTTTTCATATACTCATATTTTCACATATTGAATTATAGTAATATTTTAATGATTCTATTTCTTTATAGAATTTGTAGACTATAAGAATATTTAAAATTTAACTAATATTTTTAATAAACACAAATGTATTGATATTGTAAACAAGGTTATTCATGATAAATAATTTTAATTGTAATTTTCGGATGCATAATTATAGATCTTATGCCTTTTTATTAATCCAATGTTGGAAATTTATTGTTTGGTATTTCATAAAATTTGGATAATAGTATATGAATCATTAAAATGTTGGATAATTTTTCTATAAATAATTAGTTGACCATGTCATAATGGGATGTATCGTGTCATTATTATGTAAACAATGATGCCAGATATAGTTTATCACTATGATGGGTTTTTTTTTCATTGAAATTATCTATCTATGTCACAATGAGATCACAAAACGTTATAGGGTAAGGTTTCGGGTTGATCATGAATAGGGAGGGTCCCATGGTATCATAACATGGTATTTGGGGAATTCATGGTCATCCTGTTTGTGTAAGACTAAAAAATTAATTTGAATGTGAACATATGATAGTAAATATTCTGCATATTTAAAAAATCCATATTGAACTGATAAACAAGATTATGGGCATTGACCAAGACATTTCACATTGAAAATTGGAATACCTAATTTGGATATCATCATAGAGGAAATTTTTTTTCCCACAATATAAGGACTTGTGGTTCATGTTTTTTTTACAAAATTACATGTTGTTGCATGTTTATATATATAGTTTTATGTGTAAATGGAATGATAAAATTGGAATATTAAATTTTAATCTCATAGTTTTCAGGGTTGAGATAAAACATATTGTTAATAAATTACATAGTTATTCATGGCCAAACATGGTTGATGTTGATTTATAAAAATAAAATATTTAGAGTGATTTGAATATTGGGAGATATATGTATATTATTTTTTCCCTTAATTTGTTTATAATTGGTATATTGAAGACATTATTTGGATTATAAAGTGGAGCTCATTAGAAGAAAAACATTGATGGTTAATTTATTAATATTAAGAAAATATTAGAGATATTTATGGGATATAGTTTTATATAGATAAAGAACATTACCGATTCTATAATTATGAGAGATGAGACACTATAAAAATCATTATTTTTGGTCTAAATCTGAATAATGAGATTGAATCATAAAAGAAAAAACCCTCTCTAATTGTTTTTATAATACTTTTATTTATATTCTTTTTTTTGACTTGTGTATAAATGATTTAAAAACTATTTTTTAAGTTGTTTGTAATTATAAATGATAGAGTGACCCATGAATATAACAGTGATCCTTTATTAGAAACTTATAATTATGGAAGTTTATAAGGATTCTATAGGTATAAACACTATGTTTTAATTATCATTAGATGTAGTAGTTAATTATATAAAATCATTATTTTATATCACATACCTTTTAAATCTATATTCATTGGATGTGTACTTTCTTTTTTAATAGATCTTTATGTTATTTCAAGCCTAAATACAAGATCTTCTGGATGTAAGAAGAAATGTAAATCCTTAATTCACCCCACTCTCAAGGTTTTCTGTGAGGGCTTGGTTATAAAATAATAAATGTATTCTACTAATATTATAATGACATAAAATGACACCTCTATCAAATAAATGGACCACTTATCCTTAGTTTCTCTAATTTGACGTATACATCATGAATAATCATCTAATATAATTTTACAATATATAGAATCTATGAATTAATCTTGAATCATATCAAACATATATATTCAAACTCATATATTTTTTATTTTTTATAGAGTATAAAAGAAAATTTCATTCATCCATGTCACTCTCCACAGTAGATAATCACACCTCAGGTCATATATCATAGTAAATCTATAATTTTTTTTAATATTACCATATTTATAGTCCAAATTTAATTCCCTTCACATAGTATGAAATATTTTATCTTGATTAAGAAATACATGGAAAATGATAAGAAACAAACCCATCCACCACTGATTAGCTCATCTATATGGTTAATGTTTGAAAACAACCAATGTATAAAGGTTTAAAGGAATGTTATAATGTCAACCTCATGAAATTTGGGTCTATGATTTACTAATTACATGTTTTATAAAAATATATATATTATAAAATATAGTTAAATCCAAAATAAAAAAATATTCTCTCCATGTTTGTATTAAAATCCTTATTGGTTTACATGAATTGAATCACAATGATCATACAATTTATTTAGAACATAAGTCTTAAAAATATGATCATAAATTCATAATTTATTATATTATTATATTTATTGGGTGAAATATTATTCAACCCTTCCTAATACTTGAATCCAACATGAATGGTTGATAAGTTGAAAAATTATTTTTATAAGATGATACATTTTTATAATATTGCAGATCTTTTAAAAAAGTAATAAAAAATCATAATCATAATTATTAGACTATCTATTTCATAATAAATTATTAATCTAATGATCTTATGTTTTTATCCATTTATTAGATTTAAAAAAATAAACATATTATACCTTTTGCATAACTATACGACACTGATTTCATCAACATGTGTCAACCTAATAAGTAATATTTACCACTAAAGTCATTTTATAAAATTACATCTGTGAAGAATGTATAAATTGAAGATAAATAGATTGAGAATTTTTACCCTTATGTTAAAATCACTGAACATTCTACCTGAATTCATTTACTACATAATATTCAATATAATTTTATCTATAATTTTAATAGAAAAATTTGGTAAAAAATTTAACTCATTCCCATCATATAAAATTTCAATAATATATTTTTAAATAAGTAAAAATGTTACTATCTACATAATAATATATATTTTTCCATTATATTCCAATAAATCCATCATGTTTATGTAATATTTTCTTTATAAACATTCACTTTTGATAAAATATGTTTCTTATAAATCATTATATCTGTAATATTTATATATTTTTTTAAATACTAAACTTATATTAATTGAAATTTACCCCTAAAAGGAAGATTATAAAATATATTTCCCATAATAAAATATTTCTAAAATTTATAATAACCGTATTTTTGTGAATCGAATATCATATGTTCTCATTATAAAATATCAAATAAATTTAAAATCATTATATTAGTGATATAATTATATAATATATAATTTTTAAAGATATAAGTATCCAAAAAATAATATTTAAATATGAAAATATTTCATAATTTATTACATGGATAGAGTATTTTATTTAATTCTATTTGACTTTACTTTTATCGATATATTTTTTATCATAATACATTATATAAATAATAATAAAATAAACCATCACATTCCATAAAATGATTATTCATCTTTGTAACAAAAATTATCAATACAAAAAATGTAATTATTGTGATATATAAGAGAGATTGGAGAAAAAAATATTATCATATTTTGTTCACAAAAAGTCAATTAGTGTCTATTTTATTTTAGAAACAATGCATTCTTGATCCTTTGACATAAAAATCATTTTCACCTCTATTAATACTTACTTATATTTAAAATCATGTATGAATTCACAATAATATTGTAATATACAATTGATATTTTTAGATATTTATAAGGGATTAAACCATAAGAGGGTGATGAATTATGATATAGAATCTTAAAAAAATTAAACTTGGAATGAATATCTTGTTCTGTCACCTGTATGAACACTTCAATTTATCTCTATTTTTCCTCTCAATTAGTGGTGAATTTAGTAAATAGCAAGAGGGGTTTTACATGGTTCTACAACACTAAGACAGTCTAATGAGCATGCACAATATTGTGTTTATGCTCCATTTCAACAAATCCCACTTATATGACATTAAAATTTAAAGCAGTCTCACTAATCATCATAGTTCCCTACCATAAACAATTTTAGATCTCACAACTCACCTTCAATAAACAACTCTCTACTCCATATATTAAATCATTCCTTCTTCACCTGAAACAGATAAATTCATACACAAATGATGGTGTTTCTATTTAGAAAAAATAATAATTTTAACATATAGTGAGAACTGGAATCCTATAATAACACCTTCTTCATCCTTCAATCTTCTATATATGATCATGAATATGAAATTGAATAATTTTTACAATAAAATTCACTCTCCGTTTTTCTTGTATGTGAAGAGTAATTTTGTGTCTATTTTTATTTCAAACTGATGATTTCGTTTAAATCCCATGTATATAGGTTTATTACATGTTTACCCTATGGATAATCTGGTAATAATGCTCTATTTAATCAAAATTACAAAAACTAGAGTTTAGCCAATAAATATAACATTTTTTTTCGAATTGAAATTATTGGCTCACTGAAAACAACCTGACCATAGAAAGGCTGGAAGAACAACATCATAAAAACCTTCCATTTTTTAAATTTATGTGGAGTGACCCCCTTCTCTATGATGAAACATCCATTTTCTCATACTTCACAATAGTTTGGCCAATCACAATAGGTCATCGAACCCACAAGTTGACTAGATCAACATTTTGTTAGGCTATAACTTCTCCATTATCTAATGCATATTCTCTGGCATGATCTCCTCTTACCATATGTCCCGTGAACTATCTATAGAATGGAAACATCACTATAGTTCAAATTATTATAGTATTATAGACCCCCAATTATATAATTATGTTAAATTAAGACCATCCATGACATAAGTTATATCATAATTTTGGAAATATTCTCTCTCATAGGCAATGTGGTGTAGTCATATCGCTATATAGTTCACTCTTGAAATATTCCATTGGAAATTAAATTAAACTTATGTGAATAAATTATGTTGTTAATATGAAAATAGAATAGCCTAATATATCAAAATAACTCAATGAAAATGCCCCCAGATATCTTATTTTACAAAATAAATCTCCTCCCTTTAGCCACTCAATTGATACCGATTAGTGTCGGTTCTTACCTACAACCTCTCGTTCTACCCCACACATTAGAGGATTGGAACCACCTTTCATTTACATTCATGTTTCTTGGATTTTGTTTGAAAAGAAATTTTATTTCTTACTCAATTTCTCATATATATATATATATACCCTTGTCCTCCTGATTAGCTATATAGCACGTATGCTCATCCACTAGCTTTTCTACATGCTACATGGTTGCTGGCCTGGTGATGAATCTAATATTTTCAATAATTTCCTATTATAATTATAAGTTTTATGTCCCATCATATTACTATTTTATGGTAATTTAATAAAGGGACCCGGTTTACACTTAAAAATGGCACCCAACCCAATCTTCCACATACCTGAAGGGAATTCCCGATCCCTATGGGCTGGTGACAAGAAATCAAGGCATGTTGTCATGTACCAGGAAACCTCAAGTCATGCCCGAAACTCTTTGTTAGAGTTTTCACTCCTAAGTACATCTATTCCAAAGCCACCTCTACCTGCTCGTATCCAGATAGGGATGTATTGCTTTGAAAACCCCCATAATATTTACACTAACAAATTTTTTGGATGTTTTCTATATTAATCCTCAAATTATATCTTAGGGTTGTGTTTTCTAATCAGATTTTTTTCTAAATATAGCTTCCAAGGTTTTTACTAAACTTCCTCTGATACAAACTGTAACACCCTGACCCCAGAATCCTAGAGCTGGTTCATTATTTTTATATATTGGCACAATTACAAGGAATAAAGTCCTGAAAGACCGATTAGTTTAGCAGTCTTGTATGATATATTACATACATGAACGTTACATTACACATTAGAAAAAAACACAACATAAATTATACATTGAGAAATCCATTAATCCCATATCTTAACCTTTCATAACAATCATAATATACTTTTTGGAATCCTGGGAAAATAAAACATAAGAAATGGGTGACCTTAGATTCTCAGTAAGAGTTAGCACTATAGCGTAAGATAACATAAACATTATGCATGGTGAAAAATTAAAAACACATGCCTTTACAAATAATAAACCTGAAAACTTTATGGCAAGAATATGAGGTGAGTAAATAATTAATAATAAAACATAGTCATGGTTATTCTAATAGTCGAATAACAACATGAAATATCAATAGATAATCTCATAATGATGGAGTCCATAATGCTGGATATTATAACCACATATTCATGGCCTCATGCCAAGACTATAAATAAGATTTTGCCAAGGCCTTGTGCCAAAACACTAGTTTGTCTCACGATACCTACCGATGCTTCGAGAAGCTATAGGGGGCTCCACCCATCACTTACTATGTCCAATGAATTCCTCATATTAAATGGGTGAAACATAATCTAAACATTCATATTAAAACAAGCATATGAAATGTCAATACATTAATCACAAACCCTGAATGGCATAAAAATAGCACATCGACAGTCAAATAGAACTCATTCAATACAATATAGAATATTGTATTATAATAAATCAACCTAAATAGAGAAAAATGAAGGATATTGACATAGATGAAAATAATCATCAAAACTATTTGAGAGAAATATCCCCCTTTTTCTTGAAAACATTTAAAAGTTTCAGTTTTTATCAAGAAGTCGTTTAAAATAGATTTTTGAATCAAAGTGTCACATACCACTTGGAATCATTTAAAATGAATTTTAATTTAAAAACAATATTTTCTATATAAATAAATCTTTGAAACCATTTTTAAAACATGTACATTAATGAGAAATATTTAGAAGAATAAATATTTAAAACAATTAAATTGATATTTTAGTTAGAGTTCATAACCAAATGAGAGACGCTTGAATAAAAATAATTGAGGTAATAAAAACATAATAATATAATAATATTAAATGGATTCATGATATACTATGTAAATGTACATTATATACACTATATAAAAGTGAATTGGCGCATAACAATAATGAAGTCTCAATGGAATGTAAATTTAGATGATATCCATTATGAAGACAGTCTCCTTATGTTCAGGATAAATCAATGAAATAGTTATGTGTGGAAAATATAAATACACTATATATGATTAGATATTTAGTGTATATCAATCAGGGTAAATTCACAGATATTTTAGTAAAAACAACACCAATGACTGGATTTCTAACTCAATGAATGTATATTGAGTTAAAATTACTCTTATCATGTTTATATCGATGACTTCAGAATTTATAAATGGAGTGATTATGTGCATAAAATGTATATCGACACAAAGGGGAGTGTAATTTACTACATATGTAAATAAATAGTGATTTTACACATAATCTTGGAGTAAAATAATCAATGAAGTTTGCGTAAAACCTAATGAGTGGAAATCGAAATTTGAAATTCCCTTACTTATTTGGTAACTTACGAAACATACCCCCATGAAAGAAGGATCATAAAATGATGATGTAAATATACATAAATTAAAGTATATTACAGAAGGAATACAATCATGGAAAGTATATACACACCACATGAAATAAATAAGTGGACAACAATGGAAATCTCACGAAATTAAGAGCGAGATAAGAAACCCCTTACCTCATGTCTGACATGACTCGTTCATTCTTTAATCTCCTGAATAATAAAAAAAAGTTAATTTATGATTTCTTATGAACCTTGTAAAAGTTTATTATTTATTTTATATTTCTTATTACCATGCTATAAACATTATGTAATTATTTATGTTAATAGTTGTTGTTTTGTCGATATTTGGTACTTGAGTAAAAATTGCACTTGTTATAATTACAAATTGTCCATGTGGTCAAAATTATATTATCTTCAGTATCTTATTGATTATTTAAATATCATATATTTCTCATATATTAAGTATATATTTATAATTAGTTCATGGTATTTGGAGATAAGAAAAGAAATGCACCGTTCATGGAGACGATAAGTCGTACGAACACATTAACGGTACATTCATTTCTATTTAATATTTAATGCAATGAAAACATAATGATACATAGGTATATCATAATTACATTATAATATAATATGATAAATTTTTTACATAATTTAATTAACTACATAATTTATGTTGGAACCAGGTTCTTCAAAGCATGATTTGGTGTATGGTTTGTGTTTGTTGTCAATCCTCAGTGGAAGTTCAGGGTGTGAACCAACAAAGCGATCATACCGTTCAGGAAGAAAACAGTAGTGAAGGTGGCGCTGTTTCCCAGTGTTTGCCAAAATTTTGGGCCTGAAAATCCGTAAATAAAGTAAAGTGTTTTTGGCAAAGATACTTGCGCGCCGAGCTCTTGGAGGATGAAAGACTTGCGCGCCATATGTTTTTGAGGATCAGAACATCAAAATTTGGCTAAGGAAAGAAGGTCGCGCAAGTGTTGGTTGGGTCGCGCAAGTAACTTGCGCGACAGAGGATCTGGAGACAGGACTTGCGCGTCGTCGAGGGACTTGCGCGCCGCCGCGCAGGGGGTCCAGTTTGCTTATAAATACTGGACCACCCCTCCTCATTTCGGACGGAGTTCAAGGCCGAGAGATTGTTCGAGCTCTCGTCGCGCAGGTGGTTGAGTCGCGCAGGTGGTTGTTTTGTCACGCAAGTAGAGCTTGCGCGCCGGTGTTTGGCTGTTCTCCCAAGGCAGTTTGGAAGAGAAAGGAAGTGGATCGCGCAAGTATTTAGTTCAAGAAGGCAGTGTCGCGCAGGTGCTTCAGTGACACTTGCGCGCCATTTTAGTCTTGCGCGCCTGAGACTTGCGCGCCGCCGGGAGACTTGCGCGCCGGGCTTGAAAAGGAGACCTAGACACTATTGAAGCACGCCTGCCTTGCTGGAGATGCACGAAAGCCGATAAAATACTCGGTTCATTCGAGGAAAAGTGATATTCTTCTTCTGGTGAGAATCGGACTTCAATAGAGCATCTACATTCAACAAAGGATGCACTCTTATGCAAATGAAGAAGAGACCTACACGTCTATAAACTGAGTGGGACTTCACCAACGACAGTGAGCCAGGGGGAGTCAACGGGAGTGACCCGAGGGACGCAGTGAGTTATCCCTGAACTATTGTAAAGGCAGTGAGCCTGGGACAGAGTGTCTGTACCCGAACTTTTGTATCCGCAGCTAGTGAATCATAGTGGATTTAGGTACGACCGGCAACCTGTCGGCGTATGCTCCTTGGACGTAGCCCTTAGTGGTGAACCAAGTAAAAATGACTGTCTCTTTTGTGTGCATGTGAATGTTTTTCATTTTGATCGTAATCATCATACAGGTTCAACAAGTTCTTACCAACGTGGGAACAAGATCCAACAAATTAAAAGAAAAAGTGGTCACCCTGATTCACCCCTCCCCTCTCAGGGTGTCCCGGGGTCCTTCAAGTGGTATCAGAGGGTAAAGGTTGCTGGCGTTGAATCTGACCTTCTTCGTCATGGAAAACGCGATCAATGTCAGGGGAGTCCCTCACTTCGATGGAAGCAATTTCCAGATCTGGAAGAACAGAATGAGATCTCATCTAAGATCTCTTGGAATGGAAGTTCTTTTTTCTACTATGCAAGGAATACATGTCACTGATCCAACAGGTCTGGCTATGACTGAAACAGACAGGAAACTTCTTGATGCAGACGCCAAAGTACAGAATGCTCTCACTGCTGCCCTTTCTGATCAGATTTACCTGAAGGTGATGAATTGCACCTCAGCAAAATCTATGTGGGATAAACTTGAGAATATTTATGAAGGTGATAGCAAAGTGAAGGAGGCGAAACTACAAGTGCTACACAATCGGTTTGATGATCTGAAGATGCATCCAGACGAGAATGCAGACTCTTTCTTCAATCGAATTACTGAAGTGGTTGGAGCAATTCGGGGTCTCGGCGAAGAAATCAAAGACATTGATATTGTAAAGAAAATATTAAGAAGACTTCCACCTCTGTATAATGCGAAGGTGTCAGCTCTTGAGGAAAGAGATCTTTCCAAACTTTCTCTAGATGACTTACTGAGCAGTTTGGTAGCATATGAAATGAGAGTCAAACCAGAAGATGCAACGACTCGGGTGAGCAAGGAAATGGCATTCAAGGCCATGGATAAATTGAAAATCTCAAAGGATAGTAGCGGTGATGATGACGAAGAGAAAGAAATTCTTTCTCTCATTGCAAAGAAGTTCCAGAAGGGGAAAGGGAAATTCAAAGGGAAGTTACCTCTCGCATGCTTCCGTTGTGGAAAAGTTGGGCATATTGCCTCTCAGTGCTTGAAGAATATCAATGATGATGACAGTGAAGATGAAAACTTCAAGAATCCTCAAATAAGGTTCTTCAAAAAGGGAGACTTCAAATCTGGTAAGAAAATGCAAAGGAAGAGTTTTGTCTGTGAAGAGGAAGAAGATGACAATGAATTCTGTGATGAAGAAGAACCAGAATTCAAAACTGGGAACCATGCTTCTATGATGGCCACTATTGAAAAGTCAGAAGATACTGATGGTGAAAAACAACTGAGAACTTGTGTAGATCCTGAGGTGCAACTTAAGGATGCAGTTAGTAAGCTTAAGATTAAATGTAAGAGCTGCAATAAGTGGAAATCAATTGTAGAAGAATCAACTGAATATGTTGATCAACTTGAAGCTGAAATTGAACGACTGGAAGAATTTGTGAAGGTACAGTCTAAAATAATTGAAAGCAATGATGATGCAGTCGATCTGAAGCTGAGAATTGAAGAGCAAGCAAAGGTCATCAATGACCTCACATCCAGACTGGATGAAAAATCCAAGACTGTTGAGGGTCTTGAGGAGGAAGTAGTTACTCTGAGGAGTAAAATGGAGACAGAATCAGTTCCAAAAGAATCGAGGAAGAAAATACAGTTCGGAAGATTCTCAGATGCAGAATTACTTGCAAGAGACAAGTGTGGTTCAGATGGGGTTGGAAAAGTCTTGAGTGATCAAAGACCTGCTTGCATGGGAAAGAGTGGAATTGGCTGTGAGGCTGAGTCATCAACTGCTGGAAGTGCAAAGATCCAAAAGAAAGATAAGATGAAAGTTGAACATGTTGAAATGTTACCTAGAGTGCTGAAAAAGGAAACCTCAACCCAAACTAAAAGGAGACCTGAAAATTATCCTCAAACTTTCAAAAATGGCAGACAGTCTTACTATTCTCCCAAGGAAGAAGCTATAAGGAAAAATTCAAGTGAGAAGACATTTCTTCTCATGAAGTGTCAGTTCTGTGGCTATCTGGGCCATACCATGTCCTATTGTGAAGAGGCAAGAAGCTATCTGAATGGAGAAGATATAGATTCTCAACAAAGGAGAACAATTTCATATCCTAATTCTTATAGAAGAAATAATTTCTATGGATATTGTTTTCATTGTTCTAACTTTGGTCATAAGTCCATTAATTGCAGGCAGAGAAGGGACATTGACACCTCATACAGAAGTTCCAGACATGTCAAGTCTCGTCAGCAAGACGGTGTTTCTCTTTCAAACAGGTTCTCACCTCTTAAAGAAGACTTTGACTATGAAGAACCTGGGTTTGCGGAAGAGATAGTTGAAAGGCCATCAGTTCTATATACTCAATCTAATGTCTCATGGAAGGAAAGGAGGAAGATTGAGAAATCAAACCTTGCAGAGGTAGCTCTCAAAGCTACAAAGAACAACAGTACCTGGATTCTAGATAGCGGTTGCTCATCTCATATGACAGGTAATGCCGGTCTACTAACAAATATCATAAAGAATGTTGATGGTATAGTAAGATTTGGTAATGATGGGGCTCTGAAAATCAAAGGGAGTGGAAGTACCAAATTAGCTAATGGAGAACTAAAGAAGACTGAAGTCCTTTACGTAGATGGCCTACGTCATAATCTCCTCAGCGTGAGTCAACTCTGTGACTCAGGACTCGTTGTTTCTTTTAATCAGAAAGGCTGCACTATCAAGGGAAAAACTGGCAATTCTCTCATGAAGGGATGCAGAACAGAAGGAAACTTGTATCAGGTTGATAGTGAAGAGAATGTATGTTACATGACTGTTGAAGAAGAAAACAATCTGTGGCATCGGAGATTGGGACACATCAATCAACAAGACATGGAGAAAATATCAAAATTGAGAATTGTCATGGACATTCCCAACCTGAAGCGTGAGCGTGAAAAATCCTGTGATTCTTGTATTCGTGGGAAGTTGGTCTGCAGTTCATATCGGCCAAAGAAGAAAAAGGCATCTCACCTTATTGATCTGATTCATACAGATGTTTGTGGTCCAATAAATATTGCCGGAACTCATGGAGAAAGGTACTTTGTCCTTTTCATAGATGATTACAGTCGAATGGCATGTGTGATGGTCATTCACCGGAAACGACAGGTCCTTGACTGCATGAAAACATATCGGCGAATCGCCGAGAATGATACTGGACGAACAATCAAAGTGTTGCGATCTGACAATGGAGGAGAATACACGTCCATTGAATTTGAAAATTATCTGGAGAAGCATGGGATACAACATGAGGTAGCTGCTGTGAGAACTCCACAACAAAATGGAGTTGTTGAACGAAGGAATCGACAGGTGAACAACATGGCACGAACTATGCTGATTGAGAGTCGTATTCCACGACATTACTGGAAAGAGGCTGTTCAAGCTGCAGTGTACATTCAGAATCGAACAGGACTTTATATGGGTGAGACGAAGACACCATATGAATTGTGGCATGGACGGAAGCCTTCTCTAAAATACTTTCGTGTTTTGGAAGTAAGTGCTTCATCAGGAACAAAGAAGGAAATCAGGGGAAATATGGTGACAACGCAGATGAAGGAATCTTCCTCGGTTACTCAATGAACAGCAAAGCCTACAAATGTTTCAACAATCGTTTGGGAAGGATTGTGGAAAGCAATGATGTTAAGATAATTGAAGAGAAAACCACAAATGCTTCACAGACGTCATATGCTGATGTGATAGAAAGTCATGAAGAATGTGGACATGAAGAAACTAAAAATGCAGAAATAGAGGAAGCTGTTCAAAACACTCATCAATCACATAATGATGTTGACTCAGAAGAAGAATCTGAAGAAGAAACTATGGCTGAAGAGAATACTACTGAACCTCGCAGGAGAAATCGAAGAGCTGAGATTGATCCATCCAACATAATTGGGGATAGGAGTGCACCCACACAAACCAGAAGGATGAGGAATACCACGCAATCTGCATTTCTATCAGTTGTAGAGCCATCCTCATTCGAAGAAGCTGCAAAAGATGAATCTTGGGTGAAAGCCATGAATGATGAATTAGATCAGATTGATAAGAATCAGACATGGGATCTTGTCCAGAGACCTGAAGGTCACAATGTGATTGGTACCAAATGGATTTTCAAAAATAAGTTTGATGAGCATGGAAGTGTTATCAGAAACAAGGCACGACTGGTATGTAATGGATACTCCCAGATTGAAGGTATTGATGTTGAAGAAACCTTTGCTCCAGTTGCTAGACTGGAATCAATCAGGCTTTTCCTTGCCATGGCACTCCAAAGAGGATATAAAGTATATCAAATGGATGTTAAGACAGCATTCTTGAATGGTGTACTCGAAGAAGAAGTCTACATTGAACAACCGGTGGGGTTTGTCTTGGGTACCGATGAAACAAAGGTCTGCAAACTAAAGAAAGCTCTATATGGTTTGAAGCAGGCACCACAGGCATGGTACTCACGGCTAGATTCATATCTCAAGAAGTTGGAATTCAAAAGAGGAGGAGTTGATCACAATCTCTATGTGAAGAATTCTCCAAAAGATCAGTTCATGGTTCTTGTCTACGTTGATGATATCATTTTTGGTGGCAGCAGGCAGAAATCAGTGGATGAATTTGCCAACCACATGAAATCAGAATTTGAAATGTCTATGATTGGGGAGCTCACATATTTCTTGGGGTTGCAAGTAATTCAAAAGGAGGAATACACTTTCATTCCTCAGGAAAAATATGCAAGAGAGTTGCTGAAGAAGTTCAATATGCAAGACTCCAAACCAATGTCAACTCCGATTCCTGTTGGAACTAAACTTGGAAAGCATGAGGATGGGAACTCTGTTGATCCCACCATGTACAGGAGGATCATTGGAAGCCTACTGTATCTGACAGCGACAAGGCCAGATATTGTCTTTGCAACATGCCTTGCGGCCCGCTTTCAGAGTAATCCAAAGGAGGAACATATGTCAGCAGTAAAAAGAATCATGAGGTATATTCAAGGCACACATAACTTCGGGTTATTTTTTGCTGCAGGCAGGGACAGTGAATTATCAGCGTTTTCTGATGCTGACTGGGCTGGGGATGTAGTAGACAGAAAGTCCACTAGTGGTGGAGCTTTCTATATTGGGCATAAATGTGTTGGCTGGTTGAGCAAGAAGCAAGAAATTACTTCTCTTAGTACTGCTGAAGCTGAATATATCTCCGCCACAAAAGCATGAACTCAACTTCTTTGGATGAAGCAGCAGCTAACAGATATTGGTGATAAGGTGCATCAACCAATGGTGATTTATTGTGATAACAAAAGTGCAATTGATCTTACGAAGAATCCGGTTCAGCATTCTCGTACAAAACATATTGAAATACGGTATCATTTTATCAAAGAAAAGGTTGAACAAGGCGTGATTAAAATGGATCATGTTGGAACTAATGAGCAAGTGGCTGATATCCTAACCAAGCCATTGTCCACGGCTGTGTTCGAGAAGCATCGGTTGAACCTCGGTGTTCGACCACCTCCTACTGCATAAGGAGGCTCCGGAAGTCCCCTCTCCCCATGTGTTTTGACTGTCTTTATCTGTTTATGGCTGTGATGCAGGTTTATGAGGGAGATACTTTCCAGGGGGAGTATGGCTTGAGCTGAACGTTGAACAAACTTTTCGGTCTTTGGTTTTATTGTCAATGGGGGAGAAAGGAATAAATTCAAGGCAAGAAATTCTTCTGTGATGAGAAGTGTAAGCTTGTGATGAGAAGTTTAATAAGGATAACATCGGGATGGAGATTTTCGTGTACGATTTCAACACACTAAGACTAAGACCCAATTCAAGCTTTCTCTCTTGTTTTCTACACCGAGCCTTGCTCACGTAGACTTAGAGTGTTAGCTGAGTTGATTCTTGCGTTTTGGTTTTGCTCATGGTTGGAGATCTGTTGAATTTATTCTGATTGCCAACAAACCCAAAGGGGGAGATTGTTGGAACCAGGTTCTTCAAAGCATGATTTGGTGTATGGTTTGTGTTTGTTGTCAATCCTCAGTGGAAGTTCAGGGTGTGAACCAACAAAGCGATCATACCGTTCAGGAAGAAAACAGTAGTGAAGGTGGCGCTGTTTCCCAGTGTTTGCCAAATTTTTGGGCCTGAAAATCCGTAAATAAAGTAAAGTGTTTTTGGCAAAGATACTTGCGCGCCGAGCTCTTGGAGGATGAAAGACTTGCGCGCCATATGTTTTTGAGGATCAGAACATCAAAATTTGGCTAAGGAAAGAAGGTCGCGCAAGTGTTGGTTGGGTCGCGCAAGTAACTTGCGCGACAGAGGATCTGGAGACAGGACTTGCACGCCGTCGAGGGACTTGCGCGCCGCCGCGCAGGGGGTCCAGTTTGCCTATAAATACTGGACCACCCCTCCTCATTTCGGACGGAGTTCAAGGCCGAGATATTGTTCGAGCTCTCGTCGCGCAGGTGGTTGAGTCGCGCAGGTGGTTGTTTTGTCGCGCAAGTAGAGCTTGCGCGCCGGTGTTTGGCTGTTCTCCCAAGGCAGTTTGGAAGAGAAAGGAAGTGGATCGCGCAAGTATTTAGTTCAAGAAGGCAGTGTCGCGCAGGTGCTTCAGTGACACTTGCGCGCCATTTTAGTCTTGCGCGCCTGAGACTTGCGCGCCGCCGGGAGACTTGCGCGCCGGGCTTGAAAAGGAGACCTAGACACTATTGAAGCACGCCTGCCTTGCTGGAGCTGCACGAAAGCCGATAAACTACTCGGTTCATTCGAGGAAAAGTGATATTCTTCTTCTGGTGAGAATCGGACTTCAATAGATCATCTACATTCAACAAAGGATGCACTCTTATGCAAATGAAGAAGAGACCTACACGTCTATAAACTGAGTGGGACTTTACCAACGGCAGTGAGCCAGGGGGAGTCAACGGGAGTGACCCGAGGGACGTAGTGAGTTATCCCTGAACTATTGTAAAGGCAGTGAGCCTGGGACAGAGTGTCTATACCCGAACTTTTGTATCCGCAGCTAGTGAATCATAGTGGATTTAGGTACGACCGGAAACCTGTCGGCGTATGCTCCTTGGACGTAGCCCTTAGTGGTGAACCAAGTAAAAATGACTGTGTCTTCTGTGTGCATGTGAATGTTTTTCATTTTGATCGTAATCATCATACAGGTTCAACAAGTTCTTACCAACGTGGGAACAAGATCCAACAAATTAAAAGAAAAAGTGGTCACCTTGATTCACCCCTCCCCTCTCAGGGTGTCCCGGGGTCCTTCAATTCATACTTTCCATGTATGTCATGAACGAATCATATCACCTTGAGGGGGCGGTAAACTGCACTTCCTCAAATGAAATTACAATGTTCACACATATTGGGAAGAATAAAGGTGTGTTTGTAAATTAAAATTAAAGAATAATAGAGATAACATAAATAAAATATATATCATATATAAATATAGTTCCATCATAATGTCTACCATAATATGCAGTGGGAGGTAATTGAACAATCATCATTTCATGAGGCAGCGGTTCATCGTCGACAAAAACAGTATG
Source organism: Viscum album (assembly GCA_963277665.1). Taxonomy (NCBI): domain Eukaryota; kingdom Viridiplantae; phylum Streptophyta; class Magnoliopsida; order Santalales; family Viscaceae; genus Viscum; species Viscum album. The sequence continues at coordinate 594,799,296 of OY728135.1, read as the reverse complement.
TTTTTCCCATTAGATGGAAGTGTCTGTAAGTGTAGCATGAATACTTATCATATAAAAAGCTAGTATATTTAGGATAATGTTTTTTAAAAGAATGTAATAAAAATATTTTAGGGGTTTGGAGAAGTAAAATAAAAGAAGAAATCTTTAGGGAAGACATTACCTTAAAATTGGGTAGCTCCCTTTGGTTCGAACCAAAAGGATTTTCTAAAGTGCCTTATTCCTAAGGAATGTCTTATAGGATTAAGGGAGGGGTTTGAAGAGATTTTTTGGGCAGAGTTTGGACGATCCAAAGGGCTTGAGAGATGTGAGTAATGGGTTAGAGATGAGGGCTTTTTATAAGGGGGAGGAGGGGCTCTTTAAGAAAGTGTGAAAAATATTATTTTATTATATAATGCATTTTAGTTTATAAATAACAAAAACAAATTATAGTCGAAGATAATATGTCTAATGGTCTAAATAAAATCATCCAATAAGAATTGGATTGGTTTTTGATATTTTTGTAATCACTTTAATCTTATTTATTTAAATCATTCATTAATGAGATAAACACTACATCATTATTGGGTCATAAATAATTTTATTTATATGATGTCAAAAATTTATAAAAAAATACCAAGATTTAGGAAATATTATTATATTTCTAATGAATATTTATAGTCAAGGATATAACTTATATAACCCCATGTAAATATTTATTTTCTAAAAGATATATGTTTAAGTCATTTTTTCTTTACTTAAATGTAATTAATATAATGTGCCATTATCACTCTTAAGTGGCTCTATGGGGTCCCAAAATCCACCCAAAATTGCCCATGTTCAGCCATGACTCATCCAACAACGTTAGTACAAGTGTTAAGGTAATTTTCCATTATTATAACATTCTTTTTTCCTTTAATTACTCTATTTACCTTTAACCACGGTAAATAAAAGTCAAAAGTTACTATTAACCAAAAATTATTTTCATCTTATTGAACCAAATTTTACTTCTAATAACAACCATGTATGTCGGATTATCGAGATTCAATTCACAGAAGTGGTAATATTTTATTTAAATTAAAAGTTCAGATTTTTAACAACTACTTAGTGGTTTCACTATTCATCAAAAATTGATGTTTTTAAGAAAAATACCAAAAATTCAGCCTAAGATAAATTTGATATTTCAAATTAAAAAATGATGTATATTGTACCAAATTCAAAACATAGAATTTGGATTAATTATTTTAAAATTAATTCCCATTGTGTTTTTAAGAAATATTTATTATCAAAAGATTGACAATTGTTTATGTTCAATTTCAAAGTGAAATTACTTCCAACGACCAAAATTGGATTAAATGGAAAAAATATATATGCATTACAATTAAAAACAATTAAAAATATAATATAAAAATATAAATAAATTATATTAAAAGGTAGTTTTGAATTAAAATACAGTATTTCTCACTATTCATAAAAAAATGAATATTATTAGAAAAATTACAAAATTTCATCCAAAGTAAATTTTAATGTCCTGATTCTAAAAAAGAATTTAATTTTGTCAAATTAAATATATAAAAGTATCAAATATTGTATTTAAAAAGGGTTCTCCATTAAAAGGTGCAAAAATTGTATTTTTTTAAAAATACATTTTTTTATCTGAAAAATTGAATTTGTTATTATAATATATCTAATAAACACATAATAAATAAGTTAAAAATTATATGGTGTATATAAAATTAAAAATCCAGTTAATACTATTCATACCCATTTTTTGAATGGCTAGTTTGGTAAGTCGTGGTGCGCTCAAACTCAGTGTTGTGTATAGTAAAAGTTATTGAATTACATTGAAGAGATAACGTATCATGAAATATTGGGGTGTTATATATATGATATAACATGTCAAGGGATAGTATATACACCATAAAAAAAAGTGGTGCATAATAACATGTAAGTCTCAATGAAATGTATATTTAGATGAACTCCCTAACCTTAAGTGAAACTTGTTATGTGTGACATTATATTCCCGGATAATAAACTTATGTAAATTACTTACATGATTTATAACCATCATAAATTTTATTATTAATTTTACATTAATTATTACAACATTGTAACGAACAAATTAAATAATATAGTTTACATTGGGTGTTTTGACCATATTATGTTTATGTTTCCAAAATGACTTTAGTAGATCGTATATTCTTATGATTATGAATCCAATTTTTCAATGATTGTTATGGAAAAAAGGTAAGTTAAACTATATATCTAATGAATAGTAATTATGTCATAAATAACTTTTTATTTAATAATATACTCTTATATATATTAATCTTTTTATTTAAATGAATCGAATCATATCGAGGAGGCGGAAGTCCACACGTCCACAACAGAAATTATAACTTTTTAGTGTACGAAAAGGGTAATAAAGAAAAAGATATATTATATTAAAACAAAGATAAATATTTCATGAATAAGTTATATATTTCATTTATGTTACATATTTTTAATTATAATATTCCTTTCTACGTTCCATGAATATTGTGAGGGAATCACATCACATTGAGGAGGCGGTAGTCCACACTTCAACAAAGGATGTTATCAATTTACATAAAATGAAATGTATAAGGGTATTTGTTATAAATTAATTATATAATAATAAGAAAATAATAAATATAATATGAAACATATATAAATATATTGTCTATTATAATTTTCATCCATTAGGGGTGGAAAAGGAAATGAACAATCATCGTGAGGCTATAGTTTTTCGTACACATAAACTGTATTTTCATTAACCAATAGATATAATTGTTCATGAGTTTAGCTATGAATATTAGTATAAATAATCCTATTATATTGAAGCTATTTTATTATTATGTAATAATTTAATAAGAAGAGTTTAGGGGTGTAAAATAGAAATAAAATGAATGATGTTAATGAAAGACGTTGCCTCTTAATCAGGTTACTCATTTTCATTTGAACCAAAGGGCTTCTTTGGATGGATTAATGACCATGTTTAGGATTATAGGATTAGGGGAAGGGGTTTTTTATATACTTGGGAATATATTGGTTCATCTAATTTTTCTTGAGAGGTGTGAGTAAGGGGATAGTGAATTAATTATAAAATGGAGGAGGAGTGTCTCCCTTGTAAATAAGAAAATATATTCATTAATGAAATTCCTCATTTAAATAATGTGTATGAAAAATAGAAAAAAATTAAATGTGAATAATGGTTGATAAAACTCCCCACCATAAAAATATATTTTCATATTTATAAATTGGTTAATAAACTTATAATATTCCACAATTTTATCACTTTGTTTTTATTAAATAAACTAGTTTTCTAACCAATGTAATTTAACAATTACTAATAAATTAAATTGATATTTTCTATAAATTATTGATCTATATATTTATAAATATTATATAAAAATTATATTAAAAAATAATATGTGTTTGGTAATAAATTTTAATACAGTTGCATGCAACGTGAAAAAAAATTTCCTTAACCTGGACCATGCAAACAATGTTTTTACAAACTATGAGTAAATAGGATAATTATAAAATATATATAGGTCCATTAATATTCCATATTTAAAATTTATTACAACATAAAATCAATTTTCTGAATATTGTATTTTCAAAATACAATTTATTGTAATATAACATTAATTTCAATTTTGTCACTATTTGATTATTATTAATTAATTAATTAAAAAAAATATTCGAATTAAAATGTTTAAAGAACACAAAATTCTAAAAATATATATTCATCTAAAAAGGTAATTAATGAAAATAATTAAATCCATTATATTAACTTTTAATATTTATAGTATCATTTATATTAGTTTATTATTAACTAAATAATCACCGTGTTTACATTTCTTAAGCATTTTAAGTAGCTAATTGACCTCTAAATATTAATGATAAATTCTTATGATAAAAATAAGTCATTTATGTTTCTAAATTATATGTATAAACTAAAATATAATGTTTTTTATATATCTCAATGTTTTATAAATATTAAAAGTATGGTAGCTTCCCTTTTTTCTTTTTTCCTTACTACACATATCATATTATGAACTTTGAGGACATATAATCCCAATAAAACATAAAATTCAAACCAACAGGGCATATAGTTGAACTATTCACATACAATGTCTTTTTGACATGTGTCAGGGTCATTTGGGCCATTAATATTATGGTTTAGTCCCTTGTTAATCTTAATTTTACATTAATCATCATAATTAAATTTAATCACTTTCACTAATATTTTTGGACAAAAATTTAGTTGATCATATTAGGCATAAAATATTATACTAATTAAAATTGTGTATGTATTTTTTTAAAATTATATTCCCAAATGTGGAAAAATTAATTTTAACATTAAACCCACATATATGGAGAGAAAGTAGGTTTTTTAAATTAAAAATGTTCAAAAATGTCAATAAGTCATTATATCTAATTTCAATATAAAAATGGTTCAAATAACCAATATTAGAATAGTATATGTATAATATATAAATTTTGAACTTAATAAAAAATAATAATTTATCATTAATAATTATTTAAACAAAATATAGTATTTAAATAAAATGTAGTATTTATAACTATTAATCAAAAAATGAATCTTCTGAAAAAAAACAAAAAAACACCCTATGATAATTATGACCATACATATTAAAAAATGAATATTATTTTGAAAAATAAAATTATATAATTTAAAATATTTAGTTTGTAAATTGGCACGCTAATAAAATGTGGTAAAACATAGTCTCGTTTCAAACACAAGATAAGTCAGTGTTGTCTGTAGAATTAGTATAACTGGGTACTGGGTATAAATAATAATAGTGAAGAAGTTTTATGTTATAATAATATAGTAAATTCTTGGGGTGTTACATAAATTCATTTCTCATCCTACACCATAATGAAATAATACTTGATCAAGATGTACTTTTTACTTAAATGATTAATATATATTTTTCAAATATTAATTACAACTGAATTATTATAGATAATGGGTATTTGATAAATCTCATGGATTCCAACATCAGCATGTTTTTTATTAATCCAAATAAATTAGCTTCATTCTTGAGTGGAAGAAATATACTGGTCCTATATGGTTCTTAAAGATATGTTATCATGCTTCTATCTTCCATGATATCCTTGATATCCAATGATGAAAAAACCAATTGAATATGATTTTATTTCATCTATAGATCCAAACCAATTGGAGCTTGAAAATCCCAATAAATTTAGTTGTGTATAATTGTTATAGAATAACCCATAATCTTTAGTATGATTGATATATCAAAGTATTCATTTTATAATATTCAAATGGGTTTTCTTTGGATCACTCAAAATGAATTATTCCTGACATGTAACATGTAACATATTTTGCTGAGTAGCATAAAAATAGAGTAAAATCTCAATAATTTACCAATATCATGTCACATCATCCCTACTACCCTAATTATCTTTTGATAATTTCTGTCTCATATATCCTAGTGTTCCCATGGTTCAAAAAACATTCATTTTAAATCCTTTTATAAGCTCATTAACATATATATTTTGAGAGATAAATATCTCATCCATTATTTTAATTTACAGGAAGATTAGGAAAATTGAAATTTCACTAATTAGATACATATTAACTCACACCTCATGAGTTTTAAATACACATTTCATTGATTTTTATCCATGATCCCAAAAAAATATGTCACCAACACAATAATCTACTATTAACTGTTTCTCATTGTCCTTTAGGATGTATAGGTTATGGTCGATTCATACACTATAAAAACCAAGATTATTTGGCATTTATCTTACCTATAATACCATGATCTTGGTTTTCTCTTGAGGTTATACAAGGTCTTTTCCATTTGGAAATCTTTTTCTTTATATCTATCAATTAAATCCTCATATGGTTTCTGAATATACTCTTCCTCTTCAATGTAACTATTCATGAAATTAAATTTTCCAAAAAAAAATTATACATTGAAACCCCATTAAATCAAAATGGATGAGAATAACAGGATTGTTTCATGTTTTTCTATAGGAATATGCATCTCATCAACATAAATTCATTTAATTTTGGAATATAACTTACATAAAATTCTTAATTCGTTCTAAATGAAAATTTCTTCTTAGTTGTTTTTATTTAATAACACAAAGATGGTTCTGATGACATTATTTTCACTTGCATTTAGAATATATTCCAATATATTATTTTCCCATATTTTTTCAGTATCACTATGCATAGCCTTTACCCATCTAAAATAATTTTTAGATGACTAAATATAATTTGTTCTGTAGGATCGAAATATAATATGAGATGCTCAATATACAAGAGGGGGGGGGGGTGAATTGTATACTTTAAAAAATTCCTTTGGAACCTTTAAAGTTAGTTATTAATAACTAAAGTTTCCTTAAGAAAAGGAAAGGGCTAAGTTTAACAAAGTTAAACTAAGTAAATTCACAACACCTCTAACACCGAACTAAACTTGGAAAGAGATTCCAAAAGTAGGTTCCGGAAATATGGTTCCGGAATTGAAACTTAACAAAAGTTACAATATGAGATTCTACCTTAAAGCGTATATAATCTAAATGAATCAGAGTAAGTAAGGAAGTATAAGAAAGTTATACTTTCCTTAAGATACAAATTGCAGCGGAATAAAAACAAGTAGTAAAACTACTAGTAACAAGATAATAGTCTTTTAACCCAAAGAGAAGGGTATCCAACATCCTTGGATAAAGGTCCCTTGATTTATACTTTCAAGCAAGTCTGTCTTACCCACACCAGGGTAAGCCCTCGATACGAAGATCAAAGTCTCTGTCTTGCTATCCCCGCATTCCCTCAACTTCAAGGTAGTTGGCAACCTCTGTCCTCCTCAGCAAGGAAGCCCTCGAACTTTAAGGTAGTCGGAACCTCTGTCTTCCTATCCCCGGAAGCCCTCGAATGTAATCACCAACATTCGGAGTCGCACGAAGCTTTGAGAGTTAATAAGAGTCTCTCTCTCTAGAAATCACTTCAACATCATGTATGCACAAAGTCCAAATTGTTCATCCATCCGTTGCGAGCTTTTTCAAATGAGCTCCTATTTATAGGTAAGATCGACTCCTTCTCCAATGGTCATATTTTCCTTAAAGATCAGAGGGACTTGTACACGTGTCACTTAGACAACGGTTAGTTTATAACAAAATGGACGACATCGTTTTATAACAAAACAAGTGTAACAGAATGTACGACATCGTTTTAAACTTTAACATAAAGGTTCGGAATGAAAACTTCGGAGTGAAGGTTCGGAGTGAATAAATTCAGAGTGTATAAAACAATGATAATCAGATTCTGTTTAATAGATGAATTCGGAATGAGAATTCGGAATAGGAATTTGTCATCAGAAATCGTAGTAAGAATTCATCATCAGAATTCGTAATGAGAATTCGTCATCAGAATTCGTAATGAGAATTCGTCATCAGAATTCGTAATGAGAATTCGTCATCAGAATTCGTAATGAGAATTCTTTATCAGAATTCATAATGAGAATTCGGAATGAGATTTATTCATTAGAATTCGTAATGGGAATTCTTCATTTGAATTCGTAATGAGAATTCGGAATGGGATTTCTTCATTAGAATTCGTAATGAGAATTCTTCTTCAGAATTCGTATCCTGAATCTGGAATAGAACTTAGTCAGAGTTCATATCCGGAATTCGGAATGAAACTTCCTTATAGTTCTTTTCCAGAATCTTATCCCTAAAACATAATGCTTTATATCAAAGTTTCAATGATTCCGAGAAAATGAATCCGAAACTTATACTTAAGAAAAATATGGAAGAATATATGATAAGGATAATTTTTCTTATAAAAGCGATTTTCCTTAAGAAATCAATTTTCCTTATAAAAGCAATTTTCTTAAAGATAAGGTGTTTGTGATTTTCAAAACAAGAAGGAATGGAAAAGTCATAAGGAAAACCTTATTGACTCAACAATCTCCCCCTTTTTGGAAAGCACAAACATCCTTACGAAAAAACAATGATTCTAAGAAGAAAGAAACATATTAATGCTTATCTCCCTTGTTTTAAGGATATAGATAAATACGACTAACTCCCCCTTAGGCTTTGAAACTCTAAGGATCGTATTCAGATTTCCGGAGTGACATTTCATAAGAAGGTCTTCTTTAAGAAAAACTCCCCCTTAAACAAACTCTTATTAGAGTTCTTTTTTCTTGGGTATTTTTCCTTTCTCCCCCTTTGATAAACTCTTATTGGAGTTCCTCTTTTTCTTAAAGATCTTTTCCTTCTCCCCCTTTGTGATTTTCAAAAATAATTGTAAGGAATGGAAAAACTTAACAAAGTACCTGAGATATTAGTAATGACAACAAAAAGAAACAAGAGACACAATTTTCATTAAAATTTGTAATCTCAGCAACAACAAAAAAATTACAACAAAAAGATCGGATTGGGTTATTTTGGATCTTTTTCCTTAGACATGAGGCCCTTTAGAATAGTCTTGATTTTCTTGAGGTCTTTATGATCTTCTTCTGCTTGCTTCTCTAAGACCACTATTCTTGCGGATTGAGCTTCAATTATTTCTTCCTGAGCCTTCAACTTTTCTTCCTGAGCTTTCATTTTCTCTTCCTGAGCCTTCATTCTTTCTTTAAAATCTATCCGATGATCTCTTTCAAATTTCCAATTTTGAGAAACGGAATTGAGCTTCCCATTCAGATCTCTCACTTCCTGAATCCGAAAGTTCTTTTCCTCTGTCAACATTTCTTCAAAGGATGCAGTCAGCTCATTAAACTTCTTTTCCTCGGTTTCAAAGGCATCCTTAACATTATCTTGAAACTCATCGAAAAGCCTCATCTCTTCCACAGTCTTCTTAGACCAGCTTGTCATCCTCTTGCAAGATCTTTTATGGGCTTCGTAACCAATAAAAAAGTTTTTGAACTGGGCTTCAATCTCAACACACTTATCCATAACCATGGATACGGAGTCTGTTTTCAGATTCAACGCATGTTGGAGCATCTGGCATCGTGAATCAATACTTGAGAAGGTCGGAATGGTTCCCACCAACTTCTTCAAAGACTGAACAAAAAAATCATGCCCCAACGAAGATGACTCCGAATCTGAAATCTTGCTCGGAGAGTTTTCTTCCTCAATAAGCTCCAACTTTCTCTTAGAAGAACTACCATCTGCCTTTCTCATCCTCTTTTCTGAACTCGGAGTATCAGCAAGAATTTGTTTCCCCTTATCTTTTTTTCGGAATTGAATCCTGTTCCGGAGTTCTCTTCTCACTGTCAGAAACTTGAACGACAATGTCTTCCTCATCAACAACTTCCTGAACACCAACCTCTATGTTTTTCATCTGAGAAATATCATGTAAAAGTTGTTCTTCTTCTCCATGATAGGAAACTTCTTTTTTCTCCTTTCTCTTCTTCCAATTCAGGAGTAACTAGCTTTGAAGATTGAGCTTCTGAAGTCCGGAGTGATAAGTGTTCCGAAGGAGTTCCCTTATACTCATCTACTTGTTTTAGCACATCTCCTATCTCACTACTTCCTTCAGCAGCTTCTTCTACTTGTTCCACTTGCTCTATTTCCTCAGTATTCGTAGCAACAGCTTGTTCCGAAGCAACGAGATTTCTTCCTGGAGTCTCAGGTAGAGATTCCAGGGAGAAAGATCTCGGAACTGGAATTGTTGCTGAAACCATTTCGTTGAACTTTAACAACGCTTTAACAGCCTCGGCTTCTGACATCTTCTTCTTAAGCTTCTTCTCCTTTGCTTGCTTTTCAAGCTCATCAGCCGTTTTCTCCTTCAAAGCCTTAGCCTCCGCAGGGTTCAATCCGAACTGCGGATCCCCTTCTTTCCTCTTATCCTTGTCAGCTCTCCACTTTGTAACAACCTCATCAGGATAGGTCTTCTTCTTCTTAGGCTTTGGTGGTGCGGAGTGGACTTCCTTAGACTTGGGATTTTCTCCTTGTTCTTCCACTTCTTTCATCTTTCTCTTCCTTACTGGATTGGATGATTCCGGATCAGCAGATTTCGGAGCTACTTCTTCTTGAGGAGGTAGATCAATAAACTTTCCAGACTTCTTGTCAAAAGCTATATTCATTCTTTTAAGCGTTCCATCACTAAGCAGCATGATCTTGCAAACTCTCGGCTTAGATTTGCAAGCCTCCTTGAAAGACTCAAAACACCGAACAATCAACTTGGAGAGGATTGCTGGATACATAATAATCTGAGCTCTCAGATTCCCCTTCTTCAAATTCTCAATATTAAGAAGAATATGCTTCATCAAGTTAAACTTCCTTAGATTTATCAGGAAATCTAATATATATATCTCACTCTTCTTAAAGCTATCCTTATCACCTTTTCTCGGTACGATAAGTCCTTGCACCCATAATTCCAGAATCCGGAAGATTGTTGATAGAGTTGCAATCTTCGGAGCCTTGTCATCAGCCAATCCGAGAGTTTCTAAGGCCTTTTCCTTGTTGAAACTACCCATAGAGTCTGGCAATGCGTGAGAAATAAACTCAGCTTCACCTTCATAACTTAACCCTACCAAGCTTGCAGCCTTGGTGTAAGAAAGTTTATATGTCTTTCCATAAGATTTGAAAGAAAACTTCTCTCTATCATCTTCCTTAAAGAAAGAAACGGATTCATAAAATTCGACAAGAAAATCAGAATATACTTCATCTTGATTCTCGGTTTTAGATACCGCAACATCCTCCCATCCATTCAACTTGATGTTCTTTGAGATGATAGAATCGTAGTTGCTGAAGAAATTCGGATGAATTAACCTCTCTCTGTAAACTAACCACTAAGATATAGGCTTGGTTGAAGACATTTCTTGAGATGCTAACTCTGCAGACATTCGGATTAGAAGTTCTCTGGGAAGTTCGGAATGGAGAAGACTGAAATTCGGAACGGCCTTAAAATAGAGAGGCAGAGCTTCAGCACGCGAAAGCTTGAAACCGATGTGGGACTAGAAATTATGGTCCCCTTTTTATAGGCAATGGGATGACGGTTCACATTCCATAGTTGATCTAACGGTTGGAATGAGCTGCGATCAGATCTGACGGTTGAAAACTCGAATCCGATCTTTTTGAGGTTTTATTAAAACAAATAATTAAGAAATCTAAAATCCGAAAACATAAAGAAAATGCCATCAAGTAAAAACTTGAGTAAGGAAATCATACCTTTCGGATTGGCTTAGGAATGTTATTCATAATGGCAGATTTCGAAATTTTTTTTTTAAAAAAAAACTTAGTACGAAAAACTCAATACGAAAACCACATTAAGAAACTTTCATTACGGAAAACTCAGTACAAAAAAAAAAAACTTAAAAAAAATCAATACGAAAAACTTAGTACGAGAAATATATTACAAAATTTGAAAACTAAAAACATATTATGGAAGATTTAGTGTGAAAGTTCCCTTATGAAAATACCAGTACGAAAATTTTCCATTCCGGAAATTTTCAATAAGAATACTTCCATTCCAGAAGTATTCTGTGCGAAAATATCCATTCTGGAAAAATTGTAGTTCTGGAAGTTCCATTCCGGAAATCTTCGTTCCGAAAAGTTTGAAAATAAAATTTTTAAATATAAACAATCAAATGTACTCCCCCTATGAAAAGGAGTTAATTACTGTAAGGAGTTTTTTTTCAACAGAAAGTTAATTAAGGAAGATTACCTTACGGTTATCATTCCTAACTTCTGTTTAATATATTCAAATCTATTAGAAGGCAAAGACTTTGTGAATATATCAGCAAGTTGATCTTGCGTTCCGATAAACTGAAGAATAATATCTCCTTTATGTGTGTGATCCCTAAGAAAGTGATGCCTAATATCTATGTGTTTTGCACGGGAGTGATGTGCAGGGTTCTTACTAAGAGCAATGGAACTTGTGTAATCACACAAAATTTGAGTTTTGGTAAAACTCAAGCCATAGTCTGTGAGTGTGTGTTGCATCCACAACACTTGTGCACAACAACTTCCAGCTGCTACATATTCAGCTTCAGCAGTGGAGAGTGCTACAGAATGTTGCTTCTTGCAGGACCAAGAAACTAATGAATCTCCAAAGAAATGACAAGTTCCGGATGTACTTTTTCTATCCATTCTACATCCACCAAAGTCAGCATCAGAAAAGCTTTTTAGAATGAAATCATTTCCAAAAGTATAAAATAATCCTAGATCCATGGTTCCCTTAAGGTAGCGAAAAATTCTTTTTACTGCCTTTAAGTGAGATTCCTTAGGATTGGATTGATATCTTGCACATAAGCATACTGAAAACATTTAGTCTGGTCGACTAGCTGTTAAGTAAAGTAGACTTCCTATCATACCTCTAAAAGATGTTTGATCTACTGGTTTCCCAGCTTCGTCAAGATCTAAAGAGTTTGAGGTACCAATGGGAGTACTTATACTCTTAGTGTTGTCATAACCATACTTTTTAAGAAGATATTTAATATACTTATGTTGAGATATGTAAGTTCCTTCTGGTTTTTGAGAAATTTGAAAACCAAGGAAAAATGTTAACTCACCCATCATACTCATTTCAAACTCAGATTTCATTAGACTAGCAAAAGAGTCAGTCAAAGATTGCTGAGTTGAACCAAATATAATGTCATCAACATAAATTTGAACAATCAAAACATTTTTCTTATCTTTCTTTATAAAAAGGGTTGGATCTTCATTTCCCTTAACATAGTTATTTTGAAGAAAAAATCCTGTGAGTCTATCATACCATGCTCGTGGGGCTTGTTTAAGGCCATACAAAGCTTTGGTAAGTCTAAAAACATGATCTGGATGTTTTGTATCTTCAAAGCCAGGAGGTTGTTCAAAAAAAACTTCCTCTTGAACATAACCATTAAGAAAAGCACATTTCACATCCATTTGATATAGTTTGAAATTAAAGAATGCTGAAAAAGCAAGTAGAATACGGATAGATTCAAGTCTAGCTACTGGAGCATAGGTTTCTTCATAGTCTATTCCTTCTTGTTGATTATAACCTTTAGCAACAAGTCTAGCTTTGTTTCTAACAATGACTCCATTTTCATCACATTTATTTCTGAAAACCCATTTTACACCAATAACAGAAGTTTCCTTAGGTCTTTCAACCAAGGTCCAGACTTTATTCCTTTCGAATTCATTTAGTTCATCTTGCATTGCTTGGATCCAATCATCATCACCTAAAGCTTCATCAGTGCTTTTAGGATCTAATTGGGAAAGAAATTCTAGATGTTCTACTTCATTTCTTAAGGAACTTCTAGTCCTTACAGGTTGATTTACATCACCAATGATACTATCACTGGGATGATTCTTAAGAAACACCTGATTTGAGTTTTGTAAAACCTGTTCATCAACATAGGGTAGAAAGTCTTCTGGGGTAAATGTTTCAGAAGTATCTTCTAGAACAATTTCCTTATCAGAAGGTTCTTCTATCAAAGGTTGAAAATCAGTTTTTGAAAACACATCCGAAGATGTAAGTTGGGATATTTTAAAAACAAAAGGATTTGACTCATCAAATTTTACATGTACTGTTTCCTCAACAGTGCAATTATTTTTATTAAAAACTCTATAAGCCTTAGAGGTTGTGGAATAACCTAAGAAAATCCCTTCATCTGATTTTGGTGCGAATTTATGTAAGTTATCTTTAGTATTCAAAATGAATACTTTGCAACCAAAAACCTTGAAGTAGGAAAGTATAGGGTTTCTACCATTCCATAACTCATAAGGAGTTTTATTAAGAAAAGGTCTAATCAAAACTCGATTTATAGTATAACAAGCAGTACTTACAGCTTCAGCCCAGAAATGTCTAGCAATAGAATATTCACTCAACATGGTTCTAGTTATCTCTTAAAGAATTCTATTTCTTCTTTCAACTACACCATTCTGTTGAGGAGTTCTAGGTGCTGAAAAATTGTGAGTAATACCTTTCTTACTACAAAAAGTTTCAAAATCAGAATTTTGAAATTCTCCTCCATGATCACTATGAATAGTTTTCAATGGAAGGTTTTTCTCATTTTTAACTTGAGCTCTAAAACTTTTGAAATAGGAAAAAGCTTCAGATTTCTTTGCTAGAAAATAGACCCAAGTAAATCTAGTGTAATCATCAACTAGAACAAACACATAGTATTTGCCTCCAATACTTCCAGTTTGTGTTGGACCAAAAAGATCCATGTGCACCAACTGTAATGCATCGGTTATTGAGACTTCACCGATTGACTTAAAACTAGATTTATGTTGCTTGCCATATTGACAAGGATCACAAACTTTAGAAGAATCAAATCTAAGCTCCGGTAGATCCTTAAAAAGTTTCTTCATAGAGAGTTTACATAGGTTTCTTATATTACAGTGTCCTAATCTTCTATGCCATAACCAAGAGTGATCTTCCATTTCACTTAGGCAAGGTAAATCTTGGCTCCTGAGGTCTTCTAAGTTTAAGGTGTAAACATTCTCTTGCCTATTGGCTGAGAGAATAAATTCTTCCTTGGAATTGTGTACTAAACACTTATCATTCCTAAAATTCACAAGGTATCCTTCATCACATAACTGACTTATGCTAATGAGGTTGGGATTAAGACCTTTAACAAAAAGAACATTTGAAATTAAGGTTTTACCTAAAAGAACAATATTACCAATACCAACAATCTCTCTCTTAGCATTGTCTCCGAAAGTTACCTTTCCTCCTTTCGTTTTGATAATCTTTTCGAAAAAAATTTTGTTACCAGTCATGTTCCGGGAACATCCACTCTCCATGTACTATATATTGTTGCTGGAACTTTCTTTATTTTCCTGAAATTAAGAACAAAGTTATATTTTCGGAATCCAAACTTGCTTGGATCCGAGATTTCCAGACAACAAAATTTTAGGTATCCACATTTTCTTAGAAAAGTAGGCTTTGTGGAATCCTAGAGATTGGGTTTTGTTTAAGGAACAATTCTTTGCCCAGTGACCACCACATTGACACTTGGTACAAAATGGGGCACTTTGAGGAACAAAATAATTGTTACTGAAACTGGTTTTTCATGGGTATAACCAAATCCGGCTTTATTTCTTAAAGGTCGTATTTGGGAATACATCTTATCAAAATTTTCCTTACCATGGGTAAAGTTTGATAAACACTTTTTTAAGGAAAAAATTTCGGACTTGAGTTTTACAACCAAGTTTTTATCCTCAAAATCATTAGTTTTAGAACTAGAGTTAGGCTCGAAATTTTTTTTATTAGAAATTACTTTTTCTAATTCTTTAGAAAGTTTATTCTTCTCAGAACTTACTTCCTCAAGATTTTTTGAAATACTTTCAAAATCAGCATTTTTATTATCAAGATCTTTAGAAAGATCTTATATCTCTTTTGTAAGAATAGAATTCCTAGAGTTTGCCTTATCAAGTTTCGTACTGAGTTTGGAATTCTCAATCTCAAGAAGTTCAGCAAACCTAGAGACTTCTTCAAAAGTAGGTAATGTATTTTCCTCATCAGAAGATGATTCTTCATCAGAAGAGTTATAATACTTACTATCATTAGTATTTAAAGAAACATTGGTCAATGATTCAGCATTTCGTACCTTAGCCATAAGACAATGATTATCAATAGGTAATCTGGCTATAAGACCAAGATTCTTTTGTCCTAAAGATTCATAATCAGAAGATTCATCTGAAGAGTCACCACCACTGGCACTCCAGGTGTCATTAGCTTTCAGAACTTTCTTATCTTTGGCTTTATAATACTTCTTCCTGTTCTTGTCTGAATGCCTTTCCTTTCTTTCTTTCTTTTTGAGCATAGGGAAATCTGGTCTAATATGTCCAGCTCTTTTGCATTCATAACAAGTTACTTCTCCATCTTTCTTATCTTTCCTGTCCTTCTTCTTATACTTGGATTGAAAGTTTCTCTGTCCAGCTATCTTATTCATCCTTCGAGCAAGATTGGCTAATTCATTTTCTAAGACTTCACTCTCACTAGATTCGGATTGGAAAATGACTTTCTTAGACTTGGATCTGGTTACTCTCTCAGGAGTCTTAGCTTTCATCTGATTCGACGTTTTAGTAAATGCAACAGTACCATTTCCATTCTTTTTCTTGATGTTGTCAGCATCTCTCTTCATTCTTGTTTCATGTTGTAGAAGAGTTCCAAATAATTCATCAAGAGTAATTTGAGTGACCTTCCTGTTCTCATCTATAGCTGTTCTCTTGGATTCCCACTCATTGGGCATAATGTCAATTATCTTGTCCACAAGAGCTTCATCATCTAAACCTTTCTCTCCCATAGACTGCAGACTGTTGACAATAGTCATAAACCTTTGTTGAACTTTATAGATAGGTTCTCCATAAGGAAAATTGAAGCCATGATATTCAGCTCTAAGCATAGCTCTTCTAGTCTCAATCACCATAGAAGTCCCAAAGTGTGTAACCTCTAACTTCTTCCATATACAGTTAGCTGCTTCACAAGAATAAATTTGGCTATATATATTTCTGGTCATTGAACATAGTAAAGTATTACGTACCTTATAGTTGAGTTGATATTCTTGCTTTTCCTGGTAAGTAAAGGTTCTGACTTCCTAGTCAGGAATTTTATAATCACCAGTAAGCATAACAAAGTTGTCTACTCCAGTATTGATAACAAATGTCTTCATACGATCTCTCCAGTATTCATAGTCATTACCATCAAATATAGGTGGTCTTGTAGGATTCAGATTGTCAATAGATCCAACATTAATTCCTTCCATACTAGAAATAACTTTGCACACAAACTTGTTAGTAGCTTAGAATCGTAATCACAAAGTTCGAAATGAGAAAAGTTCGGAATGGATAAATCGGTATGACAAAGTTCGGAATGGAAAAGTGAGCAAGAAAAACTTGTATGTGAGTACAAGTATTTCAGTAACCGGCTCTGATACCAAATGTAAGAATGGTATAGAGTAAGAGGTTTCCAACCTCTGATACCAATTGTAGGATCGAAATATAATATGAGATGCTCAATATATAAGAGGGGGGGGGGGGGGGGTGAATTGTATACTTTAAAAAATTCCTTTGGAACCTTTAAAGTTAGTTATTAATAACTAAAGTTTCCTTAAGAAAAGGAAAGGGCTAAGTTTAACAAAGTTAAACTAAGTAAATTCACAACACCTCTAACACCGAACTAAACTTGGAAAGAGATTCCAAAAGTAGGTTCCGGAAATATGGTTCCGGAATTGAAACTTAACAAAAGTTACAATATGAGATTCTACCTTAAAGCGTATAGAATCTAAATGAATCAGAGTAAGTAAGGAAGTATAAGAAAGTTATACTTTCCTTATGATACAAATTGCAGCGGAATAAAAACAAGTAGTAAAACTACTAGTAACAAGATAATAGTCTTTTAACCTAAAGAGAAGGGTATCCAACAACCTTGGATAAAGGTCCCTTGATTTATACTTTCAAGCAAGTCTGTCTTACCCACACCAGGGTAAGCCCTCGATACGAAGATCAGAGTCTCTGTCTTGCTATCCCCGCATTCCCTCAACTTCAAGGTAGTTGGCAACCTCTTTCCTCCTCAGCAAGGAAGCCCTCGAACTTTAAGGTAGTCGGCACCTCTGTCTTCCTATCCCCAGAATCCCTCGAATGTAATCACCAACATTCGGAGTCGCACGAAGCTTTGAGAGTTAATAAGAGTCTCTCTCTCAAGAAATCACTTCAACAACATGTATGCACAAAGTCCAAATTGTTCATCCATCCGTTGCGAGCTTTTTCAAATGAGCTCCTATTTATAGGTAAGATCGGCTCCTTCTCCAACGGTCATATTTTCCTTAAAGATCGGAGGGACCTGTACACGTGTCACTTAGACAACGGTTAGTTTATAACAAAATGGAAGACATCGTTTTATAACAAAACAAGTGTAACAGAATGTACGACATCGTTTTAAACTCTAACATAAAGTTTCGGAATGAAAACTTCGGAGTGAAGGTTCGGAGTGAATAAATTCAGAGTGTATAAAACAATGATAATCAGATTCTGTTTAATAGATGAATTCGGAATGAGAATTCGGAATAGGAATTTGTCATCAGAAATCATAGTGAGAATTCATCATCAGAATTCGTAATGAGAATTCGTCATCAGAATTCGTAATGAGAATTCGTCATCAGAATTCGTAATGAGAATTCGTCATCAGAATTCGTAATTAGAATTCTTTATCAGAATTCGTAATGAGATTTCGGAATGAGATTTCTTCATTAGAATTCGTAATGGGAATTCTTCTTCAGAATTCGTATCCTGAATCTGGAATAGAACTTAGTCAGAGTTCATATCCGGAATTCGGAATGAAACTTCCTTATAGTTCTTGTCCAGAATCTGATCCCTAAAACAGAATGCTTTATATCAAAGTTTCAATGATTCTGAGAAAATGAATCCAAAACTTATACTTAAGAAAAATATGGAAGAATATATGATAAGGATAATTTTTCTTATAAAAGCGATTTTCCTTAAGAAAGCAATTTTCCTTATAAAAGAAATTTTCTTAATGATAAGGTGTTTGTGATTTTCAAAACAAGAAGGAATGGAAAAGTCATAAGGAAAACCTTATTGACTCAACATGTTCCACCAATGATAATAAAGATACCTACTTCTAATTCTTTATTCATATGTTTCATCCTAGGATGTCTCATCACCAATAATGTTTCCATAAGTTATTTCATCCAATATCATCTTTCTTTTAGGACATACTATAGTTTATATAAATTCATTATAATAAAATTCTTTATCATAGGTCTATTAATTATTTTTAACTCCCCTTATACCATTTTATTCATCATCAATCTATGATTTAAAAATTGTTTGGTTGTCATGTGAAATAAAATAATATTTTTCCATTTTACAAAATTAACCCATTATAAAGTCATTCATATCAATCATCTTCTCAATTCTATTATTGTAAAACATGTAATATTTACTCATTGATTAGTATCGAATATATATTCCTTCATTAACCAGAACATCATATTTTTTTGTCTTCTCTATGATGGAAATAAAATATTTTCATCCAATATACATGAAGTAATTGAGTTTAGGTTTTATTAGAAAACAAATTTTATATCGATTTCATCCAATATTTTCACAGAGTAAGGCTATACTAGAGATGTACACTTCTGCAAGAACGTCTTCTTTTATATATCTTCTTAGTAGATAATTCTCTATGATGATTTCCCAAGACATATTGTTGACTATTTTATTTCTTATTTCCACTGCCTCATTCTACTAAGGTGTTCTAATTGAAAAAACCAGATTTTTAATTCCATGATCCATTATATATTAATCAAATGTTTTCCTTGTAAACATGATTCCATTTTTTATTCCAATTTTATAATTCATTACAAAAATAATATTTTCATCTATCATTCGATATAAAGTGATAATAGTTACACCTTATTCATGTGTGTGATAGACATAATAAATGAAATATTTATTAAATAATTAACAAATTAAACATAATAGGTTTCATAATCCATTTCCTTGGATGATATTGACCAACAAACATCTATATGCACAAGTTTAATAAATCATAATGACATCAAATTCTTTGGATTATATAACTTCCATATAATATTCCCTTTCCATCTGAATCACATTTGTTAGTGTGATCATACATGAGATGAGAAATATCACATGCTACATTATTTTTTTCCAACCACTCTAGATATGTTTTCATGAAATTTCCAATCCACCTATTCCAGAGCCTTTTATCCTCATATTTTAACATTATACGTAGACTTTTCTCCATATAATTTATATATTTACAATGGTTCTTATCTATATAAAATTAATGAACTGTAATTTGCTTTTATAGTATACACCTTTTCATTGAACTCCAATGAATATCTATAGTAATAGAACTAAATGACACTGAGTATATTACCACATAGACCATCAAAAAAATCAATGTTAGTCTACCTGATCTCTTTTCATAAAATCATATCCTTTACATAACAGACAAACTTGAGACCCTCATCATTCAAAAAATTAATAACAAAATACATATTATGATTGAAATAAAATATGTGGTTTTTATTAATGGTAACATGTGACCTACATCCACTATCAAATATCAATGATCATAACTTCTTTGTTTCTCTCAAGTAAATATCAATATCAACATTCTTTTCAAAACATCCTTTCATCACCCATGTTAGAGATGAATTTTTCACCTCGACAAATATCTCAATAAATTATTATTCTTATTGAAAATAAGAAAATATATTTGGTGTTTTAATGAATTTTTATGAAGTTTATAGATTTTCATTTCCACTACTTTGACGAATACATCATGCAATTATTTCCATCGTTATTGTTCAATTGATTTTATTTTTTCAGATGCATTGATAACAAAAAAGAATATACATTATAATATTAATAATGATTAGTAATTTTATTTTTATATTCTTGTTTGTGTGTTCTAATAACTACCACTTGAAAATAGCGAACACAATGTAAGTGTGGCCTTGATTTCAACATAAAAACATGTAAATCCAAATTCAATAAAATCAGAATTTTCATCATTATTTGTTTACTTTCTAGTATCATTATCATCTATATTCTTTTCGGTAGTTAATTATTTTCATTTTGATATTCACACCTATGAATCCAAGTCATAACTTCTACTTACAAATCATAAAACACTAATCTATATCTCTGAAATTTTAATCAAAACCATAAATTATTTGGGGGTTTTCATCAAATTTATGTTTTAGTTCAATATCTTTTAAAACATTTCCTGAAATTCCATTTTTGGTATTTTAGATCATAAAATTCAGTTTTTACCTTTCTTATTATTTTTATTGCATGCAGAGCATGTGATTAGGCACCACTACATTTGAATTATTTGTCATTTCCCTCCACACATTATGTTCTTCAATGGATTCCTCAATTTTTACCTATATATTAACTCTTCCTTTATTTACTACATTTATATTTTTTTTCACAATTCCATGGATTATTTTTAATACCAATGAACATAAAATTATCCTTATAATTTAAAACTTCTTCTACATCAAATTATCAATAGCTATATTTCTTTTTTTAATGAATTTTTTTTCTTTTGATGGAATTTATTTGATATTTATTTGTACCTTGATTTTTCATCTACATCGGTTATTTTTCTTCATCCTTACATTCTAGAATGTTTTTAAGAATTTTTTTTACAATATTCTCCACTATAAAACTTTTAATGAAACGAATTGGAATGTTAACCTTTAGCCTTTATATTTTTCTCTTACTATTGGAGGCATCAATTGAAATAATCTCATCAACATCAAAATCTTATTGATTATACTTCTCGGGTAGTTTATTAATGGAATTAATGGCCACATTTGATTTATATTCCTTTATTCTTGACTCATTATCATTCTTTCTCATCTCACAATACATAAGAGTACAATATAAACTATTAATGGGAATCTAATTAGGATAATTTTCATTTATAACAAAAAAAATTCATTAAAATGAGGAGGGAGTACTCTCATCATCCACTTAAAGATATTATCATACATTAGAACACCATTAAGGCCTGTATATAATCAGTAAGTAAATTTTGATGATCTAAAATGTAGTCAACCATATCACTTGAATTCATTATAAAATCGTCATATTTATTCTATATAACATAAAATATTTCTTCCCAAACCTCGGAACCTCTTTCATATATATTCAAAAAAAAATCACATATAACATAATATTTTTTATCAAATTAACTTTTTAAAAATATCTTTTAAAAGAGGAATTTCCAAAGAATTCATGTATTTGGAATATCAATCAAATTTTTAATGATCTATTTCGGTTATGACTCAGCTCTCTATATCAATAGTGATTCCATAAATTCTTGTTGTATAAATCAATATGCAATTTGATATAAAATAATGTTATATACATAAATTATATAACTATTAATTAATTTACTTCATTGTGGGGATATATTTATTATTAAAAATTACTATCATTTTTCTGAGAAATAAATATATTAAATGCCCCATCGTTAACACTAGTTTGACCCTCAGATAGGATTACACCCTTAGAGGGGGTGAAAATAATGGTATAAATGTTAAAAAAAATCCTCCACGAATGTGGATGTTCTTCTCTCACCTTGAGTAACACATTAGTTTCCATCTAACTTTCACCTCAATCGGTGATAAATGTATTAAATAACATGATGTATTTTACTTGTTTCACCTACCCCGGGATAGTCTAGGGAAAAAGCATGACATTGTCTTTGATGCCCCAATTCATTAAATATCACTAATTTATAAGTAAAATTTGGATTTTTCCCAATGACTCTCATAGTTCAATACCATTAAGAATATTTCAACTCACTAACCTCCTCTAATAATGAATTCAATATTTATATTGTTGAATCATTCAATCATTACGTGATTATGATGAAAAAATACACTAATGATTGTGTTTATATTTAGTATAAGTATTATAGACTTCCAGTGAGAATAGTAATCCTATAATAATACCTTCATCAACCATTAACCTTTTATATGACATTTATAATATCAATGTAAATAATTCCTTCCCTAAAATTCACTCTCTCGTTTTTATCTGCACACATCATATATCTATCTATTTTTAATCCAATATGATTGTTAGAATTAAATATCATGTCTCTAGGATTGGTCCATGTGACCACTATGACTGTGTGGATATAATTTACCAAAATATCCTAATTTGGAAACTTGGATACTATCCTATAGCTCTAAATTTTTGTTTCTTATAGAAACCATCAACTCACTGAAAACTTCCTAGTTGGGTTACAGACTAATTAACTATGGTTTATGAACCTCCCATTTTTCAATATTTACTATATAATCATTTTAACTAGAGTGATTTATCTACTATCTCTAAATTCATTGTTGTTTGTTCAAGAAGACTGCAGTGTAGTCACCTATACCTGACCAAATGTATACCTTTTTCAGTAACCCCTCTGTTAACTAATACATAATATCCGACATTATCTCCTTCAACTGTTTCTCTCAATAAATTTTTTTCTTAGACACATCACTACATTGTGAGCATATATAGTAATATAGATCTCAAATTCATACATTTGTTAAATTTTAACCCTCTAGGATACACAAAATAGCTATTTCATAGTTACCTTCCCTCCATAAGGTGCTCTATCATAGTCATATCTCTATATCATAGACAACTAAAAT
The DNA here is from genome assembly GCA_963277665.1 of Viscum album. Lineage (NCBI taxonomy): Eukaryota > Viridiplantae > Streptophyta > Magnoliopsida > Santalales > Viscaceae > Viscum > Viscum album. The sequence goes on along the minus strand of OY728135.1, from coordinate 594,776,140 downwards.
ATTATTGTGTAACCAAAATTTCATTTATTAACCTATTTTAATGGTCAATTATGATGTGGTGTTTCCATAGAGATCTTATTCCCACATTGTAAATGTGACTGAATTTCCCACAACATATACAAAACGACAACCCTATAAAATCTCAATTGAGTTTGACATGTGTCAGTGTTCTCTTATAACCTCTCATGTCAACTCGTACATGATAGAATGGACATCACCTCTCACTCCCTTTCCAACATCCTTGAATTCCTTCAGACACACACACACACATATATATATATATATATATTCAAACAATTGTGGTCAGATACACACCCTTATTATCCCTCTTATCTTTATAGAACTTGATCTCATCCACCAATATTTCTAGAGGTGACTCAGATGCAGGCCTTGGGTGGGGTTGGATATGTTCTTGTCACATTAAAACACCATTTAGGTTTATCCATATTTACCATATAATGTAAATTACCTTGATTTAACCTACATCATTTCATCTAAGACAAAGTTAGAACATATATGGAATAGTATTATAAAATGTACCATATTCTATATTGTATTGAATTATATATAATGTGGGATATGTCTTTCAAATAGAACGATTATTCATCACCTTTGAATTATACAACTTTTCAAAAAATCTAAATCATAAATTATTTTAGATGATATAGATAAATATTATTTTAAAATTAGATATTTTACGTCTTTAACATTTAGACCCTACATAGACTCTTTAAAATATTTCTTCCACCACATTATTCATTCATAGAATTTTTATTTCAAATGTATAGTATTTATAAAATGAAAACATTTTCCTTCCTTCTTTACACAAACATTAGGTTCTGATGATGAAAACATATCATTTATCCCCAAAATTACTATATTTACCCTTGATATTTTTCCATTAACCTTTAGTAAATTTATATAATTAAATGATAAAGGAAATACAATGTCTATTTCATCTATAATGAATATATAGAGGTGATCTAGTAAGGAATTGTTTCAATATAATTTATGTTATAATTCCAAAAAATTATAAACCATTCAAATAATGAGTTCGAATGAAATTATCCCCATGTCTATCCAAAAAATATACATCAACCTCTCTAAATAATCTAATTAACCATATATATTAGGCACATGTGTGGAAACATAAGTTCAATTATTCATGTAAAATATAAGTTATTCCCTTAAAATATAATGTCATTTGTCCCTTCTTTAATATTGTCACATCCTATTAATGTAATATATAATTTTATAAGAATATATATTCATATGTTATTTTTTCAAAATTTTCCCATTGAATCTAACACTAGAGTGGATGAAGACAACAAATATTTCTTATGATTATAATAAATATTTAGTTAAGATTGTTGAACATCTTATCTGGATTGTTATTTTGTAAATGGTTTCTCTTTCATATAAAATATTTCATCTTTCTTGGTAATTATTTTCAAGTTTTTTACCAATATAAAAAGTCTCATAATAAATTATTATATTTATAAATTACTAATTTCAAGGTAAATGTTAATGAAGATTCTGTTTTTTCAATAACAAAAACATTTCATTAATGATAATCATATTTTACATGTATTTTCTATTGAATATTGTTTAATATAATCTTGTAGAATAAGGGCCCAAAATTTTTAATTTATTATTTAATGGTCTAATAACTATATTTCACAAAAATCTTAGTCGCCTTGGTTCTTCTCTAATTATTTTAATATTTAGTAAGATAATCATCACAATTTTATCATATATTTCTCTTCTATTATTTAGTAAAAAACATTTCATATTCCACCTCAAATATTATCATTATCCAATTTTGATATTAATCTATACATAGTATGGTTACCATTAAATGTGAAGTGATGTGAATTTTTTTATCCTTATTGGCATGTGATACAATTATGGATAGCCGTATTAATTTTTCTTACCCAATATAGTTCATGGGAACTTATCTTTTGAATGACATAACATTTTTAATTATTAATGTATTTAAATTTGATAACGTTATAAAAATATCATAATTATTATTTTACGGTGTTAATATATAAACTCACCATGTTTATGTATAACTATTACATATTTTTTAAGATAAATAACATAATAGTAATATATTCTAGGACCGATTGGTTTAGTACCATGGGAAAATATGTTTTACACATCACTTGTACATACTAAAAAATTATTTAATTCCTTCTTCATAGGAATTTTAACCTATAAATTATCCCTTTAGTACATTTAACAAATGTATATATATATCAATGATATACGGGATACAAAAACATTGGAAGGGTTTGGATAACATAGAGATTATAAGAGATGTGAATTAATAGTACATGGTTAAGAATAGTCATCATCATCACATCATCATCATGATATAAACATCATAAAAATGACATAAACATTTTTTTAAAGGCATGTAATGTTGAATATGTGTATTAATGAATTCTCATAACATACGGGTCCATTGAAAAAGTATTTATGAATGAATCATTCATCATGATCAAACATAACCTAACTGTATAAATTGTAATAGTTTAATTTTAAAAAAATAAATCATGAAGTTCACACTTAATAAACATAATATAAAGGGATATATCTAACTAGAAAAGGATTTTAATGGGTATAAAATTTTTCTCCTACCAATCACATATTTAAATTATCATTATCATGATTTCCATGTGGAAGGAGAATATATAACAATCATAGATATGAAGTATATTGATGGACTAAAATCCATTTCATTTAGGCAGAATAAATTAATCAATATGTAATATTCTTTGGGATTTACAAATGAATATATTTGTAATATTTTTAAAAAATGATCATTTTTCTTTGAAGAAAAAACATCTGTAGATGATTCAAAGAGTTGTTTTTGATAAATAAACAATTTTTAAAAAATTCTTGTAGTTGGATTAGATATTATTTTGAAATCTTATAAACATGTATATCCACATAAAATAAATAACTAAATATAGTTTTAATTACATTTAAGCACATTAGAGAAATATATTTTCAAAAAATAATGACAAAGAGGTGATAACCCAAAAGGAAAGAGTTTGGTAAGAGAATATGCTAACTATATATCCTGATTTATTTCATAACATTTCCACGTATTTTTTACTGAATTTAGAATTATTAAAATATAAAACTAGAAGATTATTTTTTCCATTTTTTACTATTTATCAGTTATAATAATTGTATTTTACTTCTTAATTCCATTATTAAAGGTTAGACATTTTGATATCATATTTTCTTTAAAATACCTCATATTACTTCAATTTCATTATCTTAAAATTATTTATTTTTATCAATTGTTAACATTAAGTCCAAATTAAAATAAATAAATATATTTATAAATATATATATATTATAAATAATTTCTTATAAACATTCATAATGATTTTGATGTGAAGGGAGTTGGAAAAGTCCTTATAGGAGGTTAAAATAACATAAAAAAGACAATGAAAAAATTGGAATAAATTTAAGTACCTTGTAAATATGATAATTAAAATATATTAATATTATTAATATGATTTTAATATACTAATTATTTAATTTTAGGTGTTTTTTTAAAATTAATTGTGAAAATGAAGAAGATGAGATGAAAAATAAAATAAATGATAATTAAGCCTTACCTTCTTATAATATACATTTATTTTGTATAGAACTATAATCCTTGAATGATTAGAGTCTAGTGAATCTTGAACATCACTATTTCTAATAATAGTATTAAATGATATAATTTTAAATTACATTTTTCATTTGAAATTGAGATTGAAGAGGTTTTATAAATGGAGTGGTGGGAATTATTAATACATGAGGAGAGAGTTGTTTTTAGATAAAATATTGAATAAAATAAAATTTCAATGTTTAAAATTATAATATAAATATTATTTATATTAAAATACATATATAAACAAAATATATTATTTATAGTGTTTTCAATCATTCTAAAATAGAATTCATATCATTATTTAAAAAGAAAGTTGAATGTGGAAAATTGTTATTTTAATATAATACATTATCAGTTTAGACTTTGGGAAACAAATTATGTTTGGAATTTATGTTTATTATTTTCAAATTCTCGTTATTAATTTTTTTAGATGATCCAGAAGTTACTAAATTTATCTTCTCATAATTACCTCTTGGATAATATAATTAAAATATATAGGTTATGGAAAAACTATATTTTTTACTAATGGAAAATTAATTATTATAAAAAAATTATAGAATAACCCTTATACAATATAAACATTCAAATTTCAAAAACTAGGTTCATTTTATCAAAATAATTCTTTTATAATGGTAATTTTATTTTTTAATATAAATATTTTTAAAAAATATTTTTTTAAAAAACCCCCACCATTGCATGAATTTTAATTTTTATGTTAAGAAAATATACTATTAATATTCACATAATATATTTTATTTAAAAAAATATTTACATAAAAATATACAATTTTCTAATTCAAATTACCATTCCATTGATCATTTTTCTATTCCCAACAACAAGGTTACTATTATAATGGTCAAGTTACTATTCTTAACAGTTATGTTAATATTTTAACCACGATGTTACTATTATAATTGTAATATTGATATTATATTTTTTGTTTTAATTCTTATATACACATATTAATTTCTATATTAAGTGTTCACCTCAATTCCCCTGAGGGTTCAACATTTTTTCTTTCTAGAATATTGATAAGATTGTTAATGATATGTATTTTATTATATTGTTATTCTTCCTTGTGATGATTCTAGGGGTCAGGATGATCCCATTTTTCTTATTCTAATTTTTTTATATTTAACTACCAATTTTAAAAATGATAATTTTCCTTTCTATAATTAGTTTGTAAACATAAATATCACATTTATTATAATTAGTCATTATTTTTTGAATGTATTTAATCTATATTAGATATCTAATTTTGATAAGAATATTTTATTCATAATTAATGACCAATATATATATATATATATTTGGGATGTTACATTATTCCACCATAAGAACATCATCCTCATAATTTAAAATCATATCTTCATATGATAATATAATATGGTAGTTCTATTTCATTACTCCTTAGATTACCATTTTTCTACTTCATACTTCTGATTTTTCCAAATCATTTTAATTAAGTGGGTTTACATTTTTTGTAGAAAAATACATCAATGATCCACTATATTCTCAAGAGGTTCTTTATATGATACTTCATACTCCAATTATACCATCTTTAGATTTAATAAAAGTGATGGGTCAGGAATGTACTTCTTTATGAGTGATACAAGGAAGACATAATGGTCATAAACTATGATTGGTGTTGGTGGTGGTTGATTTTACACTTCTTCCATGTGATTAATGGATCATTAGGGGGCCAATGTACCAAAAGATAATATTTTTTTCTTTCCAAACTGTATGACTCTCTTCTATGGTTATACTTGAAGTAAAACATTATCTCCCACTTCAAACACTAATTCCCTTTAGTTATTATCAATAAAACTTTTTTGTTGACTCTAAGAATAGATTATTTTTTTATTTAAAGGATTTAACCTTTTCTAAAATGTCCTTAAAAATATCTGTTCAAGGTATATTACATTCACAATATTTTTCCCAACCCTTAAATATTCAACATCTCCCTCGTATAGAGATTCATTTGGGGATATATGAATAATTAAGTGAAAGAATTTATAGTAATAGAAATGAATCAATGGGAGATATTAATCCAATTCAGAATTAAATTCCATTAATAAATATCTCAGTATTTATTCTAGTGTCTAAATTGTCCTTTTATATTTCAAATCAATTTGGGGGTGGTATTTTGTACCAGAATTCTACTATATTTTCAAAATAATGTCTAATAAGTATTACCAAAATTAAGTTGAACCTTGGTTTATGATCACATAAGAATGAAATTGGTTCCCCATTCAACATTACCACTTTATTTATATATATATTACTATTTTTTAATGAGTGGAATATTCTATAATTGAAATGTAATGTGAACTATTTTTGAGTCAATCCACAAAAAAACATATCTCATTACTTTCATCGAATATAATTTGAGGAATGGTTACAAAATCCATAATGATATTCTCTAATTTCCTCATGGTTATGAGAAATGGTTGCATAAACCCCTAGAAATTATGTCACTATACTTTAACATGCTGGCATATCAAGAAAATTATTATGTACTAAACAATATATTACATTATATTTTCCCAATGGAATTTTTACCTAAGAACATAGTACATCATGGTACTTCTAGGATGAATTAAGATAGATAAACCATTATGAATCATCCAATATTACCTTCTTTAAATCAAGTGAATTAGTAACACAATGATTTTTTCAATCATGAAGTAAACCATATCAATTGATATTGAATTCATCAAACATCCATTCCATGGATGTCAACACCTTCTTTTCAAGCCCCATATAATCCTTTTTCTCTTTCCCTATCTTATTATTGATAGATGGTTGGGAAATCCTTTGGTCATGGTAATATTTCTTACCTACCATTATGATTTATAGATCCATCCATTGAATATCAATGAGTAATGGGTTTTTCTAAAATTTCAGCATGGATTTTGTGGTAGGTTTTCTCTGTTAAGAGAATCAGTTACAATATTCACCTTTCTATAATGGTAGTGGAATGAGAAATAATTTAACTTTATCTGCTCTAAACATATCTATTGATGAATTTTGTTGTCATTATTTGTTAATATATAATTTTTAATATTGTTATCTCAATAACTTTTCACAATTCTCATTATACGGAAAATGCCACCAAATAATCAATGAAAATGATTCTCTAGCAAACTCCAGGTCATGTGTGGGATTTTTATCTCATAGATCTTCAACTACCATAATGAATATCATGTAAATTTATCATTTTTAATGAGTAATAAATTGTATAATTTCTTTGAAACATCACTACATATCACAAACCCTTTTCTAAATGGGGGTAGTGTGACTATAAACATATTGATTGACCTATTATTGAGAACCTAGAATATCTAATAACATTATTTTTCTAGAAACAAATTTTCCATTTCTATTTGAACCTATTTATTGAGATATATATTCATGATAATGTTATCAAAAATCCTATAAAGTATCCAGTTAGTAAAATAATAATGTTGATCCATGTTAAAAAAGTGGTTCTAAAACAATCTTAAATAACCTCTCTCTTTGAAGGGTTCAAAAATATTCCGTCATTTTTATCAAAATTCCAATGAATATGGCCCTATATATCTAGATATCACACTTTCTAAACATTTCATACAATATCTCCATTATTAATTTTAATATAATAAACCTTGGATACTCTAAATTATCATTCTTTCACTTATATTAAATTATATTATAATCAATAAATACTACACAAAAAAATTAATTTAGTCTCCAAAGAATCTATTTAAAAAAATCCAATATGATTTCAATGTCATTATTAAGAACGAAAGGCATCAATATGAACTCCTAGTTTCCATATCTCATATGTAAGGATATTCGAGTTATCATTTGACTTTATCTTTAACCTATGATATCTAAAATAATTATCCACATGTGAGAAGTACTAATCATCTTAATTATTAATTAATAGGTCATCAGACCTTATAATATGATACATGTTCTTTATAGTGATACTATTGATATCCCAATAATCAATCCATAGTCATCTTGACCAATCCTTTTTTTCTTGAAAAAGTTCACTAGTTCACCCCAAGGATATGCACTAGAGTGTATGAACCTGTTCTCCTAATTCTCTTGCAGCTACTTCTATATATCATATAGACCGATTAGGTCCATCTTATATGGACTTTTAGAGAAAAGAGTTGGTCTTGGTATGATTTATATTGACAATATTACACCATGGTCCATCAGATGTTTCGAAAACTCTTTGAAAAATATATCGATATACTACATCACAATGGAAATTTCTTCTTGGTTGTTGCTTTATTTTGACACATTTATTTAGGTCTGTTGTGATTCTTTACTATAATTCATCTCTAACACTAATTAGATATTTCACAAAGGAAGTTCATGATTTTCCTTGATTTTGAATAGAAGAATGTGGTGATTTTCAATATATAATGAGATTTATTCATCCTAATAGTCAATTTTAGAACAATATAATGAAAGTCAATACATGAGCATAAAATTTTCATTCCACAAATGGATGTTTTATGAAAATTTCTAGAATAATACTCTAGCATTTAAAACCCAGATAAGAGCACCACACATGGATGTAATGATACTTCCACTCAATGTTTCTATGGATATATACTTGTCAAAGAATCAATAATGTGGTTCAATAGTTCTATAAAATATGAAGGATATAAAAGAATTCATAGAATGTGAATAAAATAAAAAATCAATCATGATTGAAAATGATGTATACATTATATTACTTTAGGTTCATATCACACATAAGTGGAGTGATGACATAAGGTTTCCCGATATTCTAGGATTTAGTGGTTGCAGAAGTTGATTATCCTAAAATACCTATGGTTTACTATGTTGGATTTCATATTTATCTTTCTCCATATAGTTTTAGCATTGAACCATGGGTGATTCACTATGAGGATCCTTCCTTTCCTCTATCACATTAGTCTATGATCCCATGCCTATTTTACATTTTTGGTCATGGTTTCCATCACTCCCACAATTAATGAATCTCATTATACCTTTAAGGAAATTTTAAATATTCTTATTCCCACATCATTGAAATGTGGGTGGTTGGATATTCTTTCCTTATTATTTATGTGATTCCCCAGTTTAAAACTCTATTATTAATTTTTTTGTCTATTTCCAGGGGACCACTCTCCAAACTTCATCTCCACATTGACAGAAAGTCAAAGTAATTATTTTTATCACTCAAATCATGGATATATAGATCCTTTAAAAGATGTATTTTTAGACTACAAAATAATATATCAATTTTTTATTTGTTTTTAGAACAAACACTAAGATGTAACTTCAAATACATTTGAATGTTTCCTTGAATGTTGTGATATATTCCCTTTAAATTGTTTTGTATCTCTAGAAATTATATATAAAATATTTCTAATGATTTTTTGGGTAATAATTGTTAATACTTCTCTTTATAAACTCTTCCCTCTACAGTTATTAAATATCATATTTCATCCTAATATTATTTATCATCTCCCAACATTGGTCAGGTTCTCCATAAAAATGATAAAACAGCAAGATATGATTATCTCTCAAAAAATAGTGGATCACATAAAATGACCTTTCAATTGAGTTAACTCACTTTTATTTGGAAGGTAGAATTTATGATCCACTGAATGTAGTTTTTTGTTTTTGTATAAATGACTCTATATATAGTTTTTCCTTCATGGGTGAAGGTGAACTTTCTCCACGGTTCAGAGTATTTTTCATAGTAGGAGATGTCTAGACATGTTCATTGATTCTATTTTGAACTCCACCTACCATTTCACTGGGAATATAATTATCCCAATCATTTCATTATTCATCACATGGATTTCTAGTTTATTTTCTTTGGGATTCCACCATTTTCAAAAATTAAAAATTTCAAAGAGAATCACAATTCAATAAATAATAAATGAATACTTTATTTTAATATGAGGATTTATTATAAAATTTATTCTTAACATGACCATTTTCTCAAAACCATATTCTAGAATAATTTAAATTAATACTACTGTAACATTTATTGGAATAATTACATTATTTATATATAATTAATAATTGTATGAAATGATATTTTGAATATTCCAAAACATATCTCAGTAATAGAAATTTAGATGTATAGGATGTCCTCTTTTTTATTCATCGTGTATAGTTTGTTTTAAAAACCAATGATACCTTTCATCATTATTACTCATACCTATATCTATTCCTTAGTTGAATCCACTTGTAGTTGCAAGATAGAGAGGTCATTTCATGAAGGCCACACACTCCATTACCAGAAGATTGGATTTTTTCTTATACTATGAATTATTTTTAGGGTTTTCTAGTAATTTGTTCTTGTCCTAGTTTCCAAAGTATCAAAAACATAAATCTGATTTAAACTGAAGAAACTATCCAATTTCATACATCAATATTATAAAAGTTTTAAGGTAAATATAATATTATTAACACATTTCAGGATCAATAAGTTTAGTATATTGGAAAACAAGGGTTTATACATCCCTTGTACATAATAAAACATAAAAATTATTAAATACCATATTCATGGGACTCCTATAGTTATTTCGTTCTCTTTAGTATGTGCAATCACTAGATCATCTACATCAATGAAATTGGTGAGATTAAATCCGTTTAAAGGGAGGGATAACATTGAAGAAATAAGATATATGAATCAATTATACATGGGTGATTATAATCATAACCATAATCTCATAATCAGGGTATAATCATCACAATAATGAGGTAATAATTTAAAAAAGTCATGGAATGTTTCATCTGAAAAATAATCAATCATCATAACATAGTGGTCAAATTCCACACCTATATTTGAAGAGATCTAATGTAATGCCCAAGAAAAAACCTATGTCCATTAAATGTACTAGTATAATTGAGAAAATATCTAGTATAATATTCCCAAATATTACACATAATCTTATGAGATATATGAAACTAGCCAATTCATTTGAAGGATATATAATTTTTATCCCACCCATCACATCATAAAGTGTTCATAATCATACAAGTGACAAGGAAAGAGAAGATATAACAATCATTGTAAAGAAATAAACCCAAGGAATAGAATGGGTTTCATAAGGATTTTAAAAATAATAATTTAATTAATAAAAATTATAATTCCAATTTTAATAATGGTGGTCATATTTTTCATAAAATATCATTGTTCCTTGATGTAGAAACTGCTCACGATATGTCAAATATTTGTTTTTTAATAATATTTTATTTTTTAATAAAAATCATTTTAGTTAGCTTAGAAATAATTTTTTAAAGGTTGGGTCATGAATATACCTAGAAAATAAAATTTAAAAGAATATTTTATTGGAATTTAATAGAAATTAGGGAAATATACATATTGAAAATAATGTGAAATAGTATATAATCTAAAGGGGAGTTGGGTTCTAGAATCCCTATACCTTAGATATCGACTAAATTTCTTCCACTTTTTTACCTATAGTATAATAAATTTAGTTTTATTAAAACATGTATATATAATTTATTTTTTAAATTTTTCTTTAAAATTATTGAATTTTAATAATTGGATTTTTTTCTTAATTTTCTTTGATGTCATATTTTTTCTAAAATATACTTTTTTAATATGATTTAATGATCTTGGATTTTTTATAATTGTTAATCATTATGATTAACCCCATAGGATTATAAATAAATAAATATATATATATACCATCAAAATTTAAATATAATTTATTATAACTATCCATAAATGTGTTGATAAGTAGATATTTCTTGATGTCCTCGTAGGTAGCTAATCGATCATTAAAATGAAATTGGAAATATAGAATGCATGAGAATTATATAAAAAATATAATAACTATAGTAGTTTAAAATCATCAAAATAATATTAACATAATACTTAATGAATTTGAGAAGGTTTTTGTTTTAATATAATATCTTAAATGATGAAAAATTGGGGTAAATTTAAAGAAAAGATAATGAATCCTTACCCTCTTCTCGGTGCTACGTCTTTTCTATGACATAAAAATAAATTAATGATTGGATTTGGGTGACTATAAATAATATAAAATGATAAAAGGTGATTAAGGGAGGGAATTTTCTAAGAAGTTCTTATTTTTATGTGAGAAATTATTATTTTTATAAGGGGATAGAAAATTTGTATTTTAACTTGAGGGGAGGATTAGTTTTGTGTTAAAATATTGATTAATATATAATATTCATGGGAAACATTATAATTGTGATATTACTAAAATTTGACGTCATATATGGAAAAATGAAATTATAATATGGCATTTTAGGTTTTCTAGAAACAAATTTGTTATTTAATTAGAAAATAAGGTGGAAATATGGAAATGTTTGTTTTATTCGAATAATTTATGATTTTAGAACTTGGAAAACACTTTTTAGTTTGGGAATTTAATTTTATTAACATTAATTGCCTCATTTATTCTTATAAAATGATTTTTTGTTAAGAAAAACGTTATTAAAATTATTATGTCCTTCGCTCCTCTTAGATGGTGTAATTAAAATACATTGGTTATGTAAAAATATTATTTTTACTATTCACTTGAAAATTAGAGTACTAATGAGAACATCAAATAAATCCATCCTGGAAACCTTTCTATATGAAGATTTCAAAAATTTGTATTATTTTATCAAGATAATTTTCAAACGTAGGTAAATTTGTTTTTATATTAAATTATGGATTTAACAAACTATTTTTTAGAAAATACCTCAGAAATTATTAATTTGTATATTTATTTCTTAATTCTCTTCTATTAATATATACATAATTTATTTGAGTTAAAATTATTTACATGATAATACATGTTATTATTAGGTAAATTTCAAATTCAGTGGTCACATTAGTATTCATAACAGTTGGGTTACTATTCCAGTTGTAAAGTTACTATTCCTAGTGGACTATTTACTATTCCAGTGGATATGTTACTTTTTCAACAATCATATTACATATCAAATGGTTATATTACTACCTATCAGTATATATAAACTCTATTAGTCAACATTCATCTCGATTCCTCTCATGGTTTTACTGGATTCATGTAAATAATTCCAATTGGATGAGTAATATTCTTTATTATTTTACAATTTTGTTTATCATTGTAATAATTATAGGTGATCAAAATGATCCAAAATTTTATATTACGGTATTTTTATTTTTTTCTATTTATTTATATACTTTGATATTTTCAATTATCATGGATATATTTATTCTATAAATATATTTTTCTTATATAAGGAAATAAATATTTTTGTATTGAAAATTTTAAGCTATATTATATACCAAATTATGAAAATCATTATTCATTTAGAAATAAAATTCCATATATAAATAACTATGTTATGTTTCAATTGTAATTTAAACTTTTTTATCATATCTTATGTATTCTATATATAGATGTATTCTTTTAATGATTTAATTTTTAATCTTATATCTTTAATATAATATATATGTCCAAAAGATAATAATTTATAACATTTAATATGAATAATGGTTATGCATTACTAAAAAAAGTATTCAATTTTCAAAATATTAAAATTCATCTTAATAATAATTCATATGAAACACTTCCATGTAAAGTATTTCAATAATATAAAACTAAAACCTTACTGACTTTAATGTATAATGTGACAAGTAGTTATAAAATACCCTTTTATTAAAAAAAATTACATCAGGTCGTTATAGAATATCCTGAACTCTAATTATCCATAGGTCAAAGATTATTATGGGTCTCATTTCCAAAATAATACAAAAACTAAATGTGTATAATAATGAATATTATTTATTATTGAATTGATGAGACAACAAAAAATCATATTCAAGGATTAAAAAAACTAAATCTTATGCCATACTATCCCTCTAGATCATTATATATATTTTATAACATTTATAAGAACTAGTATTGGAAATTTCATTAAAATAATACATGAATTAAATATATAAGTAGTCTATATTCATGAATTTAAAATAAATAAATAATTAATATGTTATATTAGTCAAATAACCCTGATATTTTAATGATATAAAATAATATTTGTTATAAGTTAATTATTTTCTTGCCAATCTTAGAAAAAAAGCTAATCCATGAACTAGAATCACCATATACCATTAATTGAAATTAGATACATCTTTTAGAAGATATCTACCACTCCATGATACCATCATGGGATGCTATGACTTTGTTGGGTTACAGATGGGGGATTCCACCATCGTGGTACAACTAGGAGCTACGAGTATCATTAAGTGCATCTATCATCATTGTTAATCTACCACCATAATATTATATTTTCTCACAGTGATACTATCAGGTAAAACTACCACTAGTTTAATGTTCTACCACCATGTTTTAATATTGTCGTGTACTATTACAATCAGAAGTAATCTCTACTTCCATTTCATGAATCTTCTATAGATATTATTCATTAATTTCAAAATTAAATTTTAAATAGACATATAAAAAATTCAATGTTAGTCAAAGGATTATGGGCATATGAATTATTATTATTAAACAACTCTATGGGATGGTGTAAAGGATGAATCATTCTTTCTAGATATATATTGTGCCTGAGGACAAAGATTGTTCTATTACTATATTACAATGGATACTTGAACCATCCAAAATGACCTAAATTCATAGGATCCCAAATATAATTCTACTAGGATTATCAATAATATATTGTGAACTAGTATAGTACAAATAAATTAATATTAATATTTGTATGGATGATAACATACTGAAAAAATTATAATTTTTTAGGACCTCAATGATTCACTATTATACTATATTTTCAATGAAATTTCTCTTGAAACATTTTAATTATAATTATAGAGACTTATGGAAAATAAAAGCTATTAGGATTGTGTTTCTCTACAACTTCACATATCATTTTACTTTCTCATTTGGTTTTATCAAAATTTTGAGATGATATTTTTTACTCTTTTTATTTTTAAAAAATAGTCCCATGTAATAAACTAGAGAGTGTCTTATTCTCATGTAGAAATCATTCCATTTTTAATCCCACATATAACTATGGAGGATGTTGGTGTGACTTGAAATCACTTTTTCTCCATAAAAGACTATAGGATATGCCTCCCTACTAGATATAATTTTATACTATATTATAAAAAATTTCAGAGTTTTTGGATTACATTATTTAATAATAAAATTAATTGTAGCTAGTGATTTCATAATATAGGGGATTAAGTCTCATCATTGTAGTAAACCCCATGTACAAAAATTATCTACGTCATATTATCTATTATTTATTTGTTTTTTTCACTATTTATGAAATGAACCAGTTTCTGTTTTCTGTATTATTATAAACAATTACTCAAAGAGAAATCTTAAATTAGTGATTTATATACCATGTTTTATGCAAGTATATTAGTTTCAATATTACCGTATTGTCAACGTTATTTTAACTGAGTAGTGATCAATATTTTTATAATATTTTTGAAAGATAAGAGTATATAATTCTACAATTTTTGATAACTAGTCATTTTAATAAAATAAGATTATTTATTATTTATTATTGTTATTTTAATAGAAATATTTAATTAGAAACACAATTTATCCCTTCTTGAGTGTTCCACTTTTACCTACATTTAGTATTAGTGGGTCTTCAAAATATATTTTATATTGTCTTATCATTCCCAAAGATCATAAATTCTTATTAGATATAAATTTTAGTCTTTATGGATAATTATACAAAAGAATCAACAACCACTAATAATCCTCTTTATTATAATATAACCAACTTTGCTTAATGGTATATTTAAAAGAAAATTAATAAAATAAGAAATAGATTTGATATTTGGAATATTATTAAGGATAAATATGAGATACATAATGATCCTACAAATGAATGGAGTGTTTACACTAAGGCTTCCAATGATTATAATTTGAAGTAAAGTAAATAGTCATAATTTAAATTAGATAAGAAGGAATTTAAATAATATCTTCCTTCTCAAATGCTTTTGAAATTTGGGATACTCATATTATATATCAGAAAAGAACATGAAATATTAAAGAAATTTATTTTCATACTTATATGGGTAAATATGATACCATTAAGAAAAATATTGGTGAATATAATTCATAATTTTGTCTCATGTTTAATGAAATCATGAACATCAAGCATGAAATTGTAAAGGCAATTTCTAACAAGGATCATGTGATGTGTCTATTAATATGTCTACCAGATATGTGTAGGGGAATTTCAGCTACCATAATATAATCATGTGACATTAGTAAGATTCCAATGAATCAAATCATTAGATAACTCATGATGACTTAATAATAAATGAAATTGAATAAGTAATATGAATAGAAAAAAATAGAAGACATTGTACTTCAAGACTTCTAACAAAAAAAATAAGATCAATGTTGAAAGATCAATTGATGATGAATATTCCTCAAATGGTGATGAGGTGATGGATCACCTAAAAATGATTCTTGAAATTATACCATAATATGACGTTCTTAAATAAATCCAACCATATCTGTAAGTATAAATATAAGAAAAATTTGATAAAGGAATGTAAATAAAGACGATTCCAATAACTAAGTGACATAATATGACTATAAAATAAAATTACTCATCAAATAATAATGTCCCAAGATTAACTATAAGAATAAGTGTGAGGGAAAATTTATAATATATAAAAATATTAACACAACAACCTATAGTTACTCATAGGGTTGTTCAAGTGACTCTAGTTCTATAAGTGAAGAAAAAGATGATAGATCAAATATTTGATTCAAATTGAACATATAAGAGGTATCAAATATTTAACATATATTTTAGAATACATTTATAATTTTATTAGTAATGAAAATAGTGTATAAAAAATGACTAGTGATAATTACTTCATATATTTTAATATAATAGAGGATAAATTTAAGGAATTGAAGAATAAATACAAACATTTAATGAAGAAGAATAGATTTTTTGCTCACATTAAAAGTGTTTTTCTATAGAAAATTATAAGAATAATCAAATGTTAATGGGAAAAATGAACATAAATTATATAATGAGAAAATTAAGAAGGATCTAGAGAGATAAACCAATTTTATAGAAACTCTAAAGTTCATTATTATAAGGAAATCCATACTTAAATACACTATTGGAATTATTTATCAACATTGATAGAGTATGATTACTAAAAATAATTTTTTTACCAATTTGTTATTCTACCAAGTCTATAAACACCTCCTAATCTTATATATTGAATAATGTTTTAAAATTTTATTGTCTAAGTTCTGATTATAATAACTAGATAAATAATTATGCCTTCCTAATTCTCTTATTACTAACATTTTTTTCACCTAGAAAATATGGGTAACCCCATCATTTCTTGTTCATATTTTTTTAGTGGGAAACATACATGAGAAGTTCCATTAAGAAGTTATTGTATCATAATAGTGGATATTCCAATCATATGAGAATGAAATAATTATTATTTTTTACCTTACTAATGATAATGGTTGACATGTCACTTTTGATGTAAAATCCAATTTAAAAAATAGTTAGACTTGGTCAAATGGGTAAATCTAGTAATATTTTAGTCTATAAATCAAATATGTATATGAATTAAAATAAAACATGAATTAAATTTAAAATTTTCAAGATGGTGGTTATGATGTGATGTTTCAAAATAATTCTTATAATTTATTTTCTTCAAAACATGATTTAATTACAACTTCTTTATGAAATGAAAATATATATGCTCTTGATTTTAATTGTTTAATTACTCAAAAAATTCATGTTTAAGTGGAATTCACTAAAAATATTGGATTTGGAAATGGATACGAGGACCTTGAAATATAAAATCACATAGAAAGATATTTATGATTGGATTATGCAATGATATAACTAAACTAGAATTCCAAATAGACAATGTGTGTGACCCATGTCTAAATGGAAAGAAACTAAAGATCTCCCTTAAATCAAAGATCGACATTTCAACATCTAAACACATCGTGTCAGTTCACATGGACTTTTTCTGACATTATAGAGTTTCTAGTTTTGTAGGGAAACATTATTAATATGTGATTGGTGATGATTATTCATGATATACATGGGTGTTTTTCATTTCTCATAAATTGGAATCTCATTCCTATTTTTATAAATATGAAAAATATGTAGAAAATATAATTGTAATTAGCATTAAATACAAAATCTGTGATAATTTTAGTGAGTTTATAATTGAATATATTGACTTATTATGTCCACAAAATATTTATAATCACATCTATTATTCTCCTTAGACCCCACAACTAAATGATGTTGTTGATAGGAGAGATAAAACCTTTTAAGAGAGTTCCCAAACCATATTTAATAATTATGACCATCCTATTTTTTTAGTAAATATAAAAATATATTTTGATATCCTTGACTCATATGACACTGAATGGTTCCCAAATCCTATTCGGCCACATGGAATAAAGAGCACCTCCATGTATGACAGATACTGCCAACTAACTAAGAGGTTCGAAGGTGCTACATTTGGGAGACTATACCCTCGGATTCATCATTGTACATCAGTGAAATGAATAGATTAATACTCGAGACCTAATAAATACTAGCAGTGAGAGCTAAAGAATAAAAATTTAATAAATAACCAATAACAACACAATTCATTTCCATATAAAAAATAATGATATGTCAAATATCTAACAAAATAGAAGATGAAATAATTCAATACAATACATATATAAAAAAGGGAAAAAACATCAAAACACTATCTATAATAGAATTAGAAGCCTTAACTTTGTCACATACCTCTCTATTATGATTCTTTATTTAAATTAAGACTTAGTAATTGGGTTATTTCCCATATCCCTGCCTTTATCCACATAATCTTCTCATGTACCATGAGCAGCCTAGATAGTGTGTTAGGGAAACTCAGTTAGCCATCACCAATGGTGTATATAAATATCCACTCATTGAATATAATATGACATTGTACATGTGATATTGGAAATAGATAAAAAATATGAAAAGGATGGCCTTTGGTTTCAGATGGACAATTGGCTGGTAATACCTACTTCGGCCTAATTCGAAAAATCTTTGGATATATTTCCTTGTTTATAGACATATATGGATAGTATACGTACTAACATTTACATCCATATTTATGGATACATAAATAATCTTGGAATAGATGTGTTACTTAGTTGTCTATAATTTTTAGCACTAGTTTGATGAGAATCAGGTAAAACAATTCTCGGTATCACAAAAATATGGGATTTCATGCCATGTATCACATTAATAGTGTATCGATGCCGAGAATCATATCAAGAAATATATTTATACATATATCACATCTATTTGGACACCATTACCATAACACATCAGAATGAGTTACCATACACATTTATTATTTATTAGGTTTGTCATGCACATATCAAATCAAATGGCTCTCCGTACCCATATATAACAGTTGGGTCACCATGCCCATTTATCAAATTTAATGAGCGTCTCCATGCCAATATATCACATTTATAAGG
The DNA here is from genome assembly GCA_963277665.1 of Viscum album. Lineage (NCBI taxonomy): Eukaryota > Viridiplantae > Streptophyta > Magnoliopsida > Santalales > Viscaceae > Viscum > Viscum album. The sequence goes on along the minus strand of OY728135.1, from coordinate 594,756,937 downwards.
GAGATAATGCACGTATCTCATATATATATTTCATGCTCATATCATTTTTATAAAGGGATGCCATTCTTGTATATATGAATAGTTTATGGGATGTTGTGCATGTATGTAATAATCATAAGGGCACCAAGACCACTGTAATCCACAATTAATAAATATTCAAATATGGTTTACAACTATTGAAATTTAATTTTAAAAAGTTCTTAATCATTTTCCTATTTATTTAGGTGATGTTGTTAGACCAATCATCTCTATTAAATTAATCTTATATTGAAAATTCTATTAACAATGATATACCAAAATGATTATACACTATCAATTATGATATCATAATATAAATGTAATTACAAAGACATAAATAGGTGTTTTGTCTATATGTCATGAAGGATAATCAGGCATGTAAAAGAGAATGACCATAGGTGTGGAATACATTGATGATGTTGACCTCAAATGTTTCATTGGATCTAACAACATCATCAAGATCCCAATTAATTCCACAAAATTATGAAAAATTAAATTTATGGGGAATGTATGGTGAAACTAGCATGCGATGCAATGACACATATTATAAAACGTCTCAATATTTAGGGATAATGACTATACCACATACCTTATGCATATATGGGATAAATTAGCCAGTATCATCCATTAGTTTGATCCAGATTTGGAAGAAAATTGAAAAATAGATGAACTACTTTAAAATTATGAATATGAGACTTTCCCAAATAATTCATTTGAGAGAATGAAATATGATGAAAATATCATGATAAATAAATATCTCACTGCTGCACAAAAAAATAGATGAATAGATATCAAATTGATGTCTGGATGACCATGATATCGAATAACCTAGAATAAGGGAGGCTAGATCTCAAAATAGTGAAAAATAGTTAATGCCTACTAAAAAGAACAAAAAATGAAGATGGTTTAAAAATAATATTCATTAATGGTAATTTCGTTAAATCGCCCAATAAAAAGGGGTTTGAACAGTTTTACAGCAGTACTGGCCAAACTGTGTGCCAAATATGAACCCCCTACTTTTAAAGGAGTGACCCCTCATGGTTTATGTGTATTTTTTGGGAAACATTGTACAAAATATGTTTCAGAAATTTGTTAAAAAATGTACATATTCTATAATTGTTTCATGGACCTAGGAGTACAATTTGGGAAAATGAGGCACCCTAGTTTTCCATCTGAAATTCCACATACAATTACAGGAAACCGTGTGTGCTGGGCAGAATGGTTTCTACAAACTATGTGACTCAATGCTTTCTTCCACCGGCTAAGATTCTATGCTCTAAAAAATATCTAAACATACCAATTTAATTCATATCCTCATTGGGAATCCATATTAGGTAAAAACCAAATATGTAAAATATATATTAAAATATATTTAAATCATATAAATAATAGGTTGTTACAGTCATCCCTCTTAATGATATTCATCCCCAAATTTCACTTTTGAGGTTGGTAAAATGCTTACAGTCAAAAAATCATCCCACTAAGAATGTATGAAAACCTCTCACTCCCATGTATCATCTTATACCCATCCATGATATCATATCACTAGTACTAAAGGGAAAACCTATCCCTAAAGATCCTTCATGTTTCTATCTACAATTCATATAAGATACAACTTTTAAAATGAATTAGCATCAAGATAAACATCCTCAATGTCAAAATTGTGAGACAGGTTGGGATTTTAATTGAAAACTATAAAACTTGGAAGATGTTGTGAATGTAATAGTACCCTTGAGTTAATCAAAATAAATATGCTTCCAACCTTACTGTGTCTAATATCTCAAAATTCTTGACATAATTAGGGGAAAACATCCCTTGTCTCGGTATCCACCTGTGTCGAAGCTTGGGTGATACATCTAAGAAAACATTATCCCCAATATTAAAATCTATAGGTTATCGATAGTGATTGACATAATATTTCTATCTATACTATGTAATGAACATATTCTTCATGGTAATATGAATCAACATTGATGTATCCTGATAGACAAGATGACCCAGTTGTATCACCCCGAGATTTTATAAAAAAATATTCTTTTTAATTTCATTAATGTCTTCTGTTGTAAACTACACCAAAAAGAGCTTGCACAACACACATTCCTGACTTGGATTTCATTACACACAATAACGACCTTCCACGATAGTGTCTGTTTTACGCAATACTGATTTTCGCTAAACAATGATATGTTATATAAACTAGCCGTTATGAATAGTAATACCCACTTTTTGAAATTTTATAAATTTTATCTTTCAAAATAGACTTTATTTTTGGATTTTGAATATCGAAATTATCCTAGGGTGAAATTTTGGAATTTTTCTGAAAACCTTCAATTTTTGATGAATAGTGAAAACACTAGGTTACTATTTAAAAACCGACTTTTTATTTAAATAATTATTTATTTTATTTAAATTTATTTTATGTCAAAATTGATACATACTACCTATATAAGTTCAAAGTAATTCATTGGAGTCATTTTATAATAATTTTAGATATATGAAAATTTTATTGAACTTTTCACCGTCTTTTACCCACCTCCTAGGAGAATTTGAAAATTCACAAAAAACTTAATTTTACCACTTCTGTGAGTGGAATTTTGAAAATCTGAGAGACACGGTTAATATCAAGGGCTAAAATTTGGTTCAATGAGATGAAAATAATTTTTGGTAAATAGTAACTTTTTACTTTTTTTACCACGGTTAAAAGTAAATAGGGTAATTAAGGGTAAAAATGATATTATTATTACCCTAACACATGTCCTAATTCTATTGGATAAGTGTAATTCGACCAAAAACAAACTTAGGTATCAAATATCACCCTTTAGGCCCACTTGCATCAGATTAGGACATTTATTATTAATTTATTTAAAGAAGGGTTAAAATAGTTAAAATCAAAGTTTAACAACTAAAAAATTTTAATATAGGGTTATACATAAGATAAATTCAACTATAAATATTCACTAAAAATCTAAACAGATTTCCTACATAATGGTAGTTTATTTATAATTTTTAGACATTAAATAATTTAATTTATTCATGACACAATGATGATGTAGTAATTATCTTATTAATGAAATATTGACATAATTGATGTTATAAATACCCAAATAAATGTAATTTGAGACTTTTTATGAATTAAACTAATTTTATAGGTTAATATGACATGTTAATATTGATATAATTAACTTTTTTCGAACTAATAATTCTGTTATAATTTTTACAAAAACCAATTACCAAATAGTGTCAAAATTGACATAAAATAGTTTTTCAAAAAAATGTTATATTTGTAATTGTTATTTTTTTCCTAAAAATCTAAGTTTCGTCCACATGACTTAGATAAGGTTATATATTTTAATAATAAACGACTTGGGGTTCTTGTGGCTTGTTATAGTAAGTTTATTAACCTTATAGTGTAAGAAAACAAGAAGACACGGTAAAAGAAAAATTATTTAAATTAAAGTTAAATCTAAATGATAAGGTTACAATAGAAACATAAACTTGTATAAATTATATTGTATGGGAGGATTTCGAACCATCCCCACCTTATCTTAGAAATAACTAATTTTGGAGTTATTAAAAACTGAATATGAATTTATAATAAAATAATATTTTTAGTTATTCCAAAGGTGCCCCTCTCCTCCCTTATAAAAGGGCACCTCCTCCCTCTCTTCCTCACACCACTTTGAGACTTCAAGCTAGGACAACCCCTGACAATTTATCTTCTACACTTCCCTAGAAAAATCCTAGAGGTTCTGGTCTTCTTCAAAGACCCATCTTAGTTCCCTAATAGGAGGTTTCAAAGAGGCGTGTCGAAAGAAGAGGTAATATCCGTTACCGATTCTTTGAAATTTATTTCTTCTTCTACTTCTTCTTCTTTAGTTGTTTCATTATGAAGTAATAACATCAGTATCACTAATATACTGATATTTTATTATAAGTATTAAACCACCCTATTTCACCATCTATCCATCCTACGGAAAATGAAATCACCGCGCGTGCATACGTACGAAATACCATCTCCACACCGTGGTGTAATCTGTTTTCGACCACCACCTTACTTGGATGGGTATAATGGTGTAAATAAATAACTATATATGATTATTGAAATGTTATATTAATTATGAAATATTATACATACACTTCAATGCAATTCCACGATCATAGGAATGATATCATCTCTCGTGCGTACGTACGAACTACCGTCTCCACGACACGATGAGATCCATTCTCCATGTTAACCATTAATGAATGATTATAAAGTATATATAATAAGTAATCATGAAATATATTACATAATAATGATAATATATTTATGTGTATATATATGTATGTCATCTACTTAATTTCATTCAATTCAATAAGGAAACGAAATCAACGTTCATGCGTACGTACGGCCTACCGTCTCCATGAACGGTGTATTTCATTCCATTTAATCGATCTATCATATATATATATGTATATACTGAACATATATTATATATAAATCATGTTTTACATTATGGAATTAAGTAAATCATGATATAATTAATAATATCAAGAACAACAAGTCCAAACACGTACGATAAATAAAACGATTTTACCCAAAACGCTGCTTTAACATGGAACTTACAAAAGAACGGGTAATATAAAGTCATAAGTGAACCATATATGATATCGTAAAAATGAATATGATTCTGTAATAAGTCAATGAAATAATTTAAATAATTATACAGGAGGTTCAGAAATGTACGAAGCATATCTGACCTAAGGTAAGGGATAACATTTCCAATCTCATTTTTATCTGAGATTGTTTATTCATAAGTATTCACTGGAGTTATATCTATCATCCATGTACCTATTTTCTAAAAATGGTTTCATGTATTCTTAAAGTATTTTTTACCCATTTTTGACTTTTACTACATGGTATGTAAGGAATATTTTTACCATACGAGGTACTTTTTTTCTTTTCCGACAAAAGTACGAGAAGAATGTTTTTTTAACTTATACGATGTGAACGGATTTTTACGGTTTCATAACACCTCATTTTCATGAAGATTACTATACAAGATTTTATAACTATTTTCAACAAAATACTTTTATTTTCAAAATTCATGGAATTTTGTGAAAAGAAAATGATTTTGAAGAAGAAAGGATATTTTCCTCAATAATTCATTTCAAATATTTTATCAAAACCATTTTCTATCTAAGATGACATTATTTCATATGTTTATGTTTCATGTATAATTTATCTATGATTTACATGGGTTCACTTTTCTTGTTATGAAATGATATCCATTTCATTTATATGGATTATGTGATGATGGGATGAAATTTATGAAACCCATTTTATTCGTTGGGTTATTATGAATGATGTATGTTTATTTTGTGGCACAAGTAAGAATGATTTCATTATGAGATTGGTGGGACCTATATCTCCCTCCAATGCATTGGGTAAAGATTTATATCTCATGAGTGTGAAATGGCTGGAATGGTAAGTTAATCTGGTTCAGTGTTAAAGGACTGATACGAGGAGTGAAGTTGATTTAGAAAGGGACTTTGTCCACTAAGATGGTCTTGGTAGCAATGCCTTTGCTACTATGGAAATCATAACATGTGCTGAATGGTTTCCACAATTAAATGTTTTATTCCTATTCTATTTTATCAAGATTGATGTTTCATTATGATACATGCCTTACGTACTTCAAAGATTTATGTCTTTTCTCATGATTTTGATGTTTAAACATTATGTTCATGTTTTTAAGTTCAAATGTATATTATTTGTTTTATTTTATCCATGCTTACCCTTACTAAGCATTTTATCTCACCCTTTATATGTTTTCCTTTCCCCAGGATTTAAAGAATGGTTTTAGGAAAGAAAACCAAAAGGGGACGATCCTTATGGGAGATGTTGAAGATCTTTCACCACGATTAGATGGTTATATTCTAAGTTTCCAAAGACACTAAACTATTACGGTCCTTGTGTGTCTGTTTTTATTACGTACTAAGTATTCCACAAAAGTAATGTAATGTCCATGTACCTCAAGCTTTGTACCTCTTCAGTTGGTATCAGAGGAAAGGTTTAGTCAGCCTTTGGAAACTAGGATGTGAGAACTTTACTGAGATCCCTAGAGATATTTCTAAGGTATGTCTCGGGATGTCCCTATGGTTAAGTATAAGTATAGGTTATAGTCCTAGAATTACGGTAACGATCTTATAATTAAACCAAAGATTTTAGATATTGAAGTTACTCCCCCTTTATTATGTTGCTTTCCCTAGCATGTTTTTTTCCTCTCACACTATTCTTTTTGGGTTTTAGACGATGGATGGAACCCGAAGGAACTATGTTGATCAATGTAATAGAAAATGCAATGATTTTCCTCTTGAATAAACAAATGTTATGGGAGATGGAGTGAAAAATCTTATTGTTATACTTACACAAGCTATTAATCATTCTAGACATCCAAATGAGCAGATAAGGGAACAATATTCTATTGAGTCCTTCATGAGGAAACACCCACATTCTTTAAGTGGGTCTTCTGATCCACTTGTTGCTGAACAATGGATTAGTACCACTAAAAAGATATTTTCAGTTCTTCAATGTTATGAACATGATAAAGTCATCTTAGTTGTATACCGTTTGGAAGGTGAAGCCGATCAATGGTGGAATCTTATCAAGAATATGAGGCCAAGAGATGAAATTGAGTCCATGGATTGGGACGAGTTCAATAACTTATTTTTCAATAAGTAATTCCCTTGTATTCTTAGAACAAAGATGGAGAAGGAGTTTATTGAACTAAAGCAAAAGGATGATGAATCTATTGGTATATACGAAGTGAATTTTACAAGGCTTGCAGGGTATGCATCAGGATTTATCATCCAACCTGAAAGTAAGGTTGATCGATTTTTCGGTGGCTTAAAACCAAGTATTCGAATGGAATTAGCTATAAGAGACATCAGTAGATGTGAAGAAATTTTGTGTTGTGCTATCAAGGTAGAAATGTAAGTTGGTGTTATATATCCATCTCATGGTTTTGACAAGAAACGAAAGATGGAGTTCAAGGAGAAATCTCATAATAATGGTGAAAAGAAGATGAATGTTTCTTTATGCTCAAAGTGTGGACAGAAGCATGGTGAAGATTGTCTTAAAGGGACTAGAAAATGTTTTAAGTGTGGAAAAGAAGGTCAACGAGTAGCTGAGTGTCGAAGTAATGGAAAAAGGGTTTCTAATGATATGAATAAAGAAAAGAGTACAGAGAACACACAACCAACACTTCAATTCTTCAAGTGAAATGAAATGAGGAATTATGTTAATCAATGCCATAATCCAAGGGTTAATGATGATCGACATGAGAAACCACTTAAGGAAAAGGACAATGGGAAGCCACATGCGATCACTATTGGCGATGTTGAATATGACAACGATGTGGTGGAATGATTAAGTGTTTATGTAATGGGATTCCAAAATAATGTTGTATATAGTATCGAGGAATATTGGATATTTATGTATTTGTCTCTTGTGGTTTTAAATAATTTTATTGTACCGATAACCATGGAATGTGATTGAGATATTTTTTGGAAAGAAGATGACATGCGCATAATGAAGGGATAAGGAGAAAATGAAATGTTTGATAGTATTCATAAGCTCATGACTGATATAAGGAAAAAGTTATATCATGGTTTGAGTATATAGAATTTTGGGGTTTTGGTATGTGGAAAGAGTTAACTTTTGACAGCACTCATGTTTTCACTAATACTCAATGGGTATTCATTTTTCAAGAGAATACATGATTAAGGCCTTCGAATGTTTGGAATGTGACCAACAAGACTTATCTTATGATATATGGGGATCAAGGATGGTATTAATATGCTTGTTATATGAACTCTCTAGTAATAATTTTCACTATAATATGAGAATGGACTACAGTATTTTGGATAAGCCTAAAGGTTGGAACGGTTTATGTTGGACATAAGTTAGTATTGTATTTTTAGAAAAAAAGGACAACCTGCAGAACGGGCAACAACCCGTCACGTTAGACAAGGCTGTGGGAATCGAACCCACAACCGAAGTGCGACATGCCTTTATTTCCTACCACTAGCCTATAGTAAGTCCATGGTAAGTAGAAACTAGTTTTATTTTATTATGCAGGATGATAGATGAAGTATAAGTCCATTTTGGAACCATATATGATTAATCTCACCATAGATGGAATTATGTATATAACATTTTCTAACTTATGTTTGAGATAGATGGAATGACCTATCATTCTATCGCATGATCTGCTAAAACTTCACGAAAGAAAAATTCAACTTCATCTCTTAAAGAGATGAAGTGGAAATTGTTCAAGGCACGAAAAACGGTGAGATTATACCAAAATAAAGTAAGTATTTATTCTAATTCAAATTATCCATCTTTAGCGAAATGATCTTGAAAACCAAAAATGTTGTCCTAGTGCACTTATATCCGATGAATCAGATCATACCCTAGATCATCACAAATTTATGGCTTTGTGATTGTTGGATTTTTCTTATCCATGTTCTCTACCACTCTCCATCAGAACATGATGGTTAGATTTCTCTTCCATATCGATATTTTCACTTATGTCCTCCTATGTGGAAACCCAGTGATTAGTTAATTTGGGTAACCATTACGTTTCATACTATAGTTTTTAAAGTCAAGTTTTGTTATTCCTTTTTACGATGTGGGTTTCTATTAAAGGAAATTTTGAGTAGTAAACCATTTATAACCCCAACGAATTTCGAGGGTGAAATTCATTTTAAGGGGGGTAGAGTGTAACACCCCGATATTTTATGAAAAATATTCTTTTTAATTTCATTAATGTCTTGTGTTGTACGCTAAACCAAAAGGAGCTTGCAAAACACGCATCCCTGACTTGGCTTTCATTACACGCAATCGCGACCTTCCACGATAGCTTGTGTTGTACGCAATACCGAGTTTCGCTAAACAACGATATGTTATATAAACTAGCCGTTATGAATAGTAATACCCACTTTTTGAAATTTTATAAATTTTATCTTTCAAAATGGACTTCATTTTTTGATTCAGAGTATCGAAATTATCCTAGGGTGAAATTTTGGAATTTTTCTGAAAACTTTCAATTTTTGATGAATAGTGAAAACACTGGGTTACTATTTAAAAACCGACTTTTTATTTAAATAATTATTTATTTTATTAAAATTTATTTTAGGTAAAAATTGATACATACTACCTATATACGTTCAAAGTAATTCATTGGAGTCATTTTATTATAATTTTAGATATATAAACAATTTATTGAACTTTTCGCCGTATTTTACCCCCCACCTAGAAGAATTTGCAAATTCACATAAAACTTAATTTTACCTCTTCTGTGAGTGGAATTTCAAAAATTTGAGAGACAAGGTTAATATCAAGGACTAAAATGTTGTTCAATGAGATGAAACTAATTTTTGGTGAATAGTAACTTTTTACTTTTTTTACCACAGTTAAAAGTAAATAGGGTAATTAACGGTAAAATGATATTATTATTACCCTAACACATGTCCTAATTCTATTGGATAAGTGTAATTCGACCAAAAAGACCTTAGGAATAAAATATGACCATTTAGGACCACATGCATCAGATTAGGACATTTATTATTAATTTATTTAAAGAAGGTTTAAAATAGTTAATATCAAAGTTTAATAGGTAAATCATTTTTAATATAGGGTTATACATAAAATAAATTCGACTATAAAAATTAATTAGAAAGATAAAATGATTTCTTACATAATGGTAGTTTATTTATAATTTATAGACATTAAATAATTTAATTTATACATGACACAATGATGAATCAGTAATTATCTTATTAATGGAATATTGACATAATTGATGTTATAAATATCCAAATAAATATAATTTGAGACTTTTTATAAATTAAAATAATTTTCTAGGTTAATATGACATTTTATTATTTATTTAATTAACTTTTTTTGAACGAATCACTCTGTTATTATTTTCACAAAAATCAATTACCAAATAGTGTCAAAATTGACATAAAATAGTTTTTAAAACAAATATTATATTATTAATTGTTATTTTATTCCTAAAAATATAAGGTTCGGATGAATGAAATATATAGGTTTATTTATATTAATAATAAACAACATGGGATTCATTTGGCTTGTTATAGTAAGTTTATTAACCTTATAGTTTTAGAAAACAAGAAGACACGGTAAATGAAATATTATTTAACTTAAAGTTAAATCTAAATGATAAGGTTAAAATAGAAACCTAAACTTGTCTAAATTCTATTGGATGAGATTATTTCGACCAATACCCACCTTATCTTATAAATAACTCAATTTGGTGCTATTAAAAACCGAATATGAATTTATAATAAAATAATATTTTAAGTTATTCCAAAGGTGCCCCTCTTCTTCCTTATAAAAGGGCATCTCCTCCCACTCTTCCTCACACCACTTTGAGCCTTAAAGATTGGACAATATCTACCAATTTCTCTTCTACACTTCCCTAGAAACATCCTAGAGGTTTTGGTCTTCTTAAAAGACCCATCATTGTTCCCTAAGAGGAGGTTTCAAAGAGGCATGTCGAAAGAAGGGGTAATATTCGTTACCGATTATTTCAACTTTATTTCTCCTTCTACTTCGTATTATTTATTTGTTTAATTATTAATTAATAACATAAATATCACTCATATACTAATATGTTATTATAAGTATGAAACAACCCTATTTCACCATCTATCCATCCTACGGAAAACAAAATCACCGCGCGTGCGTATGTATAGAATACCGTGCCCACACCGTGGTGTAATCTATTTTCGACCACCACCTTACTTGGATGGGTATAATGGTTTAAATAAATAACCATATATGATTATTCAAAATTTATATTTATTCTAATATATTATACATACACTTCAATGAAATTCCACGAGCATAGGAATGATATCATCGCTCGTGTGTACGTATGGACTACCGTCTCCACGACGCGATGAGATTCATTCTCCATGTTAACCATTCATGAATGATTATAAAGTATATATAATAAGTAATAATGAAATATATGACATAATAATGATACTGGATTTATGTGTTTATATATGTATGTCATCTACTTAATTTCATTCAATTCAATAAGGAAACGAAAACAGCGTTCATGCGTGCGTACATCCTACCATCTCCATGAACGGTGTATTTTATTCCATTTATTCGATCTATCATATATATATGTATATACTGAATATATAATATATATAAATCATTTTTTATATTCTGGAATTAAGTAAATCAGGATATAAGTAATAATATCGAGAACAACAAGTCCAAACACGTACGAAAAAAAAAACGATTTTACCCAAAACACTACTTTAACATGGAACTCACAAAAGAATGGGTAATATAAAGACATAAGTGAACCATAAATGATATCATAACAATTAATATGATTATGTAATAAGTCAATGAAATTATTTAAATCATTATACAGGAGTTTCAGAAACGTACGAAGAATATCAGACCTAAGGTAAGGGATAACTTTTCCAATCTCATTTTTATCCGAGATTGTTTATTCATAAGTATTCACTGGGGTTATATCTATCATCTATGACCCTATTTTCTAAAAATTCATGTATGAATAAATTACTTTTTACCCATTTTTTACTTTTACTACATGGTATGTAAGGAATCTTTTTACCATATGAGGTACTTTTTGACTTTTCCAACAAAAGTACGAGAAGAATGTTATTTTTAACTTATACAGCGTGAACGGATTTTTACGGTTTCATAACTCCTCATTTTCATGAAGCTTACTCTATAAGATTTTATAACTATTTTCAACAAAATACTTTTATTTTAAAATTTCATGGCATTTTGTGAAAAGAAAATGATTTTGAAGATGAAATGAAATTTTCCTCAAGAATTCATTTCAAATATTTTATCAAAACCATTTTCCATCTAAGATGAAATTATTTCACATGTGTGTGTTTCAAGTTTAATGTCTCTATGATTTACATGGTTTCACTTTTCTTATTATTAAATTATATCCATTTCATTGATATGGATTATGTGATGATGGGATAATGTTTATGAAACCCATTTTATTCGTTGGGTTATTATGAATGATGTATGTTTATTTTGTGGCACAAGTAAGAATGATTTCATTTTGAGATGGGTGGGACCTATATCTCCCTCTAATTCATTGGGTAAAGATTTATATCTCATGAGATAGACATCACTGGATTGGTAAATTAATCTGGTTCAGTGTTATAGGACTGAAATGAGGAGTGAACTCGATTCAGAAAGGGACTTTGTCCACTAAGATGGTATTGGCAGCAAGGCCTTGGCTACTATGGAAATAATAACATATGTTGAATGGTTTACTCAATTACATGTTTTATTCCCATGATATTTTATCAAGATTTATGATCCATTATGATACATGCCTTATGTACTTCAATGATTTATGTCTGTGCTCAAGATTTTGATGTTTAAACATTATGTTCATGTTTTTAATTTCAAATGTATATGATTTGTTTTATTTTATCCATGCTTACCCTTACTGATCATTTGAGCTCACCCTTTATATGTTTTCCTTTCCCCAGGATTTAAAGAAAGGTTTTACGTAAGAAAACCAAAAGGGGAAGATCTTTATGGGAGATGTTGAAGATCTTTCACTACGATTAGAAGATTATATTCCATGTTTCCAAAGACACTAAACTATTACGGTCCTTGTGTGTCTATTTTTGTTATGTACTACGTATTTTGAAAAGTAATGTAATGTCCATGTACATCAAGCTTTGTACCTCTACACCAGTAGTTATGCCCCTCCTGCCTCTTATCAGTATATGGGTGAAAGGTATTTCCTACAATATGGGTCTTAATAAGAGCCATATAAATCATCTCCTGATATATATTATTATAGGATAACATGATGAGAGATATATTATTCTCCCAATAACCATATATTTCATGGAAAATACTCAGAGCATGTACTTTGAAACCTATATAGTTTGTTCTATGTATCCTTTAATCTAGGGGTGAAAGGAAGAAATCAGAATCACCTGTATATCCATAGCTCTCTATAATCCCTTCTAGAACTTCTATGTAAACTGAGAATCCACATCTGATATAATAGTATGAGGGACCCCATGTATTTATCTGAACTCGTGAACATATAATAATCCTAGATCATCAACTAATAATGTTTCATAAATAGGATATAAGTGTCCTACATATTTCAGACAATCCATGACTACCCAAACTACACCACTATCTCACAGAGATCATGATAATACAACTACAAAATCAATAAAAATAACTTTACATTTTCATTTTAAGACTACTAACGGTTTAAACATGCTATTAGGTTGTGTTTTTCTCTTCCTTTACTGAATTAAAAGTTGAACACCTCTGGATAAAACCTGATGTTTGATGTTTCATCCCTAAAAACCAATACTATGCACACATATCTTGATACATCTTGGAGATACCCAGTTCAATTATAGTTGAGATGCATGTGAATCTAGCCTCATCTACTCCCACATTTCATTAGGGAACCAGATACTCATGAGAATATGCATGATGTCTTTATCATCAATAGACCACTCTAGATGCGGGTCATCCCCAAACATTCTCTCTTGTAAGAAACATTCTGCCAAGGTTTGAAATATACATCATCTTAACTATGTCCATATGTGAATAAGTAACTAATATATATGAATTTATAAACTATCCATGATGTTCTTGAACCTCTATATTAATCTCATAAAACATATCCATTAGCATCAACTCTCTATGGTCCTCCTAAACCATCAGTGTGCGATTTCTCATCTTTAGGGACATGAAAATTGAATCTACCTTCATGTAATATAATAAATCTAAAACTCAAAGTAATGTAGGTACTCAACACACAATTGCTGAATATGTTGCAATTAAATCTTTTTAAAAATACATGTGAGTTTCTTGTGGTATGTAAACACAAAAACATTATCTACTGATAAGTAATTCCTCCAAAAAAATAATGAACACAATTTTTTAACAGAGATCATTTATTTGTTAATTCTTCTCTAGAGGCCTCAATTTCATATACCCTTATATAAAGACTCTATATTATTAAATTTGAACTGCTCTAATTCTACTACCATATGCATTGAAATTCATTTGTATATCTTATGTGTGGATTTAGAATAATCAGGATTGATGAATCAACCAATATCCATTTCATCTCCTAAAAGGATTTCTCTTACGATTATAAGCATATAAACTTCACATCATATTTATTCAAGAATGTAAAATGTGCTTATATTCATGGGAAGTCCTATATGAAACACATTTATTAACCATCTATCCATAAGAAAATATGTATTTCAAATTTGTTCTTGAGGTGATTCCAGGTCACTATAGTTCTCACATTCTATGGGTCAACCGAAACACATGACTCTGAAATAATATTAAAAAAGAAGTAATACATATCAATCTAGAAGATAATTTTTTTAGAGTAGCATACAATTGGGGCCCTGTCAATGTATTCAATTGATCTCAAGATATACCGCATGATCACTTTTTGTATGTGAATATAATAAGATGTCATATACCAATTCCACTCAATTTAAATCCAAATAGGGATGGAAATCCCTATTCATCAATTACATGAAGATGGAATATATATTTAGGAGACCAAACTATATAACTATATACTCCAGTAAACTATACAGACTACTGGATGTGATACATGGTATATCTATATTTCAGACATGAACTTGATGATGACATGATCTCAGATCATTTTTTTAGAAAACCCTCACTCCTCAAAGATGGTTGAAGAGATAATATATATGAGTTAAGGTGTACATATTAGTCATAGTAATATGATTTATCTTATAGTAATCAAGACATAGCATAAGGGTTCCATCTTCATTAATGGGAAAATGGACTGGTGTACCCTAGGAAGAGGAATGGCCCATATATAACCTTTGGCCTCAAAATCCCCAAGCTACCACTTGATCTCCTACAACTCAGTAGTTTCCATCCTATAATATTTATTTGATATTGGTGAAGGTTTAGGATCTATCCTGATAGTAAACTATACATCTCTATCAGGAGGTAGTCTAGAGAAGTCATCAAGGAAAACATACCTAAATATATTCACTATTGAAGGGTATTCATTAAAATGTAATCTATGATCATCCCTATATTGGATAGCAATCTTGATTTCATTCCACATACCCCAAGATTCTCTGGTCCAACTCTACATACATAGACATCCCACACACCCTTTGAAAATAATTATTTCCCTCTAGTGATGTAAACGAGACCCTCTGGAAATAAAAATACAAATAGGAATGATAAATCACCAACCGGTCCATCCGAAAAATGAAATTATGGCCCATCATCTCAAGGATGAAATGATACCATATAAAACAATGGTTTTATACCTCAGGGGGTATTTTCTTAAATTGGAGTACACTCAATAATTATATACCCAAAGGTCATTAAAGCATCATAACGCCACAAGAATAATCAACATAAAGCAAATGATTCTCTATAAGAACCACAATGATAAAGTATTAATATTAACCAATATCAAATAGGATTGATTCAAAAGTAGAGGTTACTAGAATACTACATTAATTAATAGATGGATCAACACACTGGTCCTCTAATGTAGGCTTAATGGAAAATATATAGCATGTTCCCCAGCCCTATGTTACACCCTGACTACCCAGAGTAGGTATTCTCTTATAGAAATATATATCTAAATAATGGCTACATCTAGCATTATATCCTCACCTTCCTGTATGTAAAGTAGTACTACAACTACCTTCCTAGAAATTATCTTCTAGTCACACACTAGAAAGTGGCACTAATATGGAACATATTTCTCTTAAAACAGGTTCCAATGACATTCATTAATATTATATATGATGTATTATGTTATGGAATCATCACTCGATTGGGTCTCTAGGACACTAGGGCTTTTAATTCCATGGATTCCCATACTAGTGTAAAACAACATAAATCTCAGAGGGTGTCACCTAGATGCTACTTCTTAAACAAATAGTCTCAAAGATTCTCTTCCAACTGCTAGTCAATCAAATAAAATGTCTATGTTCTAGACCACCTTGGATCACACCATGATCATCCAATATGTATTTCTCGATGATAATGAGGGCCTAGTTGAGTATATTAGGCATATTAGTCAGCCAAAAAAATTTACTTGAGAATGAATATGTTTCTTAAGGAAATCCTTAAATCATCTCTCTTTTATTAGATCATTAGTTGTATAGATATTATCAAAGCAGTAAATATATGTAAAATAAGAAGAGTAGTCTCAAAATTACATAAAACCCTACTTTATGTCCATGAACCCCATGGTAGGATTAGACCTAAAGTTCTATGGGATGAAATAATTATAGAATCTAGAATGAAAATACATCCATGTAACTTACAGATACAGGCACGACCAATCGAGAATATCCCACCAGCATTTGGTGGATCCATGAAGCCTATAAGTAGTAAGTTTCACTCTACCCTTATGAGGTTTCTCAATATAATTTAATATAGAACCAAAAATATTGATCCATAACTCTTTAGACTAGGGCCATCATTCCCTAAAAAATTATTTGGTTGATGCTTTTAAAAATCATACTTAAGGTATCACATAGAAAGGGTAGGTCATAGATCTCCATTAATGGTCTGCATAATCTAATGAAAATCTCCAAGAAATGAGAAATCATCTCCATCATCAAGGATAATAGGAGGTTCTATATGTGAAACTACATGAGGTTTCATTTTTGGCTCATGGATCACCACCATTGGAACATGGCCATCACAATCCTCTTAGAGAATAACTATAGGATGTCTTGGCGGCATTGATATAAAAATTACAAACACATGACTTATATATAAATATATAATGTCATGGGAAATAGACATTGGAATAGAATATGTACCAGGGATTTATATATCACACACAACCCTTCTCCTATTTATAAATCCATTTCTAGGTGATAGAAGCATTTATATAAAACACAAGAGATGCTACCAACTCCCCACTACTGTGGTCGAGTCTAGGTTAAGATCATTATTCAAATTTCAATTTCAATTTAATTAATTTTTTATATAAAAATTATGTTTAAATGGTTGAATTATATGGATTACCATTTCCCATTTATATGGCCTCATAAAACATATAAATTATCTATGGTATCCATTTAATCCCTACCATAACACATTCAAGCCATATAAGGCCAATGTTCTATGGCTCATCATATCAAAAATGACTTTATAAGGTGTCTACTTTAGCATATCCATGAAAAAACTATTTGTTAATTGAAGGAATGGTAAGTATCAATTCTATTTGACAATTCACTGCACAAATCATTTATCAAATACAATATATATCACTAATGGTACACATTGAAAAAGTTGTGTTTTCCTGAAATTATTCCTATATGGCATGGAATAATTCATGTCATTATAATCCTTCGAGGTGAAAAAATTGATGCATGGATGATTATTCCAGGCCATATCGGTCCATGTAAAATTTATAAACCTAAATTATAATTTTAAAAATCACACATCATGTGTGTCACCCAATGGTCGAAAAAAATCAACTGTATTAAGAAAAATATAGAACAACATGTCCTATTATACATAATTTGAAATTTCCTAATATGTGGGTTAACTACTATCAAGAATAGATCATTACCAAATCACAACACCTTCCTAATATATTATCTTATTATAATGTCCCATTATTTTCATACACAGATATTACATCATATTTCCAAAACATTTCATACATTACATAAAAACATGCCTAATGAATTTATAATTTTAGTTCCTTTGGAAACATAGAACACAAACTTCTAGTCGGGCGAAAGACCATTCATTTTTCCCAAAAATATATTCCCCTTTTGTACCCCAACCTATAACCTTTATTTATAATTATGGTAAAATAAATCTTAAAAAAATATGATCTCAAATACTCATTAAGGGTATGTAAGGAATGATATGTAAGCATAATAAAAAAAATAAGGGTAAAAGAAAATGTTATTAACAGTATAAAATCATACCATGCATATCAGAAATCATAAGCATTAGATATGAAATAAATAATGGATGTTTATAACACATGAATCATAATGTAATTGAAAAAAATAATCATTGAGATCATAACTTTGACATAAGAGAAGAAATTTCCAGATACACATAAAATTTTCACTTTTTGAACAAGTATAAATAGTAAAAAATTCACTCATTAAATTAATGACATGAAATCAGGACCTTCCATAAACATATGGACATCATAAGTAGGTGTGTACTAATAATTATAGAAATTAGAACCCTATCCATGAACATAATTATTAACATGAAATCAGTTTCACACATTACATATATAAACCATGAGTTATGAATCTTTACCCAATTAACATAGGGGGGATATATATGTTCAACCCATTAAATAATAAAAACCATATATATATGTACTAAAAGACTATGAAATAATTCATCATATTTCAACCCATAGAATAAAATGGACTTCATAAACATCATTCAGTAATAATATAACCCATGAAAAAATTGGTTTCATAAATATCATTCCATCATTAACATAAACCATTCATATAAAGAATAAGAATAATAGAATTGAATCATTATCTGGTATAAAATTAGTAACCTAAAATATCATTTCCTTAGATGTAAAATAATATTGAAATATCACTTGAAATAATTCTTGAGGAAGGTATCTTTTTCGATTTGAAAATACTTTTTCAACCATAAAATGTATAGAAAACACATTTTATTGAAAATAACCATTAAAATGTATAAAAGGATCTTTTAACACTATTTTAAATATATTTGAAATACTTTCCCCTTAAAAATAAAAAAATATCATCTACAACATTGTTTATTTATTTTTTGAAAAATATATTTTAAGGATAAAAAATTTCTGATCGAAGAGATAATAACATTACTTGAAGAGAACAATAACATGAAAAGAAGAAAATTCCTGAATTTTTTTTAATAGGGAATATTATACAAATCTTAAGAAATATATGTTTAAAACATAACATGTTTCTCAAAGAAGGAATATTGAGACAAAATTACTTTACTGATTTGGTACCTTTTGAACTATAACCCTATGAAATAATAACATCACTTTAGAATTTGAATATCATTAAATAATGAAACATAATGAGATAACCTATCATAGGATAGTATATAAACACCAAATAATAAGTGATTGGTGAATATTATATTAATCTCACATAAATAAGAGTGAGATAAAATTCCATTACCCTAGTTCTGGTTTCCTTTTAATGTATCCAAACATTTTCTTCCTTTGTGAACCTCCTTTCGATATCCTCTTAGGGACACTAATTTGGTCTTTTGAGAATACCAGCACTTCTAGAAGGTGTATATGGAATTTTTTAAGTGAAATTTCTAGGGTTTTTTTTAAACTAGAAGGATCAATGTCTTGTGATGATGTGAGGGATTAGGAACCCTTTTATAATTGAGGTGTGTGAACGTTTGGAATTTCAAAATAAATTAATTTATAAAAACATTCAAATTCAACCAAAATAACTAATTTTTTTAATTTATTATAATATAATATTAGATTAAATTGTAAAATATTGAACAAATAGATTTTAAAAATGATTAGGTATTATTTAATCCTTATCATGTTGATGAACTCTTAATTAACATATTTTTATTTTAACTATGCTAACAAATTATTTAATGTTAATATGAAGTAATTTTTATATATCAAGTGTAAATTGGATAATAAATGGAAAATATATTATATTTTAGACCATATATCCTCCCCTTGTCTTTATTTAAATTTTTAATATTTTTTTAATAATTTAATAAAATATAACATATATAAAATATCATTCGTGTTAATTTTGAAAATATTCATTATTTATCTATGTAATAATATCATGGCAACGTGATATCTTAGAACCAAAAATATTAACTGATCCCAAACATGTTAAATTCATCCATAAAATTTTTGGATGTCATTAATTATATCATATGATATTTATTTTCATATTTTTAGTATCATTTAAGTGGTATTTCAATTAATTGAAGTTTTGTTCCATCATTGTTCAATAAGCCATTAATGTAATTATTTATCTCCTAAAAATTGAAAATAAATTACCTTGATAAATAAAAATATGTTTTCATTAAATTTAGTATTTATAGTCGAATTCATATTCTTTATAACCCTACATTAAAAATAGAATAGTTGTCGACAATATCAGTATGACATCATTAATATTTCATTAAATAAAATATAATAAATGTCTTAATCTCATTAACATGTAACAAAAGAATCTAATTTTGGCCTATGGATTCTTTTTTTATAAAATCACTCATTAAATGATATTATTACATGTTTTAGGATAATTATAAATTATTTATAATATTATTTTTTACATTTAATTACCAGATTTACCTTTTAATATTATAATAAATAATCTCTAAAATTACTATTAATAATGAGAGATAAATAAAATAAGGACATTTACCAAATTTGGACTCTATGATTCCAAATATGATATACATTTTTAAAAATCCAAAACATAGAAGCTATTGTAATTATTTTAAAATTACTCTTGTTGACGGGGTGAGAAATGTGTGATTTAAATCAAAACATTCAAAAGATTGAAATGCTTATATATATTGTGATGACCCAGAATCTCTTGGTCCTTTCCTTTTCCAAAAATCCGGATCCTAAAGGGGTAGCGTCTTGGCGCGACCGATCGGTGAGACCGATTGGCGCAACCGATCGGCGCGACCGATCGGGGAGACCGATCAGCACGACCGATCGGTGAGACTGATCGGTGAGACTAAAAGGCATGACTGATCGGCGTCACCCGGCTTTGTCGGGGTTTTTCCAGTGACATGTGCAAATTTAGTTTTAAACCCTTCTTTGACCCCGTTTAAGCTTTTTTTAAATCCTGGTAGAACCCATAAATGTTATAATTAAATATTTAATAAATTAACCTGATGTGTGCATCTGTTTAAACCACCCAACCCCTTTAATAATGTGTGGGGCCGCGTGGTCAACCCACGACCCCCGCTCCTTACGCAGTTTGATGTTCTTATCTCAACCGTCTGCGACTCTTATAAACTAAGGGTTAGCCGTGGTTTCTTCTTTTCTCGATCACCCTCTGCTAAGAGTACCCTTCCTCCAGATGAGCAGCTTTTCATTCAGACAAGCCACATCGCTATGCGTGATGTTCCACGCCCAAACTAAGCGTTGATAGACGAGGCGATTTTCATTCGGGCGAACCGCATCTCTATCCGTGAAGTTTTTCCCCTGGCCTTAGCGTCGATCAGTGATCAAACACGTAGAGAATTTCTTCGTCTCTCGCTTTTGTGTATCATGTGTGTGGGGGGGGGGGGCGCTTTTAGTTCTGTATAATTAGTTAAACTAGACCTAAATAAATATAATGAACTGATTATATGAAGAAAGAAGGGGGGCTATGATCGTTGATGCTGTTTTATGTTATGATCATCTTTCTGAATTGTGCGGGCTTACGCCTACTGAAAATCATGGTCATTGGTGGTCTTTCTCTATGCACTAATGAACCCCTGGAGATGTTTTAAATTACTTGTTTGTGGTTGTGAACTCCTGCTGTGAAAAGGGCAATTGGTTAATCACGTACACCTGGCTAAATAAATTGAAAGCACCAGGATCAACCCTTCTGTGATAACCCCTGGTTAAAGCACACGAAATTGAAAGCATGGAGTGTGTTAAATCTTATAAATATGAAAATACCAGCATGGCCCTGCTTTGTGTTGGTGGTAGTGGTTTGGTTATTATTCTTTTATGGGCCGATTGCTGGAGATGTGGGAGGGGATGGGATCCCCTGTTGATATGGATTCAGTGGTTGTGTGTTTTAAGACCGGGTGTTTACCTTGTTTATATCATGAATTGGGGTGGGATCCTCTGTTGATGAGAAACCATTTTGTTGGACACGAGGTAGTGTCTCGAGGGTTTCTTTGGTTCTAGTACTTCGAGGGATCTCACTTATCCCCTTGTTGTTGTAACATTACAAGAGAACCGGGTGTGAATGTTTAAATTGACTTTTGGATGGATTCTTTCCTTGGTTATGCTTATGGTGTTAGTTGCCCAAGTAGGTGCATGAACTTATTTAAACATTATTACTAAACATGAAAACAAGAATGGGACAAACAAGTTTTGTTGGCGAGAGTCGTGACTTGGACTTGAGTGCTGTTGTGATCTGTAGGTTGTCTGAAGAAAAACCTAACTTTGGGGGAGTGCTTGTTACCTATGTATATTCTTTTAGTTTTGTGTTTCTTATTTGCGCCACACCCATGTTGAGCACTTAGTGTCAAACACCCCCATTTCATGGGGGAGGGTGTTTTTCCCAACACTATTCTTAGTGGCTGGTTATTAGCTCCTTTTCTACTCCCTTTCCCGGATAGCCCAAGTACCTTCGGGTAGGCTGTGATGGCCTGAGCTCCATTATTAGCCCAAGAATCTTCGGGCAGGGTAGTGTGGTGGCTGGCCCAGGTGTGTGCGGGCAAGTGGTTTCCCAAGTGTCTTCGGGATGAGGCCCAGGTGTCTTCGGGCGTGGCAGTGGATCTTCTAGCCCAGGTGTCTTTGAGCCTGGTGGTGGTTGTTCTGGCCTAGGTGTTTGCTGGCATGGTACGTGTGACAGTTGTGTCCTAGGTGTTTACGGGCGGGATTCGGCAGTGGGACTGCGTGCGGTTTTGGCCCAGGTGTGTGCTGGCGGGTGTGGCAGTGGGACTACGGTGAGAATGACGGGATTGGTTCGATGCGTAGGATGTCTCAATAACCAGTGGGAAAGTGGCGTGGGGTACCCAAACATCGATGTTCTCTTATTATATATATTACTTGGTTCGTGTTACTTGGTGAGTGTAGCTGGTGAGTGGGATGGGTGAACTTCTTCATAGTAATGGTTTTCTGCTTCTCATAGGACTTTAGTACATTCCTCCACTTGTGCACAAGAGTCTTTGGTTTCCCCTAATAAGTGTACTTGTATGCTCACTCTATTTATATAAAACTACATTCAGGTTTCCAGGAGGACTTCGGGGATCGCGTAGGACTATACTAGCTCGGATATTTGTGGCAGTCGTAGTTGCTGTTTTCTTTCTTTGGTACGTAACCTTGTAGTCACTTTTGTACCCTGTGGCTTTTACTTTTGGAACATGCATGTGGGAATGGTTTACTTTTGGCTTTACTTTTCTTTTACTCTTGGTGTTGTTGGGTTTCATCATCTTATCTCCTGATCCTATAAAAAAAAGGGTAATGCCTTCCACTTGTGTGTAATTTTCCATACCCTTGGTGCTAGTCGCCACTCTGGGACCTATAGAAGGCGGGTTTCGGGGGTCATTATCTCTCCTTCAACTTAAAGAAGGAAGGGCTTGGAAACATGCTGACCCTTCCCTCCTATTGGTGAAGGCGGGTCGTGATAGAATGGTATTAGAGCTAGGGTGGAGTTTGGAGTTAGGCACAGTGAGAATTGTTTGGGATGGTAAGGAAACAGTGTTGGGTGACCTTGGTGCATGAATTAGGCCAGGGAAGACCAACTAGACAATTGGATTTTAGGGCCCCCCGTGATCCAATGCAAGGACTCTGGACCTACTGAATGACCAAGTGAGGCCACGCTGATTGTAGGGTAGAGACCCTAGGAATGGTACATGCATCATAATGACTTGTGTTCTCATGTTTCTGGGATGTCTTGGGAATTAAGAATAAATGAAAAGTTTAATAAATTTTAAGAACAATATTCTGCACTACATGGGATTAGGAATTCCTTGTTTACCTTGAATCTATGGCACCTAGAAGGTGACCACGTGTGGTATAGGCAATCGAGGACCTGGAGACTACTTTGGCTGATCGATAGTGATCTGATCGAGAGGAAGAGGACGACCAGTGGCAGAAGACTCTTCGGTCCTTCCAGTGACAGACCCTCAAGAAGTACGAGGGAAACACCTCTGACATGAAGATGGAAGGCTGGCTAGAGGAGCTCGTGATAGCGTTCGGCCTGATTCGGGCCCCGACTGAGTACTGGGTTCCTCTATCCATCAACCATATGTGGGGAGTGGCGCGTCAGTGGTGGATGCTTTACCTAGGGGAGAGGAGAGAGGAGGAGGTTCCATGGGCTAATTTCGAGAAGGAGTTCCGTGCAGAATTCCTCTCCTTGACGATGTAGGCGGAAAAGAGATAGGAGCTACTCTCCCTCCAATAGGGGAGTATGTTAGTGAGGGAGTTAGGAATCAAGTTCAAAGACCTACTATGTTTTTCTCCAGACCTCATTCCTGACGAGGAGTCTCGGGCAAGACGTCTAGAGGAGGCGCTCCGACCCTCCCTCCAGTATGCTGTTACCCCCTTTACCCTGCCGACGTACATGGAGGTCAAGAAGAAGGCTGAAGTGGTGGAGAGGATGCATGCTCTAGGAGGTGTGTCACGAGAGGGGATCTAGCTGGGACCGTCGAAGGGGAAGGTTGTCAAAACCAGGCCTCCAGTGTTAGGACCCTCCAGGTTCCGACCCGTAGGGAGTAGGCTGCAGTAGTTCCAGTTTCTATTCCCCGGTCCTCGCCCTTTTCCTTCAGGCCCGGGACCGCGATGCTTCGTCTGTGGGAGCCATGGACATCTCCGGAGACAGTGCCCGGACCGGGTACAATACGGCGGTGGTAGACAACTTTAGCACCCGCCCCAGTAGTAGCTTCCACCCATGCCTTTCTAGTAGCAGCAGCAGGGACAGCGATCTCCCGCTCCTCCGAGGACAAAAGTAGGAGGAAGGGGCCGACCTCAGGGCGCTCCTCAGGGACCTCGACCAGGGCGTGGTCAGGGAGGTGGCCGATAGCCAAGGGGCAGAGGATCCAGGTGTGGACAGCTACACGCCACGGAGGTAGTAGTTCCAGCAGGGCCATAGGTTGTTCGAGGTACGATCAGTTTATTTAGAACTCTTACTTAGGCCTTGTTCGATACCAGAGCTTCGCACTCCTTTGTTGCACCCAGTCTAGCGTGTGACTTTTACCTAGGTTCCAAGAGACTTCCAGTGCCCCTAGTGTTGAACACACCAGTCGGAGGTCAGACCGACTTGTTGTTTTTTTTTGGGGATGCATACTTATGATAGGGCCACATCAGTTGGTTAGGGATCTTATTATGATACAGATACAGTCATACGATGTCATCCTAGGCATCGATTGGCTATTTTCTGTGTGTGCCGTCATCGACTGTTTCCAAGGAATGGTTGTGTTCTCGGACTTGGGTTTTCGGCGTGTTACCTTCACCGGTGAGTGGAGTAGTCAGAAGGGCAGTAGGCGAGAGGAACCCCTCCTCTCCTTGTTGGTCGAGCTGTTAGTGGAATCAGTAGATGATGAGATGGTGGAGGTGCCAGAGGTTGTTTGTGAGTTTATGGAAGTCTTTCCTGAGGAGGTAACGACTCTACCGCCTCGATAGGGTATCGAGTTCAGGATATACCTACAGCCCGATGCTCGTCCGATCTCAATGGCTCCTTACCGAATGGAACCTTCAGAGCTATGAGAGTTACAGATCCAGATTGATGAACTAATGAAGAGGGGTTATGTTCGGCCGATTGCGTCACCGTGGGGTGATCCAGTATTGTTTGAAAAGAAGGAATATGGTGGTCTCAGGTTATGCATATACTATAGGAGGCCGCATAAGGTGACCATTAAGAATCTCTACCCTCTTCCATGGATAGAAAATCTTCTCGACCAGCCGAAAGGGGCAGGATGGTTCTCGAAGATCGACCTTCGGTCTGGGTACCACCAGTTGAGAGTGAAGGAGGGCGACATCCCAAATATGGAATTCAGGTTCAGATATGGAAACTTCGAGTACGTAGTCATTCCCTTTGATGTTATGAACTCCCTAGCTGTGTTCATGGGGCTTATGAACTCCATCATCGGGGAGTACCTAGATCGGTTCGTAGTTGTGTCCATCGACGACATCCTGGTATACTCAAGATCAGAGGATGACTATGCAGAGAACCTGAGGATGGTTCTGGAGGTCCTCCGACATCATTAGCTCTATGGGAAGTTGTCGAAATTCAAGTTCTGGACATGATAAGTGCACTTCCTCAGGCACGTGGTGTCCGAGCAGGGGGTAGAGGTGGACCCATCAATGGTTGAGGTAGTTCTTTCTTGGGCAGCACCCAAGAATGTGGCAGAGGTTTGTGGCTTCCTCGGGCTGGTGGGTTACTATCGGAGGTTCATACCCAACTTCTCCCGAGTTACAACCCCTTTGACAGCCCTGACCAAGAAAGATCAGGTTTTCGTGTGGAGTGAGCACAACGAGTCAGCCTTCAACTTTCTGAAGGAGAAGTTGGTCCGTGCCCCAGTGTTGAGATTTCCAGAAGAAGGGGCGGCGTATGAGGTGTTCTGCGATGCTTTAGGATAGGGCCTGGGATGTTTGTTGATGCAACAACAAAGGGTGATCTCTTATGGTTCCAGGCATCTCTGCCTTCATGAGCGTAATTACGCCACCCACAACCTAGAGCTTGCAGTGGTTGTTTTTGCGCTAAAGTCATGGCGGCACAACCTCACTGGAGAACGCTTTGTGGTCTTCACAGATCACAAAATCTTGAGGTATATCTTCTCCCAGAGGGACCTAAGCTTGCAACATCATAGATGGGTGGAGTTCCTCCAGGATTACGAATTCCAGATCTCTTATAATGAGGGAAAGGGAAATGTAGTGGATGATTCCTTGAGCAGGAGGACACAGAAGGATTCGGTCCGAGAGTCGGCGGACGCCTGGAAGGCGATGGAGGAGTTGGCTGCCTTACACCTGAATGCGAGGATGGATGGTGGTAGAGGTTGCCTATATCAGATGGCAGTGCAGTCGTCTCTGTTGCAGAAAGTGGAGGAGTCTCAGTGGGGAGACCCAGAGTGGGAAGTGATGTGTGACCGAGTTGACCAGGGCAATGCTCCGGAAGGATGGACAGAGGATGGTCCAAACCGGATGCTTTTCCAGGGAAGGTTGTTTGTTCTAGGAGCGGTAAGGTTCTCAGTGAGTTCCACAACTCACCCCTGGAGGTACACCCAGGAGTTTCCAAGATGTACCAGGGATTGAAGAGACAGTTTTGGTGGCCCAGAGTGAAGCGAGCAGTGGAAGAGTTTGTGGCCAAGTGCTTATTGCGTCAGCAAGTGAATACTGAACACCGAGTTCCTGGTGGCCTAATGCAGTCTCTAGATGTCCCTGAGTGGAAGTGGGACAACATATCGATTGATTTTGTCACGGGACTTCCCATGGTCCAAGGGGCATCTGACGCCATCTGGGTGGTAGTGGACCGGTTGACGAAATCATCCCACTTTCTAGCGATCAGGGAGTCGAGTACTGTGGATGCTTTGGCACGAATGTACATGGATGAGGTAGTGCGGTTGCATGGAGTTCTGAGGTCTATAGTCTTGGATAGGTATGCACGGTTTACCTCGCGGGTTTGGAAAGGATTGTATTATGATTTTGTCACACAGTTATGCCTTAGCACTGCTTTCCATCCCCAGACAGATGGACAAACAGAGCGCACCATCTGGACCTTGGAGGATATGATGCTGGCATGTGTTCTGGACATAGGATGATCATGGGTGAGACACTTTCCCATGGTAGAGTTCACCTAAAATAATAGCTATCACTCTACCATCGGTATGGCCCCATTTGAAGCCTTGTACGGGAGGACATGTCGTTCACCTGTGTGTTGGGCCGAAGTAGGAGAGGCAGGCATCCTTGGCCCGGAGGTGGTGCAGAGCACGACAGAGAAGGTTTAGCTCATACGGGAGAGGATGAAGGCGGCCCAGGACCGACAGAAGTCATATGCTAATACCAGTAGGAGGCCCTTGGAATTTTAGGTTGGAGACCATGTGTTCTTAAGGGTCTCCCCTCGGCGCGGACAACGGAGGTTCGACCAGGGAAGTAAGATTTCTCCTAGGTTCATAGGGACCTTCAAAGTGTTACAGCGAGTCAGTGAAGTGGCCTATCAGCTAGCGTTACCACCGCCGGTACTGAGGATACATGATGTCTTCCACGTGTCCCAGCTCCGTCGGTATCTACACGATGATTCACACGTCCTAGGCTGGGGAGATCTGGACATCGAGGACGACGTGACTTTTGTGGAGAGACCAGTGATGATTGGGGATTGCAAAGAAAAGGTTCTTTGTGGGCGAACCATTCCCTTGTTTCATGTGTTGTGAATACATGGTAGGCTCTAGGAGAGTACGTGGGAGAGGGAAGCATAGATGCATGCCCAGTACCAAGAGTTGTTTTGAGTTTTGTTCTACTTTTATAGATGTTTTGGTAGGACATTTTACCTTGTTGGCTATGAAATGCTAGTTTTTTTCCTATGAATGTGTGTGAAATGTCTTAGCTATGAGGGAGGAGAGAACCCGACCCCTAATAAAGATGCATTAAGGTGGATGCAATTAAACCCGTGCGGGCGAGTTAGTGCCGCCCAAAGCGGATAATATCTTGACATGGGGAAGGAGACTCCCCAACCCCCACATTCTTGGGAAGTTTGACATGATTTGTTGCTTGTTTCGTGATAGGAAAGTGTTATTAGTTAACAATGAGGTTCACTCTTGAGAGGTATCTTTCGAGGTAGTTGTTCGGACCTGCTCTTTCCTTCTAGGTTGTTTAAATTCTCAAGGGCGATAATAGTTTGAGTGGTATCTGATGTGATGACCCAGAATCTCTTGGTCCTTTCCTTTGCCAAAAATCTGGATCCTAAATTGGTAGTGTCTCGGCGTGACCGATCGGGGAGACCGATCAGTGAGACCGATTGGTGCGACCGATCGGCGCGACCGCTCGGTGAGATCGACCGGCGCGACCGATCGATGAGACCGATCGACACGAGAGATCGGTGTGACCGATTGGTGAAGCCGATCGGTGCGACCGATCGGTGCAACCGATCGGTGAGACCAATCGGCGTCACCCAGCTTTGTCGGGGTTTTTCCAGTGACGTGCACAAATTAAGTTTTAAACCCTTCTTTGACCTCGTTTAAGCTTGTTTTAAAGCCCGGTAGCGCCCATAAATGTTATAATTAAATATTTAATAAATTAACCTAGTGTGTGTGTCAGTTTAAACCAACCGAACCCTTTAATAACGTGTGGGGCCACGTGGTCAACCCACGACCCCTGCTCCTTACGCGGTTTGGCGTTCCTATCTCAACTGTCTGTGGCTCTTATAAACTAAGGGTTAGCCGTGGTTTCTTGTTTTCTCGATCACCCTGTGCTAAGAGTACCCTTCGTCTAGATGAGCAGCTTTTCGTTCAGATGAGTCGCATCGCTATGCATGAAGTTCCGCGCCCGACCTAAGCGTTGATAGATGAGGCAATTTTCTTTCAAGCGAACTGCATCGCTATCTGTGAAGTTCCACCCCCAACATTAGCGTCGATCGTTGATCAAACAAGTAGGGAATTTCTTCGTCTCTCGCTTTTGTGTATCATGTGGGGTGGTCGTGCTTTTGGTTCTGTAGAATTGGTTAAACCGGACCTAAATAATGATAATGAACTAATTATATGAAGAAAGAAGGGGGGGGGGGGTTGTGATCGTTGAGGTTGTTTTATGTTATGATCATATTTCTTAACTGTGTGGGCTTACGCCTACTGAAAATCATGGCCGTTGGTGGTATTTCTCTATGAACTAATGAACCCCTGGGATGTTTTAAATGACTTGTTTGTGGTTGTGAACTCTTGCAGTGAAAAGGGCAATTGGTTAATGACGTACAACTGGCTAAATGAATTGAAAGCACCAGGATCAACCCTTCTGTGATAACCCCCGATTAAAGCACACGAAATTGAAATCACGGAGTGTGTTAAATCTTATAAATCTGAAAATACCAGCATGGACCTTCTTTGTGTTGGTGGTAGTGGTTTGGTTGTTTTTCTTTTATGGGCCGATTGCTGGAGATGTGGGAGGGGATGGGATCCCTTATTGACATGGATTCAGTGGTTGTGAGTTTTAAGACCGGGTGGTTACCTTGTTTATATCACGAATTGGGGTGGGATCCTCTATTGATGAGAAACCATTTTGGGGGGCACGAGGTAGTCTACTGAGGGTTTCTTTGGTTCTTGTACTTCGATTGATATCACTTATCCCCTTGTTGTTGTAACATTACAAGAGAACCGGTTGTGAATGTTTAAATTGACATTTGGATGGATTCTTTCCTTGGTTATGATTATGGTGTTAGTTGCTCAAGTAGGTGCATGAAATTATTTAAACATTATTACTGAACATGAAAACAAGAATGGGACAAACGAGTTTTGTTGGCGAGAGCTGTGACTCGGACTTCAGTGTTGGTGTGATCTATAGGATGTCTGAAGAAAAACAAAACATTGGGTGAATTCTTGTTACTTATGTATATACTTATAGTGTTGTGTTTCTTATTCGCACCCTACCCATGTTGAGCACTTTGTGTCGAACACCCCCATTTCATGGGGGAGGGTGTTTTTTCCAACACTATTCATAGTGGCTGGTTATTAGCTCCTTTTCTGCTCCCTTTCCCAGATATCCCAAGTACCTTCGGGCAGCCTATGATGGATGGGGTCCATTATTAGCCCAGGAATCTTCGGGCAGGGTAGTGTGGTGTCTGGCCCATGTGTGTGTGGGCAGGTGGTTTCCCAAGTGTCTTCGAGATGAGACCCATGTGTCTTCGGGCGTGGTAGTGGATCTTCTAGCCCCGGTGTCTTCGGGCGTGGTGGTGGTTGTTCTTGCCTAGGTGTTTGCGGGCATGTTGTGGACCAGGTGTGTGCAGGTGGGTGTGGCAGTGGGACTGTGGTGAGAATGGCGGGATTGGTTCGATGCGTAGGATGTCTCAATAACCAGTGGGAAAGTGGCGTGGGGTACCCAAACATCGATGTGCTTTTATTATATATATTACATGGTTTGCGTTACTTGGTGAGTGTAGCCCGTGAGTGGGATGGGTGAACTCTTTCATAGTAATGGTTGTCTGCTTATCACGAGACTTTATTACTTTCCCCACTTGTGCACTAGTGTCTTTGGTTTCCCCTACTGAGTGTACTTGTATGCTCACCCTATGTATATAAAACTACTTTCAGGTTTCCTAGAGGACTTTGGCGATCACGCACGGCCGTACTAGCTCGGATATTTGGGGCAGTCGCAGTTGTTGTTTTCTTTCTTTGGTACTTACCCTTGTAGTCACTTTTGTACCCTGTAGATTTTACTTTTGGAACATGCATGTGGGAATGGTTTACTTTTGTCTTTACTTTTCTTTTACTCTTGGGGTTGTTGGGTTTCATCATCTTATATTCTGATCATATAAAAAAAAGGGTAATGCCTTCCACTTGTGTGTAATTTTCCATACCATTGGTGCTAGTCGCCACTCTGGGACCTATAGAAGGCAGGTTTCGGGGGTCATTATCTCTCCTTCAACTTAAAGAAGGAAGGGATTGGCAACATGCTGACCCTTCCCTCCTTTTGGTGAAGGCAGGCCGTAACATATATATATATATATTAATTGTAAAATTAATTCCAATGAAAAATATTAGATTATATAAATAAAATTTTATCTACTTATAATTTAAATAAAATTCTAAATATAATTTTACACTATAAATTATTTTGATGAAAATAGATGTATTCAAATAATTTTTTTATTTTTTTATTATTCATCAAAACATTAAACTTATCAGAGAGTACCAAAAGTAAAACCAAAGAAATATTTTATAATACATATTAAAAGAATATTTTTAGTTTCTCAAATAGAATATATAAAGATATTAAAAAATTGAATTGAGATGGGTTCTCTATAAAAAGACGATAAAATTGCACCTTTGAAAAATATAGGTTTTCATGCATAATATTATGTTTATTCATATCTTATGCCAATAAAATCAATCAGGTAAATATGAAAAATATTTTATTGAATATTTAATATATATATATATCATTAATATCATTCATTAAATGTAATGAATATAATTTTTTAATACAAAATGACATTTGGAAAATAAAATTAAAACTATTTCCATTATAATCAATAGGTGTATGTTTTCATTTATAACTAACTAGTAACCAAATATTTCATATTATAAAACATATATTTTCATAATATAGTAATTAATATTTATAAATATGAATTTTATGGCTCTGTTATATCTTTTTATATTAAATAATAATATTTTAATAATATAACATTTTTTGATAAAACTCGGTATTGCATGTAATGAAAACAATCAAAAGGACTCAGTGTTGTGTAACACAAGCCAATAATAGTGTATCATATAAAAAAAGGAAAACATATTTTTTTCATAAGAAAATATATATTCATTATTGTGCGAAATTAAAAATATCAAAAAGATTAAATAAATTCAAAAAATATATATTTCACAAAATCTCAGTTTTTTACCTTCAACCCCTAATGAAATTAATTTTAAACATAAAATTATTCGAGTTATCATAGGTTTAATTCATGAATGTTCCTTTCATAGAAACCCAAATCATAAAATTTAATACTAAAAAATCCTTTGAAAATGGAAAATTTGGAAAATAATGATTTCCCAAATTAAATCATAACATGTTTTCTACATAGGAGAACAAAATTGATGATTTGGGGGAATGGATGAATAATGTGAATAATTATAGAATTATAGTTCATTCAATGTTTCCTTATAACAAACAAATGGTTATAAAAATTTATCAAATATGAATAAATCTATCTATGGAAAGATGATACTTTAATATCACAACCTT
Source organism: Viscum album (assembly GCA_963277665.1). Classification (NCBI taxonomy): domain Eukaryota; kingdom Viridiplantae; phylum Streptophyta; class Magnoliopsida; order Santalales; family Viscaceae; genus Viscum; species Viscum album. The sequence continues at coordinate 594,724,205 of OY728135.1, read as the reverse complement.
CATCCTACTTTTAAATTAATCTTCGAATTAATGGGTTACCCTAAAATCCTTCCAAAAGTTAGAAATCCAAATGTCTACAAAGTATTTTTCTAAACAAGGTTAACATTTATTGACCATATACCATAATGCATCCTTTATTTATCACATTCTAATTTTTTTAATACTATCATCAGGTATTCCCTACAAACATGTTAATAACCAAAATTACGATAAACCCATATTTTAAACATTCATGCTTTAAAAAATTAACTATTTTCAAAAATTCTATTAACTTAATCTATGATATCATAAAACATCTTTTCATATTATCAGTACCTCAGTCAAATGTACTACAACCTTAAATTTATGAGAAAAAAACTCTATATTTTAATATCCAAACACCATACACAAATTAAGGGTTATCCTTCCCTTCCAATATCCCCTTACCACCACATTCAATTTTCTTAGTTACCAATAGAATTCAGAATGTGCTCATAAGTCCTTATAGAAAAAATATAATGGAACAATATGTAGATGTTTAATTTTCACATGATAAAATTAAATTAATTCTATAATATTATTCTTGAATTATATTATATGAAAATTTTAATCATTAAACTGCTTTGTTATCATACTCTACGTATCCAATAACGATCACATGAGATTTTCCTTTTTCATTGCCATTATGAGTATTTTGTGGATTTTATTATATATTAACACTTGGATTGGGGAATTGATTTTCATAGTGCCCATTTTCGATGAAATTGAAACATTGACTTGTGTGAGGTTCCCTCTTGGGACTATTCATTCTATTCTCATTACATCAGTATTAAAATGACTGATTAAGATGGTTTACAATCATTAAAAATTTATCAGTCCCCTTTTTAATATTTCCTGAATGTTTCTTTCGACACATTGAACATAAATTAGATCTAATATTATTCTCTCTATAGTTCTAATATTTTCCATTTAATTCTATTATTATTTTAGTATCATAATCATAATATATATGGTACATATCATTATCCCTTTTTTTATATAGAATATGTGCATATTACATACTGAACATTAATTCCATGAACTCATCTGAATCCATGTTATCAGTTTTATCATAATGCCTTGTATTATTGACAAATTTCCACTACAGATTCATGACACCTTCCAATCGATAAGTACGCAATGTAACTATTTCACATTATGAATAATAAATAATGAAAATATATTTTCAATGGTATAAATCAAATACTATGAAACTATTTGATAATTTTTTTTACTAAAACAAGGTTGAAATTTATTTTTCAATGATTCCCAAAAATGTTGTTCCATCATTTTTTTTCATTTGGATGCCCTGTTGGATTCATGGATTGATAAGTTTGTGAGGTCATAGAAACAAGATTATGAATTCTAGATGACATAACATTCAGTTTCTAATGCGGAAAGTCGTTTCATTACACATAGAATTCAGAATTTATGTGGTTTTTTTGGGTTCCATACATTCACTAAAAACCAAAATCATAGTGTGAGAGACACTTGTCATAGAAAAAATAAATAATCATGAAAAAAGACTTCTTTGATTTATAAATTAGAAAAAATTACATTGAAACCACAGCCTTATCCATAAGGACAATGCTAATCATATCCTTATAAAAATCCATAGGGATCTCACTAAGTTATTTTCATCCTAGTTTATGATGGTTGAAAAACCCTTATCTTTGATACCAACTATAATGACCCATTATTTGCCTATATGGATATCACATCAATTTTAGGGATATTTCTTACATTACAAAAAGCATTCTAAAATACTATATTTGTATAGTACCATTGGAAACATTCAACACAAACATATATTATATAGTAAGATATTCAATGATTCCCATAAAGGGCATCCACTTTAGTACCCCTACCTAAAACATTACTTTATACCCCGGGGAAAATAAAATGTAAAACAGTTTCACATAGATGCTTAGTAAGGGTTTGTAAGGGATATATGTAAGAATAATAATGAACATAAGGGTTTGAGGACATGATCATAACATTATAAAAGCATACCCTACAAATCAAATATCTTATACATGAGTAATTTCATAAATAATAGATTTTCATAAGACTTGAATCATAAGGGGATCAAAGAACATAATCAATGAAATCATAACTTCAACATAAGATATGAAATTTCAGAATAAATATAAAATTTTTATTTATTAAATATTTATAAATAGTAACAGGTTCACTCATTGAGAAATGGAAATAAAATAATGACCTTTTATAAACACATGGACAATAAAACCATGTCCACATATAAAATTATGTGCATGAAAACCAGGTATATGCAATCAATTTTTAACATGAAATCAGGTTCATCCATATCATATATAACTCAGGAGTTATCAATATTTAACCAATGAATTAGTGGGATATATTAGTAGGACCCATCAAATAATTAAAACCCTACATATGTGTGCCACATGAACATAAAAACATTCATCATATTAGAACCCATGGAATAAAATGGATTTCAAAAGCATCATTAAATAATAATATAACCCATGAAAAGGAATGGTCTTCATAAATATAATTCCATCATAAAGATTGGCCATTCATAAAAAAAATAATGTTATAATTTAACAATATTCTCAGTAAAATATAAATAAAATAAAATAAATTCATCTTAGATAAAAAATAATTTGGAAATATCACTTGAAATAATTCTTGAATAAAATATCATTTAAATTTTGAAAAATGATTTTTAAATCATAAAATTTTTAGCACAACTTTTTCATTAAAAATCACCTTGAAACGTATACAATAATATTTGAAAACTATATTAAACATATTTTAAATATTATTTCCATAAAATTATCAAATGATCATTTCAATCACTTTTAAAACATTTTAACACAACACTACTTTTAAGGAACAAAAATTTGTAATCGAAGAGATAATAACATTACAATGAAGGTTACAATATCATGAATAGAAGAAGACTCATGATAAAAATAATAATGGAAAGTATATTCACCTTATATACAAATATAGTTTCATATCATATGACGTGTCTCAAGGAATAAAATTTGAGATGAAATTACCGAACTGATTTCGTAACACTTGAACTGTAAACCCCATGAAATGTTGAAATCACTTTAAAATTTAGAATATCATTAATTAGAAATAATTTAATGATATAAAATATCATAGTATAGTATATAAACCAAAAACGTAGAGTGGTTAATATGAAACTTATCTCAATAAATTAAAAGTGGGATGAAATTCCCTTATCTTAGGGATGATTTCCATCCTATATATCCAAACCTTAACTTCCTTAGAGAGCCTCCCCTATATCACATCATAGGGACACTAGGGATGGTGTTTTTAGAATACCAAAACCTCTATAATGTTAATATCGAAGTTTAGAATGCAAATTTTTAGGGTTTGGTCAATTTAAAAGGCTCAATGTGATGTGAAGAAGTGAGGGAGGTGGTGGCCTTTTGTAATTGAGGTCTAGGTCACATTTGAAATTTCAAAAAGTATTAATTTATTATAAATAAAATCTCAATACAAATACCTCAAAAATTAATTTTATTTTGAGATAATATGATATAATATTTTAATCCCATCAACTAATATATTTTAAACAAGTTTTTGTGTTGCATTAATCCTTAACATTTTGTTTTACACTTAATTAATCTATTTTTTTAACTATGCTAACAATTTTTTTAATGTTAAAAGAATTTAGTTATAGCATATAAAGTGTAAATTAGAAAATAAATTGTCAATTTATGATATTTTAGACCATATCTCATCCCCTTGTACTCATTTAATATATTTATGATTATACACTATTTAATAATATATTACTTTCCTAAAATATCTTTAGTATCAATTTTGACATTATTCAAGATTTTTCATTGTACAAATATCATAATTACATGATATCATCAAAAAAAAATATAATCCTCTATAAAATGTAAATATAATATGTAATATTCATGGTTGAAATTAGTTATATCCAATTATATTAATTTTCATTTTTTTTGAGTATCATTTATTTGGTATTTCCAAAAATTAAACAGTCACTGCATCATAATTGTAAATGCCTTTAATGTGTTAGTTTATTTTCTAAAAATAAAACTAAGTTACTTTGATAAATAAAATCATTTTAGATTTTAAATTACTATTTATTTTATAATTTATCTTATTTATAACCATATATTAGTAGTGACATTGTTATTTCAAATATGAGTATGAAATCATTAACTTTTCATTAAATAAAATATAATAAATCTCATACTCTCATTAAAGTGGCATAAAATGGTTACAATTTATGAAAAAAAGTATTTCGGTCGAAAAACATTTCATAAAATTAAATTATTATAACTTTTATTGTAATTTTCTATTATTTATAATATTATTTTTTAATTATCCGATTTACCTTTTACCATGTTAATGAAAAATTACTAAATATACTATTAATTTAGCCAAAATAATATAAAAAAACTTGTTTACATTATTTATGACCTATTATTTCTAATATTGAATCCATTTTTAAAAATTAAAAACATTGAACTATCAAAAATTAATTTTAAAGTAACGTCTTCGACAGGGTGGGAAAATGAGTTATTAAAGTTAAAACATGAAAACTATTGAAATGTTTTTATATCTAATTTCAATGTAAAATTAATTCCACTGACCTATATTATATTAAATTTTAAAGTTTTATCTAATTACAAATTAAAAAAATTAAAATTAGGATTTATCATTATAAATTATTTTGTTGGAAAAGGTTTTTTTCAATTAAAATTTAGTATTTTTTAGTATTCATCAAAACAAAAAAGATTATCCTAAAAATATAATACATTAAAGAAAATTAAATTATTATATTACAATTTGACATAAGAAGTTTATTTTTTCAAAATTAAAATATAAAAGTGTCCAAAATTGACATAAAATGGGTTCCCCTTCAAAAGGTGATAATATTATACTTTTGAAAAATATCGGATTGTATGCATCAAATTGGGTTTATTCTTATAGTATGCATATAAAATTTATTGGAATAATATAAAAAATATTTTATTAAATATGTAATGTATATATTAAATTTATATCATTCAATAATTATAATTAATTTAATTACTTATAAAAAAATAACTTAAATAAAACAAAAATAAAAATATTTCTGTTATAATCAATTAGTATATATTTTCATTTCTAATTAATTGGTAACCAATGATTTCAAATTATAAACCATATATTTTCATAATTTATTTGATACTATTAATAATATCATATATAACATCTAGTTTTAATCTTATAATATTAAATAATAATATTTAAATGATATACTACTGCTCGATAAAACTCGGTATTGCATGTAATGAAAGATATTGAAATTAATCGGTGTAATGTAACACAAAAAAATAATAGTGTTGTATATAATACAATCTAATATATGTGTTGTTTGTTATGTAATGTAAACATAGTGTGGAGTATAATGTACGAAAATAATACTATTTTTGTTATAAGAAAAGAAACATTCAGTATTATGTGAAATGAGAAATATCAAAAATATTAAATAAATATGAAGAAATATTAATTCCCTGAATCTCAGGGTACTACACTATTATTACCAAATGATAAGAAACAAGAAAAGAAAGATTATATGATACTACTTTGTGATTTCTTGGACAGTATTCTGCTCAACAATGCATTGATCTTGGTTGTCCATGTGGCCTCAAGCATGCTTCCACATACACTTGAGGCTACAGACTAGCAGCGAGGGTTTCATGTTGTACAATGGGAGAACTATACCATCATGGTCAAATTTTTACCAAAGTGAAATTAATGTTTAAATAAAGGTATCGTAATATATACTAACAATAGAAATTGAAACCTAAAAATGGCATATATTACTAATAACTACAATATCTAGTGTCATATACAAAATGATAACACGTCATATGCCTAACAAAAATGAAAAGGTAAGTGTGATATACATTAACTGTATCAAAATGGAAAAAAAATCAAAATTAAATCTTCAATAGCATCAATATACTCAGATCGATCCTATGCCTCCCTTCTCTCATGGTATATTCAAATCATGCTTCAATAAATGGCCACTTTCCCCTCTCCCTACCTTCACCCACATAATCTACCCTGGTACCATTAATGGCCAAAATACGGTGTCAGATAAACTCAGTAGGCCACCACCAATACTGTATATAAATATCTAGTAAGTGCATATAATATGGTAGTGTACATATTATCATGGAAAGTAGTAAATAAGCTATAACGGGTTAGCTCTTATTCTATAAGGACACTAGGCTGACAGTACATCCTTCGGCCAAAGTCAGATAATATCTTGATATGTAACTATGTATATACACATATATATATATATAGTATAAGTAGTGAATTATACATCCCTATATATGGATAATACCACAATATTTGACCCGAGTGTAACTCAGATGTCAATAAGTTGTAGCATTAGTCTCGCGAGAATAAAGGAACACAATTCCGGAAGACACTAAATAAAGGGGACTCTATGTCCAGTATCACAACAATTGGGTTGTCTTGATCAGTATCCTATCAAGAAGAGTCATCATTGTTGTATCAAAATTATATACAATCCATTCCCATATCACATCAGCAAGGGTGTACATGGTGACATCACATTTATAAGGGTCCCCATTCCTAGATCATATCACTTGGGTCGTCATGCTTGTACATAATAGCTGGGTCACCATGACCATGTATCATGTTTTATGAGGGTCTCCATCCACATAAATAACATTTATAAGGGAATAAATTCCCAGGTAACATTATATAGATTCCATGGCTGTATCATATTTATAATGTGATGTAATTCCCTTATCACATGAATTAGTGATTTCATTCCCCTATATAACAACATTGTATGGGACATTGTTCCTGCATGTAATATGAATAAGGGTCACCATTACCACTATAATCCAAAATTAATAAATAGACAAAAAGTATTTATATCTATTGAAAATTCATTCTAAGAAGGGAATAATCGTTATTCTATTTAATTAGGTGATGTGGCCTCACCACTCACCTTTATTCAATTCATCTTAAATTGATAAGTGTGTTAGTGGTTCTATACCACAAAAAGTATCCATTAGAAATTATGATATCACATTTAGAATGTAACTTCAAACACACCAATATGTTTTTTAGCTACATGATCATGAAATCCATTTTGGTTCCCAACCATAGAATAAAATTTAAGAAATATTATTATTACAGGAAATATAAGGTGAAACAATCATTCATCATAATGGAACATATTATAAAACATCTCAACATTGAGGTGTAATGACTAGAGAAGATACCATATATCTGTAGGGAAAAACTCATCCTGTATAACCCTTTTTGTTTTCTAGATTAATAAAAAATGGAAAAATAGTCGGCTGCCCCAAAAATAGGGTATATGATCTAGCACCTAAATAAATCTATATGGAGAAATAAAATAAATAAAGACCCAAGTTAATGAAAATCTTATCGATATAATCCCAAAAAGACAGAAATAGATCAAATTATATTCCAAATTGGTAAAATATTGAAAAACCTACCTTTAGGGATTCTTGCTAAAAATGGGAAGAGAAAGAGTTTTTATCTGCTGGAATGAAGAATAAAAGAACCTAGTTTAAGCCTTAGATCCAGAAAGGAAATTTTGGTAAAATCACCCAAAAAACAGTGGTTCCTATAGTTTGGGAATATTTTTGGAAAAATCATACACCAACCGCTCACCCCCACTTTCTAGGGTTGGACCTTTTATGGTTTATGCACAATATTTGGGAAACTATGTGAAAACCATGTTCCATGCCTCTACTAAAGACTGTAGAGATATCTCTACAATTGTGTATACCTAGGTACATGGTTAGGTAAAAATTATGCGCCATACTTTTCAATCTGAAATTCCAATCATTATAATGAGAATCTATCTGAAATGGGTAGCATAGTTTCTACTAACCATGTGACCTAGTTCATTCTTCCACTGGCTAGGGTTTTGAGCTCTGAATAATCCCTAGAAAACGTGTTTCCTCGATAGCCTCACTATGAATACATATTTGGTCAAAACAAAATATTAAAAAATTAATTTAATTTTACATCATGGAATAATTGGGTTATAACACATAGATTTCTAATTAAACCACCTTTATTTAAAACCCATATGATTTATGGAATTGTATAAAATAAAAATATAATCGGTTTAGGGTTTTGGTTATAAATTTTATTTACTCAATACAAATTATAATTTGTAAATATTTTCATCCAATGGTGATAAATTATTCTTACATTGATATTCTAGATGCAATAAATATTACATGGGATTTAATAAATGTACTATGATTGTTGAAAATGATACAAATGTCAAATTTGGTGAGATAGGACCACATGAAACTAATTAACCATTTGAAATTATTGAGGATTACCTTTTTAATTTGGATATTAATGAAAAATTGACTAATATTTTTTTTCAAACTACTTATCGAGAAATTATCTAGTTTTGAGGAATATTTTAACCCTGAATATATAGTTGAAAATTATATATAAAATATGTCCAACCCTAAATCAATTAGGAATTATAAGGACTATCCTTTAAAGGATATTGTTGGATACAAAAATATAAGAACAAAAACTATGGATTCAATAAGAAATAAGGTTGAAAATTAATAATTATTTTCATCTCTTTATCCAAATAGCATCACATATATTATTAATGATACATTCTGGGTAATGGAAATGAATAATGTGTTGACTCGGTTTTAAATAAATAGATTTTTTGGACTATTTGAAATACCCAAGGACTGCATATATATTGAAACAAGATGGGTTTTTAGAAAGAAATATGATGATTCAGGAAATATAATTGGGAAAATATCTATATTGGTTTCACATTGTTATAATCATGAAGATGGAATTGACCATGAATAATTCTCATCTAAATTAGTATGAAGTTATGATATCATAATTTTTCTTACTTATAAAGATCAATTGTATCAATAATTATACAAAATTTTTGTCTACTATAAATTATTAATAGGTTATATAATTGATATTTTTTATTAAATAACCCCCTAGAGATTTCAAAACCCTAATTTTCCTAATAATTTTTGATATTAAAAAATGATTTATATGGTTTAAGATGTGATCCTAGATCTTGGTAAAATATTTTCATCTCATTTAATATTTCAAAAGGTTTTTTTGAGGAATAATTGACCACACCTTATTTATTAAAAGAATATAAAGTTATTTTTTAATAATAAAAATATATTTCTAAGTTAATATATTTGGATTGACAAGAAATGCTTTTTAAATTGAATATTAAAAAAATGATCCAAATGAAATTGATATTAGTTTGATGGGTGTACTTAAGTTATTTCATGGTTTTTATATTTTTCAAAATAAAGATTGAATTATTTAAAACCATTGGAAGTATATAAAATACATTTTAAAAAAATTTATTGATAGTATTGAAGGTAGTGATACTCCAATTAGTGCAAGATGTATTCTTGATCATAATGAAGAGGTGAATCTATTTGATCAAAATACATATAGTGTTATGATTAAAATTATACTATACATAACATCTTTCATAATAGATATTATGTTTGTTCTGTGCATGTGTTCCCATTTTCATGAAAACCCAAAATAATCACATTTACACTATAGGAATATAATAATTTTATTATCCAAAAAAATATGAAAAAATTGAATATTTTATTCTTGAGTAAAAAAATTGATTTATTTATTCATTTTTATGCTGGGTTTAGTGGTTGTATATTAGATAGAAAATAACCTATGGAATAGTTGAAATTTTGGGTAAGTATCTGGTTTCATATTGTAGTAAGAAACATAACTTCATTACATTATCCACTAAAAAATCTAAGTACATAGCTTCAATATGAAGTTATTTACATATTATATGGATGAGACGAATTTTTCTAGACTATGGATATCAATATTGACATGACCCAATAAATATTTATAATAAAATGGCTATAAATATGTCTAAGAATCACGTGTCTCATTCACATACCAAACATATTAATATTAGACCTCACTTTTTGAGGTCCATTCTCAAAAAATTAATATAAATCATGAATTAATTTGAACATAACATCATATTTATGAAATTTTCATAAATCCATTTAATTACAAGAGAATAAGATATATCGTACATGAACAGAGAATGATAAATTCAGTTAATCTTTTATTCTTAATTTAACTTTGGTTTGGGTAAATAGAGTCCTGGTAAGGGTACTAATTATAGTATATACCGTCAGATATTCTTATATTTGGCATGGTACGATTGCATTATATAACATTAATGATCTTTTTTTCATGTTATACTCTTTATATACTATCAATGGGATTCACAATATAGTTTCTACAGTTCCACCATGACATGTTATCAGGTCTATTCAACAATTTCTGAATATTATATTTCCTACGAATCTAATTTCCAACCATTACTATCCATTATTACAATTATTAGTTTTCTAATTTATTTTATAATATTATCTTTATTTAAACTTTTACATATTTAAAATCCCTAAATGATAATAATTATGTATTTATGAATATTACTAATTCCTCTCGATGGAACCTCTCTTGAAATTTTTATGACTTATCTCGCAACCTACGACTTTCAACTTTACTCATTCACCCTTAAACTAGTGCAAAAATTGTGTGAGTGAAGTATCCAAATAGATCATGTGATAATGTACGTCCTTTAACAAAGTCAATAGGATAATTGAGTATGCCTATTAAAATAAATAATTTGAATCTTGTGTCTCAAATATTTATTGTTGAAAACGAAATAAATTTCAGATGGATAACATCATGTAAGTTGCATATATGGAATGTGATTCATGACCACAGATAGTCTGAATGGTTTTTGAAGAATGGTATACTATTATACCATTTATTTAATTCATGCTTTCTATCTTCATGTAAAGTATCATTTCAATGATAAAAAGGATTTCATAAAAATGTTAAATGATAGAAACGATATCTTGTTCCTATCAATGAAATGGGATGTGTGTCTAAAAGTTCCGAATGAAGGTATATATGAGGGCTTAGAATGATATTTTATTATAAATCACGATACATAAAAGATAGAGGCTGATATTATTGGGAAAACAATGAATAAACCTTTTTAAAATACCTTTAATAGTATAGTTGGATGGGGAATGTCATTTTTTGTTTATATTTATTCAGTATATGTTCTGTCATAGGAAGAGGTACTTCAAGATTAAGAGGGATCAAGAAATAATCTTCTTGATTCTTATGAAAATTGGAGACAAGGTTAATCATTGTAGATATATTATGATGCACATGATGGACGCATGTAATCCCTACATGAGATATAACTCTGTTAACATTCCTATGATTATCTCTTCTATTTTAGAATAAAGAGGCCTCATTACTAAATGAGAGGAAAATGAAATAAAATATTATGGTTTTTTAGCTGAGTAACATGAAATAGGATTAGAGACCACTGGAACCCATGGTTGATTTGATAGATATAGATAATGATAATCTATATGATAGTTTTATTGCCTATAATAATCTTACCAGACTAGAATATTTGGTTGATCTCAACATGGAGACAGATAGGGATTTGGAATATTCTTTTTATGAATAATGTTGGGATACTTCTAGTTATAAATTCAATATTATAAAATATGTAGAAAAATACCTATATGTACCTAATTCAATCAAATATAGTGGTGAATTAGATATAGTTAAAAGATAAAATAATTCACATAGACTACCATTCCACTTTCCTCACTTCCATTTAAATAAATAATGTTATATTAATATGGTGAATAAAATGTTATACTAGACTCAACTAGTGATCAATTTTAGATACCAAATTCATAGAGTCCATAAGATGTGGTTGTGTTATATTATGATTCAGAGTATAAAATAGATGGTGGAGACTATAATAAGGCATAATATTAGGGGGAGAAGTCCTCATGATTTCTCATGTGCGGACTAGTTTATAGTGACTCATGTATTTATGATGATGATGTTGATTATAAATACAGTCCACCTGAGCATGGGGAAATTCCATATGAGTTACATAGAGAGGTCATGATGAATCCTTGGTTGATCAAATTGTCGAGGAACATATTTTAGAAGAATTTAATTATGGTGGTCATGATGTTTAAACTTTTCATTAGGTTTATTATTTTCATAATAAGGAGATATAGAAAATAATTTCTCCATATTCTCCTCCTCATGCCATCTATTTAAAAGGATATAATAACAATCTCCTTAAAGAATGTTTATTGTTGAATATAACTAGAGTGATCAGATCGTCTTTGTATCAAGAAAAATATCTAAATGAAGCTAATATTTCATTGATAGTATCCTTGGTATTTTTCATATCTGACCTAAACTTCTCTTTAAAATAGATGATATGGAAATTTTGAAAAAATTGGCTAGTGAAATAGGGGACTACAATTTAATCAACTTTAGAGTAAATGAGATAAAACATTAAATATATATATTTATGTCTTTTGGATGTTTTGGACTCATTTACTTTGACTGGTGATTCTTCTTCCAGTGATCCACCTATCTTAGCACCTTCTTCTATTGATGTTGACTTGAATAGATCCATTGCAATAGGAGAGAAACATTCTATTATTATTGATATGTTTTCTTCTCATTAGGTAAATATTTTATAGATTTAATCATATTTTTATCACATTTACAAATTTTTTAGAGAGTTATTAAATTTGTATAGAGTTTATTGATAAAAAATTACCAAGGCCATTAATTACTATGTCTCTAGAGTTTATAAAAAACTGAACATAAAAGTCCATTCATGTTTATAGATGAAAATATGATGATTCCACCTCTGACTAGGTACTTAAAAGAGAAAGTGAACATGATTAAGACTTGGTATCCTCCTCTATAGGTCTATATAGAAAAATGCATTCTTTCTCAAGGATATGGATCATGGTGGTATAGTTATTACTAAGTTATTATAGTCAATGGTTTCATTTATCTATAACACTAATACTTTTTCAATGCACTATCAACCAATCATATGACTTCCACCCTTTATACAACCTTATCAATGCCCTTACAGACCAAGTCTATAGTTGTTACCCATTTGAATTGCACTTATATAAGTTTAGTGAAATATCAGTCCATTTGTATTCAAGATTATTACCAACCAACCACATTCCACTTCTCATCCTATAGTAACTAGAAAAGGGAAGGACCTAGTGGATCCAACCTGTACTCAGGATGTGGAGTCTTCTTCAGACAGAAATTAGTCATTGATAGGTAATTATTTTTTTCAAATCATTTTATGGTGTAACTAATTGACTTTGTTATTCAATTTAATTTTTCACATTTTATTCAATAATGTGTTCTTTTTTTAAATTATTTTTTATCTCTATCTTCTTGATAATCCCAAGGGGGAGAATGAGTGTATAATAACTATAATACTAGTACACATAATATGTGAATATTGACTATTATTAAAACAATAATTAAGACCATAAATTTTTAAATTAAATTTATCTTTTTTTTATGCCTTTTAATGGTTATGTATTCCATGATTTTTGATCATTAAAATGGGGGATAATATTAGTGTAGACCAAGAACCTATGTATTTTAGTGAGCTTAAATCATGTTTGTTATGTTACCAATTATTTTATTGTTTTTAAATTAGGGAATTATTTTATGTACAAACCCATAAAAATATATAATTATTGATCTACAATTATCATCTACTCTTGGTTAAAATGAGCTACCACTTGTTTAAATGAGATACTAATAAAACCTACCACTACAAAATAACATCATGTTTTTCTACCACTAATATGAGCTACCGCTTGGAAATCCTAAATCTATGCTACTGTTAAGATCTACCATTTCCAATATGTGTATATACCATCATTACTGATATAACTCAAGAATATTCTACCATAACATGTTCTTACTATTAGGTTAAACTACATCCAGTTACAAGCGTTACATCAATAAGTATATACAAATAAGCAATTCTATCATCAGAATCCAAAACTACCCCTAATTCAAGAGGCCACCATAGCGATTCATAATTAATTTAAAATTTAATTTCACCGTAATATAGATTAAATATTTAATGATAGTCATAACAATGTGGATTTTAGAAACAATTCTCATAAAAAAACCCCACATATGGTTTAAAGTAAGAGTCACACCTTCCAGATATGACTCTTAATACAAATATACATATTATTATATTATTATCCGACAATGGATAATATGACCATCTATAATTATATAAATTCATAGGATATCCTCGACCATTCTAATGTATATCATCAAAATATAGTGTGAACTAATATGGGACAATTAAATGCATAAGTATATATGTGTGGATGATAATGGTATTTAAAAAATTCACATCCTCTAAGACGCTCTATTTTCCTGATTTTTATACATAATTTTTGTTTAATCCTTCTAAATAAAAATTAAAAGACTCTTGGACAAACCAATTCTATTAAGAGTAATTTCACCATAACATTACATTTCTATTTTATGGATATTTATTTTTAAACATTCATTTGATATTTATTTGTTTACTCTTTTTATCTATAAAACTCATCCTTATGTACTATACTAGAGAGTGGAAGACAATATCTTATAAATATTTTCAATGGTACTCCCTTGTGTAACCATGGAGGAGGCTGTGTGTGACCTAGAATCTCTTTTGAACCCATAAAAATTGTGAAAGAGGATTTGTTCTGGGACAGCCCTGTGTTTTGTTATGTAAAACTGAGTGGAGGATAAGGAATATATTATTTTAAAAAAATATCTTGGTGGTAGGGGGTCTTCATGTTGAGGGGATTAATTCTCTCCTTCTTCGTGGAAACATTCTTTAAAATTTTATTCTCTTTTATTTTTTTAGAATTGTTTTTTCACTATATTTAAAATAAACTAGTTTTTTTAAAATATTATTAAAAAAATCATGAATAATGTAGTTATCATGAAATAATGTTTTATATACTATGTTTGATACAATTATATTAGTTTCAAATGTTAAATTATTTTAAAAGTTATTTTAATGGATATTTTATTGATCTTTTTAGAATCATTCCTCGTTATAAATTTATATAATTCTACATTTTTTATTAACAATGTATTTTTATCATAATTTTGGTTTTAAGTATACTTTTTTAAACAGAAAACTGTAATTTAAAACTCAATTCAAACCCCACCCCATCCCCTTCACTTAAGTGTTACACTCTGAATAACAAAATAAAGAAGTGGACATTTCATATATTTAGACAATATGTAATAATTTCTTTTCATTTCTCCAACAAATCCATTATAAACAAAATATATTTTATATAATCATTTAGGTAAATTATGTAACATATAAATTTTAAAAAAACATATTTTTATTCCAATATAATCCCTTAAAATTAAATATTACATCATATTTTATAACCCCATTCATAATTATTAATCTATATTATTATTTATGATATATAAACATTTAATATTTCTTAATATTTAAAAATTTAATATTCACCATGTAAACAATTTATATAATATTATATGTTAATATAATCTATGAAAACATCAATCCTATAATTTATCCCCCAAAAATTCATTTTGATATTTTCTAAAATCTCATAAATTTGGAATAATCTTGTAGTTTATACACCGAAGATGGTTTTTAAGATACTTAATATCAAAAATTTATATTAAAATATTCACATAATATTAAAATAATAACATTATTTAAAAATTAAAATATTTTATATCATGGATACTATTGTTTCGTAGAAATAACTTATGATAAAAAGACATCATTATATTATAATAGTGTGAAAATTCACATCATGTGAGTGTTATCTATAAAACACAACTGATAATTTTAAAAAAAATATTCAAGTAGTTTACTATTCAAGAAAACATATTCTTATTATTCTAAATAATAATAATAATTTTTTTTTGAAAATATGGACCACAGAAGTCAATGAAACAATATCCCATAATATTGTTCCAGATTTTTCAATGTATGGCTAAATTTATTCCATATCAACAATTTTCATAACATGATTAGTGATATCTCTATATCATTTTTTATATTATGTGTGATCATCAAAAATAATAAAACAAAAAGAAAAATTATATACTGTATATTAATATATCTAATTCAAATTCTGGTTTTAGAGAACATAAAAATATTCAAAACATGGAGGAAGACAATTAAACAACCCATTCCATAAGATCGATCATTAGGGGTTTATAAAAATTATATGAAATAAATAAATAAAAAAACTTTTTTGTCGATTTTTTGTATAATTTTCTTCAAATGTTTATACATAAGATCTCTAGTTGAAGACTAATAATGTATACCTCCAAAGGTATCCCTAGAAAATGGTATCACCAAAAAATATCAAAATGTGATTCAATCTGATTTCCATGACCTATTATAATGTCTATCAACAAAGAAGAAACAAAAGAATCATATTTGAGTTATCAGTATTTCATTCCATACTCTATGAAATAATTCTTTATTTTTGGTAATCAAGGAATCTCTTAAAAGATTGGGTCATAATACTAATCATTTAAACAATGTTCATACTATAATGTAGGTTGAAAACATTTTATCATTTTTTAAAACAAATAAATGAATCATTTATCATTTTAATTATACTAATAATCATGAAAATTTTATATAGAATTAAATGAAATGTTTTTAATGTATTTATAACATATTATGTTAGACATAAGTAAATTCAAGTAAATATCATATATTTCAATTTATTCCATGGTAAAAAACACACCATGAATATTTTATACACCATTTACACTACATGGGTAAAAATTCACCCATGTCATTTTTCATGTTATGAATTTTAATATATAACACCACTATAAGAATAGTGCATATTTTTGTGTTCATTTTCATGTGTTTAATTATGATCACAATATATCAATTTGTATCTTTAGTAGCAACTAATTTTTGTTGGAATCCTCTCGTTATTTATTGTAATGGATTAGAAATTTATATTCATTTTCAATGATAAATAGGATAATAGGGTCATATATAAATATTATATGACTAAATATTTTAGGTTATTATAAATTATTCTAATAAATTATGATAGTTGATATGGTCATTTGTTAGAAATATTGTGTAATTATATTCAAAATATTATTTGGTATAGTTTCATAGGTTGTTATATATGAGGTAACATTGTATAAAATATACCCATATCATATGAGAATTTTGGAAAAGTTACGAAGTAGATGATATATGTTCTTTTAATCTTATAAATAATCATGTGACATGGGCCATGTAGTTTATTGTGATATGGTTATATTTCCTAGAGTGATACACATGAGGTACGTAATATGGGATATCACATCATACAATATTTGATATCTCATCCATACTACCTTTATATATTTTCATATTCTACATAATTTATCATTTTGTTAAATATTATGTCATTGGATTATGAATTCAAATATTATTAAAACAAGTTAAAATAATGGTTTATGTGTAAAATAGTTTAATGAAGTCATGATTCATCAAATTAGTGAATGTTATATATAATAATAACATAATATTATTAACAATAAATAATATATGAATTATTTTGATCATTATTTTCTCTTTTATATATTAAATGAGGTTTTAAAAAAATAATAAGGTATGTCAAACAAGGTATGTGATGGATTCAATCATGAAAAACATCATAGACAAATTCCCCTTTTCAATTATCCATTACATAATGAGGTAGTCGAATTCCAATAGGAATGATAAGTCCTGTATATTTGGTATATCATTAAAACTACTAGTAAATTAGTAATATTTGTAATATCTTTAATTTTATTCATAGGGATCTATATATCAAATTTTGGGAAGAAAAATATTGAGCAAAATAAAGAGAGTATATTCGTTATTTAGTTTTAAAATTTTCAATACCTCTTATTTTTCATATTTTCCACTGAATTTATAGTTTATATAATTTATTGAAACACATTATTATATTTCAACATGATGTTATAGATATTTAAATAAATTATAATCTCATACTTGTATTCATGAAATAAATGTTATACTAAAGATATTCATCTAAATAGAAATCATATCAAGAATCTAGTTAAAAACATTATTAGATATATTTATATAACAAGCATTAATAATGACAAAAAATAATTCATTGGAAATTATGAAGGAATAAATATAATTTTTACTATATTAATATATATATAAATAATTAAAATATATAAAATAGTAAGTCTACAATCCATTATATACTTATTATATAGAATGATTGTAATTATTATATGGATCAATTATGTTAGATAATATTATTATATGTTTGATTAGGAATCCATTAATTGATAGAAGAGTTCATACACTACATTATTTTTAAATGTATCTTTTTGTAAAAGAAAAATTGATGAAATACCATATTTATTCAAAATTATAACTAAATTATTTATGTTATTATAATAATTTCATGGTTATATATAAGGTCTAATATATCCACTTTATATATCATTTAGTTCTTTTTTTAAATTAATGAATATATTAGTCTATCCCATGTGTAACCGTTATCAACATTCACTGTATAGTTTTCAGGATTTTTTCCCTTAAGAACTAGAATGTTTTCATAGTTTTAGGATTATGAAACTCAGAATATTTATCATTATAATATTAGGGAATATTTATCATATACATTATTATTTATTTCCTATCAAATGGAATAATCATTGAATATGTTATTTATGATATTAATTATCAATGATTTAAATAATAATAATTTATTATAAATTTATTTATTATTATTAGATACATAAACATTTTAAAAAAATTATTTATTTTAGTATAATGAAATGAAATTATTCATTAAAATAAATGGTTCAAAAAAATCCATTATTTGTTTGGATATTCCATATTTAATTATATTTTAGTGATGAACTACATTTTTTATATTTAATAACCCTCATTAATTATATATATGACTAAAACCCAAAAAAAAATTTAACATAAATGTGACCCTAGAGAAGGTTTTATAATGATTATAAAACTAAAAATACCATCAATATATTGAATATTTAAATTTGGTTATGAAATAAGTTTCTATAACAATTATTTTATTCTAATTTTCTAGCAAATATGTTTCCAATAAAAATAGGGGGAATAAATAAACATAAATATAAATATCATAAGAAGAGACATCTATATAAAATTTTCGATCTCATAGAAATACAAGTGAACAAACATTTTAAAATATCATAAAAATTAAAATTATATAAAATTATATTTTTAATAAAATTAATCATTAAATTGTTTAAAAAAATTTATAACCCACTAAAATTACATTACCTACAATATATTTACCATTTTGAGAATATATAGGAGAAATTTTTAATTATTCTGATCTATGCATAAACCATTTTTGGAACCATAGTTTAAAATATAAATAACATCATTATGGGAAAAGAAATAATCTCCCACTGTATAGTAAACTGAATAAACCCAATGAAAATTGAAATTTTCTAGATCATGATATTTATTAAAACTATATAAATAATGTAAACTATCATAACCAATATGATTTTTAAATTAATTTTACTAACACTATATGATTTTGGAACCCACTGGAGACAATGTTGTCTGAATTTTTTCAAATAATGTGGAACTTAATATAATTTACCCTGTAGAAGAACAAACATTGATGAATTTCATGGAAGGATAGATTAGAATAAATTTATAAAATTAGTAAAATCAAGATTATACTCACCTTATAAACATATTGTCTTCAGGTTTATTATAGAAACATGATAATTAATAAAACCTATTAGTTAAAAGTAAGAATTTTTTAAATGATAAATGATGTGAATAATGCTTCGATATATGATGAATGATTGATTTTAAAGGTTCCTAAAAATAACCAAGATTAATCATGATGAAACATATTCTCTTATAATGTATTTTTATCACGTTTCATTATCTAATGACATTTGTTATAAATGAAAATTTAATTATGAATTACATGTGCTTTTATTACATAGTTATATCATAACATTAGTAATCATGTTAATGTAAAAAATAAAAAGAAATTCAAAATTATTATAGCATGTCATGGATCTAAAGATCCATATTCTATAAAATTAAATAAAAAATTATATAAATTTAATTATCTATGTTAATGTGGTATAACTATATGAAAAAATATTTGGTGATATTAGGGTATAAAAAATATCTAATTTGTACATTATTTTTTCATAAAGAAGATTATTCAAAATTTATCAATATTATAAAATACTAAGATAATATAAATATAATTTGGACACTCAATTAAAATTGTAATGAAGATTAATTTTTAAGGAAATAATTTTTAATGTAATATTATTAATAATAATTTTAAATCTTTGATTATAAATTAGTCAACCAAAATATGGATTTGTTTTATTAGTTAAGATACATTATAAAATATAAAAAATGATTTTATATAGACAAATAAAATCCATTAATTAAACTAATGGTTGTGTGATATCTTGATATTAATAATGATTTTTTGACAATGCGAGTATGATAGAAAACATCCTAATCATAATGTAACATATCCTAGAACGATATGGGATGTAATATTTTTAGTAAATTATAGAAGTACAAATATAAAATTTTTAATGAAATTATTTTCCTGATTCATTTCATATATTTTGTAGATATTTTTCAATGGTATCGATATTATGCAGAGATGCCATCAAGGATATATTTTTTAAGAAGTGTTTCATTATGGAATTGAAAAAAAATGGTTGGGTATGTCAATGATGGTAATTTTAATATTCTATATAATAATAGATAATAAAAAAGAAATTCATTATCATATAGTAAAATTTTCATTTCATGGTATGTTATAAGTTAATGATTTTGGGAATTTCTCTAATCAAGATGAGTTTATTGAAAAGCATGTGAAAAGTAAATAATGTAATTTGTTCAAATTAATAATACATCATAGTAAAAATAATTTTACATTGAATATGTATGGTGAAGTTATCATTGTTTTATAAAATAATAATGTTGTTTTTATAGGGTAATTGAATAGGGATTTTATCATCATACCTCACTGAAATTTTTTTTACTCATTGGTTTCAAAGACTAGTTATATTTTTAATCACTAAATTTAATATTTTCATAATTTAATTTGTTAATAAAAAAAGAAATAAAAACTATAGATTTATAGAAACTAGTGTACCAAATTAGAAAAAAAGAATTAAATATATTACATTATTGGATGATATGATGTTGATATAGTTATCATGTTTTCCCTCATTTTCCTTAAAAAATTATGACAGAATCAATGACCTCATGTTTTACATCATGAGTAATAATTGTATGGGTCATCAGTTATAAATATTTTTATTTTATAAATATAAGTGGTATTAAAAGGAAATAAAGTATTTTAGGTATATATTTTATTTCAAATTCCACTTTTCAATTTATTAAATATTGGGATTATGTGTTTTTGCATTATATTCCATTATATTGTATATAATAGATAGTGTGCTTCTAATTTTGAAATACATCAATGTTTAATCATTATTATGATAATAATTTCAAAATAAACTTATTTATATTAATCTATTATTATGTACATTACGTGTCATTGAATAGTATAATATAATTTGATTATTTAAAATAGAGTACAATTTGTGGAGAACTATAATTAATTCTAGTTAAACATTTAAATTAAATTTCATGTTAAAAAACTATAAAATTTCTGAAAAAAAGCAGTGAAAATATAAGAAACAAATTTAAACATCCTTGAACAATAGTGAATAATCGAAAACATAATTAGACTATTAATAAAATGAATTAAAAAGGTAAGAATTTTATTTTATTCAATTAGTCAATTTATTTTTTGTGAATAAATTTGGTGATGATTATCATTGTTTTGTTATGGAATCATGGGTTTAAATTAGATTTAGTGATTCATAATGCATCACGGTCTACATGCTAAGTGATATTTTGATATACTCAAATGAAAAGGGAGTTCTCTGGATTTAACATGGATTTTAATGTATTTAATGATTCTAGAAACATGGAATTAATATCAACCTTGATAAAATATTTCTATTGTTATTAATGTTCAATGATAAGTGATTCTATAGATGTTTGTATTCATAATTAATTAGAAGTTATATGAAGGATTTTAAAGTTCCATACTAATTTGGCCCAATATTGATGTCATTTAAAGAAAATATAGAAAATTTGTTATGTACCATGTGGTATAAACATCTTGTATGTGTTTTGTAAAAATCATACATATTTTAAATAAACATACTAGTGGTGATTATTAATCATCATGTATGTGGTGCATAAAAATTTTGTGATTCCTAACATCCATGATTTTAATAGACATCATACTAAGCATAACTTGGGTTGTGAAGATTCATTAATGAGAACTCATGATCAATTCCCACAGTCTATAACATGAACATGTGATTGATTTAATAGGATGGATTTCATTCCTCACATGGTTGATCACATTCAATGAAAATTATTTTTATGCTGAATAGGTGAAATTTAAAATTTTGAGAATATTAATTATAAAAAATAAGAATAAAATAAGATGTTGTTCCCTCTATGATTTTTCTAGGACTAGGAATCGTGATCAATAAAGATAATAATGGTGTTAGATGCTATGAATTAAACCAAAAAATGTAAGAAAAAAAAATGAAATTTAAGGATATAATTGAAATGAGATGTGTTTAAATCCATAATAAAAAGGTCCACATGGTAATGATATATGATTACATTCACATGTAGATTTTAAATTAATTAATGAAGTTAGTTTTTTTGAGATGATTATATGATTATAATGTTGTCTACTTCCTAAGGAAGATGTTCCTATATTTTCATGTCACATAAAGATATAAATTTTTTGGTATTTAGGATTACAAAAAAAACATGGATTCTAAACATAATAAAACTTTTAAAATAATATTACATAGAATTGAGTTAATAGATTTTAGTAATATTAAAATAAAATAATTTTTGAAAAAATATTAACAAAATATATTTAATATTTGGGAGAAATTAAATTATTGGGAAGTATATTCCCCTATAGTATTTTAAGGTTCCTTTTGTGAGTAAAACTAAAAATTAAATCGAATCTCATTTATATAGATTATGGTGCTTAATCAGTGAATAAAAATTGAGATAATGATGGAGGATAGAGAGATCATGTGTAGTTTTATTATTTACAGAAAAAAATAAGAAAAATCGATAATCATTCAACCTGTAGTTTCTTTGGAAGACACATAACTATCAAAGAATAAATATTTGAGAATATGGAGATGATAATGGAATGAGTATGGTGTTTATATTGAATTCCATAGGGTCAATACCCATCAATTATAATTAAACTATGCTCACTATACATTCTGTGATTGATTATAAAAAGAAGATCCATTATTCATATTTTATAGTCTATATTGTCTTGGAAACTAAATAAATGTTAATTGTGGAGGATTATTTCATTCCATATGATGTAGTGAACTTTTATGTAGAAGGGGAGATCATTTTTAGGTGTTTTAGAACAATGAATCTTAAATAATGTGTGGTTCCTATCTAAATAATGTTATCACGTATGAGGGGGATGGAGAATTATATGGAGATAGATTTTGTTTTTGGACTCACAGATGAACATCATAGTTACCCACATCACTCTTATATAATGTAGTAGTGTTATCATTGATAGTTATAGTATTTATAATGATATTTTTTCTATTGTAATCACTCTCCCATAGTTTTTTGAAGACTCTTGTTCTCAAAACTAGGCTCAAACCTGTAAAGTATTAGGCTCTCACGGTAGGGTCATCTGTATAAACATTTTCCACTCATTTTCTTGGTCATTCTATATTTCATACTAGGGTGAGTGTCAAGAGGACATAATTAATTATATGTATCTTAACTAGCATAGGTTTTTTATACAACATGAGTAATATAAAATAAATATTAAATCACTTTGAAAATGGGTACCTTCATTCACCCCCTCCAATCTCAGTTTCCCTATATGGTCAATTATTCCTTAAAAGTGCTATGAGAGCCTAGTACTACCTATTATTGTATCAAAGCATGTTTTCCCATAAATTTTTACAATATCATCATAAAATTTATTTTTGAATAAAATTTGGAAGTAATTTAGAAGCACATTACATAGAAAAATCCTACTCTATTCATATAAATAATAATCTACTACTCTCTACAAAAACGTTAAACGTAAAGAAAAAGATATATGATAAGTTTATAAGAAAACTGTTAAATAAAGAAAATAAGGAACAATTTTCTGTTGGAGTTGATCTAGGTGATAATTTCTCATGTCCTGCATTTATTGTGATAAATCCATTTAAAAGATAAAGATTGCGGTGTGAAGAATGTAAAGAGGATGATTCCATAAAAATTTATTAAATTCTTATAATAAAATTTTTAAATGTATGTGATTAATTTTCTTGAAAATTTTATTTTAAATACACTTTTTTATTAAGTAATGTATTATAGGAAGAAGTTGAATTATAAAAAAAATTATAGTAATAAATGATAAACTAGGAAGAAAATTAAAAAATTTCAATACTCACATAGACCTTATTGATGATTATGAAGATTTTATAAATCTATTTTAATAATTAATATCCTTGAATAAAAAATATTAATTGTGTAAGTTTATAGTAGGCCATGATTTAGGGGGATTATTCCCAAAAATAATTAAGAGAAACAATAATGAAAATGGAAAATTCACAAAAGGAGTGCAATGAATTTATAAAAAAAATAGATTCAATTTTTTTGAAATATTTTTTTTACTTTTTCAATATATATGGTCACAGTTATAATTATTTTTCAAATGTTACTACAAACCACAAATCATATCTCAGTAATAAAATAATACCATAATAGAACATTTGTCACATTAGAATAGGAGATAATGATGCTGCAAGAGATAAACATGTAAATTAGAGTGTTTAGAAAAGAGAATATTTTTATAAACCACTTACAAAAAGTATAAAAATAAGGTTTCCAAGGATAGAAAACCAATATTAAGGTTATTATATTATGAAAAATGATTCAAAACATAAAATATTTCAAAATATTAATGGAAAGTAATTTAAAAATGAAAAGGCTTGAATTATGCAAAGAATAATAGACAAAAGAATTAAGAATGTTGGTATAGTGACCGGAGACATTCCAAAGGATGTGGAGAAGAAATTAACCATTAGTTTTTAGTCAGATGCTAAAAATATTCCATGTGGAGAATAAAAAAAAGACAAAATAGTTTCAAAATATCTTATTATTATTTGAAAATTTTATTTTCAAAAGGATAAAATATTTAAAGAGGCACATACATGTGTTTTTTCCACATCTCATCCATTATTTTTTCTCAAAACCAATTTTCTATGTCAATTGGGAACCATACATTAGATAGATCTAGAATAAAACAAACAGAAACGAAAATTAAATTACCAAACCCAATTTTAATTTAAGATACCAAATAATATCTTACTAACCTAAACCCAGTGTACTACCAATGGGTTTTATGCCCTATGAACCTACATAGAGAAACCACCAACCTAGTGAAAACAAGAGTCATTGATTTTTCTACCACAAAAAATAGGAACAGACATAAATATTATTAGATTCAGAAATTGATATCTCATTTTTTAATAATAAAACACATATAAAATACATATATAATTATCATAGGCCATCTTCTACCGAAGCTTCTCAATCTTCCATGATCCATGTGTCCTAAAAACACAACGTATATTATTGTAAACTCTAACCAAGGGAACAAGTATCACAACCTTCAAAACAAATTTATATCGCTAGTTTCTAAACCATGAAACACGGCCATATAAGAAAATAAAATCACATACAGATTGTAGAAAGATACCTGAAAATTGGAAATTAAGACACATAAAATCAAACTTATGAAAAAACCCAAACCAGAGTAACCATACAACAAAACCAATTCTCCGTCTGTATTATCCCAAGTCACCATTAGAACCATCACAATAAACCAAACACATTATGATAAATTTGGAAACATTTTTCCATCCTACGAAGATATTTCAATGAGAATAAAGGGAGAACAATGAGATTTTGATATTTACAGATACAGAAGAAGAATCCTTTGATGTTATGACAAACCAGTATTTTGTCTTCATATTCAGGTAATCAATTTCTCACATTTTCAATATGTAACATCCATTAAAAATAATAGATAAATTTAATAGACCAAAATTATATAACTATAATGGGAGAATCTTCACATGTAATTTATAATTAATTTATGAGCCAACATAGTATTACCTCAACTTGTAATTCCCTCTACATTGATTATCTAGATTACTAGATCACATTATACCATCATTTTATTGTATGATCCATGTATATAATCCCCATAACAATGATTTATCCATGAAAAAAATATTTTTTAAATTGATATAGAATCATTGGTTTCTAATTAGGATGATCTGGATTGCTTGTGTTGTCTATGGATGATAATAATAGTATTCTTCTTAACGAAAGAAGAACACTTCATGATCTCTTGATGTTTTGAGAGGGGTGGAAGTGATACCTCATTCTATATCAATAGGTATCCCTATAACCATTTTTAACAGCAAAATTTATTTTTGAATGAGTTAAAATTAGAAATCTATTATGTCAGGTTTAGTGTTTTAAAATAATGAAAAATTCCCTAACCATATTAAATATTCATAGTTCCCCCATGTTCATTAGAAATAATATAATTATGAATCACATGATACGTGAAACACCATAAGAGTATAAATAAATATCATTCACATTATTTCCAATCATACCATTAATCTCATCACACTTTATATTATAGAAATCTACAAATCCACAAATAATGACTACCTGATAAATAAATGGCATTGACTTATTCTAATAATAAATATCATAAATATCAAATTCACCAAACATGAAAAAATAATATATTTAGTAATATTATTTAACTAAATAATTCTTTTAAAAAATCATGTGGTTATATTATTTAAATCAACCAAACATGAATAAAAATTATAAATTTTTTCTTGTTAAATATTTTACTCTAATTTAACAAATATTTCAGATACATTTAGTGCATGACCTAATAAGAAACATTATCATTGAAATTAGGCATTACTAACTAGAGTCTGTAGATATATTTTAGAAACATTCCAAGGAACCCATAGAAAAATATGTCAATTTTAAACTCATATATAACCACTTGAGAATTCTCACCATGTAATATAATTTATTTATCAAAATATTAGGAATCAACAAGTTTTCATGTAAATGATAGCAACCTATATTCCTGATGTATCTTTTTTTTATAAATGATAACTCATAAGGAAAATGATTGAAATGGATTTATACTGGTTGTTCCATTCCCATAAAAGTCCCTAAGATATCTAAATACATTAATGGATATAAGGGATAAATCCATTCTCACCATAACAAATAATGCAATGGAACAGCTGATGCTCCCATCTTATCCTACCTTAACACTATCATATATCATGATTTTTTTCAATAATATAACAACATATATGATTCGTGATATAAATTAATGATGTTATTAATGTTTAAAGATCAATACACTTGTCTGCATATACGAACATCCTATGACACATGGAAATGTAAATTTCATATTAATAGGTATATTCTAATAACTTCTTATCATAGATATGAATGATGGTGGAAGCAATAGGAAACTGTCTCAATGAATTATAGTAATCCAACCCCTTATAACCTATATCATTTGTTTCTTATCATACAATATTTTCCTAAAACATAATAGTTTTTATGAATAATGTCATGGAACCTCTAGGTTATCCTCATAGTTAGAACTACTATGAAATTTCAGAATGAAATTTATTCTTTGGACATTATCACATACAAATTTCATGAAGAGTGATTATAAAAATGAGATAAGGATATATTTTAATAATGAAAACATGTAATCATGTACTAAAAATTTTGTTTCTGGGACACTAAATCCAACAAACTCTCACATTCACTAGAGCCAACTAAAAATAACATTCAATTTACTAGCTCTCAAATGTTAATCATACCTCTACTAAGATAAATATTTCGTAAATGGGTCTTCCATGTTTTCCTATATGAATTATATGCCCACCAAAACATCATCTTTTTGGAAAAAATAACTTTAGATATGAAACACTCAATGTATGTTATTTTTCCTTTGGCGTGACCTTGGATCCTTGGAGAGAGACACCACTACAGTGTTATCATAGTATACTATGATAGGGTCCATACATATAGGAACCACAGAAGCTATTCAAAATAATTATTAATCCATATTGTATCTAACACTCCATTGAGAGTCTTAATATACTCAGACTCTATTCTAAAATCAGTGAAAATAACTTCTCATAAATATTCTAGCTCACATCTCCTCTGATGAGAAAAAAGATATATCGTAACTGTGACTTCATATGATTTTGAATAGTTTGAAATCTTCCATCTCTATAATCCCTAATGACTAGATCTTCATCTTCTCCATACACAAAGAACACTTCCTTTGTTTTCCTTTAATACATAAGGTTATCCTTGGCGATAGTGCAATGAAGTTTACATGGATCTTAATGACATATTTGTACCATGTTCAATGTATAGGAAACATTAATACATATATATAGACTACACTACTGGAAATTGGATCTTTCCCAACACTTATATACACCCTTTCCCAACGGTTCTCCCAACCGTTGGGAAAGGGGGGGTCTTTCCCAATGGTTTGGGAGAACTGTTGGGAAAGGGGCCTCAAAACACCCCTTTCCCAACGGTTCTCCCAAACCGTTGGGAAAGGGGGGGTCTTTCCCAACGGTTTGGGAGAACTGTTGGGAAAGGGGTGTTTTGAGGCCCCTTTCCCAACAGTTCTACCAAACCGTTGGGAAAGACCCCCCCCCCCCTTTCCCAACGGTTTGGGAGAACCGTTGGGATAGATTCTTTCATTTATTCCAGATCTACTACCCGAGAACATTATATAAATCTAAATTTTAAATAATTATGATAATACATATATATATTTATGAAATTATGTTTATAAAAGTGATGTTAGCTTAGTGGTTAAGTCGTTCTATTATAAACAAGGGGTCGTGGGATCAAATCCCAGCACATGTTTTTTTTGAAATACATTTACCAACGGCTTTATATCCGTTGGAATAGATTTTCATATTACTTATATCAACGGTTTTGTAAACCGTTGGGATAGGTCTATACCAACGGTTTTGGGAAAACCGTTGGTATAGACCTATCCCAACGGCTTACTTCGCAATGGTTCTCCAAACCGTTGGTATAGGCTATACCAACGGTTTGGAGGCCTATACCAACGGTTCCAAACCGTTGGTATAGGTTAGTATTCTACTAGTGCTATAATACTTGATAGATCCTAATGAAAAAGTGTATTTGATTTGAATCATTCTATCTCTTTTCCCATGTGTATATACACACACCTTCATGGAAATTTTTATACCATGTTACACTAAAACCAATACCACATTAGATAATTATATAGTAAAATTATTCAGTATCAATACAATGTTTCTACCATGACATAGTCCATGTAGCCTCTTCGATCTATGACGTATGATCTTGATCATTACAATGGAGAATGATTTACCATAGTCCTTCATGGAATACAAATTTCTCAACCACACCTTAG
Source organism: Viscum album (assembly GCA_963277665.1). Lineage (NCBI taxonomy): Eukaryota > Viridiplantae > Streptophyta > Magnoliopsida > Santalales > Viscaceae > Viscum > Viscum album. Next base: position 594,694,458 of record OY728135.1, on the reverse strand, counting down.
TCTCATATAAATTTCATATATTATTTATAATTAATTATATTTCATCAATATATACTAAAATGAAATCGACCATACTCCCACTAAAGTGCTTTTAAACACACGGATCTCATTCATTCTAAATGAAACTAAATTCCTTTATGGATTTATCAAATGGAATTTTACATCACCCAGATGAATGCATAAATACATAGTTGGACCTACAAAAAATTTCAATTTTTTTAAATTGAATGGAATCACAAACCCCTCTAGCCGTGTCATGTGAAAATCCTCTTGAAGGTTATCATTAATGAATATTTTTTTGAAATCCATCTTCCAAATATCATAGTCGCGGTAATATGTTATGAAAATAAAAATTCTGATAGATTTAAACATGAAAAATGGATAAATATTGTATCATAGTCAATGAATTTAATTTTTATAAACCCCATATATAGCTGTTGTTATTAATGTGTATTTACTTAAGGTTATATGTGTAGCATTCAATTCAACACTCATTTACACCCGACAAGTTTCATAAAATTTTTAAAATATATCAGAACCCAAAATTCGTTTTTGATACATTGAATCCATATCATAATTCACAACTTATTTCCATATTGTAGCTTATGACCTTTCAAATTACTCTTTATATGATTGAGGATCATTATTTTTAGACACTAATGAGTCACAATCATTACTGAATATAAAACCATATATCTCTTATTCTCTTACCTCTCTAGTTCACAAATATAGTATTGTGTTGAGGAGAAAAATCAAACATGGGGACCTGTGGAATTGGTTCTTGCACCAAGTCTTATATATATTCACCGTCAAATTCATCAAAGTCACTCTTTCTAAGAATATCCTCTTTGAGGATGTAGTCCCTCTCAAAAAATATAGACTTTTAGTGATATACACATTCCTGTATAAAGGTTTGTATATATAACATCTTATTTTTTCCATGGGATACCCTATAAAGATTCACATTATTCCACAAGGTTCTAGTTTCTTGATTGTTCTAGACTAAAGAAATACCTCACAACCGCATGCATAAACATATTGAAAAATAGTTTCTTTCCACTCCAAATATCTAATGGAAATAATTTTGTACCATTATTTGTACTTGGTTTATTAATTATGATTTCATATATAATTCAAATATTCAAAAAGATGATGGAGTGATTATGTCACTATTCATCCACCATACCATGTCAAAAAACATATGGTTCCTCCTTTCAATAACACCAATCCACTATGTTGTATAAGGTGGACTGAGTTGAGATAAAATCTAATACGACCACACATATTCTATTAATTCATAGCTAAGATCTTCAAAACCATGATCAGATCAATGTTTTCTATATTCATACCAAGATGATTCTCATACTCATAATAACACTCTATAAACTTCAAAAATATTTTGAATTATAACTCAATGAATAGATATAAATATACCATCTCATTTCATCATAAAAACTAAAAAATTATGACTATATGACTCCAGACTCTATTTAAAAATATCCTCACACATCATCATGTACAAAATCCTGAATCTATTGGTCCCTTTAACCATGACACTTAACTAGAATTTTGGTCATCTTACATTGTAAACCAATATTATAACGTTTAGGTGGATTAATCTCAAAGGAGTATAAGTAACCACCTTGATAGATATTTATCAAATGCTTCTGGCTTACATTAACAAGATTCTTGTTCTATAACTAGGTGTTTTATGAGTCTCATGTATCTATTTAGTTATCTATTTCCATTATTATCATTAAAATTTAATACATAAAAACCCTTATTCAATTGTTCTATACCATTACATATTATGTCTTTATATAATTAGAAACCATTATTCACAAAGCTAAAAATAAACCCACTGATTTAAATGTATAAAATGGAAAAAATTTCTTTGTTAACATTAGGCACATAATAATAATTATTTAAACCCAAAATCAATCTTTTCCACAATGTGAGATGGCAGTATCCAATGGATAGGGCATCCTTCCGCTCTCCATTCATAGCACAAAAAACCACATCATCTCTAATAATCATTAAAAATCAACATGTTTCATATATTTGGTAAAAACATATGATAACCATCGGTAGAATCTAATTCACAACATGTATGTATTGAAATATTGTAGTCAATAATGAACACACATAGAGTTCCCCTGGTTCTTTTTCTAGTTAAAATTCCTATTCTAGTGTCATTCCTTACCACATAAAAAACACACTACATCATGTTCATTTTCATTAATTTAATTAAGATATACTTATTCTTGGAATGATGGTTTTATGAAGGCTTATAAGTTGAATGAGTTTTCATCCCATTTATGATTGTATTACTCTTCTCACCCACAATAAGGATTATATGTTTGTTATTCCACATCCAATTATCAAAATAGAGACTAAGTATAAGATGTTTTGAATGTGTCTTGTCACTACTAATAACAATATAAATCAAAAAAATCTAGACAATATTTTAGTTATTGAGGAATGAATGGGACTTATGCACATATCATCAGGGTTATAAAATCCCCTATGTATAGATACTCAGTGTATAAAATATTCTTGACTATATTTTCCCCAATTGGAACTGTCCCTCTAACCTTTCACATGAACAATGCCTTGCAGATCTCATATCACTAAGATCTCTCCTTCTCTTGAAAGTTATCTTAAAGGTAAAAAATAATGTTATACACATCCATATCCACATATTTCATTATAATGTCAATGTAAAGGTATGAAAACTTAAAAAATATGGCATATATTGTATCATAAGTATATTTGACATCGAGAGATACAAGTTCCCCATTATATTCTTTTGCAAGTGACTTAGGATGTGGGGTTTCTAGTATTTATTATTTCCATTAATGTTGTCGAATAATGTACCGATTCCTATAATATTAATTGATATTCAGGTTTTTGAGAATTTTTTCCTCCTCTATTATGTGTCACATTTATATTCTTCAAGTCATTTCATTTTCCATTTTCTACATATTAGACGAATATTATTTGTAATATTTTGGATTAAAAAAAATTATTAATAAATTTAAAATAAAAAACTAATTAATCAACCACTATTTGTCAAAACATAATATCCTCTACCATAATTTATGGAATATCTAATCATATAAATATTCTATTGGAAAGGATCTATATTTACATTCTCATAACACAAAAATTGGTTTAAAAAACAAATTCATGGTTTTTAGGAAGGTATAAATTTGCAACTACATTTACACATAGTTATTTTTTACATTGAGTGGACTCTCCAATCCATAAATCATGTTTTAAATATTTCATTAACACTTTACCCGCATTTACACCATTCCCTTCTCAGGTAATGAAACATTGATGTAAACAACGTTATGTAGACTAAGAAAATCAAGTTAAATGTTCCATGACAATTGAAATAAGGCCTACATGGGTTGGTCAATAATTTTGGTCTATAAAGTAATTTCTAAAAAAAATAATCCATCGGTATGAATGGACTTATATAATAATATGGGGGGTCCGATGGATTGGATAGAGGGGGTTTACCTAAAATAAATCATAAGAATTCATGTCCTTATATAATAATGTTTAGGGGTTGATTTTTATGCCACCAATTTTAATTTAATTATAAAATATTAAAATGGAACCAATCATATATAAATTAATTTTATAATATCAGTATCATCAAAACATTCTTCAATGAGTCTTAATTTTCAATATTATTATTAATTTTATTGATTCATTCATTAGTTATGATAATACCCTTAAAATTAATCAAATTATTTAAATTTAACCTAATTAAAACCATGTATCCTTAACCAAAAATCATTTATAATTTAAAATTGAAAATATTTCATTTAAACTTATTATAGAACAGATGTGTAATTAGAAGAAACATTGTGTGCTTATCAAAAACTTTAACATGGAATAACTTTAATGTATAATTAAAAAACTAATTAAAATGTGTATACTTTTTAAAATAAATAATACATGGAATAAATGTGAATAGGTTTTATTATATATTTAATTTCACTTCATAAAAAGTTTTACACATTGGTTGTAGTATACTACATATTGTGTACTATAGTAAACACAGTGTTCTATCTTCGGCATAAGTAGACAACACAGTCTTAGGTTTGGGTCATCATGACTATGAAAGATGAATTAAATATACAAAATGTGTTGTATAGAATACATCGATCATAGCCTCATTGTTACATTGAATTTATTTCCTCATGTCATGTATCTGATGCACAAGATGTCAGGACACCTAGTGTTCTCATCAATGAGAAAATAAGTACCAAATGGTGTGTACATTGGTTACATGAAATGAAGTTCCTTATGTCATGTTCTATTCTGTCTGGATCATGGTGATGGTCTAATTGTTTTGATGTTACATATACTTTCATCATATCTATCTGACTTTATCATGGGATACAGATGTGAAAAAAATTGAACAACTTTTATATAGGAAGTACATAGCCTTTACTCTAGTTTTGTCAAGGTATATCCCTTGGCCAGAATATATGGTGTTCATCTAAATCTTATTCCTTTTTAATCCTTAACCAAATAGTGGTTATAATATCAGTAAAAAATAATAGAAAATATGATGATATTAAGATATTTAAATGAATCCATATATGTAAAAGTAAAACCAATCACATGCAACCATTCAATGAATAAAAAAATATAACATAAATTAGGGACTGTTCTAATACAACATCAATGATCTAGGGAATAGTGGATGTTTCCTTTGACTGTATAACCAAATCATTGTTTAGTGTTGATTTACATATAATCATTTCATCAAAAAATCAAAATATATTGTCCAATGAGAGACATAGATTACTAGACTAAATTAAAAAACCTGAACATGAAAAGGAGGATCTTCACATAAAAATTATAATTATTTTATAAGCAGATAGATAATTACCACAATGTGTAATTATCTCACTATTGATCATCCTAATAAGTATAATTAATCCTAAAATCCTTGAACCACAAGATCCAAGTGAAGAATTCCTCTAGTGGTGATCCTAACACTCACCACAAGCTCTAAATATCACTATATATCTTTTGGGGTCATGTACAACTGATCATGATCACTTGTGTTGTTCATGGATAATAACAATAGTATTATTCTATTTGAATGATAAAATATTGATTCACTCTTCATTTCTTAAGAGAGTAGGAAGACAAATAATGACTATTTAATAAATAAATGTCACTAAAATATTAATTGATAAATACAATAAATATTAAATTTTCCAAACATGAAACTAATTATTTATAATTATTATTTATCTTACTTATTCTTTCAAATGACTTGTGATTAAATTACGGTGATCAACCAAACCCGAATGAATAGTATTTATTCTAAATTTTAAACTCATTACCTGAATTTAACTAATATTATGGATAAACATAGTGTGTGAACCTCTAGGCATCTTCTTTAGAAGAATTATGGATTACCACCTAACTTTTAAGGTTAGAATCTAGAAACATTCTAAGGAAAACATATATAAATTAGTTAATTTATCAACGACATCCAACCTCCTTAGAATAATTATTATGTAACATAACCCTTTTTTCCCTGATATCATAAATCTATCCGATTTCATGTATGTTCCATTAACCGATATTCTTGACATCTCTTTCTTTGACATTACATAAATTAACTCACCAGCCAATCACTATGGACATATATTTATACAACTAGTTTAATTCCCATCAAATGGACTCACATACCAACTTCTATCAATATATGGAATGGAAAAATCCTATCTCACAATATCCATTAATTAAACATCATATTTGATGCACCTAACATTTCCTATCATGACATGACCATATATCATCATAATTTTTTTCAATACATCAATGTGAATGAGTCATGGTATCCAATAATGTTAATCATAAATTTTTATGATCAATACAAACATATTCATATAGGAACATATGATAAATCATGAAAATTTTGTTTTCATATTGTTATTTTTTCCCGTAACCTCTTATCATAGTGATTAACTAATAATGAAACCTTAAAAATTTGTCTAAATGTCTTTTGAGCCTCCCTCACCTGATAGAAATTATCATGTACCCCATTTCAAAAAATATACTTTTTCCATAGAACATGTTTCAAGAAATATATCATAGAACATATTGGTTATAATCATAACAGGGGAAATTTATGTCCTTTTACTGAAAAAATACTCTTACGACATTATCACATATACATTTTATATAGAGAAACAATAATAATGTTTTAATAAAATAATCATTAATAATGAAAACATATAATAAAGAACTAAAAAATATAGTTCTTAAGGACCAACCCTAATAGACTCATGTTCCTTAATGTCCTATAAAAAGAGGAACATCTCACATAAATATAAAAAACCATAATTCTATGTGAATAGAGTAGACGATAGCTAAATATGGTTACTAATATAGTTATGAGCTTATTTTTATTCTTAAAATGGGTTTTGATTTTCATCCTATAAATGGTATCATGGATTACATCATGGATACCCTAATCGTATATCTAACTATAAACATTTTTAAATTTAAAAAAAATGCCAGGATTAAAACCATATGACCCAATTAACACTCTATTTAATTATTTATAAAACCATAGATTCATTGGGATTATATTATAGATTTATAGCCTATGATAAATTGATTTATTATACCTATTGATCATTTCAACATGAAAATAAATGTTAGGGATAAATTTATTTTCTCAGTACGTAGACTCAATTCCCTATCTCTTTCATTTTTTTTAATATTTTCCTTGTATTCGAATATGTTGGTCTTGTATTGGTGAATTCCTTGGACATGGAATGAAGGATTTTTAGTTGTCATTTTTAGGAACTAATGGATTCAACTATGTTGGTGTGATCTACAGAGTTATTAATTTAATAATTCCTTAAAATAGTTTGATTTTGGTGGAGACTATGAAATATTCAATGAAATGGATTTTTTCCCCAACAGAATTGAATTATTTTGATCTATTTATGAATTCTATATTTAAATTATTGATAAATCTGAATTGAAACAAAAAAAATAAAAAGACAATTATGAAAATTAGGGATTTTAAATAATGATTGTATTTTAAATATATATTTGTGTGAGTGTGAAAATAAATTCTTTACACTTAAATGTATTCGCTTAATTGAAATTTGAAAATAATTATTTTAAATTTAAATGGATATTATTTAATTTGATTAAAATGGGTATTTAATTGGATATGATTTTCCTTTGATTTTCAAAGTCTTTGCTCATATCTAGCATTGATGACAACATTGTTACTAAAAGTTTTTATGTTGATGTCTCTTCTAACATCTTGGGAATGGCCCACAACACCTTGGACGGAGTGACCCTTAAAAAAATGTTGTTACATAGCCACCTTTGTTTGAAGAATAGAAGAAATTATGTTATTTAGAATGATTGATAGCAACATGTACAGAACATTGAATATACAAATAGTGTTGAATATAATTTTATCATCAAGGTCCTGAAAAGAATGTGATTCTCAATCTGCGTCATTAATATTGTTTATAGTGTTTTATCTCCCCATGGATTTATATCTCATTCATGAGAAAACAATACATATTTTTTAAATCAGATTGAGGCTTATTATTGGGAGATCCCCTCTCCCCCTCTTTATTTATCATTTATCTGGATTCTATTAGTAGATACACTTCCAACTGAGTCAACATTAGTAAGATCAGTCCATATTATATTAAAAGGGTTCTTGGAGGTATATCACATATTATATTTTTAGATGATATAGTTCTATTTGTTTATGGTAATAAAATATTCATATAGGGAGGTAATGAAGCGTTGTAGGTTTAATGTTCTTAGATTGGTCAGAGTTTCAATCGTGTTAAGATTAGATTTTGTGTTCCCTGTAAATGATCAGACAGGATGATTGGGTATTTTGAATATACTCTAAGAATGTATAGAGGGGTATTCTATATGGAATACTTGGGGCTTCAGTGTCCCCAAATGTTCTTCTTATCAAACACTTCGATGGGATTATAGAAAAATTGATGGGATGCATTCATGACTAGAAAAACGGGTTATTGTCCTTTATAAGAAAGATCAAACTAATTGACAGTGTTTTGTCTTCCATTACTACTAACATACTTTCAAACATAATGGTTCCCAAAAATGTGATTTCCAAATTGGAGAAAACCGTAACCACTTTTCTTTTGGTTGGACACTTGGAAGGTAAATTCCATTGGGCTTCCTTGTCCAAGTTGGTAATGCCCATAAATGAAGGAGGAATCAACATAAATAGTATTTCATATACCATGGTCGGTCTTCATGTTATGATATCTTGTTAAATCATTTAGGGGAGTTACTTATGGGGAACATACATGTATAATACTTATGGAATTGAAGGTAACACATCCACTTTCAAACCCTCAAATGTTCTGAAACTAGTTCATCCCAATTTACCCATCCTGCAAAAATATTCCTACTAGATAATAGGAAGGGGTATATATGTTTTTGACACCATAATGGGGAAAGAACCATTCTATGTTTTCTAAAATACCCCTATCTTGATATTTCATTCTAGGAGGCTAGGGAACACCCTACCATTATTGTTACATCTTTTAATAAATTAAAAGGTAATATGTTTTACAACATTTTGATATCTAATACCATGGAAAAATGTGTCTTCACTGGATCAGGTTCAGGTTATTTTTTTGGTTAAATATTTATTTCAATGATTCTAGTAAATTCTTCTTTATAAACCATTGGTTACACTATATGGTGTAAAGAACTTTCTTCAAAGGTCAATTTTCTAGTTCTTCATGTTTGGAATAATGTTTTTCCCATAGATGAAATTGTCCATCAGAGGTGGTGTCTCATTAAATCTAAATGTTTGTTTTACATGGAGATGAAGATTTAAGGAATTGGTCATTTATTTTTCAATAGTGATTGAATTAATACATTTTGGGAGTTTCTTAGTATGTTTAAAAACAGTTCTAGACGTGAGTTTCCAGTGATTTTTTTCTCCATTAATGGTTTAATGGCACTGAATATCTAGGAACTGAGAGGAAGTCCCAGGATATTATATTTTTTACTGGTTACTGGTTAATGTGGTAATATATAAATGGGATGTGGAACCTATCATCAGTGCATTCCACTACATGTATTATTATTAAAACCAAAAGCCTCAATCTGGATTTATTCGGACTGTGAAAATTTGTGTATACCACCCCCTCAATCCCATCCTGGATTTCTGGAATACCCTCCATACAACACCTCATCCTGAATCATGGAAAGTGGGTCAAATGGATCCCCCATATCCAATACTTTAAATCAAATACTAATGGTGTCTATTCAATGTGGGCGATGAGCGGTGGGGGTGATCAGATACTCAAGGGGTGCTATTGTGGTTTCATTCTCAACTCATATTATTAATAGATACTACCTTGAGGCTGAATCTCTTACCATGATTACATGACTACTCTTTTTCAAACGAAAAGAGATACCCATTCCAGAAATGAAGAATTACTCATAAGAGCATTATAGTGATCTTATAGGTAAATTCCATATTCCATGGTCTGTTGAATACTACATCATAAAATGCAAGGGACTGATGCAAAACAAATTGAATGTACTCCAAACCCGGAGAGAGGAGAATATTGTGGCTGATTGTTTATCTATTAAAGCATATAAGTATAATTGTTCCTTTCCACTTCTAGTTATGGATATTTTGATCTCAAGGGGACTGAGTTTTTTTGAGAGGATTTTCTTGGTATTCATTATTATTGACCTCCGTGACTTACCATCATAAGCTTGGTCCCTTAATTTTTATTTAATAAAAAGAAATTTTTGCTGGTAAACATGGTTTACAATAATATTTGTACTTATTTATTATGGAATTGAAAATATAATTTCTAATTATAATGTAATAATTTTTAAAATCAATTAGTATTTATGAAAATTATGGAATGTTTCCATATTTTTATTTATATAAAATGAAATGAATGGGTTGAATTCTGAAATCTAGATCTGAATATGGATTTTGATATGATTTTTCCCTCACTCGTGTGCATGTCTTAAAAATTATTTTTGGAAGAACCTATTTTAAAACCATTATATTTCACCCATATAAAATATGTTTCATCCAAGTAAATTAGTGTTTGGATTAAAATGGGTGTGTTAAGTAGTGCATGTGTCTTAGATAATTGGAAGTTGAAATGAGAACTTCACTATAGTGTATCATTGGATGTATGAATTGTTTTCATTCTTGGGTAAAGATAGCTAGAAAGAATTTATAGGACACATTGTTTTTTTATTTAGTGAATCAAATAAATTCCTTATCATGTGAAATTGATATTGATAAAATGGGAAATGATTTTGATTTTTTTGGTAAATCTAATCCTTTTTAAAAAAATTTGACAAATTAATAATTGTATAATAAAATTTATGACAATAAATATTTTTCAACAATTTGATAAAATTATGTGTTTTATTATAATTTTATAAAATTTATTTCTTATAACATGTGTTTTCTAAAATAAATATGATATCTATATTTTTTGAGGGGTTTTCAAGGAAATGAATTGAATTGTTGAATTCCATAAAATAATCTATTTTTACAATTTTGATAAATCAAATTTTGAGACTTAAATTAATTTTTGATTTAATATATTTTATTATAATGTTTTATGAAATTTCATATTCATGGAAATTTATTGGGGTCATGGGGATATTCTATTGTCTTTTATATTGACATATTTCTTGGAATTTTACTGAACTTTTATCTAAAATCAATAATACTAAATTTATTAGTTAGACATACTTCCTTATAATCTTTATTATATAGTTCTAAATTAATGTTTTGGGGGAGAATATTGTTTCTTATCAATTAAGAATTTATGTTTCTTTTCTTCCTGTTTCATTCCTTTTTTTGATATATCGGGTTTATCAGGCTTTGTGAATTATGTTGCTATATACTATTAATTTTAATTTGAGGGGTTGTATATAAATTTTGTTTGTGATAATTTATTGATTCTTTTTAAGTATATATTAAATGAGTCTATATAATTTTATTTTTTTCCATTTCAACTTATGGGATTCGTATATTTATTGATAGATGCTATTTATTCCATGTGAAAACCTCACTTAGGACTAATATTGTGGCCACTCTTGTAAGTGTGTTATAAAATTGTATTATATCATGGTTTAATGGATTTATATTTTAGTAATAAAGGATTCTAAGGTGGTTGTAACTTATATAAAAACTAAAAATAGATATAGATAACCTTTTATGTTAAATATCAAGTCACCATGGTGTTCAAGTCAATGAGGGGTTAGTGATGTCCTTGTTGGAATATAATTGTGTAGTTTTAACCAACACTCATTCAGAGCACAAAATTAATCAAGCTTCGTGGTATACATGGTGGATTCTATATCACATGTAATTATTTTAAAATAATGGGTTTTTCATGCATGAAAATGGGTTTTCAATGTGTCATTGTTTTTTATTTTAAATTTGATTTTGAAATGAATATTTTTTTATAAAATTAATTAATCCATTACAACAAATAATTGGGAATTAGTTTTTACCATGAAATGGAATTCCAATAAGTCATGATTAAAAATGTGAATTTTTATTATGATAATTTATGGATAAATTATATGGTTTTTTTGTAATTATTTGGAGTTATAAAAGAAACAACACATAAAAGTGTTCTAGATAGGTATATGAAAGGGAAAATGTAGTTTATTTTTATTTATTGGAAACTTTATTGTTTTTTATATCATGTGGTTTATTTATTTGATGTAGGATTATGATAAATATTAGCTAGTTTGTCTGTTGTTTTTTATTTTTCAATATCTACTGTAGATCACTCATTGAGAGTTGGTGGTTACCATACAATGTGTGAGGGATGTATGATGGTACAACTTAAGATGAGTATATTAGATTCTTGGGGTATCAAATAATTCGTATGTTTCTTGTTATCATATTATTGGTTAAAAAAATTAATAACTTTGTTAAGTTAGGAATGGAAACACAATTTATGCTTTATGGGAGTGATGTTAGGTTTTTCATGAAATTTATGATATCTTTTAAGACATTAAATGCTTGTTTTGAAATATATGGACCATTGAAGAATGTTTTAATGGTATAGAAAGGTTGTATAGGGTGTAAACCCTATTAAAAATAAATTTGATAGAAACTAGTATTAATTTAGGACTATTAATATAATGGCTCTATAGATTTCACTCACTGAAATATATAATTAGTTTGTCTCAATGTAACAATTAGTGGAGTTAATAAGGATAGTATTTGTATATTATTAATGTGAGGTTATATGACTAAAGGGATACCAATGTAATAAAAACATAATTGAGGACCACATAGGTGTCAAATAGTGGGGGATTATTTTATAGGACTCTAATTGATCATAGTAAGGGATCAAATAAATTATTTTTTACAATATAAGGTGTGAATTATTTATATTGACACTTAATTATGATTATTTACAATTTTGTGGATGCATCATAGATGAGAATATGAAATTTATTGTTTTAATGTCTATGATATCATATTTTATTTTATATATGTCTGGTTGGACATTGAATGGATATGGAATAGATTCTATTACTCATCATGAAATATGGTTGAGTCTGTAATATGATGTATCAAAGGATAAATGTGTTACTAATTATGTTTTTTTATTTATAGTTATGTACATTGAGTAATAAGACATAGAGAAACATTTCTTTGATTGTGTTACTAGTAGTATTGTCACATGCATGACTTATTTTTAAGTTAACTTTCATTTAATTTCCATTCATTCATTTTTTGGGGGTTTTCAAAATTTTTATGGAGGAATGAGTGAGTTTTCATGAATTGGGCCAAACCGTGAGCCCAATTCCAATTTTAAAAATAAATTTTTTTTTTCTTTTATAAATCATTAATTTTTCAAGATTTTTCACCCATTCCACTTAAAAAATATCCTCCACTGACCTTTTAATACCAACAATGCAATTTGGACCCCTTAGAAATCCATAACAATGGGGTATTTGGGTATTTATTTAAGAATTGGGCCAACCCGAAAGCCCATTTTCCATTTCTAAATTGTTTCATTAATATTTTAATATCATATTCATTATAATGAATTTTTCATTGATTCCACCTCCCTTTCTACCCTAAGAAGCCTAGGAACGATCTCATTGCCTTTCCCCCCTCCTTAGAGCTCTTTGAAATCGCGAATTAGGGTAGAACTTCATATGGTGTCTCAAATTGGATAGAATTGAAGAGGTAACTTCATCCATTATTAACACTCTCAATTATTACTAATTTCCCTCCACTATAGTTCCTAAATGAACTCTTAAATCTTTTTATAACGACTCCTGAATTTTGGCTGATTTCAATTTCAGATACTATTGTTTTGGAGTGATTACTTCAAGATACTTCAAGTAAGTGACTCCATTTCTTTCCTCTTTCAAATTTCTTAGGGTTTCATTTGTTTTTATTTGGGTTTATTCCCCCTTCCTTGAAGTCCCAAATTACCAGGGGGTAGGGTTTTGAAACTAAGGTTTAAACTTGGGTTTTTGTTTCCAATTCTTGTGGTTTTAGGTTTGTTCTAGGTTCTTATTGGTGCGGCGGTGGTGCGAATTAATTTTTGCATGGTGATTCTAGGGTTTTCCTTAATTTGGTAGGTGATTACATTGTGCATGAAATTTTTGTGACTTATATTGCTTTTTTTCATGGTATTTTAATGTTTATTTCATTTGAATGTTTCTGCAAAAATTAGTTTTAGTTGCATTTATAAAGAAAATTAATTTTAAGTTCCAATTTTTGGTGAAATTGGGCAGTTTTCATACAAATCATTTTTTCGTCCATTTGGGGTTGACCAATAATTACTTAGTGCATTTTATTTAACTTTATTAGGACTGAAAATAATGTTTTTAATGTTTATTCTTTTATTTTTTTTCTGTGAAAGTTTTTTTAAATGGTTTTTGGGAAGCAAATGGGCTTTAAGTGCCATGTTTGTGTGAAAATGGGTTTTTTTTAAAGATATAACTTTTTGGTTCACATGGGGCTTCCCCAAAAACTGAATTGTTTGTTTCATTAAAGGTTATTGATCTTAAATTTTGTTTTTGTGACTTAAAAGTGTGCACATAGTGTGAAAAGTGAATATTTTAAAGAGATTTGGGTGCAAAACAATGGGATATTTTGAGAGGTTTTTTGTATTGAAAATCAAAAGGTTTTGTTATGTGTTTTAAATGGTATAAAGTGTGTATAGCAACTGAATTATTTTTTTTTGACAAGTAGTGGTGTTTTATATGAAAAAGGATGTGTTTTTTGGATGAAATTGTTTGAGCACAAAAAAGGGGGATCTCGGGTACTTATGTGGGCGGATATGTACTAGTACGGCTAGTGAACCGGATGGGTTGTGTCCGTGTTTCAATGAGAAAATGGATAACGACAACTCTAACTAAACTATGTGGATGATATTTGGGGACCAATAGGTTATGGGTACGTTCCCTACTAGTGACCCATGCATGGGAAAAGATTGTTACATGGATACTTTACACCGAGGTACGAGATACATATGGCCCGAGACTATCTAGTTGCCTAGGGGTGTTCCTGGTTTTGGTGATCATTGGATTTTTTGTATTTACCCATGAAATGGGGTGTTTTTGGAATTAATTTACAGTATCTCACATGTATATTTAAATGTGAGAACATTCTGAAATTATTAGCATGAAAATTGTTATCAATTGAAAGTTGCATTTCTTGGATTTTGTCACTGCTTTTCTTTGCGTATTAAAACTGCTTACTTTTTCACATTGTATTGAATTCTATTTGGAATAATTGGGTGGTATATTATTGGGCTTAGTCTCACACCCTACTTACACCCCTTGGGTGTATGTAGACTTGGTCATGTTTTACTCAGGTAAAGGAAAGGCCAAGGGTGATGGCAGTTCAGGGTGTTAGTCCCCATCCTTGAGATGGAGTTGTGAAGACGGCTTGGGGGAGATTACCCCTTGTCATGTGGAGTCCATGGGGATGTTTTGTTGTGGTTTCATTTTGTCTTTGGACCTTTTTTATTTAATTTGAACTTATGTATTCTGTTCTGGATTTTTGTATAAGCCTTGCTGGTATGAATTTTTCAGATTCATTTTATCAAATATTTTTGATGTTTTATGTATACATATTCAGGTAAATCATTCCCAAACCAAGATACATGATACCCAAGCACTTGTTCCAGCCCGTGGGGATAGGTAAATCTCTTAGGGTCTTGCCATGGACCAGGTTGGGTGCCGATTTTGAAGGCGACGAGATTCGGTTCGTGACAAAATGGTATCAGAGGAGGTTTAGGTTAACTCTTTTGGTCATGTTATTTGGGGAAGAGTCGGGATAGTCTGGAGTTAGGATTTTTGAGACTTGATATTCTAGTTATGGGTTGTGTACATGATCACAACACCTCATGATGGGATTCAAGTTTCTAGTATAATTTTGTATTAATCTAAGTCATTTGGTTTTCTCGGTTTGATGATGATTAGGGGAAATGAAAGGAGAGTTTGGTTATTGGTCTCAGTGAGCTCGCAGGGCCTGGCGAGCCATGTGGAACTAGGGATATTCCATAGAACACTCTCTGTGACAGTGAAGTGACTGGAGTATGTCCTCCAACCATATGTCCAAGTCACCCACTGAAACAAGTTTCCTCTCGCTTTGTTTTGTTCTTTAGTTTTAAAATCTTGACACTTTGGTTTTAAACTTACTTGATTTTAAGAAGTGTAAAGTTTTTGTGAAATAATTATCTAATAAATATGGAATGGTTAGATTTTTGAAAATGTATAATTGAATTTTCAGAATTGTATTAGAATGGAAAATGGTGTGCTTACACCTCTTTTTTAAACCCGGAAGTATGTTAAAGTTGGTTTTGAAAAAGTTTTTCCAATAGAGTTTTCTAAACTGTTGAAAGGTGTCTTAATGGGGATGAGTTTTTTTGAGATTAATGTGAATAACTTGAAAGTAAATTCATATCTAAAATTTTGTGTGTTTATGAAAAGTTTTTTTTTAAGTTATAAATTGGGATTTTGATCTCGTGGTTAGCGGTCTTGAGAAAAAGGATGTATTGGTTGACTGTTTTGGTTTTGAGAAGTGGAATTATTTTTTGTTTTAACATTTGGTATTTCCATGAGTGACCACATTCATGAGGTTATATGGTATGATGGATGGATAATGTAATGATTTTATGAGTTCCAGGATAGATATGAGGAGGATACCTGGTTTGGCACAGAAACATGCATGTGTAATGCCCATGGGGTACCATTGGTGGATGGTCTAACCACTGAACCATTTGTTTTCAAAGAAATGTTTTTGTAAGAAAAAACATGTTGTCTTGATGATTTTTTTGGGATGGTTTATATTATGTGTTTTTTGTAAAATTTTGATGTTTTGGGATGTTTTGAGTCCAAGAACCCCTCATGTTCGAACTGTGTTTTGGGTTTGTGTCCGGTCGGTAAGCTCGGTAGAAGGACCAGTTAGTAGTTTCCTCTGAGATATGTTTTGGAACACCTTTATGGTGTTTCCCTTCATGTGTTTGGATCTGTTTTGTTGCATTTCTTGAACAATTTACCTACTAGGTTGGTTCCTTGGGTTCTATCATTGGATAAGGTACACCACCATTAAGGGTTAATACACAACTAAAGTGCAACCCGGATTGTTTCATCGTTGGAAAATCCTCCAGTTGATCAATATAAGGAATATTTTATCAAAAACTGTTGATTGAGTATACACCCATTAAATTCATTGATTTTTGGATCCTATTATAGTGGGAGAGTGCCCGTGGAAGGTTAAAAGATACCTTAGTTTCTTATGTTTCTTGATTCATTGAAGGTGGATGTGGTCTGGGGTTGTTAGTGTAGATGAGTGTCTCGATGGTGTCTATGAGGGCCTCTTGGTTCTTCATAGTTTCTTTGAAGTAGGAGTTCATGTTAAACCACCATTTTTTGAATTATGGTCATGAGGGGATATTGTGGGCACTTTTTGGAATAGTGTGTTGTTTAGGGACTTGACATAAGGTATCATTCCATGTATTGTTTCTATTAGTTTCAATGGTCATGTTCAGTGATGCCTTGTGATGTCATGTGCTTGTTTGACTGTAAAGGTGAAAGTCGTGAAATCCTTTAAGATTATTTGTTATGTTGGGAGAATGTATCCCTTGGAAAAATTTTAAAATCATCCATTTTAGGGGAAGGTGAGTATATGTGTTCTTTACTTCTATTGTTTCTCACCTGAAGAAACATGGTGTGATGTGTGTTCATCTTCTAAGCCCTTATTTTAGTGAAATATCGGGTTAGGGTAAAGTGAGTTTGGAATGTGTTTTGTCTTGGTAATATTATCAGGGATTGAATTGTAATTTTTTTATCACTAGAAGAAGAAGTTATGTTCAGGTAGTTTCCAAAGCCTAACTACGAGGCCGAAGATTCTTCAATCATTTGAGCTCCAGCCATAGGTCCCGGAGAGAAGCTGGAATGTAGGGTCATTTAAAACATTTTTACAAGTCCTAACATCAGTATTAAATAAGGGAATAGTTTAAACCTCTGGTGTTTTCATCTTTCTTCTGTTGTTCTCATTTGGCAGAAAGAGATGGAAGGCCTCGTGCCCATGTTATCACCCAATGTCATTTCTATCCTCTTTAGTTTCCATTGTGTTTTTTGAGAAAGGTTTAAAATTTGGCTAGAAAGGTGGAGTGCAAGGTTTTCACATGGTGAGTTGTAACTATGCCCCAGAAAACCATGCAGATATAAGGATCCACATGGTTAGCACAAAATTTCCCAAACTGTGCAGACTATCCTTGTGGTTATCCCATCTTTTTGAGTTTTGGGGTCTTTTTGTGTCGGCACATGCTGGTCGGTTAAGATGGTTGGTTCTTATAGTGGGGAGACCCACCATGGGTCTCATGTTTGTTCTTTTGGAAATTTCTAATGGAAGCCTAACCCTTGTACCAAAGAGTCTGTTTGGGCCTCTCCATGTTAATTTCACGATTCTGTCTTAGAAAAAAATATATTAAGTTGTCTCTTATGGTGGGGAGCCAAACTGTGTCTCCCTGTACTAGTAACTCAGTATTGTCCACATTATTGGATTGGAAGTGGGTAGTGTCTTTCGTAGATATCTAACTACCAACATCTTACTTGGGTAAACGTTGGTATTGGAGAGTTCCCAACAGTTTATTTATTTCATGATAGGTGTAACCTTGTTCGACATGGTTGTTTGTTTGGGTAGATTGTTTGAGCCTTGTTCAGATTGAGTTTGAGGAGTTTTCATTTGGGATAAAGACTGAATGTGATTGATTGTTTTAGGAAAGTGGTGTATGTTTTGGTCCTGAATTATTCCTTCCTTAATTGATCACTAGAGGTGTTTTGGCCTTTGGGGGTGAAACCTGGAAAGGGAGTACCTCTTTGTTTCTCAGTTGGGTTGGTTTATTGCTTTGGCCTTTCTGTGGCTTTTTGGGGAAAACGTATTTCATGGTGGGGAGAATTGTCACATACATGACTTATTTTAATGTTTAATTTCATTTAATTTCCATTCATTCTTTTTTGTGGAGGTTTCCTAATTTTTTATGGAGGAATGAGTGATTTTTCATTAATTGGCCCAAACTGTGAGCCCAATTCCAATTTTAAAAATAATTTTTTTTCTTTTATAAATCATTAACTTTTAAATAGTTTTCATCCATTACACTTCCAAAATATCCTATAATGACCTTTTAACGACACTAATGAAATTTGAACCCCTTAGGAATCCATAACAATGGGGTATTTGGGTTTTTATTTAAGAATTGGGCCAACCCGAAAGCCCATTTTCTAATTTTAAATTATATCATTAATTTTTTAATATACTTTTCATTATAATGAATTTTTAGGTTATTACACCTCCCTTTTGACCCTAAGAAGACCAGGAACGCTCCCATTTCCTTTCCTTCACTCCTTGGAGCTCTTGGAAATTACGAATTATGGTAGAACTTCATAGGGTGTCTCAAATCGGCCTGAATTGAAAAGGTATCTTCATCCCTTATTAACTCTCTCAATTATTACTATTTTCCCTCCATTCTAGTTCCTAAATGACCTCATAAATCTTGTTCGAACAAACCCTTGAATTTTGGCTATTTTCAATTTCATCTACAGTTTTTTTGGAGTGATTACTTCAAGATACTTCAAGAAAGTGAGTTCATTTATTTCCTCTTTCAAATTTCTTAGGGTTTCATCTGTTTTTATTAGGGTTTATTCCCTCTTCCTTGAAGTCCCAAATGACCAGGGGTAGGGTTTCGAGCCTAAGGTTTAAACATGGGTTTTCTTTTCCAATTATTGTGTTTTTAGGTTTGTTCTAGGTCCTTATTGGTGCGGCGGTGGTGCGAATTAATTTTCGCACGGTGATTCAAGGGTGTTCCTTAATTTGGTGGGTGATTCCATTGTGCATGATATTTTTTGACTTATCTTGCTGTTTTCATGGTATTTTCATGTTTATTTCATTTGAATGTTTTTCCAAAAAAAAAATTAGTTTCATTTATAAAGAAAATTAATTTTAAATCTAATTTTTAGTGAAATTGGGTGGTTTTCATATAAATATTTTATTGGTTCATCTGGGGTTGACCAATAATTACTTAATGGATTTTATTGAACTGTATTAAGACTGAAAAACATGTTTTTAATGTTTATTATTTTATTTTTTTTCTGTGATATTTTTTTTAAATGGTGTTTGGGAAGCAAATGGGCTTTAAGTGCCATGTTTGTGTGAAAATGGGGGGGGGGGGGGGTTTAAAAGATATAACTTCTTGGTTCACATGGGGATACCCTAAAAACAGAATTTTTGGTTTAATTAAAGGTTAATAAACTGTGATTTTGTTTTTGTGACTTAAAATTGTGCACATAGTATGCAAAGTGGATATTTCAAAGAGCTTTGGGTGCAAAACAATGGGATGTTTTGAGAGGTTGTTTTATTGAAAATCAAAATGTTTTGTTATGTGTTTTAAATTGTATAAAGTTTGTATAGCTACTATATTGTATTTTTGTGACCAGTAATGGTGTTTTATATTCAAAATGATGTGTTTTGTTGGCTGAAATTATTTGAGCACAAAAGGGGAATCTCGGGTACTTAGTTGGGCGGATATGTACTAGTACGGCTAGTGAACCGGATGGGTTTTTTTCCCTATTTCACTATGAAAATGGATAAATACAACTCTAAATAAACTATGTGGATGATATTTTGGGACCACTAGGTTATGGTTATGTTCCCTACTAGTGGATCATGCACGGGAAAGGATTGTGACTTGGATACTTTTCATCGAGGTATGAGGTACATAGGGCCTGAGACAATCTAGTTGCCTAGGGGTGGTCCTCGTTTTGGTGCTCATTGGATTTTTGGTATTTACCCTTGTATTGGGGTGTTTTTTGATGTACTTTAAAGTATCTCACATGTCTATTTAAATGTGTGAACATTATGAAATTTTTATCTTCAAAACTGTTACCAATTGAAAGTTGCATTTCTTGGATTTTATAACTAGTTTTCTTTGCATATTAAAACTACTTGATTTTTCACATTGTATTGAATTATATATGTAATAATTTGGTGGTATCCTATTTTTATTAGGATCACACCTTACTTACACCCCTTGGGTGTAATTATACTTGGTTATGTTTGACTCAGGTAAAGGAAAGTCCAAGGGTGATGGCGGTTCAGGGTGTTAGTCCCCATCCTTGGGACGGAGTTGTGGAGACGGCTTGGGGGTGATTACCCCTTGTCATGTGGAGTCCATGGGGTTATTTTTTTGTTGTTTAATTGTGTATTTGGACCTTTTGTATTTCATTTGAACTTATGTATTTAGTTCTTCATTTTTTTATAAGCCTTGCTGGTATGAATTTTTTAGATTCATTTTATCAAATATTTTTGAAGTTTTATGTATACATATTCAGGTAAATCGTTCCCAAACCAAGATAAATGATACCCGAGCACTTGTTCCAACCCATGGGGATAGGGAACGCCCTACGGGTCTTTCCAAGGACCGTGTCAGGTGCCAATTTTGAAGGCGACCTGATTCTGTTCATGACAGGTATATTAATGAATTATTGCTTCCTTAGACTCTCTTATGGGGTGTAGTATGAATCTTTGGGATGGTCTAAGTATGTATTTTGATCATTGGTTCTTAATTAAATTTCATAAGTTTATTCATATGGTGGGGATCAAACAATTTCATCCTTATGATATGATCTTACAAGTAAAATGTGTTCCAATATTATGATTGATTTGATAGGATGACGCTAACAACTATGAGATTATGTTTGGTGTCGTTTCCCATGAGAAAACAGGTAATTTACATCTATTTAGAACATTTTGTAGCTAATTAAATGTGATTATTATAGGTAATCAGGTTTTATGATAAATTATTAAAATATTTATCATTCAAATTCTGTTAAAAAAGAGTTTTAAAAAGATTTCTAATGTGTTTTTATGAATGATTAATGGTTTTGATTAGTTGATGGTGATTACATGGAGCATCAAATGTTTTAAAACTATAGAATATGTTTTTTTATATTTTAATATCCATTGATTTCATCATATATTGTATTATATGTTCTAAGATTATTTTTTTTTATTTCAGTGGGGAGGAACATTTCTCATATTGTTTTCAATGAATGGTTATTTGATAATATATTTAAGGATAAGAAATTAGTGTCTTGGTAAAGACCAAAGTACATGTTTGAGAATCAAATTGTCTTGGTGATAGTTTAATATCCTTGTATGTTCATTATATACTTGTGTAGTTTTCTTATCATTGGAGATAATTTAATCAAAAAGGAGTAATGTTTCTAAAATTTATAAGTTATCAGGATAACATCAATGACTTGAAATAAATATTAGCTTTAGTGCCAATTATGATTCGTACTAAGACAAGACTTAGTTGTAATGTTTGATATGAAAAATATATATTGGTATTTGAATGTGTCCTTATATTGTGGTGTAAATTTTTAGAGTATGGATCTATATGGTTGAGATAAAGTTAGAAGAATTACCCATTTCATGGCCAAGAGATATCTATTTTTTCGTACATTAAAATGATATAGGAATTGTCTCATAAGTGTGAAATTCGTCATGAATACAGATTATAGTATTCAAAAAAATCATTTCTCATACTATGGCCTCAACCTGAAAAAATGTATACTGTGGAATATCTTCAAGAATTTTATTTGGGTCATATATATACACAAGGGGAAGAGATTTATGTCTCACCTACCTTGAGTATAAAATATCGAACTCCAGTTAGGTATTCATGTGATTGGACTATTGGAGGATAAGGAACACAATAAATTATGGGGAGATACTTATGTGGTTTCTAGTCTGGGAGGATTTAGTTCATTATTTTAAATAATAAAATATAGTTCCCATGGAGATCAATAAGGATGTTATGGATTGAAACCCTTCATGGTAGGTGGGGTTTTCAAGATGTGTCCTCATTTCGGCCATCAAATCTTTTGGTTAGGATTAAAAAATTAAGTGGTCAATTGTTTTTCATGTTTCTCAGTATGTCAGTTGGTGAAGTGAGAGCATTAGTGACTGGTGGGGTTTTTGAATAATAAATTAGTTCTAACATAGTAATGAGAGGATATCTCTATTTATTTTTTGATTCATTTAATTACATATTATAGAAACCCGATGAAGATTAGGATAAAGTGGATCTTCTCATAAAGATAGTTCTTTTATTTCCTGTTCAATAAATATTTTTAGTTGATAATATTTTGAAACTCTATACGAAGAAGATTATTAGATGTTATGAGGTTGGGAAGTCTATCATCTATGATAGAAACCCTATGTTTAGAATGAAAATGTCATAGACCAATTTTGATAACATTATGGTTAATGTTTAATATCATCCTAGCATATCATCCATAGATATATGGGAATATATATCATATCTTTTATATCATAGAGGATATTATTTGAATTTTTATCCTTGATTTCATATGATAATGGAAACATTTCAATGAATTATTAGAGGTTATATATAATAATTATTATATTTCACTGATTCTCAAAGAATAGTTTGATGAATTTTATGGTATACCATATCAATCACCTTTGTGTTAAGATGAGGTTGGTGAGATAATATTTTCCACATAATATTTGTTGTAGGAGGTGAATTCATGGGTTAATATTACTATAAATGTATGTTTTCAAATCAGTTTTACTAAAAATATTATGCTAATAAATAATGATGGAAAATAATGTTATATATTTGTGATTATATACTTTTTAAAAATAACACTTACAATGGACCCTGTAAGGATTAAGATGTTTAGGAAGTTTATTCCTCATTAAATGTTTTCATTTAAAGTGATTGAATTAATTAGATAAGTGGTATATATATTAGAATTTACATATAATTATGATTTGGTAAATTATGTTTTTAGATGATTGTTAGCTAAGGAAGTGTCAAATACACCCTTCACAATCATTATTATAATAGGTAGTTGATTCTGAACCCGATGATTCTAATTTAGAGAAACCAGTTTATTTTATGGATTATAAAGAGAATATCATTCATGATAGAATGGATCTTTTACTAAATATTATATAGAAATATTAATATATTATATTAGAGATATGTGAAATAAAAAGTTATTATTCGTAACAGTGGTATGGGCTGTTCATGGAGAATGGATCCCAATAACATTTTGAATAATTATAATCCTAGGTAAATGAGCTTAAAAATTCCTTGAATATATATTGTGCTTTAATCCAATATTCTTGGGGGATTAATTTTGTATTTTTGTGTTTTTGGAAATGATTACTAGTGGAATTTATACTTTGGATGTTTGTGGATGAAATTTAGAGTATTCAGAAAAATAATGGATGTAGAATCTTTAGGATCACGGTTAACATAACAATGCCACTATGTTTATATGGTTGACTATAATAAAAAAAGGTTATAATACAAGTTAGTATATTACCTTGAATCTAACAATTCATTGTAATTTTTAGGATATATATAGAAAATTTGTTATAATCATCATTTTCCTAACTATGAAACTAATCATGCATGTCATGAAAATTCTTGAAAATATAATTCTAAATTCCTATATTTACATCATATGAATAAATAACACTTCAATACAACCTTATATGAATCAATATCTCTATTTTTATGACATTGGGGCTTCTATTTAAATGAAAAACATATTTCATTTACGGATTTATTGAAATGATATGAAATAAATTGCTAAGGATAGATATATCGTATCGACCCTTCAATATATATCTCTCAAGATCATATATTCTTATGAAATTATGATATGTTGGTGTGTGATGGGAGATTTATTTATAAATGGAATTTCATATATTTTATAATAGTTCTTAGATATGAGAGGATTCAATCCCATTAGTAAGACTCACAAAGTTGAAATTTTTTGAATTCCATAAAATGATATGATTAAGTTTGTGGATCTGATATCTTTTATAAAAAATAAAATTTTTTAATTAAAGAATATTTATTGGGATCTATGAAGGTATTTATTTTTTAAATAATTGTGAAACTCTGAAATAGAAAGAAAAAATATTTTGGAAAAAAACTATTATTAATTTATCTATTTAATTATTCATAGTATTATTTAGGGAATTTGAGAAATCGAGAATGAGGATATTTATTTTAATTAGAATGCATGAATATAAAAATAAAATTATAGATTATCAATTATATGGATGATATTTTCATTGGGTTTCATATGTTTTTTTTCATAGTTATTATCAATATTAATTAAAATTTAAATAATCTATTTAATTAGTATATTATTTGATTTATTGTGGAATTGAAAAGACACTTTCCCTCGAGAATGGTATGTCCTTTAAAAATAATTATCATTTTATGAACAGTGTATAATTTGTTTTATGTTGGGGTTGAAAACCCTTTTATTATTTAATAAAGAAATATATTTCATTTTTGGTAGAGGAGAACCCATTAAATTTCTTATTATTCCATGAACATCATTCCTAATTACATGGTCCAATAGACTCAGGACTAGGTTGTCCCATGATGGTGTGTTGAAATGCCTGATCCTACCACTAAAGGTCACCCGTTATAATGAACCTGGTATTTATAGAATAAGATATTTTCATATCTATTAATATTTATGAACAAGAGATTAATTTTTTGTTAAAAAGGACATTTTTATAATAGCGTACTTGACAAGAAACAATAGGTTTCTTTGAAATCATATGTTGCACATAGCTTTGAGTTATACTGAAAAATAATATCATATTATTACTATTTTAAATGGTAGTTAATGCATAGAATTTATGTTTCCGAGAATGAACATAACAACATAAATTATAATAAAAAATGTTTGTTAAAAAATATTACATTTATCAATTAAATTTTAGAGTCTTCAAATAAGAATGAATATAATTTTAAGCATAAAGAACTATAATATTTTTAAAAGGTCAGTTTACCGCCTTTTGAAGGAAAACCCTTTTTAAATCTAGTTCTTCTCAATTTAATATATTATATTTGAAGAAATAAAATTATTCTATAGAAGTGGGATATCAATATTTACTATGGATAATTTTTTTGGTAATTTTGTGATAATGTCTATTTTTTAATGAATAGTGGAAAATACTGTATTTTAATTCAAAAATACCTTTTCATATAATTTATTGGAATAGATTGATTTTATTATTAATAGGTTTTAATTATTAATTGTATTATATTTTTATGTTTTAATCCAATTTTGGTCGTTGTAGGTAATTTCACTTTGAAATTGGACATAAACACATGTCAATGTTTTGGTAGTAATTATTTCTTAAAAACCCACTTTTTGGTTTTGACAAGGGGAATAAATTTTAAATAAATTTATACCTGTTACATGTTCTGAATTTGGAAAAATTGATTTCATATTTGGAATCTGGAGATCTAAATTGTATAAATAGGTTTCTTTTATTTTTATACATTATGAATAATAACTTGAGTAATTATATTATTTACATTTTTAAAATGGTTAATCTGGTAAATAAGGGTAAAAAATAATGTTATAAAAAAATTAAACTACCCTATCACATGTACAAAGCCTATTTTATGAGATATTTCTGACCATGGGCATCCTAGGGTCGGTTTTGGGATCCCATGGAGCCACTTGGATGAGAAAATGAAATTTTATAGGAATTAACATAAATTAAAGAAAAATATAACTTAAACATATATATTTCACTAAAACAAATATTTATATGGGGTAATATATATGATAACATCAACTAAAAATATTAATTAGAAAGCTACAAAGATTTAATTGCATTATTAATGAATTATTTAAATAAATGAGATTATAAATATTAAAATAAACTTATTTTAAAACTTTTTATGGCATACACAAATTTTAAAGATGATTATGACTTTATATATTATATTTAATGATTTTTTTAAATAATTATGTTTTTATGGATTTTTAAAAAAATAATGATACGAACAGTATATAAATTTGCAAAAATGAGTTTTTAAAACAAATACTATTTCATTAAATTATCTAATATTCCAAAAAAAATCAAAGATTTAGAAAAATGTAATAAATGTTTTTTGATCATGTCATTACTAAACCACTTGAGGTTCGAATGACATGTTATTATAATTATATTAAAAATATAGTATGCATATACAAGTAGAAATGGTAAGAGTTAAATTAGTTATCTAGGGCTTAATGCTAAAAGATAATGTTAAATTTGTGACCTATACTTGTATAAAACTTATTGGGTGAGTGTTTCTTGACCCAAAAGCATCTTATAATTAAAATAAAATACATTGGGACCATTTGAAACCGAAAATATTTTTATAATAATATAATAGTTCAATACCTTCTTAAAGTGCCCCTCCTGCCTCTTATAAAAGGGCATCAACACTAACTATTTAATCACACCTCTCAGGCCCCAAGTCTCATCCAACCTACACCCAAATAATCTCCCAACATCATTATATTCTTCCAAGAATCCTTAACAAAGGAATAAGGAAATTCAAGAAAACCTTTTGGCTTAAATCAAAGGGAGTTACACATTTTAAGAGATAACGTCTTCTCTTAAGTTCCTTTCCATTATTTTACATATAAACTCCCTATATTATTATTATTATTTGATTGCATAATAGAACTAGTGTCATCAATACACTAATATTTTATTATGATAATTATTAGATGTCATGACCTGTCCCCAAGGGCTCATGCCGTGACAACCCAAAGCCCGCCTTTCCTAGGCCAGGGGCTAGCAACTAGAACCAAAGGCATAATTCCCTAAAACAGGTAAGGCATTCCCTCTATATCCCGTAAATACACACACAAGAAAGCACACAACTGGATGAAACACCAAGTAAATTGTATATCAAAAGAGTGATGAAAGAAAAAGGGGCCAGAATACAAGCCCAACTAGAAAGTACAAGTACAACAGTGATACAATACAACTAAAAGGTAAGGAAATACAACTACTAGATCATCCTCTGCAGTTCCTACCTGAAGGGTAGGTAATGATCGCCTCCTCAGCACTCCACGTGCGACAGTATCCTCCATGTTTCGAATTGTTGTATGATCCCCCACCAGGTACCGTCCATTCCTGGTACTTTCAGCCTCTGTCAGCGTTGTTCGTCGTTTACATCCAACACAATAAGGTGCGGACA
Organism: Viscum album; assembly: GCA_963277665.1. Classification (NCBI taxonomy): domain Eukaryota; kingdom Viridiplantae; phylum Streptophyta; class Magnoliopsida; order Santalales; family Viscaceae; genus Viscum; species Viscum album. The sequence continues at coordinate 594,666,790 of OY728135.1, read as the reverse complement.
TATCCCATGCAAGGGTAAGTATAACGACACTCAGTTGGGATCTTGATACCCTCAAGGTCTCAAAAAATTCACCAAGGATAAACCACAAAGAATGAATCAACAGATAACCCTACATAGGTATATGCCCATACATATACCTAAGTTATCAAGTGATCCATCTCAATCATGAGGAAAGCATATAAAAAATGACTCGTCTCAACAAGGAATTTATTCTAGGGGTAGTATCAAGTAACATCTCTAGTCACATTATCGAAACCTTGGTTGCTGGAGAACCCCTCCTCTATCGAGTACATTGTGACTACCATGACACCAAGCATGCTTCCCACTAACCTTAGACTGCTGAGATAGTTCTCCTATCGAGTACCGTGGATCTGCCACGTCCCTAAGCATGCTCCCCACCATGAGTCTTCCGTGACACCAAGCATGCTCCCCCTTGTATCATGCTGATGTACTCCTCCTGTCAAGTACCATGGGTCTACTGCGACACCAAGGCGCTCCCCACTGTGGGTCTACTGCGACACCATGGCACTCCCCACTGGGCTAGTAGAGTCACTCCAAGTTAAAACGGTCAGCAGTCGTCAGGTCTCAGCTAGCTACTAAGTCTTCTCACTATACTCCCTCATCTCTAGAAGGATCCGCTCCATGAGAAACATGTCGATACAACAACTATCACAAAGTCCCATGAAGAAGTATCTCAAAGGTCCTCCATGTCATAGGGGTCTCAACGCAACAGACGATGCGTCAATCGGACACCCGGTCTATGAGTTATTATCCTTTTAGTCCCTGGGGCCCAGTTGGATTCGTGCATGATCCAACCTGACAGTTTGCCAACTATACCCAAACTCTAGTGGGGTATACTCAAAGGGACCACCACGCTCCAAGATTTCCAATGCCATAGAAGGTTTTTCAAATGGACATATGCTGCCAAAGATATGTCCAAAAGAGAGTAAATGGGTCGTAGTGGGCCCGAGTCCAGTCTGACCAGATCGGACCGACCCGGCCCGACCCAGTCTGGCCCAGACTGATCTACTAGGACCATCCCAGTAGGCCACGAGGGGGCCGTGGAGAGCCATGAGGGTGCGTACCAATAACTAGGGCATGGACCGGCCGCCAGGGCGTGGACCAGCCGCAGGGCGGTGCGGCCCGGAGGGGGCTGTTTGGGCGGTACGACCCGGAAGGGGCCGCGAGGGCAGCTCGGCCTGGGGCGTAGGGCCTGTTCGGCTCGAAGGGCTGCGGGGGCGCAGCTCGGGGCGGCTCGTCCCAGGGGCCGGGGTGGCGCGGTCGGGGCCGGTTCGACCATCATGTGGCGCAACCGGGATCAGTTCTCCCAGCAGGGGTGCGACCGGAGGTCGGTTCGGCTGAGAGGCCAGAGTGGCCGGGGTGCGGCGCGGCTGGGGTACGACGCAGTCGGGGCGTGGGGCTACTAGGGCTAGTTCTTCCAGCGGCGGAATGGGGCAGGCACAGTCGAGAGGTCGAGGCGTCGCGAGGGTGGCATGGGTCGTAGAGGTCATGGGTGGAGGCATCGTTTCCTTCGTCTCCATCATTTCCTCATCTCCTTTGTCAGCTTCGTCACCATCCTCCATTTCGAAGAACACCACAAATCAACAAAAGGTTTACAGAGAGGATGAGCCATGTTAGTTTGTCCCGCACTCTCCGCATTGGAGTGGTAGCAGGAGGTTCACAACAATAAAGCACATCAAACCCTCCCGTAAAGATTCTTCCCAACCCACAAAATAAAAAGAAGGGGGTGCAATTAAAGTGATAAAAAAATATCATCAAACCCCTACCTCGAATTTTTCATTGACGATGATGCAGAGGGAAGGTCGGTCATCGAAGACGTCCCACATCGGTTGCCTCCACAGGGTGCTTTTGAGGAAGAAGTCGAAGACTTTCCTCGTCGGTGTTTTTTGTCGAAGAAGCGTCCATCGTGGAGGAAGCATTCTTCGTTAGATAGCATAATCCTACAAGTGTTGGGTGTCACATCACTTTACTAGTGCTTCGTCTCTTGGTGAAGTCTTCCCAAATCCTCCTCCCAAGATCCCTATATATAGGAGAGGGGTAAGGTAGGTAACGATCGTGGAATTTATGATAGTACATTTATTAAGAACCTTCCTAAATTCCAATTATTATATAACATGAATTAAAAAGGGGGAAAGGCAATTTACTAAGTTGGCACAATTAATAAGGTATGTTGGCACAATTAGAATTATGGAGGTGTTGAAGAGTCTCCCCCAACATTTATAAGGGTGGTTGAATGGTTTTCCTCTCCTACCGTTAATAGTGGGTCGGGAGGTCCCCACCACAATAAATCAAGAAGAGGAGGTTTAGTTCAGGTGGACCCCACCCCTGAACATCCACATGGTGGGTGGTTACAACAAAATAAAATAAAATATGAGCTTATTTTATTTAATTATTTCCATAAAAAACCCAAAAAAACTAACTTTTACCCTCTACAAACTGTCATCGATGTGAAAGTTTTCTTATGCGAATACGGGCGATGCGAGTACAGTGGTGCCCTCATATTTCAATTCTGAGCACCAGTTCAAAATTTAGAAAAACCCACTCACATATTTACTGAACGTACCCGAAAAAAAGTTCAGAAATTCATTCTGGGCACTCCGGGCCTCGGAATCATGCACCTTCAGTTTTCGCGGACTCAAAAAATTCCGATTTAAATAAAAAAAATACCTGGAAATTCCTGGTCTTTTCATTCTCCCCACCTCAGGGCTCTACATCCCCATAATCCATAACTCATACTAAGGGAACAAGTGGTGGTATTGAGCATGAATCTGAGCCTCTCGCTCCCATGTGCTCTCCTGGAGGTTCCCGTGCTGCCAGCGTACACGCACTAGAGGTATCGACCATCCACGAAGGACCCGCTCTTGTCGATCTTCAATATTTACTGGAACCTCCGTAAAAGTTTTCCCATATTCGACATCCATCTCACCATTGTCAATGATGTGAGAATTGTTGTGCACATATCTCCTCAGCTGGGATATGTGGAAGACTTCGTGCACCCTATGCAACTGAGGTGGAAGAGCTAAGGTGCATTCCACCTCCCCAACAATAATGTAGACCCGAAAAGGTCCGATGAACATTAGATATAACATGCCTCCTTGGCTAAATCTCTTCAATCCTAGTCTAGGTGAGAGCTGTAGAAGGACGTGGTCTCCATCCTAGAACTCTAGAGGTATCCATCTCTTATCGGCATACAACTTCTGCATTCTTTTTGAAGTCTTCATCCGCTCTTGTATGACCTGCACCTTCTCTATGGTATCATGTACCATCTCTGCTCCCACTAGTGTTGAATCCCTTGGGTCAGTTCAACACAAAAGTGATATGTAAGGTCACCCATACAACGCCTCTAAAGGTTCCATCCCAATGGTGTAGTGATAGAAGTTGTTGTACGCAAACTCCACCAAAGGAAAGTGATCCTCCAAGCTACGACTGAAGTCGAGGACACAAGATTAGAGCATATATTCGAGGGTCTGAATGGTCCACTCAGTCTGACCATCTGTCTAAGGATGGAAGGCAGTTCTCAAATGAATCTGCATCTCTAAAGCCTCATGCAACCACTTCCATAGCCGGAAAGTAAATCATGCATCACGGTCATAGATAATCGTTGAAGATAATCCATATAGCCGCACAATCTCCTGCACATAGAGGTGTCCCAATATCTCTATTAAACCCTGCTACCTGGTCAATAGGAAGTGGGCCAATATGGTGAGTCGGTCTATGATCACCCAAATATAGTCATGTCCTCTGGATGTACATGAATGTTCTGTCATGAAGCCCGTGGATATCCCATCACACTTCCATTATGGGACCTCTAAAGGTTGAACCAAGCCTACCGGTACCTGATTATTCACCTTCACTTGCTGACAAGTGTGGGATCGAGAGAAAAACTCTGTAGATATTTTCTTCATTCCCATCCACTAGTTCTGTCGTCGGAGGTCCTGATACATCTTCACCACTCATGGATGTACTGCTAGAGGGGATGTGTTTAACTCTCTCAATACTTCCTCCTAAAGTGACACTAGTACCATGGTACGTCATCTGAAGAGGATGATGTGCTCCCCAGCTTCAAAAAAACCATCAGGTGCATGTCCTGTGGATTTCTGAGCACGTCATGTCTCGCAGTCAGTGTCCTCATGCTGCGCCTCCCTGACGTGCTGATGAAGTGGGGGAGTGACTGTAAGAGACTATTGAAAAGATGACATGTCCCTATACAAAAAGGATATCTGCAAAGCGGCCACCTGCTCTGTCACCTCACCTAGCAGCTATATACCAGACCTCCTGTTGAGTGCATCAGCAACAACATTCCCCTTCCCAGGTGTTTATAATATCCTGATGTCATAGTCCTAGAGGAACTCAAGCCAACGTCGTTGTCTCAGGTTCAGGTCCTTCTGGGAGAAGATATACCTGAGACTCTTGTGATCAGATTACATGGTAAAACGCATGCCCATCAGATAGTGTCGCCACATCTTCAAGGAGAAGACCACTAATTCTAACTCCAGTTCATGGGTAGCATAGTTCAGCTTGTGTTGTCTCACCTGTAGAGAACCATATGTGATCACTACTTGCTCTTTCATCAGGACACATCCGAGTTTGGTCCCTGATGCGTCATAGTAAACTATGTACCCTACGCCTTCCTCTAGAAGTCTCAATATGGGGGAACTAGCCAGCCTTTGCCTCATCTTTTAAAAGATCTGTTGGAATCTCTCCGACCAAACAAAGGGTTTCCCCTTCTTCTTCAAGGCTAATAGTGGTTCTGCAACTCTGGAAAAATCTGGCACAAATCTCTAGTAGTATCTAGCCAAACCCAAGAAACTATGTACCTCCATCACACTCCTGGGTGGCTCCCAAGAAATTCATGCCTCCATATTCACTAGATCCACTACAACTCCAGCCTATAATATGACATGTCCTAGAAAGTGAACCTCTTAGATCCAGAACTGGCACTTCGAGAGCTTACCATAAAGCTGGTGCACTCGGATTGTGTCATGTACTAACCTCAAATGATTGGCATGCTCCTCCTCAGTAGACAAGTATATCATAATGTCGTCGAAGAAGACCACTAGAAAGATATCGAGGTACGGTTGAAATACCCTATTGATGAGTCCCATGAACACTTCTTGAGCATTGGTCATGCCGAATGGCATAACCAGGAAATTGTAGTGGTAGTACCGACATCTGAAGGTCATATTCTGTACATCCTCATCTCGAACTCTAAGATGGTGATAGCCTGATCTGAGGTCTATCTTCGAGAACCACCATTCTCCCTTTAGATGATCCAAGAGGTACGCAATACTCGGGGGTGGGTACTTGTTCTTCACAGTCACCTGGTTCAGGCGTTGATAGTCAACAAAATCCTCAAGACCCATTCTTCCTTTTTGGTGAATAGAATTGGGGCTACCCAGGGAGAAACACTGGACCAGATGAATCCCATCCCCAGGAAGTCCTCCAATTGTATCCCTAGCTCGCGATGCTCTACGGGAGCCATCCGATATGATGGTGTAGATATCAGTGTCATTCCTAGGTACAAGTAAATATAAAATTCCACCTCTCGGTGAGGAGGTAGACCTGAAACGTCATCAGGGAAAACATCTGTGTATTGTTCCACCACTACTAGATAGCTCGGACTCTCCAAATAAATAGCTCTGAGGGTAAGGCTAGCCTACTGATGAGTGAATGGCTGCACTCACCTCCGAGAAAGTCCATCCTATGTTGTAAAGGCTTCTTTCTCGCCGGTGAAGGTAAACCTGGTCCCATCCGTGTGGACACACCGCACTTTGTGCCTAATACAGTTTGTCTGAGTATGGATTGTAGATAACTAGTCCTTACCTAATATGACGTTGTAAGGCCTCGATTCCACTACTAGGAGATCCCATCCAAAGATCTCCCCTCCTAGAGTAATCTCGTACTGCCAACACCAGTGTGCAATCATCTAATATGCTCTCGTAAGAGTCTCTAGCTGTAATGATCGAGCCAACAGCTCTGTCAGAATCTCTGATCTCCGAATGAGGAGAGTGGAAATAAAAGAATGACTGGCACCTGTGTCTATAATTACTATAGCTTTGGTGTAGTAGACACAGATCATACCTCGAATCATCTCTAGAGCATTGTGACCATAGGCCTCAGGTGCCTGGGGCTTTACCCTCCCCTGTCCACCAGCTCCTTGCGGTTGGGGTGGACCTCCTAGTGGTGGTGGTGGTAATATCTCGAATTGTCACCCCCATCCAGCTGCATGACCAACTCCTCTGCCACATCTGCATGTTCCCTACAGAGCACCTCTATAAAATATTTATCTCTGTCTGGGTAGTCCTTCGACCATCTTCAGATCATCCGAACGACAGGTCGGACAGTCACGAGCTATGTGACCCTGCCTGCTGGATGAGTAGCACTTCCTGCTCCTAGAAGGTCTGTCTCCACATTGAGTTCCCCACACAACCAATCTTGAGTCATGTGGTCATCCACCTGTAGGTCTGGTCCTCTTGGAACTCTGTGACATCTGTCTATTGCCAGCTACAGAAGACTCTGCTACATGTGGACTGGTGTTGGATCTCACTGCAGGAGACTACTCAGCAAGGAAACTCTCCGCTATGAGGGCTCTCTCTAACACCCCCTCCTGCGTTGGGATACAGAGTGAGATCACGGAATCCTTGATCTCCCGCCTGAGTCCATGCTTGAAGGTCTGGTCCCTGAATAATGGGTCCCACAACATATCAGTGGATTATCGTGATAGGTCTATAAACCCCGATGAGTACTAAGCTACAGTCATGCTTCCCTATTGCAGATGAATTTTCTTCTGAATGCACACTATGTGAAGAGTCACTGATGCAAACTATGCCCAAAACAGGATCTCGAAGTCTACCCAGAAATGCATCACCTCATTCTGAACATGGAACATCAAGCTCCACCATCTGCCTGCTACTGCCTGTATAAGGTTGGAAAAAAATATCACTATGAGGTCTACTGGTTCCCCTACCAGTCGGAAAACTCTCACCATAGCCTCCATCCAATCCTAAGACTCTTGTGGGTTCATCTCTCCCCTGAACCTAGGTGGTCTCTGGAACTAGAACTCATTCAACGTCCTCAAGCAGTGTGCACCATCTGCTGTTGGGGATGGTCGCATTGGTGGCCCAACGGGGAATGGTACGGCTGGTGCCTCTACTGATTCCTCTACTATAAGAGGGCCCTGAACCGAGGCCTCATCGCTCGGTGGGCTATCAGTAAGTACAAATCTCAAACTCTAGTTGGTTTTCTGCATGGGGGCATCCTGAAAGGAATAAGATATGACACGATCAAAAGTTATACCTGGTGAGTTGACCTAGTGAGATTAATTAAAAAAACTTTTTAAAACACAGATGAAATCATGGTTTTCGTGCATTAAGTCGAAAATAATTATTCAGGGTCCTGGTGTATGGATACGTTAGCCATTGCACCAACACTAGACTCACTAAACTAAAAACCACACTCACTAACCTTAACACTATTGCTTCACAGAAAATATCAGATTTCTATGTTCTGCGGTATAACAAACTCCTCTGATACCAATTTGGGATGACCCGTCCCACGGGGCCCGTGTTGTGACTACCCCAAACCCACCTTCCATAGGCCAGGGGCTGGTGACTAGATCCAATGGTGTAATTCCATTAAACTTATATGTCATTGCCTTTATAACCTGTAAATACACACACAAGAAAGCACACAACTGGACAAAACACCACATAAATTGTATAACAAAAATGTTCGGAAAGAAAAAGGGGCTAGAATACAAGCCCAACTAGAAAGTACAAGTACAACAGTGATACAATACAACTAAAAGATAAGGGAATAAAACTACTATGTCATCCTATGGGGTTCCTACCTGAAGGGTTGGTACAGATCACATACTTAGTACTCCACATCCAATCGTCTCCTCCATGTACCGACTCGTCGTATGGTCCACCTACAGGTACCGTCCATCCCTAGTACTCTCAGCCTCAATCAGCGTTGTCCGTCATCTGCATCCAATACAAAAAGGTGTGGGCATACCCCATGCAGTGGTGAGTATAACGATACACAATAGGGACCCCGAGACCCTCATGGTATCGTCAAATCCACCAAGGATAAACCACAAATAATGAATCAACAGATAACCCTACTTAGGTATATGCCCATACATATACCTATGTTATCAAGTGATCTATCTCAATCATGAGGAAAACACAGAAAAACTGACTCACCTCAACTAGGATTTTATTCTAGGGGTAGTATCAAGTAACATCCCCAGTCACATTATCAAAACCACGGCTACTGGAGAACTCCTCCTCTATCGAGTACAGTGGGTGTGCCACAACAACAAGAATGATTACCACTAACCTTGTACTGATGAGGTACTCCTCATATGGAGTATTGTGGATTTTACACATCACCAAGCGCACTCCCCATCGTGGGTCTGTCGCAACACCAAGCATTCTCCCACTCATAGCCTGTTGAGGTACTCCTGCTGTCGAGTACCGTGGATCTGCCGCGACACCAAGGTGCTCCCCACTATGGGTCTGCCATGACACCAAGGTGCTCCCCACTAGGCTAGTCGAGTCACTCCGAGGCAAAATGGTCAACAGTCATCATGTCTCAACAAACTACTAGGTCCTCGCACTATGCTTTCTCGTCTCCAAGAGGATCTTCTCCATGAGCTACTGGTCGATACACTAACTATCACAAATTCAAACGAAGAAGTATCTCAAAGGTCATCCATGTCATACGGGTCTCAATGCAACAACTGACACGTCAATTGGATTCCCAGTCTATAAGTTATTTTCCTTTTAGTCCTGATGGCCCGGTTGGATTCATGAATGATCCAACCTAATAGAATATCAACTACACCGAAACTCTAGTGGGATATACTCAAAAGGACCGCCATGATCCAACATTTCCAACACTGCTGGCGGTTCCTCAAACAAACTTCTGGTGGCAATCATATGGCTGAAGGAGCGTAAATGGGTCGTAGTGGGCCCGGGTCTAGGCTAACCCGGTCAGACTAACCCGGCCCAACCCCGTTTGGGCTGACGCGGTTCGGGTAAACTCGGCCTGAACCATTGGGTCTGGCCTGACCTGTTGGGATCGACCCGATTCGCTGGGCCCAGCCCATCTAGCAGGGAGGGGCCCGCAGAAACTCAGGGGGCGTAAACTGGCCGCCAGGGCGCGGACCATCCGCCAGGGCGCGAACCGGCCGCCAGGGCACGGACCGCCCGCGGGTCTACGCGAGGGAGGTTTGGCCTGGAAGGCTCCTCATGGGAGGCTCGGCCTAGAGGGTGCCGCGAGGGTGGCCTAGCCCGGGGCACAGGGTCGGTTCAGCTCGGAGGGCCGCAGGGGAGCGGCTCGGCCTGGGGGCCAGGGTGGCACGGCCAAATCATGTTCGGCTAGCAGGTGTCGCGACCGGGGCATGTTCGACCATTAGGCGGCGCAACCAGGGATGGTTCGGCAGGGAGGCCGGAGTGACCGGGGTGAGGCGTGTCTGAGGTGCGGGGTGGCCAGGGCCGGTGTGGTCGGTGGTGGCACGTGGCCGGCTCGGCTGGGTGGTCGGTGCGACATGGGTCACGGGGGTCACGGGGGGGCAGCGTCGTTGCCTTTATCTCCTTCATCACCTTCTTCAACTTCCTCCACTTTGAAGAACAACGCAAAGCAACACAAGGGTTACTGAGTGGATAGACTTTGTTAGCTTGGCCCGCACTCTCCACATTAGAGCAGTAGAAAGAGGTTCACAAGAATAAATCACATCAAATCCTCCCGCAAGGATTCTTCCCAAACTACAAAAGAAAAAGAAGGGGTTTCATGGAATGTGATAAACAAATATAATTAAACCCCTTCCTCGAATTGTTCTTTGACGATGATGATGAGGTAAGGTCGGTCATCGAAGATGTCCCACGTCAGTTTCCTCCACAAGGTGCTTCTGAGGAAGAATTCTAAGACATTCCTCTCCGGTGTTCTTAATGGAGGAAGTATCCTTTGTGGAGGAAGCATTCTTCATCGGAGAGCGTAATCCTCCATGTGTTGGGCATCGCGTCCTTTTACTATCTCTTTGTCGCTTAGTGAAGCCATCCCAAATCCTCCTCCCATGCTCCTTATATATCGGATAGGGGTTAAGGTAGGTAACGATCATGGAATTTAAGATGGTTCATTTATTAGGAACCTTCCTAAATTCCAACAACTCTATTACTTAAATTAAAAAGGGTGCAATCCAATTAACTAAGTTGGCACAATTAATAAGGTAAGTTGGAGTAAATAAAATTTTGGAGGTGTTGAAGAGGCTCCCCCACATTTATGGGGGGGGGGGTTGAGAGGTTTTTCTCTCCTCCCATTAATAAGGGGTTGGGTGGTCCCCTCCACAATAAATCAAGAAGAGGAGGTTTCATTCAGGTGGACCCCACCCCTGAACATCTACATGGTGGGTGGTTACAACAAAATAAAATAAAATATGAGCTTATTATATTTTATTATTTCCACGAAAAACCCAAATACTGACTTGTACCATTTACCAACTATACTCGGGGTGAAAGTCTTATTAAGCGAATACTGGCGCTGTGAGTTCAATGGTTCCCTCAGATTTCAATTCTGAGCACCAGTTTAAAAGTTAGAAAAACCTTCTTGCACGTTTTCTAAACGTACCCAAAAAAATTCATAAATTCATTCCAGGAACTCCGGACCTCAGAATCATGCGCGGTAAATTTTCGCGGACTCGTAAAATTTCAATTTAATTTTAAAAAAATTACATAGAAAATTCAGGTCTTTTCATTCTCCCCACCTCTGGGGTCTAAGTCCCCATAAGCCACAACTCATACTAAGGGAACAAGTGGGGGTACTGAGCATGCATATGAGCCTCCCTCTCCCATGTGCTCTTCTGGAAGTTCTTGTGCTGCCAGTGTATGCGCACCAGAGGTATCAACCATCCACGAAGGACTCACTCCTATCAATCCTCAATCATTACAGGATCCTCGGAAACAATCTTTCCATCATCAACCTCCAGCTCTCCATTGTCGATTATTTGAGAAGGGTCATGCAAATATCTCCTCAGCTGGAATACGTGGAAGATGTCGTCACCCGGTGCAACTGAGGTGGAAGAGAAAAGTGGTATGTCACCTTGGCAAATCCACTGAGAACCTGAAAAGATCCGATGAACATCAGATATAACTTGATGCCTTGACCAAATCTTTACAACCCTCATCAAGGTGAGACCCGTAGAAAGACGTGGTCGCCGTCCTCGAACTCTAGAGGTCTCCGTCTTCTGTCGACATATGACAAATACCTGTTTTTGCAGTCTTCATCTACTTTTGGATGACCTGCACCTTCTCTATAGTATCCTGTACCATCTTTGGTCCCATGAGTGCCGACTCCCCTGGGTCAGTCCAGCACAAGGGTGATCTGTAAGGTCACCCATACAACACCTCTAAAGGTGTCATCCTAATTTTGGAGTGATAGTTTTTGTTGTACGCAAACAATTAAAGGCAAGTGATCCTACCATATGCGACCGAAGTTGAGGACACAAGCACGGAGCATGTATTCAAGGGTTTTAATGGTCCGCTCAGTCTGACTATCCATCTGAGGATGGAAGGCGGTGCTCAAATGAAGTTGCGTCCCGAAAGCCTCCTGCAACCCCTTCCATAGACGGGATGTAAAGCGTGCATCATGATCGGAGATAATCATCGAAGGTAATCCATGTAGCTACACAATCTCTTTCACATAGAGGCATCCCAATCTCTCTACTGAACCATGCTCTCTGATCGGTAGGAAGTAGGATGACTTGGTGAGTCAGTTGACGATAACAAAAATAGAGTCATGTTCGTTGGATGTACATGGAAGTACTATCACAATTTCCGTGGATATCCTATCCCACATCCACTCTGGGACCTCTAATGGCTGAACCACGCCTGATGGTACCTGATTCTCCACCTTCACTTGCTGACATGTGAGGCTTCGAGAGACAAACTCTGCAACTGTTTTCTTCTTTCCTGGCCACTAGTGTTGTTCTCGGAGGTCCTGGTACATCTTTTCCACTCCTTGATGTACCACTAGAGGGGTTGTTTGGAACTCCTTAAACACATACTTTTGAAGTGACACTGGTACCATGGTACATCCTCTAAAGAGGATGACGTGCTCCCCACCTTCATAAAAACCATCGAGTTCTTGTCCTGTGGATATCGGAGCACAATGTGTCTCGCAGTCAGCGTCCCCATGTTGCGCCTCCCTGACTTGCTAAAAAAGTGGGGCAGTGACTATAAGAGATTGTAGAAAAGATTCTCTGTCTCTATCCACAAAGGATATCTGCAAAGAAGCCAGTTGCTCCATCGCCTCACCTAGAAGTTGTATACCAGACCTCCTACTGAGTTCATCAGCAACAACGTTCCACTTTTTAAGAGTGTATACTATCTCGAATTCATAGTCATAGAGGAACTCAATCCAATGTTGTTGTCTCAGGTTCAGGTCCTTCTAGGAGAAGATATACCTGATATTCTTGTGATAAAAGTACATGGTAAGACGTTCTCCTAACACACAGTGTCGCCACATCTTCAAGGAAAAGACTACTACTTCTAACTCCAAGTCATGGGTAGCATGGTTCTGCTCATGTTGTCTTAGCTGTCAAGAACCATATGCGATCACTGCTTGCTCCTTCATCAGGACACATTAGAGTCTGGTCCCTGATGCATCGCAATAAATTACATACCCTATGCCTTCCTCTAGAAGCCTCAAGATGGAGGCACTATTCAGCCTCTGCCTCAGCTCCAGAAAGCTAGGCTGGAATTTCTCTGACCACACAAATGGTTTCCCCTTCTTAATCAAGGTTGATAGTGGTGTTCCATCTCTGGATAAATGTAGCAAAAATCTCCGGTAGTATCCAGCCAAACCGAGGAAACTCCGTACCTCGGTCACACTCTTAGGTGGCTCCAAAGAAAGTACCGCCTCAATCTTCACGAGATCCACTTCAACTCCAGCCTCCGATGTGACATGTCCTAGAAAGTGAGCCTCTCAGATCTAGAACTAGCTCTTCAAGTGCTTAACATAAAGCTGGTTCTCTCGGAGTGTGTCCAGTACTACCCTCATATGATAGGAAAGCACCTCCTCAGTAGTCGAGTAGATTATAATTTCGTCAATAAAGACCACTACAAAGTGATCAAGGTACAACTGAAATACCTTGTTCATGATTTCCATGAACACTAATAGAGAATTGGTCACGCCGAATGGCATAACAAAAAACATGTAGTGGTCATACTAACATCTGAAGACCGTCTTCTGCACATCCTCATCTCAAACTCTAAGCTAGTAATATCCTGATCTGAGGTCTATCTTCAAGATCCATCGTGCTCCCTTCAGCTGATCAAAGAGGTCATCAATCCTTGGGGGTGGGTACTTGTTCTTTATGGTCACCTGGTTTAGGAACCGATAGTCAACACAAAGCCCCAAGCTCAAATCTGCCTTTTTGGTGAATAGATTCGGGGATGCACAGGGAGAAACACTGGGCGGGATGAATCCCTTCCCCTGCAAGTCCTTCAGCTGTACCCGTAGCTCGCGAAGCTATATAGGAGTCGTTCGATACGCTATTGTTTATATTGGTATAGTCCCGTGGTATAAGTAAATGTAAAAGTCCACCCCTCTGTAAGGAGGTAGACCTAAAACATCATCAGGGAAAACACTTGTGTATCGGTCCACCACTACAGGATAGCTCGGACTCTCCAAATCAATAGCTCTAAGGGTAAGGCTAGCCAACTGATGAGTGATCGACTACACTCTCCTCCAAGCAAGTGCATCCTATGCTGCAACGGTTTCCTTCTTACCGGTGGAGGTAAACCTCATCCCATCTGTGTGGACACACTGCACTTTGTGCCTAATATAGTCTATCTGAGTAAAGACTATAGATAACCGGTCCATACCCAAGATTACTTCATAAGGCCTCAGCACCGCTACTTGGAGATACTAGCCGAAGCTCTCACCTCCTAGAGTAAGATCTCACTTTCAGCACCAGTGCGTAATCGAAGAATCTTCTCTTGTAGGAGTCTCTAGCCGTAAGGATCGATCCAACGGCTCCGTTGGAATCTTCGTGCTCCGAACAAGGGAAGTGGAAATTAAATAATTACTGGAACATGTGTCTATAAGTAATAAAGCTATGGTGGAGTAGACATAGATCGTACCTCGAATCATCTCCGAAGCGCCGTCATCGTAGGACTTAGCTGCCTGGAGCTGAGCTCTCCCCTGTCCACCAGCTCCATGTAGTCGGAGTGGACCTCCTGGTGGTGGTGTTAGTAATATCTCGAATTTGTTCCCACCACCAGCTATATGACCAACTCCTATGCCACGTCCTCTTGTTCCCCGCAGGCTACCTCGATTGAATCTATGTCTTTTCCTGGGTGGTCTTTCGACCATCTGTTGATCATCCGAATGGCGGGTCAGAAAATTTCGAGCCATGTGACCCTGCCTGCCGCATGAGTAACACTACCCACTCTTGGAAGTTCTATATCCACCTTGGGTGCCTGCACAACATATCCTAAGTCATGTGGTTGTCCACCTGTAGGTCTGGTCCTCTTGGACCTCAACGACATCTATCTGCTACAAGCTACAGAAGACTCTGCTATGTGTCGATTGGTGGTGGATCTCACTGCTGGAGACTTCTCAGCAAGGGAAACTCTCCACTAGGAGGTCTCTCTATAACACCTCCGCCTACATCGGGATACTGAGTGAGATCACAGAAGCCCTGATCTCCCACCTGAGTCCCTACTTGAATGTTCGGGCCCTGAAGAATGGGTCTCACACCATATAGGTGGAGTAGCATGAGAGGTCTGTAAACCTCGCTGAGTACTGAAGTACAGTCTTGTTGCCCTAATGTAGATGAAGTAGCTCTTGAATGTGCATTGTGCGAAGAGTCACTGTAACAAACTCTGCCTGAAACAGTCTCTCGAAGTCTGCCCATAGAAGCATCACCTCGTTGTGAACTTGGAGCATCAATCTCCACCATCTGCCCGCTGCTGCTTGTAGAAGGCTAGCAACAAGTATCACCATGAGGTTTGCTGGTGTCCCTACCAGTCTGAAAACTCTAACCACAACCTCCATCCAATCCTCAGCCTCCTGTGGGTTCATCTCTCCACTGAACCTGGGTGTCCTCTGGCGCTGGAACTCGGGCAACGCGCTCAAGCGGTGTGCACCATCTGCTGCTGGGGCTGCTGGCATCGGTGGCCCAATGGGGAAAGGTACCGCTGGTGCCTCTACTGATTCCTCTATTGAAAGAGGACCCTGCACCGAGGCCTCTTCTCTCAGTGGGCTATCAGTACGTACAACTCTTGGAACTATATCCGGCTGTCTACTTGGGGGCATCTTGAAAACAATCAGATGTGACACGATCAAAAGTTATACCTGGTGAGATGACATAAATAAAACTTTTGAAAACACACATGTTATTAGTGCTTTCATGCAGTGAGTCAAAAATCAGTAGATAGGATCCTAATGTATGGATACGTAGGCCACCGAACCAATACTAGACTCCCTGAACAGAAAACCACACACACTACACTTAACACTATTTTTTCACATAAAAGATCACAGTCCAATGTTATGCGATAGAACCAACACCTTTTATACCAATTTGTCACAACCAGTCCCTCGGGGCCCGTGCCATGACTACCCCATGCCCTCCTTCCATAGGCCAGGGGCTGGCGACTAGCACCAAGGGCCTAATTCCTTAAAACTGGGAAGGAATTTCCTTTATAACCTTTAAATACACACATGAGTAAGCACACAGCTGGATGAAAAACCAAGTAAACTGTATAACAAAAGAGTACTGAAAGAAAAGCGGCTAGAATACAAGTCCAACTGGAAAGTACAAGTACAAGCACGCTCTCCCACGTAGCCAACTGAGGTACTCCTTCTGTCGAGTACCATGGGTCTGCCACGGCACCAAGGTTCTCCCCACTATGGGTCTACCACGACACCAAGGCTCTCCCCACTAGGATATTAGAGTCACTTCGAGTCAAAACGGTCAGCAGTCATCTGGTCTCACCCAGCTACTATGTCTTCACACTATGCTCACTCGTCTCTGAGAGGATCCCCTCCAAAATATACTGGTTGATACTCCAACTATAACAAATTTCCATGAAGAAGTATCTTAAAGTTCCAGCATGTCATAGGGGTCTCAACGCAATAGACGGAGCATCAATTAGACACTCAGTCTGTGATTTTTTATCCTTTTAGTCTCAACAGCCTGGTTGGATTCATGAACAATCCAACCTGACCGTATCTCAACTATAGCCAAACTCTAGTGGGGTATACTCAAAGGGACCGCCACGCTCTAGGATTTACAGTGATGCTGATGGTTCATCAAATGGACGGCTGGTGCCAAAGATATGACTGAAGGAGCGAAAATGGGTCGTAGGGGGCTCGGGTTTGGTTCAACCCGGTCAGACCGACCCGGCCTGACCCTGTTCAGGTCGATCCAACCTAACCTGTTGGGTCTGGCCCAACCTGTTGGGTAGGCCAACCCATTGGGTTCGACCTGGTCCGCTAAGCTTGTAGGATCGATATAATGATGTAGATACTCAATATACAAGAGGGGGGTGAATTGTATACTTTAGAAATTCCTTTAAACAAAGGAAAGAGCTAAGTTTAACAAAGTTAAACTAAGAAAATTCACAACACCTCTAACACCAACTGAAAACTTGAAAAAGCAATGAAGTTATAAACTTCAAGTCCTATGAACCTCCTTAATACTGGAAAGGGATTCTGAAAGTAGGTTCTGGAAATATGGTTCCGGAAATTGAAACTTAACAAAAGATTACAATATGAGATTCTACCTTAAAGCGTATAGAATCTAAATGAAACAGAGTACAAGTAAGGAAGTATAAGAAAGTTATACTTTCCTTATAATACAAAATACAGCGGAAATAAACAAGTAGTAGAACTACAAGTAACAAGATATAAGTATTTCAACCCAAAGAGAAGGGTATCCAACAACATTGGATAAAGGTCCCTTGATTTATACTTTCAAGAAAGTCTGTCTTACCCACACTAGTGTAAGCCCTCGATAAGAATATCAGAGTCTCTGTCATGCTATCCCCGCAAGCCCTCAACTTTAAGGTAGTTGGCAACCTCTGTCTTCCTCAGCAAAGAATCCCATGAACTTCAAGGTAGTCGACACCTCTATCTTCCTATCCCCGGAAGTCCTCGAATGTAATCACCAACATTCGGAGTCGCACGAAGCAAAAACTGAACGAGCGATTCAGTACGCACAAGGCATGAAAAGCTTTCTCTCCCTAGAAAACACCTTAGTAGCATGTGGTCTCTAGATCGATCAACTTCTATGTTGTTGTGTGTTGTATATATGCTCTTTCAGATGAGCTCCTATTTGTAGGAAAATTTATAACGGTTAGCTCCCTCCTACAACGGTCATATTTTCCATGAAACTTGGAGGGACCTGTACACGTGTAACTCAAACAACAGTTAATTTGAAACAGAATAGACGACATCGTTTTATAATAAACTATGTAAAACTGAATGCACGACATCGTTTTGAAACAAAGCAAATGTGAGTAAAAGCTAATCAATATTTCGGAGTGTAAGCAAGTCAAAAGTTCAGAGTCTAACCAAAATGTAGTTCAGAGTCTATGTTAAGAAATGTTCAGATTCTGTTTTGTAGGAATTCAGAGTCTGGTTTCACCAGAGATCAGATTCTGAACCTGTAGAGTTCAGAGTCGAACTTATTAAGAGTTTGGAGTCGAATTGCTTAAATGTTCGGAGTCTAACTTCTTCAGAGTTCGGAGTCGAACTACTAAAGAGTTCGGAGTCTAACTGCTTAAAAGTTCAGAGTCGAAATTCTTAAGACTTCGGAGTCAAACTGCTTAAAAATTCGGAGTCAAACTTCTTCAGAGTTCGGAGTCGAACTACTAAGGAGGCCAGGGTCGAACTACTTAAGAGTTCGAAGTCAAACTTCTTCAGAGTTCGTAGTCGAACTACTTAAGAGTTTGGAGTCCATAATTCAGATTAGAACTACATTATAGATCACATCTAGAATTCGGATCCTAAAAACAGAATGCTCCAAATCTTTTCATTATATGCCTCCGTAAATTTGGTTATGAATCCGGTTTTTGAATTTAAGAATAATATTTCAATGTATATGAAAATATAGGTTAAGGTAAATTTCCTTAAAGAAGTAAATTCTCCTTATGGGGGTAAAAATAATATTTTCTTAAGTATAAGGTGTTTGTGATTTTCAAAACAAGAAGGAATGGAAAAGTCATAAGGAAAAACATTATTGACTCAACAATATCCCCCTTTTTGGAAAGAACAAACATCCTTACGAGAAAGCATATAAGGATCTTGAAATTTTTTATTAGACTTTGAAAATAAAACTTATCTCCCTTTGTTCATGGATAGAAATGAATACAACTAACTCCCCCTTAGGCATTGAAACTCTAAGGATTGTATTATGAGTTTCCGGAGTGGAGTTTTCAATAATATAAGAGTGAAAACTTCGTAGTGGGAAACTCCCCTTTCATTAAGGATGTTTCTCTTAGAAATTTTTCCATTTCTCCTCCTTAGGAGTAGTTCTTTTTTGTTCTCCCCCTTTGTGATTTTCAAAAAGAATTGAAGGGAATGGAAAACAAAGTATGGTACCTGAAACATTAGTATATAACAAGATACAAACCAACCAGATAACCATTTGATTAGAGTTGGGAAAAAATACAAGGAAAGACAACTACAACAAAAGATCAGAGTGTATTCATTTGTCTTCCTTTTCCTTCGGAATGAGATGCTTCAACAAGGATTTGAGTTTCTTCAAGTCTCTTTGATATTCCTCTCTTTGCCTCTCCAAGGATTTTACCTTTTCTTCTTGAGCTTTTAAAGCCTATGCCTGAACCTCCAAGGCTTCGTTATTTAACTTCAACAACGCATCTTAATTTTCCATATTCTTCTGAAACTCAATCCGGAAATCTCTTTCAGTTTTCCAATTTTGAGATACCGAGTTAAGCTTCCCATTCAGATCCCTAATCTGTTGATTCCGAAATTTTTTCTTCTGGGTCAACTTCTCAGAAATATCATTAAACTTTTTATCCCCCATTTCAAAAGCATTTTGAACTTCAGCTTGAAAATTCTCAAAGTGAACTAAATATTCATCAACTCTCTTGGACCACAGGGTTAATTTACTGCAGGACTTCCTATACACGTCATAATCGATCAGAAAACTTTTCTGTTCAGCTTCTAACTTCACAAACTTATCCATTACCATGGATAAATAATCTGATTTTTGATTCATAGATTGTTGCAGCAACTGGAATCTAGAATCTATTGTTGGAAGAATCGGAATTGTGTCCACCAACTTTCTCAGAGATTGAACAACAAAATCATGCCTGTGGGATGATGATTCCGAATCAGAAACTTCTTTTTGAGATTCCTCTTCTTCAACTGGCATCAGATTCCTTCTAGAGGTAACACCAACCTCTTTCCTTCTGATGACATCTTTAATGGGTGTCTCCATTAGATTTTGCTTCCCTTTATCAGATTTCAGAATGGATTTCACATTAGGAGATACTTCCTCGGATTCAGAAACTTGAACAATCTGATTGTCATCTGGTTTCTGTCTTTCTTGACCTTCCTCAAGAAAATTCTTCTCATAGGATTCTTCTTCATCATACAACACATTTTCTTATTCTTCTTCTGGATGTTGCTTGCTAGCTTCCTCATCTCCCTTGCCTGAGGTAACTATCTTTGCAGATTCAGCCTTATCTTTGTAGTCCTGTACTTGCTTGATCAAGGTATCCAGATCTTCACTCTCCTCTTCTTCTTCTTCTTCAACTTCTTCCTCAACTACTTCAGCAACTTCCTTCTCAGCTTCTACAACTATTCCTTTACCATTGTCCTTTTCCGGAGTGACATAGTTTTTCGCTGGAGTTTCTGGTAAAGAAGGTTCAACACCGAAAGTTTCCGGAACTGGAAGCCTTTCGGAAGCCAACTCTGTATCTTTTAGAAAAGATTGCACTAGTTCAGCTTCAGAGATCTTATTTCTAAACTTCTTTTCCTTCGCTTGCATTTCTAGCTCCTCAGATTCTTTTTATTTTAATGCCTTAGCCTCAGTAAGGTCTAGTCCGAATTGAGGATCCCCTTCCTTCCTCATTTCTCTATCTTTCCTCCACTTTTCTACTACTTCATCTGTATACATTTTCTGTTTCTTCGGCTTGGGAGGTGCGGATTCAGTTTCCTTAGGCTAAGGAACTTCTTCATCAGTATCTACTTCCTTAGTCTTTCTCTTCTTCCTTTGTTTTTTTGAAGGTTCCGGAGATTCTTTTTCAGCTGTTTCAAATTCCTCCACGGATAGGGGGTAAAATTCTCTGGATTCACTATAAAATCCCATCTTCATTCTTTTAAGCGTATCATCACTGACAAGCATGAGCTTGCAATTCTGGATCTTTGATTTGTAGGAAACTTTGAAAGATTCTAAGCATCGAACAATCAACTTAGACCGAAAGGCAGGAAACATCATAATCTGAGCTCTCAGATTTCCTTCTTTGATATTCTTTATCGTAACCAAGACATGCCTTATCAGATTTATCTTTCTTAGATTTACCAAAAAATATAAGACATAGATATCACTCTTCTTCAAATTGTCTTTATCTCCTCTTCTTGGAACCAAAAAACCTTGCACCCATAGTTGAAGTATTCTGTTATTCAGAGTGAGATGAAAAATCTTAGTTGTTGAATCATCCTTAAGCCCAAGACACTTCCGTGCCTTCTCCTTATTGAAACTTCCTTGCACATCGGGAAGTTTTTGAGAACATAATTCAGCTTCTGCCTCATATGCTATACCAACTAGGCTTGCTGCCTTAGTGTAAGAAAGTTTATAAGTCTTCCTATAATACTTAAAAGAAAACCTTTATCTGCCATCTTCCACCAGGAAGGAAACAGACTCATAAAACTCTATCAACAAGTCAGTATAAACCGGATCCTATTTATCTGGTTTTGCTATGCATACATCTTCCCATACATTCAGTCTAATATTCTTCGAAATAAGAGAATCAAGATTATAAAAATCCGGATGAACTAACCTTTACCTGTAAACTAACCACTTTGAAATTGGTTTGACAGTTGACATATCTTGAGAGGTTGCTTCAACAGACATTCAGAATGAAATAAACTGTAAGATTCAGATCGGCTTCACAAGGTTCAGAATCAGCCTTAAGAGGAGCAGCAGGGCTTCGAGATGCAAAATCATGAAAAACCGATGTGGGATGAGTCTCGGGGTCCCCTTTATATAGGAAAATAATTTGACCGTTGGTCTTCCAAAATCCATCTAACGGTTGAAAAAGATCTGATCTAATCTGACGGTTGAGAATAATCGCTCAAGGAAAATTTGACTCCGATCTTTTGAGGTTTTTAAGGAAAACATTCGGATTTGAGGAAAAAATAGAATCCAAACTTTTTTAAAAAACAAAGAAAATACCAGTAAGAAAAATTTGATTACAAAACTATCAGTAAGAAAATCACGACTTACGGATTAACAAGAAATATTATTCTTAATTGGTAATATTCTTCTTGAAAGAAAAAAAACTTCATTACGAAAGTTTTATTATGAAAACCTCATTACAAAAACGCCAGTCAGAAAATATCGTTATGAAATTATTAGTACGTAAATTCCATTCCAGAAGTCTTTAGTACGAATACTTTAATTCCGTAAGTTCTCATTCTGAGAATTTCAGTCCTGAAAATTTCAGTTTTGAAAATTCCCATTTCGGAAAGTTTAGTTTCAGAAAATTCCATTCCGGAAGTTCAGTTCCGAAAGTTTTTTTTTAAAAAAAACTCTAACAACCAAATGTACTCCCCCTATGAAGAGGATTTTATTAATGTTAGGAGAATTTTTTCAACAAGAAGTTAATGAAGAATGATTACCTTACAGTTATCACTCCTAACTTTTGTTCAATGTATTCAAATCTATCAGAGGGTAATGATTTTGTGAAAATATCAGCAAGTTGATCTTGCATTTCGATAAACTGAAGAATAATATCTCCTTTTTGTGTGTGATCCATAAGAAAGTGATGCCTAATATCTATGTGTTTTGAACGAGAGTGATGTGCATGGTTCTTACTTAAGGTAATAGCACTTGTGTTATCACACAAAATTTGAGTTTTAGTAAATCTCAAGCCATAGTCTGTGAGTGTGTGTTGCATCCACAATACTTGAGCACAAAGACTTCCAGCTGCTACATATTCGGCTTCAGCAGTGGAAAGTGCTACAGAATGTTTCTTCTTGCAGGAACAAGAAACTAATGAATCTCCTAAGAAGTGACAAGTTCCGGGTGTACTTTTTCTATCCATTCTACATCCACCAAAGTCAGCATCAGAAAATCTTTTTAGAATAAAATCATCTACAGAAGTATAAAACAATCCTAGATCCATGGTTCCCTTAAGGTAGCGAAAAATTCGTTTTAATGCCTTTAAGTGAGATTCCTTAGGGTTGGATTGATATCTTTCACATAAGTATACTGAGAACATTAATTCTGGTCGACTAGCTGTCAAGTAAAGTAAACTTCCTATCATACCTCTAAAATATGTTTGATCTACTGGTTTCCAAGCTTTATCCAGATCTAAAGAGTTTGAGGTACCAATGGGAGTACTAATACTCTTAGTATTGTCATAGCCATACTTTTTGAGAAGATCTTTAATATAATTATGTTGAGGTATGTAGATTCCTTCTAGTTTTTGAGAAATTTGAAAATCAAGGAAAAAAGTTAACTCACCCATCATACTCATTTCAAACTCAGATTTCATTAGACTTGCAAAGGAGTCGGTTAAAGATTGCTGAGTTGAACCAAATATGATGTCATCAACATAAATTTGAACAATCAAAACATTTTTCTTATCTTTCTTTATAAAAAGGGTTAGATCTGCATTTCCCTTAACATAGTTATTTTGAAGCAAAAATCCAGTGAGTCTATCATACCAGGCTCGTGGGGCTTGTTTAAGACCATACAAAGCTTTGGTAAGTCTAAAAACATGATCATGATGTTTTTTATCTTCAAAGCCAGGAGGTTGTTCAAAAAAAACTTCCTCTTGGACATAAACATTAAGAAAAGCACATTTCACATCCATTTGGAAAAGTTTGAAATTAAAGAATGCTGCAAAGGCAAGTAGAATACGGATAGATTCAAGTCTAGCTAAAAGAGCATAGGTTTCTTCATAGTCTATTCCCTATTGCTGATTATAGCCTTTTGCAACAAGTCTAGCTTTATTTCTTACTATGACTCCATTTTTATCACATTTGTTTCTGAAAACCCACTTTACTCTAATAACAGAAGTTTCTTTAGGTCTTTCAACCAAGATCCAGACTTTGTTCCTTTCAAATTCATTTAGTTCATCTTGCATAGATTTGATCCAATCATCATCACCTAAAGCTTAATCAGTGCTTTTTGGTTCTAATTGGGAAAGAAATGCTAGATGTTTTATTTCATTTCTTAAGGAACTTCTAGTTCTTACAGGTTGATTTACATCACCAATGATACTATCACTGGGATGATTCTTAAGAAACACCTGATTTGGGTTTTGTAAAACCTGTTCATCAACATAGGGTAGAAAATCTTCTGGGGTAAATGTTTCAGAAGTATCTTCTTGAACATTTTCCTTATCATACGGTTCTTCTGTCAAAGTTTGATAATCAGTTTTTGAAAACACATCTGAGGATGTAGATTGGGATGGTTTAAAAACAAAAGGATCTGACTCATCAAATTTTACGTGCACTGTTTCTTCAACAACACAAGTATTTTTATTGAAAACTCTATATGCCTTAAAAGTTGTGGAGTAGCCTTGGAAAATTCCTTCATCAGATTTTGGTGAGAATTTATGTATGTTATCTTTAGTATTTAGAATGAATACTTTGAAACCAAAAACCTTGAAGTAGTAAAGTCTTGGTTTTCTACCGTTCCATAACTCATAAGGAGTTTTATTAAGAAAAGGTCTAATCAAAACTCGATTTATAGTATAACAAGCAGTACTTACAGCTTCAGCCCAGAAATGTCTAGCTATAGAATATTCACTCAACATGGTTCTATTTATCTCTTGAATAATTCTATTTCTTCTTTCAACTACACAATTCTGCTGAAGAGTTCTTGGTGCTGAAAAATTGTGAGTAATACCTTTTTTACTACAAAAAGTTTCAAAATCAGAATTTTGAAATTCTCCTCCATGATCACTATGAATAGTTTTCAAAGGAAGGTTTTTCTCATTTTTAACTTGAGCTCTAAAACTTTTGAAATAAGAAAAAGCTTCAGACATTTTTGCTAGAAAATAGACCCACGAAAATCTAGTGTAATCATCAAATAGAACAAACACATAGTATTTGCCTCCAATACTTCCAGTTTGTGTTGGACCAAAAAGATCCATGTGCACTAACTATAATGCATCAGTTGTCGAGACTTCACCGAGTGATTTAAAACTAGATTTATGTTGCTTTCCATATTGACAAGGATCACAAACTTTAGAAGAATCAAATCTACGCTCCGGTAGATCCTTAACTAGTTTCTTCTTAGAAAGTTTGCATAAGTTCCTAAGGTTACACTGACCTAGTCTTCTATGACATAACTAGGAATGATCTTCCATTACACTTAGGCAAGGTAAATCTTGACTCCTGAGGTCTTCTAGGTTCAAAGTGTAAACATTCTCTTGCCTATTGGATGAGAGAATAAATTCTTCCATGCAATTGTGAACTAAACACTTATCATTCCTAAAATTCACAAGGTATCCTTCATCACATAACTGACTTATGCTAATGAGGTTGTGCTTAAGACCATTAACAAACAGAAAATTTGAAATTAAGGTTTTACCAAGAAGAACAATATTACCAATACCAACAATTTCTCCCTTAGCATTATCTCCGAAAGTTACCTTTCCTCCTTTCGTTTTGATAATCTCTTCAAAATAGATTTTGTTACCAGTCATGTGCCGGGAACATCCACTATCCATGTACCACGTGTTGTTGTTGGTATTCTCTTTATTTTCTTGAAAACAAGAAGAGAATTAGACTTTCGAAATCCAAACTTGCTTGGATCTGAGATTTCCAGACAACAAAATTTTAGGAACCCACATCTTATTTGAGAAATAAGCTTTATGAAAACCTAAGGATTGGGTTTTGTTTAAGGAACAATTTTTTCCCAATGACCACCACATTGACACTTGGTACAAAATGGGGCACTTTGAGGAACAAAATAATTGTTACTAAAAATTGGTTTTCCATGGGTATAACCAAATCTGGATTTATTTCTTAAAGGTCGTATTTGGGAATACATTTTATCAAAATTTTCCTTACCATGGGTAAATTTTGATAAACACTTATTTAAGGAAAAAATTATGTACTTGAGTTTTATAACTAAGTTTTTATCTTCAAAATCATTAGATTTAGAACTAGATCTAGGCTCGAAAACATTTTTCATAGAAATTACTTTTTCTAACTCTTTAGCAAGTTTGTTCTTCTCAGAACTTACTTCCTCAAGATTTTTTGAGATACTTTCAAAATCATCATTTTTTCTATCAAGATCTTTAGAAAGATCTGATATTTCTTTTGTAAGAATAGAATTCCTAGAGTTTTCTTTATCACGTTTTTTATTGAGTTTATAATTCTCAATCTCAAGAAGTTCAGCAAACCTAGAAACTTCTTCATAAGTAGGTAAACTATTTTCTTCATCAAAAGAAGATTCTTCATCAGAAGAATTATAAAACTTACTATCATTAGAATTTAAAGATACATTGGTCAATGATTCAGCATTTCGTACCTTAGCCATAAAACAATGATTGTTAATAGGTAATCTGGCTATACGACCAAGATTCTTCTATCCTGAAGATTCATAATCAGAAGATTTATCTAAAGAGTCACCACCACTGGTACTCCAGGTATCATTAGCTTTCAAAACTTTCTTTTCTTTGGCTTTATAATACTTATTTTTGTTCCTGTCTGAATGCTTTTCTTTCCTTTCTTTCTTTTTAAGCAAACGACAATCTGGTCTAATATGTCCAGCTCTCTTGCATTCATAACAAGTGACTTCTCCATCTTTTCTATCTTTCCTTTCCTTTTTCTTATACTTGGATTGGAAACTTCTTTGGTCAGCTATATTTTTCATCCTTCGAGCAAGATTTTATAACTCATTTTCAGAGATTTCACTCTCACTAGATTCAGATTGGAAAATAAATTTCTTAGACTTTGATCTGGTTACTCTCTCTGGAGTCATAGCTTTCATCTGATTTGATGTTGTTGTAAAAGCAACAGTACCATTCCCTTTCTTCTTTTTGATGTTGTCAGCATCTCTCTTCATTCTTGTCTCATGTTGTAGAAGAGTTCCAAATAGCTCATCAAGAGAAATTTGAGTAACCTTCCTGTTCTCATCTATAGCAGTTCTTTTGGATTCCCACTCATTGGGTATAATATCAATTATCTTGTCCACAAGTGCTTAATCATTTAAGATTTTTTCTCCTATAGACTGTAAGCTATTGACTATAGTCATAAATCTCTGTTAAAATTTACATATTGGTTCACCATACGGAATGTTAAATCCATGATATTCATCTCTAAGCATAGCTCTCCTTGTCTCAATCACTTTAGAAGTTCCAAAGTGTGTAACCTCTAACTTCTTCCAGATACAATTAGCTGTTTCACAAGAAGAAATTTGGCTATATATATTTCTAGTCATTGAACACAGTAGAGTATTGCGTACCTTATAATTGAGTTTATACTCTTGCTTTTCCTATTTAGTGAAAGTTCTAACTTCCTTATCAGGAATTTTATAATCACTAGTAAGCATAACAAAGTTGTCCACTCCAGTATTGATAATGAATGTCTTCATTCGATCTCTCCAGTACTCATACTCATTACCATCAAAAATTGGTGGTCTTGTTGGGTTTAGATTATCAATGGAACCGACATTGATTCCTGCCATACTTAAAACAACCTTCGGTACACAAACTTGTTAGTAGCAAAAGTTCGTAATCACAAAGTTCGGAATAAGAAAGTTCGGAATGACAATGTTCAAAATAACAATGTTCTAAATGACAAAGTTCAAGAAATAAAAAACCTATACGTGAGTATAAGTATTTTAGATACCTCCTCTGATACCAATTGTAGGATCTAAATATTGATGTAGATGCTCAATATTCAAGAGGGGGGGGGGGTGAATTGTATACTTTAAAAATTCCTTTAAAAAAGGAAAGATCTAAGTTTAACAAAGTTAAACTAAGAAAATTCTCAACACCTCTAACACCAACTGAAAACTTGAAAAAGCAAAGAAGTTATAAACTACAAGTCCTATGAACTTTCTTAAGACTGGAAAGAGATTCTGAAAGTAGGTTCCGGAAATATGGTTCCAGAAATTGAAACTTAACAAACGATTAAATTATGATATTCTACCTTAAAGCGTATAGAATCTAAATGAAACAGAGTACAAGTATGAAAGTATAAGAAAGTTATACTTTCCTTATAATACAAAATGCAGCAGAAATAAACAAGTAGTAAAACTAAAAGTAACAAGATATAAGTATTTTAACCCAAAGAGTAGGGTATCCAACAACCTTGGATAAAGGTCCCTTGATTTATACTTTCAAGCAAGTCTGTCTTACCCACGCCAGGGTAATCCCTCGATAAGAATATCGGAGTCTCTGTCTTGCTATCCCCGCAAGCCCTCAACTTCAAGGTATTTGGAAACCTCTGTCTTCCTCAGCAAGGAAGCCCTCGAACTTCAAGGTAGTTGGCACCTCTGTCTTCCTATCCCTGGAAGTCCTCGAATGTAATCACCAACATTCGGAGTCGCACAAAGCAAAAACTGAACGAGCGGTTTAGTACGCACAAGGCATGAAAATCTTTCTCTCTATAGAAATCACCTTAGTATTGTGTGGTCTCTAGATCGATCAACTTCTATGTTGTTTTGTGTTGTATATAAGATCTTTCAAATGAGCTCCTATTTATAGGCAAATTTCCAACGGTCAGCTCCCTCCTACAACGGTCATATTTTCCATGAAACTAGGAGCGACCTGTACACATGTAACTCAACCAACAGTTAATTAGAAACAGAATAGACGACATTGTTTTATAACAAAACTATGTAAAACTGAATGCACGACATAATTTTCAAACAAAGAAAATGTGAGTAAAATCTAATCAATGTGTCGGAGTGTAAGCAAGTCAAAAGTTCAGATTCTAACCAAAAAGAAGTTCGGAGTCTATGTTAAGAAATGTTCAGATTCTGTTTTGTAGGAATTCGGAGTCTAGTTTCACCAGAGATCAGATTCTGAACCTGTAGAGTTTGGAGTCGAACTTCTTAAGAGTTCGGAGTCGAACTGCTTAAAAGTTCGGAGTCGAACTTCTTCAGAGTTCGGAGTCGAACTAATAAAGAGTTCGGAGTCGAATTGCTTAAATGTTCGGAGTCGAACTTCTTAAGAGTTCGGAGTCGAACTGCTTAAAAATTCGGTGTCGAACTTCTTCAGAGTTCGGAGTCGAACTACTAAAGAGTTCAGAGTCGAACTGCTTAAGAGTTCGGAGTCGAACTTCTTCAGAGTTCGTAGTCGAACTGCTTAAGAGTTCGAAGTCCAAAATTTGGATAAGAACTACATTACAGATCACATCCAGAATTCGGATCCTAAAAATAGAATGCTCAAAATCTTTTCATTATATGGCTTCGGAAATTTGGTTATGAATCCGGTTCTTGAATTTAAGAATAATATTTCAATGTATAAGAAAATATAGGTTAAGGTAAATTTCCTTAAAGAAGTAAATTTCCTTATGGGGGTAAAAATAATATTTGCTTAAGTATAAGGTGTTTGTGATTTTAAAAACAAGAAGGAATGGAAAAGTCATAAGGAAAACCCTTATTGACTCAACAAAGCTTAGCCCACCAAGCCGCGAGGGGGCCATGGAGAACCGTGAGGGCGTGGACCGACCGCCAAGGCTTAGACCAGCCACGGGTCGGCACGAGGGCGGTTCCGCCCAGAGGGCACCACGTGGGCGGATCGACCATGAGGGCACCACGAGGGCATATCGGCTCAGGGCGCGGGGCCAGTCAGGCTCGAAGGGTTGCGGGGTCGCAGCTCGGGGCAGCTCAGCCCGGTGGCTAGGGTGGCGCAGTCGGGGCCGGTTCGGCCAGTAGGTGGCAGGAACGACGCCGGTTTGTCTAGTAGGGGGCGTGGCGTAGCTGGGGGGTGGCGCGGTCGGAGCCAATGCGGCCGGCTCAGCCAGGAGGTTAGGGCGCCGCCGAGGTGGTGCGAGTCGTAGAGGCCTCGAGTGGCAGTGTCGTTACCTTTGACGCCTTCCTCTATTTGGAAAAACACAACAAATCAACACAATGGTTACGGAGAGGATGAGCCATGTTATCTTGGCCCGTACTCTCCACATTAGAGCAATAGAAAGAGGTTCACAATAATAAAACACATCAAACAGACCCACAAAGATTCTTCCCAACTCGCAAAAGAAAAATAATGGGGTGCATGAAAGTGATAAACAAATAGCATTTAACCTCTACCTAGAATTGTTCATTGACGATGATGAGGATGGAAGGTCGGTTATCGAAGACATCTCACGTCTATTGCCTCTGCAAGGTGCTTCTGAGGAAGAAGTTGGAGAAGTTCTTTGCCAACATTTTTCGTGGATGAAGCGTCCTTCATAGAGGAAGAATTCTTCATTGGAGAGTGTAATCCTCCAAGTGTTGGTTGTCACGTCACTTTACCAACGCTTCGTCTCTTGGTGAAACCATCCCAAATCCTCCTCCCAGGCATTATATATATAGGGGAGGGGGAAGGTAAGTAAGGATCATGGATTTTATGATGGTTCATTTATTAGAAACCTTCCTAAATTTCAAGGACACTACTACTTAAATTGAAAAGGGGGAAAACTAATTAACTAAGTTGGCATAATTAATATGGTTTGTTGGCACAATTAAAATTGTGGAGGTGTTGGAGAGGCTCCCCCAACATTTATATGGGGGTTGATAGATTTTCATCTCCTCCAATTAATAGGGGTCAGGTGGTGCCCACCATAATAAAACAAAAAGAGGATGTTTAGTATCGGTGGACCCCACCACTGAACATCCACATGGTGGGTGGTTATAGCTAACTAAAATAAAATATGAGCCTATTTTATTTTATTATTTCCACATAAAACCCAAAAAATAACTTTTACCCTCGACCAACTACCACTGAGGTGAAAGTTTTCATAAGAGAATACTGGCACTGCGAGTTCAACGGTGTCCTCAGATTTCAATTCCAAGCATCAGTTAAAAGGTTAGAAAAAACTGCTCGCACGTTTACTGAATGTACCCGAAAATATGTTCTGAAATTTATTTCGTGCACTCCAGGCCTCAGAATCATGTGCCGTCAATTTTCGCGGACTCATAAAATTCCCATTTAATTAAAAAAATTACATGAACATTCCAAGTCTTTACATTAGAACTAAACTTACCCAAACCTCTATCTAATGGAAAAAACAAATTGTTTCTGTGTACGACGAATTGTTGCCTCACGAAACGATGATTGTTCAATTTTCCCCTACCACCTCTCATGGTGGATATTATGATGGAAATATTTTTATATGTAATATTTATTATATTTATACTGTCTCTCTTATACTATAAATTTTATTTCCAAATCATACCTTTATGGTTTCCAAAATGTGTAAATATGATAATTTCATTTGAGGAAGTGCAGACAACCTCCCCCTCAAAGTGATATGACACATTTTTTCAATACATGGAACGTATAAAGGATGGATTTAATGAACTTATGTAACATATATATCATATTATATTATACTTTAATTATAATATACCTAGGTATAATTTAATTTTCATTCCTTTAAATATGAATAGTTAATGAAAGAAATATTCATTTGAACGTACAATTTATCGTATCCATGAATAGTGAAATTCATTTCTTATATCCAAATGTAAAGGAATATTCTAAATAAATATATACTAGATATAAATACTTATATACTATATATGTATGATATTTAAATCATGAATATAATTCTGGATAAAATCGACTTTTGTCCCCATGGATAACTTGTAATTATAAGAAGTTCATTTCTGACTCAAGTACCGGACATCGACAAAAGGACCCATACGAACATGAATAATTATATGATTGTTTTAGAAAGGTAATAATGGATATTAAAGGAATAATAAAATTTAAATAGGTTTTTAATCAAGTATAAATTAACTTAATATTATTATTCATGATGATAAATAACGAACAAGACATGTCGGACACAAGGTAAGGGACTTCGTCTCAATCTCCTTTCATTGAGGCATGTTTTGATAATATACACCTCCTTATTTTACATGGTGTATAATAATCCCCTATCAATTTTAAATTCATTCAAAGGGAATAATTTTTCTATGAAGTGTTTTACTAAATACCCAAAGGAATGGTTTTAACATATACGGTGACAATGACCTTTTCACCGCAGCGATCATTATTTAATATTTAGATTCCTTAATAAACTTTAATGTTTTTTAAAAGGAAAATAAATACCCTATACCTGTTTATGCATATTGGTATTGAAAATGGTTTTTGAAAAGAATTTATTATTTCAATATCTTGAAATGATTTCTTGGGATTGAAAATGAAATTTTATGAGTGAAATGTTGATATTTTTAATATTTTATGTGCTGTGATTATATAATGGTACATGGACGTTTGACATGTGGTTATTTGAGAAACCAATGATGGATGGTTACGTGATAAACCAAATGATGGTTGGTTCTGTTCTATACCATGGATGGGTGTTTATGTTAGAACATACAATGCATTGGGTATGGAAGTCGACCGTATGTATATTCTATTTTGTGATATATTTGGAAGTCGACTGTATGGTTATTATATTTTAGTATGTTTATGTCCCAAGTTACCTTTATATGTTATATGTTTATTTCTATGGGATTTTTGTTAATATTAAGGGTATAAGAAAGGTAATAAATTACCATATATTTAGTGAAGGTTTTTTGGTACTTATTAATGGTGAAAATTATTAATTTATGAAAACGTTTTCGGGGTTTACCTGTTTTTGCAAGACTAATAGTTTTTATTCATTATGTATAACTTACTAATATTTTTATCCTCATCCCATGTTTTGATATGTTTTTTACAAGACATAATGATGAATAGAGTCCAGGATGGGATCAAGGATATGTTATGTTATTAAAAGATGAAATGATGTCACATTTCATTTTAAAGAGTTTTTTTATGAAAAAAATGATAGTAAGTATTACTGTCTACTTGTAATATTTAAGATGTTATGTATATGTTATGACCTAATTATCTAAATAACTAAACCTGAAAATATACTTGATGTGAATTAGTCAAATTATTAATATATCTCTAGATTATGTAATGTTTATGTTTGGGGCCTTATAGTTAGTATCAGAGGTCGGTTTAAATAAATTTAGAGGTTCAAGTGATATTTAAGCATAAGTGACATGTTTTATATAAGCATAGTGGTTACCATATTAGATAGGGTCATATTTATTTTAGTTAAATTTAATGATTATAAGATAAAAAAATATGTATAACTTAGTGTTTACCCTCATCATACGATAGTATATAATGATTTTACTAGTATACTCACACTGACATTTGGGTTTTAGTAGATGTATGGTTCTAATGGGCACCAAAGTAACAATGGATGTGAATGAATCTTTGGTGGATTTATGAATAAGAAACCTAATGAAATGTGAGTGACAATGAGAACTCTTGTGGTTATTCTTAACCAATTATCTGGAGTCATTATTGACCACTTGAACCTTGATGAATTATCAAA
Organism: Viscum album; assembly: GCA_963277665.1. Taxonomy (NCBI): domain Eukaryota; kingdom Viridiplantae; phylum Streptophyta; class Magnoliopsida; order Santalales; family Viscaceae; genus Viscum; species Viscum album. The sequence goes on along the minus strand of OY728135.1, from coordinate 594,633,994 downwards.
GGCATCACATATACATGAAACGAATCCCTATAGAAGTTCAGGATATAATAATAAAGGTATTTATATTAAAAACAAATATTTCTAAGATGTTGAGGGAAACACGTAAAAAAATGTTTCAATGGGACGGTAAGATGTTATAGATGTGGTAATGAAGGTCATAAATCAATAAACTACCATAAAAAAGGAAGTGTTTGGTTTTCTCTAGGAAAGGGAAATAAGTTATTCCCAATGGACCAATTGAATGTTTTAAATGTGGTGTGCATGGTCATTACGCATATACATGTCCTGCGAAGATGGCTTGGTAATGGCATCAATATGACTGTACACATATATGTTTACCAATTTCTCATTCCACTCCAATTGAAGGTGAGGAATATAAAAATGACCTATAAAAGGAATGAATTATTTCATAGCTCATTTTTTGAAATTATTTAAATATTAGGACATTTTTCATGATTTTTTTTGTCGGATGGAATTATAAAAGATTAATATGGAAATACAAGGATAACGGATCATGAAGAATGTTCGATGATTATGACATATACATTTTAGGAATTGAAGAGTTTTGTTGAATCTATGGATGATGATATGTTAAAATGTATTAATTATGGGATTAAGATGGAAGACATCTAGAATTTTTATCCCATAAGTTTGTTATATAAAAATTTTACTTGAGGAAGAATTATCATTTATTTTATGGATATAGTTATAAAAAACCATTATGGTTTATATGATTCTTGAATTTTAGGAAATTATGTGTTATTACTTTTTGGGATTAAAAATGTGAGGTATGAGATAACCATTGAGGTTAAAATATTTTATGGTTATTTTTTATGATTTTATCTATTATGGGAATGTTTTAATAATTATATGGTTTTAAGAAAAGGAAACCCCATAAGAAGGGTAAAAACCTGTCGCGTCCAACAACATTTGGTGAATCAAACCCCCTACTGAAGGGAGACAAGGGTGCATTGCCTACCACTGGCCTACGTGAAGTACCCGGTTAGTATGTCTTATTATTTTTAGTTAAATCATATTATGGATCAAGATTAAGTTTATTATGGGAACTTATGTTTATAAAATTTATAATTTTAGAATAAGAAAATGATTTGATGATTAAGTGATAAAGGATATTTTGGAAGACAATTTCTCTTTTGGGAAACTATATGAATGAGGGAAAAAGAATACTATGATATTTCATTTGAGGAGTAATAGTTGGATTTTATTTGGAAATAATCTAAGTCTTTATTGTGGACTTTTAGTAATTTGGGTTAGTTATGGAAATGGTTAACCTATATTGGAGAATATGTGATCAGGATAATTACATTTAAGTATGATACATTAATAGTAGTCGATGTTATTTGAAGATAAATCTTATGATTTAATCTGGAATACCATGTGATCAAATTATTTTGAGTTTTGGGTTTCAATAATAGTTTGGATTATATAGAATAAATTTAAGTACAACTGTTAATTTAATGGTATTTAAGGATCTTTGGGTATTGTTTGTTGAATTTTGGAGGTTATGAGTAGTATTTCCTTTTATAAACTATTATCCTTTTGGGGGATCATCCGATATCATTCAATATTTTTTTTGGATAATGTATAAAGATATAGGAAATATATAGTTCATCGTTTTTGGATTATGTGATTCTCTAGATGTTGATTCTTGCACTTTAGATGTGACCAAGTCATCTTGAATAGTCATCATTTGCAGAAAAGGTGAGTTTGTGGTAGAAATTTATTAAAGGATGAAAATCTACTAGAAATGTAAGTATATTCCCTTATTTTCATAGTCAATATCATAAATAAATTCCTCAATTTTATGAAAAGGAACTTAAAAAAAATTTCTGCTTGCCTTTTCTTTTGGGAAAACAAATACAATTTAACCTATCACAAGTTTATGTTTTTCTAGTAGTTAACTATCTCATGATCATATTTTCTCTCACATTCTATCATAACTTGACACTTAGTTTTTCTTCTATATCCATGTTTTCCTACATGGAAGCCTAGTATGTGTTATCTCAGGTAACATTTTTTACATCTATTTCTTTCTTGAAAAGTAATAGTTTTGTTGACTCTTTTTCTGATGAGGTATTTTAAATGAAGTTTCTGAGACCAATTTGAAAATTGCGAGGATGAAATTTCCAAAAGGGTTGAAGGATGTAACAACCCAGGTATTTATAGAATAATACATTTTCACATATATCAATATTTATGAATAATATATTAATTTTATTTTAAATATGAAACTTTTTCTAATAAAGTAATTGACATGGAACAACAGGTTTCTTTGAAATCTTATGTTGCAAATGACTTTGAGTTATACCAAAAAATAATATAATAATAATAGTATTTTAAATGGTAGTTAATTAATCTCCATTGAATAGATGAGAATGAACATAACTAGATAAATTATGATTACAAATGTTTTTTATATTTTTTTAAATTTATCCAATAAATATTAGAGGCTTAAATTAATAATGAAATTGATTTTAAGCATTAAAAACTCTTATATTTTTTAAATGATGGTTTATATGATTTTGAAGGCAAACACTTTTTAAATATAGTTTTTCACTTTATATATTATATTTTACAAATTAATATAATTATATAGAACCGTGATGTCAAAATTTACCTTGGATAAATATTTTTTAATTTTATGATAATGTTTATTTTTTAATGAATAGTGTAAAATACCACATTTATTGTCAAAACTGGTTTTCATCAAATTTATCTATATAGTTATATTTAAATTTTAATTGGTTTTAAAGTGTAATTGGATTATATTTTTATCATTTAATCCAATGTTGGGCATTATAAGTAATTTCACTTTGAAATTGTACATAAAACCATGTAAATATTTTGATAGTTATTACTTCTTAAAAACCTACCTTTTGGTTTTGACAACGGGAATAAATTTTAAATTAATTTCATCCAATATTGTGTTTTTAATTTGGAAAATCGATTCTATATTTGAAATTAGGAGGTCCAAATTTTTTAAAATTTACCTTTTATTTTTATACATTATGAGTAATAACTTGAGTAATTATTTTATTTTCCATGGTTAAAGGGTAAATCTTGTAAATAAGGGTAAAACACAATATTATAATTACATGAAACTACCCTAACACATGTTCTAATCCTTTAGGATGATATATATCCGACCATGGTAATCCTTGGATCTATTTTGGAACCCCATTGATCCACTATAATGTCAAAATGACATTTTATAATAATTAATTTTAAGTAAAAAAAATATAATATAAACATTTATCTTTTACTAAAACAACTTTTAAGTGTTTTAATATAAGTGATCTCTTCGACTATAAATATTAATTAGAAATATATAAATATTTCCTACATCATTTTATTTTAGTTTTAATTTTTAGACATCATATAAATAAATATATTTATGACACAATGATAACGTAGTGATTACATTATTAATGAATGATTTAAATAAATGAGATTATAAATAGTAAAATAAATTTATTTGAAAACTTATTATTCCACCAAAATATTTTATCAATGTGTATGGATTTTTATATTTGATTTAATTAATTTTTTTGGAAGGAATCTTGTTGTTATGGTTTTAAAAAAAAGCCATCATATGAAAAGTATAAATATTGACATAAATGAGTTTTTCAAACAAATTCTATTTTATTAAATGATATAATAGTATTAATATTTTAAGGTTATAAAAAATGACATAGATAATGTTTATCATGTCATTAATGAATCAATTGAGGTCTTATTGGAATTTTATAGTAACTATATTAACCCTATAGTATTAATATACAAGAATACATGGTAAGAGTTAAATTAGTTAACTAAGGGTTAATGCTAGAAGATAAGGTTAAATTTTGACCTTAACTCATCTAAAACCTATTGGTTGAGTGGTTTTTTACCTAAAAACGTATTATATAGTACATAAATGACTTTGGGACTATTTTAATCTGAAAATCATTTTATAATAAAATAATATTTCCATACCTTCCTAAAGTGCCCCTCCTCCCTCTTATAAAAAGGCATCACCCCTAACCATTTAATCAAACCTCTCAAGAAATTTGGATCACCCCAACTATGCCCAAATATGCTCCCAACATTCCTATATTACTAATATAATCCTTACCTCTTGAATAAGGCTATTTAAGAAATCCTTTTGGCTCAAATCAATTGGAGTTACATGTTTTAATAGGAAGCATATTCTCTAAAGTTCCATTCCATTATGTTAGTTTTTCACTCCCTATTCTATTCTTATTATTTGAAATAATAACTAAACAATTATCCTCAATATACAAGTATTTTAAATGTGAATTATTCAAACTAAAATTAAACACATTTCAATCTAATGGATACGAACAAACTATTTCTGTGTACGGACAACGGCTGCCTCAAAAAACGATGATTGTTCGATTTTATCCTACCACATCAAATAGTGGACATTATGATGTAAATGAATTTATATAAGATATTTATTATATTTATGTTATCTCTATGATACTGTAATTTTTATTTTCAAAACATAAATTTATGTCTTCTATGATGTGTAATACGATAATTTCTTTTGAGGAAATACAGACTGCCGCCCCCTCAAAGTTATATGACTCCTTTATTCCATACATGGAACGTATAAGGATGGATTTAACAAAATTATTTTAAATATTTATATGTCATATGTTATTATAACATAATTATAATATGCCTAGGTATCATTTATTTTTCATTCCTTTAAATGTGAAAAAGAAATGAATGTATCGTTCATGCGTACGTACGGCTTACTGTCTCCCTGAATGGTGAATTACTTTTCTTATATCCAAATGTTATGGATTATTCTAAATACATATATATAGGATATAAATAATAATATAATAGATTTATATGATATTTAAATCATGAATATTTTTCTGGATATAATGGAATTTTTTCCAGAAAGACAATTTGTAATTATAACAAAGTCATTTTTTACTCAAGTATCGAACATATACAAAATGACCGATATGAACTTGAATAATTATATATTAGTTATAAAAACGTAATAAGTGATGTAATAGGAATAATAATCTTGTAAAATTAATTAATCAAGTATAAATTAACATGAATTTATTATTCATGGAGATAAAGAACAAACAAGATAAGTCGGCCACAAGGTAAGGGACTTCATCTCAATCTCCTTTCATTGAGGTATGTTTTCATAATATTAACCTCTTTATTATACATGATGTATAATAAACTCATTTGAATTTAATTTCATTAAATGGGAATAATTTTTATATGAATCATTTTACTAAATGACTAAATGAATGTTTTAAGCATATGCGGCGACAATGACCTTTCCGCCACCACGAGCATTATTTGATATTTGTAATATTTTATTTGTTATGATTATAGAATGGTACTTGGAAATGTTATGGGTGGTTACATGATAAACCAATGATGGGTGGTAACATGATAAACCAAATGACTTGTGGTTCCATGATAAAACTAGGATAGGTGGTTGCGTTATAACCTCAAATTCAATGGGTATGGAAGTCGGTCAAATGGCTATTCCATTTAGTGATAAGTGTGGAAGTCAACTGCATGGTTATTCCATTTATGTTTTTTTGTGTCTCATGTTATGTTTATATGTTTTTTGTGGATTTATATGGTATTTATGGTAATCTTAGAGTTAAAACAATTGTAACCAATGAGCTTATATTCATTGAAGTGTTTTTTCTACTTTATAAAGGTCAAAAGTATTACTTTATGATAATGTTTTCATGGTTTAAATGTTTTTGAAAGAATAAAAATTATCATTCATTATGTATCCATTACTGATATTTTTATGATCAATCCATGTTTTAAAATTCTTTTCATTGGACATAATGAATGATACAGTCAAGGATGAGATCAAGGAAAAGTTATTCTATTAAAACATAAAACGATGTTATATTTTGTTTTAAAGAGATTGTGTTTTATGAAAAAAGGATAGTGAGTAGAACTGTATAATTGTAAAATTCAAGATGTTATGTATAAGTTATGACCTAATTATCTAAAGCTATAAACCTAAAAAGAACCATGATTTGAATTAAAGTCACATTATCGACTTATTTCAAGATTAAGTAATGTTTACAGGCGGGGCCTTATACTCACCCATCCCACTATGAATGCCCAAAGCTCCAATAGCCTGAAGGTTTGATTTTGTGCTTAAATACCCATTTGGGTTTAATAGTATTACTTTTTTAGTACCCCACTATTGTACCATATATATTACTTTCACCAATATAGATAAATATACAATAATTTCATAGTAAGAGGGGAAATTATCTCCCAACAATAATGGAACCCATGTCCAAAAAAAGATGATGAAGAGTCCTTACCACTCAGGTGATCCACCAACACCAAATGAATGTTTTGTTAAATTTCTTTTCATAAAATTAATTTAATTGATTGAATTGTAATAAACATTTTTTAAAATGTATTTTCGTATTTTTCATACCTTGTGTGTGTGTGTGTGTTTCCAATGTTTTGAAACCTCTATGTTTCACGCGTTGAATTGATATCTTGTCCATTGACATTATTGAGTTTCATAGAGAGAATTTGTTAAAGGGGATCATGGATTTAATTACAATAAGATTAATTTCAACAAATTTGGGGTGGATCCAATGTGGTCAACCGTGTAATCATATACCCAAAAGACTCAAGATCAAGACTTCGTACGGGAAATTTTCTGAGTTTCTCTAGCATTTACTGTTGAAGCTACAATATTATCAAAACTATTTGCCTGATTTTGGCCTACATAACGTAGGGACTTTGGTCCACAATCAACCATTTGACCATAGAGACTATGGGCCAACATAAGAAATTGGGAAATGTTATTTCAGTCTATTGGGTCCCTTAGGAATGAATGTTTTAGATCACCCCACAATGGAGGAGACCATATACGAGAAATCAATGAAAGTAGCACCCACTGAAGTAAATCTAATAGGATTGGGAAATATGGGAGGGTATGGAATTCTCCATCAATATTGGGCACCATGTAATTTTTCATGGGGAAATTTTAGTAGATCATCCATGAAATGAGAGAGTTATAGACCATGAATGAATTATATGTTATGGAGGGGTCATTCTAGTGTAGTAATGTTTTTGTGCATTCAGGTCATGTACTGGGAATTATACCTCGGGGTCCTCATGTCATGTATTGGGCCATGATCATCTTGGCATATGGGTCATGTATAATATAACTATCAATCCATTTAAAAAAATGACTATCCAAATATAAATAAAATATTGAGGCCATTGATCCATTCCATCTAGATTAAATCTATCACTAACTATGGTGGAAGTTTATATATATAAATAGAGTTCATTCACAGGTTATTATTTATTTTAAAATTTTATTAGAAACATGGGATTTCAATTTATATAATTTCATTATTTCCATTTTTCGATAAATTTATTTTAAAAAAATTGGATGTCTCCATTATATTTCTCTGAAAATAAATAGGTTTCAATTGATTTTATGTAAATGTGAGTTTTCAAAATGAATTCTATAAAAATGATATTTTCCACTTGTTTGAATTAATTCTGAGTTTTCATTGATTTTGGTAAATTGTATTTTTTATAAAATAAGTTTTATGGTGGAGATATAAATTAAAAAATATATATTTTATTGATGAAATATTTTTAATTTTAGAATACCTCATAATGAATTTTTGGGTTTTGAATGTCGAATAAATCAATGTTTTATATTTAAAATTGATTTTGATTTATATGATTTTATTAGAAATTATTAATAAATTTAATTTTCCATGGATTTTTATTGGATTCATGGGGATATCCTTTTTATTTTTATTATCATCCCCCATATATACATTTCTGTGAGTTTACATATTCCATTACAAGTGATGTTGGTATGGAGAATAATAAATTATCTATCTATAGTGAACCATAGTTGCACATGGTAGTTATGGTACGGGATATTTAAGCGCATGTTTTGAGAATTTTTGTCTTTCATGTCAATATGTGTCCTTCCTTATTATTTAAAATATTTGATTTTGCATGTTTTATAAAATGAGTATATCTATATTCTAAGAGTCTATTTTTATAGTATATCATAAATTAATTCTCAATAACATGCATTCTTATAGGTTACAATTTAGGGTGAATTATTCCCCATCATTTTATTTGTAACTTTCTATGTTTGTTTCTAGAAATCTTGTGATCAAATGACGTGCCTGGGACCATGTAGAACCCTTATTGGAGACTCAGTTTTTAATCCCTTTGTGATGGGTGTTATAGTTTTGATAAAAATTAAACTTATTTGTTCATACACTTATTGTCGACAATTAAAATGAAATTTTTACATAAATAAATTTATAAATGATATATACATTAATTGTATACAAGTATAAAAATCATTTTAATTACATGTTTTTTATATTTATTATAAAATTATATTTATTTTATAAATATTTTATATAAACATGGTTTTAGATTGAGTATATGTTGTTACTCTCCACTAGAATGGGATGAATTAACAAAGTATATAGAAAATTGTACCCACACAATATATGAATTTACTAACTAAACCACTAAAAAATGAATAATGTTATCAATATAAGATTCATAAATTAATCTACTAAAATTTATTGTATGTTTACACATTAGATAACACTAGTGTGGTAATTAAAAATATAACTGTATATGGTGTTTTATATATCCTTATTGAATATGAAAACTACATTAAAGGATAAAAATGATTTATTATAAAAAATTAAAGAAGATAAATGGTTATCTTTCCAATATTTTCAAAGATAAATACATGTAATATTATCCGTATATACAACTATTATTATTTTATTAGGATTTTTGAACACTGAATAATAGTTGTTGAATTTTATGATTATTAACGATAAATAACAGTGAAAAGGTAAGAAAATAATTTTAAATTATAGTATACATATGTTATGGTAGTGATTAATAAGTTACCAAATGAGATAATATTGATATTGAGATAGTAGAAAGTAAAATAAAAAATTCAATCGTAAGTTTATATTTTCATATTAAAAGATAAAAGAAATTAAATTGGGTCAAAAAATAAATAAATTTATTGTGTATTATTAAAATAGGTATAGTAATAGATAGTATAAAATATTAAATGGATAATAGTTATACTAATATTTTATACACACATATTGAAGTGTGATATAATATTTTAGATCAATTTATTCAAACAGAGTCTAAATCTAGGGAATGCACAATATCATTCAATAAAGGAATTAAATAAAAAATAAATATTATATTATATAAATTTTAAAACAATATGTAAGAAACATATCTTCTTAGGAAATATGTGTTGAGGAAATATTAATTTAATTATTACCCAAAATTTATAAGGGAAACATTAAATAGAACACACATAAAATAAGAATTTTTTTTTTAATATTTTATATTTTCATCATTTAATTTTCATATAATATTTCATGCCTTATTTCCCATATAAAAACCATTTGATTTCATAATAAAAAAAAAATTAAAAAAAAAATAAACAACATAGTAAATTAAAAAACTATAATTTATAGCTTAAGATACTAAATTTTTATCAAAAACTAAATCAAAATATATATTTTTTATTAATTAGATTAAGAAGAAAAATTATCAATAAACTATACTATCAAAAATTGGTTGGTCATTCTAAAATACTTTTATATTTTGATCATAAAATTTCATCCATTAATCTAATTAACATTCAGTGAAATCTAACATACATGCACAAGTTTTTCAAATTCATTCATTAAAAAAATATTTAGCTAACAAGATACAGCAATACCACAGTACCTTCAATAATTACCAAATCTAACTATCACATAATAAAACATTTAAATTGAAAAAATGACAACTATAAAATCACTTCTAGATAAAACATAAAAAAATTAAAACACTGAAGATACCACCATAATGGAGGTTCAAAAATAAATATAATTGATTAGTAAGACTGAGGGATGAGTAAAACAAATAAATGTAAATAATAAAAGGCTAATATACATTAATAGATTATATATGAATGAAAATATTCCTCCTCTAAATATTGGGTCATACTCTACCCAAGTTTCACTATTTGTAGCTACGCATTGAATACTCTTTAAGAAAGGTATATAAGAACATAATCTGCTTAGAGTAATTCATATATTCTATGTTTCTATACAAATACATTTAAAAATAAAAATATTCATAAACTAATAATTTCTTAAATTATCCTTATCGGACATACTTTAAAAAATCATTAATTATGTAATAGGAACCAATACCCACTATGAACGAAAAACATTCAATGAAAGTGGATTTTTTAAAATAAACTACCCACTATAATACATAACACTATAATTCTAGGACAATAATTTTTTAAAGTTTCAAAAAAATGTGAGTCTCTACTCAGAGGTCTCCAAGTTTTCAATAGAGTGCTTTATCGATATGCATCTTCACTCTTAGACATCTCACATAATAATCTTCTAATGTAAGATTCTTTTCATATCATGATCCATACCATTATTCATATAAAAAAATAATTTTTTAAAAATAATTCATGTATTATTATAGATATTATTCACATGTTGATTTATATTTTAGAATTCACTATTCACATTATTCTTAATAGCTTCCTTGATTTTCTTCATCATGATGGGTAGAAATGTTTTCTAGATAATTACTTTAACAATACATATTCAATGTCAATATTATTTATATATCTCATAGAATAATATTTATAAATATAATATAAAAATTAATGTTTATAATGTCATAGGGTCCACAGATATTATATCAAAATAAGAATAAATATTCTCATAGATCAAAAAAGTAATAACATGTACATTTTGTCTTCCCCTTAATCAAAATGGAATATCTCTCAAACCATTAATTAAAATGGTAAACTAGATTGTAATGTTTCCTATAGTTATAATACGAATAGCAATCATATAGTGATAATGGTGGAGATCATTGCAGGTTTAGTTGAAAAATTAGATGAATATGATAATTAAAATATCAATAATACTATTACCAAAATTATTAAATCACTTTCTGATTTCAATTTGAATAAGATGATGAAATAATCTAATGGACATCATGAATATTATAGATCACTGTATAAAGTAAAAATATGTATACTAAAACATTTTTTGGATGAATATTACTGTATAGGTAGTGTTGAAAAAAATCATTAACATAATATCTATCAATAATTACCTCATAAGAAAACATATAATTAATAATGAATATACTGTATAAATTCATTCTTGGAAGAATATGTTTATTTATCAATAAATGAAATTCAAATTATTTCATAAATAGTTAGTAGTCACCTCTTCATAATATTTTCCAACAATAAATATTTACACCAAAATTTTCATTTACAAAACATTCATCAACTAATTAGGTATATTTTCTACATCATTAATATAAAAATTTGTATTAAATTTGTGAAATATAATATATTCCTTAAATATTAATCCTATTTACTACCAAAAAACCACCTTATTGAAAAATGATATCCTCATCTAGAAAAAAAAAATTAGTTACGATCATTGATTCTCTAAACGGTATGATGAGTAAAAGGATGATTAAATTTAATACCATGTAATAGAATATTTATATTCTATAAATTTTAATATAATAAATTTTATGAGATCTTAAATATTCATAAATATCGCCATTATTATATTTTTATAGAATATTATAATGAATCTCAAGATGTATTTATTTATTAATTTATTTGACATCTTTTATATTTTATAAGGATTATACTATACTTATGTCTTGTAAGAAAGAACATACTACCACATGATCATATTCTTCCATGTATTCATTAGTGAAATAGATGATAATATTTTTTCTTGGTTCATCCTCAAGAGAGAAGGTATCTTTAACATTATCATATTCTATTTCCTTAAATTGGGAATTCTATTGTTGTGTTTTGCAATATCTTTCTAGTTAGTAAAGAATTAAAAATAATAATGTGTTATTATAGGGATGCCACAAATTTAATATATTTACCACCATTCCATGATTTCATTCTATAAAATTTCAATTTATTTTTACATTAAAATAGAAAAGGGAAGTGAATAATTCCTAGAGGACATAGTTCCATTGCATCAATATCTTATACATGATGGTTCCCATCCTTTTTTTAGTTACAGTTGATTATAAGAATTACATAAGTGTTTGTTCTCCCATTAATCACTTTTAAAAATAATTATACTAATATTAGATCTTTTCCAAAATTCTAATTTTGATCATGAATAAATATCCAATAGAAAATAGAAAATATTAAATTTTCCTAATATTTAATCATGGACAATTTGGGATCCAAGAGGATCTGGAAATGAATTTTTAAAATCTTAACTAATATTTACATCATCAATATCACCCAATTCATTGTACCTTATATAAATTCAATTATAATTATTATTAATTCCTTTCACTTTGAATGAGAATAAATTTATCATAAAATATTATTCTATGATATAGGAATTATAATGATCCCAGTTTCTAATGAAATGTTTATGAATGTGCACGATCAGTGTATAAATTATATGTTGATTTTTTCACTGTATTTTATAACACTATACATGAGATATCCACTATAGTAAAATTCAACCAAGTAATATCACAAAACAATTTATAATCATTAAGGCTATAGTTTCCTCTTATTATAGTAACTCATTAGCTACTATGAAATAATCTTAATAGTGTATCTTTCTATTTTTTGTGGTGGTATCATATTAAGAAAAACTGAAACTTATGATTTACCCAATGGTTAATTTTTGGTTTATTACATTGAATGAATTTCATATATTTCATAAATTTTAGTATCATGTTTGGAATCTTCCATTTTGAAAACATTTATTTCTTTTTTTAGGTTCCTCGTGAATGTGGCTTATAATATACATACGATCATCATTAGAATTAGTGTGTTAAATCAATAAATACATAAATATAAAACAAGTTTTAATTATTAATATTTTCTATTTAATATTTAGAATAGATTAGTATAAAATCTTATATAGGATTTATAATCTTCTGTTTATGTTGAAAATATGATTTTTGAGGAGGTAGTTGTGGAGACAGTGCCTATGAAATTCACTCAATAGTGGTGAAGCTAAATTTTTAGTATAATTTTCCATTTTCCATGATCATATATTGGTTGCGGAGAATGAATTTAAAGATTAATGCAATGAAACATAATCATATGTACTTTATTCATGGGATGATAAAAAAAATACTAGATACGAATTATTTAGAAAAAGGATTGATATAATGTGTGGGATAAAATTTTTATTTATAATTTGTATTCCACCAGAGTGTTGTTTCAATAGTATGGGGATTTTCTTTGTGGAGATTTAAATATTATTATCAATTTTTCATTATAACCTTTCATCAATAAGAATATATTTTCAAGATGGTTGATCCATTTTATTCTCTGAGAACAATGTAGTGTAGGAAGAGTTGAAATGGTAAGGGGTTTAATTTTATTTTCTTAATCAAATTAGTAAAGAACTAAAATTTTAAAAGAATATGATATTTAAAATATATAGTGATGAAATCTATTAAGTGGTAAATTATAAATTCAGTTCGTGTATTAAAGACTATAATATCAATGTTAAATAACAATTTAAGTAGAAATTATAGCTGAAGAATCAAATTTATGATTTTGGTTTGAATTTTGATGAGAATGATGAATTAAGAAAAATAAATAAAAACAACGAAATTAAATAAGTCACCAAATTGGGTAAGGAGGATTCGAAATACCTAAAAAAGATCCCTTATGTCTACTATATCAATTTCTTGAGCTTTCAATGTCTTAGTCAATTTGATTTAATGGAATCCAAGATACCAATACTCACCATATTTTATGGCTGTATCAAGAAGATAAAAATAAAATTGATAGTTATTATAATGGGTATATATAGAAACCTCAAAGAGAACTATAATCCTCCTTTTAATGGTTATTCCATGAATACCAAAGTACCATTAAATAAAGGTACTAGGAAATGGTAATAGAATAAATATTGATAATATAGGATTTCAAGAAGAAATAAATTTTTAATATATTCTTGATTTTATAAATGAATATCAATATAAACAATGAGATATTTAGAAATAAGATGAATGTGCGAAGATTTTAAAAAAAATCCCACATAATTGATAGATAAAGGAAGGATGTAGAAAATGAAATCATATGAGAGAGATATTGAAATCAATTTGATAAAATACTTGTTCTTCAAATTAATTTTTGATAATGAGACACCCACATAATATATTTATAGGCTTCCAAACGTCTAATAACCTTATGGAGTTGTTCAGGATCAATAAGCATAGATAAGCCCACATTTAAATAATTTTTGGCTATAAAAAATGTCATCTCTGACTAGATTCTTTGATGAAATAGGATATCAATTTCCTTAATTGGGAATCTAGTTTCAAACCTAAATAACTTAACCATTTGGAATTCACCAACCATATTTTTTTTATCCTCCAGCAGACATCTAGTTATCTTCTAGATAAAGACGGTATTCTCTCTATTCTAGTACCTAGTCGGTGATTCCTGCTACAACCGTCATCAAATGGTGGTCCATTTACATCTTTGATTATCCTATTAATGTTCTTATAACATAATTAATGTATAAAAAATTAAATATTTATTTAATAAATGGTATCGATGACACCTCAAATACTTCTAATGATTTAACCAATATACTTGAAATTATAATAACTTTTTTTACTGAAATCACTTATGATAAATATTTAAAAACAGAAGTAGGTGTTCTTGACCATGAAAAAACCCTAAGAGTGATAGGGTATAAATAATAAATTTAGTAATTTATTTTTGAATATTAGACTAATTCTAACCATATTATCATCGATGATGTCAAAAATGAGGTTAAATACAAGGCCTTTTTCACCCTTACACTATTAAGATGTTGAACATGTTTCAAGGTGATACTATTTTGGGTAATGGGAATTTATCAAAATGATACAATATAGTTTTATATTAATGAATAATTATATAATAATCAAAAAATATGTTCAAAAAAATCAATATACAAATATAAATTTGGGTCTGGTGATATGATATCATTCCACTAATAAAACATTTTTAAATATGGAAATCATGTGCATGTAATCCTTATAGATTACAATATAAGATGTTATTTTCAAAATATAATGGATGATTAAATCAAACAAAATCTTAAATATGTACCATTCTATGGTAAAATGTGAAATATATATTTTAACAAGATAAATGAGAATTATAGAGTTCAAAATCAATGATTCTACCCCAGAATTATATTGTCTAGTTGAACCCGACACTATGATATTCAATGAATATTTACCGATGAAGAGGGATAATGATTATAGGATGGATGGGATAGATTTGAGAGTTATTGGAGCTTCCACTATTTCATCCAATGATTTTTGAACTCATTTTTTTAAATCCGTAAAAATAAATATAGCTTTTACAGGCCACCAGGGTCTATATAAATTATTGAATTGAAGGTAATTTCATGGGAAAATAGAGGTATGAACTATTTCATAGCTCTCAACTCGTATTAATGGGACTAAATCTCATTAACTTATTATTATCACCTGTGAAACTAACTTACCTAATATTATTGACCCTTATATAAAGACTCTCATAATATTTTATAAAAAAACAAAAAAATAGAGTATGAGATGTTTTCGGATGCCTTTATATTATTTAGATCAATATAATGAAATTAAATATCTCTGATGAACATGGTATATAATTAATCTAATAATATTAGTGTGGGTTTTTTTGAAAAATTTAGAGGCATTTTTCCATAAATTTATTATTTAGTGTATCATAGAGAATATTTTATATTTTTAAACATAAATTTTATTTTACAAAAACATTATAGTTTATAGTGTAACTCAATAAATTTTATATTGGTTAGTGGTGGAAGGGGTTGGAATGGTAAAAATACCCAATACTGTATTTCATTATTGATCCAAATAAGGGGTATGAGGGAAAATCCATCTGGAATTGAATAGATTATATTGGATTGGGTTATGATTTTGTACATATATATTTCATATTGTATCCATGTAAGTAATCATGATCCTCTAGTTTCATAGTTAAATTTAGACCCTTCTATTCTTGATATTTTTTTTAATTTGGGTTCTAAATATAATTTTTTAATCCTTTTTTAATATATTTTTTTTATTCATTAGATAATTTCATAACAAATTCTGATTTAATTTATTTCAATTATGAAACAATTTATGTAAAGATTCTCAAATACATGGTCATAATTGATGATCACTTAAAGATTAATCTTGGTTTATACAATCTATTTACCCTATATGAAAAAATTATTAATGATAAAAATGTTAGAAAGATATATATTAGAGATCATAAAAATGTTAAATGGGAAGTGCTTAAGATATTAAAATATCCAACAAAACATTCTAATCAATTTCATATGTTCAACAATTATTTTTGAAAGTGTCTTTTGTTTAGGGCCACCTGATTACTTTAAAACACTATTAAAATTCCTATTTCCAGGAATGACATGATAACTGCATCGGTGTTAATGGTTTTAAATTACTCATATTTTGTTTTGGGGTAGGTGATTATAGAATAAGATAAATATTTAACAATACTCTGAATTATTCTATTTTATCTTTTTCTTAGATGAACTATATTGAATCACAGTGAATAGAGGTAGTGGAATATGATATATTAGAAGAGAGGCTTATAAAGTTATGAATCAACCACTTATATAAATGGATGGAATATAAGATATGTACACTATTTTATTATCAGGGATACTAATGAACTTGATATCATTTATCCTACACTTTTTACCATGTCGGGTTTAGAAGTTGATTTTTATTCCTATCCTTAAACAAGATTATCACCACTATATTTTCAATGATTTTTTATAAAATCCTTAATTAAAGGGATATTTATTTGAGGGAACCTATGGGATATACATATAGATTCCATTGAATGTTAATTAAAAATATTCCATTATGTAGAAAATTTTATATTAGAAAAAACATTATAAAGAGAATTGAGATACAGTAGAGGAGAAGGTAAAAATAACATTCTATCGAAGAAAGTGTATAGGATGTCTTTATGGAGGTAAAGAATTTTCATTTGGACGAATAAATGAAGTTTTAATATTGATGTGTGAGTAAGGATAAAATTAAAAAATATTAGGAATTAAAATATACTTTTTAGTAGTCTCGGTGGTTTGAAAAAAAGTTCCACATCCATAAATTGATCACATGTGGTGTGTCCAAATTTGATCTGTTCACCTTTGGTGGTGGGATAACCGATGATGATAACCATTAAAACTATTTTTCAGCCATGTGAACTCCTATAATGTTTCTCTTTTAGTTTTTTTGTGGTTTCATTTAACATTCAAATATATATATATAAGTTGTAATATATTTGACTAGAATTATATAATTATGAATAGCCTTATCATCACATTAGAGTTAATTTTTCTATATATTTTCATTTGATGAATAACATTTATTATAATTGATAATAATAGTTTAAAATTTAAAAATTTCATGCATGACTAAAATTTTGAGATATGGTATATATTAATAAATTAGAGTGACTTCATCTAGATGGTTAGGGATTTGATTGATCAATTATTTCTTCATTTATGTCTTCATCATTTTGTAATGAACAGAGTTTTTTGTCATTCTCCATCAAAATATCTATTTCTTTTAAATATTTTATTATATATATGATGGAATATAGTTTATTTAACTTCCATTGATTAAATAATTTAATAGCTAGTGTTCTCGCACATAAATTCACACAGTAAGACAACAGAATAGCCAAATTTCTTTATATAATTTTTAGAAAACCATTGGATATGATATTAGTTTTTAAAATTAGAACATCAACATCGTTTTATATTTTAGAAAAATAATAAAAAGTATAGTGATAAATGATTTTATAATATCCATTCATTAAATGATTGTTTGGATTTCCATTTTTTAAGTACATGATTAGTATACTAAGAACCCAAAGATATAACAAATGAAAATCATATGCAATAAGACTATCCCAAGATATAACGCTTCGTGTAAATATATTGAGAAATAGATTTTAATTATTCCATCCATATTATACTAGAAGATATTTTTTTCCATTTTGAATTAATTTTAGTTCATATCTATAATTATCATTTTAATTGATTAAAGATTCTAACTGAATATTCCATAAGTCATGCATTAGAATATTTTTAAGAATATTTTTTCATGTTGGACTAACTTTAACTTGTAGATGCAATGATTAATCGATTTTCTTATTAAAATTAAAAATATCCAAGGTAGGATTATATATTCTAAATAACAATCGATGATGTCACTATTATTGTTTTAAATTAAATCCACGAAAACAGAATAATAATTTTGACAATATTTAAGGTAAATCTATTGTCTTAAAACTAGCCTTAGGATAGTGTATTCACTACTATTACTATATGTGAGGCATTGAACACCCTTACATGCAACTATCAATTTTTTTGTGCAAATACTATCCAATATAGGTTCCTCAAGTGGTTATGAGTGGTTACCCCAAAACACTCATGTTTCAAGACCTCCTTTTCTACAAATGAGCCTTACACTAGTTGGTGAGGACTCTTGAAGGGCATCCATGAGACCCATGTTCAAATCCAAGAAGTTGAATATTTCCAGGTTAATGAAGCAGTAAAATAGTTGTCACAATAAAAATAATTTTAGCTGGTACTACAATAGTCACTATATCCAGTACTATAGAAGTTACTATAAAAGGTATTGTTATATACAGTTGAAGATAAAACTATTCACCTTCAGGCCACTGGTTTGGTCCTAGAGTCCTTAAGGCCTTCGGGCCACCCAGGACATCGATTCAGTATAGTTTGCAGGACACCTATAGGCCTTAGGGAAGCCATAAGGCCTTCATGCCACCTTATGTGTAGATGAAAACCAAAAAAATATAGAAGGAACATGCTTCGGATGAGGATTAAGAGAAAATGTGCATTCATGAGAGTTGAGCTTTCGAATTCAGAAGATTTGAGGGTATGACATTTTCCATTGGTACCAGTCTTGTGTATCCTTGCATAAGACAACTAGCTAAAAAACCATGAAAGGGCGGAGATCTGACCAATATCTAGATGCTGGGGAGGGGTATTTTCATATAGTCATAGTCTCGAATGTATTCCATTAAGATCGGCAGGCCCTGTAATGTAATGTAGCCTACCGGTAATGTAATGTATGGATTCCCATTAAAATTTTAAATGGTAGATTAGAAAAAATGAAGGACTTTGGGCCATTCCATAATAGCCTCCTCTTCCATTTAAAATTCCCTCATCCTCTCTTTGTGTAGAACAATGATCGACCATGTCGTATGGGGCCAAACTAAGAGCCACTTATGTGAATACCCAAAAAATTAAGACTTCCAAAATCCACAATATATTAATTTTCAACTCAAAACATATGATAAGAAATGAAAAATGGGGATATTCAAATAATACAATGGGTTTTAAACACACACAATTATAAAATAACACTTCACCAACATCTCTAACTATGTTGGGGTGATATTCCACAATTGAAAAAAAAATAAAACAAATTAAGAAAAAAATAAGCAATTCACAGGATTCATATAATTAAAGTATTATATGACACTCAAGGTCCTCACTGGGTTGACCATTCAGTTGTACCTCCAAATTCAATTCATGTCTATCCTTTAATGTTTATTAATAATAGTTTTCTACCATCACTCTTCAATTTATATGCACACAACCATCATGTGGCACCCTAGAGTGCCTCACATTCCTATGTTATTCACCTAGACTATGTATCATCCCTTTACCCTAATGTCATTCCAGACCTCTTTATCACTTTTCCTCATAGGTCTTCTCTTATAATATTCTACTTTACCAAATCATATACATTACCCACCCATTATACAAGACATGGTCTTTTCAATATCTATATTTCCTTTACAACAATGTATTACATTAATAGTGCCAGTCTATCATTCATAAAGGTACCTCCCCTAGCTTTTCTTCTGAATCGATGGGATCATCAGAATATATTCAGTGATATATTTCTTGGATAATGAGGATGATTTCTGTTAGATATTATATGGATCTTTTCCTAGATCAACCTACACAACATACCAATATTGTATTTTTAAACAACCCATATATCCATCGTGATCATAGTTTGATTCCTTAGGTTATATAATTGATAAATATGTTGAAATGGGCCTCTAAATGTCTATAAGAAACTCCCAAAATTATCTAAACATGTTCAATAAAGTGACTCATATCCATAAGTCTAGCATGAAAAAATATCTAAGAATTGTTTTCTAGATATCTTATTCATATGAACATAAAATATAAGACACAATAGTCTAAGACTAATGACCTTTAAAATAACTCTATTGGTCCTTGATGAAAGGCTTTAAAAAGGTAACCATAGGCTATAGATACAAGACTAAAAAAGGGACATAAATATTATAAAGTTAATAACATTAAAAAGGACTACAATGTTCATTATAAAATGACTATAAAATCATTGATTTTATTTACTACATAAAACCTAAAAATGCAGTTCATTATTACTTTCAAAGGGATATATAGGAATACTATCCCATGGGCCCAATCCCTATGTCTTGGCACATAACTCTCCCATGGGTGGTGATTAATTCCGAATTATACTGATATATGTCTTTAATATTTAGAGTAATTAATGTAGTAAGTGATGATAGAAAACCTATTATATATTATTCTTATGAATATATGGTTTTTTCTATCGTTTTATGTTCATAAGTAAAAAATATTAATACTGGTAAATGTTTAAAAATACTCTTTAATTTATACATTTTCCTCGTATATGATGATATCATACTCTGTGGGATTATGTGAAACCACATTCTCTAAATTCTAGTAAATTTTACCTAGAGTAAATATCTAAATCATTATGTGAGGATGAGGAATCATAAGTAAAAATAATAAAATAATAGTGAATGACTTTTCTTATGAATTCGTATCATTAAACATCCATTTTTATTTATGATATTGTAATGATAATTTTTATTTATCCTTCATCATGAAAATAGTGTCGTCAATTAACATATCACAAGGAATAAAGCTCCCATACTATGATAAGAATAGTAATTTAACACCTTGGGTTGACAAAGATCACTTGTCGGTGGATTTTATGACCTATTTTATTTCCACTATGACTACTACATCTCCAAATCCAAGATGAGAATTATCATCTACTTTTTTCCTTTAGCATCATGTGGTCAACACCATGGTATGGGAGTTCATATATAATGACATCATCTCAACCCTAGAGATATCTCATGAAAACCTAGAGGTGAATAAATAGTGATACTTACCACTTCAATGATAGGATAAGAGGGGACATGTGACCCATATCACAACATCCAACTACTTCAAGAGTCTCTATATAGTATGATAATGATCACCCTACATACAAATAAGAGGCAAACAAGTAAATTTGTTCTTTTTGAATAGATACATCAGAGATCCCATGAGGGATAATACTAAAAAAATTATCATCCCTACCACATAACATCAAATTCCCCATAATTTAATATTGGCCCCCTAAAACTGGTAAATCATATGAGGGATCATATAAGGGGGTCTTACCATGGGAAACTAACTACTAAATATAGGAATTATCTCCCTCCCCTCCAATTTAAATAACTCAAAAAACCCATATTCATACTCTAAATACATCCCATGGGTAATTTAATATAACCTTCATTAGAAGCCTTAGATAGCAATGAAATCTCCCACACATGTGAGGGATAAAAAACAACATTTCATGTCCCCCCATAGTGACATATTAATAATCCTTAGAGATTCCCCATAGATAACAATTCAAAGAGTCCCACCCAATGGAAACATTAACCAAAGTGGTTCTCCCCCATGGAAGAAATTAATAATATAGGGTCATCGATGATCGAAGCCATAATTTACTATAGGAAAGTATCTCTTGTTTTCCTCCCCAAATCTCTCATTATGGAGTTCATCCTAATGAAAATATGATTACTAGTAAGGTAGGTCATATCTATGATAATTCACAACCCAATAGTCCTCATGGACCTCTCTATGGAACATATTGTTGGGATCCACCTGTGAAACAATATTCAACTAACATGAATAACATAACCTTTATAAGGTAAAAAAGATGTAGTGACCATAGAAGTCATCCCTACTTTGTTTCTCATGAAATTACACCTCGTGATAGAAAATAGAATAGTAGTGAAGTTCATCTTCTTGATGGTAATATAAGGAATTCCAACCATTTATGCCCTCTATACGGTATTAGATATAAAGATACCCCATATGATGTGCATTATGAATTTACACCCCGAGATTCCCATAATGATGGTCATCCTAATAGAAAAAATGAATAAAAACATTTCTGTCCTCTACATGGTATCTACTATAGAGGTTAGCCCCTTGATGAAATACATAGAAATGGAGTAGGTCCTCCTCTTTCCAAAAACCAATAAACTATTAACCATACTAAAACTCTATATAATATATTTCAGAGGGGTTCTCCGTGTCATTGTATATCTCCCAGACATAATGGTCTTACTTGTTTCACAAAAATTTTGGTATGTACCTGTAAAATACAATACATGTACCCTAAGAGCTTCACTGTCATCTGGAAGTGTCCAATCTGATCCAAAGGGTGATTTAAG
Source organism: Viscum album (assembly GCA_963277665.1). Taxonomy (NCBI): domain Eukaryota; kingdom Viridiplantae; phylum Streptophyta; class Magnoliopsida; order Santalales; family Viscaceae; genus Viscum; species Viscum album. The sequence continues at coordinate 594,611,232 of OY728135.1, read as the reverse complement.
AAAATAATCCTCATTAGTTCCCATACTAGATCATGAAATCATAAATGTAATAAAAAATTCCCAAAATGCTTCTAGATCACTCAATAAAGAGGTAGTAAATTGACCTTTATTTTAATTTAAAGGGAAACAACCATTCATTAAAGATGGATAAGGTTCATGTAGCATTTAGAAGGTTTTTTTTCCAACGAATACATACTAGACATGTTTTGGATAATGGGGACCCCTTAATAAATCATTCATGAGATACATGATTACATTTATATGCCTGACAAGAATTTCAATATTTAGAGATCATTATACATCTTAGATCCAAATATCTCAGTTATTAAAGGGGCTTTGATCACCTCAAAGCATTATATGAATAGTTTTTGTCAAACCCACCTTTTTCAATTTATTTATTTTATAAATTTTCTATGCATCGGGTAGCTCGGGTCGGATCCCAACTTAAAATTTTGAATTTATGTCTAAAAACACATGTTTTGGCCTTAATTGCATTCAACGCACTATGGTCGAGCTGCGCGGCTTTCCCCGAGTCACCGTACGACCTCGCCAGCTCACCGCACGACCTTTCTGGTTCTCAAAATAAATTAAAATTTAAAAGAATAATGAAATAATGATAAAGATGAGTAGGATAAAAAAATGTGAATAAATTGGAAATAATAAGTTTAAAGAAATTTGAGGATTTTTTTTAATAATTATAACCTTAATATAATTATTTGAGGTTGTTGTTATTATTTTACTACTATTTTTATTATATTTATAAATTTTTATTTTATTTTATTTTATTTACATTAATCTATTATTATTATTATGTAAACCCTAGACTACCCAACACCCCCCCTCTTATCCAAATCGCGGCACACTCCCCTCCCCCCTGAAACCCTACCTCGCGCCCCCCACCTCTCCGGCCCTCTCTTCACGCCGCTGCCTCCCATCCGGTGTCGCCCACCCGCCTACTCCAGTCCAGCGTCGCGCACCCCTCCGCGACCCACCACTGCCAAGGTCCTGTTTCGGCTCGCCGCCTTGCAGCCCGCCGCCACCACGGGTCATCGTTGCCGCACCAGCTCCGGCCACCATCCCGATCCCCTGCTCGCATCACCCGAGCCACCGACCTCCATCACCCAATCACACTGATGCCGCCCCTCCTGACCAATTTTGGTCCGTCAAACCAGCTTTCCCCCCTTCTCCTTTAGTCCGACGACCGGTTCCGACTCCCCCTGCTCTTGTTCAGTCCAGAAAACCACCCTCCACCTCATTGCTCCCCTTCTCCCATCCGTCAAACCCCTCTAGCTCCCTACCTTTCCCCTACTGGTTGCGGTTTGGTCCGTCGGCACCTTCCCCGCTAGCCGCAACATGTTCCAGCTCCCCCACTGCTATCACACTCTCCTTCCGCATGCCCCGCACACCTCTAGATAAGTATATCCCCCTTTCTCTTTTAGGTTTTGGTTTTACAGTAGGCTTGGGGTCTAATTTTTTGGGGTTAATATCTAGTTTTGGGTTTGCTCTAATTGATCAGGGTTCGCGCTCGGTCCCTTGTGGTGAAAACAGTACGCAATTGATGTTTTTCACTGAAATTTGAAATTTCTCAATGTAAGGTAGGTGGTTCCACGCCTAAGTATTATTTGATAAATTAATTTGCATGTTAGGTTTGTTTATTATATCATTTATTTTATTTGTGCATTGTGAAGTTGTTTTCTTTGATGTTTGGGATGCATTTGAACTATTTAATAACATGTCTATTTTATGTGGGTTCGTTCTGCTTAAAAACTCATATCTATCTAGTTGTTGCTATTTTTTTTATTGTGCGGTTAGTTTATTGATATGTTCAACAGATGTGAAATATATCTTTTTCATGGCGTAGTGTGTGTCTGGTTGACAAAGAAGTTTTGGAGTGGGTTTAGTCGGTAACGCCAAGTTATTTCTTTTAAACTATTTTTTATACTTTTATTTTTGGCTTATTTAATTAGGTGATATGTGAAAAGGTGTTTTACATATGGTGTAAGGTCTTCCATCAAACTGTTGGTGTGGTTTAGGTGACACATTAAAATGGTATTTGAATGCGTGTGATGTTAGAATGTGTTTGGAATGTGGAAATGGTTACTTGAGTGTGTGTAAAGCCATGTGACACTGTTGCTATTGTTTTATGAGATTTGAAATGGTTTATTCAATCATGACCATGGTGTGAAACTTTTTGAAAAAAAATGTTTTACTGTGCGTCTTATTTCAAAATGGAATTTATATGTGTAAGTGGTGGTTTGTTTAATGATAAGTGTTTTTTTATTGCGGCAATTAGTCTAGTTTAGTATGTAACCTATGCAGATTGTGTTTTGAAAAGATTTTCATGTGCGTATGGTTTTAAAAGCGGATTTGGGTGTTTAAACTGTGATTTTGCGTGTGTGAGTACCCAGTTTGGCTTTTTATGTATTAGTGTGACATATGACATTAACTTGAAACTTTTTTTAGCACAAACCGGGAAGCCCGAGTAGCTAGGAGGGTATACTAGACTAGTGAGTGAGTGTTCCGGAGGTGACTCGACCCGGTTTCACTAGCAAGACTGACGATTGCAACACTAACTAAACATATGAATTTCTGAGGGTCATGGTCTTCTAAGCCACGTTTTCTGAGGGTCATGGCCTTCTAAGCCACATTTTTTGAGGGTCGTGGCCTTCTAATCCATGTTTCACAGAGACACGGAGATCTAGTGACCCAAGCTAGCTGATACCCATGCGGCCTCTCCCATATTAGTGCTCATTAGTTACTTTGCGCTCGTCAGTGTGACATATTGGTTTTTTTAAAGAAAATAAGGGTGCCTGTGTTTTAATTTAAGTTGTTCCATTTAAAACTATTTTCTTTAATTCCGTTTTCTTTTAAACAATTCAAGTTTTTATTTCTTCTCTTTAGTTAATATTGCAAATGTATTTGTCCTTTAATAATTACGCGTGGAACCTTTGTATTGGGTGACGTCCTACTGGGCTCTTTGCTCACACCCTATATACACCTTTGGGTGTCTGTATGCCTTGTTCTCTGTGTATTCCAGGTTGAGGCACCGTGCTCAGTGATGGTGGTTGGTCGTTGGTGGTCTTCTCGTGCAGGTTAACGTTTGTGACGTGTGGATGTCGCACCTCTCCTGTTGCTCTGAGGTTTGAGTAAGAGTTTTAGTTTCCGCTGTCATCTTTTCTTTTTAGTTATTGGTTGGAGGGGTAGAGTTTAAACCTATTCATAGTTTAAAGGCGTTTTTGGTTGTCTATTTCATGTTTCAGTTATTTATCTGGTTAGTTGTTTTTATGTCTTTTATTTCAGGTAAAATCGTTCTCACTTGCTACTCTTGGTACCCGGGCACTTATGCCAGCCCGTGGGGATCGGGAACACCCTTTGGGCCATGTTGCAGACTGGGTCGGGCACCGGGTCAGATGGCGACCTGGCCTGGTTCGTGACAAAATGGTATCAGATGGAAAGGTTTTCTCTCTTGGGTCGTGTTATTTTGAGATAGAGTCAGTGTAGAGCAAAGTTAAGGTTTTCGGGACTCGATGTCCTGGCTACGAGTAAGGTGCCTAGCCAGCACACCTCGTGGAAGGACTCAAGTTACCAAAGTATGTTGAGTTTTGTCTGTGTTTTTGGTCATTGTGGTTAATCTTGCCTATGGGAAATGGAAAAGGGGTAAGGTCAGTGGTCCTAGTGAGCTCGCAGGGACTGGCAAGCCATGTGGAGCCAGAGACGTTGTCCTAGAATACCCTCCGTGGAAGTGGCATGACTTGCTTATGGCTTCCAACCATACATTCTAGTCACCCGCTGACACAAGTTTTCTCTTACTTCATTTCTCATCTCTTTGTTTTGGATTCGTGAGAAATTGGTTTTTAAGTAAAACTGTTTTGGTCTTGTAAAATATTTTCAAATGAAACTCTTTAAAAATAAAATGATGTAAAAGGTTTGGAAAGTGTGGGTTGGATGTTTTGGTTTTGAAAAAAAATAGAAAGCTTTGGCTTTTATCCTTAGCGCTCTTATGGGAAACCACATGCATGAGTGTATACAAAAAGGGAAATGGTTAACGGAACGAGTGGATGCGTGCCTGAATGGACATAAGGTGCATGCCGATACGGCATGAGAACATGCATGTGCGAGGCTCATGGGACTCCATTGGTGTTTGTGCAACCCACTGGGTTTGCTTATTTTCAAAATGTTTTGTTAAAGGAAAAATTTGGTGTTTTAGTAAACGATGTTTTTGTGGCGTGTCCTTGTGTTTTTTAGATGTTGGATGTGTGGCATTTTGTGCTGAGTATTCTTTCTGAATGGTTTGTTTCCTGAGTTTGAATTCTTATTTGTAAGTTGGTATGCAAGCATGTATCTAGTTAATTCTTTTGAAAAGTGCATCGGGGAGCCATGTAGTGGTTTCCCCTGCACGTTTGGTGTTCGCTTGTGGTATGTCCAGACCATTGGACCAGTTCAGTCGGGTCCATGGTTTTCTTTCTTGGCTAGTGTACGCCCCCAATAAAGAGTTAATGTGCGACTGACGTGCGACCATAGATGGTTCTCCATTGTCCGACCCTCCAGTTGATTAGATTAAGGGCTCTCCCTTTTTGGTGATAGTGAAAAGTATTTTCCTTTATCCTTTCAGTTAAACGGATCCTCTCGTAGTGGAATGAAAGATGCGAGGGGAGTTGAAGGGAGTTCTGGCCTTTTTGAGTTGTTTGACCCGTCGGGTATGAAGTCTGACGTCGTCATGTTTGAAGATTCCCCCTGGAAACGATGAAAGGAAATCTAGTGGGGAAGGGTGAAGACGGTTCAGAATTTTCAGTGTTGACCAGTGTCTTGAAGGGATTTGTAGTATTTACATCGGCTACAAGGGTCATGTTCGGTGACGTCTTGCAGCGGAAGGTCCCTTTGGTAGTCAACGGTGGTTTGGAAGTGGTAGAGGAGAATCCAGTGGGAAAAAGGTGGAAGTGACCCTAAGTCGTTGGTGCGTTCTATCAATCTGAATAACCTCTGGTCTTGGTTTGTTTCGTTTAAGAAAAGGTTTGTGTTAGGCTACTAGTTTGCAGACCAAGTCGTATGAGGCTGCTATGGTTGTTTGTAGTAATCACGTGTTGTTCAAGATGCGGTTTAAAGTCTTTCTCAACGTAATGCCTCTCTCGATGGTAATGACCATGCTCTGTGACAATTTGTGGTGTTGTATTCTCACCCAGTGTGACAAAGGGTGATGCACATGCACCATTCAGCTCTTTTGTTGGTGAATGTTCCGTGTATGATCAATGAGATGTCGTAGTGTGTTGTGTTTGCTGGCATTGTGTTGGGTGCAGTACGGTTGCGTGTGACACCAAAAGGAGAAGCTTCGATCGGGAGTCTTCCATGCCTGACCGCGAGGCAGAAGATGCTTCAAACATCAGGGCTCCAGTCGTAGGCCTTAGAGTGAAGCTAGCGCGTGGCCAGGAACCCCGGGAATATAGAGGACCCCAACTTTATTTCTGTCATTGGTGTTGAAAGTAGAGGCAGTTTAAATTTTTTCTATGGTTGTTTCGTTTCGAACGAACCATCTGGCTGCATAAGGCTTCAGTGACTATGCAGAGGCATGTCCGCCTCGACGCCTTAAGTCTTGGGGGTTGCGTCCCACTGGATGCAATCACTTTAGTGGTTCTTATGGGAGTCTTTTAGGTAAATCTGTCTCAAATTTGAATAATGCTCATCCAGGAATGTAGAAATGCTGGTTTGTCTTGGGCCATGCTTTGGACACCCCGGTAGTCGGGCCCCTCCCTCCCTGCCCCTTGTGGTGGGGAGTGTGGTCACCATCGGAAATTTTTCAAAGTTCTATATCCTCTATTATTTCTAGTGGCGGCGAGACCCATGATGGGTGTAGTGCAAAGGTCTCCGGAATAAATCGGGTTGACCTTTCCTTAATGGTGGGGACTCCGCCCGGACCTCCCCATGTTGGTTATATAGTATCGCCTTGGGCGTTGGTAGGTTCTTAATGGTGGGGAGACCCACATTGGTTCTCGCACGAATGTCTTTAGAATGAATTAGTGCTGGACTTTTCTTTAATGGCGGGGAGTCTGCTCGAACCACCCCGTGTCGGTTTTCCTGTCTCATCTCGAGCACCAGTGAGTTCCTAATGGTGGGGAGCCCCTTGGGCCTCCCCATGTTGATCTTTTTCTCATGTTTTTAAATATGGCTTGGTGATAAGTGATAAGAGTATTCCATGGACGTGGTATGACCTTGTTGTTCTTTCTAGACAAATGACGTGGTTTTCAATCAATGGTGCTTGGTATGTTTTGACTTGCGAAGTTGGTTTTCGCGAGTGCGAGAGTCTCTTGCCGGGATCAGTCAACTGGAAGTTTTTCAGCTCTTTGGGGCGGGAGATACATATCAGAAAGTCTTTTATGGGTTTCTTGATGTTGTCTTTGAGGCACTTTCTCTGAGCATAATGTTTTTTATTCTTTTCACTTGTTGATTGTGGGGTATCAGTTTCTTCTTTTCGGTTCAGTCTTGGTTGTGGATTTCCGGGGACGGAAAGCTTAATGGTGGGGAGAATTGTCACACCCACCTTTTTCAATTTATTTATTTTATAAATTTTCTATGCATCGGGTAGCTCGGGTCGGATCCCAACTTAAAATTTTGAGTTTATGTCTAAAAACACACATTTTGGACTTAATTGCATTCAACGCACTACGATCGAGCTGTGCGGCTTTCCCCGAGTCACCGTGCGACCTCGCCAGCTCACCGTACGACCTTTCTGGTTCTCAAAATAAATTAAAATTTAAAATAATAATGAAATAATGATAAAGATGAGTAGGATAAAAAAATGTGAATGAAATGGAAATAATAAGTTTAATGATATTTGAGGATTTTTTTTAATAATTATAACCTTAATATAATTATTTAAGGTTGTTGTTATTATTTTACTACTATTTTTATTATTGTTATAAATTTTTATTTTATTTTATTTTATTTACATTAATCTATTATTATTATTATGTAAACCCTAGACTACCCAACACCCCCTTCCCTCTTAGCCAAATCGCGACGCACTCCCCTCCACCCTGACACCCTACCTCGCGCCCCCCACCTCTCTGGCCCTCTATTCACACCGCTACCTCCCATCCGGTGCCGCCCACCCGCCTACTCTGGTCCACCATCGCGCACCCCTCCGTGACCCGCCACTGTCGTCGTCCTGTTTCGGCTCGCCGTCTCGGAGCCCACCGCCACTACGGGTCATCGTTGCCGCACCAGCTCCGGCCACCATCCCGATAACCTGCTCGCATCGCATGAGCCACCGACCTCCATCACCCAATCACGCCGATGCCGCCCCTCCTGACCAATTTTGGTCTGGCAAACCAGCTTTCCCCCCTACTCCTTTGGTCCGACGACCGGTTTCGACTCCCCCTGCTCATGTTCGTTCCGGAAAACCACCCGCCACCTCATTGCTCCCATTCTCCCATCCGTCAAACCCCTATAACTCCCTCCCTTTCCCCTACTGGTCGTGGTTTGGTCCGTCAGCACCTTCCCCGCTAGCCGCAACATGTTCCAGCTCCCCCACTGCTATCGCACTCTCCCTCCGCACGCACCGCACACCTCTAGATAAGTATATCCCCATTTCTCTTGGAGTTTTTGGTTTTAGAGCAGGATTGGGGTATAATGTTTTGGGGTTAATATCTTTTTTGGGGTTTTCTCTCTTTGATCAGGGTTCGTGCTTGGTCCCTTGTGGGGTAAACAACACGCAATTGATGTTTTTCATGGAAATTTGAAATTTCTCCATGTAAGGTAGGTGGTTCCATGCCTAAGTATTATTTGATAAATTAATTTGAATGTTAGGTTTGTTTAGTATATCATTCAGTTTATTTGTGCATTGTGAAGTTGTTTTCTTTGATGTTTGGGATGCATTTGAACTATTTAATAACATGTCTATTTTATGTGGGTTCTTTCTGCTTAAAAACTCATATCTATCTAGTTGTTGCTGTTTTTTTATTTTGCGGTTAGTTTATTGATCTATTCAATAGATGCGAAATATATCTTTTTCATGGCGTAGTGTGTGTCTGGTTGACAAAGAATTTTTGGACCGGGTTTATTCGGTAACGCCAAGTGATTTCTTTTAAACTATTTTGCATACTTTTATTTTTGGCTTATCTAATTAGGTGATCTGTGCAATGGTGTTTTACATATGGTGTATGGTCTTCCATCAAATTGTTGGTGTGGTGTAGGTCACACTTTAAAATGGTATTTGAATGCGTGTGATGTTAGAATGTGTTTGGAATTTGGAAATGGTTACTTGAGTGTGTGTAAAGCCATGTGACACTGTTGCTATTGTTTTATGAGATTTGAAATGGTTTATTCAATCATGACCATGGTGTGATACTTTTTGATAAAAAAAAGTTTTGTTGTGCGTCTTATTTCAAAATGGTATTTATATGTGTAAGTGGTTGTTTGTTTAATGATAAGTGTTTTTTTATTGCGGAAATTGGTCTAGTTTAGTATGTAACCTATGCAGACTGTGTTTTGAAAAGATTTTGATGTGCGTATGGTTTTAAAAGAAGTTTTGGGTGTTCAAACTGTGATTTTGCGTGTGTGAGTACCCTGTTTGGCTTTTTATGTATTAGTGTGACATGTGACAATAACTTGAAACTTGTTTGAGCACAAACCGGGAAGCCCAGGTAGCTAGGAGGGTATACTAGACTAGTGAGTGAGTGTTCCGGAGGTGACTCGACCCGGTTTCACTGACAGGACTAATGATTTCAAAACTAACTAAACATATGAATTTATGAGGGTCGTGGTCTTCTAAGCCATGTTTTCTGAGGGTTGTGGCCTTCTAAGCCACGTTTTCTGAGGTTCATGGCCTTTTAAGCCACGTTTCACCGAGACATGGAGATCTAGGAACCCAAGCTAGCTGATACCCATGCGGCCTCTCCCATATTAGTGCTCATTGGTTACTTTTCACTCGTCGGTGTGACATATAGGTTTTTTAAAGAAAATAAGGGTTTGTGTGTTTTAATTTAAGTTGTTCCATTTAAAACTGTTTTCTTTAATTCCGTTTTCTTTTAAACCGTTCAAGTTTTTATTTCATCTCTTTAGTTAATATTGAAAATATATTTGTCCTTTAATAATTACGCGTGGAACCTTTGTATTGGGTGACGTCTTACTGGGCGCTTTGCTCACACCCTACATACACCTTTGGGTGTATGTAGGCCTTGTTCTCTGTGTATTCCAGGTTGAGGCACCATGCTTAGTGATGGTGGTTGGTCGTTGGTGGTCTTCTCGTGCAGGTTAACGTTTGTGACATGTGGATGTCACACCTCTCCTGTTGCTATGAGGTTTGAGTAAGAGTTTTAGTTTCTGTTGTCATCTTTTCTTTTTATTTATTGGTTGGAGTGGTAGAATTTAAACATGTTCATAGTTTAAAGGCGTGTTTGGTTGTCTATTTCTAGTTTCAGTTATTTATCTGGTGAGTTGTTTTTCTGTCTTTTATTTCAGGTAAAATCGTTCTCACTTGCTACTCTTGGTACCCGGGAACTTGTGCTAGCCCGTGGGGATCGGGAACGCCCTTCGAGCCATGTCGCAGACCGAGGCGCCGGGTCGGATGGCGACATGGCCTGGTTCGTGATAGTTTTTCAAGTCAATATAGCTACTATTTATATATCTTAGAACCCCAAATAAGTAAAGTAGTATTAAAACCTATATCATACCTACAAAAACATCCTCAAAAAAATTCTCCAAATAATCCATAAAACATTGCCTTATGTAATAATAATATTTTGTAGGAAAAATGTCTAGTTTCACTATTCACTACTTTATTATCAATAGGTTTATCCCTATAATGTAATTGTTATTGTTATTTCCTCAAAAAAATTATCTAAATCTAAGAATTTTTTATTATGGTTTTTCAATACCACACACACACATATATATATATATATATATTCAATCCTTGTATTGAATAAGTATTTTACTCAATAAAAATGGTATATTGACAAGATTCGACATCATTCTAATAAACTGGAAGCACAAGTGGGTACAATAGTATAATTATACTCTATAAATTTGAAACCACCTTAATAGGGAGAACATATTGTCCTAAATATCTATAAACTACATCAAATGTAATTAATTTCATAGTAAAATATCAAATGGAATAAATATATGCATCCATAATCGTAATAACATAGAGAAACCCCAACCTAAATGGATGGGGGAATTTTAACCTCCACAAAAATGTTTAAAACATTAAATATATGAAGGGATCACAAAGCTGATAAAACACCTCCACTAATAATATCTTATTATGCATTAATGGGATATCCCAAAATGAAATATCTTTATGGTCCACTTCAATTAGGATTCATGAGTCAAAACATTTTTCATGATTATGTTTAGTGGATGTTATTGGAGATTTACTTGGGTTGGTATTCCATGAATTTAATTTCACTTCATCTCAATATGAGCAAGAAAATATTTAATAAAATCATTGTAGGGTCTATAAACCTTAAATATGATATATCATGTAAAAAGGGTAATTATTATGAAGACTTACCCTTTATGGGATATTATGAGGTGGATGTAGCCCATTTTTTTGGGGGGTAGATGAGAATTAGATTCATATATTGGGATTCACATCAGATAAGATTATAAATAAAAACTTCCCAAATGTTATTCATCATGACACTAATTATATAGAAAAATTTTAGAGGAAAAATATATCAAAAATGTTAGATGAATATAAATATAATATGAATGAATATTTATGTTTTATTAGAGATGATCCCATGATATGAAAGATCCAAAATATATTATACTACCACAAAAACTAATTTTTTATAATCAATATAAACTAAAGAATTTAGCTATATTCACTACCCACACAACACCTAATGGTGTTGAAATTTTATCCTCCCATGAAATATGTGGCTAGTATGGCACCAAAATAAAGAGAATATACTAAATTAATTCCAATATTCCCAAAGGAAAAATACTTACTAAATGTAATTCCTAAGCTTATGTACTAATGTATCCCCTATATAACCCAAATAAAAAGGATTTTACTTTATAATATAATGAGGGAGGATTATACCCTTCCAAAAAAATAGAATCCATGTAGAACTATTTGTTAAAATGAGGCACAGGTTGAATACCCATAGATTCCTACACTTTAGTAGTAGTAATGTCTGTTTAATTGATGTGAATGTTGATTACAAAGTGTTACATACACTGTGGAATCATCATCCATTATTTCAAGTGATAAATCAGATGTTAACTCATATAATTCTTCATTCCCAAGTTTATGAAAGTGTAAAATTTCATTCTCATATAAACATACATTCAAAACGAAATTATTGAGGATTTGTATCAAAAGTTGAGTTACATGACTCTCTCCCTTCTTAGATAGATTCCATCGAATTTTGGAAACCACTAATGCATCGAGAGGTAAAACTATATCCTTAGGGAATATATTTTACTACCCATATGACCAAATTTGGGAACCAAAACATCAAACGGTTCAATATTTTGGGAGATACCACATATTACATATAATATTTTTTATCCATGAAAAATAAAATTTCTGAATATCAAAGAAACAAAAGGTTGGAAACTTTAATGTTTTATTGAAATCTATGTAAGGACATATTTTTTTCTATTATTCTAACCACATTACTAGATCTATTAAATGTTTTTAATATCATTGATGAAAATTATTTTACCAATTTAGATGAATAATATAGTAAACTAGTATTAAAGACCCCTCTAATTTAATATATGTGAAAAATGGATTCAGAAAAACATCATCACCAAATGTAAATATAGTACATATTACCTCAATATAATTATTTAATATGAGTAGATTCTATAGATTAGGATGGAGAATCTCTAAGAAGAGTTATAATTATTATCTGTTCAACAAAAATACCCTTTAAGAATCCAAAAGTCCTATATAATAATGAAACATCTAGAGGATTTAATTTATGAAACCGAGATAAAATCTAACTATAAAAATTAATTAATGGAAATGAAGTATGAAAATGTTAAAATGGGATATTATTACTATTAAACATGAATTAATATAGTTTCCATCCCATAAACATATCACATTTAATACTATTAATCCTCCTTGGAAATAAAAAAATATTTCACATCCTAATACAAATACATAGGACATGTATAAAATATAAAGTGGCATAAATATTGAGAATATAAAAAATAGGGTTTATAACATAAAGAATGATTATGTTCTTGGTTTTTTCATTTCATCATTAAAAAATAACGTTCTCAACATTATTGAGGTTATGAATCTAGAAATGGTAGGGTTAAATAGTTTCCCATAGTATTTCCCCTACCAATATATGGTGAGTCATTCCATTCAATATTAAAATATCTATTAATGATTTACTATGATGGATACTTGATGTGGAGTGGGTAAGGCTAGAAAGAACCAAAATATTAGTAATACCATATAATGTTAAAGTTTTAAAAAGGATAAATGTTATTACCCATGTTTACAAGTTGTAACATTATTTTTAGGATTCAACCTTTTTAGAAATCCATAATTGAACAGTTTTTTCATGGAGTAGTGATCAAGAATGGTGAAATCATGGGAAGTTTCCTATGGTGTGTGTATGTTTGTAAATGAGTTGTTGTAAAGAACAAGTGTTGGCCTATAGGGAGAGCCATTATATTGATGACCAATTCTAGAACATGGGTGGTACCCATGGAATGGACAACAAATTAATGAGGGTAAATGGGATTCCTACGATGGCCCAATTGTTACATTGATATCAAAGAAGGTACCTAGCCCAAATTGCAGTAGCATTACCTCAGATGAGATGTAGGGTCTAAATGAGGATGATGTACACTAAATGGGGTAGAATGTAACACCCTGTAATGAAAAAAGGTAAAATTTGATAAATATTACTACCCTAGTAAAAAAGTTTCACCTCTCTTTTCAAGAGCCTACATTATTATAACTCTATAAATAAACACGCTTTTCATGGAGTAGTGATCAATATGGGTGACCTCTATGGAATTTTCTTAGGTTGTGTGTGAGTGAATAAAAAATGCACTTGATAAAATTTGTTCTTCCATTGGGGATAACAATTATTCTAAGGATTCATTTGGGAACATTGATGGGCCCTATTGAGTGGAAAACATTTGTGTACGGGGGTAATGGGGATGCATGTGGGACCCAATTTTTACATGATCTAATTATAATTTTGTGATTTTTTTATAATTAGATGAATAAAAATTTACTAATCTATTCACATGAAATTATATAGTCACCACTGATTCACCATGCATGATCATAATTACCTATTTTATATCTATTAATATATCCTATGATTTATAACATTGTGATAATTAGTGTACCCATTGTTTTAAAAATATAACATGGGAAGAGAAACCCATGTTTACATCATAAAACATCACTAGGAATATTATCACCAACAAACAAAATGGAATTCTCCTCCTATACAGAATCTCAATATATAAGTAGAAACATCACATCTATGATAGGAAAAAACATTTATGTTGATGGTTCCTATAAAATAGAGTTCCCCATAAATTTATATGTATGAGGCCATAAAGGTAAAGCATGGAATTGTTTAGGAAGCCCCTAAGGTTTGTATTTCTACACGGTTGAAATCTTACGTGCATTTAGAACCAATAAAAAATCTCATGAATGAACTCAAAAAAGAACTATTTTTTTACATTGAACCATATAGGGATTATTTTACTCTTATTAAACTTGTGGATAGATTGGTAGATATATAATTAGTTAATAAAGCATATAATATAGTAATGTTAGTTCAATATATACCACAATAAAAGATACCCATAATTTTGACCTAGGAATGAGATTATCATCCTCAAAACTTATATTGTCCCTTATGACTCAAGATCAAGAACAACCATTGGGTTCACATAATAGGCCACTCACTCAAAAATATTACATGGTGATTCCCATATATGTCATCCCTACATGGTTTTCAATTCAGAATACACCTTGACTCCAAAAAGAACATTTATTGGCCTTTATTAAGGATTTTTCGATCCCATGTGAGTGTAAACATCCAATACATAAAATTATGATATTAATTCCAGACAAATTTATATAATAATCTCCTCGATGGAGTGGAATTGGAAAAACTAAAAATAAGGGAACTTAAAACCCTTTTCCTTGTCAAATAATAATGAATAGGTTAATATTTTTTAAGCATTTGTATATAATGTCTTAGGAATCAATCTTATTCAAGACAAGAAATTCTATGATCTAGGTTAAAATAAGGTAGATATAGAATCTTTTGATCTAAAATCCAATGTTATTATAAAAGTGAACCAAAATCCCAAGGAATTATCAGACTAAAATCCCAATTCAATGACTTTATATAAGATTATGACTTCTTGGTGGTCTTTCATAACAATACTTTTAATGGGGTTTTTTGGAAAAATGTTCTTTCATATTAATCTATTGGTTCCATCTTCTAAATCCCCACATTTTTTATATTTTTTCCTTTCAAATAAATTTGAATTATTAGATAGATTACATTACATGAAACACCGTGTCTAAATGATCCATGATATATAAGGGTCATTATAACATAGTAGTTTAATTGGTGGGTAGAAATGGGATTAACCACATTATGATTTATATAATTTTATTTTTTCCTTATTTCAAATATATTGATTAATTCCTTTGAAATTATCACTAAATGTTTAAAAACATTTCTTAATTAATAAATATTAGTTTTTGAATAAAGTTATTTTTTTATGTTTTTTTAATTTTCATACTTAAAAATTATTTTAATCACTATTAGATATATAATTTAATTAATTTTTTTTAATTTATTAATAATAACACATATATTAGTTATATAATGGTTGGGAATGAGGATAAAATAAATTTAAAGGTATGTGGTGTTATTTTTCAGAGATTTAGTTTTATGTTTGTAATATATTTTTAACATAACAAATTAATTAAATAAAAAATTATCAATCAATATAATAATATGTGTAGATTATATATTTAGTAAAATATTTTAATATTCATCTAATAGTTATTTTAAGGAAAATAATGAAAATAAATCTTATTTTATCCTTAAAATTTTATTTTTGTAAAAAAATATATTGTCTTTTGTTCACTTGTTTAAAAATTAATTCGCATAACTTATAGAAATTGAATTTTATAAAATATATTCCAATTTTGGAATCCAAATGTACAATTTTTTTTAATGTTCACTTTCATTTCTTGTTATAATATATTGCAAACATGGTATGAATTTTTTACCATGGTTAGGGTTAAAATAGGTTGATAAATGGGGATAAACTAAGAGATAAGTGTAAAAATTACACATAAATGTTTCCAAATGTTATTTTATATTGATATATAACACTTATTTGATCCTCACTTTTATTCTCTATCAATTTTTTTCCACATTCACAAGAAAATGACTATATATGTTTAAAATATTTTAAGTAATTCCATGCGTGTTCATCCCCTAACTTATAAAATTTCACGTTTTCTCAACCTATATATAAAAAATTTTATCCCAATAACTATATTGAGACATAAAATAAAACCATAATATATTCAATTTCATTATCGAGATTTTATTCATAACCTAAAATGATTTTATAATGTATTAAGTTGTAATAAAAATTAGGTCCCTCAAATAATTGGTAATCATCTTACCCAATTCATTCCAATATTATTTCTTATAAAATTTCGATAAATAGATTGAATTCATTTGAATATTGTTAATATAGTATAATAAATATATAAAGATGTTATTATGACTATGGGAAAATAATTTTTCACCTCTTTTGTAACATACCAATATTTCTATAGTGTAATAGCCTTTTGAATTTCAGGTTAAATATCCCTTTTGACCATCTACTGGTGGATAACTACTTTAAGAATGTTTTGGGATTGTTCTAGGCTTGTTTGGGTCTTATGTCTATAATTTTTGTAGAAGAGTCCTAAGATGCATAGTTGGTGAATGGTTATTAGTAATTGTGTGTCCCAACCCTATAGTGTATATGATGAGGTTAATGGTAGCTTTTAACTATGTAGTAGAGGTCACACGACCATGCATGGTGCTACATAAAACTTTATATGGGTGAATTGTTTGTTTATAGTTTATCTAAATCGTGTGCCTTTCATACACCCATAGTTCCACCTAGGAAGTGGATCTTCATGGTTGGTGTATGGTTTGACCAAACTGTTCGACCCACTACTGAAAGGTATAATTACCCTTTTCCATTCTTCATTCAAAAAATTAGAACCACTCTTCTATTCATTGATTTATCTAGAACATGATATTAAGGGAGCTCCTTCCACTCCATATTCATTAGAATTTGAAACCACTCTCTCATATAGAATCATAATGAACTTACATCTATCTCATTGGAAGTGTACTGATAAGAGCTTCAATTTGTTACCTTCCTTTCTCAGTTTATATTTATTTCTTGTGAACTATTTATAGGAAAGAAGAAATTTAAAATTTTTACGGATTTTTTCTATTTCATAGATTTCTCTCATTGTAATTCTAATATCAAGTAGATACTAGACAAGTGTTCCTATACCTCCACAAGGTAGTTTTTCTATATTGTTTTCCCTCAATTTCATCCTCTGGTATAAATCATTTTGTTGTGTCATACAATGAAATCTATGTGCATTTCTTTGTAAATAAATAAATTGTTATATTAATTTTACAAACTACTACCTAGACCCCTTATGGTACTCATACACCTTGTTTGATATTGTAACGTCACTAAGGATCACCCCTTGGGGTAGGTCATTATACAAACCTACCATTAACACCCATTAAGCATGTTTTCATGAATTTTAAAAAATAATTTTATTATGTTATAATAAATTAATAATTGTGATATGGAAGGGAAAGTAACATTCATTTAGTACCTTATTTTTTTATGAGCATAATGATTAAAATGTAATAAATCCCCTAAAACATGTTTCATTTATAAATAAAAAAGAAAACATTTTAATTAAATATAAAGGTAATGATTCGTGAGTTAATTTATTTCCAAGGAAAATTTATAAATTATTCCAAACAATTATATACCTCATTCTTATAAATGATGTAGCTAGACTTGATTCAACCTTGGATTCTTGATTGACTTCCCTGAGCACTCTGAAGATTCCACCATGATTCATTGAGCTAGTTTCTAAGGGAGAAACCCACATTGTAATTTGGAGTTTTAATAATTATTACATGAATGAATTGACATGGTACCAATGATTCATTAAATTTATAACCAAAAATTAAAATCCAATAAAATATATCTTTTTATTTAACATGATTTATTTGCACATGTGACACCTCATATCATTTATTTGGGCTCCAATCATGCTTTTCATGTGATTTTATTTTTAAATTATCTAATACTAGTTTATATCTTTTACATTGATGGAATGCCAATGTTGTAACCCTTATACTACATTTAGACCATTTGGATAAATTTCATGGTCATTACTATGAGATACCCTGGCCTTCTAAGGTTAGGGGTACCTCAGTTTCACCTTGAGTCCTCAAGAATTATTACTATTATATTTGTACTCTTATAATATTATTGGGACATAAATTATTAATTGTTTCCTATTTAGAGACATATCTATTAGGCCAATATAGGCACTGTCAACTATGTTTCCCACGATGAACCCAATTCTGACATGGTTACTGTATTATTTTCTTATTTTACTATTTTTATTTTTATTTTTACACGGCTATATGTATACTCATAGGTAATAATTTTTATATACATTATTTGTGGTGGCCTACTGAGTTATACTTACACACTATTCACCTCGCTGATTGGTACTCGGAAAGATTTCATGGTTGCACATCAGCTCATTGGAAAGGTTCTATATTTAAATGTTTTATTCATGTTATAGGTTTATGTATGGGAGTAGAGAATCGAACATAGTCTTGTGACTATTTAGATTTTAGTGTTTTTTATTTTGATGTATTTTTTATAGAATATTCTAATCAGTTAATACATCTAGATAATATATAGTATCAAAACAAAACGGCAATTTAATATGTTACTTGGGAATCGTGTTCATTCACTGGTTTATTATAAATAGATTATTCTATTCCACTTTTTAATATTATTTATTTTTCTTACACTATTTATTTATATATCCTTTACCATTATTCTTCACTTAAAAAATAGGGTATAGTCTCCCCGTGGGAGCACCATTGGCCCTTTATTTTAGATAACATTCTATTCCATATGGGTAGGTGCAATTTAGGATGTCTGGCCAATCACGTTTGGTTACTTATGAGTGAATGGATTCTGTGTCATCAGAATGTGGAATTAGAGGGGTTTTCCCTTTGTGTTACTATTTGGGAATGGTTATAAGAGTTATTGGGATAGGATGAGATTTTTTAATGAGCATGTTTCAGGGAGTATCTAACCCATGCATTGGGAAAAATAAAAAGTGTTTAGGATGTGATTTTATTTTCTAGGTTATTCCTTTTATAGTTATACTGATTTCACAATTGGATGAAACACATGATTTTTTTAATTTATTATCATTATAAATTTCATCTTTACCCTTTTTCGGGTACGAAGAGGAGGTGTTGTAACATGAATCATTATTGGAACCTATGTATTGATATTTCGTGCCCTATTACGTAATATGTGCATTGATTGTTGCATATTCATATTCCCTTGACAGTATTATTTGTTATTGTGCAAACGTTTCTTACTAGGATAAAATAATTTGAATAATTAATGCTTTGGTATAAACCTAAACAATATTTTCCCATATAACATGATGGTGGCACATTTATTATCCAATTATATTGAGTTTTATCAATATAAAATTGGTCACATGATCCAAAACATTATATTGTTATAGTTTCAATAATTCTATATTTGATTTACAGAGTATGAGTGACTCTATAAATTGGGAATGGTGATCCATATAATTGAATCGTTACAAAAAGATAGTGATAGTTACATGTAGTAACATTTTCAACTTATAAGGTATAATACTTTCTAATTGTGTAATGATAGATGCATCGAACTTGACCTTAACATATATATACATATACAACTTGATGCACTTATGAACTTTTGAGTTCTAAAATCTTAATTGAATTGGATTCCATATAATGGAGATGCTAATTACAACATAAAGTGTGTTTTCCCATATAAAAAGTAATTTTCACTTCATATATCTATATTAATATGATTAAAACATTACATATGAGGAGTAACCTAACCATATATCTTGGGTATATGTGTTAGTATGTTTTAGGAATTACACTATTAGTCTTGTTATTATACTATGAAAACCTTCTTATTCTTTATACCTTGTTCGTAGTTATGTTCCTAGATACTTTAGATATATTCCTCCATGAAGGCCTTAGTTTGAATGCTAGAAAGGTGGTGATGTCCATGCTCTTTAGTTGGTGAGACCTGACCCAATAGTAGTGATCCATGAGGCACCACTTAATGTACCTCTTGTTTTACTTATATTGGTAACTGATGCTTATTTTCATTATGTTCTTCTCTTCTTATTTAGGTCTATGGAGGGATCTCTATCTCTTGAATAGAGAATGACCAAGATGATGAGGGAAATTCTTCAGTAGCCCCCACCTACATTCTTGGGGGAGGGTAGCCCCAAGATGATAAATCATGTCTAGAAGACATATTATATATTCTTGAGAATTAACATATTCCTCTATATATAATTATCAAGATTAATTATTATATGCTCCGGGGCTCTTCCAAGAGTTCATGGGTTGGGATAAATTTGACTGATCAGAATCAAGGTATGGTTTAGAGGGATTTCCAATCCAACTTCTATGATTACTTATTTTGAAATACAATGAGAGTAGATTGAGAAATAGATTTCATATAGTTAGAGTACAAAACTAAGACAATTATGGACCAAAGTTCTTGTTTTATGAATCTAAAATGAGTTATGCCGTATTTTTCTAGTCATGAGTTCTCTAAAGTGATTTCTTAGTCTTAACTATGTAATCATATCTACAGTAAATATCATCTAACTAACGAACATTTTAGGGATTATGAACAAGTACCTTATTACCAAATGAAACTTGTGGGATGTTCTTGGTAAAAGGTAGGGTGGTTTAGAAAAATGATAGGGTTGTTAGTATAGTAGTAGGAAACATCAACTGGTGGGATCTTAATAGGGAACTGAAAGCCTAAGTATTAATTTAAAATTTTCTATTCTATGTTATCAATGTGTTTCATAGTATCATGTAAAGCCTCAGTATGATTGAGACACAATTTTTTATTGAGATTGTGGAAAAAATGGTCTATCATTATATATTCGATGGATTTTCTACATCAATTTTTAGTGTGACGGGATCTTTTCCAAATCCATCTTCTAAAGTAAGATCAATAACATTGCATCAGGTAGGGAGTTGGAGTACCAATAGCCCTACCGGATGAGGAGGTGGATGTGGTCAAGGATCCCAGACTTGAAATATGTAGTTCTAGTTGATTGGACCCACATAATGTAGTTAGGTTCAAGTTCAGGGTCATGGATTAGGTCAGATATGTTATGTGTATCCTATAACTAAGGATTCAGGTTTCGTCCCTTCAATAGTAATAGTTATAGTTGCAGAATCCTCTTCATTAGTTTCATCCATTATTGATTCATGTGATTCTCATTCTTTTATTTTCATTACTATCATGGATAGACTTGGTGTAGTTGGGGTTTGGATTAGTGGTAAGAACCTCATCATACTACATGTAAAATGGGGGTTCAAGACCCATTAGACGCAGCGACTATAGCAGTATTTGTAGCAGCGGCAACACTGTAGGAACGTCGGGCACTCTAGCGGTGATAGGTCACTATAGCTACTGCAGGGCATTGTAGTAGTGGCGAGTACGACATGATACTATAACAGGAGGCACTGTAGCAGTAGTATTCACAAAATGGGCCTTGGGCCAAGAATTTTGTCCTACGAGCCATGTAATGTGCTAAATTCCCATTGGGCCTTTGGGCAATGTAATGGGTCTCCCTCTACCCAGTTTAATGAGGTGTTTGATTCTCTTTAATAATAAATGAGGCTTCAGGCCCAACCTTTAAATGGATAGCCTTGGGATTTTGATTTAGTACATATATGGATTATTAAATTCAAATAATCCATTATGACAACGGTCAAATAATTTATACCACCATATAGAGTTCCTCCTTTAGGTTGGTAGTTAACATTTCTTATGGGACCTATTAAATCTCGATATAACATGATTTGACACCATTCTTAGGATGCACTATTTTATTTACTATCATCCTCATGTTATCTATTATCATTGAAGGATGTATTTCACATCACTTGAGGGAATTAACTAATATTCACAAGGGTGAATGGAATGTCTTGGTGGGATGAACTAGACAAAAACATCATTGGTTAGCTGGGGTGACAACCAATATTTATAGTCTTTTATGGATAACCAAGTATGTAGATCATTACAACGATGTATTCCCTAGTGAATTTTATTGTCTACCTCCTGATAGGTATGTATATTTTTCTATTGATTTCAATCTATGAGTATAATTGGTATGTATTCCTCCTTACATTATTGGTACTATAGAGTTAGAGGAGCTCAAGAGATAGCTATATGACTTGGAAAATAGAGGTTTTATATGAACCATTCATTCTCCATAGGGTTACCCAGTTATTTTTTCCAAAAAATTGGTTTGGAACCATAGTTTGTTTTTGGATTATAGGTGGTTGAATTATCTTTTGATTATGAACCAGTATCCACTACCTCATAAACATAACATCTCCACCAATCTCTAATGAGTGATATTTTTTTTCCAAGATCAATTCTAGTATGGTCTATCATAAAATATAGGTTAGGCCTATGTATATAACCTTTATATTTTCTCCAAAATGGTATAGCCTTTTTGGGTTTTTAAATATTCTATTCAATTTGATGAACATACCTTTTGTTTTTATGGGTTTGGTGATCTGTTTTCCACCCGTTTTGGATTCATGTTTTGTAGTATTCATGGATGAAATACTTTTGTACTCTCATTCTCAACATGAACATTCCTGACATCTTGATATAATATTAAGCACACATAGATATATAGATTTGTTTTCTAATCTCACCAAATGAAACTTTTATAAGGAAACAATTCACTTCCTTGGTCACATCAACATAGAGGTACAATTGAAATTTAACCCATTGATGTTGAAATAAATTATTTTCCAAGAGAATCTGAAGAATATTTTTTACAAATGAACTTTCATGGGGTTAGCTAGAAATTATAGGCATTTTATTTAATAATTTTCAGGCCTTGATGTGCCTCTTAAGGGTTTCACTAGAAAGGGTATAAAATTTGTACGATCTGAATCATGTGATATAGAATTTTGAGAGTTGAAGGGATAATTAACTTTGGCACTAATCCTAATTTTTCCAGATATGTGAAGAATATTTTAAATTTATTTTAATTCATTAGGTATTAGGTTGGGGGAATTATAATTTATAATGATCAAGTCATGGTATATGGGTTACATCAGTTGAGGCTACATGAGAGGAGTAACCAAATTCATGATCTCGAGTCAGCAATATTAGTTCACAACTTGTGTTATTGGAGGAATTATTTGGTTAGAGAAATGATTTATGCATTTAATGTTGGGACAAAGTTGGATGGAGAAAGAAGTAAGAAGATTTTGCTGTTACAGAGTGTTTCCTTTTGTTTTGAAAGAAGATAAATTAATTCACATTGTAAATGACTTGAAAATCAGACGATTATTTTCTAATTTTTATTTCACAAATATCATGATTTAGGATAAATTTTGATATAAGACTTATTACGGAAATGGGGAAAAATATGATTCTAGTCATTTTCAGTTTTGAATGGAAAGAATGATGCTTCTGGAAGATTGGGAAGTTGCAGTACTTCCTGTCGAAAATCTAATGATGCTAAAGGTATTCGATCAATGACAATATATCGCGATAGATATGGTTCATGATGAAAGAATTTTTTTATTGAATATATCGCTATAGATATGGTTTGTGAATGATTGATGATTGGTTGGTATTTTTCACGCAAATGTATTTCCATGATCTGAATATCAAAATCTTGCAATATAGAGGATTGCATGAAAGATTGGTTTTTACGCGCAAGATTGAAGGGATTTTGGAATGTTGCGTGCAAGGAATGATTAGTGGTCAAAACGTGGAAAAATGAAAAAGGAATGAAGTGCACAAAATATTCATGAAGTGCATGAAAGATCAGGTTTGTGAAAAAGAGTCATATACTCCTAATGTGACATCAAATGTGGTTTGGCGTGACGTGTCAAGATCTTGAATGACACGTCGGGTTTTTTGTGCATGGGGGTCGATGACGTATATAAATAAGAGGTTACCCCTCACATCAAAGAATCTCGAAACATAGATAAATATTGATATTTGAGGCGTAAAATAATTTTAATTAAAGGGGAGTGCGCGAAATAAATTGAGTTGTGCAAAAGAAGGATAAGTTTCACGCCAGAAGAGAGTTACACGCAAGACTGATGTTGTGAGAAAGTGGTGTTTTCTGAAAAACAATTCAAATCATGTGCACGTGGCATAAAATTTATAGGAAATACACCTAAAAGGGTGTGTGAATGATTTGGGTTCTTCACACATATTCAATTTTATGTAAGATAGTTTTTACTTGCATCTTGGTAGGAAAGTAATGATTTGTACTTTAGAGAAAACACCTGTTCAATTTTAAAGAAGCACTGAAATACTGTAATTCCTTATTTGTTCAAAGATGATGCACACACACTTGTGGATTGTTTTCCATGTTTATATTATTGTAAGGTTATATCTTACTCATTGTATTCCACATCAAAGGATTATTTTCTTGTGGATTTTTTGGTACTCAATTGTTTCTGTACCATACCATGGACATAGCTACTCTTGTTGAGTAGTGAACCTTGTAAATCTTATGTTCATGTGGTTGTGTGTGTTCACTAGAGAAGAAATCTTTAACATGAGGTGAAGGTTGTTTATAAAAAATGAAAAAATAAAAGAAAAATAATATCACTGATTCACCCCTCCCCCTCTCAGTGATACTTGGATCCTGACTTGGTAACATTATTTAAAACCCATAAAATCCATAAAATATATCATTACACAGCATGAATTTAATTTCTAACAATGAATATGTGTTGTATACATAAATTCATTTGAATTTGAATAATCCAATATTCCAAATAAGAGAAATTTTTGGGTTGATGCTATAAGGGAGAGGGATGAAACACTTGCAGTTCACGAGGAAAGTACTGAATATATATTGATGAACCTATTTTCAGAGACACACATAGAGGCCTAATAGCATCATAGGTATCCTTTTCTTACATAATTATTAGTTTAATATTCATTTATCTATATTTTAATGGTGATAAAACGTTCAATCATCGAGGGCTTAGTCCTAAGGGGGGTGTTTTAGGTGAGGAACCACCAGCAGACAGGATAGTCAATGGATATGATATATTAAATGTTATTAGTTTTTTCTAGGTTCTTTGATATGTTCAAGTGGAATTAATGTGAGAAATTCATTCTTCTAGTAGGGTTGTAGACTCTAGACCTACAATTAATTTCAATGAATTATGCCTCCAGTATTGGTGACTGAAGATAAAAAAGGAAGATAGTTTTCATTATTATCTATGTGTTTTACGAATCGACAAGTGAATGTAGAACTGTAACACCCCAAGATTTCATAGTGTGTTATTTCTTCAAAATAATTCAATAACTTGCACTACACGCAACACTTAGTTCAATTGCACCATGACTTACCAAAAAAAAAAGCCATTAAAAGAGTTCATGAATAATATTAACTAAATTTTAAACTTTATATTATCCTTATAATTTTAGAATCCATATTATGAGTTTCTTAGTCATAATGCAAGAACAGATTCATTTTCAGTATTGCACTTTTATCAAATTTTGATAGTGAAACCTTTTTAAATACAATATTTTAAACTTTTTGACTAAATGGAGACATCAAAAAATTTAAAATGAAACATCCCAAGCTTCCACGGTACGTTTCCCTTCGAATAATGCGATAGCGTGTGTTGTACGCAACCTCGAGTTCTAACACACGCCACAACTAATTAAACTAGCCGTTGTGAATAGTAATACCTAATTTTTGAAATCATATATATTTTATATTTTAAAATGGACTTCATTTTTGGATTCGGAATATCGAAATTAGCCTAGGGTGAAATTTTGGTACATTTCGGATAACTTTCATATTTTGATGAATAGTGAAAATTTCTAAATTTTAATTAAAAACAACTTTTTTAATCAAAATAATTAATAGTGATAAATTATGAATTTGAGTGGTTTTAAAGTATATTTAGAATATATTTTTACCGTTTAATATAATGTTGGTCATTGGACATAATTTTACAATTAAACCGAACATAAACAAGTGTCAATCTTTTGATAGTTATTATCTCTTAAAAACACGCTTTTTGTTTTGACAGCGGAAATTAATTTTAAATTAATTTCTGCCACTTCTGTGTTTTGAATTTAGGAAAATGGATTCCATATTTGGAATCAGGATGTTCAAATTGTGTAAATAGGTAACTTTTATTTTTACACATTTTGAATAATTACTGCGGTAAATATTTTATTTACCATGGTTAAAGGGTAAATCCGGTAAATAAGGGTTAAAAAATAATATTATAATAATACTAAATTACCCTAAAACGTGTCTTAACCCTATTGGTTGATACATGGTCGACCATGGGCATCTTTGTGTCAATTTTGGGACCCCATGGATCCACTTGTAAGTGATAATGACACTTTATTTTAATTAAGTTAAAATGAATACAAAAATGACACAAGCATATATCTTTTAGAAGAACAATTTTTACATAGAGTTATACATGTTGGATTTTCGATTATAAATATTAATTAGAAATCTAAAAAGATTTCCTACATAATGATATTTTATTTATAATTTTTAGACATTAAATAATTTACTTTATTTATGACACAATGATGATGCAGTAATTACTATAATAGTGAAAAATTAAACTAATTGATATTATAAATACCCAAATAAATATAATATGAAACTTTTAATGAATTAAACTAATTTCTAGGATAATATGATATATTAGGATTGATTTAATTGACTTTTTTCGAAGTAATCAATCTGTTATGAGTTTCACAAAAATCAACTAATGAATAGTGTCAAAATTGACATAAAAGAGTTCTTAAAACAAATATTATATTATTAATTGATATTAAATTCTTAAAAATCTAAGGTTCGGCCAAGAGACTTATATTATGATAGGTTAATCATTAATGGACCACTTGGGGGTCTCGTAGATGTATATAGTAAGTTTATTAACCATATTATATAAAAATACAAAGAGACATTGTAAAAGTGAAACTAATTAACTTAGAGTTAATACTTAAAGATAAGGTTAATATAAGTACCCAAACCTGTCTAAATTCTGTTGGTTGAGTTTTTTTCGACCTATCCCCACCTCATCCTTTGAATAGTCAACTTTGGAGCCTTTGGAAACCGAATATGTATTTATTATAAATTAATATTTCTAGCTTTTCCAAAGGTGCCCCTCACCCCTCTTATAAAAGGGCACTCCTCCTTCTCTTTTCTTCACACCTTAAAAGCCTTTTGGTTTGGCCAAACTCTGCCCAAATACTCTCCCAACATCCCTCACTACAACCTAGAGGCCTTATTTTGATCAGAAATCCAACCTAAGGAGCCCTTTTGATCGAATCAAAAGGAAGAACCCGAAGAAGAGGTAATGATTTCACCACCCTTTTCTAAGTTCCTTTCTTCTTCCACTTCCTCTTTATTTGTTCTTACCATTCAAAAATAATAACTCCAGTATCTTACATATACTGTGATGTTATTATAAATATGGTACAACCATATTCAGTATTCTATCCACCCTTTGAATAACATGTCACCATACGTGCGTACGTACGGCTTACCGTCTCCACGTCGTGGTGTAATTGTTATTCAATATATTATTATTTGGATGGGTATAATAATGATGTGTAACTCATGTAAATAATAAATATAACATTTTAATGATTCTGTAATTATGATATAACATCCATTTATATATTATTTTAATATCAAAAGAATGATATTGTCGCTCGTGCGTACATACGGACTACCGTCTCCATGAACGCGATGAGATTCATTCTCCATCGTATCCATTCAAGTATAATTATCATTTGATGATTTAAAAATTATGTTTAAGGACTTGATATCATTATGGATATGAATAATATACAACATATCCTTTACAAACATGTCTTACGTAAAAAAAACATATAAAAGAAAACAAGTAAGTTAACACCCGAAACAATGATAATACTAAGATATTATTATCAAATCAATATTAAAAGATCATATATGATATCATATTAATGTATATGATTCTTGTATAATTTAATAACAATTATTTCACCATTATATAGGAGGTTAACCTACCCCAACAAAGGAAAAGTACAAGGTAAGGGTTTATTTCACAATCTCTTCATTATCCGAGGTTGTTTATACGTAATAATCTACTGGGATCTCTTTATCATCCACATCCATGTTTCTTCGAAATGTATTTCAAAACATTTTTACTATTTACAAGAATATTGGTTAAAGTCATTTATACCCTTGTTTTACTTTTTATAAGAGGTTTATAAAGGAATCTTTCCGTCGTTTTCAAAACAAGGTCCTTTTTAACCTTTTTGACAGAATTGAGGTAAGAATGTTTTTTTTAACTTATACGGCGGGTGCGGTTATTTTCCGCCGTTATAAAATCGTCAAAGCTTTCCTTACAAGCTTATAAGAATATTTTCAAAGAAAATGTTTTATTTTATATGGATCTTAAATGATTTCAAAATAAAAGGAGATACTTCTTTTAAAAGAATTTTGATTTCATCTATGTCAACATCCTTTGATGGATTTTAAGATTATTTGAAGTTGATTTATTATGATACAAAAATTCTATATTGAATTGAAGGTTTTGTGATATGTTTGACTGTGGATGTGCTATTTTTATACCATTCATAGTTTATGGTGAAATTATTGACATTTCGTATGCTAGTTTTAATCCGAATGTTTATGTTATATTTCAAACTTTTCTTTAGATGAATGTGCTAAACAAGTATGTTCCGGGTTGGGGACCGGTAAAAGTAAGCCCTCCAGGTTGGGGACTGGTAAAAGTAAGCCCTCCAGGTTGGGGACTGGTTAAAGTAAGCCCTCCAGGTTAGGGACTGGTAAAAGTATGCCCTCCGGGTTGGTGTCCGGTTATTAGAGGCACTCCGGGTTGGTGTCCGGTTATTAGAGGCACTCCGGGTTGGGTTCCGGTTAGAAGTAACCCCTAGGTCTTGGGATGAGGCCTAGACAAAGAAATTAACGTTTAGCATTATGCATTCCAACATTATGAAAGTGGTTATTGATTTTTTGCATGTGATTATTCGATTAGTAGAATATCCATGTGAATAAGTAAATGGCATTATTTCATTTTACTTTTGCCATACCATGTTGAAGTTAAAGTTTAAAAGGCTTTTGTTTTAGTAATGCATTGCCTTAAATGTTTATTCTTATTTATGAAAGTTTCCGCTATATTGTTATCCTTACTGGGCATTTGAGCTCACCCCTTTTCTATGTTTTATTTTTCCCAGGATTTGAAGAAGTAAGTTATGAATGACCTGCAAGGATTTTATGAGGGGTTAATAGTGTGGATTGTGGAAAAATTATGTTGTTGTATTAGTTTTTCACTTTGAAATGTAATGTAAAACTTTATGATTATATCTAGTGTTTCCAAGGCTACTAAACCAATCGGTCTTTAGAGATTTGATCTTTCTTGTGATCATGCCAATGTTACGAAGTAATGCACCGACTCTGGGTAGCTGGGGTCGGGGCGTTACAGTTGGTATCAGAGGAAGTTTAGTACAAACCTTGGAAGCTAGATTTAGATAAACTCTGATTAGAGCACGTAGACCTAAGATTAACTTTGAGGATTAGTATAGAAGAACTTCCTAAAATTTTGGTATTGTAGAGATTTTGTGAGTTTTCCGAGCAATACATCCCTGTCTGGATACGAGCAGGTAGAGGCGGCTCTGGCACAGATGTACCTAGGGGTAAAACCTGAAAACACCGCTTTGAGCTAGACTCGAACGAGAACTGGTGCACGACAACGGGCCTTGCTGCACTCTTGGTTACGACACTCCCGGGGGATATGCTTAGGATAACTCTCATTTTCTTTACAAATCATTATGAAGGGTTTATGAGTATATACTTCCTCAAAGAAAATATTTTTATGATTATGGATTATATCCATAAATAGTCCAATTTATGTTAAGTGTTTTATAAGTATGGGATTATGTATTTTGATTCATAAACTGATCTAGTTTATTCCATTGTTTAGAAATGGCGCCCAGTAGAAGGAATGAGAACTCCAGAAATGCACATGATCCAAAGAGAAGGAAGGATCATATCTTTCATGGTCTTAAGCTAGAATTTATAAGAGAAATAGTCTCCCATGTATTATCATCATATGAAGAAATAATATCATGTGTTGATAAGATAAGTAAAGAGTTTACTGAGTCCTATGGCTTTGAAGGGAAGCAAGAGAAGAAAAGGATGGAAGAGAGAAAGATGGATAAAAGTAAGAGGGAAAAGAAGAATTTTCCCATATATGGTAACTGTGGAAAGAAACACCCTGGAACTTGCCTGAAAGGAATGGGAGTTTGTTATAAGTGTGGAGGAAAAGGGCACAAAGTACGTGACTGCAAGGGTAAGAAAATGGTTTCAAATGTACAATGCTTCATTTGCAAGGAGTTTGGACACTACGCGAACCTATGTCCCAGTCATCAGACTATGCCGCAAATGATGCTATTGGATAATAATCAAGTTATGATACTACCACATATGAAGAGGAATGATTAGAGTTCTTAAGTTGATTATGTCAATTGAGTGTTGTATCAACAATGTACTTGTTATAATAATTATGGAGTATATAAGGATTGTACTGCAGTACTATTTCATTAAGGACTTGAGATTGTGTGGAACAAAGAAAAGTGACTCAATAGCAGGATAAATTTTTGGAAAATATATGGTTGAGAGAATGATAAATCATAATATAGTTCTGATACTAAGGTAGTGATTTTGGAATAATAAGTGATTGTTTTGGATAAATTGTATTGGATATTCTTGACTACCTTGGAACTGATTAATGATTTGTATATTCCATCATTGTTGGGTTTTAAAACATTTTTGGATTAATGAAGTATATCCAGCATTCTATATAGAATAAGGGAGCATGAATGTAATCAATAAGGAATATGGTAATACATGATGAAGGTATTCATATGCTATTACGGGGTAAAAAGGATCTATATTATGTTTACCTTCCTTATAAATGTTAGACTGTGAGTTTGGAAAGAAGTATTTTGGATAGTTCTAGTTTGGATTATTTTGGATTGCCATAAAAGGACAACCCGGAGGTCGGGCGGCAACCCGTCGTGTCCGGCAAGGCTGCGAGACTTGAACCCGCAACCAAAGGGCGACAAGGGTGTATCACCTAACACTATCCCACGAGATGTCCTGGATTAAATAAAGTAGTTTTTTAAAAGATCTGGTAGATGAATTATAAATTCTTTTATTTTGGAACCCTCTATGAATAGTATAAATAGAATTTTTTTTACGAGTGAATGATGAGTTTTGGTAGAAATTTATTAATGGATAAAACTCTAATTATAAAGTAAGTATATCTCCTTATGATCTTAGCCAATCTCATAAATATATTCCTCAACATTAATAAAAGGAACTTAGAACAAAAATGTTGTCCTAGATGGTACCTTAAATCATCACTAATTCATGGCTTTGGGATTTTTGGCCTTTTCATAGCCATGTTCTCTACCACTCTCCATCAGATAATTGATGGTTAGATTTCTCTTCCATATCCATATTTTCCTACATGGAACCCTAGTATGTGTTATTTTCGGTAATCTTCATACTTTCCACTCTTTATTTTAAATAGAGGACTCATTAATTCATTTTTCGATGTGGGATTTCAACTAAGATATTTTGAAACGTCAAAAATGTGTTATCCTAATACCCTATGTTTTGTTGAACCGATGGTATTTCAAATCATCATAGATTGATGAATTTAAGGACCTCAATTATACACTTGTTTGTGATTGATGACCTCAATCACTACCTATAAATATTTACGTTTTTCCTCCGATTATATGTCTCTAATTTCCACCAATGTTCTCCTAATCGAGATCATAATTTGGTGGTGACCCTTTGATTTCTCTTTTCCTCATATTAAGACTAAATTTTAGTAACCCAATTTCCGATGTGGGTTTTTCCCACAAATATATTTTCTACTTTCAACCTTTTATTTTTTAAGAACAATTTCAAATTGCGAGGACGCAATTTATTGAAGGAGGGGAGAATGTAACACCCCAAGATTTCATAGTGTGTTATTTCTTCAAAATAATTCAATAACTTGCACTACACGCAACACTTAGTTCAATTGCACCATGACTTACCAAAAAAAAAAGCCATTAAAAGAGTTCATGAATAATATTAACTAAATTTTAAACTTTATATTATCCTTATAATTTTAGAATCCATATTATGAGTTTCTTAGTCATAATGCAAGAACAGATTCATTTTCAGTATTGCACTTTTATCAACTTTTGATAGTGAAACCTTTTTAAATACAATATTTTAAACTTTTTGACTAAATGGAGACATCAAAAAATTTAAAATGAAACATCCCAAGCTTCCACGGTACGTTTCCCTTCGAATAATGCGATAGCGTGTGTTGTACGCAACCTCGAGTTCTAACACACGCCACAACTAATTAAACTAGCCGTTGTGAATAGTAATACCTAATTTTTGAAATCATATATATTTTATATTTTAAAATGGACTTCATTTTTGGATTCGGAATATCGAAATTAGCCTAGGGTGAAATTTTGGTACATTTCGGATAACTTTCATATTTTGATGAATAGTGAAAATTTCTAAATTTTAATTAAAAACAACTTTTTTAATCAAAATAATTAATAGTGATAAATTATGAATTTGAGTGGTTTTAAAGTATATTTAGAATATATTTTTACCGTTTAATATAATGTTGGTCATTGGACATAATTTTACAATTAAACCGAACATAAACAAGTGTCAATCTTTTGATAGTTATTATCTCTTAAAAACACGCTTTTTGTTTTGACAGCGGGAATTAATTTTAAATTAATTTCTGCCACTTCTGTGTTTTGAATTTAGGAAAATGGATTCCATATTTGGAATCAGGATGTTCAAATTGTGTAAATAGGTAACTTTTATTTTTACACATTTTGAATAATTACTGCGGTAAATATTTTATTTACTATGGTTAAAGGGTAAATCCGGTAAATAAGGGTTAAAAAATAATATTATAATAATACTAAATTACCCTAAAACGTGTCTTAACCCTATTGGTTGATACATGGTCGACCATGGGCATCTTTGTGTCAATTTTGGGACCCCATGGATCCACTTGTAAGTGATAATGACACTTTATTTTAATTAAGTTAAAATGAATACAAAAATGACACAAGCATATATCTTTTAGAAGAACAATTTTTACATAGAGTTATACATGTTGGATTTTCGATTATAAATATTCATTAGAAAGCTAAAACGATTTCCTACATAATGATATTTTATTTATAATTTTTAGACATTAAATAATTTACTTTATTTATGACACAATGATGATGCAGTAATTGCTATAATAGTGAAAAATTAAACTAATTGATATTATAAATACTCAAATAAATATAATATGAAACTTTTAATGAATTAAACTAATTTCTAGGATAATATGATATATTAGGATTGATTTAATTGACTTTGTTCGAAGTAATCAATCTGTTATGAGTTTCACAAAAATCAACTAATGAATAGTGTCAAAATTGACATAAAAGAGTTCTTAAAACAAATATTATATTATTAATTGATATTAAATTCCTAAAAATCTAAGGTTCGGCCAAGAGACTTATATTATGATAGGTTAATCATTAATGGACCACTTGGGGGTCGCTTAGATGTATATAGTAAGTTTATTAACCATATTATATAAAAATACAAAGAGACATTGTAAAAGTGAAACTAATTAACTTAGAGTTAATACTTAAAGATAAGGTTAATATAAGTACCCAAACCTGTCTAAATTCTGTTGGTTGAGTTTTTTTAGACCTATCCCCACCTCATCCTTTGAATAGTCAACTTTGGAGCCTTTGGAAACCGAATATGTATTTATTATAAATTAATATTTCTAGCTTTTCCAAAGGTGCCCCTCACCCCTCTTATAAAAGGGCACTCCTCCTTCTCTTTTCTTCACACCTTAAAAGCCTTTTGGTTCGGCCAAACTCTGCCCAAATACTCTCCCAACATCCCTCACTACAACCTAGAGGCCTTAGTTTGATCAGAAAGCCAACCTAAGGAGCCCTTTTGATCAAATCAAAAGGAAGAACCCGAAGAAGAGGTAATGATTTCACCACCCTTTTCTAAGTTCCTTTCTTCTTCCACTTCCTCTTTATTTGTTCTTACCATTCAAAAATAATAACTCCAGTATCTTACATATACTGTGATGTTATTATAAATATGGTACAACCATATTCAGTATTCTATCCACCCTTTGAATAACATGTCACCATACGTGCGTACGTACGGCTTACCGTCTCCACGTCGTGGTGTAATTGTTATTCAATATATTATTATTTGGATGGGTATAATAATGATGTGTAACTCATGTAAATAATAAATATAACATTTTAATGATTCTGTAATTATGATATAACATCCATTTATATATTATTTTAATATCAAAAGAATTATATTGTCGCTCGTGCGTACATACGGACTACCGTCTCCATGAACGCGATGAGATTCATTCTCCATCGTATCCATTCAAGTATAATTATCATTTGATGATTTAAAAATTATGTTTAAGGACTTGATATCATTATGGATATGAATAATATACAACCTATCCTTTACAAACATGTCTTACGTAAAAAAAAACATATAAAAGAAAACAAGTAAGTTAACACCCGAAACAATGATAATACTAAGATATTATTATCAAATCAATATTAAAAGATCATATATGATATCATATTAATGTATATGATTCTTGTATAATTTAATAACAATTATTTCACCAATATACAGGAGGTTAACCTACCCCAACAAAGGAAAAGTACAAGGTAAGGGTTTATTTCACAATCTCTTCATTATCCGAGGTTGTTTATACGTAATAATCTACTGGGATCTCTTTATCATCCACATCCATGTTTCTTCGAAATGTATTTCAAAACATTTTTACTATTTACAAGAAAATTGGTTAAAGTCATTTATACCCTTGTTTTACTTTTTATAAGAGGTTTATAAAGGAATCTTTCCGTCGTTTTCAAAACAAGGTCCTTTTTAACCTTTTTGACAGAATTGAGGTAAGAATGTTTTTTTTAACTTATACGGCGGGTGCGGTTATTTTCCGCCGTTATAAAATCGTCGAAGCTTTCCTTACAAGCTTATAAGAATATTTTCAAAGAAAATGTTTTATTTTATATGGATCTTAAATGATTTCAAAATAAAAGGAGATACTTCTTTTAAAAGAATTTTGATTTCATCTATGTCAACATCCTTTGATGGATTTTAAGATTATTTGAAGTTGATTTATTATGATACAAAAATTCTATATTGAATTGAAGGTTTTGTGATATGTTTGACTGTGGATGTGCTATTTTTATACCATTCATAGTTTATGGTGAAATTATTGACATTTCGTATGCTAGTTTTAATCCGAATGTTTATGTTATATTTCAAACTTTTCTTCAGATGAATGTGCTAAACAAGTATGTTCCGGGTTGGGGACCGGTAAAAGTAAGCCCTCCATGTTGGGGACTGGTAAAAGTAAGCCCTCCAGGTTGGGGACTGGTTAAAGTAAGCCCTCCAGGTTAGGGACTGGTAAAAGTATGCCCTCCGGGTTGGTGTCCGGTTATTAGAGGCACTCCGGGTTGGTGTCCGGTTATTAGAGGCACTCCGGGTTGGGTTCCGGTTAGAAGTAACCCCTAGGTCTTGGGATGAGGCCTAGACAAAGAAATTAACGTTTAGCATTATGCATTCCAACATTATGAAAGTGGTTATTGATTTTTTGCATGTGATTATTCGATTAGTAGAATATCCATGTGAATAAGTAAATGGAATTATTTCATTTTACTTTTGCCATACCATGTTGAAGTTAAAGTTTAAAAGTCTTTTGTTTTAGTAATGCATTGCCTTAAATGTTTATTCTTATTTATGAAAGTTTCCGCTATATTGTTATCCTTACTGGGCATTTGAGCTCACCCCTTTTCTATGTTTTATTTTTCCCAGGATGTGAAGAAGTAAGTTATGAATGACCTGCAAGGATTTTATGAGGGGTTAATAGTGTGGATTGTGGAAAAATTATGTTGTTGTATTAGTTTTTCACTTTGAAATGTAATGTAAAACTTTATGATTATATCTAGTGTTTCCAAGGCTACTAAACCAATCGGTCTTTCGAGATTTGATCTTTCTTGTGATCATGCCAATGTTACGAAGTAATGCACCGACTCTGGGTAGCTGGGGTCGGGGCGTTACAAGAACACTGACGACCTGTAGGGATTACATAGCCATTGACCATTTTGGAGTGTAAAAGGGATGATTTTAATATTTATTTTTTGACAGGATTACCTAGGTCACCTCGATTATGGGATATATTATTCTTTCTTATATATAGGTTTAAAATGCTATCCCATGTTATACCTATCAGTGAGACCTTTTCAGTGGATGAACTTTTATATTTATATGTCAAGGAGATCATACTTATTCCAATAGTTCCACATAATACCTTATTAGATAGAGATTAACAATTTATATCACAATTCTACAAGGTATTTTAGATAGCTATAGGTTCATAGGTACTCTTGAGTACAACCTTTCTCCCACATACCAATGGGAGGTCAGATCATATGACACAAGTGTTTATGACATGCTTCAGAAATTTTTCCTCAATTTGTGTGGTTCTTGGGAGAAACACATCACCCTATCTATGTTATCCAATGAATATTGTTTCTAGAAATCAATATATCTGGGTCCTTACAGGCCCTTAAATGATAGGGAAGGTACTATGGCCTATAGTGGAAGCCATTGGGTCTTAGATTTAAAAAATTTTATCATCAGGACGATAGAACAAGTCGTCGCCGACAATCTGAGCCCTGGTAAGGTCATAGGATCTTTCATAAATTAAAAGATAACCAAAAATAAAATAGAAAAAAGTACCTTTTGAGATGAATCCACACTCGACTGAAACATATCGAAGATGATTTTTTCTTGATGGATCCATAGAAGGAACCCTCTAGATCATCACACATGCTTCAAAAATACACTAGAACGTTGATCATCAAATTCCAGGTGTTATCTCGAAGATCTGACAATGCCTTCAACGCCCCAATGATCACCACAATACACTTCTTTCATTATATCAAGGCCTTCCAGGATCATCACATGAGATGGAGGGAATCTCTCTCTCTAGAAATTGGGAGATAGATTGACTCTCATTCCTAAATTAATGAATATTCCATTTCAAGAGAGCCTCTCTCTATTTATAATGGAACTCTTAAATACCCAGTTGAGTTCTTTGGTCCCTATTTATTTAATATCCACTATATAATAATTATGAAAAACTAAATTTCACAATAAATATTATTAAGAATTTATCTCATACTGGAATCATATATAAATTATAATATGTGATAAAACTGACCCATTTAACACGATGCTCTATTCCCGTATAATATTAAACAACCCTTGAATAATAAAATAATATTCATTCGAATAATATTTTATTCTATTTACTTACCTTGTAAATACATTGATTATATTCAATCTTAATTATTCATAACTTGAATAATAATGAAATTATTTAGTTATTTGGTGATCTATACCTTGTACAACACTCAGAAAATGTGGTGGAGTCCACCGTATCTAATAAACCAAATCAACTGAATAGGGTGGATTATTGAATGCACTATTGTGTGTGACCCTCTAAGACATTATCTCAATAGTAGTGAATAAAATTCATATACCATGAGAAGATTCTAGATACCCATCAAGGTCTCTAAAGAGATAAGGATTGTTAGAGTAATGACTACCATTGTATGAACATGTACGGTGTACTATTATCTCTTTTCCTTTAAAAATCTCATAAATTAGAACCCACACTTCTGTCATAACCATTTTTTTGCTTAATTATTTTTTTTCTAAATAGAAGGATTTACCTTTCAACTACGATGGACAAGGTTTTATAAAGTTACAGCCATCCTGATCAACAAGGCCCAAGATATATAACTTCTTAAACCCGGAAGCGATAAATCATTTCCTGACCATCCAACCAATGTCATACCACCAACGATGAACCCAACACGAGCTACATCAACATGGTTTCAATATCATGGTCTTTTCCTTGAATAAAATTATGTAAAAAAATACAAAATATTTTTAATGGTCTCATGTCTAGAGACCAGTACACATGTTCTTAGATAGGAACAACTAATTACACCAAAAACATGTGGTGTTCTTGTTCACAAGACTTTCTTCATGATCTCAATACTAGACATCACCATGTGAGAAATTATTGAGAAGAATGATGAATGATTATGATCCCATAGAACCTGACATTCATACATCTATAGTCTTCAATCAGTAATATGTATCTAGACCATAAGGCCTTTTTATAAGATTAAAGTCCTAGTATCAAAAGAATTTCATTATTTCTTGGGATCATCTATAACCTTTTGATGTGAAAATTAATCAAGGAAATTAGCATCAAATAGTGGATGCAGAAAATTATACACTATAATTCTAAGATTACATCATGTATAACTATCGATATACATGATGTATTAAAAAAGTATTATATTGTTGGGTCAACAGAACCCACTATTTTAACATTACTACTTGCATAAGAGAAAACATGCTAACCACAATTGTTAGATAGTCACATGATAAAGATCTTGTTTCTGTAGAGTAACGACTTTAGCTATTAGGCCTTTCACATTTTTGATGCGTGGATATGTCGTTATATGAAACCTCATCTCATTCAGTATAACTTCTCAAGAGATTCTAATCCCAAATATACCTCTTTTTTCCACAATCAGGACTTGAAATCATTGCTACTAAGAATATAATATTTTGACATTATGATAAAAATTTCACTATGTGATATTAAATGAACTGGAACACATCATTGAATTTAATATCTTCTTCCTAGCTACTTTAGAAGCTGCAACGTACTTGGTTTTTATATATATGGCTACTACTATCTTTTATGAGCATAACTCACTCATCGGTTTTTCCAAACTGTGATATTATATCAAATTGATCTACAAAAGACATGTTTTTGTCATACCATTACTGGTATCCTTCATATCCACTTACCAGGTACATATCATTTTTACTTGTTGAAGGACAATATGAATTTTTTGGCAGCTTCACATGTAGTGCTCCTGTATATAATTTATATCTTCCTACTATAACGTATGTCCTGGAAATATAAATTCTTTTATATATCATGGAATACATTATTTATCCATCACATAATCTTATGGATTTTAACTAACTACGTGAACCTCTTCCCATGTTTCGAACATGTCAACGTGGATAGATTTATGCATTGTGACATTAGTAACATTTCTTCACTCGAATTGTTCCAACATGCATTTTCCAATACAATTTCATTGTATGAATGATTGACAAGTTCCATGAAACCATTACATATACCTCAATAGATATTTTTCAATAGAACATAGATCACAACATTAAGTAAAATATTGTTGGATTATTTTATTCTTGATCTTAACTAATGTTAAGACCACTATCTGTCTTCCATAACATGCTGAAAATATTTCTCTTTGAAAACATTGGAACTCCCTCTAACCTTTTATAGACACATTTGAAGCTTAATTATAAATTAATGTTCTAAGATCTTGTTTCTTACATTAATCCTAAACTAAATTTAAGTAACTCACATCCATATTGGAATTTTTTTGTTTTCATCTCTTTCTGGTTGTTTCGTATATACACCATTCATGAAATTTGATCTGGACTTCCAATGTCCAATTAAAATGATTTTAGAAGTTATTTATGACAAGTAAGATTCAAATGGGTTTAGACATACCAACTTGGTATAACCAATGGCGACTTATTGTTACTTTTCTTCTACCACCCATGTATCTACTCTCTTCAACACCCACCACAATATTCAATTTATAAGCCCCTTTACAATTTGATACATTGGAATCCATTATTGAATTTTAATTGGTATTTTAAATATTAGTTATTTTCCATATACTGCATAGTTTAAGGTATTATTATTCATAATAAATAATTTATCACCGACCATGCTGAAAATAAAACAATCACCCTTCTTTTAACCTTCATATGTAGTATGGGTCTCTGGAACATTCTTATTCCACATGTACATGTGGATTTTTTTTCAATGTCAACCATTTATGCATCTCGTGCATCGACTAAATCCAAGTAAATATGGCTTCCACTATATCTAATAGTGATGTGAACCATTACATAGAAATGTATTTTTACACTTGATTTACAGTACTCTATCGTAGGGATTTATATAATATCCTAAGAAACTATAGGATAATTTATTTAGATACAGAATGAGTGTAACTTGATGCATGTTTTTTATATCCTAACAGATGATTTACATCTTTAACACAATTCCTATGACATAAAGTATTTCCATCACAGTAAGACTCATTTGATATCCAATTTTTATTTTTACTTGGCATAAAATTTATGGGATTACACTATTATTTTCAAAGCACGTCTTGATATATGGGGGATGTTATTGCAGGTTGTAACATTGATATTACATCTATCATAGGTTTGATTTATAAAATGTATGTTTAAAAATTTCTCCATGTTACATTTTGAAGATAAATGTTAAAATGTAATAATAGTCATTGATCCTCTTGAGGAACATAAGTTTCATGATTTAGATATGTTAATGTTTGTTTAGGAATTACTCCATGCTACATTATCATGATCGTTGAATGCATAACCAAGATATTCTTCGTCATGCCAATCTGAAGAATCTCATATCTTCTAAACATGATTATACTTCACTATCACATTCCATAATAAATTAAATGGATCTTATAAAGTATATGTACCACTATTTTTCCTTTTGAATAGTTCAGATTATCTTGATGAACTAATTCCATAATATTGGTGACAGACATT
The DNA here is from genome assembly GCA_963277665.1 of Viscum album. Classification (NCBI taxonomy): domain Eukaryota; kingdom Viridiplantae; phylum Streptophyta; class Magnoliopsida; order Santalales; family Viscaceae; genus Viscum; species Viscum album. Next base: position 594,570,920 of record OY728135.1, on the reverse strand, counting down.
TATTTCTAAAGGTTTCTTTATTCACACTAAATAGGTAGATAATACCAATGTTTTTTATATTTTCCAAGAATAAATACCATATTAGGTATATCCTTGACATCCTTTTAGTTTTTATAGAAATGAATTATCTAACCACAACTGGTTAAAAGTCATAAATGTTTATATTCATCACTTATGGCCTATGATTCAAGTTCCAATGAAAAACTTTTTGAGTATGTTACCACAAAAAAAAATCATTCCTGACCTATAATAATGTATCATTATGTTCAAAGGGAAGGTGAGATAAATGGTTTTACTATACTCAACAACTTTTTCAATTATAATAAATCACATGGAAAATTGAAATTATGTGTACTTCTCACAACTGACATAGAAATCAATCTTTCTTAGCCGCTTGAAGAAGACACCTTTCTTCTTGTAATGTTTTTATACTTACCTGGTTAATATATTCCAATACACATATGTGAATGGAATATTTTATATAATACCTAATAAATATGTCAGAAACAATACTTTAATTCGATGAATATGCACTGAACAAGAAGTGGGTTCTTTCTAAATCAATTCAGTTCATTGCCTTTTTAAAAATCCATAAAATTTATTTCATAGTATACGATGAAAATAACCTATTGTTTAATAACCAACCACCTTTATTTGAATGAAATCTCAAAGTCATAACTTCACATTGGGCTTTTTCCTTTTCATACAATTTATTCACCATGATAACTAAAGACAGTATTGTCATTAATATTCATATTTCTTGGTTAACATTACCTAAAATATAATGAAGTGTATTCTCCATATTTTTTTAGTATCCTTATACAAAAATTGAGGAATTGGGTGAAAATTCATATAATAATAGGCTGCATTAGAAGATCATGAACTATATTTCACATTACATAAAGTTAGTGTAATCATAATATTCAAAAATATCTTCACTTTCTCCTCATAAACTTCTTGGATGTGAGATTACATGTTTTATTATCCATGTCATGATATAGTGATTGGAACTACCATTCGAAGAAGATGAAAGAATTACGATAGAACCATCATATACTTAATAGTCTCCTATAACCAATCATACACCATTGCTACCTGAGGCGGCGTAATAGGTAGGTACATTGGCACCTTAAAGTTACAATATTGTAGTACTATGTGCATTTCCATGTTCAACGCTGGGAATTTCGTTCTAGTTTTGACATTAACTTTTGTCCAATATATATCATAGTATTTACTTGTGGTATTTCTTTCAATTTTTCTATAGAAATAAACTTTAACATATTAGTACTTCTATGTTGATTACTGAAAAAGAAATTACAAATTAATTTAATCATCAAATGTATCATGGTATTTTATCAAATTCTAAGAAACCTCTGTACAAAAATCATAATACACTTCTGGTTGAGTATTCAAGTGGAAAAGATCCTTGAACATCCCATCATAGTTTACATGCTTTGGCTACACCACTACTCGGAGGGTTCAAGGTAGGCATTTGGCATGCCAACCACATTAACTCATGATTCCTTGATCTCTTGAGTGAAGTACCAGCATCTAAATCACAAAATGAATTACTAAATGTTTTCTTCTAAAATTATAACATGCTGGCTTTGAATTTTTATTTTTCTCAATTTTAGTTAATTCATCCCACCAATCACATAAGAACTCCCATGTAGTAAGTAGCACCCCCAGCTTTGCCATGATTGAGACCTTGAACACTAGGTTTTATTTAAAATTGAACGAGGGAAGGCGGTAATGACTGAATCTTAATTTGAGGGTTTTTTATTTTCTCTCGGAGATTTCAATCCATTTATTTAAATATTTTTCATGTGTGTTTTCTCAATCACAACTGAATATTAATAGAACAACACACTCTGCTTCATTATGAATTTAACTATTTATTATTTTATGTAATTCTCCCACTATTATAAAATGAAAAAAACAATAAATAAATGCATTACGGTAAACTGTTAACTGACTGGTCTTGAGAATCTAAATAACCTAGGGGCACCATACTTAAGTCATTACTTCACTCTTGGTGCAGCTCACCCCCATCGTATATGTCTTATTTTCATCTACAGTATTTCTTTGTCATGGCAGGGTCCATGTCACCTCTTGGAGTACCACCTCATCTTGGCGGGGTCCACGTCCTACACCATGGAGTACCACCTCATATTCGTGGGGCCATGTCGTAAAGTGTCTCCATAAAAAATCGAATGATACTTGCACGCATGCGAGTTGGACTAAGGGTGTAAATGTACATCGGATGGAATGAAATTGTAGGCCTTTATTCATTTTAACCAAAAATACAGATTATGTGCACCCCGTCATTTAATTAATTACAAACATCAAATGTAGTAAATGAATTAATTAAATATATTATTAAATGCAGACATGCATAGGTTGTTGCTCATGACCAGTAAACATATAGAAAAATGACCAATAAAAATAACTTGCATTAATAATGTAATAAGGTTATTTGATTAATTTAAATCAATTAAATAATTCAACTAATTTAATTATTTTTTTGGTCCACTAGTTAATAAAATTTTTAATACCAAAAAATAAATTAAAAAATTAGTATGATTTTATTGATTTAATCTAATTTGTGTATTACAATTAATTATTGGTGAAATCATAATTAAATAAGTATATGAAATAGATTAATTAATTTAATTAAGGTTAAACCGGGTCCCACAACACCGATCACGACTCAAACGAGCTACACTAAACCCGTGAAAACCTATTTTCCCCGTACAATGCATGTGGTTGGATGTTCAGGGCTATTCAGGTCTTTCCGAAACCGTTTTGGATTGATTCAACCTGCACATGCGTACCTCACGGCACAGACTAGCTGTGACAATGTATGTAAAAGGGGTTGTCACCGGATCTATGCTACCGTTCAAGGGAGACATGATGTGGATGGTCTGGCTATGTCCAGATCCTGCAGTGGTGAGTTCCACAGTTGCTGCAGGCCCTTGCAGCAGCTGCCAGACGTTGTGGCCAAACCTTGTCGTTGGCAGTTCGGTGCCAGGCGGTTGGACGGGTAATTTTTTAATATGGGTTTTAAAAAAACAAAAAATAGGTAAAAGGGGTTAGGGTTCCGATATTTTTAAAACTGGGTCCAAGATGCGTGAACCCCGTTCACGCATCACTGACCCCGGGAAGATGCGTGAATGGGGTTCACGCATCTTAACCGCGCTGAAGGATGCGTGAACGGGGTTCACGCATCCTACAATAACTTTTTTTTATATTTTTATTTTTATTTTTTGTTTTGTTTTGTTATATATATATATATATATATATATATATATATATATTTATACGAACAAAACATAAAATTCAGAAGAATTTATCTGCTATTTAATATCTAGCAGAACTGCCATTACAGCAGTCTGGATTCTGACAGAAACCATCACCCATGGCTCTCTTTTATAAGAGGGCTTGCCCAGGAAATCATACTGCATTTCCGATGTGGGATTCAGGTTCTCTTTTCCTGCACAGAACATTCTGCATTTCCGATGTGGGATTCTGTTTCAAGTACGTGACTTTGAAAGACTGTAAAATACAAACTATACGACCAATATAAATGAAACTTAAAACATGGATTAAACATATAATAAATAGTTGAAAATGAAAAGAATTTCGTAAAAAGGGTTGATTAATAATAATTTATAAGCTTTCAAAACCACCAACTTGAAACTTAAAAAAGATTCAAGTACGTGACTTTGAAAGACTATAAAATAAAAACTATAAGACCAATATGAATGAAACTTAAAACATGGATTAAACATACAAGAAATAGTTGAAAATAAAAACAATTTCATAAAAAGTGTTGATGAATAATAATTTATAAGATTTAAAAACCACCAACTTGAAACTTAAAAATGTTTCAAATACGTGTCTTTGAAAGATTATAAAATACAAACTATATGACCAATATGAATGAAACTTAATATACGGATTAAACATATAATTATTAATTACATAATAATTAATTAGTTAATTAGTAAATTAGTAATATAATAAATAATTACAAATATTCATTACTATTATTAGTTATTAATTATTAATAATTAATTATATAATAACTAATTAGTTAACTAGTAATATAATTTTTAATTATTATTATAATTATTAATTATATAATTAATGATTATATTACTAATTAACTAATTAATTGTTATGTAATTAATAATTAATAAGTATATTACTAATTAACTAATTAATTAATATATAATTAATTTTTAATAATTAATAATTATATTGGTAATTAACTAATTAATTATTATATAATTAATAATTACTAATTATAATTAATATTTATATTACTAATTATAATTACTAATTATATTACTAATTATAATAAATAATTATATTACTAATTAATATATAATAATTATAGTTAATAATTATAGTACGAAATAACCAATTAATTTTTAATAGTTAATCACTATATTGGTAATTAGCTACTTAATTATTATATAATTAATAATTAATAATTAATAATTAATAATTAATAATTAATAATTAATAATTAATAATTAATAATTAATAATTAATAATTAATAATTAATAATTATAATAAATAATTATAATCACTAATTATATTACTAATTAATCAATTACTTATTTTATAATTAATAATTATATTACAAATTAACTAATTAATAATTATAGATAAATAAAAAATAATTATAATTAATAAATATATTACTAATTAACTAATTAATTATTATATAATAAATAATAAATAATTATATTTAATAATTATATTATTAATTAACTAATTAATTATTATATAATTAAAAATTAAAAATTAATAATTATAATTATAATTAATAATTACTATTAAGATTTATATTACTAATTAACTAAGTAATTATCAATTAATAATTATACTACTAATTAACTAATTAACTATTATATAATTATATTACTAATTAACTAATTAATTATTGTATATTAGTGATTAATAATTAATAATTATATTAATTATTAACTAATTAATAATTATATTACTAATTAACTAATTAATTATTAAATATTTGTTATATGTTTAATCCATGTTTTAATTTTCATTTATATTGGTTTTATAGTTTGTTTTTCATAGGCTTTGAAAGGCACATAAACGTATTTAAGTTTCAAGTTGGTGGTTTTGAAAGCTTATAAATTATTTTTCATTAATTATTTTTTTCTGAAATTCTTTTTATTTTCAACTATTTCTTATATGTTTAATCTGTATATTAAGTTTCATTCATATTGGTCATATAGTTTGTATTTTATAATCTTTCAAAGACACGTACTTGAAACATTTTTAAGTTTCAAGTTGGTGGTTTTGAAAGATTATAAATTATTATTCATCAACACTTTTTATGAAATTGTTTTTATTTTCAACTATTTCTTGTATGTTTAATCCATGTTTTAAGTTTCATTCATATTGGTCTTATAGTTTTTATTTTATGGTCTTTCAAAGTCACATACTTGAAACTTTTTTAAGTTTCAAGTTGGTGGTTTTGAAAGCTTATAAATTATTATTCATCAACACTTTTTACGAAATTCTTTTCATTTTCAACTATTTATTATATGTTTAATCCATGTTTTAAGTTTCATTTATATTGGTCGTATAGTTTGTATTTTACAGTCTTTCAAAGTCACGTACTTGAAACAGAATCCCGCATCGGAAATGCAGAATGTTCTGTGCAGGAAAAGAGAACTTGAATCCCACATCGGAAATGCATTATGATTTCCTGGGCAAGCCCTCTTACAAAAGAGAGCCCTGGGTGATGGTTTCTGTCAGAATCCATACTGCTGTAATGGCAGTTCTGCTGGATATTAAATAGTAGATAAATTCTGCTGAATTTTATATTTTGTTTGTATATATATATATATATATATAACAAAACAAAACAAAAAATAAAAATAAAAATTTTAAAAAAAAGTTACTGTAGGATGCGTGAACCCCGTTCACGCATCCTTCATCAACTTCGTGAAGGATACGTGAACGCGGTTCACGCATCCTTCAGCGCGGTTAAGATGCGTGAACCCCGTTCACACATCTTCCCGGGGTCTGTGATGCGTGAACGAGGTTCACGCATCTTGGACCCAGTTTTAAAAATATCGGAACCCTAACCCCTTTTACCTAATTTTTGTTTTTTGAAAACCCATATTAAAAAATTAGCCCGGTTGGATGGTTAGGGTGAACCTGCAGGGAGGCAGGATGCAGGCTGTCGACCGGTCCGACATAGTGAGGTTGCAGCATAGGTTTGGACTGTCAGCATGGGAGAAAAGATGTCGCAGCATCAAGGAGGCTCTCCCTCGGGCTGGTTGGGGCGACTCCCGCGGGGATACGGTAGAGTGTTAGGGGGCGTGCTAAGATGGTAGGAGGCCCGATCTAGGAGAGTGGAGAGCCAGGAGGGAAGGTCGGCAATGCGCTGTCCGGCAGAAGTGAGGCTGTCAGTGCTATTCAGTGGCTGGTGTTGGTGTGGGCTGGATTCGCCATTCCATGTAGGGGACAAAGGAGTGTCACACCCTCCCTACTTCTAGACCCCTTTTTAGAATTATTTTTTGTTGACTAACAAAACGATCATCATCAGTAACCCCATCCCCTTTTAAAATATGTTTTTGGTATGTCTTTCTTCTACAACCAATATTCTATGTGCTACTTACACATTATATATAAAAATAATAAATTATTATTTTAAAAAAATAATATAATTATTTATAATTATATTATTGTAATTATATTATTATAATTATATAATAATATAAATTATAATAAACATAATTTCAATTTTTTTAGAAAAACTGATATAATTTCAGATGAATGGAAAATAATCCGAAGTGGACAAGATTTATATCAGAAATAAGCAATTGAAATTTTTAGTACTTATGACCAAACAGCAAACACAATCCATTCCAAAATTTTCAAATAACCATAACATGGTAATTATAAATCATATTGGTGCACGGTTTGAAATTTTGGGACCAATTTGAAACCCTATACTTATTTTTATGCAACATAATTTTAATTTGGCTCAAAAAATAAACATGTATCTATGATTCCAATTGAAGGTACTGAGGCCCGTAGTGAAATCCATTGTTCGCCACTTATTTATTGTATGTAGTGTATGTTTACTGCCATGTTATATGAAATATCATTATTATAAATATTTTCATGATATTCAGTGATTCACTTGACTATTATTTTCTCGATTGAATATAATATTGTAATGGACTTTGTTTCGGTTTAAATTTGGTTGTCATTTACTTTGTATTGTGCTCCTAATCAATATTATGTGGTGTACCTACTTCCAATTTTAGATAATTTTTCATTTTGACCTATAAATATATAATATATCCATATTTTGATTTCATGTATATGATTATTGTCTTAATCTATACACTCTATTACATACAGTGTTTATTTGGGTTGTTTTTTAACTTTGGAAATATTGATGAAAACGTATCCTATACTCTATACGAATATTAAGAAGGCATATTGTACATGAATTAAATATACATATAAATAATAAATTGGAATTTCAGTGACATGTGAGGACTGATATATCCCCTCGATGCATCGACAAGTCTCATGAGACAAATCAGTTTTCGACAAATCCTCCAGGTTTGTTTCCAAAAATCATACGCGTTTCAACCCATAGACATAAACCTTTTTGATAGTATAGTGGTATAATGTGCCAGATACATGACGTTATATTAATAAGAATATCTATTTATTCATTTTTAGTTATTACAATCCATGGGGTTTTAACTATGACAAAACATATGGATGAAGTTTCATTCTCAGTTTATTAATGGCGTGCGTTTTATATTTATTCACCATGCCATATTGACTATGCCATTTTTTTAGGATTCACTTATTATTGATTCATGATTATTCTATTTTTAAACATTATTAATAATTTGAACTCACCCCTTTCATTTATTTACCTTCAACAGGTTATGAAGAGGAGAATATTTATTGAGCTCTCATGTATGTAGTACATTAGTTTTTGTTATGTATTTTATTTTGATACCTTTATCAATGTAATATGAGTTACATGTATGTATATAGTTTCTTCAAGACTACTAAACTAATATTTCCTCCAGTATTTTGTTTTTTGAATCATTCTAATGTATTAAAATAATGATCCATCTCCGGCCTTCGGGGGTTGGGGTGTTACATTTAGAATCTATGAAACTCTCTCATAATTCCCAACTCAAACACCCTTTTGGCACGAGGCCTTGGCTACGTGGTTATGATAGTCTTTCATTATGCATTCCATAATTATGAAAGTGGTTATTGTTATTTCATGTGATTATTCGACCAGTAGAATATCCATGTGAAGAAGTGAATGGCATTATCTCATTTTACTTTTGCCATATTATGTTGATGTTCAAGTTTAAAAGGCTTTTGTTTTAGTTATACATTGCCTTAAATTTTTATGTTTATTTATGAAAGCTTCCGCAATATTGTTATCCTTACTGAGCATCTGAGCTCACCCCTTTCAATGTTTTAATATTTTCCAGGATGTGAAGAAGTATTTTATGAATGACCTGCAGGGATAGTCAGAAGAGGATATGAGTGTGGACTATGAAGACTTTGTTATTAGTTTTTCACTTTATGATGTAATGTAAGACTTATGAATGTATCTAGTGTTTCCAAGGCTACTAAACTAATCGGTCTTTCGAGACTTGATCTTTTGTGATCATGCCAATGTTACGAAGTAATGCACCGACTCTGGGTAGCTGGGGTCGGGGCGTTACAGTTGGTATCAGAGGCAGTTTAGTACTAATCTTGGAAGCTATATTTAGATAAACTCTGATTAGAGCACATAGCCCAAAGATAGACTTTGAGGATTGGTATAGAAGAACTTCCTAGAATTTTGTTATTGTAGAGATTTTGTGAGTTTTCCAAGAAATACATCCATGTCTAGATACGAGCAGGTAGAGGTGGCTCTGGCACAGATGTACCTAGGGGTAAAACCCGAAAACACCACTTTGAGCTAGACCCGAACGGGAACTGGTGCACGACAACGGGCCTTGCTGCACTCTTGGTTACGACACTCCCGGGGGATATGCTTAGGATAATTCTCATTTTTTTTACAAACCACTATGAAGGGTTATGAGTATATACTTCCTCAAAGAAAACATTTTTTATGGATTATATCCATAAATAGTTCAATTTATGTTAAGTATCTTACAAGTATGGAATTATGTATTTTGATTCATAAACTAATATAGTTTATGCCATTGTTTAGAAATGGCGCCTAGTGGAAGGAATGGAAACCGTATCAATGCACGCACTCCATGCAGGGATTGCCCTCTTGCTCAAGATAATTATTGTGGAGCTGGAAATACAACTGGTGCTGACCAACTTATTACCATACTGGGACAACTCACTCAGGTTATGAATAATAACCTTACTCGTATGGAGCACCCTGATCCGCAACATGGAGGATCAATGTTAGACCGCTTCATGATGCAACAACCGCCAACATTTAATGGGGGTACAAATCCATTAGTAGCTGAGCAATGGATAAACTCCTTAGAGAAAATATTCCATGCCTTGGGGAGTAGCGAAAGGGAGAAGCTTGTCATGGCAGTTTACCGCCTCACTGGAGATGCCGATCAGTGGTGGTCGCTGATTCAAAACAAAAAGGAAGAAGATGACGTATCGAATATGGAATGGAGGGAGTTCAAAGAGCTTTTCCTAGAAAAATACTATCCTCGTGACCATCGAGCAGATATGGAAAGACAATTTTTGAGTCTGAGACAAAAGGAGGATGAGAATGTCGCAAAGTATGAGGCCAACTTTACCAGGTTAGCGAGGTATGCTGCAGATTATATACGTAACCCAAGAGGTAAGATTGATCGTTTCTTTGATGGGTTAAAACCATTTCTCCGTCGAGCTTTAGTATCACAATCCTTCTCATCATACAAAGATATTGTCTCGTGTGCTATCAAGACAGAAAAGGAATTCTCTAAGTCTTATGACAACAAAGTAAAGCAAGAGAAGAAGAGAACGGGGGAACAAGAGACAGATAAAGGGAAAAAGGGAAAGAAGGATTTTCCATTATGTGATAATTGTGGGAAGAATCACCCTGGTACGTGCCTAAAAGGAATGGGAGTTTGTTATAAATGTGGAGAAAAGGGTCACCAGGCTCGTGATTGCAAGGGAAAGAAAGAGGCTGTCAAAGTTGAATGCTACAATTGTAGGGAAATGGGGCATTATAGAAATGAATGTCCTAAGCGTCAAGGAAACTTACCTCAGAAAAGGCCAAGGGATCAAGGCCAATCTTATGTTGTGACTATAGTTGAAGCGGAATAATTAATGTATTGGTGCTTTTGGACTCAAGGATTATATTCTGGTTATAAGAATAATGTGATATATATAAAGATTGTACTGCAGTACTTTTTGATTAAGGTAATATGATTAAGGTAATCATATTTTTAGTATGTGACAATAAGAGAAACTTTTCTTTGTTTGGGGAATCTGATGTTACAATTGATTTTGGAATTTAGAGACCTTTTAGAGAATGTCTGGACGGAGGTATTTTGGATAACTATTAAGGTTGGAATGGATTAAGTTGAACCATGGATAATATTGTTTAAGGTTAAATCATTTACGAAGATTATTTTTGGAATATTATGATACTATAGTTTTAGGAAAAGGAAAACCTGCAGGGTGGGGCATAACCCATCGCGTCGGACAAAGCTGCAGGAATCGAACCCACAATCATAGTGCGACATGACTTTATTTCCTACCACTAGCCTACAGGAAGTCCCCAGTTATTACAAAATAATTTTACTAATCTAAATGGTATGTGTTAACATTTGGAACCTTATACAATTAGGATAAGTATAATATTTTTGAGTTCTATTATCTTTTTGAGTGAAAGATGAGTTGATGGTTGAAACTCTAATTGTCAAGCATAAATATATATATACCTATCTCTTATTCAAAGAATAAATTAATTCTTAAACTTTAGTAAAGGGATATTAAAACAAAAAAAATGTGTTATCCTAATACCTTATGTCTTGTTGAACTGATGATATATTAAATCAACATAGATTGAAGGCTTTGAGGCCCTCAATTTGACAGTTGATTGTGATTGATGACCTCAATCACTCCCTACAAATATTTATATTTTTCCTCCAATTATATGTCTCTAATTGCCACCAATGTTCTCCTAATCGAGATCATAATTGGGTGGTGACTTTTTCATTTCCCTTTCCCTCTTATTAAGGCTAAATTTTATTAATCTTATTTCCGATGTGGGTTTTCCTCAAAGGTATTTTCTCTTTTCAACCTTTTACTTTCAAAGAAAAATTTCAAATTGCGAGGATGCAATTTATTGAAGGAGGGGAGAGTGTAACACCCCGAGCTTCCACGATACGCTTCTCATTCAATAATGCAATAGCTTGAATTGTACGCAACTTCGAGTTCTAAAACACCGCGACTAATCAAAGTAGCTGTTATGAATAGTAATAACCACTTTTTAAAATTATAGAAATTATATATTTCAAAATTGACTTCATTTTTGTATTCGTAATATCGAAATTATCCTATGTTGAATTATTTGTAACTTTCTGAGAACTTCCAATTTTTTTTATGAATAATGAAAAATACTTAAAACAACTTTTTTAATCAAAATAATTTATTGTGATAAATTATACTATTTAGTGGTTTTAAAGTATAATTAGAATATATTTTTACCATTTTATCCAATGGTGGTCATTAGAATTAATTTAACATTGAAATTGGACATAAACAATTGCCAATCTTTTGATATAAATTGTTTCTTAAAAACACGCTATTTGTTGTGACAGCGGGAATTAATTATAAAATTAACTAATGAAAATTATTTGTTTGTAATTTTTTAAAATAGACATCATTTTTGATTTTGGAATATCAATTATAGCTTAGGGTGAAATTTTGGCATTGTTCTGAAAAACATCAATTTTTGATGAATAGTGAAACCACTAAGTGGTAGTTAAATAACTGATTTTTCGTTTAAATGAAATATTACCACTTCTGTGATTTTATTTTCAAAAATACGACATACATGGTTGTCATTAAGAAGTAAAATGTGGTTCAATGAGATTAAAATAATTTTTTGGTGAATAGTAACTTTTAAGTTCTTAATCGCGATTAGAGGTAATTAGTGTAGTTTAAGGTAAAAACAATGTTTTAATAATATGATATGAGCTTGATAATTGTCCTAAACCTATTGGATGAGTCATGGCCGACCAATACAACCCATGGGTCAACTTGGGGACCCCATGGAGCCACTTTGGTTGGAAAACGACATTAATATATATTTATTTAATGTTAAATTTAAATTGACACAAACATGAGTTGTTTTACTAAAACAGTTTTTAAGTGGGGTTACACAAGTCCAAATTTTGACTATAAATATTCATTAGAAAGCTAAAACGATTCCCTACATCATAGTATTTTGTTTATAATTTTTAGACATTATATAAATTAAATTATTTATGACATAATTATGATGCAGTGATGACCTCATTATTTAACGATTTAAATAAAATGAGAAGATAATGAAACATCCAAGGCTTACACTTGTCCAAATCCTATTGGATTAGGATATTTCAAACCCTTATCACCTTATCCACGAATTATATAAGTTTGTGACCTCTAAAATCCGAAAATCATTTTATAATAAAGTGACTTTTCTTTACTTTCCAAGAGTGCCCCTCCTCTCCACTTATAAAAGGCCCCCACCTCTCCCACCTTATTCACACCTTCAAGCCATTTGGCTAGGCCAACCTCTGCCCAAATACTCTCCCAACTTCCCCCTATTACTCCTAGAAGCCTCACTTTGGGCAGAACTCTTCCCAAGGAAGCCTTTGGATCAAATCCAAAAGAGTTACCCGATTTTGAGGTAATGTCTTTTCTAATGTTGTTTTGTTTTATTTTTCTTCTCCAACCCCCTAAACTCTTTTTATTCATTTATTTTGTAACAACACCAGTATCCTCAATATACTAGGATGTTTTTATAATAAGGATTCGATCTACACTTACACACACCTACATCTAATGGTTAAAGAACATACGGTTTCTGTGGATGGCGAATTTCTGCCTCACGAAACAATGATTGTTCAACACTCATATAACACCTTCAAAGGTGGCCATTAAGATGTCACTATATTTATATATGATATATAATATGTTTATTTATTACTTATGCTTATGTATTTCTCATTTATGGCATACTTTATGATTTCCATTATGGGTAAACGTGATAATTTCATTTTAGGAAGTGCGGACTACCGCCCCCTCAAAGTGATTTGAATCGTTAATGCCATATGTGGGATGTATAAAGGATAAAGTAAATGGTATTATACACTATATTATACTGTAATTATATTATAAATTTATATCATTATGATTTCATTCCATTAGATACGAAATAGAAATGAAAGTAGCGTTCATGCGTACGTACGGCTTACCGTCTCCATGAACGGTGCATTTCATTTCTTACCTCTAAATGTTACATAATATTATGTATATACTGTATATATATGATATATATGATATCTACATCATGAATATAATTCTGGATATAATGGATATATCACCACATGAACAACTTGTAATTATAAGAATTTTATTTTTGACTCAAGTACCTAAGATCGACAAAACGACCGTTATTAACTTAAATAATTAAATAATGTTCATAACATGGTAATAAGGGATATAAAAGGAATAATGAACATGAAAAAGGTTATTATGTAAATAGAAACTAACTCTAGTTTATTATTCAGGAGGTTAAAGAATGGTCGAATCAGGACAAGATGCAAGGTAAGGGAACTTCTTAACCCAGCATCCATTCTTTGGGTTAATCTCCTACTTTCAAATTATGTCATGATATTATTATGTCCTATTTTGTATTTTTACTTTCTTTATGTGTACCTATAGTGAGTACACATAATAGATCTATTTTATTTTAAAAATGATCTATTTAAGGACTTCATCTCAATCCCCTTTCATTGAGGCATATTTGGTTTTATACATAACTTTCTTTTATACGGTGTATAAACCCCTTTGACTTTTACGTTTATTCAAAAGGAATCTTTTTTATACGAAGCGATTTTCTAAACGACAAAAGGGAATGTTTTTCTTTCCGTACTTATGCGGCGACAATGACTTCTCCGCCGCCGTGACCATTATTTGAGTTTTGGATTCCTCTACAAGCCATCATTTTTTAATGAAAAATAAATACAAAGTTTTAACTTTCTTTTATTTTGGTATTGAAAATGGTTTTGAAAGCATTTTTATTATATCAATGTGTTGTATTGATATCTTGTGATTGAAATGTGGAAATGTTATGTTTCCTTTATGCATGTTTTATGTGATACGATTATGTTATGTTTTATGATATGTTTAAACCTATTCATATGAGGAATGCATTGGATTTAATAAGTGACGGGTGGAGCCCGCTATAGCTCCTCGATGCATCGGCAGGTCTCATGAGACAAAATAGTGTCTTGGCAAAAGGCCTTGGCAAAATATTATTTGTGTTCTTGGCACGAGGCCTTGGCTACGTGGTTATGATAGTCTGGAATTATGCATTCCATAATTATGAAAGTGGTTATTGTTATTTCATGTGATTATTCGACCATTAGAATATCCATGTGAAGAAGTGAATGGAATTATCTCATTTTACTTTTGCCATATTATGTTGATGTTCAAGTTTAAAAGGCTTTTGTTTTAGTTATACATTGCCTTAAATTTTTATGTTTATTTATGAAAGCTTCTGCAATATTTTTATCCTTACTGAGCATCTGAGCTCACCCCTTTCAATGTTTTAATATTTTCCAGGATGTGAGGAAGTATTTTATGAATAACCTACAGGGATAGTCAGAAGAGGATATGAGTGTGGACTATGAAGACTTTGTTATTAGTTTTTCACTTTATGATGTAATGTAAGACTTATGAATGTATCTAGTGTTTCCAAGGCTACTAAACCAATCGGTCTTTCGAGACTTGATCTTTTGTGATCATGCCAATGTTACGAAGTAATGCACCGACTCTGGGTAGCTGGGGTCAGGGCGTTACATGTTCCATCTCTGTTAAATAATGATATATAAATCTATTCTTATTTTCATGTTAGAAATATATTCAATTATTTATTTATTTTTAATATTTCTCATGTTAAAAAAACACATATACCCCCATCCTTTTATGCAATAATTTATTTTCTTCCATAATTATCAGATTGCTTGAACATTATAAATTGAAAACATTAACCATGTTTTCCTATTTCCATTTAACTCTCATAATAATAGTCAGAAAAGTCATTATAACTTCTTTAAAATATTCAAAATTATACAATACCATCATCTATAACTTCATATCTAAAGATCACCTACTAAAAAAAATCCAAGGTCATTCTATTTTTATAGCTTTGAGAGTAGTTTCATAAATTAATGATTTTGTATCATTCCTTTTTTTGTTCTTATCGCACGAATTTTGAGACTTTTTATAAAAATTATTTTTAAATATAACAATAGATATCACTTTTTATTATTTACAAATTGATCATATCTTTAAAAAATTGTTTCAAAAGGTTTGAATCTATTTTCAATCTTTAAACGTACTTTCTAAGGTTTATTTTTGGAGTGGGTTAACTCCCCCTCAAATATGTTTTCTAGATTCATATGTGTTTTAGTAATTTTGATGGATAAACCAACGCATTTATGTTGTATTCAAAAATCCACCAAAATTACAGAAAAAAAAACCCATAGAAAACACATCTAACTATAAAACTATAATCTTGTTTAGAGTTCTGTTTCTATATTTAATCAAGTTTCTTACATTACACTTTGGTATTTCATTGCACACCAAATATTTTGGTTACCTTCAGTGTGTTTATACATCATACTATATTTCTTATTAGACATGATAAAATCACCCATAGTAGAAAATTTTGGATCATAATTCATATCTATAGGAACATTTATTTTGTCAACACTTCTTTTCTTAGATACAGAGATGGTTATAATAGCTTCCTTTTATTTCAGAGAATATTTGATAATATTATATACCTTTGAGGATAATTTTTTAAATCCTTATTAGTTTTAATCTTTTTAATAAATTCATCAACTTCTATAACTATGTTTTTTAATTTTGTAACACCTTTATCATCTTTAAAAAGATTCTATTGAAAAAGTTATAAGTATTCCTCTTTCACCTTCAAATTTTCATCAAGATTTATGTTGGTGGACTTATTGTTTTCAAAAAAAATCATCAGATTAGTAATATATTTTAGTATTGTCTGGTTGTCCTCAAGAAATGATTCTATTTTGTGTCCTCAAATATTTTTCTTTCTCAGTATCTTGATCTCTTATTCATGTCTTACAGTTTTTAAGGGAAATTATTTCATCCCCTATTTATCATTAACATTAGTTGAGTTTTTTCTTATTCTGAACTACTATTTTCATCACTGGTGAATTTTTCCTCATTTACTTTTGTAATAAAAAAATTCATAATCATCATTGATAAATTTTTAAGTATCATCTTCACTATCATCATCTTCATCACACTTGTAAAAATTGTTTCTCATTTTGTGTTTAGAAAACTGGTTATCCTTCCCCTATTGAATAAGACATTGATTTTTCTAATTTCTTTTTAAAATATCTACTTGGAATTAATTAATCATCATTAATTTCACCTTATATCTTTCATTGATAACAATTTATAGAAAAATTCCCAATATCATTGCAGATAAATGAAATCAGCGATAACTTCCATTTCTACTTTTATATGCCACGTTTAACCTTCTTAGAAAAAAATAAATAAATTTATCATAAAAATTACTAACCTAATATTAGGTGCTAAAGACGTAATCATATTATTCATTGATAACATTTTTATATTTTACCTTCTTAGTATATTTGAAGGAAATTTCTCGATCATCATTTCCATTATTTTTCATTATTTTTTCTCTCCTCATTTCAAAAGTGATTGGAGTGAAATGTATCTTACCTAGAGATAAAATTATACGATCTCTATATTCTGAGATGATACTTTTACATAAAATTTATTTGAATGAATTCAAAATAACTTTTACATGAAGGTTGAATCTCTCATCTTCTCACCAAGACATCATATGGTTCTTATAATTTCTTTCACCCTTGTGTTAAACTGTACCATATATTCATAATCACCCTTTTTATTATCATGAACCTTCAACCTCCATATTTGTAACATAACATTCTTTTATTTTTGTATTTCAATAAAATACCCACTTCATCATTTATTATATGCCTTCATCCTTTCTAAATTACATAACCCTAAGAAACCCTATTTCAGATATTGATTCAAGTATTGGATTTCTAGATCACCATTATTTCTGAAATTCTTCTTATTAGTAGCTATAAGAGGAACATTTTCATTACAAGGAGGAAAACAACCTTTAGAAACCCTGAGAACATCATAATGAAGGGTCATAAGATATGGTATTATTATACCTTTCCAAATTTAAAAGTTATACAGAAATATAAATACCCATATTATTCAAAAAATAATGAATACCCATAGAAACATCTTATTTGATTAAAAATTATAAAGGATTCAATTAAGGAAGCATTATCACTAATACCACTTCAAATAATCCAATGGGGTTTTTTGATCTTTGAGAGGATGAGTGGTGAATCAATGATCTTCTCTTTTTATATTTTATTTCATATGAAATGACATTCACTTATTATTATGGAATTGTATCATTGCGTGAAGTATCCAAACAAGCACATTTAAATGGACATAAGAATTTATAAGGATCACTACTCAAGAAGAGTAACAATTATTGACATAATTTTTAAATAATCCAATATCACACAATCCACATGAAACTAATCCATATTGTCTATTTATAGTAAGAATGGAATATCCTAACATAAGTGATTCACTATGATAAATATAATAATGCACTTTATATCCACACAGATAAATTTTGTAACAATTATTTTGTAACAACTTCAAATACCTTCACTGTCTGGTTCAATATATTTTCACTTCTATACTTGTACTTATTCACTTTTTATCTTATTTTTAAAAAAACTTATTTTCACATTCTTTCCCAGAAGTAGTCAAGAAATTCAATATTGTAATTTTTTTATAAAACTTTATATATTAAATGTTCATATGGTTTAAATGTGCTATTTAAATAGATAGAAAAGTTAGTCTGGTTCCCCCTGAATGTTTTACATTTTAATTTCTATCTATTTGAGTTATCACATCTAAAATCAAAATTCTGATTCCACCTGGAATAAATGTTTTTTCTAGTGATGCATTCTAATTTTGTCTTATAAAAAACCTATGATCGATACAGACTGATTCTTATTATTTAAACAAAATATTCTTTAGTCGAAAACCTCATTTTTTTGAACTTTACCATTCATGTTTCATCTTGTAACTCAGTATGTTAATTTTATTTCAACACATTATCTTTTCCATGTGTAAACATTACCCAAGTATTAATACTATACATTATACATATTTATAGATATTAGAGAAAGAGAAAAGTTAGGATTTCAATTTAAAATTCATTCTTAATGAAAAATAAAAATTCAAATCCCTAACTTATTACCATTCAGTTGGATTTGTCTCTATTGATTAATAGTATTCTTAATGAATCATATAGACTTGTGAAATCACTTCCATTAATAAACATACTTCAAAAAATGGTTACAATCACAAAATATCATTACATGATATTGGTAACATTGGATTATCATCATAGGATCATCAAATTTGATATTTCCATGAAAAAATCAAAAATAAATTTTAAACTGATAAAAAATTATTCTATTAAAATATCATATGGTAAAAAAAAATTATAAGTCTTCCATTTGGGTAATCTCAATCTGATTTATCGTTTTTTAAATTCATAGGTTCCTTTCAAAACAAACATTCCCAAAATCGCCCTCTATCAGATGACTAGCATAAAAAATCTCTTATCATTGCCTTCATTTTCAAACATATGTCTAATGATCATTATAAAAAAAACATGTATCTGCTCATCGCTAGATAACTTCTCCTTCACAACATTATACGTATCCACATGATAGATTTTGTTAAAAAAGTTTTTTGATATGTACTTTGAACAATGAATTTTTGAAATTGAATTTATTCTTATTTTTTCATTATCTGATTAAACTCTTTGTAATTTTGACTTCAACTGATTATAATTCAAGGTATATTCCCTTTAAACCATTAAAAACTTTCTTATTCTCTCCAGAATTCACAAATAGTTTTTCAATAAAAGCTTTGTACTATCACATATTTGGAACTTCTTAAAATTTAGAAAGATCAGAGTAGAAACATTGTACATAAAAAATAATTTCTCTCCATTTTTATAAAATTCTTAGATGGGGATATATTTCATATTCCATGATATTAGTAACATTCATAATAGAAAATAATCACCAGATTTAATTTTCCCAAAACAAATATCTACATATTTTTTAAGAAAAATATAATCATTTATCTCATTATATAGGCCAAGAAATCATCTTCTGAATATTATATATGATGAAATTTTCTAGCATATATTTTCCATCCACCAATTATAAGAATTATTAAAAACCTATATTGATTAATGTTTTTTCAAAAAAAAAAACATTATAAACAAATTTTATAGAAAATTTAAACAACATCAAAAATAGCTCCAAACAACATGGTCTAAACAGCTCTAACATGGTCCAGGGTAACCATCTTCTTCAAGGTGAGACAACATATTGAGTATAAAGAGTTCACCCCTTGTGATAATTCATTGACAAATTATTTATCCATGTGTGAAACTTTTCATTATTTCATAAATTAGGTTCCTTCTTAATTTCATTTTTTTCACCCAGAAGAACAATTGTGCCAATGGTTTTATTTTTTCAGTGTCATCCGTGAAATATTTTTGTAAGGAGAATTTAGTATATTGATTTCTTAGGGTAAATTCCCAGTAAATATGAAACATTTAATTCAATATAATTCTAACATACATATATAATAGGGTGAAGGTGTATGTAAGGGGACTCAAATGGATCAAAATTTCGAGGATAAAGTCTATAATTTTATTCACATGGTTTTAAATATTAACGGAAATTCCATATATTAAAATTTAAAGGAGTGGTTTTCAAACTATTCACATTTATACCACACACAATATGGCTACATGTAATAATTATTAAATCTATATTCAGGGTATATATCCAAATAGGCATTCTAACAGTGAAGATGATAAAAAACTTCTTGGTCTAAAGTATGATTATGAAAATGATTATAAGGATTCGTATCATGTTAATTGTAATCTAGAGTGATTTTCACATACCATATGATATATTTCAAATATAAAAAATCCAATTTGTTGAATAAAAATTTTATCATAACATAAATAGTAGGTGGATTGGGAACTAGGATAATTATGATATAATCATGGGTTTTAAAATGAGAAATAGTTTATAATAGTAAAAATGAAATAAATATAATGATGGGATGTTATGGGGATTCTATTTTTTAATCTGTAATAGAAGACATGTTAAACCTATACTAGAATTCCTATCAGCGATCAATTCCAATGATCCATTCATTAATTAAATATGATATATATTTTTTAATTATTACATTTTATGTTTGATCCATTTTTAATTGAACAATTATCAAATGTTATGTCATGTTATTTCAAAATGATTGAAATAAATCGAGGAACCCAAATATAAATAAATTAAATAAATAATAAAAATAAATTGGTGAAAATTTCACTAAGTATGGATTTTTACACTATTTTTATAGTCTTGTTCTTCCAAAAGTGCATTCCCAACAAGGATTTCCCGGTATATTGCTTCCAACATACTAGTAAATGGTTACAACATGAAATAATATCATCTAATAGAGAAATACTTGATTAAATAACTAATATAGTAATTGAAATAGTAATTCATAGTCATACCAAAGGATACCGAAATATTAAGTTAACTAACGAGAAAATATTGGGATGTATTTATAGGATTTAACTAAGTTATTTTGTACCTTGATAAGGTTTTCCATCTATAATTATATTAGATTACTATCGTTTACCCAAAGTCCAATGTCAGTTCTGGCTCCTTTTCATAGCATTCTTCCGTATAAGAACTAATTTATTTTGTTGAATCCACTAGCACATGCTCCAGAATCCTCAACATTAGTGCCCTATCATTTTTATGCCTATTGTGCTCAAATAATATTTTCCTCTTAATTTGGTCATTTTTTCCAAAATTAATACTATCATTATGGTGTGAATTTATTAGTTATCAAATTTTTCAAACATAACTCCCATAACACTCCAGAAGAAATTAAAATTGGCAACGGAAAAAGTTTTTTCACACCCTCATAATCTAAAAAACTCAATAATTTTTCACACATGTATTTTTTAAATTTTTAAATCCATACATGACCACATGAATTCCCAAATATTCACATAATTACACATAGTTTTTATGATATTTTTTTTAAATCTGATGGTTTTGGCCTCACCTCCCTATAAAAAAGTTCATCAATCTATAATTTTTAGAACCGGGATCCACCAAGTCGCAAAATACAAGATTTTGATAAACATATGTGCATAACCAACAACACTGAGTATTTTATAGCAATATTTAATTTCAATTCAACACTAGAATAAGAAATGGAATATGGGGGTATTTGGTTCATCTGGAGGTTTTGAAACCCAAAGACTCTATACAAGACCACTTCACCCATCAATGCACATATGTTTGGAAAAAAGACTCCTTTCATGGAGATATACTATTAAATAGTAGATAAAATATGTAGTAACTTGTCTTTTAAAATATGAAATCACTCCTACCTCGAAAAGGCCTCAACAATGTTCCTATTCCTTTAGGCCTCCATTTTGATAATAGACCTTGTCTTAAATGGTGACCAATATTAAGCCCAACCAAATTTATTAAAATGATTATTGTTTATTCTATAAATGGAACACTTAGGTACCTATGTCACCAATTAATCTCCTAGTCTTGTTTTCATCCCTAACACTATGGGGTTTTAAGTACTCATTGAGACCCTTCCTCATTGTTCTACCTTCCAAATAGACTGATTTATCCATGATTATACCTTTCCCTCCTAATATAAATGAATGGTTAATTTATATATTTTGTATCCCTTATGATCATTTATAATCAATTATAATAGTTAAATAATAATTTTTTGTTATGCCCACAGATCTCTATCTTGGAACATATAATACTTTTGTAAGTAAAAGAATCATGTATTAAACATCTATTATTAAGAAAATACAATTTTTCAATATAGAAACTTGAGTAAGACCTTGAAGTGATTTAGAAGGATTGGGATTAAATTTCATCTTATAAAAATGTGGAAAATCAATTTTACTATCGTATATATGGTGGAGATTTTAGATAGGTAGACTAGTGATTATGTATTTTTATCATGGATATAATCTACCATATAAAATTCGACAACGTTTTTAAGGGTAATTTATAAAACAAGAATAGATATTTAGAAAAATACAATAAAAATTAGTCTTTCACACCTTTAATAATAAAAAACTACTTTGATACCTGTACTTTTACATTTTTAAAAAATAAAATCTAATATAGATTTATAAAAGGTTTCCCAAATAGGTGATTATAATAAGATATTGGATAATAAGAATCTTTCTACTACCTATTTATTTTTCCTTTCCTTGCAAGAGATAGGTAAAATTGTGGGAATATTACAATTCACATAAGAAAACTGAGAGGATGAGAGGTCTTCCCATCTAACAAAAAGGGTTATTATATTGTCTAGGTTACTATTATTGATTTAAAGCATGTTTTTAAAATCCTTCTTGGTAATAATGAAATTATATTTTTCCAAATTTCCCCCATTATTGAGGTGAAAACCTACTAAAAATGATTGGAATATTTTTTATGTGAATGAACATTCTAGGAAACTACATCGTATAATATTTAGGATTTAATGATTCTCATTATCATCATATAATGATGTCAATGTGTATATCTTTGTGTGGTTTCTCTATAGCTTATATCCATATGAGAATGAACTGCATAATTTACCATCATCATCGAAGGAATTAAAAATAATTCCACCATTTAATTTTTAATGGAATGGTATAAAACATCTCATGTGTATACACATCACACATATCAATTTTTTAATTCTATGGATCTGAATTGAATATTTGGTTCTAGACTCATCACCAATGAATTTTTTGGAACTTTTGATTATATCTAATTTATTTTTGTATTATTTGGGTCATATTATATGTATTGGTTCATATCCCCACCATAAAAGATATTTTAAAGGAAGTGGAGATATATATTTTAAAGGATCCTAATTAGTAAATATTTTTATGGAGTTGTTTACCATAAAGGTAAGATGAAATTTTATGCAAGTGTTTTTGGTCACCTAGGATGAAATAATATTATGTTGGGGTGTGGTGTTTCCATGAAATATTATGTTCTTATGATCTCTATAGAATATATAATATTATTGAATAGATTCATGTAATTTAGGAAACTGTAATGTTTAATATTGTAGGTTAATGAAATCTAGAATGTCTTACAGTTTATATTTTTTATTCATTCCATCTATAACACTTAAGCCATATAGTCGAGTTGTGTTCTATCTGAGATTCCTTAAGGATTACACTTTAGTTTCATGTCATTTTTAAAATCTTATGGTTTGTTAGAGGTCAAAATTTTAGTTGATATTGGGATTAGACCCATGAAATGGTATTTTCTAATATCTTTATTAGGGGAAGAAAAATCTATTTATTTGTAGATTAAAATATAAATTAATATAATTTTTATTGGGGATAATTTTAATGAAATGTGATAAAGAAAAATGGTGTACCAGTTATGTTTTTAGTGAATAGTACTTTGAGTCATGTAGTTTAAGAATGTACAAATTTGACCAATATAAAAAATATATCTAGTAAATTATTGATTTTAGAACTTAAAATGGGAAAGCTTTTTTATTTTATACCAATATATGTTCCAGGTAAAGATTTAGGGTCTCAAAAATTATTAAGGAATCTAAAAACATGATTTTTAGATATACTAAAAGAATGTATAGAGTTATTTCCCAATAATGGTAGAATAAAAATAATCACCATCTTTCCGTCAGTGAAAATACAAGGGAAGAATGATTGAACCCATGGGGGTGTAGAGATATTAGAGAAAATTTGGTTTCATTATCGAATTGGAAACTACACTAAGGATATAAACAAGGATACTGGGTTGATAGTACTCTAAGATCTACCATGAATGATACTAAAACCCACTAAGAATTAAAATAATAACTTTTAATAATATAATATTGGATTGGTTTTTACAAAATATCGACATCCCTAAAAATAAAATGGTTTCATCAAAATTTATTCTAGAATGTATAATGATGAGGTATTCCATTAATCATCAAAAGTAATAATCTTTATAATCAATGGGAAATATAATTAGAGTCATCCAAACATCCATTTAAATAAAGATGAGGGTCATAGGGGTAACCTTTTTTAAAATTTAGTATATCTTTTTCCAAGGGAGTATGAAATCACATTTTTAGATCGTATGTTTTAAGTATAAATCATGTTGAAATTCATTATAATGATAATAAATGTGTTCAAAAAGGCTTTATATTAGTAGTAAGTTATCATTAGTGGTTTAAATCCACTTTATTTTATTAAATGGGGGTGTCACCTTGGTGTTTCCTAGTGTAGTGTGCATTCTCCTAAATATCCCAACTATCGGATTCACAATTTTTAATAAACTCATTATTCATTACATAATCATGAATATATTTTATTTAGTATATGTGATCACATTAACCTTTTCCCTAAAATTAATTCTTTAGGTAAAAAATTACATCCTCTATCATAAGGTGGTTACTCAGTTCTTATACTTCCAAAAATGGACATCATTTTAATGTTATTATGTTTCCTAAATATAAGGGTCAATCAAGGTCCTATACATCGTGAATTTCAAAATGATGATGGATTCATAAAAAAATGTGTCATGCCTTATTCCTAGTTATCTCACTTGTTTACTAATTTTGGGTTAGGAAAGGTATAAGGGATTTACACAATTCACATTGGATATGTGTTTCTTAGACTTCCTTTCTCAATTTTTTGATCCTTGAAATGAGGTATAACATTAAATATATATAGAAAAATGGTTCATGGATTTCTCTATAGTCTGGTTCAAAAATTCAAAAACTATTTAATGGGATTCCCTAGTCATGAAAACCGATAAAGAGAGATCCATGGTTGAATGTGTTAGAATTTCCCATAATTTACCCCATTTTTTAACTTCTTTAAAATAATCCTTGTATTACTTGATGTGGGATTAATCGATTTTTGGGTGTTTATTATTTTCATCTTCAAAAAATGTTATGTTTTTAATGAATATAATTGATTTTGTATAAAAATATAAGCAATTAAAGGATATTTCTCATGTTTTCACAATGTCTATGTGATGAATGAATTTTTCACAACAATATATAGTATGTTCAAACACCTTTAAATGTTTTTTAGTATTTTCATGTTGAATAGATAAATTATCTCTCATTCACATAACTTAGGACTTACATGATCCTTATACCCTCAAAAGTTGGGTGAATTATTAATATTTTGTATAAAATATTTGTTCTGAGTCCACCATTATTGAATTAAGTGAATCAGATACCTCATAGGGATTCTATATTTTCCATTCCATTATCATATTTTTTTAATTTTGAATTTATTTCCATTTATCTATTTTTAATAGAAATTGGATACTAGTTTAACTAAAACATATGGTTTCAATGGTTGAAATAGATAAAAGTTCTTATGCTACTACTAATACTAAACGTGTACCATTATACACTATTTCAACATGGTAAAAAACTCTAATAGGCCATACTGTACAAAATTTATAGTGAAGTATATTTTTTAAAGGTTGTTGTTATATGGAATTTTTCTACAGTATAATGATTTAATTATAACTTTATAAAAGAACCTACCACCATCATTGATCGTAAATTCACTGGTATATACTAAAGAAAATATTTATCATGATAGATGAATCATTTGTGAGAAAAACAATGATAATGTAAATATCTATAATGTTTCATTATTGATCATATATGATCAAACCCGTGAGGACTCAACATTATTTTCTCATCACTAAATAACCTAGAATGTGTATTTATCCTCTAGTAGGATATTTTAATTGGGGAGATTTATATAATGTGTTAATGGACTATTTATAGTTTCATCACATCAGTGAATAATTTTTGATTCATCTATACAAAATATATCTTTTTGTGAATAATGGGTTTCATAGTCTATTGTTTATTAGTAGACTATACTCTTTAGAATTATTTATAGTCCATAATATATTTAGGAAAAACATTTCACATACTACCTGGGGATATAGGGATAAATATTTGGGACATATACCAAATCATTGGTGTCTTCTTCCTTGAATATATGTAAGAAAAATGTATCTTGGAGTCAAACATATTGGATTATTATATGATTACTTTTTATTTATTAAAAAGACCTTATTTTTGGAATCCAAGAGTAAGTCCAGTAATTAAGTATAAACTTGTTAAATCATCTCATCCAGGAAATGTTTTGATGTATATTTTCAGTAAAATGAACAAAATATAATGGATAAACACTAAAAAGGATATCCCTATCAATGAAACCCAGAAATCAAGGGATCATATTGGTCTATTTCTGAAGAGGAAAATAAAAAAAATTGGCCATCAAAACTATAAATGAGGTATCCTTTTATTTCTAAATAATAAAACATATAGAAATTTTTCTTAATTTTTGGATTTTCACTATAATATATTCATATCAGGAATAAAATTATATACCATCATGATAACCACACTGTTTGAATAAGGATGGATGATCAGCCTTATAATTCCATTCTAATATCATATTTACAGTACATTGTGTTATTTTCAATGGGGAAATACAACATACAATACATTTGGTGCAATACAGTTTTTATAAGGTTTTATACTAGATCACTATGGTGGATATGATTTTTAGAACACAATGTTGTTTTTTTATTCGTATTCAGTCTAGATTTATAAATATTTCTTTTTTATAAATAGATTCCCTATATGATAGTGAGATTACTAAATAATTCATATATTTCCCACACATTAATTTTTTTTCATTAAAAAGAACACATTAGATATATTTTTCTAATGTTATCATCTGCTAGAAGGAGTTATCTAAAAAAATCTCTTTCTGATCGATTTTGATAAAATTAAATATATAATTAAATCAATTCAAATTTATTTATTTTTTATAAGTAAATTTGGTTTATTTCATGTATTTTCCTCTCTTATTTTTCAAGGTTATTTTGAAAATTAATATCCCAATATATTACTCATCACTTATATGATACTAGCATGTGTAGACAACAATTCAAAAAAAAAATTCTATCCAAAAAAACCCCACCAAATATTTATGGAATTATACTATGGTTTAGAAAGACATATATTCTAAATAAAATAATGGGGAAAAATTATGGTGAGTGCATAGACTAACATTCATGTAGAGTTCATGGTCTGAAATTCATTTGGATTTATGTTTTCAAAAAGAGAATTGTTATACATGGTTCTCAAAGGAAAAAATGGTGATTCCCATTAATTGTTAGGATCATTTGAAGTATTATAAAATACAATAAGGGGGTAATCAAGGTAATTTTAACTCTATTAGTGTTAGTAGTAATTAATTTTAATATGTTGGCCCATCATGGATAACTCCTCCAACTGACCCATTCCCTAATGTTTTCTCAGTGACAAATACTAATGATTTATTTCTATGTACATTGGTAAGAGATATGGTTCAAAATATATTTTACCTTATTTGTGAATAAATTCCCATGACGTTTAATGTATAAATTTTAATTTATTTAAAACACTACTAAGAGTCACATTGTGATAAACTAGGCTAAGTGTGGTGTTTATGTTTGGGTAATTGAAATCCTGTTATAGAGAATTATTAGAAACTAAGACATCATATTACATCTTTTATAGGGTTTCGTAAATAGTGGGATAGACTATATACCACTCTATAACATCTTTTATGAAATTTATGAACTTATGTATCCCCTCGTGGTTCATTTAGCTAAACATCTCAGGTCTAGAGAAAGGCGTGGATATACTATAATCTTGACCTAGGTGGAGTAATTTTTGGTTTATTAAGAGTATAATGAAACTATAATCCATTCTTGTGATAATGAAAACAATACTATAGTGGTATAGGTAAAATTTCAACTAGAATACCTCAAGGTAGAGTTTTTATAAGCGATGGATGGCATTGAATCTGTTTGGAAGGGCAAAAAAATAGTGATGTTAATGATCCCATGACTATTAGAGTAACAGGTCTAAAGAATGTTGAAAATATAAATCATCAATAAATAATAATGTAATATTATATGTTTCATTAAATTAATTAAATTATATAATTTATAAAATAATATTCCCTTTAAACCCAAAAAAACACTTCTTTATTTATCAATCATGTAGTGTCATGAGAGATTATTTAGTTTCATCAGGATCAAAACATCAATCCTTTGGATTTTATTGTGAAGTAAGGATTTTTGTTTCAATACACTATTCATAAGGGTGGTTCACATGTTATGTTTAGGTATATTCCCTCAATGAATCTGAAACCAACATAATATAAGGATATAAGGGGATTTTAAATCATAATTTATCACCATTTAGTAAATAATAGGGTTAATATGGGTCTCTTATTATATTTTATAGAAGTTCATATTCTGATAGATATAGGTAGGCTATGTATGTGACAGATACACCATTACTGTAATCCATCTTTGTTCAATAAAATAATTCTTAGATGCTTTATTTCCTCCCAAATGATTATACTTGTGCAGGTATATGTATGTTGTGTATGTGGTAAATATTTTATCATTATAAACCAATTTTGTTCTATTTTCAAATGTGACATGTTTATTTCCTCTAGAACATATGAAAATGGATTAAGATGTTTGGGATGTATATGGGGTTTATGTACCATCATCATATTTCATAATTTACCCTCTTGATAGAATAATATTTAAACACTAATGGTAATTTAAATTACAAAATGTTCTTCATGTAAATAAAGGTTTATTAATCAAGTGTTGGTCACCCCAGGATAGTATCAATATTTTTTCATCTTTTCATAGGGATAAATATTTTTAATTAATGATGGGATGATAACAATTTTTTCTATGGTTTACAAAAACAGATGATATATATCAAATCTTGTTGGAGTTGGATTCTAAAAATATGATCTTTGTGCATCATTATACTCTATTACAAGAATTAAAATTTTTCTAAATACATTTTCAATTTGTATTAGTAGGGGAGGGAATAGAATTTTATTTTTCCTCCCATTATATTTTTCAACCCAAACAGTTCTACATCTATTCATTTAAAATTTTATATAATTTAATCAAATTTGTTCAAAGATTTTGGGTTCACATAACATTAATAATATAGATTATATTAGTTTATGGATGTTCAAATTTGTATTAAAAGAATATAGAGGGTGGTTAAGAGCATGAAATATTCAATAAGAGTGTGTCTCTAAATTTAAGGTATTGAAGCTTTGGACTGAAGCGTAACTAGTTTTTTAGATCATTTTCCATTCATTGAAAATATGGTTTCAAGTTAATATATTGGATCTTATACCATAATGTGGTTAGTTTTTAAGATCATAAAATATTTATAGAATTGGTTTCTTATAGTTTAAGGTCTTAGCCAAACAAATTTTTTTATTTTATTAATAACGAGGGTCAAGAAAGACAAGCCAAAAAAGTAACAAAAATTGTGCAGAGAAATAGAAAAAATTGCATAGGAGAAAAAGGGGGACTAAGGGGGGCGAAAATAGTGCAGTCCAAGGGCGTCAGCCTGCAAAAAAATAGATCCATCCCCTGGAAATGACCCGAGACCTGAAAAATCTAGCAAGTTATCATTCGCCGTAGCTTTAGTGGCCAGAAAATCAGCCACCATATTCCCATCCCTCCATGTGTGGATGATGGATGTGTGACTATCCAGAATCAGCTTTCATCTTCTAATCGAGTACTCAATGCTCCAAGGGATTGAGCCTTTGCCGGACAAGGCCTTGATGATGATAAGCGAGTCGACCTCCACCTCTTGGATTGGAATTTCCCTCTGTTTACAAAGGATAAAACCAGTGAGTAAGGCTTGAGACTCCTCTTGAAGAGAATCTCCATTTCCAAAAAAAAGCCGAGAAAGCCACCACCACAGATCCAAGAGAATCACAAACAACTCCGCCTCTACGCATCAAGCCCGAGCGGCACGATCCATCAATGTTGAGTTTGAATCCTCTACTAGGTGGCTGCCATTTGACCCACATCCCTTGAAGGGACCTGCTAGTGGTAGGAGAGGAAACCAAAAAAGAAGAGCCCCTGACCACATCTTTACATAGATTACCCAAATCCAGAAGGAGCAATCTAGCTCTAAAAAAAATTCTATTTGTCGGCACAGGTGTGGATTGATGTAGCGCTCTATTCTTGGACATCCACAGAACCCAGCACCCTGCAATAAAACATAGAGCTATAACATTTTGTTCAGGTCCAGGCCTAATCACTCCCTGGAACCAGCTTTTGTGAAAGTCTGAAACTGTTGTTATATCTATATGAACATTGTAATGAATCTAGAAACAATGTGACAATTGAAAAATGAAGAACGACTATTTCAAATAAGATCTAATTTTTTTCTTAGACCCTAAAGACCATAGATTTAATATTACTTGATCTAAGTATCAATAACAATATCATTTTGTTAGTTCATTTTGTGCTCTAATGTTTTCCTAAAATCCATTTAAGTCATTATAATTAGAAAAGAGTTACTTGTATTAGGATTAATATACCCATTAAAATTTTTTATATTGAAAATGATTGTGTATTTTATGGTTTTATATCTAGTATTTTTTGGGCTAAATCATATTTCTTGAAGTTTTAATTTATACACATTTAACTAAATGTGACTGAAGATTAAATTCTTACATGTTTGACCAGGTGTGGTTGAATTTTAATCTCATGCAATATTAACAAAAAATATGGCCACATTTCCATCCAAAGGTTTATAATTAACCCCATATAAATGTTGTACCTAATGTTATTACTAAAGAAGTAATGGGGAAAATGTGCTTCTGGTTTAGGTTAATAGTACATATAAAACTTCTAATTTTATGTTCTAAATAATGTTCAAGAGAGTGGGTCTCTTATCTATCAAAATGGATGATATGACCTAACAAGAATAATAATTATAATGATGATATAGGATACATAAAATATATTTTACCATATGTGGTGTCAGGAGTTTAAGGTCATATTAATTTTCCAATAAAAAATTCATACATATTGGCATATATTTAAATAGTTTATACTCATACAATATAGAGTAAAAAAGAAAATTCAGCATTATAAGTGACATTAGACACAACTAGAATTACTGAGGACCCAAGCATTATAGTATGATATTTAATTAGAGAAAAAAATAAAGATTGTAGGTAGGCCCAAGAATGAATATCCATGAATTACTACATATCCCATGATATTTAGAATCAATCCACACATAGTTATATAAAAGGATGATGTTTATCCCGATATAAGTTCCATATGAAAAATATCATGGTGTGTAATATATATTGAACTTACTGTGAATGATGGGATCACACAAAAATCAAGATTTATTGATGAGAAACATTAATGTATAATTTCACCTTGTGCTGAGATAAGTTATCCATGAATCACTATGTATAATTTGGTAAATGTAATCAAGATAAACTTTGATATAGGAAATGTTATTTGATATTAGATGTTCTACATGAATGGGTAAGAATTTAAAATATTAGAGTGTGAAGTCGAAGAATTTTATAAACCACTGTAATAAAATTTTAAAGGAAATAATCAAAACCTTACATGAATTAGTAGGGACCCAAACACTAGGGTGTAATGTGGAGATAAATGGGAGAGAGACTAATGGATAAACCTAGGATTTGAGATCCAGGCAGCACTACATATATTGAAGGAACTAGAATCTACAAACGTATAGTTATATAATGGGGAATTGTTTCATAGGTTAGGCAATCCTGAATAATGTAGCTAGAAAATATCTTTATTTTCTTTTATACTCATAATAATTAGGGTTATAACTTATATTTAGAACTTTAATAACTAGTATTTCACCTTTATAAATTTGTGTAGGCTACACCAGGAATCATGCGACAAGGAACAAACACTATATAGTAAATGGAATATAATTGGAAAGTAAGCTTTCTAAATTTATTGGTAATGAGATAAGGAATTTTTAATCCTCTATGAGTTCATTATATTATACTCATAGTTAAAATTAGATAGTTCATCTATATAAATCGAGCATATTTGAGTGAATAATAGGCATTTGTAATTTTTGAGATGAGGGAAATAAGTCATGTAGTTTATGATTCTGAGACAAATAATAATCAATATAGTTTAACATAATTTAGGGAACATGGTATACTATAAAATTTATGGTTATATGGTAATGATATTTTAAATTATGTTTTGGTTTTTATGATATGGGCATGTAATGATATTGTTTAAGGTCATATGATAATGAAAAGGGTGATCTCAATAACAAATCATTTGATTTACTTGTTAAGGAACCTAATATTGGTACATGTATTGATATAATATTTATATGGTGGGACAAGGGAATATTCCCCATTTGATTAGACCTTATATAAAATGTAAGACCCATCCAATTTTTTTTCTACTTTTTAAGGAATATAATCTCATATCATTTGGGATTTTAGGGATAATAATATATTTCCATAAATAAATAAATATATATATGATCATAATATTATTGAATGATCTATACAACCTAGTTTTGTACGACCTCCAAGTTGTGTAATTCTTATAATATTTTTTCATTAATAAATTCAATCTTTTCTATACCAACCATTGACTATTCTTAATCAGTTAAATTATTATAAACGGTCATTCTAGGTGAAAAGAGTTGTAAATCAATAAGAAATGTTTCTTCAGTTACATACACACATAATTATGTTGTTTCTAATATAGAGGTTTGTATAGTGGTATGAAAAAATCACTATGAATTCTGGTGTTTTTTAAGATGTTTCTTTTTTTCCTTACCCACTATCTTTTTTTTGATTATGGAAAATGACTTCTTAATGGAATCTAATTAAGCATTACAAGATATGTTATAATGAGAAAAACGATTAGATTGAATCCCATCATTTGGAAATATATTTATCATATCATATATAATGTAATTTGAACTATTATTCATTGGGATAGAATGTGGTAATCTGAATCTACTAATGCTGTTGGATTTTAGATAATCAATAGTGGATTATCTCCAAAATTATTTTAAGGAAAATACATCGACCAATTTTGAGAAGCAATTGGTGGATGTAAGGGTAATCTTAATCTATTTAGTTTTTTCCAATGGGTATATATAACTGATATCAATCCCCAAAATGTAAAATATATGACATTTCAATTATGTTTGAAGTAACTTTGGGTGATGGTGAATGAAATTATATTTGACATGATTCATATGATATGTTATTGTAAAATCTACATAATCATGGATCATTGATGGACACAAGTATCCATTATTTTTTATTTGATTAATGATCAAGGATTATATATAATTTTTTTCACAAGTATCTACAAGAAACTCTTTAATAACTTTGATAATCACTCCTCCTTCAATGAATCATAATAAAACCCCATAAATACAATATTTTAGGTAATTTTTATACATTTATATTATTTTAGAGAATATAGTTCAAAAATCACTTAAAAAATAAATTTCAAATCATTCATGTATTGAATTTATATGTTTGTGTTATTATATAATTGGGTATATCCAATTGACCAATGGATAAATTTTTGGGGATCAGAATTTACTCTATGGTAGGGTGGGGGAAATATCAGCTACTTTTTTTTAGGAGTGGAAAATAGTACAAGTAATCTCAGATCTATAACCCATATAAAAATTACATAGTCATGGAGATAGTAATGGAAATTTCTAAATTAGAATATAAATTCACATGGATATAATTTGATAAAAATACCTGAGAGATGAGCGGTTTATTATAAAACTATTTCACTAATTAATAAGTATAATTATATACAGTAAATAGATCCACTTTTTTTATAGTGTATTCTACAAATAATTTTCTATTAACCAAATCAAAGTAACATTTGAAATTGATCTTTGAGATCAAAATTTACTTGGATAATTCAATACATGTGATCAAGGCCTTCTATTATGCATCATTATTAATGTAACCCTTCAAGAGAAGGAGTAATTATGTTATAATTTTTTTCTAGGGGAAATGAAAATTAATCCCAATCTTACACTACTATAGTCAAGTTACTTGATAATTTTAGTAGTTATACACTAAGAATCCCAATTAAAATTCATTTCTTTTTATTTTGAGGCATGATTTGTGGAGAAAACTTTCTCATTAAAGATATCCATATGTCATGTAAATTCATTAAGATATGTATTTTCTTCTAGAAAATCATTATATTCTTTTCCCTTCTTTAAAATTTGAGAGACGAACCATATAAAAAATTAATGAATAATGACATACCATATAATGGAAAATCTAATCAATATGGGTCAGTAAATAAAAAATTTGAATAAATTGATATCATTGACCTAGTAGACTATATGTTGATATAGAAAATTTCATGTCTTCTATACCATAAAAACCAATTAGATAAAAGTTATTATTAATCACTTTGTATCAACTCTCATCCCAAAACATTGTTTTAATCCTATAGTACAATTTATTTATTTTTCATCAACATTTTTCTTGTTATAAGGAAAAAAAATTCCCTTCAAGATCTGCCACATAAATGATAATAGCCTTCCCTTCCATGGGTGATATCAATATAGGTTGATGTAAGAGATATTAATTCAACCTATAAAATTAGTTTTATACACCTTATCCTGATGGTATTCTATAACTTTTTTCATCATATTTTTTATGGGTGGAATGTTTCAACAATGTTTCATAATAAATCATATAATGAAGACTATGAACACTTAAATAAATCTCTACTTATAATAATTACAAGGATGTGAATGAAAAATGTTTCATTATCCATTTAATGGTTTTCCTCTATTCCTTGATAGTATACCCAATATTAATTGATTTTTTTAAAAGTGACTCTAAATTTGTACTATAGTGTGTCAAAAATTAGGATATTTTTTCATAGTATATGACCACAAACTCAATGATAAAAAATAGGTCACAACACTAGATTGATATGAGAATTAATTATTCCACATAGAATCCCAATTTTTTAACCTAAGTCTCTTAAAAAGTGGTGTATACCCAATTGTTAGGTGGAGTTATAAATATTTAAACTGAATGAAATAACAAGATAGAAATACTTTCCTTGGGGTCCCCTGTAGTTGGTTGCTTCATCATATTCATGGTCAATATAATTTGATTATATCAAGTTTAAAAATCCATAAATGTGAGGTATCTAAATATAACTATCACATATATAAATAATTCCATGATCATGAATAGAAATTCCTTATTTCGATAGTGGTAGTGGATACTTTTTTTACATTCTATAGACTCTAATTTTTTTATTATTTTTCCTGAAAAGGAATATATTGGAGTGAAATTTATGATATTATACCTCCAAAATGAATTATTATGTAACCAATTAATCACCCTAAGCCCCATATATAGAATTATTGTATTGGTACATCCTCCTTATAGATTTTTTATAACTATGATTATTTTATATAATATTAATATGGTGAACATAAACCAGGAATTTTTCACCAAGAATATCTATACAGTAAAAAGTGAACACTTCCAAATGTTTGTTAATTAATTGGATATTTTTTTATTTATCAGTATACATAACTATATTGATATGTATAATATATTTATCTTCATAATCTCCAAGGTTAATATGACTAGGCTCATAAAACGTTACTGAAATTATTTATTTAAAGGAATGTATAATATATCAAATATCATCATCATTGAGAGTAGGGGTGGGGTAGGATCGATATTATTTATAAATTTTTAGTATTATTTTTCAATGTATACCTCATTATTATGAATACGACCATTATGGGATTATAGGGGATTTTAGTTTTGGTGTATATTAAAATAATTCTAAAGGAATATCCCAAGAACTATTTCTTTTATTTATAATTTTGTTCTTCAATATTGATATTTTTTTCTATGTGGAATGTGTTTGAGTCAACCTGATATTCTATTAGATTAATTCCTTATGGGATTTAATCACATGAGTTATATGGTATGAACCTTAGTCCATTTCATGCTGAAAGTTAGTTAAATTACTACACAATTTTATCCTTAATAATATAATATATTATTAAAATGTTTTTTCCCTTATCTAAGAGATTAATATATATCCCCATATTTTTATTTTTTATCTAATTAATAGATATGAAAATTAAAATTTTCTTTATTTCATCCCATGAACTATCTAGCATACAATCCAACCCATTAAGGGTATCCACTTATGGAGATTCATATTTTGGTTCCATTTTCCCACACTTTTATATAATTTGACATTGATGTACCATTTTTAAAAAGTGAAAAATGTTGAATGATCTATATGAATGACTACCAATTGTCTATCGATAAAATAATTCAATGACTATTAGTATGAAATTGGTATTATAATATGAGAATAATTCCATTGTATTCCCTAAAATATATTAAATATAATATCATGGATAACAACTGTAAACATATTTTGTTATATAAGTCCTGTAAATTATGTTTTTACCTTCACCTTTTACAAGGAATAATGCTCGATTTTATCATAACCAAGTATTTTTTATGTTTTATGGGGATAAATTAACCTCCTATAATCTAAGCCAGTACATTCTCTTAAAATGAATTTGGTTCACCTAGGAACAATTTTATACCAATACGAAATGGATACACTCATAATATATATTAGGACACATTTATAGTCCAAATATATCCTTAAAAAAATTTCCCTTATATCACACTATAAATTAGATAATATCATGATATTAAGTAACCTTGTGATCATCATGTAATGTTTCAAAAATATCCACATCATTTGAGAACACATATGGGTTCATTAGAGCCTCTATGAGTGATCCTTTTTTTATTTTACATGTGAATAGAAGCAAGGGTAAAAAATCCCTTAGGAATGAATAATAAATGAATAAACATGTTATAATTTTGATCAAATTGTTGGTAATTCTACAATGGTCCGATCTTAGAACGTAAGGTACTTCATATCTAGAATATTAAAATGAACACTACCCTAGAGTTTGGGGAGGTGGTTCCTTTGTATCCTAGGGGCTTAAGATCTAGGTATCATAGGGATCCGAGAGTGAAAATGTGATGTCGATCCATCCAGATGGTCTACCAATAAAATTAGAGTTGTGAGTATTCTATAGGGACTTGAAACATGACATTTTATCTTTCAATATTTCAATAAATTAACTTTTTTAGTCTCTATAGCATGAGTGTTGGGATATCCAATGACTCTCAGTCTTCAGAGTGCACTTTATGTGTTTCTTCTCCTACACTAATAATTTCATCCATGAATATTATAGGAGAAATATTTTTTATTGAAATACCTTCCCCCACATATTGTCTATTAGTTATATAATATTCACAAAAGTGAATATTGATCCTCTATTATAAGAGGGTTTGATTTGGAGAGTTGGTTTATAAACTCATTATACCAAGGGAATTATTTATATGATATTCTATACTAGTTTGATGATCTGTGAGACTTATTAAACTTACACCATCATTAAAAAATGTTGGATACATCATCTCCTGGAATAAATTGATTTTTAATGTTTCTCCACAAGGTTATTAAGAGGAATTATGGTTGAAATTGGATTATTCAACTAAACCATGATAATATCATGCACATGAGTAATTTCTTTTAGTAAATCCAATCACCGAGGTTATATGGGTTCTTTAAGACTTTGTATTGCTCTCTTTCTTCATTAATAAAGTCTGTATCCATGTGGGCCATATATTTCCTTGAATTTTCAAATGAAACTTGTCTCTAATCAACCATTTTCTGGAGTTGATCAATGAAGGAAAATTAATCATGGACAATGTACTCTAATATATGAAGATAAATATAGAAGTTAGGATGGTAATAAATACTTTATTCATTATAATTTATAATATTTCATTGATAAATAATTTTTATATGGAAGATAATAAGTACCCATGATCCTACTCGGTTTTAAAGGGATAGAATTTGTTTTTTAAGGAATTGAAATCACGGTACCATTGGTCCCCCAAATATATTTTTGGTCTTGGGATTACACATGTGTGTTATTATTTTTTTAGAGTTATGACAGTTGTTGGTGTCAGAAACCATATTTTTCTAGGATCCATGATAGGTTTTGAAGCTAGATGGAATGTGGAAGTTGTAGTTTGAGTGTGATAGTGTTCATTCTATCTTTCCTAAGATAATTATTATTAGTTGATGGTGATATTAAAACCTTGTATTGGTCCAGTGAAGAGTAAATTAAATGAATTTTTTCAATTTTTGTGGATAAATACAATCCATTAAGATAATGTTATAGGATTATCATTGATGCTAACACATCCATTATGTTTTTTCGCACATATTTTTAAATGCTTTTATGAGATAATTTTCTATTTCGTGGACTATGTTAAACCCTTATACCTGTAAATAAAATCAATAAGCTACCCATTCATCCCCAAATTGTAAAAAGAGATGTTAATGATATTTTACTTCCTTAATATAAAACTAAAATAATATAAATAAGTTTTATGTATGTTTTCAAAACATGGGACTAACCAAAAAACCATATGGTTATACCAGATGAATAATTTTTCTTCTAGTTTTAGCCAATGAACCTATGTTTTATTACCACAAGTTATTAATTAGTCAAAATCTTCGGGAAAAACTTATTTGAATTGTAACACACCAGGTAAATAAATAATATCAAATTTTTATATTTATCCCTATTTGTGAATAAAATTTTAATATTAATTTAAAGGGAACTCTATTGTTTATGGCTTCCCCAATACGCAACAATGAGTTCCTTTGAAATCTTACGTTGCACTCTAATAATAAAATATTTTTTATTTTAAATGGTAGTTAACACCTAGACGTTGTAATGAAGGGAATGAACAGAACTAACTACAAAATGATTATATATGTTTGTCAAATATTTTTACTTTTTACAATAAATGTTAGTGGATTCAAAATGTGAACGAATCCAAATTTAAGCCTAAACATTCTAATATTCTTTAAAAGGTCGATTAACCGCCTTTTGATGGAGAAGCTCTTTTAAATCAACTTTTTGACAATTTTATGTGTTATATTTGACAAAATAAAATTCTTCTTTAGAATTAGGACATCAAAATTTACTTTGTGTAAATTTTTGGTATTTTTCCGAAAAAGATCATTTTTTAATGAATAGTTAAAATGTTGTATTTTAATTCAAAACAACTTTTTAATATAATTTATTTATATGATTAGATTATATTTTGAATTGTTTTTAAAGTTAAATTAGAATATATTTTTACCATTTAATCCAATGGTGGTCATTGGAATTAATATCACTTTGAGATTGGACATAAACCACTGTCAATATTTTGATAGATATTGTTTCTTAAAAACACGCTATTTGATTTGACACAGGGATTTAATTATAAAATTAATTTATGCAACTTCTATGTTATGAATTTGGTAAAATAGACATCATTTTTTAATTTGGAATATCAAATATATCTTAGGGTGAATTTTTTGTATTTTTCTGAAAAACCTTAATTTTTGATGAATAGTGAAACCACAAAGTGGTAGTTACAAAAACTGATTTTTTGTTTAAATGGAACTTTACCACTTCTGGGATTTGAATTTCAAAAATCCAATTTAAATGATTTTTATTATTAAGTAAAATTTGGTTCAATGGGATGCAAATAATTTTTGATGAAAGTAACTTTTAAGTTTTATTAATCGCGATTAAGGGTAATTAGTGTGATTTAAGGTGAAAATGATATTATAATAAAATGAAAATATATTGACACTTGTCCTAACCCTATTGGACGAGTCATGTCCGACCAAGACAACACATGGGTCTATCTTTTGGGACCCCATGGAGCCACTTGGGTAAGATAATGACATTTATGCCTTTTATTTAAAGTAAAAGTAAAAATGACACAAACATGTATTGTTTTACTAAAACAATTTTTACATGGGGTTATACAAGTCAGATTTATTACTCTAAATAGTCATTGGAAAGATAAAGAGATTTAATACATCATAGTATTTTCTATACAATTTTTAGACATTAAATAATTTAAATTATTTATTACATCATGATGATGCATCCATTACCTCATTATTTAATGATTTAAATAAAATGAAAATATAATGTAAAATCTAAGACCTACACATGTCAAAAACCTATTGGATGGGTGGATTTTGAACTCTTATCACCATATCCTTGAAATAAATCATTTTGGGACCTTTAAAATCCAAAACTCATTTGAAAATAAAGTAACATTTTATACTTTTCCAAGAGTTCCCCTCCTCTCCTCTTATAAAAGGCCCCCACCTCTACCACCTTACCCACACCTCTCAATCCTTTATCTCGGCCATGCTCTAATCATTTTGTCTCTCCACATCCCTATCCTCATCCTAGAAGCCTTACCGTAGGCATTAAGCTCTTCAATAGACCCTTTTGGTTCAAACCAAAGGTAGTTACCCGATTTTAAGGAGATTAAATAACGATCGAGTCAAGTTGGATACGAGGTAAGGGATCTGACCTCTCTCTTTCTTTTTAA
Source organism: Viscum album (assembly GCA_963277665.1). Taxonomy (NCBI): domain Eukaryota; kingdom Viridiplantae; phylum Streptophyta; class Magnoliopsida; order Santalales; family Viscaceae; genus Viscum; species Viscum album. The sequence goes on along the minus strand of OY728135.1, from coordinate 594,529,986 downwards.
GTACACTATTTTATGTCATTTCTTTTAAGATCATATTTCTTATGTTGGGGGATATTCTTTTATATTCCTCTTGCTGAAAATTTTATATTAATATGATGGGATACTCTATTTGATATCATCAATCCATTTTTGATGTTTTATGTGGCGCCGTTAGGCTGCCGAATTTTCATAAGGGGATTTTCATCTCAATTTTTATTCATGTGGGATTCATGCTACATTGGCCACTATTTACTTTTGTTTGGTATATTTACTACAAATTATTTTACTATTTGTATAATATACTCTCATTTATGGGTAGTTACATCTTCATTGTATGACCCTTCTTCCATGGGGTGTACATTTCTAAAGTTACCCAATTCGGTAAGGGAACCTTTAACCCTCCTCATTTTAAAAGAAATCTTTTTTTGGTCTTTTAATCTTATGATTATGGGATATGTTCTTATATATCCTTACTGCTATAAATGTTATGTCCAAGTGATGAGATACCCCTTTTAATCTCTCATCATCTCATTTTCTGAATTTTGAAGTGACGCTGTTAGGCTGTCAAATTTTTTGCAAGGGAACTTCTTAACCCAATTTTGATTATTTGGGATAAACTTGTACTCCTTAAATATGTAGTTCTGTGAATATATGTGAATAACCTCTTATTGTTTTAAACTTAATATCCACTTATATTTTGTGTATTCGTTTGTCACACATAATTATGTAATTGATTTATCCTTAATCTAAGGATACCGTCTTTGTAAGAGACTTCGTCTCAATCTCCTCTTATTGAGGCATATTTTGTTTTATACACAACTTTCATATATATGGTGTATAAACCCCTTTGAATTTTAATTTTATACAAAAGTAATCTTTTTCTACGAAGCGTTTTACTAAATGACAAAAAGGAATGTTTCTTTTAACGTACACAGTGACAATGACCTTTTCCGCCGCTGCGAGTATTATTTGGTCTTTGGATTCCTCAATAAGCTGTAATGTTTTTAAAATGAAATAAATACCATATAATATTTTATGTATTTTGGTATTGAAAATGGGTTTTATAATGGATTTGTTATGTCAATATATTTAAGTGATATATTGTGATCAAAGGGTGGAAATGTTTTCTTTCCATTATATTTGTTTTAAGTATTACGATTTTATAATGGTACTTGGAAATTTTATGGGTGGTTACGTGATAAACCATATGATGGGTGTTGCCGTGAATACCAGGACGAGTGGTTACATTATAACCTCCAATGCATTGGGTATGGAAGTCAGCCGTATGGCTATTCCATTAAGTATGTGTGGAAGTCGACCATATGGTTATTCCATTTAAGTATGTTTATGTCCCAAGTTACCTTTATATGTTATGTGTTCTTTATATGGGTTTTATGGTAATATTTTGGTTACAAAAGGGTAATTAATGGTCTTTTATTCAGTGAAGAGTTTTTACTACTTCATAAAGGTGAAAATTATTACTTTGGTAAAGTATTCATGGTTTACTTGTTGTTTTAAAAAACAAACCGTTTTCTTTCTTTGTGTATCCTTTACTGAGCTTGTCATGCTCACCCCATGTTTTTTTTGATATTTTTTTCACAGGACTTAATATAGAGTAGGGTCAAGGATGGGATGAAGGGAAAGTTATGCTATATGAAACATGGAACTAGACATGTTTCTTTTTAAGAGTTTTTATTTTATGGAAACTTAGTAGAAGTGTCTACTTTGTAATCTTTTGAGATATAATAGTTATGTTCTAATTCTCTAAAACATTAAAACTGAAAAGATCCTCAATGTGAATTATTCATTTAATTCAATATTAAGTAAGGTTTAAGGCCGGATCCTTGTAGTTGGTATCAGAGGTCGGTTTAGACAACTTTAGGGATTATGAGTTTTTGTTAGACACATGGTTAGTCCCTATATCTATTATTTTAGTTACATCCTTGTTTTATAACTTTTTTCAGGTCAAGTAAATTCTATTACGAATTGAAGGAGGAGGATCTGAAATGACATTCCCATCTCTTCCGGATGACATTCTTTCAATAATTATTGCAAAGTCATGTTCGGATGATTGTGAAACTTTTTCTAGCATACACCGCACTTGCAAGTAGTTGTTTGAGATATCAAACACCTCCACTATACCTCGTTATCATCATGGATCATGGGTTGTATTTAGACAAATACTATTTTCAAAATATTCTTTTATTTTTAAGAAAGGTAAATATTATCAAGGTATTTTCAAATATTTTACCTTATCACAATAATTTGAAGCATATTATGATTTTAAAAATGGTGCTGAGGAAGGAGACCCTTGCGCAACCTATTTATATTTTCTTTTTAAAATATAGTCTCTCAGCACATACTTATGGTATTTTAAAAGGACCAATAATAGAAATTTTCAACTCAAATTTTGTCCCACTATTTTATTGAAGTCATGTTTTATCAGATTTTTTGGAATAATATGTCATACATGATTATTTTCCAAAACTAATTTTCTGTGAACACCCATTTGACACATGTTGTACAAGGTGTATTTGGATGGAGGAAGCAAATGATTTTGAAGGATCTCTAAATCATTGTTGTAATGCATGGGACTTCTAACAACGTGAACAAGATGATGATGAAACCAAGTGGACGCCATGATCAAGGTATGCTGTTATTCATTTTTGGAATAGTTTTATTTTATGGTGGTGAAATAAGACTTCAAGAATTAAGAAGTTGAGATCGTAATAAATTTGGATGAAAATGAGAGGTATAAGGAAACTATTGAGGTTAAAACATGTTAGGGTTATTTTTGGAGTTTTATAAAATGGACAACACGCAGATCGTGTGACAACCCGTCGCGTCGGACAAAGCTGTGGGAGTCGAACCCACAACCAAAGTACGACTCTTATTTATCGCCTACCACTGGACTACGTGAAGCCCCTGATTAGTTTGAATGATTGTTTTTTAGTTAGATGATTTTATTAACTAATATGAATTTGATTTTGGGTTATCTATGGAAATTATTAACCTATCATGGAGGATATGTGATTAGGTTAATTACTTTTAAATATGAGACTTTTAGAGAAACTGATGTTAATTGGAGATAAGTGTTACTTTTTACCTTGGAAGACTATGTGACTAAATCCTTCAAATATTTGGGTTTCGATCTTAGTTTGGTTTACTTTGAATAATTTTATGGACAAATTGTTTATCGAATGGTCCTCGTTGAACTTTGGGTATTGGACAAATTTTAGAGATTAAGAATAGATTTTCTTTTTATAAATGGTTATCCTTTTCTGGATTATCTGATCTTGTACTAACCTTTTTGATTTTGGTTTTGGTTAAAGTCTAAAGACATGGGAAGTATATAGTTCTCTTTTGTGGATTAGTTGATTCTCTAGAAGTTGATTATAGCTCTCTTAATGTAAACAAGACATCCTAAATACACATCTTTTGGAGAAAATATGAGTTCGTGTAAGATATCTAGTAAAAGTTGAAAGTCAACATGACAAGTAAGTATGTTTCCTTATATTTTAGTTAAGCTCAAAAATAAATTCCTCAATGAAAAGTAACTAAAAAAATGTTGTTTTTTAACTTTTTCTACTAGGGAATCCAATACCATTTAACCCATCACAATTTTGAGATTTTCTGGTGATTAAATTTCTCCTAAACATGTTTTCTATCACACTCCCTCAGAACATGACACTTTGTTTTTTTCTTCCACATCCATGTTTTTATACATGGAATCCTAGTATGGGTCAACTCAGGTGACCTTTGTATTTCCCTTTCCTTATTTTAAAGTGATAGTTTAATTTACTCCTTTTCTGATGTGGGGCTTTCAATGAAGTTTACGAGCCAAATTTTAAAATTGCGAGGACGCAATTCCCAAAAGGGGGGAAGGATGTAACACCACAGGTAAATAAAGAATATGAAATTTTTATATTTATCCCTATTTGTGAATAAAATGTTAATATTAATTTAAATGGAATGCTATGCTCGATGGATTACCCAATACGCAACAACGAGTTCCTTTGAAATCTTATGTTGCACTCTAATAATAAAATAATTTTTATTTTAAATGGTAGTTAACACCTAGCCGTTATAATGACGGGAATGAACAGAACTAACTACAAAATGATTATATATGTTTTTCAAATTTTTTTACTTTTTACAATAAATGTTAGAGGATTAAAAATGTTAACGAATCCAATTTTAAGCATAAACATTCTAATATTCTTCCAAAGGTCGATTAACCGCCTTTTGATGGCGAACCTCTTTTAAATACACTTTTTGACAATTTTAAGAGTTATATTTGACATAATAAAATTCTTCTTTAGAATCGGGACATCAAAATTTACTTTGTGTAAACTTTTGGTATTTTTCCGATAAAGTTCATTTTTTTAATGAATAGTAAAAATGTTGTATTTTAATTCAAAACTTCTTTTTAATCTAATTTATTTATATTATTAGATTATATTTTGAATTGGTTTTAAAGTGAAATTAGAAAATATTTTTTCCATTTAATCCAATGGTGGTTATTGAAATTAATATCACTTTGAGATTGGACATAAACGAGTGTCAATCTTTTGATAGATGTTGTTTCTTAAAAACACGCTATTCGATTTGACAGTGGGATTTAATTATAAAATTAATTAATGCCACTTCAATGTTTTGAATTTGGTAAAATAGACATCATTTTTGAATTCGAAATATCAAATATAGCTTAGGGTGAATTTTTGGTATTTTTCTGAAAAACCTTAATTTTTGATGAATAGTGAAACCACAAAGTGGTAGTTACAAAAACTGATTTTTCATTTAAATGGCACTTTACCACTTCTGTGATTTGAATTTAAAAAATCAAATTTAAATGATTTTTATTATTAAGTAAAATGTGGTTCAATGGGATGAACATAATTTTTGATGAAAAGTTAGTTTTAAGTTTTATTAATCGCGATTAAGGGTAATTAGTGTGGTTTAAGGTAAAAATGATATTATAATAAAATTAAAACATCTTGAAACTTGTCCTAAACCTATTGGATGAGTCATGGACGACCAAGACAACCCATGGGTAGATTTTTTGGGACCCCATGGAGCCACTTGGGTAAGATAATGACATTTATGCCTTTTATTTAAAGTAAAAGTAAAAATGACACAAATATGTATTGTTTTACTAAAACAATTTTTACATAGGGTTATACAAGTCATATATTTTACTATAAATAGTCATTGGAAAGATAAAACGATTTAATACATCATAGTATTTTTTTTATAATTTTTAGACATTAAATATATTAAATTATTTATGACATCATGATGATGCAGCAATTACCTCATTATTTAACGATTTAAATAAAATGAAAATATAATGTAAAATATAAGACCTACACATGTCAAAAACCTATTGGATGGGTGGATTTCGAACTCTTATCACCTTATCCTCGAAATAAATCATTGTGGGACCTTTAAAATCTGAAACTCATTTGAAAATAAAGTAACATTTTATACTTTTCCAAGAGTGCCCCTCCTCTCCTCTTATAAAAGGCCCCCACCTCTACCACCTTACCAACACCTCTCAAGCCTTTGGCTCGGCCAAGATCTGATCATTTTGTCTCTCCACATCCCTTACCCATCCTATAATCCTTACCTTAGGTAGTAATCTCTTTAAGAAAACCTTTTGGTTCAAACCAAAGGGATTTACCCGATTTTAAGGAGATTAAAGAATGATCGAGTCAAGCCAGATACGAGGTAAGGGATCCGACCTCTCTCTTTATTTTTAAGTACTCTCTTTTATGTCATTTCTTTTAAGCTCATATTTCTTATGTTGGGATATGTTCTTTTATATTCCTCTTGCTGAAAATTTTATGTTAATATGATGAGATACCCTATTTGATCTCATCAATCCATTTTTGAAGTTTTATGTGGCGTCGTTAGGCTGCCGAATTTTCGTAAGGGGATTTTCATCTCACTTTTTATTCCCATGGGATTCATGCTACATTGGCCACTATTTCCTTTTGTTTGGTATATGTACTTCCCATTATTTTACTATTTGTATAATATAATCTCATTTATTAGTAGTTACATCTTCATTGTATGCCCCTTCTTTCATGGGGTGTACGTTTCGGAAGTTACCCAGTTCAGTAAGGGAACCTTTCACCCTCCTCATTTTAAAAGACATATTTTTTTGGTCTTTTAATCTTATTATGATGGGATATGTTTTTATATATCCTTACTGCTATAAATGTTATGTCCAAGTGATGAGATACCCCTTTTTATCTCCCATCAACTCATTTTTTGAATTTTGATGTGATACCGTTTGGCTATCAAATTTTTGCAAGGGAACTTCTTAACAAAATTTTGATTCTTTGGGATAAACTTGTAATCCTTTAATATGTTGTTCTATGAATATGTGTGAATAACATCTGATTTTTTTACACTTAATATCCACTTATATTTGGTGTATTCGTTTGTCACACATAATTATGTAATTGATTTATCCTTAATCCAAGGATACCATCTTTGTAAGGGACTTCATCTCAATCTCCATTCATTGAGGCATATTTCGTTTTATACACAAATTTATTTTATACGGTGTGTAAACCCCTTTGACTTTTACTTTTATACAAAATAAATATTTTTCTACGAAGCGTTTTACTAAACAACAAAAAGGAATGTTTCATTTAACGTACGTGGTGACAATGAACTTTTCCGCCACCGTGAGTATTATTTGGTCTTTTTCTTCCTCAATAATCCGTAATGTTTTTAAAATGAAATAAATACCATATACTATTTTATGTATTTTGGTATTTAAAATGGTTTTTATAATGTATTTGTTATGTCAATATATTTAAGTGATATATTGTGATCAAAGGGTGGAAATGTTTTCTTTCCATTATATTGGTTTTAAGTATTATGATTTTATAATGGTACTTGGACATTTTACAGGTGGTTACGTGATAAACCATATGACAGGTGGTGCCGTGAATACCAGAATGGGTGGTTACGTTATAACCTCCAATGCATTGGGTATGGAAGTCGGCCGTAAGGCTATTCCATTAAGTATGTGTGGAATTCGACCGTATGGTTATTCCATTTAAGTATGTTTATGTCCCAAGTTACCTTTATATGTTATGTGTTCTTTATATGGGTTTTATGGTAATCTTTTTATTACAAAAGGGTAAGTAATGGTCTTTTATTCAGTGAAGAGTTTTTACTACTTCATAAAGGTGAAAAGTATTACTTTGGTAAAGTATTCATGGTTTACCTGTTGTTTTGAAAAACTTACAGTTTTCCTTCTTTGTGTATCCTTTACTAAGCTTGTCATGCTCACCCCAAGTTTTTTTGAAATGTATTTCACAGGACTTAATATAGAGTAGGGTCCAGGATGAGATTAATGGAAAGTCATGCTATATAAAACATGGAACTAGACATGTTTCTTTTTAAGAGTTTTTATTTTATGGGAACTTAGTAGAAGTGTATACTTTGTAATCTTTTGAGATGTAATATTTATGTCCTAATTCTCTAAAACTCCAAACCTGAAAAGATCCTCAATGTAAATTATTCATTTAATTCAATATTAAGTAAGGTTTAAGGTCGGGGCCTTATATGAATGGAAGGAGATTTTATATTACAGGTCTCCAGAGAAATTTAAGGATTAAAATTTAGGATCATTGACACTCAATAATAGGGGAGTTAGATCAGTACCATTTAATTTCCATGTTTTTTTAACCGACTTAGGGAATTTCTTTCCTCCATCACCTCTGTCAAATATAATAGACTTGAAGTATCTTATCCTATGATTTCACTCCCTATATTGTCCCATGTCATAGATTAATTTCCAAAACTACATAAGGACAATAGTTTAGGGGAAAAAGTCAATCTATTTCACCAAAATAAGTGGTTAGTTAAATAGAAAAATTTTGTATCATACACATTTGGATGTTATGTTCTACACTTGTAGATCATGAAAGTTTTTCCTTTTGGGTTTGGTCTTCCCCTATGTTTGGGGAATCAACTTTAACATGATCATCACAAGGTTTACTCTCTCATGAAAACTATGAATTTTATTATTCTAAATTTAATTTTTTTATAAAAAATGAGTCAATATATTTTTGGGGGAGAGGGGTTCAACATCACTAGGAGGTAAGAAAATTGATGAAATAGAAATTCCCTTTACCATTTCTTTTTTATGTCCTATTTAGTTGAATATAATGGTATACTAGGATGATTTCCAATGATCGGTTTACCATATGATATCAGGAACATACACCCTCTTCAAATATTTTAGTTTGAGTGACTCTTTCTATTAGTGCGTTATATCTATCGGTCTTTTTATCTCTCTAATATATTTTGAAATTGTAAATTTTAATTTAAAAAATATGAATTGAATAATATAATATGGGGGTCATATTAACATCAATTTAATTATATTTCATGGATTTATTGGAATCATGTTTCCATTCTAAGAGAGGATCATCATTATCATTAATTTCTAATTTTCTAGATGAATTTTTAGTTTTTTAATACATGTGATATTTTTTCCTTACAATCATATGGTACTCTCTGTGATGAATTTGCGTATTTTATAAGGAATATAATTCTAAGGGAGTATCCTTGGAATTACACTGATCTTGGATGAGGAAGAGATAATTATTCTTTGTCTGGGGATTCCCCCCACCATAATAATACTAAAAAATAGGTTCATAATTCACAAACATTGATTCAACCATTAAATTAGTTAGATAATGGTTGGGAATAAATTTTCCCCTATCACGGTGATATAAGGTAGTTTCTAAAAAGATATTTGAAGTTGATATAACACATTTTTCTTCTTTGTAATGTATTCTAAAATTTACCAAATGAAGAATTTTTTGCGAGGGTAGCATAAATTTGAATTATAATTTATTGGAGTTGATATTGCAGAGGATTTTCAAACCATTGAAAAGCATTCCCTTTTCTAATTTGGTTACACTGTTTATTTTAAGGATATATTCAGGAATGATCTAGAGAATTATTATTATCATTTACAATGCTTACATATGCATTGAAATTGGTAAAATATATCTGGGTAAACTAGTATTTATTATTTAACCTCGGACATGAGTTTTTATAAAATGTAATGAAATTATATGACTACTCTTGTGGGTGTAACATCCCATACATTTCAAACATAAATATTACATCTAAGTAGATTAACATTTATTTCCAAATATATTTGTCCAAAAAATATTCTTATAGGTTAATTGTATTTTGAAACTTTGGTACATAACCAAACGTGTTTATAAATGATCTATATCATCTCTGACTGGATTCTTGATAACTATCACTATTCATAGACACATCATTTCTAAAACCATTATTCATGACATGGGGAAAGGAAGCATAATAATGGGAGATATAAAACTCTTAGTGAGGGTAAAAAAATGAGATAATAATGGTCCTAAGAGTGTAACTTGATTATAAGATTGTGGGGACAAGATCGTAACGTTTGAAAGCTACATCTTGTATAACATAGATCATAATATTGTTTCATGGAATAAATATTGGTTGTTAATAAGACACAAATATTAACATAAAAAAAGAAAATAATCCTTTAGATCATAACATTAACATAAGATATGTAATTTTGGAATAAATTTATATCCTTTTGAACTTGTATAAATTGAAACGGGTTCACTCATTAAGTTAAGGACATTAATTTAGGCCCCTGCATAATTTATTTAACAAAAAACCAATTATGCTAATTAAATATTGGACATTAATTCAAGATCTATGCATAAACATATGTGCATGAAAACTAGTCTATTCATGAACTTATGGAAATGATAACTAGGTCCATGCATAAACTTATGGACTTGAAAACCTGGTACACAGATAAAATTGTGAACATGATGTTAGGTTCATGAATAACTTATTCACCTCATGAGTTATATATATTTACCAAATTATTTTAAAAGACATATAGGTCCCACCCAGGACATAAATAAATTCTTATATATGTGTACAACATGTTCATAAAAACATTCTTCATCTCATAACTCATGAAAATAAAAAAAAACATCATAAACATTTCATAAAAGTATAACCAATTTTAAAGGGAATGATTTTCATCAAAATCACTACATATTAAACATAAACATTAATGAAATATATAAGTATTATATCCTTGGATAATTTCCATAGTAAATTATAAGTGACATCTATGTACATCATCTATGATGGAATATTATTTGGAAAGATCACTTGGAATAATTGTTGGGGAAAATAACATTTCCATTTTAAAATCAATTCTATTTTTAGAAGTTGTGGACATATAAATGAAAAAATTATGTTCTTAAATAAACATATAAACATATAAATTAATATTAAAATAATTTAGGCTTATTTGAGGGGGGTTAATCATGCTCATTCCATATAATTTAAAAAACAGTCCTTCTATATTTTTGTTGTAAAAGTCACAAAGTACCTTATATAAAAAATGAAAAAATATATTTATTTAAAATTATTTTGTAAAAATTATAACATGGGTAAAAATTATTTTGAAATTTTTTTGGAAAATAATAAAAAACATTTTGGAATTTGTTTTAGATAACATGAAAAATAATTGAAGATATTTCTTAGTTGAGACTTGGAAATAAACAATTCTGAATAATGATGAGATTGTGAAATAAATTCTTACCACTTTTGAATCATAAGACCCATGAAAGAAGAAGAATTATACGAATATGTATATCCCATAATTTACATGATAATAATCATAAAATTCACTCATGGGTAGTATATACACCACAAAAAAGAAATATATGGGGTATAAGGCATATGTCCCACAAAAATAAAAGTGAGATGAAAATACCTTAACAATAGTTTGACTTCCTTCATACTTATTAGAAAATCTTGTATATTAAATATATATATATTATACATATATTAAAGAAACACAGTAATATATATCATAAAATATAATGTTTAATAATATCTATTTATCACCCTTTTGTAATTTATTATTTATTAAACTCATCATTCTTCTTGATATCTCCTTCATTTTTTAAATATATTTTTGTTCGTTAGTTTTGGTCATTGTACTTTGATCATAGTTTTATATTTTGAAAAATTTCAATCATAATAGAAATATTATATATATTAATTATATAAATATTTTTCTTATTAAAAAATTTTATAGTATAATAATTAAATACATTGTCCACGGAGATTGTAGGATATACGTACACATGAATGTTGTTTTCATTTATCGACGAATGGAATGAAAGAAAGGTAAATATTAATTTAACACCATAAAAAAATACAATACAATATATATATATATAATATATATATAATTCATCCTCCATACCATTCAAATAATATATAAATGAAAAAAATAATCACATCACTTTGTAGAGGTGGTAGTCAATAAGGTAAAAATATAGATATGATATTTTAATTAAAGAATAATAATAATTTCATAAATATAATATATAAAATTAAAACCCATAATAACACCTGTAAATAAAATTTGGTGATAAAAAATGAATTGAAATGCTACATGGAGATGGTAAGTAGTACGTAAGCATGAGTGGTACTTTTACTTCTTGTTTGATGAAACCAATTGTGTAGAATGGTGTTTTGAAAATAAAAATAATTTTTTTCAATATTTAAGATACTTAATTTATTATGTATTATACATACAATATTTTTATAGTCAGTAAATAATAATTGAAAAATGAAATTCATCAGTCGAGGTGATTGCCTCTTCATTGAAACCTCTCTTATAGATCTCCAATAAAGAACCTTGAGGCTGGTCTTTTGGGTAGTCCATCACCTCTAGAATGGGTCTGGAGATGTTTAAAAGATATTTTTGTATATTTTGGTAGACGTATATGGATAACATTAGCCTATATAAGTGAGGGAGGAAGTCGCTTTTATAACTGAGATAAGGGTTAATTTTGAAATTTCTCAAAATTTAAATTATAATAAGATTAATCTAGAAAAAAATTATTTAAAATAGAATAAAAATTAATAGGGTATGAAAATTTTTACAATATTATATAACCTTTTTCGTGATTTAATAATGTTATAATATTTAAATAATTTAATAAAACATGGTTTTCATATAATATCATTATTATCTATTTTAACACTATTCATTACATTAACATTAATAATAAGAAGAAAGCAAAATGAATTTGAAAGAAAATATTTTAATAAATCCTTAAAATCTCATTTTCAGCTATAGAATGCATTTATCACATAAATTATATCAAATTATAATACTATTATTATTTTTAATATCATTGATCTGATTTTTTCTTTTTTTCAATAATTACATCGTTAGAATTCTGTAAGCATCTAAGGTAATATTTTCTTCTCTAAAAATTAAAAATTAATTAAAATAAAAAATATAATTATTAAAAATTTTAAAATACTATTCATAGTAAATAATATAATTTACATAGCACCATGTTAGAAATAATTTTGATTTTAAAAAAAGGGGGTGAATTGTTTGACATTTCATTAAATAAAATATTATAAAGGTCATAATCTCTTCATGGTGTCCCCAATAGGTCATAAATTTTAAAGTTGAATGATTATGGGAATATTTATTCATAATATAAGAATTAGTTATTTTTTTGTGTCATTAAATGGTTCTAATAATTTTATATTTAAATTAAGTTACCTGATTTACTCTTTACCATGGAAATAAAAATTACTAAAATAACTATTCATATTATCCTATAATACAAGATAACTATTTAATAAATTTTCACCTCCAGATTAAAAATATAGAATATATTTTTGGAAATTTGAATCACTTAATTTTAATAAATTAAAATTAAAATTAAAATGTTCAAACGCAATGAAAAAAGGTCTTTAAAAATGTTCTTTTAAAATATAAAATGTTTTTATATTAAACTCATGTATAAAATCAATTTTAAAAAATAATTATATAGTTTTGAAATTAAATTAACATATTAAAAATTTAAAATAATTCAAAACATAATTTGACTACATAAATATTTTACAATAAGAATTTTTTTTATAAATCAACGTTTTTAACTATTCATTGAAAAATCAACCTTTTCATTAAATTCTCAAAAAATATATCAAATGATAATATTAAAATAATGATTATAAAAATGATATTATTTTTCTAAATTAGTTTTTATAAATCATCTAGAAAAAAATTGTAATATTCATTCACAAAAATATTAAAAGGTCATTTTTGAAGAAAGTGTCCTTTTAAATAATAAAATGAAGTTAATAAAAATTATGGTATTATTTGTTAAGAACCATTGAATATATTTATATTTATATTTATTTCATAAATTAGTTTTTATTTATTTATACTAGCCAAATTAATGGCTTGGTTATAATAGTTAAATTTAAATAATATTATTTTAATAGTGTGTCTTGGTTCGTTTAAACACGGTGTTGTGTGTAGACCTAGAAATTTAAGAAAATTTATTAAAATATTAGGGTATTAAAGTGGGAATTCAGACACATGATCAATGAATGTATTTATAAGATCTACGTAAAACCCCGAGATTTCAATAAGTAATTATCCTTTAATATATACAATATTTGTTTAATTATGATACATGAAAACCCAACCAAAATGAGTCAGGACATATTATAACGAAACATTATTAAATATAAAGATAATAAAAAATTATGATACATAATTATATTTCATTTTTGTACTAAATAAATTTAATGATTAGAAAAATAATAAATAATGTGATATAATTAAAATTAATCTATGTTATAAAAAAAATTTAAAATAAATTATTATTTTTTATTTTAATACATTAAATTTATAAAATTTAAAATATCATAATATATTATACTTAAATTTATAAAAAAGTTTCTTAAAACTAAATTTTTAGTGAAATATGATTAAGAAAACATACTGTTTAAAAGGGTAACCTTTATACAAAATAAATTATTCTTTATATTTTTTACATTAATTTTAAATATAAATTCCCAAATTAAAAAATTTTTAGTTGATAAAATTAAATTGGTTAATTAATTCCTCATGTAATTATTATGTTAGGGAGTGTTTTGGAGATTTGATTTAAATTTTTTTTATGTGGATAGTGATAAATAGATATTTTAATAAAATGTAACTTTTATGACATCATTATAGAATAATAATGATTTAAAATATTTTAAATCCATTTATATTAACCAAAAATATATTCAATAACTAAAATAAATCAATTAAAAATATTATGTCTAATTTAAAAACCATTGATATAAATTTTAAAACCTTAGTGATGTTTTATTATAATAAAAGTAATATTTTTTTATATATTTATTCAATTAACTATTTATAATTTTATATTTGGATTAAAATTAGTTTTAATGTCACATTAATCTCATTTTATTATTTATATTAAAATAAATTTCTTGAGAATGAATTCCATGCATTATTTTTATATAAATTTATTTTTATGCTTAAAAAGACAATTTCTAAAAATATTGTTTTCCATTTCACGTACATATTTTAAAGTTAATGTTTATCATTTCCTGGAATTTAATATTTAAAAAAAATTCAACATTCAGGATCTTCATTTTAAAATAATGTAATGAGAAAAATTTTATTTTTAGTCGTGATGAATAGTTATCGTGGTAAAAATTTTGTCCCCTTTGAATGGGTTAAAAGGGTTAATAAGGGGGATAAACTAATTGTTAAGGATTATAATATCACTAATAATTATATATGTTTTATTGGTTGGGTGTATTAAAAATTCAACTCATACTTTATTAAAATTTCGACCATTTGGTGTCACGTTACAATAAAAATGACTTTACATTATTTTTATGTTTATAATATTTTTGAAAGTGTAACCCCTCTCACTTATAAAATGGGACATCTTATTTTCACATATACAAGAATTTTTATTCCAATATCTCAGCCTATATATGACCATATACCTTCCCAAAACCCATACCCATGAAATATAGGTTCTTTTTTCTCAAAACTACCTTATCCATGACCTATAGGTTTTGTTGTTATTAATAAGATTTTCATGTATCTTTATTATTAATCATCGATCAAATATTTTATAACCATATTAAAATAATAAAACAATTATATTTAATAAATTTAAATTCTATTATTTTTATTGAATTACCATTTTCTATCGCATATCCATCAAATGGTTATTTAAAATGGTACTCATGCATACATATAGACTACCACCTAAATGAAGTGATGTCTTTCATTTTTCATAACCAACTCACATGGATAGTAAAATGGATGTGATAAATGAATATATATGATATTTTACTATGTAATTATGTTTTATTAATGATAATATATTTTTAGTTTTCCTCCCTTCAATCCATTGGAATATGAAGATGATGCCCATGTGTACGTGCAAACTATCACCTCCAAAAAGTAGTGTAATTCATTTTTGATCACCACCTAAGATGTATGGATATATAAATGGTCTTAATTAATAAATATGACATATATGAAAAAAAAATTTGGTTTATAAATATAAATAATTATCTACCCTCATTTATTTATAACCATTTCATATTGAATCCATCATTGATTCATATGTGCAGCAAACTGCCTCTATGAATGATGTATATTATGTTTCATAATAATATTACAAGAATGGTTATAAAATATTATTTAATTTATAAATATTATATATATAGACTAAAATATTCTATAGAAAATTAAACCATGGCCAATATTCATGGACTAGAAGCACCAAAATGAAAACTTCTGTGAGAAAAATAACAGTTAACAACAAAAAAAATATTTTAAAAAAATAATTATGAGTAAATTGGTAAAAATAATGTATAAATATATATATATATATATATATGATATAGATTAATAATAAATATAAACTTATTATACAGTTTTTAAAATTCATCTGACCAAGTGAGAACCCAAGGTAAGGGTTTATCATTCCAAATCTATTTCTGTGAGACATATTTCATATTATAAACCCATTTTGTGTGTATAATGTATATACTAACGATTTTAATTATTTCAGCATATTCAGTTTTATTCAATATAATAATTGTTTCATTTAAATTTCTCTCTCTGAAGAGGTTTTCATTCAATGGTTATAATATTCATAAGTGTTTGTTATACAGTCTCACCCTTTATCAGAATTTCTTATTTTTTTAATTTCCATTGAGGGTTTTGTATGATCGAACATTCTTAAACAACATATATTTTATTATGTTGTCATTATTTATTGTTTTTTAAATTATTATTTATATTTTTTTCTATCTTTCGTACTCAAAAACACTAAATAATATTTTATAAGAAAATCCAACATTTTATCCTTTTGGTTGGAAACTTCTCCCTGACACATCCATAACATTTATTTTGTTTTAGGAATGTTATTTTCATTAATTTAATTTTTTATAAGTGTTAATTTATATAAAATTTTATTCCCTTATAAATTTTTTGAAATTTTTATTAATAACATTTTCTATATAAATATTTTGTACATTATTTAAAATAGACTAAAAAAGAATCTCTTTTGAAAAATTTCTATATGAGTAGATTTGTCCAACATCATGAATGTTACTCATTATTTATCATCCTTTCCAAGTTTTTAAATATTTCAAAAGTTACATCTACTCCAATTTTTTTTTATATTTTCTTCATATATTAAAATTAGAGGATATCTTTTTTTTAAATGGCTTAAAGGGGTTTTATAATAAAGTGAGTTTTCAATAAATATTATCCTTATATATATATTTTTATTTTTTTACATATTAGATTATGATATATTTTCAATAATAGATATTTCCATTAAAAATTATTCTCTAAATTATGTGATATATATTGATGTAACCATATCATAAAATAAATAAATAATATATCTATAAATGTCATACAGAAGAAGAAGTATTCCATGTAAATCCCATTTCTCAAAAATAAACATGTAGGTATCTTGGCTATGGTGTAACATCCCAAGTAAATAAAGAATAAAACATTATCATATTTATTAATATTTATGAATTAAATATTAATTTTACTTTAAAGGTGTTGCTATGTTCGATAGCGTACCCGATACGCAATAAAGAGTTTCTTTGAAATCTTACGTTGCATACTAGTAATAAAATAATATTAATTTAAATAGTAGTTAACACTTAGCTGTTGTATTGGAGGGAATGAATAGAAATAACTAAAATATGATTATATATGTTTTTTAAATGTTTTTATATTTATCCAATAAAATATAAAGGCTTAAAATAACGAAAGAATTCAATTTTAGGCATATATACTCTAATTTTCACTAAAAGGTCGAACTATCGCCTTTTGATGGAGAAACCTCTTTAAATATAGTGTTTGTGACTCTTATACATTCTATTGGACCAAATAAAACTCTTCTTTAGAATCAGGACATCAAAATTTACTGTGTGTAAATTTTTGGTATTTTTTCGAGAAAGTTCATTTTTTAATTAATAGTGAAAAATGTTGTATTTTAATTCAAAACCACTTTTTAATCTAATTTATTTATATGATTATATTATCTTTTGAATTTTTTTAATGTGAAATTAGAATATATTTTTACCATTTAATATAATGGTGGTCATTGGAATTTATTTCACTTTGAAATTGGACTTAAACTAGTGTCAATCTTTTGATACATATTGTTTCTTAAAAACACACTATTTGAATTGATAGCATAATTTAATTATAAAATTAATTAATTCAACTTCTATGTTATGAATTTGGTGAAATAGACATAATTTTTGAATTCGGAATATCAAATATATCTTAGAGTGAATATTTGGTATTTTTCTGAAAAACCTTAATTTTTGATGAATAGTGAAACCACAAAGTGGTAGTTACAAAAACTGATTTTTCGTTTAAATGGAACATTACCACTTATGTGATTTGAATTTCAAAAATCCAATATATATGATTATCATTATTAATTAAAATGTGGTTCATTGGGATGGAAATAATTTTTGATGAAAAGTAACTTTTAAGTTTTATTAATCGTGATTAAAGGTAATTAGTGTTATTTAAGGTAAAAATGATATTATAATAAAATGAAAATATCTTGACACTTGACATAAACCTATTGGATGAGTCATGGACGAACAAGAAAACACATGGGTTGATTTTTGGGACCTCATGGAGCCACTTGGGTAAGATAATGACATTAATGCCTTTTATTTAAAGTAAAAGTAAAAATGACACAAACATGTATTGTTTTACTAAAACAATTTGTACATGGGGTTATACAAGTCAGTTTTCCTGACTATAAATAATCATTGGAAAGATAAAAATATTTCCTACATCATAGTAGTTTTTTATAATTTTTATACATTAAATAAATTAAATTATTTATGACACCATGATGATGCAGCGATTACCTCATTATTTAACGATTTAAATAAAATGGAAAGATAATGTAAAATATAAGACCTACACATGTCAAAAACCTATTTTATGGGTTGATTTCGAACCCTTATCACCTTATCCTAGAACCACATCATTTTGGGACCATTAAAATCCGAAAAACATTTGAAAATAAAGTAACATTTCATACCTTTCCAAGAGTGCCCCTCATCTCCTCTTATAAAAGGCCCCCACCTCTACCTCCTTACCCACACTTCTCAAGCCTTTGGCTCGAACAATCTCTAATAATTTTGTCTCTACACATCCCTCTCCTCATCCTAGAATCCTTACATTATGCAGAAAGCTCTTCAAGAAACCCTTTTGGTTCAAACCAAAGGGAGTTACCCGATTTTAAGGTAAAGTCTTCTCTAATGTTCTTTTGTTTTATTTTGCTTATCCAACCCCCTAAACTCTTTTTATTAATTTCTTTTATAACAACTACAGTATCTTAAATATACTAGGATTTTGTTATAATAAGTATTCGAGCTACACTTACACACACCTACATCTAATGGTTAATAAACATACTGTTTCTGTGGATGGTGAATTTCTGCCTCACGAAACGATGATTGTTCAATATTCTTTTAACACCTTCAAAGGTATCCATTAAGATGTAAATATATTTATATATGATATATAATATGTTTATGTTTTCCTTAATCTTCTGTATCTTTCATTTATGGCATACCTTTATGGTTTCCATTATGGGTAAACGCGATATCTTCATTTTAGGAAGTGCGGACTATCGCCCCCTCAAAGTGATTTGATTCGTTAATACCATATGTGGTACATATAAAGGATAGATTTAATGATATTATATATTATATTATAATGGAATTATAATATACCTTTATATAATTATTATTTCTTTCCATTAAATTATGAGATAGAAATGAAAGTAGCGTTCATGAGTACGTACGGCTTACCGTCTCCATGAACGGTGCATTTCATTTCTTATCCCCAAATGTAATGTACTATTATAAGTACATATATATAATGGATATATATGATGAATTTTACATCTAAATGATTAATATAATTCTGAAATTAAAATATACATATCTATCACTTAGTTTTAATTCCATTAATATGACATAGAAATGAAAGTAGCGTTCATGCGTACGTACGGATTACCGTCTCCATGAACAGTGCATTTCATTTGTTAACTCTAAATTTTATGTAATATTATAAAATAATGTATATAATTGATATATATGATATATATGATATCTAAATAATGAATATAATTCTGGATATAATGGATATTTTACCCCATGAACAAACATGTAATTATAAAGAGTTTATTTTTGACTCAAGTAGAAATGATCGACAAAACGACCATTATTAGCTTAAATAATTACATAGTGTTCATAACATGGTAATAAGTGATATAAAAAGAATAATGAACTTGAAAAATGTTCTTAAGAAAGTATTAATTAACACTAGTTTATTATTTCAGAGATTAAAGAGCAATCGAGTCACATCGGACACGAGGTAATGGACTTCGTCTCAATCTCCTTTCATTGAAGCATATTTTGTTTTATACACAACTTTCTTTTATACAGTGTATAAACCCATTTGAATTTTATGTTTATTCAAAAGGAATCTTTTTCTACAAAGCATTTTTCTAAACGACAAAAAGGAATCTTTCTTTTAACATACATGGTGACAACGACCCTTTTCCGCCGCGGCGAGTATTATTTGGTTTTTGGATTCCTCAATAAGTCGTAATGTTTTTAAAATGAAATAAATACCATATACTCTTTTATGTATTTTGGTATTGAAATTGGTTTTTATAATGGATTTTTTATGTCAATATATTTAACTGATATATTGTGATCAAAGTGTGGAATTTTTTTCTTTCCATTATATTTGTTTTATATCTTATGATTTTATAATGGTACATAGGAATTTTACGGGTGGTTACGTGATAAACCATATGACGTGTGGTGCCGTGAATATCAGGATGGGTGGTTACGTTATAACCTCCAATGCATTGGGTATGGAAGTCGGCCGTATAGCTATTCCATTAGGTGATATGTGTGGGAGTCAACCATATGGTTATTCCATTTAAGTATGTTTATGTCCCAAGTTACCTTTATATGTTATGTGTTCATTATATGGGTTTTATGGTAATCTTTTGGGACGACATCAGGAGGAAGACAACCTTCCAAATCAGCAACCCGAGATGTTCAGAATTGGAACTGGACAGTTTGTTGCAGTAATGGCATAGTTGACTTAGGCTATAAATGGTGGTGGTATCCATGCACGAGATCAGCCAGATAAACCGCAGAGGAACATGTCAGTGGTGGAACATTTCATGAGGAAACATCCCCCATAATTCAGAGGATCGTCTGACCATGTGCTAGCTGAAGGGTGGATTAAAGCGCTGGATAAGATTTTTGATGTCATGGGGTGTTCAGAACATCAAAAGGTTAGTCTTGTTGTTTACCATTTTGAAGGTGAAGCTGATCAGTGGTGGTCGATGGTGAAAAATATCAGGGATAGTGATGAGATTGATGATCTTCACTGGGATGAATTAAAAGGTATGTTTTTTGAGAAATATTTTCCTAAGGTGGTTTGTCTTAGGATGGAAAAACAATTCCTAGAATTGAGGCATGAGGATGATTCAGTGGCTGCTTATGAAGAAAAGTTCACTCGACTGGCAAGGTATGCTCCAAACTTCATACGAGATCTTGATAGTAAAATCAACCGTTTTTACTTAGGGTTAAAGCCAAGGTATCGAAGGGCTTTAGATTCTTGTGAGATTAAAATTTATTAAAAACTTGTTTGATGTGCGGATAAGGTGGAAATGGAGTTTGCCGATGATCAGTTGTTCTTTGACAAACAACAGAATAAGAGGTCCAGTTGGAAGGAAAAGGGGAATAATTCATCAAAGAAGCAAGGAGGTAAGAAAACCAAATATCCATTCTATGAGAAGTGTGGTAAAACGCATCCTGGAGAATGTTTATCCATGTCTGGAAACTGATTTCGGTGTGGTAAGTCTGGTTATATTTATCGTTACTATAAGGAAGATGATCAAGCAGGTAATGAAAAGTCATTAGTAAGATTTTTTAAGTGTAATGAAATGGGTCATTATGAAAATGAGTGTCTAACGAAGAACTCAACTGGGGGAAAGCAGCCAGACTACAAGAAGAAATGGGTGGTGAAATCCTTCGCAACTACTTCAACAGATGTTGGGCCATCGAATGAAGTAGTATCAGGTAAACTATTTGTTTTTTTAGATTATGCCAATGTGTTGTTTGATTCAGGGTCTACACATTTTTTCATTTCTGAGAAGTTTTCTATTAAATTGTAAATTCCATCTCAAGATATGAATCCTGAAATTATGGTAAAAACACCCGGAGGAAACTTTGAGACAAAAAAAAATTATAAGAACCTTCCTATACTTGTGTGCGGAAAGAATCTACCAACAAACCATATTGTTTTGCCTCTAGTAGAGTTTGATGTTTTTTTGGGCATGGATTGGCTTTCTGTTTATCATGCCAAGATTGACTGCAGAGCTAAAATGGTTTCTTTTCAGAAAGTTTTTTATTTTGTGTACAAGACTTAACCCTTGCTTTTGATAACATATCAGGAAGTTGAGAAACTAGTAAAAGATGGAAATTAATGTTATCTTGAACATATCGTTGAAAACAAGGGAACTGTTCAGATTAATGATGTGTCAGTGGTAAATGACTATCTTGATGTTTTTACTGATGAGTTTCTTGGTATTATTCATGATCGAGAAGTTGAATTTACTATTGAATTAGTTCCTGATTCTAAGCCAATTTCAAAACCCCCATATCGAATGGCTCAAGTTTAACTTTTAGAGTTAAAGAAGCAATTGTAGGAGTTATTAGATAAAGGTTTCATTCAACATATCACATCACCATGGGGTGCTCATGTCTTGTTTGTTAAAAACAAAGATGGTTCAATGAGACTTTGCATTGATTATAGAGCCTTTAATAACATTACTGTTAAGAACAAGTATCCTTTACCTCATATCGATGATTTGTTTGATCAGCTCCAGGGAGCTCAGTATTTTTCAAAGATTGACTTGAGGTCGGGGTACCATCAGTTGAAAGTAAAATAAGCAGACGTTCCGAAGACTACGTTCTGTACTAGATATGGAAATGATGAATTTTTAGTTATGCCTTTTGGGTTAACCAATACACCTGCTGTATTCATGGACCTTAGGAATAGAATTTTCCATGTGTTTTTGGATAAGTTTGTGGTCATTTTCATTGATGATATTTTGGTGTTTTCTAAAAGTAAAGTGGATAATTAAAGTTATTTAAGGGTTATCTTGCAAATCTTAAAAGAAAAGAAACTATATAGAAAATTTATCAAGTGTGAGTTTTGGTTACAACAAATTTCATTCCCTCGTCACAGTGTTTCAAAAAATGGAATAACTGTTGATCCTGCTAAAACAAAAGTTGTTAAAGAATGGCCAAGACCCACAAATGTAACCGAGATCCGTAGTTTTCATGGTTTGGTAGGTTACTAAATAAGGTTTCTTGAAAGGTTTTCACGGTTATCTAGTCCAATGACTAAGCTAACTCGGAAGGGTGTTAAGTTTATCTGGACAAAAGAATGTGATGATTGTTTTCAGGAGTTGAAAAAAAGATTGGTGAATGCTCAAGTTTTGGCACTTCCTTTCAAGAATACTGAGTTTGTTATCTACAGTGATGCTTCATTGAAGGGACTTGGTTGTGTCCTTATGCATAATGATCAGGTAATTTCATATGCTTCACGTCAGTTGAAAACTCATTAGGTAAATTACCCTACACATGATTTGGAATTAGATGTTGTCGTTTTTGCTCTAAAAATTTTCGAGGCATCATTTATATGAAGTAAAGTGTGAAATATATACTGATCAAAAAAGTTTAAAGTATATATTCACTCAGAAATAATTGAACATGTGA
This sequence comes from Viscum album, assembly GCA_963277665.1. Classification (NCBI taxonomy): domain Eukaryota; kingdom Viridiplantae; phylum Streptophyta; class Magnoliopsida; order Santalales; family Viscaceae; genus Viscum; species Viscum album. The sequence continues at coordinate 594,506,706 of OY728135.1, read as the reverse complement.
TAGAGGAGATGGCTAGAATTAATCAAGTATTATGATTGTATAATTAATTACCATCCGGGAAAAGAAAATAAAGTGGCTGATGCTTTGAGTCAAAAAAGTAATGCTTCATTAACCATGATACGTTTGGAATGAGATCCTTTGGTTTTTGATTTGATGAACTTTGGCATAGAATTTGTTGGTGCAGGATGTTCTTCTATTTTGTTTTAGGTATCAGTGAGATCATCCCTATAAGACAGAATTAAGCAAGCACAGAAGAAAGACATTGGGTTGCAGAAAAAGGTAGAGCTGGTTCAGAAGGGTAAATTTCCTGAATTTAACATTGATAATGACTGTGTTTTGAGGTTTGGGAAGAGATTATGTGTGCCTGGTGATTCACAATTGAAGAATGAGTTGTTATGTGAGGCTCATAGTTCCCCGTTTTTAGTTTATCCTGGCAGAACTACGATGTACAGAGATATGCAGGAGTATTACTTGTGGGACGAAATGAAAATAGATAATGCTGATTTTAATGTGAAGTGTTTGACTTTTCAGCAGGTTAAAGCATAGAGGCAGTTACCGAAAGGGATTCTTCATCCTTTACCAGTGCCAGAGTGGAAATGGAAAAATATATCCATGGACTTTGTTGTGGGATTACCGAAGACATATCTAGGTAATAATTCAATCTGGTTTATTGTTGATCGCTTGACTAGATCTGCTCATTTCCATCCTATTCGAGATACTTTGTCTCTAGATCAACATTCTCGGTTGTATCTTAAAGAGATAGTCAAGTTGCATGGAGTTCCCCTCTCCATTGTTTCTGATCATGATCCCAGTTTTACTTCTAACTTTTGGAAAGGCGTTCAGAAGTCGTTGGGTACTAAATTAAATTTTAGTACATCTTTTCATCCTCAGTCAGATGGGCAGTCAGAATGAACAATTCAGACCTTGGAGGATATTCTACGTGCTTGCTCTATGGATTATCAGGGAAGTTGGGACCAACATCTTTCTTTGGTTTATTTTTCTTATAATAACAGTTTTCATTATAGTATACAGATGGCACCATTTGAGGCATTATATGGGAAGCGGTGTCGAACTCCGGCTTTTTAGGATGAAGTGGGTGAAAGGAAGCTCATGGGACCAGAATTGGTAGAAGAGATGGCAGAAAAAGTTCATTTGATTCAGAAACACATGAGAACAGCTCAGAGCAGACAGAAACGTTATGCAGATAACCGGAGGAAGGATCTATCTTTTGAGGTAGGTGATCATGTTTTTCTCAAAGTTTCACCATGGAAAAGTGTGATGCGATTTGGTAAGAAATGAAAGTTGAGTCCAAGGTTCATTGGATCATATGAAATTCTAGAGAAAGTTGGATCAGTTGCTTATCGAGTGGCTTTACCACCGAGTTTATCTCAGGTACACAATGTTTTTCATGTTTCGATGTTGAGAAAGTATATGCCAGATCCATCTCATGTTTTGAGCCCAGAGGTACTTCAGTTGGAAGAGAATATATCTTATAAGGAACAACCGGTTCAGATTCTTGACCGTAGAGAGAAAGTGTTGCTGAATAAGATAATTCACCAGGTAATGCTTTTATGGAAAGCCATATGGTTGAAGAGGAAACATAGGAATCTGAAAATGCTATGACGGATAAATACCCCCACTCATTTTCATAAGTGAATAAAATTGTGAGGACGTAATTCCCAAAAGGGGGGAAAGATGTAACATCCCAGGTAAATAAATAATAAAACATTATCATATTTATTAATATTTATGAATTAAATATTAATTTTACATTAAAGGGGTTGCTATGTTTGATAGCATACCCGATACGCAACAAATAGTTTCTTTGAAATCTTACGTTGCACACTAGTAATAAAATAATATTATTTTAAATGGTAGTTAACACGTAGCCGTTGTATTGGCGGGAATGAATATAAATAACTAAAATATGATTATATATGTTTTTAAATGTTTTTATATTTATCCAATAAAATATGAAGGCTTAAAATAAGGAAGGAATTCAATTTTAGGCATATATACTCTAATTTTCACTAAAAGGTCGAATTATTGCCTTTTGATGGAGAACCCTCTTTATATATAGTTTTTGTCACTCTTATAAATTCTATTGGACCAAATAAAACTCTTCTTTAGAATCGGGGCATCAAAATTTACATTTTGTAAATGTTTTGGTATTCTTCCGATAAAGTTCATTTTTTAATGAATAGTGAAAAATGTTGTATTTTAATTCAAAACCTATTTTTAATCTAATTTATTTATATGATTAGATTATCTTTTCAGTTGGTTTTAAAGTGCAATTATAATATATTTTTACAATTTAATCCAATGGTGGTCATTGGAATTAATTTCACATTGAAATTGGACTTAAACTAGTGTCAATCTTTTGATACATATTGTTTCTTAAAAACACACTATTTGATTTGACAGCGGGATTTAATTATAAAATTAATTAATGAAACTTATATGTTATGAATTTGGTGAAATATACATCATTTTTTAATATGGAATATCAAATATATCTTAGAGTGAATGTTTGTTATTTTTCTGAAAAACCGTAATTTTTTATGAATAGTGAAACCACAAAGTGGTAGTTACAAAAACTGATTTTTCATTTAAATGAAACTTTACCACTTCTGTGATTTGAATTTCAAAAATACAATATAAATGATTTTCATTATTAAGTAAAATGTGGTTCAATGGGATGAAAATAATTTTTGATGAAAATTAACTTTTATGTTTTATAATCGAGATTAAAGGTAATTAGTGTGATTTAAGGTAAAAATGATATTATAATAAAATAAAAATATCTTGACACTTGTCCTAACCCTATTGGATGAGTCATGGCCGACCAAGAAAACCCATGGGTCTATTTTTGGGACCCCATGGATCCACTTGGGTAAGATAATGACATTAATGCCTTTTATTTAAAGTAAAAGTAAAAATGACAAAAACATGTATTGTTTTACTAAAACAATTTTTACATGGGGTTATTCAAGTCATATGTTTGACTATAAATAGTCATTGTAAAGATAACAATATTTCATACATCATTGTATTTTTTTTAATTTTTAGACATTAAATAAATTAAATTATTTATGACACCATGATGATGCAGCGATTACCTCATTATTTAACAATTTAAATAAAATTGAAAGATAATGTAAAATATAAGACCTACACATGTCAAAAACCTATTGTATGGGTGTATTTATAACCCTTATCACCTTATACTTGAAACACATCATTTTAGGACCATTAAAATATGAAACTCATTTGAAAATATAGTAAAATTTTATACCTTTCCAAGAGTGCCCCTCCTCTCCTCTTATAAAAGTCCCCCACCTCTACCTCCTTACCCACACTTCTCAAGACATTGACTCGGCCAATCTCTGACCTTTTTATCTCTACACATCCCTTTCCTCATCCTAAAATCCTTACCTTAGGCTGGAATATCTTCATGAAACCCTTTTGGTTCAAACCAATGGGAGTTACCCGATTTTAAGGTAAAGTCTTCTCTAATGTTCTTTTGTTTTATTTTGCTTCTCCAACCCCCTAAAATCTTTTTATTAATTTCTTTTGTAACAACTCCAGTATCTTCAATATACTAGGATGTTTTTCTAAGAATTATTTGAGCTACACTTACACACACCTACATCTAATGGTTATTGAATATACTGTTTCTATGGATGGTGATTTTATGCCTCACGAAACGATGATTGTTCAATATTCTTTTAACTCCTTCAAAGGTGGCCATTAAGATGTCACTATATTTATATATTATATATAATATGTTTATGTTTTCTTTAAGCATCTGTATTTGTCATTTATCACATACCTTTATGGTTTCCATTATGGGTAAACGTGATATCTTCATTTTAGGAAGTGCGGACTACCGCCCCCTCAAAGTGATTTGATTCGTTAATACCATATGTGATACATATAAAGGATAGATTTAATGATATTATATATGATATTATACTGAAATTATAATATAACTTTATATAATTATTATTTCTTTCCATTAAAGTATGAGATAGAAATGAAAGTAGCGTTCATGCGTACGTACGGCTTACCGTCTGCATGAACGGTGCATTTCATTTCTTATCCCCAAATGTAATGTACCATTATAAGTACATATATATAATGGATATATATGATGTATGTTACATCTAAATGATGAATATAATTCTGGAATTAAAATATACATATCTCTCATTTAATTTTAATTCCATTAATATGACATAGAAATGAAAGTAGCGTTCATGCGTACGTACGGCTTACCGTCTCCATTTACGGTGAATTTCATTTCTTACCGCTAAATGTTATGTAATATTATAAATGAATTTATATAATGGATATATATGATATATATGATATCTAAATAATGAATATAATTCTGGATATAATTGATATTTTACCCCATGAACAAACTTGTAATTATAAAGAGTTTATTTTTAACTCAAGTAGCAATGATCGACAAAACTACCATTATTAACTTAAATAATCGCATAGTGTTAATAACATGGTAATAAGTGATATATAAGGAATAATTAACTTGAAAAAGGTTCTTAAGCAAGTAGAAATTAACACTAGTTTATTATTCAGGATATTAAAGATCAATCAAGTCACGTCGGACATGAGGTAAGTGACTTTGTCTCAATCTCCTTTCATTGAGGCATATTTTGTTTTATACACAACTTTCTTTTATACGGTGTATAAACCCATTTGAATTTTACATTTATTCAAAAGGAATATTTTTCTACGAATCGTTTTACTAAACGACAAAATGGAATGTTTCTTTTAACGTACGCGGTGACAACGACCCTTTTCCGCCACCGTGAGTATTATTTGGTTTTCGGCTTCCTCAATAAGCCGTAATGTTTTTAAAATGAAATAAATACCATATACTCTTTTATGTATTTTGGTATTGAAAATGGTTTTTATAATGGATTTGTTATGTCAATATATTTAAGTGATATATTGTGATCAAAGTGTGGAAATGTTTTCTTTCCATTATATTTGTTTTATGTATTATGATTTTATAATGGTACTTGGACATTTGACGGGTGGTTACATGATAAACCATATGACGGGTGGTGCCGTGAATACTAGGACGGGTGGTTACGTTATAACCTCCAATGCATTGGGTATGGAAGTCGTCCGTATAGCTATTCCATTAGGTGATATGTGTGGAATTCGACCATATGGTTATTCCATTTAAGTATGTTTATGTCCCAAGTTACCTTTATATATTATGTGTTCTTTATGTGGGTTTTATGGTAATCTTTTGGTTACAAAAGGGTAAGTAATGATATTTTATTCATTGAAGAGTTTTTACTACTCCATAAAGGTGAAAAGTATTACTTTGATAAAGTATACATGGTATACTTGTGGTTTTCAAAAAACTAATAGTTTTCATTCCTTGTGTATCCCTTACAGAGATTTTTATTCTCACCCCATGTTTTTTTGAAATGTTTTTCACAGGAATTAATGTGGAGTAGGGTCAAGGATGGGATCAAGGGAAAGTCATGCTATATAAAACGTGGAACTAGACATGTTTCTTTTTAAGTGTTTTTATTTTTATGGAAACTTAGTAGAAGTGTCTACTTTGTAATCTTTTGAGATGTAATAGTTATGATATAATTCTCTAAAACTCTAATCCTGAAAAGATCCTCAATCGGAATTATTCATTTAATTCAATATTTAGTAATGTTTAAGGTCGGGCCTTATATATGGTTTTCCCATGACCAAGCCCACAATAAAATTGATAAATTATAGATTGGGAAAAACTATATTTTAGAGAAGTTCAAGCACCGGGAGATCTCACCAAGATATATTCTACATGAACTACCACCCGAAACTGGAACCAATGATTATTATATGCTTTAGTATTATGTGGAGATTAAAAGGGTTTAGTTAAATATACTTTGTTATTATATCTAAATGTAATAAAATATTTATATCATGAACTTATATACTTTTTAATTTTCATTTATGTGAAAATCACTTTATAATTAAAAATGAATTATTTAGATATTGAAATTTTATATTAATAATCAAATTTTATTTTATATTTAATAATAATAAGATAAATTAAAAAGGGGTTAATTATTATATTATAAAAAAATTTAAAAATACTACAAGCTAACTTTTAGAAAAATAATTTTTAGTTACATTTTTTCAAAATTGAAAGAAAATTTTTAAATTTTAATATGTGACATTGAAAATATTACCATAATTTTTGGACTTACCATGTTCAAATTATCTTGAGATGAATCTTTGATATTATTCTGAAATGATTTTTTAGGGGAATATTGTAGAATTCCATTTTTTCAAATGACATGAATTTATGACATTTTTAGTATATGATTATTAATATTAGATTTTTGAAAAAAATTTCTAAGACCAAATATGTATTTTATTTTTGAATTTATAATTCTAAAAATATTTTTTAAAATTATAAACCCATTTTGGCATTTTATATTTTAATTTATATTTTTATGTAAATATAAAGTTTAATAAATTATACATTTTGTATTATAAAATTAATTATTATAACTTTTAAAAATTGAATAAAACCGAATGGTTTTCATATTTGGAGTCATTAGGTTTAAATTATTTAATAAGTTTCATTTTCTTTTTGGTATTAATGGTTAAATTATCTAGGTAAAAAATATTTACCTGGGTGAAAACCAAAATAGAAAGAGGGTGTAACCTTAGAGGTAATGGGACTAACATGTTTTAAATATGTTTCTATTTGAATATTGGATGTGTGGATAAACATTATATCTTCCCCACCATATTATTTATCAATTTATGAGCCACTTTTTTAAATAATCCCATGCTTGTATCCTGGATCTAGGGGTTACATTATAATATTTCTATATGATATAAAGAAGCATATCATTAAGGACCAAAGAGTTTTTTAGTTTAGTAAAACTAGATAAACGCATGAAATTCACATTACAATTTAAAAACAGAAAATTAAAAAAAAATATTTTACAACACAATATTTACCCTTATCATATTCATCCTTATCAATCATAAAACACATCCTGATATCTTTTAAAATATAAAACATAATAAAGGGGTGAGATCATATTCTCAGTAAGGGTATACATACACTATAAGATAAAATGAATACATACGACATAATCATTATTGAAATGTAAATATCTGAAACACATTCCATTTAATCGATAATTTGATCATTGATAATAATATGACTAGAATAAAATATTATCAAATAATTCCATAAAAGTAATCACATAATATTGAAATATAACAATGGATATTATAAAAAATAAAATAATCACATGTGATATTAATAAGTTATCTCATAATGAGATAATTCATATCATGGGACATTTAAAAAAAAGTTTCAAGACCATTCACAAGAAAGTTTAAATATATGGGTACAACCTCATTTAATTGGGACAATTGATTTGTCTCATGGGATAGGTAAACCTTGGGATATTAGTGAATGAGAGGCTTCATTGGATGATATCATGGAAACAGAGGGGTTTTCACTTAATAAACATAATGAAGGTGAGATGAATTATCATTATGATGAAAAATCTTATCATGAAGATGTTCAGTGTGCGGTAATTTATAAAACCTCTTTTTAGCCTTATATTTTGGAGGAGAAATGCATACATTTGGTTTCAACTGATTTTTCAGGACAGGTTATACATGAATGTGGCTTCAACTATCCCCATCTTCAAAAATATGTCATTGTTCATTTGAAGATACCAAAATTTTTCAATTATTCAAAAACACCAAATAAATTGAGTAATTTATATGATGATGAAGGGGTGAATGATAAAACAACCCTCAAGGCTTTGGGAAGTGGTTTTCAGGCCTCATTTAAGTATGTTATCATAAATGGAAAGAAAAAGGTGGCCGGTAGTGGTGTTTTCACTCCTACACCCTTCAAATATAAGGCCACAGAAGGACTATTACGACCTTTCAAAGACTCTATATTTTAGATATTCTTATAATGTGTTAGAAAAGTTCAATATAGAGACCCTTAGGATCTTCAATGATGGTAATTCTAAGTCTGAGTGGGAAACTGTTGATGATTTTGATTATGGAAACAATCTATTATATTATGATCTTTAAATATAATGTTTTGTATATGAGGGAAATTACCATTATTTAAACCTCCCCTTTTTCATGTCTACTTATATTTAATCTTTAATAAATAGTTAGAATCTTTTTCTTATAGATGTATTTTATTGGCAATACACATAATCAAAAACCATTTAGAGTAATATGGTAAATTATATAAAAATATTACATCTAATTAAACATATCATATACTATCTAAATAAATTATTATGATGGAAAAATAAAAATATATTTCCAATGTGCTATAATATAATATGAGGTTTTTGTTATTGATGAATAGAAATATGATAAAAACTTAATTAAAACAATTCTTAAAGAAAATATATATTTAATTTTAAATATGTCCTTTTAAATGTAAAAAATCAAAAAACATTAATTAATATTCATTGGAAATAACAATTTTAACTTGTAAAATAATCTTTAAAATATTTATTTTTCATGAAGGTGGAATATTTTATACATTCCATACATGTTAAAATAAATATTACTTTCATATTTTCAGTAAAATCCAAACACATGTTGTTTTGAAAATGAAATTAAGACTCCATTCCATAAAAATGTAAAACATCAAAAATGGGTAAAAATTACCTCAATGAATTATATATATAATGATGAAATATTTTTTGAAAACATTCTTAGAAAGCATGTTTTTTGAAGAAAATTGATTTTCTTCTGAAGGGAGAGATAAATTTTGATTTTTAATAAACATTCTAAATAAATTTAAGCACCAATGAGATAGCGATTTTACTATTACAAAAGAATTTCTTAAATAACCAAAAGATAAGGAAATTAATGAGTTTTTTATGTGATAGATTAAAATTTTTCATCATCAAAAATTTAATATTAAAGAATCCCAATAAATGATGAGATTATAAAATAAACCACTACCACTTTAGTAAATTTTGAGTCATAAACCACATAAAATTAATAACATAAAAATAAAAATAAATACCAGTAATATAAAAAAAATCATTATATAAAAAATCAAAAGTTTATTATACAAAACACAGAGAATAACAAAGTGGTGAATATAGAATACGTCTCACTTAAGTAAAACTGAGACGATAAACCCTTTTCTTATATCTAATTTCCTTTATACATGTTAAAACATATTATATAATAAATATAGATTAATTTTAAATATGTTATATTTCCAAAATAATAGTTTTCATAACATATTTGTCTTACTTATTTTCTTTTATGAACTATTTATTGACAATTATTTATTAAAATCACCGTTTTGGGTGATGACTATTACACTTTTCATGTATGTTATGGCTCGATAATTTTGATGATTTTATATTGATCATGGTCCCACTATTTCCATAATTTTAAACATTTTATAAATATCAGATATGTTCCTTATATATGTAATTATAGTAACCTATAAATTTTAGATATTGAAAATGGATTATAATGTTCATACTGATAGTGAGATGTATGTACGCATGACATTTTGTCCATATTTATTTATAGATTGAATTAATGGAAATAAATTTCAATTAACTATTCCAAAATAATTATTTTATTATTAATTTAATTCATATTAATCAATTACTTCTTTCTTATTATCTATGAAAGATAAATAAATAAACATTTCACACCACTACTTGGAGGCGGTAATCCACACAAATACACAAGTTACATTATTCCATTCCTAAAAATTATTAGGAAATTTTTTTAGTTAATATTATATTTCCAGAAGTTTTTTTGGGCATAAATATCATAAATATTCACTAACTCTATCTTTACTACATTCTATGTAAATCATAAGAAAAAAAGTATAAATCGCTTCACAATCCTGTAGTATGTTGTACAGATGAGAGATGTTATCATATCCCCCCAAAAAAGGTAATTAAAAATGTGTTTGTGACATAATAATTTCATATGTATAATAATTTCATAAATATAATACTTATATTTTAAATCCTTCATTATTTTCATCATTGGATGGTGGTGATAGAAAATGAATTACATTGATTTGTGATCTGGTACTCTTCCATACACATGATTGGAGGTTTCTTTTTCCATTTTTTGGAAGTGGATATAGATATGGGATATTAAATTAACATAATAACTTCTTATTATATATGGTAAAATATTTTAATTATATTATCATAGTTTAAGATTATTTTAATGAGTTTTGAGAATAAAAAATTCCATACACTTGTTTAATAATTTTACCTCTTCCTGGAGAGCCTCCTCAGGTTTATACCTAAATCCTTTTTAAGATTCATTGATAATAAAAATAATCCTTGTATTATGTGAGGAGGGAATTAAGTAATATATTTGGGTATTTATGGGACAAACAAAAGGGTTTTTTTTATTATGAAGAGGAGATTAGAGGGGGATGCATTTTATAAGCAGCAGATTGGACACCCATGGAATTCTTTAAATGAAAAAGTGATAACTGTGTTTTTAGGATTCAAAAAGACTATAAAATATGTAATTATATATCCTGAGAGGTTATAAGGTCTAAATTATCCAATAATATGGATTATGGATAATATTTAGTTCATTTTTATCACTTATCATCTTAGTTTAACGCCATAGTAAACCCATTTTTACCTTAACATAGGTATTTAATTTTTAATATTTTAATTATTAATTGTGGTAAAAAATTAATTTTTTAATATTATATAATATAAATTATTCATAATAAAATCGTGGAATCCATTTTTCATGATTTAAATTCATTTAATTGGTAAAATCTAATTTAAAATTAAACATGCAATTGTATCAAAAAAATAGTTTTCCAAAGAAAAGCATTTAAAATTTTATAATGTTTTTATATCATAAATCATTCTGAAATTGATCCAAATTACATATATTAGTCAAATTAATGTATCATTTAAACTATTATTTCATTAAAATAAATGTAAAATATAATTTAACCTTACAAATAATTTAAATGAAAATGTTGTTTTTAATAAAAATCAGGATTTTTCACTATACAATAAAAAAATTAATATTTCAATAAAAATACATAAAATTTATCAGGGGGTAGAAATAAAATGTAAAATTAAATAATTATATAAACTTTTTAAGGAAAATTTTATAAAATTTTTAGAAATTATTTTTATATTATGTGCTCAAAGCGCAACTAAACAGTATTTTGGAAAAATGTTTTTTTTTCAAACAAAACTTTTTCTTTAATGTGGTTCTGATTTTATTTTAAATCAATATAAAACCATTGAATTTATTTTATACCTATGTAAAACATATAATTTTTATCATATAGTTAGTCATATTCATTCCTAACAACTTAATTGATATGTTATAAAGGTAATGATTAAATAATGATATGTTTATAGAGTATCATGTTTCATTTAATCATGGTGTTAAGTGCATCTCTAGCTATCAAAGAGATTGAATTTATATAAAAATAAATATATCAAAAATTATTTATTTTCATCATCTTATGATATTTATATTTTGTAAATATATGTTATTGAATAGTATGTTCCTCTTTTAAAATCTAAGGGTGTTACATTCTACCCCTTTAAATACATTGTGTCTTAGAAATTTAATCATGATCTCAAAATTATGTTTTTAAAATTTGAATATAAATTTCTCAGAAAACCATATCCAAAAAATGGTTAATAAAATATCCTCATAATAAGAGATAATGGGAAGTTCATGATTCATCTCGAATAACACATAACTAGGTTTCTATGTAGGAGAACATTGGTGTGAAGTGAAGATATGGGTATTTAAGAAATGATTAAACAAAATTGGAGAGTGATAGGGATCATTGATCACAAAAATTGAAAGATCATTTAAAAGTTAAAGACCTAAAAACCATAAATATATGATAAATCTAAATTCAATTTGATTCATTGGATATAAATTATATAGTATTAGTTTTTTCTAGAACATTTTACTACAGTTGAGGAATTCTTTTACAATCATAATAGATAACTCCAAAAAATTATACTTACTTGATTTATTTATATTTACTAGACACAATTTTAATCATTGAATGTTCTTTAATCAACTCCAAATTTATTTATTACTCTATGAAATGAATATCCAAAAATAATGTTTTATTCACGAGGAACTAAAATTAGAATTTAATGAATCATAATATCCATAAAATAGTGATAAGTCCTTCCACATATCTATAAATATCTACCAAATCTAGGATGGTTAGCATGAGTCATTACCTAATAAATTAATTCCTAAAACATCAAAAATATTCTCAAAGGTCAAATTAATCTATTTTATGAAAATTTGTCCTTATGGATCCTCCAAAATATCTCTAACCCAATTCAAATTCGAAATATTTTGAAGGCCAATAAATTTCGAAAAAAAAGATAACATTGGATTCCTCATAGAAATTATATCTTAATGTAACATTAAAGATATTTAAATACCATGATCACTGTAAAACCTCAATGAAAACATTAATGCATCCAAGAATAAAAATATTAGGCTTTTGAGTAAATTCAACAAATCCAAACATGTAGAAAACTCTATAAAAGACAACATAAACCATAAAATAACTAAAAAAATTCATGGTTATCAATACAATCCCATAAACATTTCTTCATCATTTCTATCTCAACATCAGTCTTGAATTAAGGGTTATATTTCCTGAACCATTTTTTTCCAAAAAGATCAACTTTCCATGGATTCAATTTCTATGATCACCTGTACAATTCAACACATTATCTTAAATAATTAAATAAAAAGTACTAAGGTACAATACATTTAGAAGAGGATATCAATAAATAGTATGATTCAATTTGTAAGAATTCAAAAGGTGAAATATTATCACATATTTAGTAGATGAAAATAAAGAATCCATTATTCTTTAAAATGAAAATATTTCAATAATTGAAGAAGAATTAAAATGTAATTATTGTGCGAGAATAGCAAGTAAACATGTTTTTTGTGAAGTTATCTATATTCATGAAACATTGTATAATATATCCATACATTTTATATATTCTCACCTTGTACCTAGACCTTTTAAAGTCATTAAGAATGACATGTTTCATGAAGAGTATATTCATATGATCTCTACTTTAGAAGATTTTCATAAGGCTACCATCAGTGTTAAGGAAGCCCAATTGGTAGTCAAAATAAAATAATCAATGACCTAGATAAATCATTGAATTAAGGATGAAAACCCCTTGAAGTTTATATTAAAAGAAAAAAAGTTAATGGGAAGGTAGGACGACATCAGCTAAAAATGAGATGTTTTCCTTAAGAAAAATTCTATTTAAATATAAAATTAATTGATAAATTTGAATGAAAAACATGCGGGAACATATGAATTTGTTGAAAGAAATAATTCTATCACCCAAACAAATAAAGATATTCAAACAAAAATAATAGGTTGTTTCTATAAAAACTAATGATTAGGATCATATCTCTAAAGAGACTCATATTGGTAGAAATAATAACTTAAAATAAGTTTGGGATCGACTTTATATAATATCATGGAAAAATGTAACTCATAACACAATTAATTTTCTTTCTACTAATGAATTCATGACTTCCATTGTAGGTTCAAATCCAAAATCTTGGAATATGTGGGTTCATAAACATGATAATAAGTCCACAAAATAATGAAGATAATATACAGAAATGATCGAGAAAAATAACTCCTAAAATGATGTACAATATAATTAATATAATTTTTAGAATGAAAAATGCACTAAATCTTGTCCAGTTGGTAATACAAGTAAAAGAGAGATATTTTTTTGATCTTTTTTGCATTGTTCAAATTTGGTCATCTGACCATGGATTATTGGCATAATGTGTCATCATATGAAAATTACAGAAGGTTAAAATTCAGGTGTATTAGATATTGAGAAATTAATAAACCTATAAATATGAATATATATATATATTTAATGAATCTATCTTTCATTAAAATATTTTTTCATCTTGAAAAATTATAGGATTATTGAAAGACATTTTTTCATAATTAAGATGAGTTTCAGTATATACGAACCATTCAGCATACATATGATGAAGATAATAAAATAAAAAATTTTATTTAGAAGTAAATAACAAATGAAAAAAATTATTCCTTAGGGAATAAGAAGAAGAAGGAAGTCATTAAATTAGTAAAGCATGATATTATTAAAATGAATGGTACAATGGACTCTAAAAATTTCCTATGAACCCTAAAAAATGCCTCTAATGGTTAATGAGAGTTCATACCATGGTAACCATTAAATTTATAGTGAAAATGAATGTATGGAAGAAAAAATCAAGAAGAAAATCAATCCAAGAGAGAAACAATAAGATATTATTGATCAAAGATATTCCAAAATAAGAACTTATATGTTACCCAGGAAAGGTAACTAAAAAATATTAAAAAATCAATGTGGAAACTCTAAATATGAATATGATAATAAATATTTCCTATTTATTTTTATTAATAAATTTTATGTTTCTATAGAAATTTATAAATGTAAATTTGAAGAACTATCTAGGAAAAAAGAAAAAGGAAAATAGTTTTTTACACATTATGTTCTTGAATTTCCTGAGAGGTTATAAATAAAAGAAAACTCACATGTGTCACAAAAAAATGTTTATTTGGTTTAATAAGTATGTAAATAATGAAAATAATTTTATAATTGTTCTACTATCTCAAAGGGAGATATTAGATATAATAAAAAAAGAATCGTGGGAAGCTACAACACTACTGGTAGATGTAAGGAGAGACAATCCCCATAACATGGAGGTGAATGTAAGTAAAGTTTCCATGCTATTAATTAAACCTAATAAATGGAAATATAAATGATACATAATAATGATGTGTGATAAACACGTTTTAGCTACAAGTAAAACAATTTCTAGGTTTCAATTATTGAGGATCTCCTATGTGATCCACCTTTTTACATTATTTCAGATTTAAAACTTTTATGCCTACATTTTAGGGAAATGAATGTGAAGATCACTGATAAATTGAGAATTAGTTTTAAAAAAATATAATAATATAAGATGGAATGATTTTTCTATATTTTATAGAAACATGAATTATTCCTCAATGGTGCATTATCAATATGGATATCTTATGGTCAATCTAGTGATGTTTTCTACCAAAAAAAGGAAGGGAGTGCACCACTTTATGGAGGTAAAACATTAAGGATATTAAATAATGAATTTTTTCAGGAACATATGGACATCCATGTCATATATATACAAGATGAAGATAGAGGTAGCCCAATTACTCTTATTTACCTTGTCTTGATTATATCAGATATAGGAATCAAGGGGGATTTCTTTTTGATGAGTAAACTCATCAAAATGGGGAGTAAAAAATTCATTCACATCAAATTTATGATGTTTTTTCTAAAGTGTGAAGGATAATATATTACCTAATAAATCTATTTTACCCAACCCACTCATTGGTAAATAAATATTTTATGTGTATGATATCACATTCATGGTTGTTAATGGGCATCATAGAAAACATTCATTGAATCTCTCTAGATTTCTACCTTGGGTTAGCCCACATAGACTTAGAGTAGACTAACTAAAGGCTCGTTTCCAGGTGAACCATGTGGTACCATACTTATTTCATAAAAAGGAGAGGATACTTCCAAATTCCATTAAAGGAAGAAGAAAACCCATGTAATTATCCTTTTCATTTATTGTCAATAATGGGGAGAAGGTAAATTTATAATAAGTAAATAGTTTTAACAACAAATTAAAAGGAAGATATTGAAAATACCATGTGTATGGATGATGAGTATGGTTATATATGTTTTTAGTATATGAGAAGGAATAAAATTTCAATGTCTGATGTAGTCCACTATAATTAGTGACTAATCATAGAAATAGAAATTTGGAAATACATTCAAATATATTTAAGCAAATTGGTGATGAATACTGAAGAATTTCAATGGACTCATTGGTTATCATTTATTAAGACAGTTCTCCATGATTGGTGATGGTTCCAATATATTTTTTGTGGATCTATCTAACATAATTGGATATTATACTTACAAAAGTTTCCAAATAAATATAAGGATTGTTGAATTCTTCTTAAGTTCAAATACATGTGCCAATTTTTTTTGAGAGTTAATATTATATTCAAGATTTTACAATGTGAAGTTCATGAAAATAAAAATTATTAGGAATAAGATGTTTTGGTGGATGCATGAAATACTCTTTTTATTTCATGAATATTTTATAAAATTATAAGTGAAGGCCATGAAAAATTCATGAGAAGTTATTATGAAGACCATGTAAAAATTAATTTTCATGATGAAGTTATTTTGGACTAATACATAAAGGTTTATATGTAATAAGAAATGGTATATTGAATTAATAAAAGGTGAATGATAGCATGAAACAATATATTCATACATTTTGTATAAGGTAATTATATGGAGTGAAGATGATGATCTATATGAAGGGAAAGAAAAAATATAATCATATATATGTTGAATTATGTTTTTTTGAAGATGAGAAATTGGTATGGAAACATAGGAGAGTTAAACTATATTTGTTTTTATACTTTCATTCTATGTTAAGATTATTTATATATATTTTTTAAGGCATTATGTAAAAAAATTGGCAATCCACTAGCTAGCCTCAGCAATGCACAGCCTCAGAAATTGTGGGACCTGAAGGTCATCCACACCTAAAGGAGTATCCCAGGCTTACCCATTAGTGGAAATGGAAGCATAGTAGAGGAATCATACATATAGTCCCATATGAAAGGCTCATGGACCATATTGACTGGTACATTCATTGGGGTGTTGTACTAGTGGGCTGAGGGGATGTGTGGGTGTTAATCCACCACTGCCAACTCAATGAGGTCATGAAGGTGGTTTATTGATAAAGAACTATGATGAATAATGGATAATCTACCAAGGGATGTACAAAAAACATTACTATTCACTCATATTTAATGATATAGTCATTTGGGTGTCAATATGATCATGTCAATCTCGAATGTTTGATCAAATGAGTGTTATCGTCTCCAACCTCCTAATGAGATGTTTACCTACTGATCATATCCCATTCTAGATGATTTAATACAAATTTTTTATTAATTAATATATTTTAATTAACACCCAGGTGTGATCAAAATGGTCATGCATGAAAAATTTAATTGAATTCATTGAAATTTAATGCTCTATTATAATAAAAAAGTTTCAGCCGAATGAAAAATGAAGTTTTCCGTTATCCTTCACGATTCATATCTTTTGGGGATGTGTTAGCGCATGATTAGATCATGTTAACATAATCTTATTCATGTGAGTATTAATAACAATGTGAATATTGTCATGATGAATGTGACACCTTGATTCTCTAAGCCACATACAAAGGAGACTACGTTAGAAAAAATTATGTCTTCTAAAAGATTCATGTTATATTAAAGAGCTGTGAAATAGTATGTATTTCGAGATTTTGAATGAATATTGACATTGTAGGAAATCAGGATCCCAAGAAATAAAAAAATTATGATCTTGAACAATAAAAAGAGTGTCTTTAAGATAGATAAATATGCTACAGATCATCATATTGTGAATCTCTCATTTCTTGAGAAACATATAACTATGAAAAACTATTTCCATATGAGGAGGGTTCTATATAGATTCTTATTTAATGAAGAAAAATACTAGAACCATTTGGTTATGTGTGGAACTTCACATATTATCTATGAAGAGATCCAAGAGCCACTATTTTCATACATATTTTGATAAAATGAACACTCGATCGTTGTTTGTAATGACCAAAAAATTTATCATTAGAGTTTATCCCTTACTACAGTAATGTAATATAGTATAAATGACATAAGATCACATAGAGACCATAATAAAGGGATTATAAATTAATATTTAATGAAATAAGAGGTATTTATAAAAGGGAAGGAACCTATACCAATGAAATAGTAACATGACCATAGGAATAGTAATATGACCATGATGAATAGTAAACTGGCCAAATAAATAATAACCTCACCCATGAAAGTATAAATCAAATTTCGGCATATTATAAATGAAATAATGGTATAATTTTGTTATATAATAAGTCAATAAATTATTTAAAAATTATTAGTTAAGTGTGGGATGTTTTGTAATACAAAAATATTAAATTACATTTTTATGATTAATTTCATAATTTAAAAGATAATTTACTTTCATAAAATATATTAATAAATGAATATATTTATATCGTATGATTTTAAAACAATTTTATGAGACCTTATGAAACTTTTCAAATGTGTTATAAGATTATTTATAATTTTAAAATCTGTATTTTCAAAGTACAAGATGATTTAAATTTAAAATTATATTACTCATATTTAGAAAATTATTTTCATACAATGGAGTTCATTTTTGAATTTTATACATAAAAAAATGTTTAGAGGGTATTTTTGGAATTTTTATAAAATACATTATTTTTTAGAATAGTTAAATACTTTAATTTATGGTATATGTACATTATATGTTAAATACACTATTTATTGATTCATCACGGATGTAAGAACCATAATCTCATACTTTCATTCATTATTTTAATAAAGCTGGTGATAATTACGAACTATTTATAACAACCATGGTCTTTATTACACACATAAACATGATATATTACATAAACCCTTCACTTGATACAAGATATAAGATATGGAGGTCTAGTGTCGTTGGGGATTAAGAACATTACATAACAACTTAGAAAATTAAACACAACATCTTTAATGAAAACTTATTTTACATGACAACAACATTATTTCATACTTAGCATTACATGGGATAACCCGAGGACATGCATAAAAAGGGGTGAGCTATAAATCCCAGTAAAGGAGTAAACAAGGAACAAAATAAAGAATACAGTACATTTTAGGCGATATTCATATCAATGGAGAATAATAGAAAAATGATCATAAATGCATGATATACCATGATTATCCTAACATGGAAATGTGGCAACAATATTTAACATGATATTGGAATGATCAAAGGATCATTGAACATGGAGAATCAGAAACCCTAATTTCAAATGAATTATCATGATTAAACCCTCATAACAATTGATATATCAAGATACAAATCTTTTCTGAATGCATTGGATCACTATCAGGGCACATCCTTCTTAATCTTTATATTTCATGCATAAATGTGCCACATGGATCATACAACATGGATTCATTTAACATTATAATTTATTCCATGAGTAGGAGGTTTGAAATACATACATGATACTATATAATCAGTAGGTAAATGTGCATAAATGTGAATTTACTTGATAGAGAAATGGGCATGGTATTCACTACACAATGTCTTTGGCTTGGAAAATCGCGGTGCAATTTCAGTAGCATAACGACGTGACATAAGAATTCATAAAAATGGTTTATGAGAGATAAAGGGGAGTCTCATCATATATACATGAAATGTAAATTAATAGGGTAATATAGATATATTCCCAAACATTTTTAATGGAATTTAGATTCATAATACAAAATAATTTCTTGAATGTAAATGTGAAGAGAGAAATTCCTTACAGATTTTCGGCATGGTAATAGGTGTGAATGGGAGGCAATAATGAGAGAGAAAGAGATATCTCATAAATTAAAACATAATTAGGGGAAGTATGGGGGAGGTGAAAAATCATACCCAAAATTTTTTAATTGAATGAAAAAGGGTATAACTAATTAAATAAATTTAGAAAAAATGATAATGGAAGAAAATAATTTAATTAGAAGTGTGATCCCAATGAATTGGGAGATGCTTGAGAGAGGATTATTGGGATCTTGGGGAACCTTGGGATGATTATATAGAGATGAGGATAGAGGATGGTTGAGCTCCAAAGGCTTTGAGTGAAGAAGAAGTGGGATCTTGGGTTGGTTTATATAAGAAAATAGTTTCAATTCTTTATTATTTAGGTTTGGGCCACCACACATTAAACTAATCAAAACCACAAAACAAACCATGGTCTATTCCAAATGTCATTTCCAAAGGGGATTTGAAAACATTATTTTATATATCCAATGGCCTAAATTCTTAAAATATTAAGCTTTCTTATGTGGAGGTGAGTCGCATTCTCAAGGAAATCATTTTAAAATGAAAAAATGTTTTTTAAGTCTTGCAGGGTCCACTAAGTATTTGTAAAATAAATAAAACAAACCTAAAATAACATTATTATAATGGTAAATCATATATTGGAAGAAAATACCATTTATTTTATTTTATTACATCACTATTGTGTCATCATGATGTCATAATACAAATTATATAATTAAATGTTATTTAAATTTTAACCAAATATTCGACTGTCTCGAATTTTTTTTAAAACATAACCATTAGATAATTTAGACTTATTGATTACAAAAATAATATTCATTTTATCTAAATAATTTTATAAATATTTTAATTTCTACTTCTAAAATAAAAACATAAATTTATCAAAAATTCATGGGTTTTGACAAAATACAGCTTTCAAGCCATAATAAAAATTACAATTGTATTCATAAAAATTAACTGAAAATTTATATTTAATCACAAGAAATTTAATAATAATATTTTAATTATATATCATTTAATTCATAAATACATTAATTCATAAAAATAAATTTTTTAATTGAATATTAACTAAAAATACTCTTTGTGATTTAAAAATTATTCACAAAGTAACAATAATAAAATTAATGTATATTCTTTATTATATATGAAAATAATGCAGATAATCATAGTTCTAAAGGATTTTTACATAACACCTTATAACCCATGCATAAGACCTAAGACTAAGGTGTAAGATGCTGACAGGATCTTGGGGTGACTAGGATAACATCGCTCAGGTGGTAATCTCTATCAACTTCCACTTATCACATAGGTGGTTCAGTTCGAGATTAACGTGCTGAATCTCATCTTGTTCTTGGTCAAGAGAGAACCCCAATGATTCCACCTCCATTAAAATCTCGGAAAAATGGGATTCGTATGGACAAATTTTACTGGACGAGGCCATCACTTCCTTTGTCTGAGTAAATTGGATTTGTTAAAACCCTATATTTATACTAATCATGTTATCAATGTTCAATGGCTATATTAGCAACGGTAAAAATTCTTAACGGTATTTTCAAATCCCAAAACCTAATACCAAAGATGTTCATATGTTATATAACCATTTTACATAATAAGACATTTAATTAGATCAAGAGTAATTTTCATTAAAAAAAGTTTGGGTCGTTACAATCTTCCCCCCTTAGGAAACTTTTCCCTTGAAATTTCATTTTACCACACTAAAATAGACGTGGGTAACTCTACTTCATCACATCCTCTGCTTCCCACATTGATTCTTCAAACTGCTGGTTTCTCCACAACACCTTGACGGGGGAATTATCTTATTTCATAGAACGTTTTCCCTATGATCAATGATATTCATTGGCTTCTCTTCGTAGGAGAGGTAATTCTTCAATGGTACCACCTTTGGATTGAGTACATGTGATGTGTAAGGTATGTACTTCCTCAATAGTGATACATGGAATACATTATGTTCTTGAGATAGGTTCGGTGGGAGTGCTCGTCGATAGGCCACTTCTCCAAGGCGATTAGGGATCTCAAAAGGGCTGATGTACCCTGGAATAAGATTTCCCTTCTTCCCAAATCTCATAACACTCTTCCACAGTGATATGTGGAGTAATACCTTGTCTCCAACATCAAACTCTAGATCTCGTCATTGATTATCAGCATATCTCTTTTGTAGACTCAGAACAGCTATAATGTTCTGCTAGATGGTCAAAACCTTCTCCACTATTTCTTCAACCATTTCTAGACCAAGGAGTTTTTGCTCCCAACATCATTGCAACATGTAGGTGTCTAGTACATCTTCCCACAAAGGGTTTCATAAGGATCCATTTGGATTCTTTAGCAGAAATTGTTGTTGTAAGAGAACTCAACTAGAGGGAGATGTTTATCACATCTACCATTGAAGTCCATTGAGCATTCTCTCAACATATCCTCAAGTGTTTGGATATATTGATCAGATTGGCGATCAGTTTGAGGATGATAAGCCATAAAAAAGTTCAAATCAGTATTCAGAGCACGTTGGAGACTTTTCTAGAAGAGAGAGTTGAGTCTTGGAACTGGATCAGATATGATAGATAGTGGTACCCCATGAAGCCTTACCACATCATTTAAATATATATGTGACATTTTATCCAATGATAAATCCTCCTGAATTACAATGAAGTGTGTAGTATTTGTAAGATGATCCATAAGAACCCAAATAGAATTGTTTCCTTTGGATTTCATTAGAATTATGTTGAAAAAAATTCTTGGTGATGTTCTCCCATTTCCACGTTGGTATGTGTAATGGTTGTATCATCCCATTACACTTCTTCCTATCAACATTTACTTGCTAACATTCAAGGCACGTGGATGTATACTCAGAGATCTCCCTTTTCATGTTAACCCACTAACAAATCTATCAAATATATCGACACTTCTTTGTGATTCCTGGTTGAATGGACAAATTTGAACTATGTGCATCATCCAAAAGGTCTTATATTTTACTTTAGATTTAATGTAACACATAGTATTGTCCCCAATCTCACAATTCCTTATTCATTAACATTGAAACTTGAGGATTTCCCCTTTTGATAGTATCTATATTCTTTTGAATTCCTACATCATCCTTTTGAGAATCCTTTAGTCTTTCCAAAAGATACGGCTGAGCAATCATATGTGAAAGGATTGATGATGTTCCCTTCTTTATGATTCACATGCCCATCTTTATCAAATCTAAGAAAATTGGATCTTTTTTAATTCTAATCAATGATATAATTTATGGGTCCAGTAAACATAGAGAATCTTCCACCTTGTTCTCTTTCCCATGGTGGTAATGGATTGAGCAGTCATAGTCTTTGATCAGATCTAACCATCTTCGTTGGCTTATATTCAACTCTTTCTGTGTGAATATATACTTGAGGCTTTTGTGGTTTGTATATATTCCAAACTTCTCCCAAAAATGTAAATTCACCAAATCATCAAAGATAATATTACTTCATCCAACTCCAGATCATTTGTTGATAGTTTTTCTCATGAAATTTTAATTTCCTTGATGCATAGGTAATGACTTTTTCATTTTTAATCAACACACAACCCATGCCATGCTTCGAAGCATCACTTAATACCACAAAACGTTTGCCACTTGTGTGTAGTGTGAGCATGGGAAAAGTGATATGTCTCTTTATCAACTTCTCGAATATATCTTTTCATTCATAACTCCAAGAAAACATTACTCCCATCCGAGTTATCTTGGTAAGAGGGTTTAACAATAGTGATAATTTTTTCACAAATCAGTGATAATATCGAGATAACCCCCGAAATCTACAGATATCTATTACCGATGTTGGCCTTAAAAATCACTCAATTGTAGTTGTCTTAGATGGATTCATAGATATCCCATTTCTTGTGATGATATGACCCATGAATGAGACCCCCTTCATCCAGAACTCACACTTGTAGTACTTTGCATAGAGATTTTACTTTATCAAGTTCTCTAATATAGATTTAAGTGATCCTAATGATCCTCCTTGGATTTTGAAGTATATTAAAATATCTTCTATGAAGATAGCGACAAATATTTTGAGGTAATATCTAATGAAACTATTCATCAAGTCCATAAATATTGTTGGAGAATTTTTGAGTTTGAAAGGAATTACTATGAATTCATAGTGCACGTACCTTGTACGAAAAGAAGTAGTGGGGATATCCTCCTTCTTTACCCATACATGGTAATATCCTGATTGCAAATCCTCCTTGGAGAAGTATTATACTCCCCATAGCTGATCAAACAAGTCATCAATTTCTGTCAGAGGATACTTGTTATTTATCATGATTTCTTTGAGCTCAAGATTTCAATGAAAAGGCGCATTGACCCATCCTTCTTATTGACAAAGAGGACAGGTGCACCACATGGTAAAGAACTTGGACGTATAAATCCTTTATCTAGATTCTTTTGTAGTTGATTCTTATCCTCGTAAAGATCCACAACATCCATTATAAATGGATTCTTGGATATTGGAAATTCCCCAGGTATAAGATCAATTGATAATTCAAAATCTCCTCTATGAGTAAGACCGCACAATTCTATGGGAAACACTTCAGTGAATTATCTCACAATAAACATGTCTTCAAGGATGGTTTTTTTCCTTGGACTCAATCATCTTATCTAGATACATGTTCTCATAGGGAATTAATATCCATGATTGAGATGACTGGGCTAAGGAAGATTCATCCTCCTCCTTTCATTTGTACAAAATAGGGTGTTTATTCTCCATATGGAGAGTGATTTCCCTCTCATGACAATTTATGTTGGATATATATAAAGAAAGACAATACAGGCCAAAAATTTCATAAAATTACACCAAGGGGTGTATGAAAAGGTTCTATGGGATATTAAATCCACAAATCGTGATAGGGGAGGAGTTATACTCATAGGTTGCAATGATTTCCACATTTTTTTACTCACCTACATCATTACTTCCATGATTTGTGATGGTGTTGGGATTGTTCTACTAAACATTTGTGATATAAATAATGCGTAGAAACAGAATTAAAAAGTATGCCTGCTATTCTTGAGTGAATAACTAGTGTACCTGTCACCACTTCATTGTTGGGGTTCACTTCGGCGGTATTGATTTAAAAAAGCTCACCCTTGTAGCCTTGGATGTTGTTTGTTGCCTCCAAAAACCCCTGTCTTAGGGAACAGG
Source organism: Viscum album (assembly GCA_963277665.1). Lineage (NCBI taxonomy): Eukaryota > Viridiplantae > Streptophyta > Magnoliopsida > Santalales > Viscaceae > Viscum > Viscum album. Next base: position 594,481,892 of record OY728135.1, on the reverse strand, counting down.
TTTGAAAAGATCCCCAATAAGTTGTAGTTGAAGAAATGAACAACACATTGAGGGTCAAATGGAGGATTCCTCTCCTCTATCTCAACCATAGGTTTCTCTTGTTAGAATATAATAGATAGGTTCCCTTCTCTTCCAAACATAATGAATTTCTTCATCCCGTTCATAAAATGTTTGAGGGGATTCATTCTGCACCTTTAGTAAGTTGAGAGCTAGATTTTTCTAGCACCATTGGATTTATTCATCCATCCACTAGAATTAAATTCCATATTAATCTTATTATCTACATGATACCCCTAAGATTCTCTGATCTTAATTTCGACTTCGACGGAACATCGAACAATTTCCTCATATCTATCTAATTCACAGATCTCTAGGGATTTCTGTAGGCTAGTTTTTATACCTCCAAAGACGCGGTCAACCATGCTTTCATGGGTAATGACAAAGTTGGAGGCATATCAGGCAAGGATTTTTAATTTCTCCTTGTACACTCCAAAGGATTTTTCATCTTTTTTATTGAATTCAAGGATGTCGCTTTCTATCTTATGTTATAGGGTGCACAAAAAATATTTATCAAAAAACATATTCAAGAAATACTTCCATTCCAATGGCTCAATCTTGTCATTATGCTTTGTATTTTTTATCAATGTTCACCATTGATTAGCTTCACCCTCCATATGATAAGAAACCAAAACAACCTTCTCTTGTTCGGAACATTTAAGGATGAAAAAGATATTTTTGAGGGAGTCGATCCGTTGTTTGACGATCGAGGGATCAGATGATCCATTAAAAGTATGAGGCATTTGTCTCCTGAATCTCTCGATTGTGACATGTTCTTTCATATGGGGTTTGAATGTTACACTTGACCCATGTTTCTATTGAAAACATTAGTTAACTGAGAGAGTATCATGAAAATGTTTTTGATTCTTGCTCCCAAAGAATTGGGTATCTCATTAGAACAGTTGTCACATTTTGAAGGTATTCCATGATAGGTGTCATCCATCCTGTAGTATAACCATATGGTTAAGAAATGGGAATGATTTCATTGATTTACTCTATTATTATTTAAAAAAAGGTGAAACTATATGACGTTGGGCAATACTGATGATTTTTTCATCCTGATTTGGATCTGCTAGGGTTGTGGCTACATTAGCCAGTGCATCAGCATGTGCATTTTCTGATTGTAGGACATAAGAAAATGTCAGTTCTGAGGGAAATTCCGCCATTAACTCTCTGGCGTAATCGTACAAAGGGATTAACTCTTCCTTTCTGATGGCATAATCTCTATTGATTTGTTTGATTACCAAATATGAATCGCCTTTTACCTTTAAGTGATTCACTTGTGCCTGAAGCGCTAATTCCAAGCCTGCGATGAGAGCTTGATATTCAGCTTCATTGTTTGTGCCGCCTTCCAACAATAAGAAGGAATAGGGTAGCACTGCCTTTTCTGGGAAAATAAGCATGATTCCTAACCCAACATTGTTGAATTTAGGATATTCCATTTTCTTCCCTGTTGGACTTCTGGAGGAACCATAAAATTACATTTCCCATTTTTTAGGATTATCTTGAATAAAGAAGACTTCCTCATCATGAAGTTCAATATTTAAAGATGTATCTTCTATATAAGTGTGTTCAGCAAGGAAATAGGCTAGATCTTGGCCCTTTATTACATTTTGAGACACATACTGGATATCAAACTGCTTCAAAATAATTGTCCACCATACCAGACGTCCTGTAAGCATTAGACGACTAAGGATAAATTTTAGCGGGTTATTGTGAGATACCAATTGGTCCTCATGATGTTCCATGTAGTGTCTCAATTTCTGAACTGCAAATATTATTGCTAGGCAGCACTTTTCAATACTTTAATATCGAGTTTCTACCTCAAGCATAGTCCAACAAAGATAATAAAGGTTGTTTTCATTCCCAGCATCATTCTCTTGGGCAAGGAAGGCACCCAATGATCGCTCTAAAGCTGTCACATAGAGCATAAGTGGTCTTTCTTCAACAGGAGGCATTAATACCGATGGACTCAAAAGATATTTCTTGAGGAAATCGAATGCTTCTTGACATTCTTCAGTCCACTGGTAGGTGACTCCCTTCTTCATTAATTTGGTGAAGGGTAAACACATTCCTACCAAATTGGCAATGAAACATTGAATATAGGCCATGTTTCTTTGAAGTCCACTTAACTACTTGAAATTTATAAGATATGAAAGGTCAAGGATTGAATTTTTTCTTCTTAGGTTCAACTTCAATACCCTGATAGCGTACAACAAAGCTGAGAAATTTTTCTGAGGTTACCCCGAAAGCACATTTCAAGAGGTTAATCTTCAAATTGTGTTGTTGAAGTTTGTTTAATATGAATTCCAGATCGGCAAAGTGATCAGAATGTTTTTTGGATTTAACCAACAAATCATCCACATATCATTCAACAAATTTCCCTAAAAAGGGTTTGATGTTATGGTGCAGGGCACGTTGAAACGTTGCACCTGCATTCTTCAAGACAAAGGGCATTACCCGATAGAAAAACACACACTGAGGAGATCTGAAGGATGTAGAATCTTCATCTTCTAGGTCCATTCGTATTTGATTATACCCAGAGTATCAATCCATGAAGGAGAGATCTTCCTAGCCATCTGTTTCATCAATTAAGAGTTCTGTGATTGGAACTGGAAAATCTTCCTTGGGACAATGCCGATTAAGATCTCTGAAGTCAATGAAAACTCTAATTTGTCCATTCTTCTTTTTAACAGGGACAATATTAGCTAGTTATTTGGGATATTGAACTTCTCTGATGAATCTATCCTTGATATTCTTATCAACTTTAGGTTTAATTTTGGAGGCATAAGTTGGGTGTGTTCTTCTTGCTGCTTACTTGAATCCTCGATGTTCTTCTGAAAAACCCAAATGATGAGTGGAAACACTGGGATTAAGACCTAGAATTTATGTATAATTCCAAGAAAATACATCTCGATTTTGCTTTAGAAATTAATTATACATTTCACACTCTTCAAGATTCATGGTTGCACTAATTAAAGTGGGGGAGTGGATCATCTTTTGTACCCGGATTTATTTCTCTTAGTTTATCCACAGTGGTAGCGATACCCTCTTCAAATTCTGGAGGAGCATCCCTGAGATCTTCCTATTCTTCTTCAACATGTGTTACTTCTTCTATTTCTACTTGCATAGTATATTATGAAGAAGAATTTTTTGGTCAGGGGAGAAGTTAAAATTTGAACATCTTGAAGAAGAGGCTTCCATTTCTGACCCTATTGATGATGAAGGGTCTTCCTTGGGTGATAGAGAGGAGATGATGGATTGATAATCGACATCATTATTTTACTTTTTTATTTCTATAACTTCTTATGGCCAGGTTGATGATGTATAGAATTTCTAGATTTCAGCGGATGAAATGAAGACATCTCCATTTAAGCTTTCATCACCGCTTGGAGAATCACCAATCTCTCCCATGCTATCTGGCATGATTTTCATAATTGACATTATATAAGTTTCTATAAAAGTGTTTGGATTTAGGTATATCCAGTCAATTTGATTTATAGGAAACACATAATCTGTACTCGCGTGTATGAATGGGTTTACTAGAATATTTTCCAAAACATTTGGAGCATTAATTTTGGTGACCACCTTTGTCATGGATTTTCCTTTCCCTCTATGTGATAAAATTATGCCTCAATATATTGAGATTCACAACTTTTAAATGGGGAATTGTCACCATACAATGTCCCAATTTGACTATTGAAACAATATTTGATACATTTATGGAATGATAAAGGTACGGCCTCATGTTGATGTAGCTAATGTCTTCCAAGAAATATGATGAAGGCGGGGTCTTGATTAACAACCTTGAAATATGAATTACACACAAGGTCTCCAAACATAATTCTGAGAGTTATCTCACCCAGAGGTTATTGTTCTTTCTTATCATATCCTTACAACATCAAAGTAGAAAGAGATAAATCAGATTAAGTGAGGCCCAATCGACAAAGTGTACAATTAGGAATGAGATTGACTCATGAGCCATTATCAATGAAACCTCATCGGATGTCTATGTCATTGACTTTTCCAGATAGATACAAAGGTATGATATATCCATGTACAACATCACCTTCCTCTTCATCTATAAAACATATCACTGCATGGCATTCTATAGGATCATTCTCTATATGGTAGACCTCAGCTGCAGCAATTTCAAATTCAAATTCTCGAGGACTTGAAAAAGCCTCAATAAGCGCCTACCGAATAACTTCTAATAGATTCAAGGCATCCAGAATTGATAACTTGACCGGTACTTGGGCCAAATGTTTCAAGACATCATACTTTTGGTCTAAAGGTCTGCATTTCCCAGCATAAATTGTGGATTTGCAGGTGCCTTGGAAGTTGATGCTTTGGCAGTAGATGCATCCTGTATCAGGGCAGGAATTGGAAACACTCCTAGCTTTAGTATATTAAACCAACTAGGTCTATCTATTTGCTGAGAGGAATAAGATGTAACATCTAACAGGTCCTCCAAAATAACCATGTCAGGAATGAATCTGCCATGTGTGGAAGGAATTTCTTATTTCTTGTTGAGCCCGCTGAAGGGATTTTCCACAAGTTTTTTTCTACATATATAGTTCTAGCAGGGGTAGGATGGAAATAGTGTCTTCTAGAATATCCACATCTTCCTCTATATCCTAGACCTATGTCTCTTCCTCTGATTCATCTGTTCGATACAAGGAACTTAGTCTCATCATTATTCAAACTGTCATTGGCACATGGATCCGTTAAATGAATCATGTTAACAGAACCAAAGATCAATTCTTCATCTGATGAAGATTCTTACTAATGTTCTAGTTCAAGGTGTGTCGTTTGGTGGGGTGGTGCCTGTTCTTATAATGCAGATGGCATAAAATTTTCCAGAGTCAAAGACAACTTAGGGTTTGACACAAGCTCGTATTCTTCTGACTTCTCTTCATTATTCAAATTATGTCACCTATTTAAGGATTTTCCTTCTGATTAAGGGGGTTTGTTTGTGGCAGAAATAGAAGAAGACACAATTGTTTGATTCAATTGTGTTTGTAAAATGGCATGAGTTCGGTTGATCATTTTTATGACCATCCAATCATCATATTTCTATGGATATTTACTTTTGACTCTGTACCACTCTCCTTCCTCCTCTAGATCAGTAGTAGTAACACATGCTACCTGGGCTAAAGGACCATTCAGTTTTACTTGTACAAATTCCACCATCTTTTATTGGAGGTCTTTGAAGACAAAACAATATTGAATGGGATGCCCCAATATCTTATGAAATGGGAAATAGTTGGGGAGGTCTTCATCTCCTTCCTTGTTCGGCCTTTTGGGCCTTGACAAGTGAACTAGATTGTTTTTTAGAGCCGAGCTGAAGTAACCAGGACCTTGTTCATTCAATATAGAATAAACTTTTTTCTTTAAATCCACAAATTTTTTCCACCTTTGATTTCTTTGATCATCTTGACGAGGCTGTCATTGTTTTTGACGCTCAGGAGGTGGAGCCCTTCGATATGATGAAGGTTTTGAAGTGGAATCAGGTACATGTGCTTGTTTAAGTGTAACTGTAGCAGTCTCTGATTTCCATATTCTCCTTCCTAAAGCTGATGTAATTACATGAGTTTAAACCCTAATGTCTATAAGTGAGTATTCTATCTACTGAGCGATTGAAGTAAGGTCTCAAAACCCTCTTGTGTATTTCACAGGGATCAATGGTGTGCGTAATTCATCATGCAAATTTTCCCCACAGATTGGAATAAACTCTTCTTCAAAGAGTGATAACCTTAAGGAATATGTTAATCCCTTCCAGCAAGCAATAAAATCCAAAACTCTTTCATTTTCCTTTTTTTTAAATTGGTATGATAAAAAAACTGTCTTCTTTGGTGATGTTGAGCTAAATTGAAGTAGGAATTTTTTGACGGACATCTTCCCACCCAGTTATTGACCGAGATTGAAAACTTTTATACCAGACAAAAGCAGGTCCTTATAATGACTGCACAAAACACCTGAGCTTAACTAATTCTTGTTGTTGAGGAGTTCCCATAATATGATCAGAATGAGAAACAAAATGTGTTAAGTGTTGTTATGGATCTCTAGAACCATTAAAAATTGGGAATGTGGTATTCACAAAATTTGATGGGGGAAGAATTGAATCCAACCATTCAGGGTAAGCTCCCTTATCTAGTGGAATTGGTGCATGTCATCCTTCCATAGCTTCTAACTGAGCTGTTAATGAATCAATGGTAGTCATTAATGCTTGAGAAGCATCTGGTTGAGCTTAGACCTAAGCAGGTGCAATAACTTGAGTTTGGACAGGTGTGGTGATTGGTACTACCATTGATGGTAGTATTGATGGTTTCTGTCGCGTATGACCCATAGGATTGGACCTATGAGTGTGTACTTGTAAAGGGGGATATTCTTGATCCATCCCAATAGCTGAAACAAATTCTCTTGATTCATTAACTCCATCATGTTTAGGAGGAAGACTACCTTGAAGTAGTTCTACATTTAACCTTCTTAACTCCTTAATTTCTTCTTCCTGTTGTGCGAACCTTTCCTCTAATGAGAGTGATTGGCCTTATCTAGAGGTAGGGTGGGATGTAATCTGAATTTTACCCTTTGACTTGGCATGTGCCTTTTTGGAGTATGGAAGGGTATTACCCAAATGAATTTCTTGCCTCTCGGAGACCCTATGGCTTCTGGTACGCACACCTCCTTCATTTTTTTCTATGTATACATCTTCTTGAACTGTAAATTCTTCATCTGATTCCTCTGAGTGAGCCTCATGTTCTAGGAGATCAGTCAAAATGGAATTGATGACATTTATCGATGCATAACACATTGAAACCCTTTTTCATTGTATTTGTGATACTTTCTTCATCCATGTCCTTTATGAGAAATTTACTTTTGTTTGGTTGATCCATAAGTAACTTCATGATGAACCATAATTTGGATGGAATTTGATGATAATTCGGCTCTGCATTCCTCTTGTGTATTCTTCCCCAATCGATAGAAGACTGAATTTCACTGAGGAAGAGATTTAGAATTTGAAAAAATCCTCAGTCCTGTGGACTGAGGCTGTTTCTATTTTTCATTTTGAATTCCTCAAATCCTGTCTGTTGATCCCATTGGTCGTATTAAAAGAGTCACTAACCTGGCATGTTGAGGTGTCTCTTAGGCTGCTACATCTGAAACATTCTTAAAATCTCTCCTGAATTTGTGGATTTTAGTCTGGAAATTGGCCAGATGCATCATCCGACATCCACTCAAATCATCTGCCTCATATGACCGTTGGATTATTTCTGGAACCACTGTCACCTGATGATGTGCATGCTCTAAACAAGAATCTTGTTCGATATTCTCATTTTCTTGATCCAAGAGTAATTTGAAAACTTTTTATTTATATTCCTTACTTTGGGAAGAACAAGTTGAGGCATGTTCTTGAGAAAGTCTTTGATTACACAGAAAACCGGTTAGCTATGGCTGGCCATGGGAAATAACATTGCATGAGACCACTTTTGACGGGATTTGTTGACTGGAGTGCGCAGTGAAATGAAATTCTCCATGAACATCCCATCCCCTGATATGAATACCAGATGGGGCATTGGTAATTAATTGGTGCAACCTTTTTAATCTTCCAAGGCATGTACGCTGAAGGGATCTCTACTGATTTTCAACCTTTGGATGTTGGGAAACTGGGAGAGGTGTCAATCCAATTTGGCGTTGCAACCCTTCTATTACATTAACATGATTTTGATATTCATCATAAGGTAATAGTTTCTCATTTAAGTGAAAAATAGTTATCCATATGTTGAGAAAAATATTGTGAATACAATATTTTTTTAATGTTTATGGAATATCATACTGAGAGTCATCCAAAGGCCAAAAAATGACTGGTATTTCACGTTTCACCAATTGTTTTCTCATATTCAGCACTTCCTCTTTGTCATTTGATGAAGATTCTTATACCTGATTGGACCAAAGCTGGTGCTTCTTTTTTTCTTCCTCAGATTCAACAAGATTGGTAGAGAATTCATTTGTCAAATTAGAAGATGAATGACCCAGGGGTGGTTCAGAGAATGACCTACACCTCAGGCTATCTTCTAATTGAGAAAGTATTTCACCTGCTAGCGATAAGGCATCAGACATTACTAGATTCACATTTTCAAGTGCCTCAAGATAAGAGGTCTTTTTCGTTACTACATTTTCCGTTGAAGAATTTTCCAGGTAATGTGAATTACTACTGCAGCGATAACTTTTGCATCTAAATTAATCATCATGGGGAGGACCACCATGGCGAGTTACAATAAAAGATGAAACCTTTTCCTCCTTGGTCTTCTGGCCACTCATAGGGTAATCGTGGCTCTTATCTGAAGATGATGCTTCGAGATTTACCGAATTTTAATGAAGCAATCCTTCATGATGAAGTGTATGATGAAGACCTTCAGAATTATTGTTGTTATTTCCAGAATTTGGAAATGAGATAGTAGAATATTGAGTTGCAACAGATAATTTTTTGAGGGCTTCATGAACTCCATCATTGAGCAAGGCCTTATTGCAGATTGGCTCTTGATTTTTTAACTGTGATGGATGGGCCGTTTTCTTAGATGCCTTCTTACTCACATTGGAAACCACTTGTTGAAAAAAGTGGTCATTAGGGGAAGGTGTATGTGCCTGCTCAAAAGAAATGGTCAAGTTAGGCTGACTATCTCCATTTAAATCTGGTGTATGTGCCCGAGTTGATTGTCCGTATGATATGAAGGAGTATCCCCCATGACCTTCCTGGACTAGAACAGAGGTGTGTATCTGCTCCGGGATGACATGTTGATGAGTCAACCCATTGATAGGGATAGATTTATGTTTCTTTCTTTGTGATGTCGTTGAAGTTGTTATAATATCATGACAGATATCCATAATATGAGCAGGGATTTGCTTCTTCTCTTTTACTATTGTTAAAATGTGCTTGGTGACTTCAGCTACTGGAATGGGAATATACGTCCATTCCATGTATGGAGTAGGTGTGTGTTTCCTCTCTTGTCCTCCATTTCCTGTTAGTGAATTCAGAATGTACTCATGTGTGGTAGAAGAAAGTTGTGCCTACCTCCTGTTTGTCATTGGAGCTTTCCAATTGACATATCCGGGTGCTACCAAACGAGACTATTGTTTATCTTGATGAATTTTAGGTGTATGTTCCTGCTGATTTTTCTCCACCAAATATGATTTATGAAATTCCTTCAATACTGGCAGATGAGACTGCTGATAGAATTGATGAGTGTAAGCAGGTGTATGTGCCAGTTTATAGGTGGTCACCACATTTGGTTAGCATGATTTTTTGGATGCAGTCAGATAAGCCTTCTAATTGGCTGATGATTTAAAAACAGGTGTATGTGCCTGCCTATAGTACTCCACCGGAATTTCCTGGTGGGATTGGTGTGTTACTGCTAGATTAGTCTATTGGGTAGTGAAATTAGGACGGATGGGTGTATATGCCCACTCATTTTTTGCCATCAAGTTAGGTTGATGGACTTCTCCAGAGGGGGAATAGGTAAAAACCTACTCCCTTTTGGCCTAATTTTTCCTCTGACAGTTCATCTTGCATTCTCATTTCTGAGGAACCTGAGACGAATGCCTAGAGGCGATACCCCCATCATGTTGAGGGTGCACTACCACATGAGTCTGGCAGTGATTGTTTGTGGGAGTCCTTAGGAAGGACTTCTGTATTCTTGAACTGAGGCCTTGAGTGACCTCTTGATTCACCTCCCTGTAATATGGGAGGGACTGGTTGTTGCATTTTGGGGATAGAGACCCGAAATGGTTGGAGATGGTGGTTGGAACCACCTGCTTCTTGACCACTAGTCATCGCTATCTGGACAACTAGGGTGAGTTGTTAACTTGGAGGGATTCTCAAGAGGCCTCCAGAGTAAGGATGGTACCGTGTTGATGGTATTCCCTCACCAATGAATTTGAAACCCAATGTTGAAGTCACTGAGTAAGTGATGTCGTCCTCATAACTGATGACGGTCAAGCAGGAGTAGCGGCTGAGGCATTCACAGGTGTAAACCTTAAAGAAGCCATTTTGTGTTGCAGAGAGATCTCGTAAAAGAGTGCCTATTTGATATAGCAGACATAATCAAGATATGTCTGGCCAGACTACATCTTTTGGATGAGCACATATGTTATTGATTTCTTTTTTGGATCTCATATTTAGTTTAATAGGGTCCTAACAAATAAGTAAAACATCATTTAACTTGGTTAAGGATTCATGTCGGGTTCACCATTTTTTTCGCCTGGAAATGGGGATGACCTTGTTTTTTTAAGTTTCAAACTTTCCAATTAGTTTCTAATAGGTTTATTCGTAGAACTGGAAACACCCAAGGATTCTATACCCATTTGAATCTACTTTCCAATGCTAGGTGCTCATTATTTGTGGACCGATGAGGTATAAGAATTTTCACTGTTCGAAAGGATGGGAGGTCAGGCTCATCACACCTTTTTGGGGGGAATTATTGCCTACTCAGGGACTCTCTTATAGATTTAAGTTATGTTAATGAATCCTTATTAATTCACCAATCATGAAAATGAGTTTTCCTTTAGATTTGGCAATAAATGATTGATATTTATAGGATTTAGAGAATCTTTTATATGTATTTGAGGTTCTTCATCGATGGAGAATCATCTGTATGTATTAGAGATTATTATTCAATGGTATCCTTCAATACATTATATAGAAATCTCTTGGTCATTATGATGACTATACTAGTTTTAAATCCACTAAGTGGGGAACTTGAAATATATTGTCATTCAGAAAGACATGAATTATTTCAGAGTTGGGATCATACCCGCAGATGGGATACCTACGTATCCTCATAAAAAATTAATCAGAACCCACGTATATCGAAAAGAAGGATATGGTTTAACATCATATGGGGTGGAAAAAAATTATTGAATGATGGGCTTGAACATTAAAAATGCTTCTTACGTACTCTAATTTTAAGGCAGAGATAAAATTCCACATAGTTCGGGTGAAGAAATACGGGGCTTATGCATGGTTAACGGCCCAAAAAGAGATGTCGTGATTACTTTTACACTCTAAGATCACGTAAGTAATGCTCAGTGTGAGAAACAAGAGGTATCAGTAAACCTGATGATTATTCCACAAAATATGCAGTCATAAGAAATGATGTGGGGCTTACGTATGTATGAATGCCCAAGTAGATAAAGACCAGGACTTACTTCCAGAATGAAGCCCAGGAGCAGGGTCCATAAAAGTATTTGTACATTATAAATATTTGGAGTTTTAACCTAGGTCTTACTCCTAAAGAGGATGCCCAAATTAAAGGGGACTTATAACTTGGGTGTTACTCCTGAGAAGGAGGCCCAAATTAAAATAATTATTATTGGGGATTATTTCTGAGAAGGAGACCCAAACCAAGGGAACTTGGGAGTTACTCATGATAAGGATTCCCTAAATCAAAAGGTCTTATCATCTTAAAGGATGAGGTTATATGGAGGAATCCTCTAACTGTAGTGACATAAATCTTGTAAGTCACGAGGTTTTGGGAGAGATTCTCACTGAAGTCCTTTTATATAAGGAAGCTAATAAAGGAGCCATTCCATAAATGGCTTGGAAAAGGGGTTCGAAGGCCAATATATTAAAGGGGAGAGGTGAACGGGAGAAAGGCACAAAAATGAAGTCGGTACGCAAGTCTTGGCCACACAAGTGTACTTGTGTGGCCTGGGATCACTTAGGTGATGAAGAATATGTAGGGTCATACTTGGGCAAGACTTAACTCAAGCATTTAGTATTATCCTAAGATGTGTCCAAAAGGGCAGTGCACAGGTTTCGGCGAAAGGGTAGTGCGACACACAAGGTTCATCGAAAGGGTAAGGTGGAGCGCATGTTTTATCATTTTTAAGGTGGTCTAGACACTTAGGCGCCCAAGTGTTGATGAATTCTAAATTCTTAGGCCTTATTCTACTCCTTCAGGTCTTCCATTATAGGTAAAAAGTTACCTTATAATCTTTTGGAAGAGTTGAGTTGAAGAGCAGTCCGACCAGAGCATTAATTTGACTTTTGAAAAATACATCCCTAAAATGGGGGCCCACAGGGTCTATTTTATGGCACCTTGAACCTTTGGAAGAAAACATAATAGGGGGAAAAAGTGAGCTACAGGACCCCATAGGTGGCGTGCAAGTGACATGCGCAGCATGCAAGTAACTTTCACACCTCCCTCCAAATGGGCTCCTACTCAATTCCTTCATCATTTTTTTATGTTCTTCAAAGGGTGACCCTATTTGTGCTTAAGGTATTCCCCTTTTCCATTTTTGTGACTCTGTGATAGATAGGAGCATCAAAAAATATAACAATAATAAAATATATTTATATTTTTTATTATATACAAAAATAATGCACATAATCATTGTGCTAAGGTCTTTTTACATAACCCCTTATAAAACCCACATAAGAACTAAGGGTATGGTGTGTCATGGTGATAGACTCTTTGGGTGGCACAAATAACATTTCCCAAGTGGTAATATCTATCAACATCCACTTCTCACATAGGAGGATCCATTCGAGCTTAACGTATTGAAGCTCGGATTGGGCTTCGTCAAGAGCGAAGCCCAATGACGCCACCTCCTTTCCAAGATCCAAAAAATGGACTTCGTACGGAGAAATTTTGTTGGATGAGGCCATTAAATCATTTTTTTTGAGCAAATTGGATTTTTTAAAGCCCTATATTTATACTAATCATGTGATCACTGTTCAACAGCTATATTAGAAACGATAATAATTCATAAAAGTATTTTGAAATACAAAAACATAAAACCAAATAAGTGCATATGTTATATAACCATTTTACATAATAAGATATTTAATTAGATAAAGGGTAATTTCCATTAATAATGGTTGGGGTCGTTACAATATTAATATTATTGAGACAAAATAATAAACTAATGATTAAAAAAATGTGAGAAAACCCCTCTCATCCACTATAAATACCACCTCTCACCACCACTTTTCCTCACACCTCTAAAGATTTTATCCTTACCCAATTACTTACCAATACTCTTCTCTAGCTCCTTCCTCACATATAAGAAATCTTGGTCTCATTAAAATAACAAAACTTTTTCCATAGGAGGTTCTCATGGTGGATAAATCCAAGAGGTAAAATCCACTTCTTTTTTATTTAATTTATTTTCAATTTCATTTCAATTCTTATCTTCTCCTCAATATCACATATCCAAATGCATGATAACTCTATTATGATTTATGTACTGGTATTCTATCATGTTAATGGAATATCCTTTTTCAAACTCCTCTCTCTCTCTCTCTTTGTGTCTCTCTATTTTTTATTCTAAAATTAAATCGTCGCATGTGATGTGTCAATTTACCGACCTCGTGGGAAATGCACTTTCATTTTTTGTTAATTCTATAAAGTGTGATAGTAAAAACAATATAATGGTTGAAAAATATTTTAATTTATAGTTCACAAAACTCATTATTTTCTATAATAATAATATATACATATTATAAAATGATAAACCAAAATGAGTTCATCATCATCGAAAAACCACAAAAATTAACATTAAACTATCATCATTAAGTCTTATCAAATGATTCATCCTTGTACCAAATAAAAAAATCTTCTTGAGATTATTTCTAAGGTATGATAACAATTAATGATATTTAAAATCATTTTACATGTACTTAAATTTATGTATTCAAGTAAACTGATCATGAAAGTTATGAAAATGTACACTCCCAAACGATAAAATTAAATGTTGTAACTCATCAAAAACCACATAAATGAACTTTATAAATCCACAACGAATAGAATTAGTCTATAAAATATTATTTATTTGTTAATTAATAATACTAATTTGATTACACATGATATTAATGAGAATAAATCATTTATACATAAAGTAAGTTGAATTCTCGAACCTAACTATCTTTTTTTGGGTTTTACCTGTTTCACCCAATTTTCAGTATGTATATTCCATTAATGTTCCTTAATTATTATTTTTCTATCATTATATTATCTTTTCTGGGATATATATATTACCATTTGGGTTTTATGATAAATTCAATGGTTTTTCCAAAAGAACTCTTCTTTCAAAAAATATATATCATTTACTTCTCAGGTTAATGTTTCATCTTCAATTAAGATTGATACAAAGATTATTATTCCAATTTTATCTTGGGAAAACCAAAGTTAGTGAATGTATTACTTTTTAAATTAATCCCATTCCTTTCCATGGGTTGTTTTATATCCATGGTTTATATATGTTCTATGTGACATGCATGATAATGTAAATGTTATGACATGACAGATGTGCCTGAAATTATATTGTTCTCCAATGCACTGGTTAATGTGATGTATCTAATTATAAAAAGTGAAATATGTGTGAACATGATTCTATATATGTTCAAAAATATGTGTGGTAGATGACCACCATGACATGATGTTTTATTTTTTATGCATTGAAACATTCCATGCATTTATCTATTGATTCCTCTCATGATTATAATGATGATGTTATGATTATAATCACCCCATGTTATATTGTTTCATGTTTTTATCTGTCCTCTTACTAGGATTTTACATCACCATTTTTTGATGTATATCCTTTTGTGATTACTTTTACTAAGGAGAATTAGAAGGACACTATGAAGCTAGTGGAGAAGGAATTAAATAAATGTTTTTGTTTTATTTTGTAAAAGATATGTATGTTCCTAGGTTTTCCGAGATACTAAACCATTGGATCCTGGTTGTGAAACTCTAAAATCTTGTTCTTTGTTAAAATTATGTAATAACAATGTAATAAATGTAGTGTCACTTTATTTTTTATCAAATAATGGTTCAGTTAATTTGTGAATTATGATTAAAGAACCATGTTGGAAACCCATAGTATGAGACTAAGTATAAGTAATCACCCAAGAATCTTTGTTTAAGAAATTTCTAATCATTGGGATCCAAAAATATATGCCTTTATTTGTAAATTAAATAATGAATAATTTATTTATTCATGATTTTTTAACAGTCTTTTTGTTTGAACCTTTCCTATTTTAGAAAATGGTGGGAATAAGGAGAAACCAGGCCAACAAGCCACATGAGGGACAATGTAACAATTTCTCGAATGGGATCCCCAATGCCTTTGGAGTTAATGATCATTATTTCAGGGAAGTTCTTACCCAACTATATTAGGTTATAAACAATAACCTGAATACTGTTTAATGTCCTAATTCACCAAAGATGGAGCAATTGTCTATTGATCCATTTATGTAGTAATGACCACTAATATTTAGTGGAACTTATAATCCACTAGTTATAGAATAGTGGGTTAACTCAATAAGAAAGATATTTTCTATGATTCACAATTCTGAGACGGAGAATGTGACTATGACTATTTAAAATTTTGATTTAGAGGTGGATCAATACTAGGTGTTGATTAAGAACACCAAGAAAACTGAAAAAATTAAAGATATAGAGTGGTAATAATTTAAGATAATGTTTCTTAACAAGTATTTCGATCTAAATATTCATACAAATATGGATAGATAACTTATATAGCTAAGGAAGAATAATGGAGAATCTTTATTTTCCAAATATGTACATTTTAAAAGTCTTGAATGGTATGCTTTGGGTTTTGTTATTAACACTTATATAAAAATTGAAAAATTCTTTAGTGGGTTAAATCCACTACTTTGAAAGGATCAAGAAATTATAGATTTTCAGAGTTATGAAGAAGTTTTTGGATATTTTTTCAAAGTAGATATGGAGTTTGTAGAATAGTCACATGTGTTTGGTGATATCAAATAAAATATAGATTTTCTAGTTGGATGATCTAATGATAAAGGTGGAAAGAAAACTCAACCACCAACATGTCAAAAAATGTGGGAAGAAGAATCATCGAAACTACCTCAAATTGATGGGGAAATTATTCAGATGTGGGAGAGAAGGACACCAAGATCATAAATGCAGAAAATACATGAGGAAGACGGAAAATAGGGTGGAGTAAAGGAGATAACAACCCAATGTCCAATGCTAAACTGTATGGATGAAGGGAACTATGAAAGTCAGTATACTAAACCACAATTCCTTAAGGGTAATTAGTTTCAGAAGTGAGAAAATATATAGGTGCATGGAAAAGCTTATACCATCACTACTACTAAAGTGGACAATGAAAATAAAGTCATACAAGGTATACTTATAATTCATTTAAGAATGGAAAGGTTCTATTTGATTCTGGTTCTATATATTCCCTTATATAATGCATGTTTTCTAGAACAATTGAATTGAAGCCCCCAAACCATGAAGTAGACATATCCATAAAAACACGGAGTGTTGGAATCATTTCAACATTAGTATTAGAATCTTCTCTTTTTGGAAAATGTGGGAAGATTATTCTATAAAATATCATGATATATCCCTTGGGAAAATTTGACTCTATAATGGTTATATATTTTCTCTCATTATATATAACATATAAACTATCGATAATAGGAAGTAATTTTTTATATTCTTATCCATCCCGGTATTCTCTAAAAATTCAAGGAACATCACCAATATTATTTTGAAAATCCATAAAATGTGTGGGTGTGGATTCCATGTAAATAAGAATACCTTGCTCAAATGGTTGAGTCAAGGGAAGGTATCAACACATGGGAAATTACCATTTTAAGGGAATACAGTGATGTATTTCCGGAAGAGTTACTTATACATCCCCCGGATGTGAGGTATAGTTCTCAATAGAACTCATACCTAAAGCTAATCCTTTCTAAAAGTGTCCCTATAAGATGGATCCTGACGAACTAGAGGAGTTAAATAAGTAGTTAGAAGAGAATTTAGAAAAAGGGTTCATACGCCTAAGTTCATTTCCTTGGGGTGTGCTAGTTCTGTTTATCAATATGAATGATGGATCAATGTGGTTGTGTATCGATTATATGGAACTGAATAAGATCACCATAAAGAACAAGTATCTTATTCTAAGGATTGATGACTAGTTCAATCAGCTACAACAGGCTCAACACTCCTCAAAGGGGGATCTTTGTTAGGGATATCATTAACTAAAGGTCGTGAAAGAAGATATTTAGAAGACTAACTTGTATAAAATGTATGGGCACTATGAGTTTTTGGTGATTTTATTCATACTTACTGATGACCTTGTAATATTCATGGATTTGATGAATAGAGTCTTTAGACATTACCTTGTCAAATTTTTATTAGAGTTTACTGATGATATTCTCATCTAATCTAGGATCAAGGAGGAACATGATGAACATATAAGGACTATGTTGGAGACACTATGGAAGGAGAAGTTGTGTACCAAGTTCATCAAGTGTGACTTTTGGAAGTAGTAAGTCACATTCATAGGACATGTGATCATAGACGAGGGATTCTCTGAGGACCCTTCTAAAAAAAAGGAAACAATGGAACGACACAAACCATCAAGTGTCATGGAAATCCATAGTTTCTCTTGATTAGTAGGGAACTATAGACATTTTTTTTACTTTATCACAATTTTCATGCCCGCAAATTATGTTAACAAAGAAATGATTAAAGTATGTTTGGATGAAAGAATGTGAGGAAAGCTTTAATGAGATAAAGAAAATGTTTATCACTGCACTTGTTCTAACATTTCCAAAAAAGAGCTGAAAGATTTGAGATATATTGTGTTGTATAAAATAACCAATTGGGTTGTGTACTCATGAAAAATGAAAAGGTAATATTCTATGCCTCATACAATTTGAATATCCATGATAAGAATTACCCAAAACATGATATGGAATTAATAGTTATGATTTAATCCTTGAAAATATTGTGGCACTTGCTTTATGGGGAGAAGTGGGACATATATACCAATCACAAGAGCCAAAATTATATATATTCACACAAAAGGATATCAACATGCATCAAATGAGATGTCTTGAGCTAATCAAATACTATGATACCTCTACTCACTATCATCATGTCAATGCAAACAAGGTAGTTGATTCTCTTAGTAGAAAAGAACCTGCGACTCTTTTAATGTTTTAGAATGAGAATGAACCTATCTTCTTGGATATGAAAATAAAGTATTTGAAAATAATAATGGCCCAAATTTCATCATACCTTTATCAAATGTTTTCCAAACCATCTATTTGAAAAATATTAAGGAGGTAGAAACAGATGATTTGAAGCTACAATAGAAGGTGAGTGCAATAACGGAATGGAAGCTAAAAGAGTTCCATATAGATGATGATGATGTGATTCAGTTTGGAATGAGGATATGTGTGCCTTAATCACCTGGGATAAAGTAGATGTTGGATAATTAACACATCTCAACTTTATTTATCCATCCCAGGAGTGCCAAGATGTATTGTGATCTCCGAGAACACTTGTGGTGGGATAATATGAAAAAGGAGATTGTAGAGTATATATCATGGTGCGTGATATGTCTTCATGTTAACTCATATCTATATATGTCAAAAGGGATTATACAACCATTTCCTATACCCATGTGGAAATAGGATAATGTCAATATGGACTTTTTCATAGGTCTCTCAATGACATCAAAAAGAAATAATGTGTTATTGGTTCTAGTTTACCAACTCACCATAACTATCCACTTTATCTCTATTCTATAAAATCTCTAACTTAAACAACATTCCATTATATATGTGAAGGAAATTCGTGAGATGGAATGGAGTTTTACTCTTGATTGTCTCGGATTTCCATACTAGGTTCACATCTAAACTTTGGAGGATTATTCAACATGCATTGAGTAATAAACTAAATTTCAGCATGACCTATCACCCCTAAACTGATAACCAATCTGACAAGACTATACAGCTGATCAAAGATCTGATAAGATCATGCTCTTTATAATTCAAAGGTTCATGGGATCCGCATCTTCCATAGGTTGAGTTCATATACACAAATAGCTTGCACTCTTGTATTTAAATGAATCCATAAGAAGCTATGTATATAAAGAGATGTAAAACTGCAACCTCTTGGTATAAAGCTGGTGAAAGAAAGCTACATAGACCTGATGCATTGAAAGATATGACATAGAATGTTCAATACATCACGAAACATATCAATTCTGATTAGATTAAGAAAAATAGTTATTCTAATAATTGTTGAGGGACTTGAATTTAAACATTGGATATAAATTCTTCCTTTGAATATCACCTTGGAGTATAGTCATGTGGTTTGTAATTAAATGGATGTTAAGCCCAATGTACATTGTCCCCTTTCAAATCTATGATAGCATAGGAGCTGTGGCCTATCGGGTTTCACTTTCACCAAATATGGACTAACTTTCTGATCTGTTTCACATATCACTCTTGAGGAAGTACATAATATATTCATCACATATACTGAACTTAGAGGAAGTATAGATAGAAGATGATATCTCTTACAAGGAGTAGCTAATAAAGCTTCTAGACTGGGGGGATAAGGTCCTACACAATAACACAACCCACCATGTCAAACTATTGTGGAGGAATAATAAGTATGAAGATGAAACTTGGGAATTGTAGGATCATATAGAGGATATATACTCTCACCTATTAATGTAAAATGAAATTTCAGAGGTGACATTTTGAAAGGGGGATGAATGTAATGGCCCAAAATTTAATCAATTGAATTTTACCCTTATTATAGTAATTTCATATAGTATAAATAACATAAAATCACATAGAAACCATTATAATATCTTTATAAATGAATAATTAAATGAATAAGAAGGATTTCAAGAAGTTAAGTAACTCATAATTATGAAATAGTAACTGTACCATAGGAATTGTCAAATGACCCTTATGAATAGTAAACTAGCCAAATGAATAGAAACCTCACCCAGAATTTATAAATAATATTTAGGAATATTATAAATTAAATAATTATATAATTATATAATATTCTAAGAATAAATTTTTTTAGAAATTATTTATTAAGTGTTGGAATTTTTGTAATTCATAAATATTTAATTACATTCTTTTGATTAATTTAATAATTTTTAAAAAAAATATTTTCATAAAAGCTATTCATAAATTAATATTTTTATTTATTATGATTTTAATGCGACTTTAGGAGTCCTTAAGTAATTTTTCAAAGTGTTATAAAATCATTTACAATTCAAAAATATGTATTTTCCAAGTAAATAATGATTATAATTTAAAACTAAGTTGCACATATTTTTAAAACTATTTCAAAAAATAGACTTAACTTTTCAATTATAAGTGTCAAAAAATGGTTAGGTTGAATTTTTGGTTTTTTTGTTAAAATGATTTCATTTTTTGTGAAATGTAAAATATTGTAATTTACGGTATATATACATTATAAGTAATATACACTATTCAATGAGTCATATCTGATGTAAGAACCATAATATCTAACTTTCATTAATTATTTTAATTGTTCCGGTGATAATTCTCTAAAAAGTCATAGTCCTGAGCCTAAATAATAAACTAATGATTTAAATAACTGGAAAACATCCCTCTACTCCACAATAAATACCACCCCTCCCAACCTCTTTTACTCACACCTCTCAACCATCTATCCATTACAATATTCTACCTAATAATCTCTCCTATCCTCTTCCCCATGTCTGGGATATCTTTGTATAATCAAAATACCAAAACCTTTTCCCTAAGGAGTTTCTTAGGATGTAAAATCCTTTTCCTTTTTCTTCTAACTTCTTTTTAATTTCATTTATATTATTATCTTCCACTCACCTTATCTTATCCAAATGGAATTATAACATTATTATTATTAATATAATTCTATTCTATAATGTTTATGGAATATCCATCATCAAACTTCTTTCTCTCTTTTTCATTTTAAAATAAAAATGTCTCATGTGATTTGTCAATTTACCAATATCATGGGCAATGCACATTTCTTTTCCTTTAATTCCATCATGGATTCCAATAAAACCATTATAATGGTTAAAAAATATTTTAAAATGTATGTAACAACCCTATTTATGTTCTAGAAATGAAAAATATAAATAATAAAATCTGATAAAACAAAACGAGTTCATCGTGATTGGACAACCCCCAAAAATAACATAAAACGATCATTGTTAACTCTTATCTAATTATTCATCCTCATACCATATAAATTTTGTTTTATAAGATCATTTGTAAAGTATAATAAAAACTATGAATATGTTTCTACATTTTACATGAACTTCAGTTCATGTATACAAGTAAACTGATCCTGAAAATCAAGAAAATTAACACTCTCAAATGATGAAATTCAATTCTATAACTCATTGAAAAGAACATAAATGAACTTAATAAAACCATGATGAAGACTATTCATGTATAAAATGTTATGAGTTTTTTTATTAATTAATATAATGTTATTATCAATGATATTAATGTAAATAAATCATTCTGACATAAGATAAGATTACTTCTCGAACGCAACTCAATTTCTTTGAGGTTTCCCACATTCACCAGATTTTTTGTATGGATATAACTTTAATGTTTCCTAAATATAATTTCCCCATAATTATCTTATATTTCTATGATATACATGTTACTAGTATGGTTTTACAACAAATTCAATGATTTTTCCAAAAGAACTCGTCTTTCAAGAAAACAATCATTTACTTATCATGTGAATGTTTCTTCTTTAATAAAGATTGATACCAAGAATCTTATTCACTTTTAATATTGGGAACTACAATGTTTATGATTGTATGCTTTATGAAATGAAACCCATTATTTTCCATCGTTTATTTTATCTCTAAGGTTGGTATATGTTTTATGTGGTATGCATGGTAATGTAAATGTTAGGATATGACAGGTGAACCCAGAATTATATAGCGTGATGTACATTTTATGATGTGACAAGTGTGTTAGGAATTATATAGTGCTTAAATGTATTGATTAATTTAATGTATCTCATTAGAAAAAGTTAATTATTCATGAACATGATTTTATATTTGTTCCCAACTTAGTTTGTTAGTTTACCATTATGACATGATGTTTTATTTTTATGTATTTTCACATTCCATACCTTTATCTAATTCTTCCTTTAGTGATTATTATGATGATGTTGTGATTATTCTCATCCCATGATATATTGTTTCATGTTCTTATCTATCTTCTCACTAAGATTATATCTCACCCCTTTCTCTAATGTATATCCCCAGGTGATTACTTGTACTAAGAATAATGTGAAGGCTGCTAAGTATCTAGAGAATAATCAATTAAATAATTTTTTTATGTTTTATTTTGTAAAAGTTAAGTATAGTCCTAGTTTTCCAAAGATAATAAACCATTATATCGTAGTTGTTTAAATATTTTATGTATTGTATCATTAAAATGGATTATTAATCATGTAATAAAATTAGGGTCACTATAGTTTTGATCAATCTCATGAAGTTTCAGAAAGAAACATGTTCCAAGAACAAATGTATATTACTCAACTATGTTACCTGAAGAAAAAGAGTAAGTATCCATTGACACAGTTAGGTGAAGGGTGATCCCACAAAAACACAATGTTATGAGAGTGATGAAAACCCATGGGATCCATATATTCTAATATTTAACTCAAGTAATTTATAAAGAAATATATCCATGATACATTTAGGATATATGAAGTAAAAATATTATTGGTGATATTTTTCACAAATGTGATCCAAAACTCATTTCTTATGTGAAGAATATAGGTGATCTGAATATTTCATGCTTTACAATCATGACATACTCTATATTCATGTATAAAGCCACTTCAAATATAAAAATGGTGGTGTTTGAAAATACTAAATCACTGTCATTGAATAAAATTAATTTTAAAAGTATTAAGTAAAATTTGAAAACACAAAAATTAATAAATAAAATCATTTTTTGGGAGAGTTGAGAGTTTAAGAAGAAATATTGAGTTAATATGGATGTTTAATCTTCCACATGTTGAAAAGTAAATATATAGATTTTATAAAATATTATTTATTTAGTGAATGTTGAAGTCCTTCAGTTAAAGAATATGATTATCCAGTTTATGTAAAGTCATCTATTATAGAAGATACATCTTTTTCATTGTATTTTATGAATATCTCTTGAATAAATGGTTGTGCCAATATACCCAACACCATTCATTATTGGTGGTAGTATTAGAATTATTTCCACTTACTTAGGAATGATTTTCATATCCTATATAAATATTATGTTATAATTACAATAATTTTTAATCACTAAAAATATATTGTGATAATAGTCTTTGAATCATCCATGGGTTCATCATGGCATGAAGTGGGTATTTTTAATGATCCTTGTAAAAATATTTGTTTGATATTTTTAATTTATTATCTACATTTAAAATTTATGTAATTATTGAGATCACATAATTGATCCATTCCTTTTAACTGGAAAAATTGTTCGAGTGTAATATGGTATCATTGTAATGAATGTAAATTTAGTACAAAAATTTGGGTACACTGATTCACCCCCCGCCCCAGTTCCCAGGCACGATCTATCCTGGATTAACATATAAGATACAAAGAATCTTATCCCATAGGACTCAAAAGTTTTGTAGTTTGTTAAAACTAGATACATACCTGAAATTCACATTATAATTGAAAACATAAAATATATAATATTTTTTCATTGGCAATTCCATATTTCCCCTTAACATATCACTATATGTCAATCATAAAAAAACATCATGGTGTATTGGGGAGGAAAAATATAAGGAAGCGGAGAGATTATATACTCAGTAAGGGTATCTGTATAGTGGAATCTATCATGAATATATAATTAATAATAAATATGAAAATCTATATATCTACAACACATTCCACTTAATCATTAACATGAACATGAATAATGGATATAATAAATGATAATAAAATAATAACATATATATAATAACATGATCCTGAAACAAAATGATTGATATTATAAATTATATAATAATCACATGGAACATCAATAACTAATCTGGTATAGAGGGAATGCGTAATTTGATACATCTAAAGCATTCTTTCTATATCTTCCATAAGATGGATTAAATCTATAGGTAGAAAACCATTTAATATTGCCAACTAATTTTTTTCAAAAGAATTACTGGTGATTTTAGGGGCTATATAATTCTATCCCCACATATCAAATAATTATAAAAACACAATCCTCATATGAATGGGTGGAAATATAATCAACATAAAAATTATTATTGGAAAACTATCAAACTAAATGTCCTTAATCGTTTTACATAATCATAAACCATTCAGTGTAATATAGAGAATGTTTTCAAAATAGAATATCATAGTTAAATGATTATAAACCGTACACAAACATAATTATTATAGAATGATCACAACATATTCTCAGTTAAAAATAAGGTAAAATGTGATTTTTATCCCTGATGAATAGAAATACTATACAACTCCATTTCAAACCATTCTTGAGGAAAATATCCATTTTATTTCTGAAAATAATATTTCAAAACAAAATGTTCATGAATTTTTTTTGAAATTATGTTCTTGTTAAATGACCTTGGAATCTTTTAAAAAAAAATTTAAAACGTTGATTGTTCATGAAATTTGAAATTTTTGTTCATGTTGTAAATGAAAAAACCAAGATTCCATTTATATATTTGTTAAAAGACAAATGAGGATTGATTGGATGATGCCTTGAATATTCCTTCCCGACCATATTTAAAAAATTAAAACATGGGTAAAAAATTATTTAATAAATCATCTTTATAATGTTTAAAAAATATTAAAATGTTTTTAGAAAAACATGGATTTTTAGGAAATGGGATTTTCGATTGAATAGATAAATAAAGTCGTATTTTCAAATAAAAACACAATAATTTTAGGTAAAGAATAGATTAAAATGGTAAATTTTCATGGAAATTTCATGAGTAAATAGAGGAAAAGAAAATTCATGATTTGATTTATTCATATATCAAAATATTTAATCATCATCAATTTAATCTTAAACATTCCCAATAAATTATGAGATTGTAAAATGAACCATTACAACTTTGGTAACATTTTAATTATATGACCAAAAAAATAAATAGCATCTAATAAAACATTAAATAATGTGAATATAAAGTTATTAACGATATAACATATCATAGTGGAAGTGTATACACAACATGAAATAACTAAATTATGAATATGGAAAACATATGACATAAGTAAAAGTGAGACGAGAAACTCTTACCTTAGGTCTTATTTCCTCCATCCATGTTTCAAAATCCTATATAATTAATATATGTTTATTGTAGATATATTATATAAACTTAATAAAATATTTCATACCATATATTATTTACTTATATTCATTTATGACATACTATTTAACAATTTGTTTGCTAAAATATCTATTTCGGGTGATAAATGATTAGTTTTTCAGGCAAGTTTTAGTTCGATAATTTCATTCCTTTTACGTTGATCATAGTTTTTTAAAAACTATAATTTTAATGATTAATTAAATACATATATTTAAATTATATTTTTTATTATAGTAATCAATAATATATTGAGATATAGAATTTATTACACTGTTCATGGAGAGGGTAAGTCGTACATAGACATGAAAATTATTCCCATTTTTATTAATGAATGAAATAAAAATCATTAAATGTAAATTAACTATTATATAATAATAATTATGTTATATATTTAAATTATACTAATAAAATTAATCTTTATTACTATGTAGGAAAAAATAAAATGAAAAAAATTTCACATCATAATGTGAAGGCAGCAGTCAACTTATACGCATGAGCGATGCTATTGTTTTACAACATATTAGAATGTAAGAAGTTATATTAGATATTATATTTACAAAATTATTTTCAGGGAATAAATATGAAATGAATTAATTAACCTTATCCTTACAACCATCCATGTAAAGCATAAGTGAAAAATGAACCACATAGCTTTGTGGGGTGGTCGTCCATCGTACACACGAGTGATGTAATCATATCCCCAATTGAATGGTATATAAAAATATATATATTTGATATAATAATTATATATGTTTGTTAATATTAAAAATATAATCTAAATATATTAAATATATCATTACATCAATCATTGATATGTGATGATGGAAAACGAATTACATCAGTTTGTGAGAAGATAGTCTACCAATCACACAATCGATTACTTAATTTCTCATTTGAAGTATATGAATATGGTTTTGGGTAATTACATTAACTTAATAACATCTCAGTATATATGGGATAATTTTAGTATTATATTATCAAATTTTATTATTATTTTAAGTATGATGAATAAGAAATAAAATAAATATGTGCATTAAATAATTTTACCTCTTCTTCAGAGAGCCCCTTTAGTTTTAAACCTAATGAATTCTTATGAGGGACTCATAATAAACTTTTGGAATCTAGGATTTAGTGAGGTAATTAAATAAGGTAATTTGGTAGGTAATTACCTAACCAAATATTTTTTAATTTTCTAAGAGGAGAGAGTAGGATGTGGCCTTTTATAAGTGTGGGAGAGGACACGCATGGAAGATTTTAAAAGATAAAATAATACACATGTTATTATGATTAAAAAAGCTAATAAAATGGTTAAATATCCATACTTATAGGTTATATGGTTTATATATGTTCATAAACTAGTTTTTAGATAATTTTTAGGTCACTTTTAACACTTATTTTCTTATTTTAACCCCCCCCCCCCAATAATGCCATTTTTACCTTAACTCTGGTAATTTGATTTTATTATTTTCAATATCCATTATGATAAAAAATTATGTTGGCCATTTTATATAATTTAAATTCTACTTATTAAAAATATATAATCCATTTTTGTAAATTCAATTCACATAATTGTAATAATTTAATTTCCAGTTAATTTCACAGACACATCGAAGAAATGGTTTTCCCAAAAGAAAACATTCAAAAGTATAACATCATTATATCAGAATTAAATATGGAATTGAATTAAAGGTCCCAAGATAGATAAAGTTTAATATAATTAAACTAATTCTACATTTAACTCAATTTTTAATATTATTAAATGTTGTAAATTATTTAAATAAAAAATGTTTTCAATAAAAATTAATATTTCTTTATTCATCAAAAAAATTAATCTTTTTATAAAAGTAACCAATATTCACCCAAGGATAATTATAAAATGTTTATTTAAAAGTTTGAGTTTATTTTTTCAAATAAACTTATAAAATTGGAAAAAATTTAATTTTAATTTATATACCCAAACATTTTCTAAACCACCTTTTAGAAAAATGTCGTTTCGGATAAAAAAATTATTTATTTCAAATGGTTATTATTTTATTTCGATTGAATATATTACCATTGATTTTATTTTATACCTATTTCAACCATATAATTTTATTAATTTATTAATTCTTATTAATACCCAGTAACTTAGTGTCTAGTTTACAATGGTCATGTTTAAAAAATAATATTTTTGTAGAGTATCGTGTCTCATTTAAACTAGATGTTGCGTGCATCACAAACTATATATCAGATAGATTTTTTTAAATGTTAAATATATCATAAGGTCTTAATGTTTTACATAATCTTATAATTTATATGTTTCATCTCATATATGGTACTGAAGATGATTTTTCTCGTATATAATCCCTGGGCATTAAAATTATACTTGTGACTGACTTCCTATTATATAAAAGATTTAGGTATTAAAAAAAATCCAGTTGTTTCCACCTACAAATGGTTTACTCCGCTCATTATTAATCCTCATAAAATAAACCACCACATTCAACCCAAAATCTACCCAACCATATCTCATAAACTCTTATAAACCGTACATTGGATCTAGTCTTCTCGAAATACCATCCAACAAAATTTTAATCAGCTTTATAACGGAGATAATCGAATAAGTGTAGTATTAGTTCATATCCTTTCTTTAAATTTTTTTAATGTTTTTATACTTATATAAACATTATTTAAACAACATAAAATGTTAAGATCAATATAATTATTTTATTTTCATTTTATTATATTAACGGTATGGTCATTAAACACCCTTTCCTTTTTTATTAAGAAAAACAAAAACATGAATCTTGTGTTGTGTGGACCATCACCTCCATGACACAATTTGTTTTTATTACATAACCATCAAATAAAGATTGTATTAATAGGTAACAAATTATATAATTATGATAATTATGATATATTATAGATTTGTTTTTGATAAACCATATTAATCATTTTCCCCATTCTATAGAAAAAAATTATTTTCAACCATGTGTATATGTGGATTATCGGCTCCATGGGATAACTTATTTCGGTTTTTCATTTCATCTATTATTTACATTTCTGGTCAAGTGAAATAAATTTAAAGTATAAATTTGAGGATTATAATATCACTAATTCTCTATAATGACAAATTTTAGAAAATATTAATGATATGATCAACAAATGATTATCGTAAATTCAATCATTTGAAATAAGTTTACTAATAGGAAAATCATTGATTCAAATTATTTAATATTTTCATATTCATTACTCCACATTACACTTAATTTATATTTATAATATATTACACTAATAATGATTAAATTATATCATTGTGAAACTTGTGTAATTGAATTATAACTAAGTCCCCTCAAAGTCTTTTATAATTATGGCATGTTCACTTTTGGGGCTAGTTTCACCATCAACTTGTGTTAGGCCTACATTGGGATTTGGTTGTGATTTTTTTAAATATTTCAGTATTATTAATATGTTGAAGAAGGAAATTATATTGTCAGGATGAAGAATGGAAAACAATATTGATGAAAGTTATCAGTCAGATCCCTAAAATTTTAATGAGTTAATACGATCGATCAAATTGGGATATTGATAAAAAGTATGAATATGGTCGAAATCAAATTCACCATCATAATCATGAATTTTTTTTCTAGTCAGTTTTTTTTCAAATAAGAAAATAAAATCACTTATCCTTGTATTGTAATCAGACTCAAAAATCATATTTAAGAAATAATTTTATTAAATAATTCATCATATTCAGGAGTCTTAACTCATGGTAATTAAGAAATAACATTGTATTTAGATGTTGTTTATTGGAATAAAAGGATAATTATATCCACCTTGGGTTCTATCAAGTAAAATATGATCATAATGATGTTTATATCATATTGAGTTTATGATCATAATTGGATTGATTATCGATATGATATAAATTTGATAATTCTTTTTTAATAATGGATTTCTCATAAATCATAAGAATTTTGTAAAACTTTTGATGCAAGCTTGATAAAATAATTGTGGATAAAATATAATTGAAATCATATTAATCCATATCATAATCATGTCAATAATATTCATTCTCATAGGTAATAAAAGGTGTTGTTGGAGTAATACGAAGTTATAGTAATTTCCATTGTAAGTCATTTGAATCACAAGTTGATCTTTAATGTGTTAAAAGTCATTAATGAAGTCGTGAAAAAATAAGAAGTTTGTGAATGAAGTATATTGATGAAGCCAATTATTTATGCTCTCATGATCATCATAATGAATTTTTTGCATGAATATTTGTTTGAATGGGGAAAAGGATGATCATAATGAATAGAAAAATGAAGTCACTGCTACTGATGATGATCCATCAAATTCAATATACCTTCATATTCTTCGGAGATAGAATTATTTTTACAGAAAATTCATTGTTAAAATATTCAGAAGAGAAAGAAGTTGTTGAAGCTGATGTTGTGGATATCGGTCCATCATACTTTGTATCTCATCATAATCATTAGAGGAATAATTTTTCAGTACTAATGAATGAAAATAAATCAAAAATAATGTGGTGAACAATGAAAATAATAAATTCAAATCTTATCCTAGAATGTACTAAACCATTTAAAGTAGTTTTAATTATAGTTTTTTACCATTCAAATGGGTTATGATAAGAGATGACGAAGAATATATTGATTTAAATTTTTCCTCATCATCTTGAGCCAAATTGTAATTAGAATTTGAATCAGACTTCATATAGCTTGAAGGATTTAAAAATGTGTGGGAAAGGGAAAGATTGAATTTCGAAGAAGATGTTTTGTTTACATGGAATTGATATGGATAATTATTATAATCAAAATGCACTAGTAAATAAGAATAGTGTTTTTTTCTTTGTATATGCAAATGGTACAGAGCATCATAACCAAGAAATAGTACTAATATAATCAGAATGGGAAACCAAAATCATTCTTCTTTTGTGAAGAAAATCAAAAGAAAGATGAATTGTTTTAGAGGATTCGAGAAGGACATAGAAGAAAAGATAAGAGTTGAGAAATGTTAATGAAGTCAAGATGCACCAAAAATTCAAGGAAACATGAAAATTATGAGAATTTTATTGAGTGGTAATGTTTTCAAGAATCTCTCCCTAACCATATTTAGGGAAAGTATAAAAGGTGAAAAGTATATTTTACTTTTTTTACTGAAGTATTTTTCATGATAATTTGAAAGAAGTTGGATCTCTAGATACAACGAGAGTTTCTAAATTAGTTTTTCTTACAAATTTTATGTCGACCAGTAGATAAAGGAGAAGAGGAAAGATTTCAATGTATTCAATTGATCATCATGTTCAACTAATTATTGTATTCATCTTTTCATTTTATTCATCTTTCCGTCGTATCGGTGTGGATAATTGGATTGGGGAAATAATATTGGGATTTTTGGTCTGTTGATGGAATTTTCAATATTTTCTCAACCATATTTTGATAGAGTTACATTTACTATATTGAGGAATTAGACTAGGACAATCAGACTGATTGGGACAATCAGACTGATTGGCACAATCAGACTGACTAGGAGAATCAGAATGGGAGATTCAGACTGAGTTTTATAAAAAAATTCTAGGATGTTCTTACCCGCATCTGGGTAAGAAATTTAATCATTTTTTTGAATTTTTATATTTTTTTAAAGTTGATAAAGAATAATAGGAACATTTTTTGTTACAATTACTTTTTATTACATGAATTATGATAGAAGAATCACACACACTATTTAATTGTTTACAAAGTGCAACATGAGTGAACAGGCATATCCTACTCATTGTATTCCACAAAAAAGGATTATTTTATATTGGATTGTGTGGTATTGGATCACTTCCAAACCACACTAAGGATTTAGCTATTCTTATTGAATTGTGAACCTTGTAAATTCTTTTATTCCTGTGGATGTGTCGTTGAATTGTTTTCAATAGAGAAGTAATCCTTAATATTAGTTAAATGTTTTTTCATTTTATAAGGAAACATAAAAGAAAATATATCATTGATTAACCACCTCCCCATCTCAGTAAAAAAATTATCCTAGAAGGGAGCTCATAATTAATATCAGATCCAGGTTCCTTTTGTTATTTATGCACTCATGTTTCATTAGATAATCTGAGTTGTGTATGGTAAGAGGATACCTATCCTAAATGATACTAATTATCATATATGGAAAGAAATAATGTTACATATCTTATTTATCATGGTTATGATGCCTTAAGATCTATTAGACATGGTTTCCCTCCTCGTATTGAGAATGATCCTCTCAAAAATGCAGATAAGAAAAACATTGATGATGATTGAAGAGATAAACATTTGTTACTCTTATAACTTTTTAAAATTGAGTTTCTGAGAGTAAAATGGATTTATACTACCTAAGGTATCTAGGATAAGTTGAACAACATTTATGAAGGAAATAATGAATTAAAAAAAGAAATTTTACCTATATGTAGATTGACGAATGAATATCTAATGAGTTTTGAGTATGAATATATTTTTTACTTCTTTACCCTAGTTAATTAAAAAGCTTTCACTATCAATGGTCTTGGTGAAATTATATTTGATTCAACTATTGTTGAAAAGATCATGATAATTCTTCCCCACAAGTTTGATGCCATGTTTTCTTCATTGGAAGGTAGAGATCTAGATACATTATGTATGGATGATTTACAAAGTACTCTCATCACATATGAGATTAGAATGAAATAATTATGAAAGAATAAAAAAATTATAGAGAAATTTCTATCTAATTTTCCTAGAAATAAAAGGATACGAAGGATATTAGGGAAGATTATGGTGCTTACTCTGACTCAGAGAATGAAGTATATAAAAATATTGATAAAATATTATCATTATCTTCTAAAAATATAAATGAGGATAAATAAGATATAAAGGTAAACATACATTAAAACGTTTTGGATGTGGAGAAATTGTGAATTTTTTTTCCAATTTTCCTCTAAGTATTGATTAAGAACAAATTGATGAATAAGAAATTGAAGAAGAAGAATGGAGGACAAGATTATCTTGGATGAAAAAGGATGATAAAGAAAAATTCTATTCTAAGAGGGAAGATGAGAAGTTGTCCAAATCAAAAATTTTATCTAAAGATGATGATACTGAGGTGGGTAAAAATGTTGTTGAACATAACACATTTATTCTAATAATTGATGAGGAATTTTTTTCTAGTAGAGAATGTAATTGTTCTGAAAAAGAAGAATAATTTGAATCTTAATCTGAAAAATCTATCGAGCATGGTGAGGAGAATACGTTCTTTAAATAACATAACATTGAAGAATTAGGAAAAATAATTTTTAAAGATGAATAAACTCAATTAAAATATCATCCTAAATAAGAAATTAAATGATGTATAAAGAATATTGGGGGATTTAAAAAGGAGATCAGAGAGATGAATAGTTAATACTCTTAAGAAAACAATGTTGAATATATTATTGGTGAGAAATTCAATATTATGGAATATATTAATTATTTGAAGAAATATCATGAGGAAGAAAAAAATGTAATAATCATATTGAAGTAAAGGTGAAGGAAAAATAAGAACATATGGAACTTCCCTAATACAAACATCATAAAGCTGAAAAGAAAAGTATAATTCTCAAAAACTCAATCTATGAAGTTTGTGAATGTTATCATAAGAAGAAACCAGAGAAAGATAAAAAACATTTTCCTTTAATGGTTAAGAAGAAACATAGAATTTTTTCTAAAAAGAAGAAATAGGTGAAGGTTTTGTACATGTCCAAGATTAATATTATGGAAAATTCAGATGTTTTAAAAAAATGATTTTGAAATTGATTCTAAACAATCTGTATATAAAAAATATTCTATTACTTCTAATTTTAAAAAGACTTAAAGGAATCCAAGTAGAAAAAGAAGGTTCTGAGTGATGATATAAAATTTTTTCAT
This sequence comes from Viscum album, assembly GCA_963277665.1. Taxonomy (NCBI): domain Eukaryota; kingdom Viridiplantae; phylum Streptophyta; class Magnoliopsida; order Santalales; family Viscaceae; genus Viscum; species Viscum album. The sequence continues at coordinate 594,448,711 of OY728135.1, read as the reverse complement.
CAACAAAGATCTTATAGGAAGGTTGAAGAAAAACATATTTACAACTCATATCATTATGGAAGTTACAAAAGAAAATATTCATTCTATAGATAATGTTGGAATCTAAATCAATTTGGGAACACAGAAAAAATTTGTGGATTCAACCAATAATATTACAACTATTCCATATGTTTTAGAAGGAAGATTTTAAGTGGAATTTGATCCACTCAAAAGAAAGAAGTCTGAGAAAGATGTTCATGAGAAACCTGAGAAATTTCGTGTGAAAATTGTAAAGAGTTTCAAACCTATAGAAACAATTTTTTAAATATGTGATAAACCTAAACATCTTTCTAAAGGATGTCTTTTTATTTTACCATCATAAAAAAATTTTAAAAATATATCAAAATCCAGGTTTTTTGAATGTTAAGAAATCATATTTACTATGTCTACGAATAAAGAGTCCTTAGTAATCTGGATAGAACACATTTACCTAGATATAAAGTTAGAGGAAGTAAAAAATATATATGAAGAAATAGGGGATGAAATATACTTATAAATTTATAATCATAGTTTTCATAAATGTATCAACAAATTTTGGATGTTATAAATATGGGAATGATATCAAAAGTCATTCAAATGTCTTTCTTGAATAAATGACAAGGATTGAAAAAATATCGAAAACTAATTTTACGTATATGTTTCTAAAGATGAATAAAATATTCCATCCTCATCATAACATTATTCAAATAAGAATAATGTTTTTCAACACCTAAAAAGGATGAACAAAAGGAAAAAAGTGCATCCACTGAGAAATTAAAGAAAAATAAGAAAAAGTCAAGAGTGAGAGATGAATCTTTGTCCTATTGTTGTTTCTAAAAAACAATAATGGTTCAACCTTATTGAGAATTTTTTATTTTGTACTAACATATAATGAATTGAAGGATTTTAAATAAATAATATGTTATTGATTTTTTCTTAATATTCTGGCTAAAAAAATTAATTAGGTTATGAAAAATATGATTTTTTGAAAAGTTCTATTTTTATACTCCTGAAATTTCTCATATGAATATTCAGATGAGTGGAGGTTAGTTTTATCTTAAACAATTTCTTGTAAAGTTTTACCAAATTATGATAATTTTTAAAGAAAAAATAAAAGGTTATTGCATTAATATTTTCTTTTGGAAAACATTGTTCAATTTTTATGTTCCAAAGGGTCAAATAACAACAAAGAAGAGGGGTTGAATCAGTTTTTATAATTTCTATATGGTTCAAAACATTTCAAAACATACCCACTAAAACCTATTAAGATTTTTTTCTATATCATATTTTTATAAAACTCATGAAATAAAAACTAGTAAATAAAGTAAATCACTCTATATTTATAAGGTTTCGTCTTATTGTGATAACCTGCATCCTTTCCATAGCCACTCCAATGGGTCTATAGAAATCTATTATTATGAAGAATTGAATACAAAATGTTCCAAATCCCATTAGAAACCTTCTATCTCCTGATAAGAATTATTATAATGACTCGTGTCAGTTTAAAAAGTTCTTTTCAAAAAAAATTGATCGAAAAATAAAATATTAAAACTTTGTTCAATTTTATCCACTTAAGCTCAGTTTGGATCTGATTTTTCTAGATTTAATTCTCACTATCAGATGAGGTCAATATGATTCTCCTTACTCAATTATAAAAACTCAAACTCAACTCAACTGATAAATACAATATTCTTTAGTCTAATTGACTCAATATTATTGACTCAATATGATAATTCTTAATATGGATCTTATGTTTGGTAAACAATAACATTATAGTTTCTGATCTTCTTATGAGATCTCAACCCAAAAATAACATTCCCTCGAAATCTTTATCACTCCACCTTTTATTCATCTGTAAAATTAAACTATTAATGAATTATATAAGAAATTATTTATAGGTGAATTGGAAAATAAAATTAGAGATAGTGAAAACATTCACTGCTTCCTCAAATTTCAAAACTCTAAAAGACACTAACGTTTAAACTTCATCATTAAAATCTTCAAAACAGCTCATATTTTTCTATGATTTATGAAAAATTGAATTTCAAGTTTGATCTCTTTATTTTTTTTTAAATTCTGTAATTTTCTTTTTGAATCTTCTTTGGAATCTCCTCATTGTGATTTTCCTTTCATTCATAGTTCATTATGATCTGTTTCTTTCTTATCTCATTATGAATGTGTTTCCTTCACAACTCATTATGAATTGGTTCCCTTCTCATCTCATTATCAATCTATTTCCTTATCATCTCATTGTGACTTTTATTTCCATTTAATCTCAATACAAATTCATTTTCCTTCTATTCTTCTTACGAATTATATTTCCTTATCATGTCATTACAATTTCTGTTTATTTCACATTTAATTACATTTTATATTTTTTTCTAATCTCATTAGAAATATGTTTCCTTCTCAGTTCATTAAAAATTCTATTTTCTACTCATCTCGTTTAAAAAAAATACTTATCATATCACTATATTTTTTTTTTCCTTCTCAGTACATTATTAATTGTGTTTCCTTCTCATCTAATTATGACTTTTTTCTTTTTCAGGTCATTATGATTTAATTATTCACTCTCCGACATTGAAATTATTCAAACATCATCATCTATAACCATTATGACATCATTCAACTTTAATGTCTAGTAATTCTAGAACTAATAAAATATTTTTGATTCCTCTATTTTTACAAAATATTTTATCAAGACTATGTTTCATGATTTATAAAAACTTTATGTTAAGAAAAGCACTGTCTCACTTTGATAAAAAGGTATGAAAACATTATAAATCCTAACTTCACAATCATTATTCAAAAATAATTAGATAAAATATGACTTATTCAAATAAAAACATTTTCTTTTTAAAAAAATCAATATCTTTCTCTATCTTATTATAGAAAAAGGTAAACTTCAAACAAAGAAAACTTTCTTCCAATGATTCTATTGGATCCGATTATCTGAATCTGATGAAGATGAAAATGCTACTCTTATTCTGGTGTTTCTCAACATGACCCTAGGATTCTAGAAGAAAACATTAATAACAATAAAACATTTTACCCCCTTTATGCATGGCCTTGAACATTTAACAACATTAAAATTTATTACAGAACTCATTATGATGGACTGAGTTTGATTCCTGAGTAACATAAACATTTTTACACAAAAAAGTGAGTTGTTAACAACTAAAAAAACATTTTAAAAAAAATATCACAAATATTTATCCATATCCCATTTGTATTTTTCAACAACCATCATTAGTAACTTCTCCATCTCTTAGAATTTTTTCACAAATATACTTATTTATACAACTCAGACTTTCTTAATTTTTTAAAACAACTCATTTCTCAAAATAGACTGTCTTAATCCCAAACTAAGGGATAAAGTAGTATTTTTGAAGAAATTCCACCCCAATATGAGAATAATGTTTTTTAACCATGTAAATATAAACTCCCTATAAATTTTCTTTTTATCTCCCCCATTTTATGAAAACCACAACATTATATCCATAAAATAATGATAAGTAAAAACATCTTACAATGTAGAAATTTATTATTTTCTCTCCCCCTTTATCAATATAATCCAAATAACTGTGGCTAAAATTCATTATAAGGTAAAGGAATACATGGTAGGGGGATAAAATTAAATTTCCATCCTCAATTCCTCAAACCCTTATTTTGGCATTACTTTGGTAATGATATAAAAAATCTAATACTTTGTTGAATTATCATTTAGTAAAAGATATCCAGCATCAAAATTATCTTTTATAAAGTGAATCATTATATCAATGTGTTTTGATATTTAATATTGGAAAATATTTTTAGGAAGATCAATTTCACTCTGATTATTACAATTCATCTTCAATGGTTTAGAAATATTTACTTTTAAATATTCCCTTTAAACTTTCATCAACAATATTTGAGTATAAGCCTATGTAGCTGCAAAATATTAGGATTCCATTGGGTTAAAAGGTATTAAACATTGTTTATTACAATTCCAACTCACACAAGATTCACCAAATAATAATTTTCCTCCTAATTTTGGTTTTTTCCCATTCCATTATTCAGCTCAATCGGCATTCGTAAAACCCTAAAAAATCATCATAGGATTTCATTTATATAAAAACCCATGTGAATTTGTTCTTTTGAAAAATCTCATAATTATTTTTTTTCTAAATTATTTTAACATTTTGGACAACATTGATAGATATCAAACAAATTCACTACATAAAAATTATCAAGTCTCAAGGATATAAGTTAAAGTAGAATATATATCAGATTCCAAAAATCATTCTGATTCCCCTTATTCCAGACCCATATTTACTCAATATAATTCTCATATATATTATAGTAATAACTTATTTAAATTCTTCCATCCCAAACATCTTCAAAAAATCATTGGAATACATTTTTTTATTTAATAAAATGTATTTATCTTTTTCTTGATCTTGTAATCCCTGAAAGAAAGTTAATTCTCCCAACACTAACATTCCAAAATGTATCCTCATTTCCTCAGTAAATGTTTTACAAAAATGTTTTCTATCCCTAGAAAAAATTATATCATCCACATAAACAATTAAAATTAGAGCTCTGGATTCAAAAACTATCAGATATAAGTTTATATAAACCATTAATTCAAAAATGATTTGTATTCTAAAAATAATTATAAAATTTTGAATACCATGAAAATGGTTCTTTTTCATCCCATACAAATCAATATTGAGTTTAAAAACATTGTTTTCATCTACATTAAGTAGAAACACATAAGTATTTTCAATCAAATCGTCTTCTTCATTCTCACCATTTAATATTGATGGCATTATATATATCTTAGAAATATTGTAATTCGGATGTGAGGCCACTAAAAGAAACTTTATAATAGTTTATAATCTTGCAACTTGGGAAAAAGTTTCCCTATAATTAACAACTTCCTTCTATTCATAGCCTTTACTAAAAAGCATGGCTTTATCTCATGAAACATCCCCTTGTTCATTTAACTTGTTTCTATAAACCCACTTGGTTATGATAACATTTTTATTTGTTATCTATGAAAAATGTTCCCATGATAAATTCTTATTAATCTAATACAACTCTTCATTCATAACATCCAACCATTCATTTTGTTAAATAGCTTTTGCAACTGATTTTGGGTCTACCTTTGAAATAAGTGGAGTTTAAATATCTAATATCAATTGTCTACTTATTTGAACTAGATACTTATAATTTCCAATAATTTTTTCGGACTCAACATGTTTTTGTATTGTATTAAATTTTAATGTTTCATTCCCAACTTAACTTTTCTCATCACATAAATTTTCTGAATCCTGATAAGGATGTTTTGACTTACTTACACTATTATTGGAAATATCTTGTTTATCCTTTTCTATATTCTTAATAACTTATGTTAAGGAATTTTTATTTTCAATTACATTCATATAAAATGATCCCAAAAACGTTTATAAACATTTTTTCAAGAAATTGTAACTTCTTACATTTGGTTAATATCCTATAATATTTACTTCCTCACCTTTCTTATCAAAGCTTCCAAAATCAAGATTTTTTATTTTGAGAAAACATGACTTCCATGAACCTTGAAGTATTTTAATGAAGGTTTTTTATTTTACCGCATTTAATAGGGATTTATGTCGGTTTTGAGTCTCAAAATACATCTTTTTTGAAAATTTATAGTACTACTAACAGCTTCCCTCCAATAGAACATTGAAATTTTATATTATGTTAACATACTTCTTCCCATTTTCACCAAGAATCTATTCATTCTTTTTTATAATTAATTTTATTATGGAGTATATGGATCCCTGTTTCTGACGCATTTTCCGGGGCACGCGCATCCGTCACGTGGAGGAAGCGCAGTTTTTACCCCACATTCCCGATTTCCAAATGTGGGCGACATCTGCTCCTTATTCAAGGACATCTAATCCTTGATCGAAACGGGATGATGGTATGGCGGTTCTTCCTTCCATGGATTCCACCTCAGAACTCATCATCTAGTCCAGGTCTACCTCATAGACTTAAGACATTGTTTGTGAAACTCTTCCTGGCGCCAAATCTTCATGGATACCAGTTAATTACACAGCTTCTGTCAGGACATTCCAAGGGGTCCAGTCAGGGCAGAAACCTTAGGTTAGGGGAGTAGTCACACTAGGCATCACTGGTGTGTTTGGACACTGGGGATTGGGGTGTCTTTCTTCTATACCTTATTATACAGCTTCTTGATGGCATGGAAGCCCGAGGCATCCCACATCGAACGCAGGGGATCATATTCCATGGGCATGTATCTGAGGTTATCCTCAGCTTCCCATGTTTAACACAGGGTATCCTGCAAGTTTAACATCCGATGGAGATAGATCAAACTGATCATAACACTGATTAAAGTGGATCAGATGGAGGAACCCCCTGGAGGGAATATCGATATTGGGTCCAACACGTGGGGGGATTCCCCAGTGTTGTTAAATGGAATAAGGACTGGGGTAGCATGATTCCACTGGGATGTGGAGGCCCAGGTGGGGATCAGGATGAGTGATGGAAGGTTCTATGAATTGTATGGTGGATGGGATGGAACCGTCATGGGGTGATGATAGTTTTGGTCTTGATCCTCGAAGATAATTCCTACGTATCCCTGTGGAAGGGAAACAAAGTCCACGTAGTTCGGTGAGATGATGGGACACATGGGGAGGTGACCCGTGATAATGGACGTGTAGATGGGACCAAGAAGAAATGGAACCTATGGGTTGGGGCATGAGCTTTTCGAGACGCATGGTCTCGAGGGAGAGATTAGGATGAGATGGGAGTGATGGGCTCAAAACTCATGGAGGCTTCACAGGTATCCCCGTGGTAGGGAATCAATGTTCACGTAGTTCAGGTGGCATTTGTGTCTTACGCTCTTAGGCGGCCCATGGGGCCAGTAAACCAACGTGAAGTTGGTCCTGGGGTCCTGATGGATGGTGGGCTTGAACCTCGTGGAGGATCCCAACATACCATGGTTTGACATGGATTTAAGTACCTGTAGTTCAGAATGGGTTGGGGCTTACACTTTGAGGTGGCTCAAGTGTTGGGTTGTGGGGCTTGAACCTCGTGGAGGCTTCCTACATACCATGCCTTGACATGGATCAAAGTCCCTATAGTTCAGGATTGGTTGTGGGGCTTGAACCTCATGGAGGCTTCCTACATACCATGCCTTAACATGGATCAAAGTTCCCATAGTTCGGGATGGGTTGTGGGGCTTGAACCTCGTGCAGGCTTCTTACGTACCTTGCCTTGACATGGATCAAAGTCTTCGTAGTTAGGGATGGGTTGTCGGGGTTGAACCTCATGGAGGCTTCCTACATATCATGACTTGACATGGATCAAAGTCCCCATAGTTTAGGATGTGTTGTGGGGCTTGAACCTCATGGAGGCTTCCTACGTACCATGCATTGACATGAATCAAGTTCCCCATAGTTCGGGATGGGTTGTGGGGCTTGAACCTCATGGAGGCTTCCTACGTACCATGTCTTGACATGGATCAAAGTTCTTGTAGTTCAATATGGGTTTGGGCTTACACTCTAAGGCGGACCAAGTATTGGGTCATGGTCGGTGCTTTATCTAAGCTCATGTGAGTCATGCTCGATGTGAGTAACAAGAGATAGTAGAGACCTGATGATCACGTCACAAAAGGTGTGCCCTTGGGAGATAGAGTGGGGATTATGAATGGAGCGGACCAATGAGGAAACAAGGCCTTATGCGTGGTTAGCAGCCCGAGAAGTCTGGGCTTAGTCCAGGATGGAGTCCTGAGGGTGACAAAGCGTAGCGGGAGAGAAACTCAGTACCGAATAAAGGAGAATCATTGTTTCCTACCACGCCCTTCGCTGGCCCTGGGAACCAAAGATGAAACGAGGAGAAAAGATGATGCCTTCTACAAGGAAAGCTAGGGGCTTACACCACAGTTGCTTCCCTTTCCCCACAGACAAACGCCACTCCAATAATGAGGATATATTACCCTATGAGGGGTGATCCCATCCCCGTGGAGATGAGTGGGCATGGAGAATGTCCATGGTGGGGGACCCTGTGTGCATAGAATAGGGCCAGGTCACCATTTAATGTCATGTGATGAGGATAATGGTGCTTGGCAGTTTAACGTCCTGCAGCTCGGAGGAGGTGGGTGCGCTCCGCACTCCTAGGGCTTATATAACTGGTACCCTCTACTCCCTATGGAAGGGAAGGCATCGGCAATGTCGTGGCGAAGGGGTGTCATGGAACGAACCATCGAGGGGTCTACCTTAGTGTGGCTAGGCGAAGAATCAATAGCTGTTAGTGTGCCTATGAAAAGAAGAATAAGGTGAAGCAACGCAATGGGCATTATCGTACAAGGGAACATGAAGTCACAACGTACAAACATGGAGGGTTACATGGGAAATGGAATTTCCAAGAAGAGGGGTTCATAGGAAAGGGCCTTGTGAAGCAATGTTGTTCCGTGTGGCAGAGGGCACTTGCGAAGGAGTGTGCTTCGTGAAGTGGGGTGCCTTAGCCTAGGCATAATGTAGAGGTGCATATGGGAGGTAATTCGAAAAGTGGAAAGGCATTCGCAGAGCACTACCTCACAAAGCAAAGGTTCCTCACGAAGCAAGGTGTCATGAAGGAATATGCTTCGTGAAGTATAGTGACCCTACCTTAGCATGTGGATCGTGTGTACATAAAGGGTATTTCGCGAAGCATAAACGCTCCGCAATTACCCAGGTCCCTTTGGGGGACCCCTTCCTTCGCGAAGTCCCTTAGGCTTTGCGAAAGGCATCCCTCACGATAGAGGGGATCAAAACGAGTCAAAGGGGAGGCACTTCGTGGAGTAGAAGTACCTCGCATAGCTCATGGTTCCTAGAGTAGAAGGATGCTTCGCGATTCAGGAGCTGGGAAGTCAGAAGGAAGGATTGTCCATTTTTTGGGCTCAGGTGGAGCCTGATATTTATAAGAAAGAGGAGCTATGAAGTGGAGCTTACGCGGCATGAATAGGGACTTGGTTGCTTCACAACGGGCTCACAAACATCAATTGCGGTCGTGGAGCATCCCGCCTCATTGCTTCGCGGCGGGCTCGAGAATGTCTGATGCGGTCATGGAGTGTCCCACCTTCATGCTTCACGGCGGGCTCACAAACGTAAATTGTGTTCACGAAGCATCCCACCTCTTTTCTTTGTGGTGGGCTCACAAACGTCAACTACGGTCGCGAAGTGTCCCGCCTCCTTGCTTCACAGCGGCCGCGGTGCTGGGGGGAACTCCATGAAGGAGCTTCACGTGGCAGTCCACGGTGCCTTATTTTTTTCTCTTTCTCTGAACTAAATTTTGGTGCCAACAAATGTCCCCCCTCGGACATGGAGCCATGGAGAGATCAAGGGTTTAATTCTGAGGTAATCACCAAAATCCTTGGCCATTCACAGTGATGGATCACGAAGAGGGATCACGAAGAGGATAGGGGATATGTGGGCTGAGCGTGCAACGAAGCTCGGCACAGATTGGACATGTCGCGAAGCCCCGACAAACATATCCTATAAATAGGGGAATTGTGCTCTCTTTTTTTCATTCCCTTCTCCGCGAATTTTTCCTTTTGCACTCTAGATTTGTGAAGCTCTGCGTACTCCGTGAGTGTTCTCTGCGAGCAGTCTTCATGGCGCACAGTGAGTGCTCAACTCCGTGTTTGCGCTCCGCGATCTGGTGCCTGAATGCCTAGGGAGTGATTTGTGAATAGTCTTCATGAAGATTCTTTGTGAATGCTCTCTATGAACGAGCTTCGCCAACCAACCCAAAAAATCGTCCAAGTTCCAAAACTGAATGGCCCACCAAGAAGCTACTCAGGGGGTCCTTATGGATGCCGCCCGGAGGGATGATATGGAGAATAGTTTGGGGCTTGGAGAGTTAGTCTGTAGCCACTCAGACCATAGTTCATTGGTGGGGCTGCTATCTGAGATCGATAATAACTACCCATTGTGTTGAAGGTTTCCCTTGTATGGCTTCAGGCTGAGGGATGACGTCTTTATCCATAAAGAAAGTAGGGACGACCCAGATTACTAGTTCTGGAGAACACCGTGTCAGCACCATTGGTTTAGGGTGGCCAATGGTCATGCCTAGGAGGACTTCACGCCCGTCATTGCCGACTATTTATACAACCATCTGAACAATTTTGACGGGAAGGCATTGCAGCCGAAGACGTCCCATCCTCGGTACCGAACTATCCTCAAGGAGGTGCTGGGGATCCCGAAGAATGGGTGGTCTGAGGAATGGGACATGCACTAGGGCGGAAACATTATGGATTATTGGGCCTGGGCCTACTGGGTAGGCACCTCGTGCGAGGTTTTTGGAGCGGAGATGACAAGAGTGGGCCTGTATGAGGTAGCTTGGGCTTTCCAGTTTCACATCTTCCAGCCGAAGTAGGTATCTCTTGAGCAATTGTGCGGGTGGTCTCCAGGGACCAACACCTTCCACTTGCATCATGGGGAGGTTGGCATTATCTTATAGGATGTGCATTAGATCAAGGGGGTACCGATACTAGGGGATATGTATGAATAATTCCTCCCTTTCATGGGTGTGTGGGAGGATCCGGAATAGATGCCACAGCTTGCATTGGCACTAATGGAGCTCGTGCCCGGGGAGGACAAGGAGGCAGTAAGAGATGTCCACTTCAGGCGGTTGTTCAATCAATTCTTAAACCTCTCAGAAAATAAGCAGTTTTCGGCGAGGCCTCGGACATGCCCAAAGGGAGCTCGAAGTAAGGAACACTCGTACTGGTGGCTGTTGGAGGATATCCAGTGGAAGACTGGGGGGTTCAGTGTCAGCACTGAGCAACAACCAATAGTTAGGCAGGCGGCATTCATCACAGCTCTCAACTATGGTTGGATCCTACCAGTGAGGGATACCAATATGGGAGTGTGACCAAGCACTTTCATCATGGCATCCACATTTGCGATAGGAGGGTGGTTCAACCTAGGGATCCCAATGCTTTCCAAGCAGTATAAGATGTTGTGGCACATCAGTGAGGGGAAGAGGCGACAGAGGATATGCGGGCCATTCCACCTCCTATACGGGTGGAAAGTGGCGCACATCAGGGGGATCTTTTAGTATCCAAACCCCATCTTTCCTCCAAGGTTGAACTTCCACCCCTCGACTCTCAACACCGCATGGGGTTTTCCGAAAAAGATGATCGTACCGTCGGTGTTGACTTGAGTCTGAAAGGTAGAAGATTTCAAATTTCACCCATTCCCATTGCCGACGAGGGCCTTCACGTATGATGTTCGAGGAATGGAAGATCACCAGGCCGACCTCCTAGACTTTCAAGGTGGATTCTTGGTGGCTAGGGTGGACTACGAGCACCTCTACGAGCCATACACCCCACACCGGTTTGAAAGGAAATTCTGGTGCCTGCAACGACTGACCACGCAGGTCTACTTGGAGGTGCGTCATGAGGGGCACCCATGTGTGATGAGGAAGATGTGTCTCATGTTCACACGGGAGGACGGGAAGATGTGGAATGTACTCCCTCTGCTGACCGTCTTTCTCGGGATTATGAAGGAATATGCCCAAAGCTGGGAGGTGGCCTACCCGGGGGAGATGCTGAAGTGGCCAACCATCCTAATCGGTGATGATGAGCTTCCCCGACCTCGAGTTCGAGGCCAGAAGGCATCAAGGGAATCCCGTATTGGTGGGGATACTGTAGCGGCGACGCCCAAACCAATTGAGGGGGGAGCAGTAGTAGTGGATCCTGTGGAAGCAGTGGACTCGGTGGTCCCAGGGGAACAGAGTCATCCGGAGGGGCGGCCGCCGAGAGGGTTCCGCAAGATTTCTACTCAGGCCCCGGGGAAACGGCTGAACCATATTGACATGCAGGAGAATGATGCCTTCTCGGAGGCCTAGGACATCTGGGAAGTGAACCGGAAATTCTTTATCCCATTTGAGTAATGGCAGCACCTTAACCACCTCAGGATGGGATTTCCGGGGATTGGCCCTGTTAGAGATGGTTTTGCAGTATCACAGGTGGAGGTGGAGTAATACATGGCCAAACTGGAAGACTTTATCCCCTCCCAGGGTGCCCCGTACCCGATGACAGATCGGGTCATGGTGCTATTGAATTGGATGGTCCCTCCGCAACTATCTACTACTAACCTGAGGGAACACTTCCTCTACCAGAAGAATCGGACATGTCCCCATGGGGAGATGAGGCGGGTAGAGGGGTTCTGTTGGAGGAGGGTGAAGTTGGAAATCAGACCTCAAATCTCTAAGATTTTTCGGAGGCCATTGAGGTAAAATCCCATGTTCTTTCCTCAGGGTCTACGATTAGGTTACTCCGTGTTCCTTATTATCATCTGCACTATGCAGGAGGACCTTGTTCATAGACCTCGTTCTCACCCCTCAGTGGGTGCCGACGCGGGACCTTCGTGATCCACACTTGTGGCTGCATCAACTTCCATGTCTGGCGGGGCCAGGACAGTTGAGTTGGCGCCCCCAGAGTCTCCATACCTACCAACCATATACGGGGGACCACGTCTCGAGGTCCCAACGATATCATCCCAAGAGCGAGACCAGAGATTTGATCTTTGTAATTCCCCTCTACCAAATCTATGATTGCCTTCCCCTGACCACGTTAACTAAACTTAACGTCCTTTTTTTGGTGTGTATAGTCCTTCAATTGGCCTGGGCCGCTACATCGAAGTTGTTCAGGTCTTCTAGTATCTCCCTTCCTAGAGGCATGCCAATAGTCGTGGAAGTGTACATCCAACCTGACTGAAACCTAGCACTCTCGATCATTGGTGGGGGGTCCAGTGGGGATTTTCTTGAGGTTATTGAGGTGGGATCTGATGATTAGGATCAACCATATAGTTCATTCCCTTCCACGCCTGATCCAACACCAGATGTGGACCTAACTGAGGAGTTATTGGGGGCATTCCTTTAATATGATCCTTCCAACCGCATTGTCTGGGACGAGAAAACTTCAGACGAGGAGGACATCAAAATAGTCTATCACCAAACGTGGAAGCTGATCATGCACTTCATCAATGACACCCCCAAGCACAATGGTTGGATGAGATAGACAGATTGCGCTCACGACTGCATGAACTATGTGTTGGGGGAGTGGATGCCAAGCGTCCTCACATGCTCATCCAAGATGTTGTGGTGGAAAAGATTCTAGAGTATGACCATGGACTCAGTTTGGGATGGAAGTGGAGGAAGGCTGTAAACATCAAGAAGCTCGAGGAGGCTGAAAATGAGGTCCAACAGGTCAAGAATCAGGAAGACAAGCACTCGACCTCCCTCAATGCGCAATTTGAGAGTGTATTGTGATTGAAGGCCTAGCTGGCAGAAGCCGAATAAGGCCTAAAGATATCCTCTGAAGAGTTTACCGCCATCCGGGCCGATGCAGAGTAGGCCCAAATTACGGCCAAATAATTGCACCCTCTCACTGCCGAGGAGGAGGGGAAGCTGAACAAGAGGCAGAAACTCCTGAATACCATCAGCCAGAGGGTGGCGGAGCTGCTACACTCTTCTGAAGAGGTCAACCTGTCCATGAGGGGATTGACCCTCAGGTTATTATAATGATTGCAAACCCTCAAACTTACTTTCATGCTTTAATTTTTTGATGTCGTAGCATGCATGAGTTCCATTTTTTACGTTGGTTTATTGCATCCTTGTGATGTTCATGGAGCATCCAACGATCATTCCCTAAGCTCACATGGGACATTCCCAATGTGAGAAACAAGGGATAACCACCTTTTCACCTCACCCAAATATAGTAGTGAAAACCAAGATTCGAGCATTCAGGGTTTGAACAACCGGTCTAGATTTCCGGGAGGAAATAGGAGAGACCTGACTGGAGGGTGGAGTGATGGTTTATTCAAATAGAATCCAACACTCTCGAAATTATTCCATAGTGGGGGAAGTACATTAGATGGGCGCTTTGGTATTATCATGGATCATTCGTTCTTTTAGATAGGATCACTCTGGTGAGGGAGTCGTCACTTCCTAGTGTCATCTTGGGGCATCCTGAACTTGTTTAGGGAAAATTTCTGTTACATAGCTCCCAACAAGGGGTCAGGCCAAGGGGCCGATAGTGAGAAATGATGGGATCTGTGATTCCTGGGGCTGGACCCTAGGTGAAATACCTTGGTGTCTCTACGTATCCCATGAGGATGGGAATCAAGCCATATATAGTTCTGGTAGCACATTTTAACATCATGCGGGATGACAAAAGGTGTGTGCGGAAATGGTTGTGCCAGTACATGTCCTACCAGAAATACTAAGCCCACGTAAGTCGTGCTCGATGTGGGAAACAAGAAGTAGTGATGGGACTTTCCTAGAACATGGAGGAACACATTAGGGATGATGAGGCATTAGATGACTGACGTCCCATTGATTTTGACCTGCCTATATAACGCACCAATATGAACTGTAGAGTAATGTTGAGTGTGTTGGAATTCCTCTTAAACATCAGGGAGTGGAAATATGTGAATCATGATTCTCGAGATATGGACCTTAATGGTGGGTTGACAATAGGGGATAGCTGTTGACTGTGTTCAAAACACATCATACATATCGTGTTAGCCTGGAATGGAGACAGGCATATGAGGGTCGACTGCTGACCATGTTCGAAACACGATACCTGTCTCAAATGTCATCTGGGGTCCTTAGGGATGTTGGCCTGAAATGGTAGGTGAGCCGAGGCGGCATGAGACAAGGCCATGAAGGGGGTCCCTTCGGATATAGATAAGGATGAGTATCCAAATAATGGGATCATGTATCTTGGACATGGAATGAGGGGAATGTCCCTATGAAAATTCTAAACTTTGTGCTCTTTGCCTAAACGCATATGAATACGACTATGAGACGCATCAGAAAGAGGGAGTCGAGTCCCCTCCCAAGGACAAGGGTCCTGGGGCCACACAATTCCAGCTTAAGGTCCTAGTGTGGACCATTAAGTGGGGCTTGATATAAAGGAATGTGCATAGGGCGGTGAAATAGCCAAACGTGACACACATTTCCCATAGGGAGATCTTAGTTTGGGTTCATAGAATTCAGACCATGGATCGTTGAAAACGCGAGAGACACATGGTGGGGTGATTATAAAACCCGATGTAAATGGGAAACTGGGGTTCCGGCCCCCGTGTGTTCCTTGGAGAGGTTCTAGGTTAAGGAACCAAAATGAGAGTTAAGCTAGGTTCGCGGTAAGGAGCATGGAAATTCCTACATACCCCATGAGGATGGGGATCAAGCTGGACATAGTTCTAGACAGCGGCATGGTAAGGTACTAATTCCAGGGATCAAAGGGGCATGTGGGAGTGGCCCTCACACCAAAAGAAGTAGTATTTGATAAATATTGTTTGACCTTTAAGGTGAATGGTTTTTTTTGTGAAGATACAATCCTAGGATGAAAAGCCCAAGCAGTGCCACAAGAATCAAGACGTTTGCAGGAATTTAAAAATGGTATAGCGCGTGACCTATACTAAACATGGTGTCCCATTGATTAGGGATATCATGATGCAGTGTGGTTTTTCGTCATGTGGCCAGGACGATAATGTTGCAGTTTGAGGGTCATGTGATGGGACCAGGCGTGCATTTTAACATCGCATGACATAGACGTAGTAGAGATGATTCTAAGTGGGGAATGTGTACGGTGTAATAAAACATACCCGACGTGAATGAGGAAATAATCCCATACTGCAACGTATGAAATTATGAGAAAGAAACCTCAGGCCAAGGGGCCTAAATAGAGGTAAGAGGGTAAGGGGTAGGAGGTACTATCTCCCAATTGAGATGGCCCTGAAAACGAGATGGTCGGGTGTTCCTAGGTATCCCATGAGGATGGGAATCAAGCTATACATAGTTCTAAATGAGATCTTAGTTTATGGTCTTATATCTCAGACCATGGATGAGATAATATATGGGGAGCACATGGTGTGGTCCTTTCAAAACCAGACATAAGTGAGGACCCATGAGGTTCTTGATACACCATATGTTCCTCAGAGAGTTCAGGCCGAGGGGCTGAAATAGAGGGAAGGATTTTAGATTCCTCAGGCTAGACCCGAAGACGAGATGGTCAGGCGGTCCTATGTATCCCATGAGGATGGGAATCAAGCCGTACGTAGTTCTGGAAGTTATCTTAGTTTATGGTCTTAGAGCTCGGATCATAGAGGATCGAAAACCCTCAATGTAAGTTCAGACCTCAACCCAGTCCCTAAGCCCATGTGAGTAAAATCTGGTGTGGGAGATAAGGACATAAGGGGTTTTTTGCAATGTCGAGAATGCACGCCAAAGGAAAATCATTGCGGAGCCCCGAATGATGTCCTTATCACGACTTTTTTCCTCTTATCATGAGAATGTGCACTAAGGAATAGTACCAAGAGTTTCAAAGATCTACATGGACATGATGAGTTGGAGAAGGATGTGAATCATGTAAATGACATTTTAAGCTTAATGGGGTTGGCGTGGCGATGGATGATAACTGTTGACTCTGTTCGAAACATAGTATCCATATCACGTTATCCTGGAATGGGAACAACAAATGAGCATCGACTGCGGACCATATTCAAAATGCGGGATTTGTATCAGATTTTTGTCTGCAACCCTCAAGGACGTTGTCCCATAATTTTAGGAGAGCCATTAGGACTAGAATCCATGCCACTTGGGGGTCCCTTCGGGTGTGAAAGGTGATGGAAGCACTAATGAAGGGGAACACAATTCTTGAGAAACGGGTGGAAGTATGTCTGAGTAGAGTTTGACATTCCAGGCATTAAACCAGTGTACCCTTAGTCACATTGGTGAATTTCCGAAGAGGACCAAGGGGCTCATCTTGAGAGCAGCTAATTTGAAAATATGAGTACATAATGGGGGATAAAGAACCCTTAGGAGGAATAGGTACATGGCGTGGTTGTTACAAATGCGACGTGAACGAGGACATAATCCCGTACCACACCATACAACCCTAAATAGGAGCTTGGGTCGGGGGCCCGAAAAGGCCAAGGGGCTTGAGGTAGGGCCTCGGTCAAGAAGGCCTGATAGGTTTGTAGTTTAACTTCTTGTAGTGTACGAAAAGGGGATAAGGTATCTCATCCAAGGATGTGTACGACACGGTGAGTAACCCGACGTGAACAAGGACATAATCCTACGCTGCAACATACAATCTCGAGCGATAACTTGGGTCAGGGGCCCGAAAAGGGAAAGGGGGAATGAGGCTGGGCCTCGGATGGGGAGTCCAAATGTCTCCTTGTATGGTTACCACCTCATCACAGCTCTTAAGCCCACATGAGTTGTGCTCTGTGTGGGAAACAATGAGCCGGTCTTGGCTCTCCCCGTCACGTGGGAGACTAAAACCTGGCTTTTCTCGATCGGAGTCCATCGCTTGGAGATAGAACGTGGCAGAATGAACCAGTAAACTCAATGTCCAAGACATATTGGGTTGGTATAAATGTCGTAGGATAGCTATTGACCATGTATGAAACGCAGCGTCCCTATAGTGACCAGAAATGGGAGAAACAAATGAGGATTGAACATGGACCATATTCGAAATGCTGGACTTGTATCGGCTTGTTGGTCAACATCTGAGAGGGTGTTGGCCCGAAGTGGTAAGATATATCTTAGGCCTTGCATCCATACTGTTCGGGGGCCCTTTTAGATGGGGAAGATGATGGATTCCCAATCAAAGGAGTGGGTGAATCCTAGTTGAACCTATCTCTGAGAGAGGAAAAAGTGTCTAGGGAGTGGGACGTACAACCGGATCGAGGTTAGCTCGACGTGAATTGGTTCAAAATTCTGCACCCCTTCCATATTTCTTGACCCGAGGGGATGATTATATCATTTGGGTTGGGCCAACAGACAAAATGCCCAGGCATTTCTATGTATCCCACGAGGATGGGAATCAAGCCGTACATAGTTCTTGATGGCCATGCATTTTTATACCGTTCGGTGAGGACGTGGGAGAATAGAAGAATGTGGAGCGGGCACATGGTGCCACTGCTATGATCCTGGCATGGGTGGGGCTAAGGAAGCATACACCATATCATGCGAAGATCCTCTGAGAGAACTATACCTAGGGGTTAGTCAAAGAGAAGAGTTTGGGGCTGGGCTCAAGATGAGACATCTCAACATTCTTACGTATCCCATAAGGATGTGAATCAAGACACACATAGTTATATGGTAACAGTTTAATGTCTTGCGGGACGATGCACAGTTTAAATTCATGTAAGACTGAGCATTTTAAGGTCGTGCTGGACCGACGTGTAGTTTAGGGTCATGTGGGACCAAACAGTTTAGGGTAATGTCATACCAAACAGTTTAGGGTCATCCCGGACCAGCTGGCTTAGAAAAAGTATTGCTTGATAAACTTTTCATTGGGGGGTGGAGTTATACGCTCACCATCCATGGTCACCTGAGAGTATGCTGTGTTTGGGTAAACCCTGTTGACTACGTACGATCCTTCCCATTTGGGATCTAACATGGGTGGTTTCCTACCAGAGATCATTTGCATCCGGAGGGCCAATACCAAGTTTCCTTGTAGAAATGGTGGAGGCGAACCTTTTTATTGAAGGTCCTCACTATCTTATTATGATGCCTTTCCAGATTTTGTAGGTCATAGAGGCTATTCTCGTCAAGTGATTCTAATTAAACCAGAAGAATTTTGGCTACCTTATCTGGCACCTTCTGGTCATAGACTGCTGTGTGTAACGAATGCAGCATGATCTTAATGGGAAGGACGGCCTCAGCTCCGTACACCAGGGAATATGGGGTCACCTGGGTGGAATTACGAGTTTTCGTCTGATAAGCCCAGACGACATTTGGGAGCTATTCCGGCCAACTCTTTTTGTTCTGGCCAACCATTTTTTGAAAAATGCTAGAGAGGGTTTTGTTGAATGCCTTAATCTTCCCATTCAGATGCGCGTGATAGTGGGAGGTATGGTTCAAATGAATGTTGTACATGGTGTACAATTTCTTCAGTTCGTCTGCTCGAAATTTGGTTCTGTTATCAGTGAGGAAGACGTGGGGGACTCCAAATCGGTAGATGATGTTAGAACTCACAAAGTCAACGATAGAGTGGGCCTTGACCTCTTTGAGAAGAACTGCTTCTGCCCCCTTGGAAAAGAAATCTGTGGCGGTCAGGATGAACCTGCACTGGCGAGCTATCGCTAGTGGGTATGGGCCCATGAAATCGAGTCCCCACACCAAAAATTTCCAAGAGTACATGGTTGATTGGAGATGTTATAGTGGACGATGCATAAAGTTATCATGGATTTGGAACGTGTGACATCTCATGGTGAACTCGATACAATCATGGATAATAGAGGGCCAGAAGTACCCCAGTCTCCGAATCTGATGGGAAATCGTTCGCCCAGCTTGGTGGGCACCGCAGGGACCAGTGTGAACCTTGTGCTTGACCTGAGAAATCTTTACTCCTTGGATGCAATGGAGGAGAACACCATCAAACCTGCACTTGTAGAGTATATGGTCAAGAATAGGACCACTCTGGAGGGTAAACTGCAGCACGAGGAATCATATTTGCTCACGCTCGGCTCGATCATCCAAGAGGAAACCATTTTGGAGATACACGACAAAGGGGGATCTCCAATAGAGGGTAGTTTCAACCAATGCATTTGAGGAACCTAGGGGTCTCGACGTGGAGGCTCCGATAGTGAGATGGATTACTCACAGGCTGTCGTCATCCTCTGGGGTGACAGGGGCAATGACTCTCTGGTGTTCCATGTGTATAATCATATCATACTACTTAGGTTCTTCACATGATGCAGCCAAGCCGTCCCAGGCATCGGCTTGACTGTTCTGAGATCGATGTACATGAGTAACTTCCGGTTGAGATGGAAACTGGGCCATTAGCTGGAGGGTGTGCTCCAACAGTGTTAAGAGCTCTGGATTTCTGACAACATAGCCACTGTTTACTTTCTGGATGACTAGTTCGGAATCCCCTTTCACATGTAAATGTGGTACATCGATCTTGAGGGCCAGGTCGAGGCCAGTGATAAGAGCTTGATACTCTTCCTTATTGTTGGTGTGGCCTTCTGACAACAGGAATGAGTATGGTAAAATGGCTTGTGCCGGAGTAATAAAGACAATACCCAGGCCTACTCTGTTGAGTCTAGGATCATCGAGTCTTCTACCGGTGGGGCTCCGGGAGGCACCATCAACGTGCATCTTCCAACATGGGATGGTAGGTTCAACCGAGAGGATTACCTCATCAGGAAAATCCAAGTCTAGGAACTGGTCTACAAAGGTTGGATGGGCGGCAAGAAATTCTTCCAATGTCTGTCCCTTGATATATTTCTGAGGCACAAACCTGATATCGAACTACTGTAGGATTACCGCCCACCGTGCTAGATGTCCAGTTAACATGGGGTAGTTTAGAATGTACTTCAGTGGGTCTACCCGTGACACCATATGTACCTCAGGGTGCTGCAAGCAGTGTCACAATTTTTGTACTGCGAATACTACCGCAATGCATCTCTTCTCTATGGGATAGTATCTTGTATCTATATTTTGGAGCATGTGGCTGAGGTAGTAGAGACTATTTTTCATCCCCTAATTGTTCTTCTGGGCGAGCAGGGCACTGAGAGATCGTTCTAGGGAAGTCACATACAGGATCAGCGGTTTTCAAGACATGGGTGGCATCAAGACCAGAGTCTAGAGTAGATACTTCTTGATTTCCTAAAACGTGGTCTAGAAGCCCTTGTCCCACTCATAGGAAGAGCCTTTCTTCATGATCCGAGAAAAGGGATTACACTTTCCATCCAGATTCACAATGAATCGGTGTATGTAGGCTAAGTGGCCTTGGAAACCTTAAAGCTCTCGAATATCACTTGGGGAGGCATCTGACTGATTTCCTTGATCTTCTTTGGGTTACTCTCAATGCCTCGGTGCCTCAAAACAAAGCCATGAAACATCCCATAGGTGACCTCAAAGGCACACTTCAACGGGTTCACCTTCAAGTGGTGGGAACGGAAGATGCCGAACAATTTCTCAAGGTCCTTGAGATGGCCCTGGTGCTGGTGAGACCTGACCACCAGATCATCCACATAGAATTCCACCAATTTCCCAAGTATTGGCTTGAATATGAAGTGAATTTCCCGCTGATAGGTGGAACCTGTATTCTTTAGGCTGAAGGGAATTACCTGTTAACAGAAAGTACCTTGGGGCGCCCTGAAAGTGGTGGAATCTTCATCCTCGGGGGCCATCTGGATCTGATTATATCTAGAGTAACCATCAATGAAAGAGAGGGTTTGGAACATGGCTGTAGGATCGATCAACAATTCTGTCACTAGAAGGGGAAAATCATCCTTCGGACAGTGGCAGTTGAGATCTTGGAAGTCGATGCAGACGCTGATCTGTCCGTTCTTCTTCTGGATTGCCACAATGTTAGATATCCACTTGGGGTACTGGACCTCCTTGATGAAGTTGGATCTGATGAGCTTGTAAACTTTGTCCTTGACCATGGAACTATGAGAAGGGTGCATCTTCTGAGGAGGCTTCTTGGACCGATGATGGTTCGTTGGGAGACCGTGGCGGTGGATAGCTACCTGAGGATCTAGTCCTGGCATCTCATCGTAACTCCAGGAAAACACGTCATGGTGCTGTTTCAAAAAATCTATGTACCATTGCTGTTCCTTGAGGGACATGGTATCACTGATCAATGTGGGTCTTGGATATACCTCGCAACCAAGGTTCACCTATACCAGTTCATCAACCGTGGTAGAAACGCCTTCTTCAAGGGCGGGGGGAGCATCCTTCAGATCCTCTTCTTCGTTTGCGGAGGAGGGATTCCCAATGGGTGAAGCTTCCTCTGGATCAAAATAACATGATGTGAGGCTAGTACCAGGTTGGAAAATAGTGGACAACCTATCAGGGGATTCACATGCCACTGAGACCATAGCGATGAAGGCAGTTGATCCAATCCCATCTAGTCTTCGGCCCAAGGGGCCACACTTGATGATATTAAAGAAATAGTGGTGCGTTATCTTGAGCTGGTTAATCCTAGCCCAGCGAAATAGACATGTATGATGTACTACCATCACAATGGGGTGAACATCCTGATATCATATGGGGGTAAAAGGCTCCGGAATCACCTGATCCTAGTTTGTGTAGGAGAATGAGGTGATTTTCTGCAGTCGCTTGGAATTGAGAATATGCCTGCCTCTTATACCAGAGACAACAAAGCATTTCACCATGTCGGGGTTCGTGGCCTCCAATCGATGGATCGAGAAGACGTAGGCATCATCTAGACCT
This sequence comes from Viscum album, assembly GCA_963277665.1. Taxonomy (NCBI): domain Eukaryota; kingdom Viridiplantae; phylum Streptophyta; class Magnoliopsida; order Santalales; family Viscaceae; genus Viscum; species Viscum album. Next base: position 594,426,451 of record OY728135.1, on the reverse strand, counting down.
GCCCAGGGGTCAATTGTGATTGTGGTGGGCTCAACCTCACTTGCCATAATTTGCTTTTCCTTTCTCTTGTAATAGTCAGCATCCAGATAACGGGATTCACAAGAGGCAAAAGGAGATGCGTCATCTTGGAGTACACCTACTCGACCATTTAGGGAGTACTTGAGGCATAGGTGATATGACGAGTGGACCACCACGTGTAGTTGGAGCCATGGTCTTCCCATCAATGCATTGTACGTAGTGTCCTGGAAGATAACCATAAACACGGTACATATAATTAGGCCACCGAACTGGGTCTTCAAGAAGATATTATGGACCAGGGTTGGCTCTGTCCTATCGTATCCCTAGATTCTTAAATCATAGGGAGTCATGTCATCTTCAGATGACCCTAGCTTCCGCAGTGTCCACGTCGGGATAAGGTTGATCATGCAGCCAGTGTCAATGAGGTAGCGACAAACCTCCACGCTGTTAAATTGGCATGTGATGTACAACGGGCGGATGTTCCCCAGTATGGGAAAGATTTCATCTTCTCCTAATAACGAAATGATGGCCTGGCATTAGGAATTCTCAACTGTTTCATCATAAAAGGCTTCTGCAGCTGCCACCTCCATCTCAAACTGGAGGGGGGTTATTAAATCCTTAGCGAGGGCCTTGTGCATATCCAACGATAGGTGAAGGGATTCAGTGATGGAAAGGCTTGTTGGGATTCCATCAAGGTTCTTGAGGACATCATACTTCCACACCAGGCACGAATTTCTGCCTACAGAAGGCCGCTCTGTGATTTGAGGAATGGTGGGCCCTGTCGGCTGGACCAGCGACTAGCTTGTGCTGGGCATATCCCGCTGCTCACTAGTCAAAGCCTGAAGAGTAGCTACCAGATGAGGGACAAACAACTGAGATCGTCCTGTAGCCGGGAGAGGTTGGCCACGGCCTGGATGAGGTAACTATGCCTGATCCAATAGAACAAATGTTGGTGGAGGCGGTCCTGAGGACACCAGATGAAGAGGATGTGCATGTTGGGCTCTGTGCTAGGCCTGCCATCTGGTCTTAGTGGAATGCACGGCCTGGATGGAGGTTCCAACTGATGTGCCCAAACGACCCATATGGTCGCAGCTTCGCCAATGTTGGCTTCAGATGGGGATGTTGGGGAAGTTCACCTAGCACTCCCCCTCACCAAAAGTCATATAGGAATTTACCAACTCGATGATATTAACTGAATAATACCCTGCACTGTCACTTGAAGATTCATCCACTACTGGGCGGATTTCGGGAGGGATCCCCATCTCAGGGTTCATGAAGTCACCGAGTGTGTGGAACGACGATGGCATTGGCAGGGCGCATTTCTTTTTCTTGCGCTGCCGATGCTTTATCTTCTGGGAAGAGGCCGGCTGAGATGACGATAGAGAAGTAGTGGACGTAGCTTCTGAAGGCTCCGGATGATTTAGGCAAGCCCAAATTATTCCATGTCCACGAGAAACTGCCTTGTGAGCCATCCAGTCATCGTACTTCTGGGACTCGCATTTGGAAACCTACTGCCACCCGGCTTCTCTACCGCTGCCACTCTATGACCTTACAAATACACCTACCAATTGTGTCGAGGTCGGTACCAGCCTGACTATATTGTTATCGACCAGTTCATGATGCCATTATTTGAACACAGAGCACTACTTGAGGGTGTTCCCCAGAATCTAATGATAGGGGCAGTTTTTGGGGCGATTAGTGAGACTCACCTCTTCCGGTCTTCTACTGAGCCGGAGGTTGTGCCAAGGGATGAGGGCCCAGCGGCTCATGGAGTGGCTTGTGGGGCATCTGGGGGAACCCAGGACAGATTACTTGGATTTCTGCACCGTCCAAGAGGGTTTGGAGAGACATATTATGACCTCTTACCATGAGATCTAACTTCATTCCTGTCCGTAGGAGCGGTATAATCAGGGTTGCCTGGGGGCCTCTCGCCGAGGGGTATTTGTTCCTACACCTACTACCCCAGACTAGGATTGTCATAGTCAACCAGTCACTCTACAGTTCATTCAGCCATAAGTTCGTTGACCAACCTCTTCTTCTCAGCATGTTGCTAGAGCAACATGGCCTTCTCGGGGTCCTCCTCCGTCGTCTGCACTAAGGCGGATGGGTCGGAGTGTTTGACAGTTCTGATGTGCTCTTTTCCCTTACAATAATTCCTAGGGAGTACCGCCACCTCGGTGGGTGCATGGAGACCTAGGAGGTTCCTCTACTGATGGGTAATCCTCCCCAATGGGTCCAACAATGGTGGAGCACCCTCATAGGGTAAGTCTCCATCAAGAAGCTCTAACTCTCCCCTTTTGTCCACGATATCAGCCATGTGGCCCGTGACCTTTTTCGAGGGCATGTCCTCAATGTCACCCAGCAGATCGGGCTACCATTGGATATGAATGAAGAAGAGGGCAACGTACTTCCCCCATCCATAGATTTTCACGTGGGGGTAGCCTCCCTGATAATATTGCAGAGTACCTTGATACTCTGAATGCACTGCTGCAGGAAAGGCTCACGGTGACCTGGTGACTCGGGGTGCTGGGCCATAGGGAGTGCGGTCAGATCGACTAGACGGAACTTCTCACTAATGTCTTTGAAATGCACTTGGCCCCGTGGATAAACCACACACTGATGACGAAGACTGAAATGTGTCTCCTAGAGGGTGTATCGGAAACACTCAACTTCCTCTAGGGTGAGGTATTCTTGTATGCGGGAATCTGGTTCTGCCACAAGCCAGAACTTCTCGGGGAACTAGTCCGCTGCAAGGATGTTCAAGAAGCTCCTGGGATCAAATTTAGGGTCTGCCTTTCATTACCCCACTCGTCAACTATGGGTCTCTGAGGAACTGGTAGTGGTACTACGACACACCACTAGGACGATAGGCTGGCTGGTGGAGAGTACGGCGAGCGGGCTGACTGGCCCCAGATTCTCAGGTTTTCCTCCGAAGAGTGTAGCAACCTGGACACCACGTCGCGATAAGAGGGGATGATGGCTGCCATTCTTGGATCATGGGCCAGGGTTGCTGGTGATAGGCCATGATGATGCTCTCCTTCCATTGGTCCCCAGAATAGCTCTTCAGGATCTCTTGTGGTGGTAGAGAGCGCTTCCGGCGACAATGGTTGTGATTGCACGACCGTAACTGGTGGGGTTGCCAGATTTTTATCCTACTATATATAACTATGGAGGGCGGTGGGAATCATATAGACCTCACATTCCAGGAGCACCTAGCTGATGCACCTTGTTCCTGCCCCAGCCCTTGACTCGGACGATCTAGGGGAGGGTTCCCAAGCTGAGTCATACTCCACTTCAGATTCTGAGAAGAGGACTGGTTTCATCTCCATCTGGACCTTCCTAGGATTCTTCTTGTGGTGGTGGGGACCTTCCTTTCTTCCCCTGGGTGTCTTCTCGATACAGGTTTGATTTCTGACATGGGGTCCTTCGGCAGCACTAGTGCTGGGGCAGAGAGGTTGTCCACCCAAGAAAGCCAAGGTGCAAGGAGCACCGGGACCAAAGTCAAAGGGGACCTAGGGGGGACCTCCATGAATAGCTCTAGAGCAGGAAACACCTTTTCTAAGACTGGAAGGAGCATGGGGAGGACCTCCATTCTTGGTGGGGGTGGAGCGAGGCTGGTCATCACCCCTCTGGTTTCTGGGGCGAGGACGACCTTCACCAGCTATAGAGAGGATGTAGGGAGGATCCCCTTGTTATAGAGGATCTGGATGTGCCATTTCCTTGCACCACAGTCGAGAGAAGGAGGAGTGACTCTATATCCAGTGTAATGGGCACGAGAGAGGCTTCCGTACCGAGTATCACTGCCACGAGGTAGACCCTCATTCAGATTGGGGGTGGCACGGGGCATACCACCATGTCGAGCCTCAAAGCGGGGAAGACCCACGTTCTCTGTGGTAGTGGCATAGGGAGGACCTCCGTACGGTGTGGCATCACTGCGGTTTGGTTCATGACAACCACTGCTCATGCCTGCAACCAGGAGAGTCAACCCGGCCTGCCCATGGGGCAGTTGGGGCCTCGATCTTGGTTTGGCGTATAAACTCCCATACTTAGTGTATGCAGGGAATTGATGATATATGTTGGTGAGGGATCAGGCCACAATACTCTTCGACGTTGACACCCCTTGGCGGGCATCCTCCTCTGCTCGTGCCCGACGCTGGCATTGGGTCAGATGATCCGGGGATGGTGGTGCATGTGCATAGATTACCTGCTTTTCCTCTATGAAGGTTAGATGGTGGTGCTAACGTAGCCAGGTGGGAGCCCTTGCTGGGAACCCCTAGATCGGGACTCTGACTGGGCTGGACTGGACATCACCTACCTCAACATTATAAGGTAGTGATTCATCAAAGCGCTCTGAGGACTGGATCCCGAAGTGGTTGTATGTTGGGGTGGGGAGAAATGGCTCCCTAAGAGGCCCTTCAGGGTGGCTTTGATGGCAATGCGTAGCCGGATCTAGATCTAGGCGAGCCATATCCCTAGTGGGGATGATGCCTTCCTCCTCATACCTACGGTTGAGGTTGTTAATTAACCTATGTTAGATAACTTCTGATGGGGATATGGGGCATGGGTGCCCCATAGTCACGGATGTAGAGGCCGTTGCAGAAGCGATGAAGCCACACAATGAAGCTGTGCTGGCATTTCCCATACCCCTGTGTAGACGGGAGGGCGTTGATCGCCCTCCTGAGGCAATAACCTGATTCCTGAGAAATAGGGATATGAACTCGTTAGTGCTGAGAGAAAAGAGGAATCAACGACCAATGCCCTAGCTCCATCCTATCTTCTGTGATCGGTAAGAGGTATCCATGTTGACAACATCACAGAATGGGATGTCCAACATTCTACTGCCCCAACTTATGTTTTGTTTCATGCCAGGCCTGTTATTTGCTTGGCAGGACCCGGTGCCGGATATCTGGATCCGGTGACATGTCAATCCATTGATTCCCCGACCACTACTAATATCCATATTTGAGGAGAATATATTCATGTCGGGTTCACCATTTCTGTTTCCGACTCTTTCTCCGGGGTATTCACATTCGTCACGTGGAGGATGCACAGATGTTACCCCGCATTCCCACATTCCAAAGGCGGGCATCATCGTCTCCTTATTCAGGGACGTCTTCTCCTTGATCGAAATGGTATGATGGTATGTCAGTTCTTCCTTCCTTGGATTCCACCTCAAAACTTGTCACCTACTCCAGGTCTCCCTCATAGACTTAAGATGTTGTTCGTGAAACTCTTCTTGGCGCCATATCTTCCCAGACACCAGTTAATTACACTACTTCTGCAGGACATTCCAAGGGGTCCGGTCAGGGAAGCAACCTTTAGTTAAGAGAGTAGTCACGCTGGGCATCACTAGCATGTCTGGACGTTGGGTATTGGCGTGTCTGTCTTCTGTCCCTTATTCTATGTCTTCTTGAGGGCACGGAATCTCGAGGAATCCCACATCGAATGTGGGGAATCATATTCCATGGGCATGTATCTGAGATTTTCCTCAGCTTCCCATGTTTAACACAGGATATGCCGCAAGTTTAACATCTAGAAGAGATGGATCAAACTGATCAGAACACTGATTAGAGTGGTTCAGATGGAGGAACCCCTTGGAGGGAATGTCGATATTGGGGCCAAAACGTTGGTGTCTTCCCGAGTGTTGTTAAAAAGAATAGGGAATGGGGTGGCATGATTTCATAGGTATGTGGTAGTCTGGGTGGGGATCCAGATGGGAGATGGAAGGTTCACTGAATTGGATGGTGAATTGGATGGAACCATTATGGGGTGTTGATAGTTTTGGGCTTAAGCCTCGAAGATATTCCTACGTATCCTCGAGGCAGGGAATCAAAGTATGTGTAGTTCGATGAGACGATGGGACGCTTGGGGAGGCGACCCGTGAGAATGGACGCATGGATGGGACCCAGAAGAAATGGAACCTCTGGGTTGGGGCATGAGCTTCCCAAGAAGAGTGGGCTCGAGGGAGAGATCAGGATGAGATGGGAGTGATGGGGTCGAACCTCATAGAGGCATCCTATGTATCCCCATGGTAGGGAATCAAATTCCACGTAGTTCAGGTGGAATTTGGGGCTTACACTCTGAGGAGGACCATTGGGTTGGTATAGCGGCGTGAAGGTGGACTTGGGGTCCTGATGGATGGTGGGATTGAACCTCATAGAGGATCCCTATGTACCATTCCTTGACATGGATCAAAGTCCCCATAGATAGGGATGGGTTAGGGATTACACTCTGAGGTGGCCCAAGTGTTGGATTTTGGGGCTTGAACCTCGTGGAGGCTTCCTACGTACCATGACTTGACATGGATCAAAGTCCCCGTTGTTCGGGATGGGTTAGGGGGCTTGAACCTCATGGGGGATTCCAACGTACCATGCCTTGACATGGATCAATGTCCCTGTAGTTTTGGATGGGTTGTGGGGATTGAACCTTGTGGAGGCTTCCTACGTACCATGCCTTGACATGGACAAAAGTCCCCGTAGTTCGGGATGGGTTGTGAGGCTTGAACCTCGTGGAGGATTCCTATGTACCATGCCTTGACATGGATCAAAGTCCCTGTAGTTAAGGGTGGGTTTTGGGGATTGAACCTCGTGGAGGCTTCCTACGTACCATACATTGACATGGATCAAAGTCCCCGTAGTTCGGGATGGGTTGTGGGGCTTGAATCACGTGGAGGCTTCCTACGTACCATGCCTTGGCAGGGATAAATGTCCCCATAGTTCGGGATGGGTTGGGGCTTACACTCTGAGGCATCCTAAGTGTTGTTTCATGGTTGGTTCTTGCTCTAAGATCATGTGAGTCATGCTCGGTGTGAGAAAAGAGAAAATAGAGACCCAATGATCACATTGCGAAAGGTGCATACGTGGGAGATGGAGTGGCGCTTATGCATAGAGAGGCCCAATGAGGAAACCGAGGCTTATGCATGGTTAGAAACCCGAGAATTTGGGGCTTACTCCAAGATGGAGGCTCGGGGGAAAAAATGTGCAGTGGTGGAGGGACTCGGTACTGAAGGAAGGAGAAGCACCATTTCCCACCACACCCTTCGCTAGCCCTGGGGACCGAAGGAGGAGTAGAGATGGTGCCTCCTATAAGGAAATCTTGGGGATTAAACCAAGGTGGATTCCCTTTCCCCAGGGACAAACTCCACTCCAATAAGGAGGATATCATCCCCTGTGAGGGGTGATCCCATCCCCGTGGAGACCAGTGGGCGTGGAGAATGTCCAAGGTGGGGGACCCTACGTGCGTGGAATGGAGCCAGGTCATAGTTTAACATCATGTGATGAGGATGATGGTTCTTGGAACTTTAATGTCATGTAGCTCAGACAAGGTGGGTGCGCTCCGCAACCCTAGGGCTTACATAACTGGCACCCTCTGCTCCTTGTGGAAGGGAAGGCATCGACAACGCCATGAAAATGGGGTGTCATGGAACGAACCATCGAGGGGTCCATGTCAGCGTGGCTATGCGAAGAAGCAATAGCCGTTAGCATGCCTATGCGAAGAAGTATGAGGTGAAGAAACACAATGGGAAGTATCGTCCAAGGGACCATTAAGTCACATCGTGCAAACCTAGAGGGTTGCACGTGAAAGGGAATTACCAAGAAGAGGGGTTCATAGGCACAGGCCTTGTGAAGAAATGTTGTTCTGTGTGGAGGAGGGAACTTTTGAAGGATTGTGCTTCATGAAGTGGGTTTCCTTAGCCTAAGAATAGGGAAGAGGTGCATATGGGAGGTGATTCGCGAAGTGGAAAGGCATTCGCAGAGCACTGCCTCGTGAAGCAAAGGTGCCTCACGAAGCAAGGTGTCGTGAAGCAATATGCTTTGCGAAGTAGAGTGACCCTGCCTTAGCATGTGGATCATGTGTACATGAAGGGTATTTAACAAATCATAAACACTCCGTGATGACCCGGGTCCCCTTGGGGATCCCCTTCCTTCGCGAAGGCACTTAGTCTTCGCAAAAGGCATCCCTCTTGAAAGAGGGGATCAAAACGAGACAAAGGGGAGGCACTTTGCGGAGCAGAAGTGCCTTGCACAGCTCATGGTTCACAGAGCAGATGGATGCTTCGCGATTTGGGAGCTGGGAAGTCAGATGGATGGATTGTCCATCTTTTAGGATCAGGGGGAGCCCTGTATTTATAAGCAAGTGGTTCCACAAAGCAGATCTTACGCGGTGTGAAGAGGGAATTGGTTGCTTCGCGGTGGGCTCGCGAACGTCAACTACGGTCACGAAGCGTCCCACCTCATTACTTTGTGAAGGGCTCGGGAAATTCAACTGCAGTCACAGAGCATCCTGCCTCCTTGCTTCGTGGTGGGCTCACGAATGTCAACTACGGTCATGGAGTGTCCCGCCTCTTTGCTTCGTGGTGGGCTCGTGAATGTCAACTGTGGTCGCGGAGCGTCCCACCTCCGTGCTTCATGACAGCCGCAGTGCTGGGGGGAACTCTACAAAAGAGCTCCGTATGGCAGTCAACGGTGCCTTCTTTCTCTCTTCTGAATTTTGGCACCAAAAATCACTATACTAATGTTTCAATCATTTTTTCTCATATAAGCATCAAAATAATTTTTTGTGAACTATGTAAAATTAAGTTTTCTCAACTTTTTCATTTAAACCCCCATTTTATTCTCAACTTGTTTTCTAAAAAATATAAACATTTCCATTTCCTTTGACTTATGTTTCATAGGCATTTTGTTTATCATCTAAGTTAAATTAATAGTAAATGTAATAAATTATAAATATCCTTTTGTTGATAGATGTCTAATTTTCCCACATAAATTGTAATGAATAAGTTTAATAGGTCTACTATAATGAATCTCAAATATCTTATGAAATATATTTGTCATCTTTATATTTTGAAAAGTAATACGAACATTGTCTTCGCTTATTTTATATCTAAGATATTTTTTGATAGTATTAACCTATCAATTTTTGTTCATGATTATTTTCATTGTGTAAAATTATTCAATGCCACAACTTATTTTCATCTTCAACACTTATGTAACAATAGTTATGAAACTCTCCAATTTGGAAAAGATATCCACCTCTTTCTACTTTTGTAAAAAAAAATCATCTTTCAAAATTCTGATGATACAAGAATGTTTTTTGATAACAACATATTTTCTTTCATCACAATATTTACATAAACTGAGTAAGTTACGTTTTATTCCATCGAAAAATTAAACATCCATAGATTTCATCTTTTCTACTACAATCTTAGTTGTTCGGATTCTTCTAATAATTAAGAAACTATCATTAACAAATGATAATAAAACCTCCATCATGATTTTAAATAAGTTTCAATTTATTCAAATCATTTTTTAGGTTTTAGGTATAACCACGATCATGTAACCATGATTTGTTCTTTTTTACTTACTTTCAAGGTTTTCTCAATAACAAAATATCTTTCTACAACATTCTACTTTAAAGCTTCGTTTTCTTTTATAAAATTTGAAACATGTTCCGAAAGGAGTGTCATATATTTTTTATCATGATGAACTTTCTTATCACATCATTCAAAAACTTATTTTATAAATTCAAATTGATTTCTTGTTGGTTAGTTTATAACATATAGATACATGACTTTTTAAACTTTTTGTAAGTTAGAAATGTCGCTCATTTGACATTCACTATTTAATCTACTTTTCTCAAACCTTTTTCTTGGTTTGGATATGTTATGCCAATAATTATATTCCATATGCCCATATATCCAACCAAATAAACAATAACCACCAAATAATTATTATCTATTGAAATAAGATATTTATCTATTGAAACATTGTTGATATTGATAGATTATTTATTCTTTATCATACTCTTGATATAGAATATATTTCCCTCAGAGTGGGTATTCAGATATTATAGATGTGATAGTTTTCCCACATCCTTTTTTCATCCACGATTTCTCAATACTTTTTGTGGATCCCCAAATGTTATAAAAAATCGATTATTCATTATTTTTGGTGGGTGAATATTTCACCAGATTCTTTTTTTGATCCTTATTAGCAACATTAGAAGTCTCATATTTTGAATCCAAGGCCTAATTGATGTTTTAATTAATCTTATTCAAGGTATTTTTGAACCAAATATGTTTTTCTTAAAACGTGTTAATTTATTTTACATTAGTTTCTAGCTTCTTGTTTATATCTTAAATCAACTTTCCCTATTCAAAAATTCTTAGTTTGTAACATAAGATATCCTATATGTAATCATCCTCCTCCTTAATGACATATTTCCATCCATCAAAAACTTCTTCAAAATATTTCTTTTTTACTATAATTTCTTTATTCAGAATTTTTTCTAAAGACACACAAAGAGTTATTTTCTAAGACTATACTCTCTATAAGATTCTTCACCACCTTCTTCAATGTCTATTGAATATTTTATTTTCTCAACTTTTGCAATGAAGGTTCTACATTTCTATAAACATTCATCATCCAATAAATTATTAATAGTTGAGTTTGATTCAATATAATTACTTTTCATAGTTTATTAATTTCTAGAAAAAATTTATTTTATGTTTTGGAAGGATTTGTTTCTTCATTATTTTGTTCCATTTTGTTCCTAGAGGGTTTTCATTCAAATCATCTCAATATTTACCAAATTTATTCTTAGGTAAATTAATAGAAAAGTTTTTTATTCCGCAACTCAATAAAATTTAGTGGATGTTTACCTCCATAATTTCCCATTCTTCTTCTATAGTTAATGGATATAAGAGACATGATTTTATCATTCAACCTATAATCCTCTTTAAATTCAAAATCACAAGGATCAACATCTTCAACATCTGGAATTTTCATCTTTCTCATAGTTTCAAAATACATTTCATATTTTATATTATTGTAATATTTTTTAGCTTTTCCCATTTAATAATTGATAATAATATTATGAAATTAATCATGAGATAAATAATAATTATCTTCTAAAGAGGAAATTTTAGAATAAACCCATTTTTGAAAGTTTCACGTAAGTTTATTCACAATTGTAGAATCTTCCAGGATATAACTAAATTCTATGATGTTTCAAAAAATATCAATTTATCTGGTGAAGTATTCACCAATAGGTTTTTTATCACTCATTCTGATGTTTTGTCACACCCTGACCTGTGTGATTATTTTACTTTATTTTATCTTTGGCCTTAAATAGTTTTTTCTGGGTTCGAGTTGTGTTACAGATGAAATTTTTTAGTTGATATTAAAAATTATGATTTTGTGTTAACGTCATTGGGAACATGGGATGATCGCATTTTGGAACCCTAACATGGCTTCGCCTAGGAAATCGTTCAATATACTTGTCACCAAAAAACTAAAACAATTAAATTTTGAAAATTTTTGTGTCAATTTAAAATTTTATTATTGTTAATATTTTTTAATAATAAAATTAAATGAATACCTTTATTTTTATTTTTATCATCATGAGTTAGTATTTTTATTCTTATAATTTATATAATTATTAAGTTATTATAATTTTAATTATTTTTTTAGGTTTCTTTAACTTTTTTATGGTTTCCTATTTATCCCTTCTCTCTATCCAATCTCCACCCATCCATTTTTCCCATTGATGCGCATGACCCAGCACCCCTAGGAGCAACTCTCAATCGACGATGATGCTCCCTCCTTCAGCCACCCCAGCCGGCACCGCCTCGACCTCCTCCTCCTAGCACATCAATCTTGTGCGCCCTCCCATGGTTTGTGATGCAGCCCTTGAACATAGCATCCTCCTCTTACCCAGACTCCATCTGACCGACCCTTCGCCCCTTTACTGCAGCATTTTTCCGGTGCCCTCCAAACCGGTGGTCGCCTTTCCAGCATCGCCCGTCCAGTTCGGCCTCCTGTCCAGCCGGCGCTAGACCTCCCTCTAGCCTCACATAACCCCTTCAGCGACCCCACCTCCATTCTTGGTTTCCCCCTTTCATTTTCAGTGACCTATCTGGCTAGTGGCATCCTCCTGGTGCAGCACACACCCCCACCTAGCCATCAAACCATTGTTTACCAATTGATTCTAGTTTTTAACAATGTTTCATTATGGTGTTTTTGTTGATTAAGGGTTTATTTTGTTAGATTTAAGATATTATAACTTATGACGAGCATTTTTGGGTTTGAGTTTTTATCATTACATGGATTTGAGGTAGGTTTTGTTAATGTTCATTCCTTTATAATTAAAGTTTCATCTGTTTCTTGTTGTTCACATCCTATATATATGGTAATTATTGTTGTGAAACTTATGGATAATTTATTTGGTATCTGTATTGGTAGTTAAATTCTTGTTTTGTGAAAAATGTTGTCATTAGTTTATAATTGAGCACACATTTTTTTTAATTTAATGTTTGATTAGTTTCGCACATGATTTTTGATGCTTAGAAACTGGTTTTCCGATTTAAATAACTGTTTGGAATAAAAAACAATTTGGAACCTTGTTGAGTCTTAAATAGAAATTTTAATAAATATTTAATGTACCACTGATAAATAGACTGGTTGGTGTTATTTTAAGAAATGTATCATTTCTGGGTGTAATGAAAATTTTTGAGGGATTTTTGTGAATGGTTTGAAATGGTGTGTTTTTTTGAGTTCTGAACACTGGGTTTTTATACTTTGTTTTTTATTAAATATAAATTTATTTGGTAAATTTTCATGTCTTTTGCCTTTTCCTTTTATATATAAAATTCCCAGTTGGCTTTTACGGTTATGTTTTATTTAAATAATGGTTGCGTTGGAATTATAAATGTGGCGATATCATGTGAAATGATGATTTGGGCTTCCTTATATGGTTTCTGAAATGGATTGGCATTTATAAAGGAATGAGTTTTAGTTTCAAGGTGTTTTTGTGTGTTTTTAATGCATTGTAAATACTTCATGTAAATGTGGGTAAATGTGGGTTTTTTAATAGTGATTTAAATGATTTTAATTTAAAAGGGGTAGTTGTGTATTTTAAATCTGTTTGACATGAATGGTTGAATTTTGGCATGGATGGAATTTTCGTGTAAAGTGGTTTTGTTTTGAATTTGAAAAGGAAATATTTTGAATAATATTTATAAATGATTTTGAGTGGAAATTTTGTGCATGAAACCAATTTTAAAAATTATTTTCTTTTTGATATAATGTTTTTTTGGTGAATATTTAAGGTCCTGTTAGGCCATTTTATGAAACTAGTTGAATGTATTTATTATTAAAATCACCTTGGGTTGTTTCTCATGCCTCGATTGCATGGAATGGGTGGGAGGTCATTTTTGGGATATTCTTGGGATCCATTGTTAGGGTTATCGGTTTGTAACCCTATATTGTTGTTTTATTTTAAGGCATGATAATGGTCTTAAGGGAGACTTGGGGTGGGACATGTTGCACATTACTATTATATATATGTGATTTGATTCTTGGATGGAATCGTTTGGCTCACCCCCTTAATAAATACATGATACATGGGATTCTAGCATATTGAGGGAATATTCCAAGAATTATTTTGGCATTGGTGGGTTATGGTACTGACTAGTGGCCCATACTAGGTTGATGTATTGGGTTTATTGGGATGGTATTTTCCCTCAGCCTGCCTAAAGAAGAATGGCCAAGCGTTTCGAGAATTTCTATTTCATCGTGTGTGATATGTCAGTGGGGATGAGGTATCATGTATTGGTGTCTTCTAGATTATTCTTGATCTCCTAGGTTTACCCATGTATATTGGATTTCAGTTGCTTTTTATTGTTAATATGGTGCTTTTATGTCTATCTAAATTTCCCTTGTTGTGTGATTACTATTTTTGCTTCTTGTGTATTGTTATTCTTGGAATGTGGTGGGATTGTCTGATTAGGTTTTTGAAAAATGATTTTCTAATTAAAATGTTTTATCATCTTTATAAAAATATAAAAATGTAAACATCACTTTCCCCTTGAAATATTTATTGGAAGTAATGAAAATATAATAGTTTTTAAAATGAACAAGTGTAATGGTTTGTACTTTTCATTTAGGTAATATATTTAGAAAAAATTACTTTTGTAAATTTTAGTTCAAACATGAAATTTTGTTTCATTAATATTTAAAGGAAGTGCATTGGTAAATAGAATATCAGGATAGCTTACTGAGTTTTAATACTCACACCTATTGTTATTTTCTGTTTTTAGTTCTTATGTAGGTTCCAACTTTGGTTTGTTCTCCTTGGGTGAGGTTTTATCATTGAGTTCGAGAGTGAATCACAGGGTTTCACGGAGATAGTGGTTAACCTGTTTGGTTAGTATTTCCTTCTTTTATGTTCTTTATTAGTTATTCTATTCATTCTAATTATTTATTTTGAGCTAATCATTATTATTGCCTCTACAACATTACTCTGTCAAAGCCATGGAACTTTTATCCAGCCTGGGAGGATCGGGAACGCCTTTGGGACCTTGCTGCGGATTGGCTCGGGTGACAAGTTCAGGGTCCACTCATATTGGATCATTAAAAAATGGTTTCATATCAAGTCATATCTTAGTATACCACACTTTTATAGAGTTCCCTTCGTTATTTAGGAATATCAAGGTAGATCGAAAAGCATTTTTGGGACACGAGGAGCAGGTGCGGGAAGTGTATCACGAACTCTTACTCGTTCATATCCTTGGGGTCCCATGGGAAGTCTAGTTTTTTATGTTTCTTGGTCCTTTAGAAAATTTTTTATGATTAGGACATGACAAGGGTAGTTGTGTTAATAGTCCTTGTGAGCCTTCATGGCCTAGAAATCCATGTGGAGCTTGGGCCATGGTCCTTGAAGTCTCTTCTTGTCAGTAACGTGTTTGGAATATGGCTACCAACCACATTGCCAAGTCACCCACTGAAACTAGTTCCCTTTTTTAGTTTTTTTGGTATTATATGAATTCTAAAAGGTGTTTGAATCAGGATAATTGGTTTTTAAAATATTCTTTTGAAATGACATGTTTAATTTGTGGATTGCTTTAAATGAAATTGGATGAATGCTTTTTTTTGGAAAATAAAGATGTTTTGTTTTGGCCGTGGTGTTCCTATGGGTTCTCACATGCATAGTGGTTTGTGGAAATATGAATAGATTTGTAGTTTGGTGGATGGATGCCTAGTGGTGGCACGGAAACATGCATGTGACTGAGACTCTAAAGAAAACCAATGGGTAGTGTTTAACCCACCGAACTTGTTATAAATGAATAATGTTTTTAAAAAAAAGTTTTGATCTTATAATAGATTGTTTTCTAGAATTTAGAGCTTGTCACCTATGCGGTGTTTGATCTTTAGTATTTTTATTTACTGAATATGCCTAGATCGGGTTTGTTGAATTTTCTTGCCTAGATTTTTTCCCCTTGAAGCATTGATAGGTGATCATAGTGCAGTTGATCAACCTAAGGATTTTATGCTTGAGTTTTTGATTCTTGATGAACCACTCTCTTATGGAAAAGAAGACCCATCCATAGCAGAGAATTGGATTTGAAATATCGAATAGTACTTTAATCTCATTTATTTTCTTGAGTCTTTAAAGGTCACGTTTTAACCCTTCATGTTCGAATGTTCAATATGGATATGGGGGAAGTCATTTTCTCAAAACAAGACCCATAAAGAGAATAATTGGGAGTATTTCAAGGCTTTGTTAATTTTTAGTATTTCTATGAGAAAGAAAGGTTGAAAAGGGGAACAGAGTTGTGTTTTATGAAATAGGGTGACAGATCGGTGTTGGAGTATTGCTAGTGATTTTTGGAGCTAATCCCTTATCATTCAAGGCATGCCACAGATGACTCCATGAAGGCTCAATGTATCAAGGTGGGTCTATGTCCTAATCTTCAGTCGAAGATGTCAGAATCCAACAAAACATTATTTACTGAGGTAGTGAGAAAATCTTTTCATCTCGAATCCGTGATGGAGGGAGTGGTTGAAGTAGCCCTCCCTCCTTCTATTTCTAGGAGTAGTGGTGAGGATTCTTGGAAGGAGATTAGGAAGCGATTAAACATTGATAGGGAAAATAATGGAATCAAAAGGGCTTAAGATATTTCATCAATCTCTTTAGAGCAAGAGATCCTCGTTTGTTATTAGTGTGGAAACCCTGGTACTAAAAATTCATTATGATCAAATGCTCTGAAGCCCTTCTACGCTTGTGGACACTGGGTTCACTTGCAGTGATTCTGTTAGGGCGTTTCTAGAAAGTGTTGCAGAGGAAGTTCTCTTAAGTGATTCATTTTAGGTTTTTAGTTTAAATATTTTTTGTAGGTTTCCTCCCAGTGTTACGGAACTATTGTGGTGGCATTTTTACTGATGGTGTTTTGGGTTTTTAAAATGTGTGGGAATGTAGTAGGACCTTTATGAACTCTTGTTTTCTATTCTAGTGTGGTTTTAATTTAAAAATCATTTCCTTTATTTTATTTAATCATTAGATGTATGTTTCTTACTGTGATTATAAAAACATGACTGTGTGGTAAGAGATGCTTCAACCATCATAGCTCTAACCAAAAGGCCTCAGAGTGAAGCTGGTGTGTAATCAAGAACATTGTGGGTTTAAGAAGTTGGTTAAGGTTGTTCCTCTATGATTTTGATGAGGTATTTATAGAGATTCTCTTGTGGTTTCTCCATCATTGTGAATTTCCTATTGTCACAAAGAGTGTAGTGGTGTTACCCCATACACAGTGTCTATGAATATACTTTCTTAGATGTGAGTTTTTGTTCAGCGTTCTTGTGTTGACTGCCCATATGAATCGGGTGAGGTCTTGGTTTTTATTTGTCCTTAGGTGAAAATAAAGTTAGTGGTTTAAATTTTCATGTTGTATTCCACTTATATATAGTAAGGCCTGATTCATGTTTATATTGAATTTCCATTTGGCCGCTTTTAGGTAGGTTCTTTATGGCGGGGAGACCCACCATGAGTTTCTTTAGGTTTTCTCTTAATTCATTATCAGATTATAGTTTAATTCTTATAGTGGGGAGTTTTTTCGGGCCTCTCATCTGCTGGTGATCTGTTTCAGGAAATGTCTAACACCCCGACACCAGTTACCCAGAGTCGGTGCATTATTTTAATACATTGGCATAATTAAAAGGAATCCAATCCCAAAGGACTGATCAGTTTAGGAGTCTTTGAAAATATATTACATACATTAATGATACAATACCTTTCTTAACATAAAAAACAACATAAATAATCTTTCAATAACACCATTATTCCCTTGTCTTAACCCTGTATTTCAATCACAATACACTTCCTGGAATCCTGGGAAAAATAAAACATAGAAAGGGGTGAGCTCAGATAATCAGTAAGGATAACAATACAGTTGAAAATTTCATAAATAAGCATAAACATTTAAGGTAATTTATAACTAAAACAAAAGCCTTTTAAACTTGAACTTCAGCATAATATGAAATAATAAACTGAAGTAATGCCATTTACTTATTCACATGGATATTCTACTAGTTGAATAATCACAAGCAATATCATTAACCACTTTCATAATGATGTAATGCATAATTCCAGACTATCATAACCACATAGCCAAGGCCTCATGCCAAGACTATAAATAAGATTTTGTCAAGGCCCCGTGCCAAGACACTAGTTTGTCTCATGAGACCTACCGATGCATCGAGGAGCTATAGCGAGCTCCACCTGTCACTTACTAAGTCCAATGCATTCCTCATATAAATATGTTTAAACATAACATAAACATTCGTATTAAAACTAGCATACAAAATTTCAATACTTTATCCATAAACCATGAATGGTATAAAAATAACACATCCACAGTCAAACATATCACAAAACCTTCAATATAATAAGGAAGTTTTTTATCATAATAAATCAACTTCAAATAAGCTTAAAATCCATCAAATGATGTTGACATTGATGAAATCAAAACTATTTATGAGAAATATCTTTTTTTGAAATCATTGAAAAGTCACACATTTATAAAGGAAGTAATTTAAAAGGAATTTTTGAATCAAAGTGTCCCATACCACTTTGAAACTTTTGAAAATAAATATCATTTAAAAACATTCATGTTCATATAAATAAATACTTGAAATAATTTTGAAAACATGTACATTAATTAAAAATACTTAAAAATAAAAATCATTAAAACATTTAAAATTATGATCTTGATAAAGAGTACCTTTCACAAATTCTTAAAATATTCATTTTGAAACCATTTAAAAGTCACATAATTATAAAATAAAACATTTACTTTGAAAATATCATTATAAGCTTGTAAGGGAATCTTTGAAAATTTTATAATGGAAGAAAATAGCCGCACCCGCCGTATAATTTAAAAAAGACATTCTTACCTTCATTCTGTCGAAAAGGATAAAAAGGACCTTGTTAGGAAAATGATAGAAAGATTACTTTATAAATATCTTATAAAAATTCAACAAGGGAATAAATTAATTTAACCCATAGTCTATAATATAGTAAGAATTATTTTAAATACATTTTTATGAAACGTGGATGTGGATGATAAAGAGGTCCCAGTAGATAATTACACATAAACAACCTCGGATAATGAAGAGATGGTGAAATATTCCCTTACCTTGTACTTTTCCATAGTCGATGGTATGTTAAACTCCTGCATAATATTTAAAACATTGTTATTAAATTATACAAGAACAATATACATAATTATGATATTATATATGATCTTCTAATAATGCTTTGTTAATAATATTTTAGTATTATCGTCATTTCAGGTGTTAACAGATTCATTTTCCTTTATATTATTTGTTATGTGAGCCGTATTTGTTATGGATGAGATGTATATCATTCATATACATAATGATATCATGTCTCTAAAAATTATTTTTAATCATCAAATGAAATTTAGTCTTTAATGGATTCGATGGGGAATGAATCTCATCGTGTTTGCGGAGACAGTAATCTGTACGTACGCACCAGCGAAAATATCATTCTTTTGATATTAAAATAATATATAATTGGATGGTATATCATATATAAAGAATCAGTATCATGTTATATTTATTATTTACAAGAATTACACATCATTATTATACCCATCCAAATAATAATGTTTTGAATAACAATTACACCACGACGTGGAGACAATAAGCCGTACGTACGCACGTATGGGGACATGTCATTCAAAGGATGGATAGAATACTGAATATGGTTGTACCATATTTATAATAACATCACAGTATATATAAGATATAGGAGTTATTATTTTAGAATGGGAATAACAAATAAATAATAAGTTGAAGAAGAAAGGAACTTGAAAGAGGGTGGTGAAAACATTACCTCTTAATCAGGTTCTTCCTTTTGATTTGATCAAAAGAGTTACTTAGGTTGGATTTATGATCAAAATAAGGCCTCTAGGTCGAATTGAGGGAAGTTGAGAGAATATTTGGGTAGGTTTTGGCTGAACCAATAGGCTTTTATGGTATTAATTTGAGATAAGGGGGAGTACCCTTTTATAAGAGGGGTGAGGGGCACCTTTGGAAAAGTTAGACATATTATTTTATAATAAATTCATATTCGGTTTCAAATGGATCTAAAGTTTATTATTTAAATTTTAATGTGGGGATAGGTAAAAAAGAATTCAAAAAATAGTTCATAGACAGGTTTGGGTCACTATATTAACCTTATCTTTTAGTTTTAACTCTTAGTTAATTAGTTTGACATTTACCATGTCCCTTTGTATTTTTATATTACATAGTTAATAAACATACTATATACTTTCAAGTGACCCCCAAGTGGTCCATTAATGATACAAATATCATGATATAAATCCTTTGGCCGAACCTTATATTTTTAGGAATAGAATATCAATTAATAATATAATATTTGTTTTTTAAAAACTCTTTTACCTCAATTTTGACACTATTGGATATTTTGTTTTTGATAATTTCATAATAGAATTATTACATCGAAAAAAATTTATATAACCAATCCTAATATGTCATATTAACTTATAAAATTAGTAGAATTCATAAAAAGTATCAAATTACATTTATTTTGATATTTATAATATCAATTATTTTAATATTTCATTAATTAGGTAATTACTGCATCACCATTGTGTCATTAATAAATTAAATTATTTAATTTCTAAAAATTATAAATAAAACACCATTATGTAGGGAATATATTTATCTTTCTAATGAATATTTATAATAGAATTTATGTTATGTATAACCCAATATTAAAAATTTTTTTGTTATTAAACATTGATTTTAACTCTTTTAACTCTTCTTTGAATTAAATAACAATAAATGTCCTAATCTAATCCAAGTGGACCTAAATGATAATATTTTATTCCAAAGGTTGTTTTTGGTCGAGATACACTTGGCCAATAGAATTAGGACTTGTGTTAAGGTAATATTAATATCATTTTTACCCTTAATTACCCTATTGACTTTTAACCGTGGTAAATAAAAATAAAAAGTTACTATTCACCGAAAATTATTTTTATTTTATTGAACCACATTTTACTACTTGATATTAACCGTGTCTCTCGGATTTTCGAAATTCCACTCATAGAAGCGGTAAAATTATGTTTTATGTAAATTTCCAAATTCTCCTAGGAGGTGGTTAAAAGACGGTGAAAAGTTCAATAAAATTTTTATATATCTAAAATTATTCTAAACTAACTCCAATGAATTTCATTGAAATTATATAGGTATTATGTATATATTTTGACTTTAATTAAATTTAAATAAAATAACAAAGTATTTAAATAAAAATTCGGTTGTAAACTATAACCCAGTGTTTTTTCACTATTCATCAAAAATTGAATGTTTTCTGAAAAATTCCAAAAATTCACCCTAAGCTAATTTTGATATTCTGAATCCAAAAATGAAGTCCATTTTGAATGATAAAATTTATAAAATTTCAAAAATTGGGTATTACTATTCATAACGGCTAGTTTGATTGGTTGTGGTGTGTGTTAGAACTCGAAGTTGCGTACAACACACACTACTGTATTATTCAAAGAGAAGCGTACCATGGTAGCTTGGGATGTTACATTCTCCCCTCCTTCAATAAATTGCATCCTCGCAATTTGAAATTGTTTTTTGAAAATAACAGGTTGAAAATAAAAAATACCTTTGTGGAAAATCCATATAAAAAATATGGTTAATAAAATTTAGTTTTAATAAGAGGGACAGAGAAATGAAAGGGTCACCACCAAATTATGATCTCGATAAAGAGAACATTGGTGGAAATTAGAGACATATAATTGGAGGAAAAAAATAAATATTTATAGGTAGTTATTGAGGTCATCAATCACAAACAAGTGTAAAATTGAGGGCCTTAAATCCATCAATCTATGATGATTTAAAATATCATCAGTTCAACAAAACATAAGGTATTAGGATAACACATTTTTTGTTTTAATATCTCTTCCATAAAGTTTAAGAATTAATTTCTTCATAGAATAAGATAAGAACAAAAATATATTCTTGACAATTAGAGTCCCATCCTTTAACTAATTTCTACCACAAACTCATCTTTCACTCTAAAAGATAATAGAACATAAAAATAATATTCTATTTATCCTATTCGTATAGGGTTCAAAAAAAATTATTTTATAATTCATCTACCAGCTTTTTTTAAAAAAAAGACTACATTATTCAATCTAGGACATCATGTGGGCCAATGGTAGGTGATACACCCTTGTTGCCCTTTAGTTGTGGGTTCAAGTCTCACGGCCTTGTCGGACGCAACGGGTTGCCGCCCGACCTCCGGGTTATCCTTTTATGGCAATCCCAAAATAATCTCAAACTAGAATTATCAAATATACTTCTGTCCAAACTCATAGTCCAAAATTTATAAGGAAGGTAAACACAATGAAGATCCTTTTTTCCGCGTAATAACATGTGAATACCTTTATCATGTATTCTTTTAATAAACTGCAACATCCTGAATTACCATAAAACCTTATTGATTACATTCGTGATCCCTTATTCCTTATAGAATACTGGATATACTTCTTCTATCAAAAAATGTTTTAAACTCCAACAATGATGGAATATACAAATCATTAATCAGTTTCAAGGTAGTCAAGAATATCCAATATAATTTATCCAAATAAATCAAGTATTATTCCAAAATCACTACCTCAGTATCAGAACCTTATTATGGTTTATCATTCTATTAACCATATATTTTCCAAAAATTTAACCTTCTATTAAGTCACTTCTCTTGGTTCCACACAATCTCAAGTCCTTAATGAAATAGTACTTCACTACAATCCTTATATACCCCATAATTATTATAACCAGTATATTGTTGATACAACACTCAAATGACATAATTCTCTAATAAAAACATAAGAACTCTAATAATTCCTCCTCATCTGTGGTAGTATCATAACATGATTATTATCCAATAGCATCATTTGGGGCATACTCTGATGATTTGTACATTGGTTCACGTAGTGACCCAACTCCTTTCATATGAATTATTGTACATTTCAAACCTTTTTCTTACCCTTGCAGTCACGTACACGGTGTCCTTTTTCTCCACACTTATAACAAACTCCAATTCCCCTCAAGCAAGTTCCAGGGTGTTTCTTCCCACAGTTATCACATATGGGGAAATTCTTCTTTTCCCTCTTCCCTTTATCCATCTTTTTCTCTTCCATCCTTTTCTTCTCTTGCTTCCCTTCAAAGCCATAGGACTCCGATAATTCTTTACCTATCTTATTAACACATGATAGTATTTCTTCATATATTGAGAAAACATGAGAGACTATTTCCTTACTAAATGTTGGCCTAATACCATGAAAGATATGACCCTTCTTACTCTTTGGATCATACGTATTGCTGGAGTTCACATTCCTTCTACTAGGCACCATTTCTATACTATAGCATAAACTAGGTCAGTTTATGAATTGAAATGAATAATTACAAACTTGTAAAATACCTTACATAAATTAAATGGTTTATGGATACAATCCATAATCATAAAAATGTTTTCTTTGAGGAAGTATATACTCATAAATCCTTCATAATCATTTGTAATGAAAATGAGAATTATCTTAAGAATATCCCCTGGGAGTGTCGTAACCAAGAGTGCCGCAAGGCCCGTTGTCGTGCACCAGTTCTCGTTCGAGTCTAGCTCAAAGCGGTGTTTTTGGGTTTTACCCCTAGGTACATCTGTTCCAGATCCGCCTCTACCATCTCATATCCAGAAATGGATGTATTGCTTGTAAAACTCATAAAATATTTACAATACCAAAATTCTAGGAAGTTCTTGAATACTAATCCTCAACGTCTATCTTAGGGCTATGTTCTCTAATTAGAGTTTATCTAAATCTAGTTTCCAAGGTTATTTCTAAACTTCCTGTGATAGAAACTGTAATGCCCCGACCCCGGTTACCCAGAGTCGGTGAATTATTTTAATACATTGGCATGATTACAAGGAATCAAGTCTTGAAGGACCGATTGGTTTAGCAGTCTTGGAAAATAGATTACATACATGAATGTTACATTAACCTTCTTAACGTACAAAACAACATAAATAATACTTCAAGACCACCATTATTCCCTTGTATTAACCCTATATTTCAATCACAATACACTTCTTGGAATCCTGGGAAAAATAAAACATATAAAGGGGTGAGCTCAGATGCTCAGTAAGGATAACAATACAGCAGAAAATTTCATAAATAAGCATAAACATTTAAGGCAATGTATAACCAAAACAAAAGCCTTTTAAACATGAACTTCAACATAATATGGAAAAAATAAAATGAAGTAATGTCATTTACTTATTCACATGGATATTCTACTTGTCGAATAATCAGATGAAATATCACTAACAACTATCATAATGATGGAATTCATAATGTCAGACTATCATAACCACGTAGCCAAGGCCTCGTGCCAAGACTACAAATAAGATTTTGTCAAAGCCCCGTTCCAAGACACTAGTTTGTCTCATGAGACCTACCAATGCATCGAGGAGCTATAGTGGGCTCCACCCATCACTTACTAAGTCCAATTAATTCCTCATATAAACAGGTTTAAACATAACATAAACATTTTTATTAAAACATGCATGCGAAATGTCAATACTTTCTACATAAACCATGAATGGTATAAAAATAACACATCCACAGTCAAACATATCACAAAACCTTCAATACAATATGGAAGTCATGTATCATAATAAATCAACTTCAAATAAGCTTAAAATCCATCAAAGGATATTGACATAGATGAAATCAATGCTATTTGATAATAATATCCCTTTTTTGAAATCATTGAAAAGTCACACATTTATAAAGGAAGTAATTTAAAAGAGATTTTTGAATCAAAGTGTCCCATACAAGTTTGAAAATTTTGAAAAGAAATATCATTTCAAAACATTCATGTTCATTTAAATAAATCCTTAAAATCATTTTGAAAACATGGACATTAATTAAAAAGATTTAGAAAGATAAATCTTTATAACATTTAAAATTATGATCTTGAGAAAGAGTACCTTTCACAAATTCTTAAAATATTCATTTTGAAACCATTTAAAAGTCACATAATTATAAAATAAAACATTTACTTTGAAAATATTCTTATAAACTTGTAAGGGAAGATTTGACGATTTTATAATGACAGAAAATAGTCGCACCAACTGTATAAGTTAAAAAATAAATTCTTACCTTCATTCTATCAAAAAGGATAAAAAAAACTACTGGATATTCGGGCTATAGCCACATTTTTAAACTATGGCTATAGTTCCTCAAACCGTGGATATAGGTAATAGCCACGGTTTGAGGAACCTTGGATAAGTTTGGCGTGGGTATAGGCCTAGACCTATAGCCACAGTTTGGAACCGTGGATCTAGATCTATAGCCACGGTTCGAACCGTGGCTCTAGGTATACAGCCACAGTTCAAACCGTGGTAATATCACTATAGACACAGTTTAGAACTGTGGCTATACAAGAGGACAATCACACTTTATTGCCACATTTTTAAACCGTGGCATTAGACCTATAGCCACTGTTAAAAACCGTGGAAATTAACCAATAGCCACGGTTTAAAACCATGGCTATTGGGTCTGAAAATCCAAAAAAAAATACCCCCCAACCCCACTGCACATCCCCCCCACCCCCACTCCCCTTCCATCCCCCTCCCCCTGCAGCCCCCACCCCCTGAAAAGCCCCCCTGGACAACCCCCCCCCCCCCACTCCCCTTGCATTAGACAACCCCCCTGCAGCCCCCCTCCCCCCTGCAAATCCCCCCCATGGATAGACCCCTCCCCCTATAATTCCCTTCCTAGACAGCCCCCCCCCCCTCTCCTAGATAACCACCCCTCCCCCCAAAAAAAATAGGCCCCACCCTCTCCCATGCACATCCCACCCCCCCCCCCCCTACAGCCCCCTCCCCCTGCAAAGCCTCCCCTAGACAACACCCCTCCCCCTGCAAAGCCTCCCTTGGACAGCCCTCCCCCCCTGCAAGGCCTCCCCTAGAAAGCCCCCCCTCCTCCCCCTACAAAACCCCCTCTGGACAGCCCCCCCCCCCAATTTAATAATAGTTAAATCATCTTATGCCAACATGGGAGATTGATGAGTGGTTGTACAAAGTTCAATTCATAATGATATTTAAGTTACAGTGGAGCAGAATAGAACTATGGTTCCCAAAAATTGTTATGTACTGATTGATGTAGAATGAAGAGATATATGATGTCATTACAACAATCAATATGTGTAGTTAAAAAGTTATTCTGAATGGAATGATGAAATAATCTAATGTGGTACCCCCCTGTACACCTCCCCCTACCTGTATAGCCCCCTCCCTCCTGGACACATCTCCCCCCTTCCTGGACAGCACCCCCCTCCTGGACACCTCTCCCCCCTGACCCCCCCCCCCCTTCCTGGACAACACCCCCTCCCTCCCTGCTGGAAACCTCTCCCCCCTACCTGGACAGCCCCCCCCCCCGGCTGGACACCCCTCCCCCCTTCTTGGACAGCACCCCCTCCCTCCTAGACACCTCTCCCCCTTCCTGGACACCTCTCCCCCCTAGACACCCCCCTTCCTGGACAATACCCCCCTCCCTCCCTATTGGACACCTCTCCCCCCTACCTGGACAACACCCCCCCCCCCCCTAGCTGGACACCCCTCCCCCCTTCCTGGATAGCACCCCCTCCCTCCTGGACACATCTCCCCCTATCTGTACACCTCTCCCCCTGGACACCCCCTTCCTAGACAGCACCCCCTCCCTCCCTGTTGGACACCTCTACCCCCCTGCCTGGACAGCACCCCCAAGCTGGACACCCCTTTCGCCTGCCTGGATAGCACCCCCTCCCTCCTGGACACCTATCCCCCTGCCTGGACAGGCCCCCCTGCTGGACACCCCTCCCCCCCTGCCTGGACAGCACCCCCTCCCTCCCTCATGGACACCCCTCCCCCCTGCCTGGACATCACCACCCCTGCTGGACACGCCTCCCCCTTTCCTGGATAACACCCCCCCCCCCTTCCTGGACATCTCCCCCCTCCCTCCCTCTTGGACACATCTCCCCCCTACTTGGACAGAACCCCCTCCCTCCTAGACACCCCTCCCCCTGCCTGGACAGCCCCCCTCCCTCCCTCCTGGACACCCCTCCCCCCTACCTGGACTGCACCACCCCTGCTGGACACCCCTCCCCCCTGCCTGGACAGCACCACCCCTTCTGGACACCCCACCCTGCCTGGACATCCCCCCCCCCACTTGAGAGAGGGACCCCACCTCAAAGGAGCCAAGCCACACTCGGTGGATGACATAACATATTAGCCCTCCTGCACACAACCCTCCTGCACGAGCCCCCCATACGTTTAGCTGGTATAAAAGTTTCAATTCATAACCTCCTCTCCCATGTCCTAAAATACCCACATATATAATATACAATAATACCACTACTCTATATGTCTAATCATGAGATAACAATTATTAATGTTTTATGGTATCCTATAATCATGGAATAACTAGAAATAAAAATATGTGACAACATGTAACATGATATAATAACCCAAGAAGGTCCATTGAATGGGTTAGAATACCCATTCACATCAAATTTATTAAAAATAAAGTGGAGATACAATAAATAGAATTTAGAGATATGTGTAGACATCACCCTTTACATTAGAGTGATAAAGGTGATGAAATTCCTCATTGAGATAAAAAACCAAAATAAAGTCCAATTCTCTAAAAAATTCTTAGATAGTGCATCGAACACAATATTAGCCTCCCTACATATGTGAGATTCCATGAAGTGTATCTTCTATCAATAATAATAATAATTCATCCATTCTTTATAGAGATGCAGTGGGAACAATGTAGATTTACACCTGAGTATGTTGACCACCAACAAGAAGTCAATTTCAATCCATAACTTATTCCATCCATAATGCTTACATATTTAACTACATGAATTACCACCCAAATTTCAACTTCAAGAGTAATAAATCTTCCAACCAATTTTTAGAATCACCCATTGATGAAGCCTCTACTGGTTTTGAAAATTCCACCACAACTTGAGGGACTACGTTTTCAAATCTTGCCTATCCTAATGATTGGAAATTTTCAATCACTATCAGACCAACCCACAGCCCATGATCGTAGGAAATGCATTGAATCCAAGTGGAATGTGTGTGCAATTCCGAGAATGAGAGAATAAGAAATTAAAAGAAAAAGAAAGTAGAAACCTCCTAATGATTATGAATTTAAAAAAAAACTAGAGAAGTAAGAAGGAGGGTTAAGAATTAATGGGTATAATTAAACAAGGAGAATGGGTGGATTATATTTAGTGTGACCAAAAATGGCCTAACGTGCCATAATCAGATTATTACAGCAGAATGAAATAAAATATGGTAGAGAAAAGCAGCAAAAGCATGATTTATCTAGTCTTGGAAGCACCCCCAACCTCTATTGAACAGTATTCCCACTTATAGAAATACTCCTAGTTTTTTAATCCTCCATTATCTTCCACAAGATTAGCATGAACTTTAAATTCAATTAACCTAGAAATTATGGATTATTCATCAAATTCCATGCCTGGATCCCTTTCATTAAATTGACACCTCATGCACAGCTTTATGGTTGAGATTTCTTCATGAGAGAGGATTATTCGAATTTTCCTTGATAAATCATTCCCCTCCCACGATCGAGCTATGTACTCTTTCGTGAAGTATTATAGGGTCAAATGCTATGGTGCATCATGGCTATGGTGGAAGTCTTACTCTGCTCAGTGTGCTCATGTGATGAGGAGCCTTACTGATTCACATGTTGTTGGTATTCGGACCTGGTTCTGGACAACTTGGGCCTCTTGGGCCTGAGAAGTTGGTCAATGGGATTCAATATTTGGCATGGAAATACTTCTAGTATTCATCAAGCTAGCTTCTTTACACTTGTGCAGAGCTTGACATAGTCACCTTCATTTTCAACTGAACACTTAATTTGTGGAAGCTCTTCAACCTGGGTCTAGGCTTCAATAGTTAGGTGTGGCTTAGGTGGCTAGAACTTCATTTGAGAATTTTTTTCATGCACCTGGCATGGGTTGGAATTTTTCCTAATTTTTTAATGTTGAAGAAACTAGTGTTTCAAGCATTGAAGTTAACTAATATCACTGAGTAAATTTGTTAAACACCTTTTGTGTATTCTCTTCCGGAACAATGTCATCTTCTTCAGTGCCATCGCCTTCAATGGGAACTTCGTTGGACCATTCAAGAAAGCACCTCTCGTGCAGGTTCCTTCAAAACTGAAACCGCATTGTTAAAGAGGGAAGAGGTCCCCACCGTCTTCGTTACTGATTTCAGACAAAATCAACTAACGACATGTCTTCAACGAGCAAGCTTGATCAGGTTCACACGTAGCAGTTCATCTGAGATACAGACTCAATCAGTTGATTTCAAAATTTCCTCAACCAGCGCAATGAATTCTCACCTCTCTTTAACTCTTTTCATGGGATCAGCGCGCCTAACCCAATCATCTTCATCGATTCAAACATCTGACGCGTTGCCCTGAAGCTCAACCAAATCTTGATTGAAGATCTTTTGTTTCCTCATTTGTCTAAATTAAAACTTAAATTTGGTTTCATATGTGTCTCTCCGAAACCCAAATAGTCACCGACGCTTCAATTGAACCAACATCATGATGTGCACAACGATCTTCAATCCCGTAGAGCTGGTTCATCATCATCCTCCCGATCCGACATACTTCAGTCGAATTTGACTGAAGTCGTAGACTCACGTGGTGTACAACTCGATGAATCAGCTTCATCGATCTCTAAGCTCTAGATTTCCAAGCTAAAAATTCCATCATCACCTCAAAATCTATCCAACTCGTCGTTAGGTCTTCTGCACCGTTGGTCATATTTTTCCTTAAAAGGTGGAAAACACTGGGACTCGATATCATCAACATTTGTTTGTGCTCCCCCTTAGGTTAGAGTTTCAATTTATTTTCGTCTCAGGTGGAATTTCTCAACGACATTCCAAGGTAGGAATCAAAAGAAAGACTCATGGAATATTATCACTACGATCTGCCATGGGGTGTCGTCCTGAAGCAGGGCCAAATCACGGTGTGATCGCGGCGTGCCCGCGGCGTGACCGCGGCGTGACCGCGGCGTGACCGCAGCGTGACCGCGGCCTGACCGCGGCATGACCGCGGCGTGTTGGCCCTATCCAGTGACATCCGCGGGTCAGTATCTTCCGTTCAGGAGCAATGGGAGCAGAACGAGGTGGGATAACATTCCGGTCATTACCCTACTGGAAGAAATTATGATTAATCAGTCTCAACATTGATCACAAGACTCATGGAATACTATCACTGCAAACTGCCACATGGTGTCATCCTGGAGCAGGGCCAAATCACAACGTGACCGCGGCGTGACCGCGGCATGACGACGGCGTGACCACGGCGTGACCGCGGAGTGACCCCAGCGTGACTGCGGCGTATTGGCCCTGCCCAGCAACATCTGCAGGGCAACATATTCCGGTCAGGGGCAAAGGGAGTGGGAGGAGGCGGGGCAACATTCTGGTCATCGCCCCGCTGGCATAAATTGTGATTAGTCAGTCTCGACATTGATCACAAGACTAATGGAATATTATCACTGCGAACTACCGCAGGGTGTCGTTTTGGAGCATGACCAAATCACGGCGTGACCGTGGCATGACCGGGGCGTGACCGCGGCATGACCGCGACATGACCGTGGCATGACTGCGGCATGTTGGCCCGGTCCAGCGACATCCGCGGGGCAATATCTTTTGGCCAGGAGCGAAGGGAGTGAGAGGAGGCAGGGCAACATTCCGGTCATCGCCCCACCGGCAGAAATTGTGATTAGTCAGTCTCAACAATGATCACAAGACTCATGGAATACTATCACTGTGAACCGTCATAGGGTGTCTTCCTGGAGCAGGGCCAAATCACGTCGTTACCGCGGCGTGACCGTGGTGTGACCGTGGCGTGACCGCGGCATGACCGCGGCGTGTTGGCCCGGTCCGACGACATCTGCGGGGCAACATCTTCCAACCAGGAGTGAAGGGAGTGGGAGGAGGCAGGGAAAATAAAGTCTAGATGTTTCTTAGATAGTTAAAGCTCTAAAAACAACAAATAATGAATGAGATGTTTCCCTTTAAGCATCTTCTGATCGACCTAAAATATTTCCAAGAATGTTGATGCAAATAGTAAGAAAAGAAGGATTTTAAAAAGGCAGATGCAATCTGATAATCTTAATCCATTGGGATGAAAACTGAGAGTCTCTACTAGAGTGAACAATTAGGTTCCACCTGTAGAGGAAACATGGTTAACAGTTGAAAGAACATGAATGTTTGGACAAAGACAAAGCCAGATCCACTACTTCATGCAACCAGAGAAAGAATCGATGAGAACTCATTTCAGTACACCTATGATGGATCAATTATTCTATTAGGGAAGTAAAGAATTAGAAAATTTGAGGGAATAATGTTCAACTACTGGAAAGCATTTGAAAAATACTGAAACATTATGGTTAACCTGAATACTAGTGATCGATCTTGAAAGAAGTGATTTCAAAATTGATGCATGTCGAACCCCAGGAAAAAAGGCATAGAAGAAGGAGGTAAATGAGACTTCAAGGTACTAAATATTAGATAAGTTGAAGGATGGGAAACTATGAAGGGAAGGAGTAGGCCCGAAGGCAGCTCCAAACCCCTAAAACCTCAATTCACTAGTGATTCTTAGTAATGTTTCTCATGGATGAGAAATCATATAGTTGATAGTTTGTAATGACTATGGATTTCTTTTTTGGGTTCTTAAAATTTAATTTTTCTGATTTATAATTAAAATGATTAAATATTAATTAAAATTTTATGTTTCGGGTGGATGGATTTAGTAAAGGGGGGAAGAAGTATGTAGTGTTCCTAAAAAGAAGTAGATGGGGCCACCAGTTAGCTATTATAAAGAATCATGAACATATTAATAGTGATAGTGGGGGAGGGTTGGCTCTAGACTAACTACTGGATGGTTGATGGTTGGAACCAAAAAGTTTGTGGCCATTGGTCGGTTGGTGGTTTTCCACTGGGTAATCAGTGCCTTCCTTGACCTTGTTTTTCATAAGGGCAATTTATGTCATTTTTATCATGGATTTTGGAGGAGGATTAGAATGGAATTGAAGTACCTGTTCCACTTAGTTTCAAATAGGATGATATGGATGGCATGAGAGGATGTTTTCTCAGAATATTTAAAGAAATGAATGCTAATCTGTGATGACTAGAGGATTAGATGACCCATGATATACCTAATTTTGTTATGTTTAGAGATCTAGCAATGTGTAGGAATACCTAGAGGAATTAATACCCCATGGGATCAGGAAAATCACAGGTTACATAACATGTAATCTGACATTACTGGTACTGTGGGACCCCTGGGCTATGGAACTGGGCTTTTGGTTGGATTTAAATATCACATTCCATGTGACATGGTCACACAACATAGAACCCACCTTTAAAGTCTAACAGCACTTAAAGAGTGTCTTGGTTCAAAAAACCGTTTTAATAAAAAGAGGGAAACCCCCTACAGGGATATAACAAGGGTCAAGTACGATGTGTGATTTATGACAAACAATGACATCAAGTATAAGGAAAACATCAATATAATGATGTTATGAAAGGTATACCACTGTGAGTTTTTGCAGACAGTGCACCTCCATTGGAGGGGTTTTATTACAAAACCATGACTTATTTATCAAATGAAACAATTATCTTAACTAACACTTATGCAATAATTGTAATTTAATATAAAAATTCAGAATTAAGAAGGCAACTAAATGCAATTTAAAACATTCTTGAATTAAATAGGCTATGAGAGGAACCCTACCTCAACCTCAAGGCACGTTTTCTTTTGATGATGACAACTCAAATCTTCCTTTTTTCTGCTTGCACGCATATGCAACTTCACATATATATAAGGAAACCTAGCCCCTATGTACATATTTTCATGGCCAAATATGTAAAAGGGGGTCCTTAGATATATATTTATACTTGCATATTCCCCTTTACACTTACACATGTATGCATTTTTCATATCCATATATAAACACACCTAGCCCAAATATTTATATTCATACTTCCATGAGTGAATATATATAAAGGGGGAACTTATATATGTATATGCCTACCTATGAATACACATGTAGGCCTTCATCAATGGTGACTCAAATCCACCTCAACGAAATCCAAAACGCACTGCAAAAATATAAGGAACCCAAAAATCACAAATGCCCTAATTAAAATTGGGCCAAAGAATAAAAACAGAATAAACCTTACCCAAATCCGATGTTGAACTCATTGTCATCGATGGTGGTGGATAAAACCAACCTCATCATAAGAAACCACCTATACGAAAATAGTGGGAAAAATGAGATATAACGACTTCTTATATATATGTGATCAGTGTGTAAACTATCCATGATAAATGATACATGAATCCATAACCAACAATGAACAAATAATATTTCTGAATGTGAACCTCAGTTCAAGCCATCAAATTCCCAATGGTAGGGATTCATGGTGTGAAACCCCTGGTCACACCGTGAATCATGCCTAGGTGTATTTATTTCAATAGGTTAAATTCTGTCTTTTTTTGGGTCAAGTGTTTCACAATGATGTTACTGAAGAAAGTATCATGTTTTCAAAGCTGGTTGTTTGTGTTTGATGAAATGAAAACAAATATTTTCTTTAATTTTTATATTTTTATGAAAATGGTCGGTTGATGTTTTCTCAAAATGAGGACACTGTCATCTCTAAAGTGAAGGAAATTTCATTTTTTACTATTGAGTTGGCTGAAACTTTCTACTAGTTCACTTTGATGGCTTAGGGAAATCATGTAAAACAGGTGAAAATGTAATTATAAAGAGCCACAAACAATTTGAATAGCATATACACATTATATAATAATGAAAAAAAGTTTTTAAAATACTCTAGCAATTATAGAATTCAAATTAAATGGTTAGGAAAAGGAAACATACCTCAACCTCAAGGCACTGCTTTTAATGAAAACTCGAATCTTCCTTTTTTCACTTGAAAGAATATGCAACTTCACATATATATAAGGAAATATAGACCCTATGTACATATTTTCATGGAAAAATATGCACAAGGGAATCCTTAGATATATGTTTATACTTGCATATACCCCTTTACACTTACACATGTATGCATTTTTCATATCTGTATATAAGCACACCTAGCCCCAATATATATTTTCATACTGCCATGAGTGAATATATATAAATGGGGGACTTATATATTTATATGCCTACCTATGCATACACATGTAAGCCTTCGTCAACAGAAACTCAAATCCACCTCAACGAGATCCAGAAAACACTACAAAAATATAAAGAACCCAAGAATCAAAAAAGCCCTAATTAAAATTTTCCTAGAGAATAAAAACAAAATAAATCTTACCCAAATCAAATGTTGAACTCACTGTCATCGATGGTGGTGGATAGAACCATCCTCATCATAAGAAACCACCAGTAAGAAAATAGTGGGAAAAGAAATGAGATATAACAACTTATATATATATGTGATCAGTTATGATAAATGATACATGAATACATTACCATTATAGATTGTATAATTCCTTTCTATTATTACCACAATATCATCATTTAGTCACTCCCATTCGACTGATAATGTATGGTGGTCATGTCAATAGAAAACAGCTACAAACACACATTGTTAATCATAATATCAATAATCATTGCATCAGTACATGCATAAACAATAGAAATAACACATCCATGAACCATACCCCACCCCCCATATGAATTGGAAGCATGTATTGAGAAGAACACAAAACCCAGGAAAGAGAAGTGGCTTCTAATGAAATTATTTGAAAATATGATTGAAGGAAAGGAGTATATCAAGTGGGAAGCTACTTAAATTAATGAAATCAAAAAATTTAAATTGAATGCGGTTGATGTGGATAAGATAGTGAGTAACATTGAAGAGAAACTTTCTTTGAGAGAATAAGTACTAAGAAAGTCACAATCAAAGTATCTTGATGTTTATAATGATTTGAAGAAGATAAGATAAACAAGGTAGTTAACGTTTCTACTGAAAAGAAGGGTCCAAAAAGGTAGGTTAATTAATGTCCTAATAAATCTCAAAATAAACATGTCGCCTCTATTAATGCAGGTACTAAAACCAAATCTGGACAGTTTGGACTAGAAAGACTAATGGGAAACCCTTTTTTCATCAAAAGAAGAGAACGATATCTCGAGAAGATTACTTCTGTATAAGTGAAGACATGCATTGTTTGTGGCATGACATCGACAACAATATTGCGGAACTAGTAATATGGATGGATATATTACCAACAATTGCTTAATCAGTTTAATGGTATAAGAAAAATCCCTAAAGGATATAAATATTACATTATGTGATGAATGTGCCTTGAAGGTTTATGAAAAGAAGAACATCTCACATAAATAAGTTGAAAGTGAAGAACTCCATTCTCCAAAATGAAAAAAAAACAAATATCGAATAAAAATGTGCAATCATTAAGAGAGGGGAAACTTGGTTGAGAAAACATTCTAATCCTTATTGTTCACACTAAGGAACAAATATTAACACCTTATTCTATTTCATATTGTATTTATGTGCTAACCATGAATGGAATTGAAGGTGAAGCTAGATCTCAAAGAGAACTCAATAAATTAAACAAGTTATAAAATCTAGAATGTTACTTCAAGTAATCCATTTTAGTGAATTCTAAATATGGTATATCCTAAAATATATCTATAGAAGAGATCCACATTAATGAGTATAATTTACAGTTTCTCCTTATGGTGGAGAAAGGTGCATAAAACCTTGAGAAACTTCTATAACCTATTAAAATTATGTAAATTAGAATTCTAGATGGTGCTCTGAAAAGATTCATTGAAATGGTATGGATTCATATTCTCTCATTCTTGAGTGAGAAAATCAAATCCTAACTTTATGTGGTAGATGTTGATTTTAATCATTGACATGAATGAGGAAGTTTAAAGATGCCTTGAGACTGAGGTTACCTAACCCAGGGCTCTTTGTCTTCAGAATCCACAGGAATTCAAGGAATGAACCCCTAATTCACATAATGAGTTTCTACAGTAGCAATGTTGTATCTCTTTCAAAGATCCAAAATTCTCAAAAGCTGAAAATGATCAACCATATGATAAAAAACATAAATAAAAATATTCTCCATACCTGAAAAAAAAACCTAAGATGTTCCATAACACAAGTGAACGAACCATTATACTGCATCCCACATTCTTCAACCTAGCATCACACTAGATCATCATCTCAAATTCCTTGAATATATGGATTAGATCACAAATACTATCCAAGATGTCACTATATCACCAAAATAATCTTCCTCCACAAACAAAGTCATCAAATAATTATCAAGAAACACTTCATTCTTGTTCTTTATTTTTATTCTCACTTACCAATTCTTCAAAACTTATTCACTGGCTTCTCAAACTCAAAGGAAAGCTTCCTCTTATCTTTATTATTCTCTTTATCTTCTTCATAAAAACTTGGTAGGTTGTAATTCATCATCACTGTCTCAACACACTCTTCTTATTACTTTATATAGTATGTAGTGGATCATGATTCTTATTATTCAAAATCCTCAACTCACTCAACAAACTCTTCTACAACACTATTGGATCCTCTCACTGCTCACTTGACACACCCAACACATAACACCATTTTTTTCATTAGTTTTTTATACTATCAAGATCTTTGTTACATCAAGTAGCAAAATATATTTTTAAACCCATTCCCACTATACTATAATCCAAAACAAAACGGGTATAACATAGCACACCAACTATATATTCTCATGAAACTATTTTAACCCATTTGATTAGTTCTCTGATTTATTTAATGGTTATCTCTACTAGGTTTCCACAAATACCCTTTTCTTTTTCTTTTTATTCTCTTCTTGGCCAATTATGTATCCTAGTGAGATCAATTATTTCCTCATCTCAATGTACTCTTTATACAACAACTTCGTATTAATCTTCTTGGATATTTCAAAATGTAGTATCAGTAACTAGAGAGGATCTACTCATTTTTTCTTTTATGAAATTTTAATTTCAAAACAATAATTATTTTTAGTCATAGCCTGGCATCACTGGCAGATCAAATCTTCATCCTTCTTCTCAATAATGAATCGCTAGTTCTTTTATGATCTATTGATCATTGGAGTTTAGCATATGCATCTTATGAATTCTTCAATTCCATATTTAAGAGACTTATAATATCTCTCATTTCAGGCTTGAGTTAATTCCTAGACTTCCATCACATGTTCTATTTGTCTCAGTCATTAAGATCAACGACTCACAAAAATAGCTCCAATCTCAATAATTTAGTCTTAATAACTCAAGCATCGACCCAACTTCTATATTATTCTGGGAAAACTCATTAGGTTCTTTCATTTATCAATAATTTCATCCTCGTGATCTTCTCATCCCCCTTTCATTTTATTTTACTCAAAAAAATCTTGGGCCAAGGCTTAACTAAGAATTATGATGTTTTGAACAAGATAGAACAACTCAAACATCATCATGATGAGGATATGAAACACCTGATAATATTTAGAAAACCTTGGAAAATGTAATCTAGGATTTAAACAATTATATATGGAAGAAATAAATATCTAAATTTAAAGTATTTCCTTACCTTAAGATCATGAATTAACACCTCATCCTACTATTCAGTGTAATAATGATGAAAGGAAAACAAGAATTCAAAACCTTTACAATTGAGGAATTTAGGGACTCACTCTCAGTTCACATGAAGAGTTGTAAAATAAAGAAAACAATGGATTCCCAACATTAGATCTATTATGTTATTAGATTTTCAGAAACTCAATGATGAATTTAGATAAGAATCAAAGGTAGGTTTAATGGGATATGGAGAGCGATGAAGGATCAACTCTCAAGGGTGTTACAAAATGAGAATCACAATGAAATCCCAATAAAGGGTGTTTTAGGGGTTAATTATCTAATGTAAAATTACTATTTTAATCCCTATTTAAAAAACACTCATTTGTGTCTTACTAGGTGACTATTATAAGGAACTGGGTATATAGTGGTTACACCAGTAGTTACCGATGATTATACCTGACACCGCTAAATACTCGGTATCAGACAACTAGGTATTTATTTCTACACCTACACCAAACACCTTACCTTTTTAACACCAAATTCCTTTTACCCTTCTTAGATCCTTCTTAAACCCCTAACACTTCCATGTTTATCCATTTTTATAATATCACACTTTAAATTAATGGAATTAATAACTCATCATGATGAGATTCCTTATAAATTTCTCATCACTAGGCTTCCCCTCACCAAGAATCATTAGTGAGATTCCTGAGAGAAAAACTATGTACATTGAGAAAGAATTAAAAATACATGTTTATAAGTTTCATTATGAAGCTATACAAACAATAGGTATTCTTTAACTATCAATATGAGAGTCCCTTATAAAACCTTCTCACATTAGTTGATGATAAAAACTGATCATTCCATATAGGAACCAATAGCTTCCAACTCAAACTTATCAAACTGAATAACATGAGTAGGATCAAGTATACATCTCCTTAGTTTTAAAATATGAAACACATTCATCATAGAATTGAACTGAGGAGAAAAATCCAATATTTAATTTGTTTATAAAATATTATCTAAGATCTCTAAGGGTTTAAAGAACCTAGCATTTGATATACATTTATTTCCCATCTATCGATATCCCAATCAAGGGGATATCTATAGAAACACATCATGATGCGGATGATACTATGCGTGAGGACTGGTCGACGAGGTGGAATAAAAATCTATGATGAACTGAAGTTGGTCGAAATTGTGTTAGGGTATCACGAGGCTGGATTGGTCGGCGCGCTGAAGGAGGAGGTGGGTAGGCCGCCTAGGAGCAGCGTCGGCGGGGAGGCAGAGTGGCCGTGTTGGATGGCGGTGTCGGGGGAGGGTCGCAGATAGAAGATATCACTGAGGGGTGGCCACGTTGGGAGGTAGCGTCAGGGGAGGAGGGCCGCCGAGAGGATAGCTCAAGAGGGCGGAGGAGGGCCGCGGAGAGGAGAGCTCGCGAGGGTAATGGGAGGAGCGCTGAGCGAGGAGAGGTCGCGGGGGTGGAGGGCCATCACAGCGAGGAGAGGTCACGAGGGAAATGGGGAGAGGGTCGGGGAGAATAAGAGAATCCTGCGACAGAATGAAGTTGGTGCCATGGACTGTGGCTTCAAATAACCATATATCCACGATTATAATTGAAGTGTGGTGTTAAATTAAGCAATATCCATGGGTTTATAAAACTGTGGCTATAGATCAATGGTTATAGATCATTTTTTCTAGTAGTAAAAGGAACTTGAAAGGGGGTGGTGAAAACATTACCTCTTAATCGGGTTCTTCCATTTGATTTGATCAAAAGAGTTACTTAGTTTGGCTATCTGATCAAAATAAGGCCTCTAGGTATAAGTGAGGGAAGTTGAGAGAATATTTGGGTAGGGTTTGGCCGAACCAAATGGCTTTGAAGGTATGAATTTGAGAGAAGGTGGAGTGCCCTTTTATAAGAGGGGTGAGGGGCACCTTTGGAAAAGTTAGAAATATTATTTTTATAATAAATTCATATTCAGTTTATAATGGCTCCATAGTGGATTATTTAAATTTTAAGGTGGGTATAGGCCGAAAACCATTCAACAAATAGGTCCTATACTGGTTTGGGTCACTATATTAACCTTATCTTTTAGTTTTAACTCTTAGTTAATTAGTTTGACATTTACCATATCCCTTTGTGTTTTTATATTATATAGTTAATAACCATACTATATACTTCCAAGTGACCCCCAAGTGGTCTCTTAATTATACACTGATCATGATATAAGTCCTTTGGCTGATAATTAGATTTTTAGGAATAGAATATCAATTAATAATATAATATTTGTTTTAAAGACTCTTTTATGTCAATTTTGAAACTATTGGCTATTTTATTTTTGATAATTTCATAACAGTATTATTACTTCGAAAAATATTTATATAACTAATCCTAATATGTCATATTAACCTATAAAATTAGTTTAATTCATAAAAAGTTTCAAATTACATTTACTTTGATATATATAATATCAATTATTTTAATATTTCATTAATTATGTAATTACTGCATCACCATTGTGTCATAAATAAATTAAATTATTTAATGTCTAAAAATTATAAAGAAAACACAATTATATAGGGAATATTTTTATCTTTCTAATTAATATTTATAGTCGAATTTATAATTTTTATAACCCTATATTAAAAATGTTTTAGTTATTAGACTTTGATTTTGACTCGTTTAACTCTTCTTTGAATTAAATTATAATAAATGTCATAATCTAATCCAAGTGGACCTAAATGATAATATTTTATTCCTAAGGTTGTTTTTGGTCGAGATACACTTGTCCAATAGAATTAGGACATGTGTTAAGGCAATATTAATATCATTTTTACCCTTAATTACCCTATTTACTTTTAACAGTGGTAAATAAAAGTAAAAAGTTACTATTCACCAAAAATTATTTTTTATCTTGTTGAACCAAATTTTACTCCTTGATATTAACCGTGTCTCTCGGATTTTCGAAATTACACTCACAAAAGAGGTAAAATTATGTTTTATGTGAATTTCCAAATTCTCCTAGGAGGTGGGTAAAAGACGGTGAAAAGTTCAATAAAATTATTATATATCTAAAATTATTCTAAACTAACTCCAATGAATTACATTGAAATTATATAGGTATTATGTATCTATTTTTACCTTAATTAAATTTAAATGAAATAAAAAATTATTTAAATAAAAATTCTGTTTTAAACTATAACTCAGTGTTTTTCACTATTCATCAAAAATTGAATGTTTTCAGTAAAATACCAAAAATTCACCCTAAGCTAATTTCGATATTCAGAATCCAAAAATGAAGTCCATTTTGAAAGATAAAATTTATAAAATTTTAAAATGTGGGTATTACTATTCATAACGGCTAGTTTGATTGGTTGTGGTGTGTGTTAGAACTTGATGTTGCGTACAACACATGCTATAGTATTATTCAAAGAAAAACGTACCATGGAAGCTTGTGGTGTTACAAAATGAGGTTAAGTCCCATTGGTGGTTGATGAAATGTCCTCTGATTAAGATATTGAATTGTGTTGATGTTGAGTCCTTAAGTATGGATCAATAGTATGAAGATATTGTGGCTTTTCAGAAGAAGAATGCATTATCGTGGGGAGAATTTTTACACCCTAACCTATGTGATTATTTTATTTAATTATTTATTTGGCCTTAAATAGTTTTTTGGGGGGTTTGGGTTGTAACAACACGATATTTTATAATATATATTATTTGATGTCTTGTGTTTTACACTACACAACGATTATCCAGCACTATACACAACATGATATTAGCTTGAAAAATACGCAACACTATTCTTATCGTGTGTTGCACATAATTTTATGTTATTTTGATAGAATTCATTTCACGCAACACTGAGTATATATTTTGTTCAATGTAAAAAATGAACCATTTTTGGGTTATGTTATACGCCACACCGAAGGAAGCTTACACTACACGCAATACTGACTTGGCTTGCGTTACATGCTAGAGCAATAGATTGCATTTTACGCAATACCATGTTTCAATAAAAAATGATATATTACTAAAATATTATTATTTAATGGGATATAAAATAGCCGTTTTGAATAGTATTAACCACATGTTTTATTTTATATCATTTTAATTCAACCTACTCATTTTCTAGAACACAATATGTGAAAAAAATCAAATTTTCAGATAAAAGAAATATTTTTTTCAAAAATGATGTTTTAGAGCCTTTTGATGGTGCACCCATTTCGAATTTAGTTTTTTACATGTTTATAAGTTCAATTTGAAAAAATAATCTTCTTATTTGGAATTGGGATATAAAATTTTACTTTCGATGAATTTTTTGATATTTTTTTGATAACATTAATATTTTGATGAATAGTGAAAATATGCTAAATTTTAATTAAAAACAATTTTATTCATTGAAATAATTTATATGGTTAAAATATATTATTGAATGGTTTTGAAGTATAAAAATAATATATTTTTATATTTTATGAAAATTTAAGTCATTTTCATTAATTTTACATTGAATTCATATGTATGAACATTTCAATCTTTTGTTATGTTTTAAACAAAATTCTATTTTTTTAAGAACGAGATTCATTTTAAATAAGTTACTGAAAATTATGTGTTTTGAATTTTTAAAAATGGATTATTTATTTTTAATTAGTAGGTATAAATAATGTTAATGGGCTACTTTGAATTTATTTTGCATTATGAATATTAACTTTGGTAATTATTTTTATTAACATAGTGAAAGGTAATTTGGCTAATTAAGGGTACCAATAATATTATAAAATTACCCTAACATGTGAAAACATTATATTGGATGAATGAAAATAGTCCCATATCACCTACGGGTTGTAATATATTCATTTCATGGACATTCTTCCTTGAAAATGATGTAATTATTATTAAAAAAAGGCACTGACAACATGTCACTCTCTTATATCTTATAAGTGAAATAATATTAATTTAGTGATACAATTTATAAAACATAAAAATTTAAATATTCAATAGAAATATAAATAAAATATATACATCATGTGAATTTATTTATAATTTTTAGAGATTAATTAATTATCATTAATGATGACACAATCGTGATGTAAAAATAATGTTACTACTAGAAATATCAAATAAATGGTTTTAAAAATATTGAAAGAAATATCATATGATCTAGTTTAAGTTATCAATTAATTTTCTGGGTAACTATTCCATGTTATGAGTTTATTAAATATATTTTTTCTTATTTATATTCTGTGGGGATTTTATTTGTAGTCAAATAAATGAATAGTGTCAAAATTGACACTATTGATATTTTAATATAATATCATTTTATTCAATTATTTAAAAATAAAAAAAACTATTTAAAAATTATAAGTTATAAAATTTCATAAATTATCCATTTATGGTCAATTAAGACCACATAAGTAAATACTAATTACCATTAAATATTTATAATGTTATTACAAAAAATAAAATTTAATAGAATTACTTAGTGTCAATTAAAACGATAAGGTTTAAATTGACAAAATAAGTAGTAAAAAATTTATTAGATAATCCTATTACAACCCTATATCATCTAATATTTTAATTTGGGACACTTTTGAGGTTTTGGGTAGGTTTTTAGTTTATTACAAATTATTATTTTGAGAGTTTCTTAAAGTGCCCCTCTCCTCTCTTATAAAAGGGAACCTCCTCCCTCTCCTCTTCACTCCATTTTGAGCCTTATAGATCTGTCAAAACCTTCCCATTTCCCTTATCAAATTCCTTACTTACATTATAGAGTTTATTTACTTCTTATAAGACCAACTCTATTTCCCTAATAGAAAATTTAAAGGAGGCACGTTGAGGAAGAGGTAATCTCTTCTACTGATTCTTTCAAATTTATTTCTTCTTATACGTCCTCTTCTTGAGTTGATTCATTATAAAGTAACAACATCAATATCAATTTTATACTGATATGTTTTTATTAATATGAAACAACCCTATTTCACCTTCTATTAAACATATGAAAAACGAAATAACCACGCATGTTTAGGTACGGATTACCGTCTCCACGTCGTGGTGTAATCTGTTTTTCTGCAACAACTTACGTGGATATGTATAATGGTGGAAATAATAACTATATATAATTATTATAACATGATACTAATTATTACATATTATACACCATCCACTTTAATACCATTCTACAACTATGAGAATGATATCACCGCTTGGGTGTACGTACAGCTTACCGTCTCCACGACGTGATGAGATTCATTCTCCATGTTAACCATTAAATAATGATTATAAAGTATACATAATAAATAATCATGAAATATATGAGATAATAATTCTTCTATATATATGTATATATATATTTCATTTACTTACTTTCATTCAATTTAATAAGGAAACGAAAACATTGCCCATGCGTACGTACGGCCTACCCTATCCATGAACGGTGTATTCCATTCCATTTATCTATCTATTATATATATTTATATACTGAATATATATGATATATAAATCATTTTTTAAATTATTAAAGTATATAAATCATGATATATTATTAATTTCAATAATAAAAAGTCCAAATACATATGATAAATAAAACGATTATTACCCGAAATGTTTCTTTAACATGGAATTGATAAATGAACGGGTAATATAAATTCATACATGAATCATATATGATATTATAAATATTTTTATGGTTTAGTTATTAGTTAATAATATGTTTAACCCCATTTTACAATAGTTTATAACACATAAAGATTAAATCAAACCTAAGGTAAGGGATAATTTTTCGAGTCTCGTTTATCTCCGAGATTGTTTATTCGTAAGTATTTACTGGGGTTATATTTTTCATCCATGTACATGTTTTCTAAAAATGTTTTAATAATTTATTTAAAATTATTATATGTATATTTAAATTCATTTTTACCCACTTTTGACTTTTTCAATGTTATATGGAAGGAATATTTATTTTTTTTTTACCATAAGAAGTACTTTTTGTCTTATCCGACAAAAGTACGAGGAGAATATATTTTTATTATACGTCATGAATGGATTTTTTACAGTTTCAAGATTCCTTACTTTC
Organism: Viscum album; assembly: GCA_963277665.1. Lineage (NCBI taxonomy): Eukaryota > Viridiplantae > Streptophyta > Magnoliopsida > Santalales > Viscaceae > Viscum > Viscum album. The sequence goes on along the minus strand of OY728135.1, from coordinate 594,382,290 downwards.
ACAAAGCATCTTCTATACTACTTCTTGTTTATTTTCAACTAAACATTTTTATTTTAAAATTTCATGTCATATTGAGAAAATAAAACATTTTTGGTGAACAAAAGATATTTTCCTCAAGAACTAAGTTCACGGGTTTTACCAAAATTATTTTTCATCTAAGATGACATAGGGTTATGTTTCTATCCCTATTATTACTTTTATTTGAGTCAGTTTATGTTGGAATTATTTTTTTATGAAGTCCATTTATCTTATATAGATTATGTTATTATGAAATAATGTTTAATAAACCCATTTAATTTCTTGGCCTATGCTATGATGAATGATTTATGTTTTTGTGGAACATGTAAGAATGATTTCTTTATAATATGGGTGAGACATCTATCTCCCTCCAATGAATTGGGTAAAACATTATATCTCATGACATAGACATGGATGGAAATAAAATTAAATCTAGTTCAGTAATAATGTTCTGGAACAGCTAGTAAACTCGGTTCAGTAATGGACTCTGTCCACTATGGTGGTCGTTGAAGCAATGCCTTGGATAATATGGAAATCATATTAAGTGATTATTAGTTTTCTATAATTACATGTTTTATACCAATGCTATTATATCACGGTTGATGTTCCTTTATGATCTATGCCTTACATACTGCCAAGATTTATTTCATTACTCAAGATTTTAATGTTTAAACTTTATTTTCATGTATTTACATTCAAAGGTTTATGGTTTGATTTATGTTCTCCACATTTACCTTCACTGAGCATTGAGCTCTCCATTTTTTTGTTTCCTTTCCCCCATGACATAAATAAAGGATTTAGGTAGAAAAAAAGGGGAAGATATTTACGGGAGATATTGAAGATCTATCTCTATGATTTGAAGATTATGTTTTGGGTTTCCAAAGACAATAAAATAATTTGGTCCTTGGGAATCTATTCATGTCATGCATTAAGTATTCCATAAAATAAATGTAATTTCCATGTACGTCTATCTTAGATCTCTACATGGGTTGAGTCATGAAGGATTGTTTTGAGTTTATATTGAAAGGTGTTTTTTTTGTGTTGATGTCATTGGGTGCATGGGAAGAGCGCATTTTGGAAACCTGACGTAGCTTCGCTTAAGAAACCGTGCGACATATCCATCACCAAAAAAGTAAAATGAGAAACTTTTGTAATATTTTGTGTCATTTAAAATTTTTAATGTTGTTAAGAATTTTCTTATTATTAAAATTATATGAAAACCTTTATTTTTATTTTTATCATTATGAATTATTATTATTAATATTATTATTATTATTATTGCTATTATTATTATCAAGTTATTTAAATTTTATTTAGTTTTTTAGGTTGGTTTTACTTTTTTTAGAGTTTATCACTTATCAATCCTCTCTATCCAATCTCCTCTCCCCAATTTTTCCCCTTGTTGAGCATGACCCAGCACCCCTGGTGCACCTCCTCATCACTAGTGCTACTCCCTCCTCTAGCCACCCCACTCGGTGCCACCCTGACCTCCTCTTGCTTCCCAGCATACTGATCCTCCTAGCGTGTCGGCCCCCATACTAAAACTTTTTTCTAGAACCCTCCCTACCCGCGGTCTCCTTGCAAACATGGCCTGACCATTCCATCCTACTATTCAACCGGCGCTACACCTCCATTTGGCCTCGCGGACCCCCTCCGCTGACCCCGCCTCTGTTGTGGTTGGCCCCTTTCACTGCTAATGACCTATCCGACTAGTGGGCTTATCCTGGTGCAGCATGTACCCCACACCTAGCCAGTAAACCATTTTTTACCAATTTATTCTAGTGTTTACCATTGTTTCGATATGGTTTTTTGTTGATTAAGGGTTTATTTTGGTAGGTTTAAGATATTATAACCAGCAAGGAGCATTTTCAGGTATGATTTTTTGTCTTTCCATGGATTCTAGGTAGGTTTATCAACATGCTTGCCTTTATAATTTAAGTTTCATATATTTCTCATTTTTAGCATCCTGTATATGTTCTAATTATTTTTTTGAAACTTTTGTATAATTCATTTGGTATGTGAATTGGTAGTTCAATTGTTATTTTGTGTAAAGTGTTGTCATTTTTTTATAATTGTGCATGCATTTTTTAATTAAATTATTTATTAGTTTTACATCGAATTTGTTATGAATATATCCGGGTTTACAAATTTAAATATGTTCATGGCATGATTTTTTTGTTTGGTACCTTTTTGAGTCTTAATAAGAAACAACTTCAGTAAATATTTCATGTCCTCTTGATAAATGGTCCGGTGGGAATTTTTGTAATAAATGTTTCTTTTTAAGGTGTAATTAAAATTCCTGAGGGATTTTTATAAATGGTCTGAAATGGTGTGTTTTGTTGACTTTTGAACACTAGGTTTTTATATTTTTTGTATTAAAATGAAATCGATTTGGTAAATTTTCATGTCTTGTGACTTTTTCATTTATATATAAAATGCCAGTTTGGAATTTACAACTTAATTTTGATTTAAAAATGGTTTCATTGGATTTATAAATGTGGGGGAATCATGATAAATGATTTTTTGGGGTTCCTTATATGGGTTCTGAAATGATTTTGGATTTATAAAGGAATGAGTTTCGATTTTAAATGTGTTTTGTTGTGTTTCCACCCCTTTGTTAAGAGGGCATGTGTATGTCGGTAAATGTCTATTTTTTTAATTGTGATTTAATTCATTTTAAATTAGAAGATGTATTTGTGGATTTTAAATCTATTTTAAATGAAATGTTGAATTGTGGCCTGGTTGTAATTTTTTTGCAAAGTATTTTTGTTTTGAATATGCGAAGGAAATGATTTGAAGAATATTTAAAAATGTTTTTGAGTGGAAATGTCATGCTTGTCACCACTTTTGAAAAGTGTTTGTATTTTGAGATAAAGGTTTATTGGTGAATGTTTAAGGGCTCGTTAGTCTATTTCTTAAAACTAGTGGAATGTTTTTATTATGAAAACACCCATTGGGTGTTTCTCATGCCTCGATTTCATGAAATAGGTGGAAATTCCTTGTTGGGGGATTCTCGAGATCAATTGGAAGGGTTCTTTTATTAGATCCGTTTATAATTGTTTTATTTTAATAAATGAGAATGGTCCAGGGAGAGACACGAGCTGCGCCCTATTTTTCATTAATATTATATATATGCTATTGGATTCTTGGTTGGAATTGTTTGGCTCACCCCCATTAAATACTTAAGACATTGGAATATGGAATATTGAGAGAATACTCAAATAATGATTTCTATACTTGTAGGTTATGGTACTGAATAATAGCCCATATTATGTTGATGAATTGGGTTTATTGATATGAGATTTTCCCCTCGGCCTCACTGGGAAAGGATGGCTAAGAATTTTGAGCGTTTCGATTTCATTGTGTGTGACATGTCAATAGGGCTGAGGTCTCATGTATTGGTGTCTTCTAGATTATTCTTGATCTCCTAGATTTACCAATGTCTATTGGATTTTAGCTGCATGAAGTGGTGAATATGGTGAGCATTTGTATATATAAACTGCTGTTATTGTGTGATTAATATGTTTCCTTCTTGTGTATTTTTTTCTTGGAAATTGGCAGGCTGGTTTGATTAGGTTTCTAAAATAAGGATTTTCAAATGAAAGTGTTTTATCCACTTTTTACAAATTTGATAATGTAAACATCAGTTGCCCTCAAAATATGAAATTGGAACTAATGAAAAGAATATACTTTTTAAAATGAATAGGGTTAAAGGATTATATTTTTATTTTTGGTAAGATATTTAGAAAAACATACTTTTGTAAATTGTAGTTCAAACTTGGAATGGTGTTTCTATAATTTTTTATGGTAGTGCATTGTGAAATAAAATATCATGCTAGCTTTTGGAGTTTTAATACTCATTCCAATAGTTGTTTTCTATTTTTAGTTCTTCTGTAGGTTCATGCATGGTTGTGTCCTCCTTGGGAGACTTTTTATTGTAGAGTTGTAGAGTGACCCTTGAGGCCGCATGAAGATATGGGTTAGACCGTTCGGTTAATTTGTTTTTTCTTTTTAGTACTCGATTAGTTATTTTGTTTAGTCTATTTATTTATTTTGAGCTGTTCTTTATTATTTCCATTATTTTTACCTATGTATATTAGGTGAAATAATTCCCATCATTACTATGTCGATGCCCAAGCGCATTTCCCCATCCCTACCACTTGTCGCCAGCCCAAGAGGATTGGGACCTCCTCTTGGGTATTTCCGCAGATCGGCTCAGGTAATCGGTTTAGGGTCAACTCAGTTTGGTTCATGACATGTCTTCATACATTCTACATTAGATTTTTAGATTTTGTACCTTCACTTTATTATTCCCTTAAAAAATACTTTCTAGCTTGTCACATATACTTTTTGAGGTATTCCGACCCAAAACCTTCTGATAAAAATTATTTGATAAGGACAAAAGTGTTTCATTTATATATTTTCCCTCAACTTATATGTCTATATTATCATAAAACATCATAGAATCATATTTCTCAATAGGTTAAAAACCAATAGTAGCAACATAAACAACTTCCAGGCCAAAATATAGGAGAAAAGGATTCATCCTAATTTCTAATCTAGAATAATCTTTGGCATAAAATATAATAATTCTTCTAATGTTGATTGAATTGAAGTTATTCATGATAAATATTCAACAATGGAGCATGGATCGAATAGTAATTTATGTTCTAAAGGATTGAATAAAAACTGAGAATGGGGTTTAATCAGTTGTTTTTCTTTTTATAAGTTTCAAAAAAATCAAAACATAACCCCTGAAACCTATTAAGATTTATTTCCTTATCCTATTTTGAAACAAATAATGCATGAAAAAGTAGGGAAAAAATTAAATCATACAATATTTACATGGTTCGGTCTCGGTGTGAGAACATACATCCCTTCCATAGACACTCCCTTGCGTCTATGGAAAACCACTATTAAGAGAAAGTGAATACAGCATGTGACAACTCCCATTAGACTCCTTATATCTCCCAATAGGTATGATTATACATTCTCCTGAATGTTTGCAACGTTTCTTACAAAAATTTTGATCTAAAAAGACAATATTCCTTTTTTCAATTTGATCCAAAAAATCTCCATCTATATCTAATTTTCTGGATCTGATTCTATCTATCTGATGAGGTCAATAAAATTCCCCCTTATGCAATTTGAAAAATGTAAACTCTACTCGAATGCTCAATATGTTCTTCTTTAGTCCAATTGACTCAATTAGGATGACTCCAAATTTTTATTCTCAATATAATAATTATCTAATGTAAAAAACATTTGGGTGTCCACACTTCTTTTGAGATCTCATTCTAGAAAAATCATTCAATTGAATTCTTTATCACTATTCCTTTAATACTTATGAAAAATTTAATAAAGAATGAATGATCTGATTCGGTATTAATAGTTCACTCAGAAAACAAAATAATGAACTTAAAAACTTTCTCCACTTCCTCATATTTTAAAATCTCCACAATAAACTGACATTTAAACATCAAATTTGACTTCTACAATCATCCTCAAATTTCTCCATGATTGATAAAAAAATTAAATTTCATGTTTGACCTCTTAAAAGTTTCATAAAAAATCTTTAATTTTCTTTTTTAGTCTTCTTTATAATCATCTCATTAATATCTATCATTATTTCTCAATTTATTATGATATGTTTCTTTCTCATCCCATTAATAATTTGTTTCTTTCTCAGCTCATTCTGAATCTGTTTCCTTATCAACTCATTATGAATTCTATCTCTTTATCAGCTCATTACAAATTATATTTCATTCACATATCATTATGATTTTTCCCTTATCATATAATTATTATTTTTTTCTCTCTCATGAAATTATTATTTATGTTTATTTTCTATCCCATTGTAAATAATTTTCCTTCTAATATCAATATTATTTTTTCTTACTTGTCATCTCTATGCTAATTTTTTCCCTTCCAAGTCAATTATGAATTCTATTTCCTTCTTATAACATTACGAATTATTTTTCTATATAACCCCATAATGATTTTGGTTTCTTTCTCATTTCACTATAATTTAATTAATCACTATGAAATATTTATATTATTCAAAATTCATCAGCTGAAAGCATTCTGATATCTTACAACTTCTAAGTCTGGTAATTTTGGAACTGATACAATCTTTATTATCCCTCGACTTCTTTAAAATATTTTATTATGAGTATGTTTCTGGATTTATGATAATTTCACGATATGTATAGAGTCTTTTCACTTAAATTAGAAAGATTTAAAACTTTATAACTTATTAATTCACAATATTCTTTCAAAATTCTTCCACAACAATATGAATTATTCAAAATGAAACATTTATATTTCTAAAAAATCACCTTCTTTCATTACATAAATAAAAAAATGAAAACTTGCAACATCAAAAATTTCATACCTCAGATTCTTTTCGATCTGATGATCAAAATATAATGTATATTGATCTGATACTCTGAGTTTGGTGCTTCTTAATTTGATCCTTTGAGTCTAGAAAAAAAACATTCTTAAAAATAAAATATTTCTACCCCTTTATCCTTATGTTTTAACATTCATAAACTTTCAACATTCATACAAAAATCATTATGTTGGACTAATTCCAAAAAATAAATTAAAAACATTCTTACAGAAAAAGGTTATTTGTCAACAAATATAAAAACATTATTAAAAAAAATTATCACAATGATTCATCAACCATGATTATAGACTCTTTTTTACACCGTGTTCTCCTACATATACTTATAGTTGTTTAGTTAATGTTTATTTATTAAAAGAATCAATAGATACCTTTATTGTAAAAATATTTTAAGATTAGGAGATAAAAAGTCCCAACCCTTGCAAATTGGATCTTTTTTCAATAAGAGATAAACTTTTCATGCTGGCCCCTTTGAAATTGATTATCGATAAGGGGGAGAGATAGGAGATAAGAGAGAAAAGAAATATGGAAAGTAAGAAACGAATGGAAAGAATAAAATTTGTGAAAAAAATAATATCTTTTATTTTTTTCAAGTGGTTGAAGTCATTGATGTAGGTATTAATAACAAACAGAAATTGTATTATTATTAGGGACAAGTTTTATATTGATTATATTGGTTTTCAATAGATGAGTGTGATGACTATGGTGAAGAAATAAATTATATTGAGAAGATTATGGAAGAAAATATGGATTGAAGAATGTTTTCAATCGAATCCAGACCATTTAGATTAGTCAACATGATCCATCAGATTGTGATATTGATAAAAATTCTGAAGATGGTATAAATCATTTTCATCATTATAATCTGGAAGAATTTTTTTACAGATCAGTTTTGTTTCCAAAGAGGAAAATTAAATGAATTCACTTTGTAAAGGATATTGGTCAGAATATAATATTAAATTTATAAACTCATCATATTCAAGAATTCATCATATTCAGGAATTCTGAGTCATGGTACTTAATAAATTCCATAATATTGAGATGTTTTTATCTATTAGAAAAGGATCATCATATCCACCTTAGGCTCTATCAATAAAAATTAGATCGTAATGATATTCATATCATAATGATGTTCTAATCGTAATTGGATTCAGGATGTATCTAATATAAATATGAAGATGCAATACAAATCATTGAGATATTGAAAATCATAAGTATTCTGTAAATCTTGTGATTCAATATTGATAAAATAAAGGTGGAGAAAAGTTTCTGGAAATCATATTCACTCTGATCGTAATCATGTCAATCAAATTCAGGCTGATCATGAAAGAAAGGTGTTTATGGAGGAATGGGAAGTTACAATACATTCTATTATAATAGATACAATTATAAAGTCGGTCATCGACATATGCAAATTCATGAAGGAAGTCATGAAAAAATAAGTTTTTGAAATAAAACATTTAATGAAGCCTTTGATGTCCAACATCATGGCCATTGTAATGGGTTTCCCAAGTGAATATTTGTTTGAATGATGTGAAATATTATCATAATAAAGGGAAAAAAGAAGTCAAAGTTTTTGATGATGATCCATCAAATTCTGTATACCATCATATTCCTCATAGAAATATTTTTTATCAATAATAGGTATTTTTATCATATTAAGAAGACAAATATGTTGATGTATTTCAAGATACTAATACCATTCCATTGTACTCCGTACATCTCCATAATCATAGAAGGAATAATTTTTGGGACTGATGAATAAAAAAAGATAATAATGTGGTGACCAATGAGAAGAAACAATATGGGGCTTAATCAACAATGTAGTCAACCATTCACAATAGGTTGAATTACTTTGTTTATCATTCAAATGGGTTAAGAGAAGAAATTAAGAAAAGTCTAGTTATTTACATTTGTCTCTGTTGTAATAATCTAAAACATAATCAGAATTGGAATCGGAATTCAGAGAGATTTAATGAGATAAAAATGTTCTATAAATGGTAAATTATAATTTCAACAAAAATATTTTGTTTACATATAGTTTATACATAGCATTGTAATGAATAAAATGTATTGGGAAATCAGAATTGTGTCTGTTTATTCAGACATACAACTAGTATAGAGCATCGTAACGAAGAAATCATGGTGTAATAATCAAAATGGTAATTTGTAATTGAACTGGTGTTTAGGAAGAATGTCAAATGTGAGATAAAGTTTTCTATACTTTTCAAGAAGGATTGAGAAGAAAAAAAGGGGTGAGAAATGTTGATAATGTAAAGATAGACCCAAAATCCAAGGAAATATGAAAATTTCGGTAATTTGGTTGAGCGGGAGGTTTTCAGGAATCTATCCCAAACTATATTAGGGGATATTAAAATAAGAGAAAAATAAATTTTACATTTTTTAATATATTATTATTCATGATAAGTAGAGAGATGATGGAGCTCTAGAGAGAAGAAGGGTTTCCAGATTGGTTTTTCATTAATAAGTCTTGTCAGATAGGAGAGAATGGAGAATATAAAAGATTAAAACATATTCAAATGAGCATCATATTCATCTGATTATTATAATCAACTTGTCATTTTATTCATTTCTTCATCAAATCGAGATTTATAATTGAATTGGGGAAATCTTATTGGGATTTCTGAACTTCCAATGGAAGTTTTTAGAATTGTCTCAATTGTATTCTGACAGTGTTACTTTTTATATATTAAGAAATCAGACCAGGGGAATTAGAATGTCTATTAGAATCAGACCAGGAGATTCATACTTAATTATAAAAAAAATATAATAAGTTCTTACCATCTTCTTGGAAGAAAGTTATGAATTGTCATGAAATTTTTATACTTATGAAAGTTGATAAAGAAGCATTGTAATATGATTTGTTACAAAAAATTTGCATTTCATCATTTGTTCTAGAGGGATAAAATATAGTTTAAACTATTAACATAGTACTACATGATTGAAATGTAATATCCTACTCATTCTATTCCACACAAAAGGATTGTTTTCCAGTTGATTGTGCGGTATTGGATCATTCCCAAACCATACCAAGGACGTAACTATTGTAATTGAATAGTGAACCTTATAAATTATTATCATCCTATGAGTGTTTGTTTGATTTTTTTCAGCAGGTAAAGTGTTATTTAATATTATCTGAAGCTTGTTTCATTTTCTAAGGAAATATAAAACAAAATATATCAATTATTCACCCCTCCCACTATTAGTGAAAACATTATTCTGATAGGGCACTAACAACTTCAAAAAATGATTTAAAATTATATCATGGGTGAGTATGAAAAAATAAATACCTGTATAATATGAATATAATGATTTATTTTTTTCGATAAAATATAAATCAATATTGAACTAAAAAATTAAAAACAAAACCCTTTGTTTGTTAAAAATCATCAAAAAAATGTTTCTTACAGATTGCATATTCTAGGATAAAGTATAAAGTACTCATGAGATAAAAATAAAACATAAAAATTAATTATAATTCGTCCATTAAAACATCATTAATGACACTGTATTTATGAAATTTGGAATATGAACGAATACTGACACCACTCCTACGGATCTACTAAAAATGGTTAAAAGTATAAAAATTTGATGTGGGAAAATTGGAAAAAATAACTAATATACATGTATATAATAATTTTAAATTAAAATTATAAATATTTTTAGATATTAATATGGTTATAAAATAAGTTGTTGTGATATTTCTATTTTTTATAATGGATATTAGAGTGAATTTTACTAAGTTAAAAAAAATATAAGGGTTTCCTTTCCACAAATTTCTATCACTTGGAACATGTTCATGTTTGACTCCATGATTCCTTTTAAATGGTGAAAATAATTCCCTATTTTAGTATGGTATGATAATCCAATTATATTTTAAGATATTAAAATTTTTATTTAAATTTACACCTCTTATGGGGATTTGATTCAAAAGTTACAAAGACTGTAAGGGGTTTCCATGACTCAAATCTCTTCATTGGGTCAAAATAACTCTTATTTTTCAATTTTAATTCAATATTGATCAATTCAAACATTTATTAATTAGGGGAAGTATTTCCACATTATTTTCTAGGAAAATAATTTTTCACATTGAAATTATTCTTCCTTAGAGAATCTATTGTCTCATTAAAATTTATTTTGGTTAATAATATTTATCATTTCTTTTAATGGGTTTTCATTCCATTTACATGCTTTTACTTCTGACCAATTCTTTCCATTACCTAATGAAAATGCAATTTGCGTTTGTCTCTAATGATACTTTTATTACCCTTAATTAACATTAAATAAATGGTTTTTTTATTCTATTAAAAATATAGTTTTTCAAACAAATAATTTACAAAATATTAAAAGGAAGGGGTTTTCCATCCTTTCAAAAAATAAAATTTTTTAAATTCCATTTAATATTTTTTGGGATATAAATTATTTCCCTTCAAGGATACTTCATTTTTAACCCTTTATAATATTTTTTTAAATTTTTTTTTCACTTATCAAAAATTTGTTTTTTGATAATATTTCACACTTCATCTATTACAACAATAAATAAAATTTTATTTTAAAAGTTTAATATTTTCACTTCAATTTTTCCTCCAATTTTTATAATTCACGAATTTATGTTTGATCATAGTTTATAATTTATTATGTAAATATTCCTTTAATAAAATGGGATTTTTTTTATCCATGATTACTTATGTTCATATTATGTGAAAATCTGTTCATTTTCTGTTGGTTCATTATGATATGTTTTCTGATTGAATTTTAGTTTCACTCATATGTTTGGTTTATGATGGGTGGGGTAATATACTAGCCTACAACTCATTGGAATAAGCTTGTATATAAGGATACAATCAGGCATGGACATAATATGTTTTTTCACACATGCATTGGAATGATGGGTTTATTCAAATTTCCAAGCATGGACTTAATGAGTTTATTTATATAACCATGGTCATAATGTGTCTAGCCAATGGGTTTTACTATTATTATGTTTATAAAAAAAATCCATTTTTTCAAGTTATAACTAATTTTCCTGATTCATTAAATTTCAATGAAATGTTATGTTTTCTTGATTAAGGGTTATTTTTAAATTATACCATAAATTTATGTTATACACACATGTTATATGATTATTGAGATGTGTTTTGAGCATTTTCATGTCCTTTATACTTCCATACACCTATTTTTATGATATTAGCTATCCCTAACAAGTATTATGATTATCATATACATTCTTATGATATTGTTTTGTGTTATTTATGTTCCCCTTGTGTTATCTTTCATTATATAATATTATCTAACTTCATAAGTATCTGATTACACCGATTTATTATGTTTCTATTCCCTAGGTTGATAATGTGATTATATTTTTTAAGAGATTTAGAAAGGATCTGGTGGAGAAAAATTATATATAAATGTTTGTAATTTCTTTAAAATAACATGTTTATATAACTAATCTACAAGACACTGAACTATAGGTCCTTGGTTTATGATATTTTCTGTGAAATGTATTTTTTAAGTGACATTTATGTTCGGTCACTTTTAGTTTGTATTGTAGAAAGGATTACTTATTTTAGACATTAGCATAGTTATTTTTTTATATTATTTTAGTTAAATTTATTATTATACTCAGATAACCTTATGAAAAAGACAAAGAGAATATCATAAGTATAAGATGATTTCCTGAAATATTAGTAATTTTTTTAGAAGAAGGTTTTCCCTAGAAATAAATATCTTTCTAGATATTATAAGTGGATATAGACTTTGGTGCAGATGTACCTCTGAGTAATAACCCTACAAAGGGATGATTGGTAATTAAATCGATCATAACCTGGTGCACAACAACGAGGATTAACTACACATGTGTATTGACACTCAATGGAATATTATTTTTTTTAACATATTCTATTTAGGAACCACTATGAAGGATTTATTTCCGAATTAATTTCAAGGATTAGGTTAATATTAATAAGGTAACCCAACATAATGTAACCTAGATCAATCTGATATTGATATAGGTTGAACTAATTAAACTATGTACCAAAGTGAAGATGTAAAAGAAAAATATATTTCAAGGTTTATTTATAATATACCCCTAACTCTAGAAGTCTAGAGACAATCATTAATTTATTATATTTTCATAAGATATAAAAGATTTTATCTTGAAGTAATGAATAGTTTAGTTGTTCTGGTAAACAAGATAAATACTTGAAACTTACATTACATTTGAAAACATAAAAACAAAACATAGTTAATGTAAATATTCTATATCCTTGAACAAATTAAAATCACTAGTAGAAAAATCATTTTTAACGTCGTCAATTTGACGTCGGTTTCTTATAAACCGACATAAAATATTATTGCGGATAAGTTTTGGCATCGGTTTTTTAAAAAACGATGCCAAAAACTAAAAAAAATTAGTTTTGGCGTCGGCTTTTAAAAAAACTGAGGCGAAAAAATAATGAAAAAAATGATTTGGCGTTGGTTTTTTTAAAAACCGACGTGAAAAAATAAAAAAGGGTTATGACGTCGGTTTTTATGAAAACCGACGCCAAAAATGTAAAAACAATTTACATTCCTATAGATAATTCCCTAAGCTTTGATTTGACTGGTCATGGAGCAAAAACGGAGTTACGGATTAAAAGTTATGGATGTTCGAAGTTGATCTTCTCTAAAAGAAGTGTTAATTAAGTCCAACTTTCAAAGGTCATAACTTTTAATCCATAACTCCGTTCTACCTCCACGACCAATCAAATCGAAGCTTAAGAAATTTTCTAAAACATGGAAAAAAAAATTTTATGTTTTGAAGTCGGTTTTCATAAAAACCGACACCAAAAAAAACTTTTTTGTTTTTCGCGTCGGTTTTTAGAAAAACCGACGCCAAAAATATTTTGTTTACTTTTCGCGTCAGTTTTCATAAAAACCGACGCCAAAACTGTTTTTCTAAAACATGGTAAATTTTTTTTTACCTTTTTGGCGTCGGTTTTCATAAAAACCAACGTCATAACTTTTTTTATATTTTTTCACGTCGGTTTTTAGAAAAACAGACGCCAAAAATATTTTTTTTTACTTTTCGCGTCGGTTTCCATAAAAACCGATGCCAAAACTGTTTTTTTGTTTTTCGCGTCGGTGATTTAAAAAACCAACATGAAAAACAATTTATTTTTACTTTTTGCATCAGTTTTTAAAAAAAACCGACGTGAAACGTATTTTTTTTATCTTTTTAGCATCGATGTATTTAAAAACCGACGCCAAATAGTATTCACTAATACGCGGGATCAAAATTTCAATTTTCTTCCCAACGCGCGTTTAACTTTTTAAAATCCCGCCTATATTTTCATACAACTCAATAGAAAATATTTTCATTTACTATATATAAATCTATTTGTCCTTCATTTATCATTTTCATCCTCTTCGATTCAATCAAGTTTTCAATGCGGCATCAATCATTAATTTGATTACGGTACATATTATATTCATTCATTTTCTTTATTATTAATGTCCTTCATTTATAAGAAACTCGATTAGATTTCAAATAATGATGATTTACTTTTATTATTGTGTTAAAAATATAAAACGTTCGGATGACATTTACCAAGCTTGGTGTATGTTTAATTATCGATCGTCGTTTTTATTATCACATGATATCTACGCTAAATATAAGAGATATGATGATAAACACCATATCATTTCAATGGAAGATCAAAAAATAATCGAAATGTGTTTGAAGTATTATGTATATTTTATATCATTTGGTGTACGTGATTTTAACTTGTGTTTATCTTGTTTTCTTTAAAACATATTGTATCAATCGATACTTTGACATGTTCAACTTCTGACGGCCATAACTTTTGATCCGTAACTCCGTTTTAGCTCCACGACCAGTCAAATCGGAGATTAGGAAATTCTATAAAACATCGAACAATAAAAATTGCTTTCTGGCGTCGTTTCTTGTAAAAACCGACGCCAAAAATAAGTTTCTTCCATTTACGGCGTCAGTTTTTTTCAAGAACCGACGCCGAAACTATTTTTTAAACTTTTTGGCGTCGGTTATTAAGGAAACCGACGCCAAAAATGACGCGGATGAGTTTATTTGGCGTCAGGTTTTTACAAAACCGACTAAAAAAAGCAATTGAAATTTTGTTTTGGCGTCGGTTTACAAAAATCGACGTAAAAAGTCATGTTTTTTACGTCAGCGACTTCAACGTCGGTTAAAAACCGACGTAAAAAATAAAAAAACCGACGTTAAAGACCTTTTTTCTACTAGTGAATATTCCTTCTTCATATCCTGAGTAATAGAAAACAAGTATAGTCTGACCTCAAATGCTCAGCAAGGGTTATGTATAGCAGAAGTTATCATATAATAAAAATGAAATAATCGAGATATTCAGGTAAATATTTAAAAACACATTAAACTTAATAAATTACTTGTATATAAATAATAATATAGCATGAATAAATGATGTTTAAATAATTAAATATAACTAATCATATTAAATTAATAATTATCTATTGATAAAAATTAAATAGTCACATGGACATAAAAAACTAACCTCATAATTATAGAATGCATAATACCAAACATCTTAAATATACAGTCAAGGCCTCATTACAGGACACATTACATAAATGGGTAAGGCCTTTTCCAATTACCCAAACTATTAAATAACAAGAGATCTATCAATGCATTTAGGGGCTATAGTGGTCCCTTTAGTTCTGTTAATAAGTCCAATGCATTCATCATATAAATAAATAATACAACTTCACCAATATTCCATAGTGATAAAAAAATTATATATATGAAGAACTATCATACTATAATCCAATACATTCCATAGTCAACTGATAATAAAACGTCAAAATAAATAATGAGAATTGTATCATTAAAATATATAATACTGAGATAATAATTAAAATAAAGGGTTTTTGTCATTTATGAAAACAAATACCATAATAACATTATTAAACCCCATATTAAAAAAAACGTTTCCTTCTAAAATTTACATTTAAAAACAAAAAGTTTCAGGAATATTAGGTAAAATATTCTTTGAAAATATCCATTTAAACTTTTTAAGGATGCTTCAAAGCATTGAGTGTTCATGATGGTATGAAATTTCATTCATGTTGAGTACGCTAAATATATTCCATTCACATTTAAGGAAAAAATTAAAAATGTTACAAGTTTAGAAAATGGAAATGAGATTTCATTTAAACCATTTTTAATGAAAGATAAAAAGGGGTAACAATGTATTTAATAAATCAATTTGTAATATTAAAATTATTTTTTAAAACAATTTAAGGAAAATATGGACATTGAAGAAAAATATTCTTAACCAAATAAAACAATCCATTTTACTGAAAAAAAAATTTATAACTTAATTAATTAAAATAGAAAAATGAAATAAAACATTATAATTTTAATAAATGGCCAATGGAAACAAATATAATTTGGTTTTAATATATAAAGATCATATATTTCCCCCAATGGTGAATTAAAAATAAAAATATCGAATAGTGATGAGATTGTGAAATAAGACCATAAAAATATCTGTTCTTTTCAGTTATATAAATAAATGAAGTGATTATGTGTAACAAGTTTAAATTGAATCAAAATAGGTGATATTAAAACATATTAAAATTAGAGGTAATTTAACATATAATCTTGGCATATTATAGTCAATTAAGTAGAGGTATAACCCATTAAATTGAAATTGAGTTAAGCAAAACATTACCATTTGGTGGCTTTCAAGTCAAATCCCCTAGGATAAAATTATTAAAATTAAAAAATAAAATTACATTAATTATGAATGATTCATAATATTACATGTAAAAAAGGATAGTATATACACCATATAAATGAAATTATTTTAATGATAATAAAATATGCCTCAATAAAGGAAAATTGAGATGAAATCACTTACCTTTGGTCTGACATACTCCATATGTCTTCAAAACTCTTGTATAATAGATATATATTAACTAATAATATATTATACAACCATTCTCATTTATATCACACCATACCTTTTATCACCCATTTATTAAAAATTTATTATTAAAATCGTTGTTTTGATTGTTAAATACTTCATTTTTCATGTATGTTTTGGTCCTTCTATGTTGATAATGGTTCAATCATATAAATAATGATAATAGTGATAAAAATATAATATTTATTATATATATATATATATAAATATTTATATTTCAATATAAAACATAGATATATAAATTTTAATTATAATTTTTATATCCTATATTTCTTATATATTCAATAACTCCATCCTTATTTCTGTCCATGTAATGTGGTAATTAAAAACCAATCACATCGCTATGTAGACTTGGTAGTCCACACGTATGGATGGGAAAAGTTATTGTTTTACAATGGATTGGGAAGTAAGAAGGTATATATGATATCATAATAAAATATAAATATTTATATTAGAAATATCAAATATATTAATTAGATATGTCTTTATAACCACCCATGTAATATAGTGATTAAAAAATTTATTACAGCACTACATTGATACGATAAGTCATATATATGAATGAGTGATGTTTTTCCTTTCTATATAATGGTAAATAGATGGAATATAGTTATAACATGATCCTAAAAATATGTAAGTATATTTTAGATACTATATTAATTATTTTAGTATGGTTAAAACCCATTAATATAAATTATAAGAAGAAATAAACTTGAAAGAGCCGATATATATGAGTACCTCTTCTTCGAAATAATTTGTTTAGATATCCTCTCAAGGGACCTATGTTTATCCTTTGGGAAGGGTAAAAACCTAATAAAAAAATTTATTATTATTTTTAGAATAGAAATGGTCATTATTTTTTCAATAATGGTTGTTAAAAGTTTTGTATAGAAAAGAGAGAAGGGGTATCCTTTTATTTGTCATGGGAGGTGGCTTCTTAGAATTTCATAAACTATTAAATTAATATATAGTATTTTTAAAAGTAAAAAAATCTCCAAAATTATATTGTTTTTATATAGTATGATTATTATTTTAAATACTCTCATCCAATAATATTTTTGAAATGTTTTGATTTTTTTTCTTCTATATAGATTAGTATTGACACCCAGTTAACCCTTTTAATAATTACCTCAATATTAAGTCTTTCTAACCCTTTACGAGTCAAAGATTTAATCATAAAATGAAAAAATGACCAATAAATGGACCATAGATGTTATTTTTAACCATTTCTCTTTAATTTTTATGAATATATTATTTTTAAAAAATCTAAATCATTTAATAAAATATTATTTATAATAAAATATCATTAATGTCATTTTTACTCAATTCATTTTATTTAGACTTAAATACATAAAATCAAATATTGAATTGGAATTTACCCTTTCACACATATATATCATGTCATATGTATCTATAAAAAACATTTAATAGAAAAATTCATCAAATTTATATTACATTTAATATTTTTAAAAACATTTATCTTACTTTTCTATTAATTTAATAAATAATGTTTTGTCAATGCATGAGAATTTAAGCCAATTATTCAATCCTAAAAAATTCTAAAAAAATTAAATAAAAAAAAATTAATTAATATTTTAAATAATTTATTTAAATTAATCTAATTTATATTTTTCTCTATCACAAAATATTATATGTATTAATGGAAGTAACTAACAGTTTATTATTTATCACTCACTTATATATTATAAAGGTAAAAATAAAATAACTTTTGAAACATGCTTCTATATATTAAAAAATTGGATGTAAATGGAAAAAATGAAATCCTACAATAGAATAAATCTATGTTTTATATACATTTTTTTAGTCCTTATCATACTATTTTTTACTTTAATTGCTAGAGTTACCCTTACAGCGATGACAATTATTTACTACGGTTATTATGCATAATGAAAAAAATAAGAGTAAACTATTTACCAAATTTTAAACAGCTGATTCAAAAATATGGATTCCATTTTTCATGATTCAATTACTATAAGTGGTAAAATTTTATTTACGATTAAAATTTTAAGAGAAATGCGAAATAGTTTTTTCAGAGAAAATATTTTTTAATTAAAAAGTTTATTTTATTCTAAATTCAAGAATAAAATGTATATTTATGTACGTAATTGGATTATTAAAAATATAGTATACTTAATTTTAGTTTTAATCCATTTTATATTAATATTTAACTTTTCAAATACTTGAAACAAAAATGAATTTTTCAATAAAAAGTAGTATTCTCACTATTTACCAAAAAATAAATATCTTTATAAAAAAATTAAAAACATCACCCTAAGATGCTTTTTATTTTTTAATTTAAAAAATTATATATTTTTTATTAATTATAATTATTAAAATTTCTAAAATTTATTATAATATTTTCTTAAAAAACAATAATAATTTTTTTGAAGAAAACGTATTTTTGAAGAATAAAATGGGTCTCATAAAAACTGGGTGTTTATTTCCTAATAATTAATCAATAAATTTGTATTGATTATGACCTTTATATTCTTATTATAATATGTTTAATATTATTCATATCTACCAATTTAATTCTAATGTTATAACAGTAACATTTAATTAATAATATATTTTGTTCAATTTTTGCTTAGTTTTACGTGTCATGTACTTTATTGAACATAATATTAAATTATACCAACATTAATAAATTTAATCCATAAAAATTCAACTCTATCATGGTAATTAGAGGTTTAAAATTTGAAATTGTGTTTTCTGAAAATCACATTGTAAAAGGGGTTAATTAAAATTCCTCTTAAAAGAGGGAATGATAAATACAAATGTCATCTAGGATAACACCTAACTTGGTATCCAAATAGGAAACAATTATTAGGAAAAGGGAATTTAGACATAGGGGAGAAAGATAAAACCCAAGGAATAATATAGAGTCATAGAAAAATTTTCTGCAAAAAGTTAACAACCACGAAACCTTCATTCTATAATGGGTGAAAAGACCATCATGTTTTCTTAAGTAAAGGTAAAAGGATAAAATAATTTGTTTTAAGATCATTTTACTATTTCTAAGAAATTATTTACTTATATATAATAAGAACATAAGGAAATGTACGTAAATGAAAATAATAATTCTATCATTTAATCAATTTCCTCTATAATAATATATATTTTTTGTAAATTAAGTGTATTTAAGATGAATTCTTTTTCATGTAGCACTAAAATAAAATTATAAAGATCTATCAATATATAAAAAAAGTCCTCTAGTCCATCCTAAAACAAAAATCATTATAACAACTTAATATAATGCCCAAAATTAATAAACTTTCATGGAAGGAAATTTTTATCCTGAGACTAACTTCACTTTTCCTCAAGATGGGGTGAATTGAGTTCTTGAAATTTTCTCAACATAGAGAACATACCTTATTAATGATATGATGAATTTATTGCCTTTTGTTAACACAATAATGGATTATAAATAAAATGTTTAATAAAATATATCATAAGCATGTATTTATAGTGGTTTTGGGAAGATAAATCCCCTAATCCACTCTACCAATTCTCAAATAAAATATCATGGGTATTTTTAATAGATCTATACTTTTATTGGGGATATATAATCATTTTAATGGGGATATATTAACTAATTGAAATAATTTGACACTTAGTACAATAGTAGTATGAGATTTCAACAAAGCTCCAAGAAGGCTTTGCAGACAATAGCCTTCAAGGATCATTTACCAAGAATATTCATAGTGATGAAGAGAATAAATATATTTCTTATAGGTGAGTCTCACTATTGTAATATAAAACTTATAAAGAAGAATATATCTCTAGGATTGTTGATATGATTAAAATTATTCTTGATAAGTTTCCTATAAAGCATAAATAGGATAATAGATATAGGACAACTATAGATCTTGAAGTTTATTCTTAATTTCAAATAAAACAGAGCATCATAAAAGAACTTTTATTGTGAGTTATTAGATTATAGATAATTCACTTCTATTATTTCAATATTCCCTTTTCCATACTTTATAGATCTTTTTAAATGCATAAAAACATATCTTTTAGACTCATGTCATCTGATCCATAAACTTTAGGCTTGGGGTTTTAAATCCCCCATGTCCTGTTTCTTGGAAAACCTCATCAACAGTATTGTACATTAAATTAAATTTATAATTATTTACTTTAATGATACTTACATATTGTTATAATAATTTTACTACAAACAAGTAATACATAATTTAATGAATACATGAAATCATTAATTCTCACTAAAAACAAACAAATAGAAATAAATATGAGGTTGTAGAATGATGTCGCCTATTATAGATCACTATGTTGCAGAATTCCACACATCTAAATTCACATAGCTAAATTTATCCATGTATCCATTCTTTAAATAGTTGATTTATCTACATAGCTAAATTTATACAGTCATTATTTACATATTCATGTATCCTTCTTGATCATATAGAAAAATTTGAAATTAATAAATAGAATTACATAGTTATCTGTGACCACATAGTTGATTTCAACATATATCTATATCACATAGCTGATTACACCATGTAAGTAAATCAAATAGTCATTTTATCTATGTGTTTGATTGCTCATGTAAGTGATTAGTCAATGTAGGTGATTTCAATATGGATGATTTTTTTATGTATCGATTTCATGCAGGTTAATCATTCATGTATGCGATTCGCATATCCAAATTCTCTATGTTGCTTTTCATCATGCATCCAAACCTTCACATAGAATATTTTCCATACATATTAAAATTTCATAATACTTCCATAAATCAAATATTTAATAGCTTAATAAATTAGATGATAATAAAACACGATGAACATAACTAACATAAAACACATCACTTACATATAGAAATTATTAGAGATAATAAAAAAATAAATTATATGAGATGTGTTATAAAGGAATTACTAGTCCAACAATATCCCCCTATTTGATGATAAAAACCCCATAACACATTTAACATTATGTTTTTAAAGGTGTTATGGAATTTTTCTGAGAACTAAATACTACATATATTATTTTTAAAATGTTTTGATTACATTTTTCTTCTTCAATTAATTAGGAAATTATCCTATTTTTATTAACTGGGGAAACATATCCCCTTTTGATTAAACTGAGGGTAAACTTCACCCCCTTTTGTGTCCTTAATAAGGAAGGGAATAGAGATAAAAAAATATTTAATATAACACTTTATATAATGAACTATGTAATTATTGTGCTAAAACAGAATTAGAAATTATTGTAAGAATAATATTAAATAAACAAAATAATGATACTAGTAACATTAAATTAAAAAAATCATTAATATAAACATAATAAATGGAAAATGAGTAATTTTATTAAATGTAAATAATTATTTCATTATTACATATAGTCTACCCTTACATGAATACATATAAAAAATTCTTTGTAGAAAACCAAACAATATGGATAGGATCAAACTGAGATGTTGTATTGGGTTTAAATTATATGATTGTATGAGAGGTTCTAGAGGTAGGAGGGGGATCTATTATTGGTGGAAACATAGACTTCCAAATATCATTACTATCTTGTTCATTAGAGCCAATAACTGACCATTCTCATGGATATTAACAATGAGTGTTGATATTTTTCACAGGAATTCCTTTAGCTAAATTGAATTCATAAGATCTTATAGATACAAACTCCAACATCCTTGGTGGGTTATATAGCGAATCTTCTTTCCAAATTATCTCAGATGTTAAGGTTGAATCCTCGTTGGATTTACATTTTTTATAGATGTTTGATGGATCATAAATTGTATCAACCCTCTATATGGTACCTTGAGAGGTATCTAGAGGAGCTATGCTATGATTCATTCTTCCTCTAATAGAGGAAAGGTGTTTTCACACATGTCTATTTTATAAATGAATCTAACTAGAAAACCCAAGGATAATATAATAATTCTTTCTATGTATTTCATAAATATAGGAGATACCATTTCTCAAAATTCATTTGAATGAATCAGCATGACCAGGGATGATACTCAGAGAAGAAATAAACTTGGGAACATGTTATGGAATAAATTAAGCATCCATAAGGTTCATATACAATATCTTAATAATCATTTTTATAGATCCTTATATAATAACCACTCTCACATTCATTGATTTTACATTCCCTTCCCTTTTTTATATTTTATCTACTAAAAATTTAACTACCCCCTGAAAAATATTGGATAGAGGATGTGGAAATAGATAAGTAATAGTAAAAATACTAGGGTTAGAAGAAACTATAATAGATATAAAAATTGGGTTAACCGAAGAAAAAAATTATATGAGTCTTGTAAATAAAATTTCCCTGTAATAGCAATTGTAACTAAGGAAGCATCCATATACTCTGAGGAATTGGAAACCTCCTTAGAGTACAATCCTTCAACTTATTCATATACTCTTTCCATAAAGACTGTTATTATATGATAATTTTCTCTCATGTGACCAATAGTCCAAGATATAATCCAAAAAATATCATTAAAAACTTATAAGTTCCCTTTCAATATTCAACTAACAAATTCTTCAAGGTATCCCATTATGTCATTCAATCACACATCTATTCTTACTTTAAGCTTCTAAGAGCTTCTATGGGGTGTTAGAACTCACCCAAAATTTTTTCATGAGTAATTTCATGATCAAAGGTGTGAACGTATCACACTATAGAGAATAAATCTAATATGATGTACAAATAAACATTAAAATCATATGAATGACCCCATTCTGAAAATCATGATCCTGTGAGGGTATAGAGGGAGATTATGAGGTATATGGTTGAAGCCTCTTAATGAATTTAAACTGAAATATCACAAAACCCTTCAAGGTATTAAATAAATACTTAATATCATGAATAAAACATTGAACATCATCAGTTTCATCCTTATAAATATTATATTAGACCATATGATGATTTTGGATAATCTATAATTGATATGAAAGTAATACACTCTGGTTATTATACTCTGAAATGGAATCACAAATAATTTCTAGCCCTATCACATGGTATATTATCACACAAGATATTTTGAACATATCTTGGATAATATTTATTTCATAGAAGGAACTATTATAATGTTTTTTATCAAATCATTTTGGGTTTCTATCATCCAAATCAACTTTATAATCATGTTTTGAAATAATAATCTCCTTAATCTTTTTGGTCATGTCCTTAGAAGATATTAATTTATTATTTAAATAATTTTAATCTCCATTTAAATTTTCAAACATATTCATTAGTGCTAAGGAAAAGGATTTCATTTCAAAACATTTTCATCTTTTTCTTATAGAATTTGAATCATCATGCACAAAAGGGAGTGATGGAAATTTCTTGGATTTCTCAATAGTATGGACCATTTTTTTGGTTTCAATTCATTTAAAACCCCCTAATAATTATTCCTAATCAATTTAAGGAGGTCTATAGTGCATATAGGGCTTATTCGGATCCCAAATCCCTAAATGGGAGGAAAATACATGGCTACATATTTAGAAGAAACCGTGAAAACGGTGTGGTTTTAGACAGTGTGGACCTGGGGGGAACACAATTTGTTTTGCACGGTGTGACCACATGTTCATGGTCATGTGGTACAATAGGATTATGGGAAATGATATTTCACATGGTTTTCACATTGTTACATAAACTATGTTCATAACCATGTGAGGTTCCCCTTTTAAGAAGTGAATGGCACTTAGTTGGCACACGGTTTGGCCAATCCTATGGACAAACTATATGCATCTCTTTTTGTAGTGAATTTTCATTTTTCCCTAAATTAATTATTTTAATCATTTATTCATCATTCTTTCTTCTCTCTATAGGTTTTCTCCCCCTCCATCATGTATGATGTCCTCTTCTCCTCTCACTCTATGGATTAAGCCTCCACCTCTATACACACTATGTTTTGTGCACCATCAAATTCATTGGAAATAAATAAGAGACTTATTTGATCCTCATTAATTAATTTCATGTTCTTCTTTGAATCTATTGAGATTTCTTGGTTCAATCTCATTTTTTCCATTTTCAGGGCATTTGATGGTTTATTTATTTTATCTCATTCTAGCCTGAATGAAAGGTATATACATGATGAATGAAGAACTATGAGTATAAGGTAGGTGGTATAGGTTATTTCACTTCATTTGATTATGTTCTATAAAAGTTTTTGTTATTTCTTGAGGCAGACCTTTCTAAGGAATCCCCTAAATTGACTTTTAAAAAAAATGAAATCCCTATCATGCCAATGGAGACTCTATTGAGTGGCGTATAAACTCGTTGGGTTGGTCACTAGGTCAAATTCCACCCCTATGTATGTGGTTCACCTATAATGATTAATTTTTCTATTCCTTATACTATAGAATAGTCTTAAAGGGTTATGCATCTTATTAAATACCTTGAAAAATACAGTGAATTTTTTAGGTTGATGAACCTACTAACAATCCCTTTAACCCCATTCCACTAATGAATGGTTGAGAAAATTAAATTGGAAGAGTTCTTAATTCATTATTCCTTATTAATTGAATGTAATTTTCCAGTGGTTTTTCCTTGGACAACATGCCTATTGTACTATAAATTCATGATATAACGAGGTTTAATTTTTCAAGAAATTTTATATATATGAATTTTTTTATTAAATACTTCACCTTAGTGTTGAAAGAGATACATGGGGTTCTTACTTAACAACCCCTTGGAAATACTCTTGTTCCTTGATGCTATAATTGTTAATGCATTGTTACACACTGGTGGAGACATAATCTATACTTGAGACATGATGTGTATGCATTATTTATTTTACCTCTATAAAAGTAAATATGGTAACCTATGGGAGACCACTTGGACAAGATCTATGTCACAATGTTTGTAACATGACAAGAGAGTGACTCATGTCCCTAAGAGTGATACTAGGGTTGGAATTAGATGTTAGTTATTTCATTTTTTACTCTATTCATAGTGTATCACTTGGAAATTTATTCTTGCGTCACCTTGGACGGACTCCTTCTGTATTATACCTATAATGATCCCCTAGAAAGATTCATGAAATTTTCATACAATGGTCTTGGATGGGATTAGGTTATCTCACTACTTTTTTAAAAATGGTTTTAACTGAATTGAAGTGTGAAGTGAACATTTTATAATAGAAATAATTCATTGGTTTTGGAAATAGAGGGATTTTTCCTCTAACCACAATAAAAATATTGGGTATATTCCAACTTATATTATATTATAATGCCCACATTACCCTTACAGGATCCCTCAGTTCAAAGACATTGGCTTAGGATGAAGCTGGTAGAATTGGGTGGGTATCCTAATAGAACTGACCCCCGATTATTTAATTATTTATTCTAACTAGAATTTAATTATTAAGACACACTTATCATTTTATATTGAATGGAATGGAATGTCCTATACACCATGGGTGATGAAATACTGATATTGTATATCAAACCTTCTCGAGCTTCCCTTGGCATCCAATAAGAATTTATGGTTGCAGGTATTGATAAAGGGAAGCATGAAGCTTCTGGAAATTGATTGATTTCCAATTCTAGAATAATGATCATGGGAGAGGGATGATCCTATGATCAAGATTCTAGCTATAGTTTTTTTTTCCATATTGTATATTCTGATAGAATTTCATATATTCATGTATCTCATTCCCTTTTCGTATTTATTTTTATATAACATTTTCATCAGTGGTATATGTTTGTTACTAAGATTTTTCTTATTTTCATTTAGCTTTCATGTTCATTATTATTGTTTCACTTCCATTTGATTCTTATTTATGAATATTCAATTTATTATCATTATCTACTTTTGTTCTCACTCTAATCATTAATGGCATAGTCTCCCCATGGACCCACCCAAGTCCCTCACTTATAATTATAACCCTATGGTATTTGGTGCGGTGCGCTTCAGGTCTTGTGGCCACCATCTCAGGACAACACTAAGGGGAATCTTGGTAGGGACCATAAAAGTGGCATAAAATCCCTTTTTTTCCTTCTATATTACTATTTTTGTTTAGATAGTAGACTAGGAAATGGGAGTTTGGTCATGATATTATGCCTAGGAGTAGCTAACCCACGTACAGGGGAAACCTAAACTACCCGGTATTAGTATATGGTGTTATATTTTGTGCTTTTACGGTTTCATAAGATTTCACCATTGGGTTTATCACTTGCTTTGTGCATTTATTATGGTTGATATTTGTTAAATTGGTCATTTACCCTAGCCTGATGATATGTGGGAATGTAAAGTTCATGCATCATACTAGGTATTATAGGAATAAATTTTCATGTATTATGCAATGTTATATCTATATTTAGCGTGTATTACCTATTTTTCAAGTGACTGTTATTTTTTCCTTGTTAGTTATAATCTCTACTATGCTACCATTCTCTATGTTGAAATAGTTGGTTTAAATTGAATTGTAATGCATCATTGGTTGTTTCATTAGTGAGTGTCAAGGGTATATCATCTTACCAAAACACAACCCATGGCTTGTTACACTTTTTTTAGTGTAAAGGTTAGAATAAAATTTCATGACGTTTTAGTTTTGATTTATAATTTTTATGGACCCTTATAAATTTGAATTTGTGATGTAATTTACTATATCATGATTATAATGACCAAATTATTTATAATTAAAACAACCTTTAAATGAAATGATTCCTTAGATACATAATATGAGAACGTGGCCCACTTCCAACCTCAGTTGTGGGTAGTAGGTCGTTTCTCCTATGATCCTTC
Source organism: Viscum album (assembly GCA_963277665.1). Classification (NCBI taxonomy): domain Eukaryota; kingdom Viridiplantae; phylum Streptophyta; class Magnoliopsida; order Santalales; family Viscaceae; genus Viscum; species Viscum album. The sequence continues at coordinate 594,355,113 of OY728135.1, read as the reverse complement.
TATGATTCATTCATATTTACCAAACTAGTATCCAAGAAAAGGTAGAGGGTTTGGTTCATTTATAATGAGGATTAGTATCTATACTTTCTTACCAAAATTCCATATAGGTTATAAATCCAATATGAGGAAGGTTATTAGAAATTGTAGAGCTATACCACCATGATGTCATCGTGTTGGGAACCTGAAGAGTTGTGATGAGAACTCTCCAACGGTGGTGGGACCTAAGTCACCTATGATACCTCCTATAGTAAAACTTGAGGGATCGCATTTAGATCTTCTACTGGGTGTAGATTCCAAGTTTCTAGATAGTTTTCTTCTCCTTATGCAATTAGTTCAAGGTGCACCTCAACCTATCCCTACCATGGAAAAGTTGACCAGAGAATTCTAGTAGCAGTATCATCCCACATTCTCTGTGGATGGAGGACCTTGGGCTACTGAGTCATGTCTATCGAAATTCATCTATAGAATAAGGTCAATATCATTTCTACTGTGCTTCGTAATTACTCTAAATTCTAGTGAAATGTTCTGACGTAGGCTGGTCGACACCAGGGTATGGTGTGAGAGGGCTTCCAGACATCTTTATTTGACTATTTCTTCCCTCAATCACAGATAACTGATCATGATTTTTCATTCATACACCATAAAAAAGGTGACATATCAATGATGGGATATTTATATCATTTCATAGAATTACAGGGTCTCACACTGACCTTGGACAGTGATGATCTGAATACTATAAAGATAATTGATGATTGGATTACATATGTCATCCACTCATAGGATAAAATGGTTTAGCTAACCACCCTTTTAGAGATCGTGAACCAGACCCTCATCACATGGAAAAACGATGGGAATCAGGTGATATAAAATATGGATTTTCATCTTCCAAGTAGAGTAGTGGTTTTTCTAGTTGTAGGAAGTGACATTTCGAGGATACATGTGGGGTACTACCTGCTAGGTGGAATGCACCAACAACTATGTGGTGTGTCACTAGTGTATTAGGGTAAGGAAAAAGAATCCCCAGTGTAATTGGAACCCAATATAATGCTGTTATTGGGGATGAATGGGTCACATTCATTTTTTTTTATGATATTTTCCACCAATTCTAAGTGAAAGGGGTTCTTCACCCACACCACCTTCAGAATTAGTGTCACGACCCATCCTCGGGGCTCATGTTGTGACTACCCCAAGCCCGCCTTCCATAGGCCAGGGGCTGGCGACTAGCACTAAAGGTGGAAATCCCAATAAAAGGGAAGTCATTGCCTTTATAGAAGTAAACAAACACAATAGAGTATGAAACAAAAGTAAACAATATGTAATATTGAATACAAAAGTAAGTACTGGAAGTAAATGAGCCAGTATACAAACCCAACTGTAAAGTACAGTACAATTGAAAAGCTAGTACAACTGCAGTAAAGTAAAACAGCAACTACTAAGTTGTCCTTTAGGAATCCCACCTGAAGGGTGGGTACAGATGGTCTCCTTAGTACCTCGGGTCCGTCCGTCTCCTCTGTGTACGTCTCGCCAAATGGTCCACCTCCGAGTACCATCCAGATCCACAAGCCTCCACCTTGATCAGTGTTGTCCGTCGTCTTCATCCAACACAACGTAGTATAGGCATAGCCCGTGCAGGGGTGAGTATAACGATACTGAGTAGGGACCCTGAGATCTGCATGGTCTCACAATATCTACTAAGGATAAACAAGATGTAAGATACAAAACATGGTGCATCAAACAACCCTACTTATGTATATTCCCATACATATACCTAAGACTTTAATGCAGTTCATCTCCAACTCTCGAGCTCAAGCACAACCCAGTCCACACAGGAAAGAAGTCAATCACATTGATGATAACGCTTGAAAGTCAATACATAGCTCACACAGGTATATATCTTTCGTATAGCAATAGAGATGATCAAATGTAGACACTGATTCATCTAAGATGTCAGACCCATGTAGGATACTAGACCAGCTAAGCTGTCGGACCCACGTAGGATACTAGACCAGCTACTCTGTCGGACCCACGTAGGACACTAGAACGAAAGTCAAACTGTCAGACCCTCTTAGGATACAAGTACAGTAGTCATCACTGTCGAACCCATGGAGGATTCCAGTACAGTTTTCATCTTAATAGAACCCATGGAGGATTCTATTACAGTAGTTCTCACCGTCGACCCCACAAAGGATTCCAGTACGGTTGTTGTTGCAGTCGCAGCCGGCTCTAGGGTTCCCGCACACAGCATAATCGGTTCCAGGAGGGTCCTCTCATCGAGCCAAGGGTTCAATACATCAACTATCATGAATTCTAGAGTTGATTTATCTCAAAGATCTGTCTTGTTAAAATAAACCCAATGCGAAAGACGGCGCGTCAATCAGACGCCCATTCTGGGAGTTATTGGCTATTCTGTTCCAAGGGACAGGTTGGAAATACACTCATTCCAAACCGATAATATTTCCAAAGACTTTCAAAACACACTTATAGTATCACAAAATTACCGCTTCTCCATGAGGGTCCCAGTGCCGCAGACGGTGCATCGATCGGCCGCACAGTCATGAACTTATTCGCATTTAAGCGTAATGGGCCCGGCCCGTTACGCCCAATGGGCTGGTAGGTCGGGTCGACCCGGTTTTGGCGGGTCCGACCTAGCTGGTGTCGGACCGGCCTGATAAAGTGCATGGCCCGGCCCAGCGGGGTGCGGCACGACCCGTCGGGGTGCGGCCCGACCCGATCGGCCGAGCATCTCGGCCCGAGGGGCTGAGCGATACGGGGGGGGGGGGGGGGGGTGGCCCCCCGCTTTCCCGAACCGACGGCGTCGCCCTCCTATCTGGCCGGCCAAAGCCGGCCTGTCTTCCTGGTGAGAGCAACCCGTGCAGGACGCTCTCCTCCCACATGGCAATTGCGAGTGCCACGACCTTCTCCATCCCTGTCGGCCGACGAGCCGGTCGGTTCGCCCGCCGAAGTGGCCCACGGAGTGCAGGCCATGGTCCTCTGCAGCGTGGTCCCCCTTGTGGTGTCGCGATCTCTTCGGTCCGACAGGCTTTAGCTGGCCAATTATTCATCGGTCGAGCGGCCCGCAGTTGAGGGTTGCGGTCTTTCCCTCTTCGTGTGGCACCCGGTGTCGCGGTCCTCTTCAGTTGCTGCCACCTATTCTGTCACCGTCTCCGTCAAAATAAAACGAGGATCAATGGAGGGTCGTTGGGCCATGTCCGTTCGGCATGTGCCCTACACATTAGGTGGTATCAAAAATGCCGAAGATAAAACATGGTTTCAACGAGGGATGAAGAACAATTTTATTCAATTAAAATTGAAACAAACCCCCTACCTCGTAATTGACGTTACGCGTCGTCGAGCCATGGAAGACGAGCGTCGCGGTAGTCAGGCGTTGCAGAAGAACGATGTCTCCCCATCAACATTGTAGGAAGAATCGTTGATTACATTGACGTCGAGGAAAGAAGAAAGGATGAAGTTTCTTCACGTCCTTCGAGTCATGGAGCGTTCTTCATGTTCTTCGTCGGAGAAGAACACTTTTCTTTTTATTTCTCCATATCCTTCCCAAAGATAAATAATTACTAAACTAAAATGAAACAAAAGTCTTCTCATATTAAAATAATATTTCCATGCCATTCAGACTAATTCAAATTGAATCAATTAATTAAGGGTGATCACTTAATTAAATTGACGAGGTTGGCACATTAATGAGGGGAGGGTGGAATGTGGTGAGGCTCCACCAAAATAAATGAGAGGGAGTTGTCAAATAAATTAAAGGGGGTGTTAATGGGGAGTTTAAGGGAGTTGAATGGTTAGGGGTTTGTGTGGGCCCCACATCACATTATCCTCTCATGGGAGGTTATGTGGGTGTGGGCTCCACCTATATCTTCCCCTTGTAGGATAAAACTACCCAAGATAAATAAAATTGTTCACAACAATTTTATTTATCTTTTTTATTAAATCCAAAAAATTAACTTCTCATCCCGAGTAGACGCAACCGCGGTAAAGGTCCCCTTAAGCGAATATTGGTGTTGTGAGTTCATCAGTTCCCTTGGATTTCAATTCTGAGCACAAATCCAAAATATTGAAAAACCAACAAGTACGTTTACTTAACGTACCCGAACAAAACTTCAAAAATTGATTCCAGGCACAACGGGCCTGGGAATCAAGTTCCGTCAGAAACTGCATACTCATAAAATTCCAAAGTATTTAAGAAAAAAATTCCTTGAAATTTCTGGGTCTTTACATTACTCCCACCTTAGGGCTTTACGTCCACGTAAAACTACAACACACACTAGGGAAATGAATGGGGGTATTGAGCTCTTATCTGAGCCTCCCGCTCCCAAGTGCTCTCCTGGAGGTTTCCGTGATTCCAGTGAATGTGCACCAGAGGAATCGATCGTCAACATAGGACCTGCTCTTGTCGATCCTTGATCTCCACCAGGACCTCCTTGAATGTCGCCCCGTCATCGATGTCTAGCTCCCCGTGATCGATGATGTGGGTCGGGTTGTGCACGTATCTCCTCAGCCGTGATACGTGGAAGACGTAATGCACCCGGTGAAACTAAGGTGGAAGGGCCAGGTGGTATTTCACCTCACCTACTCTATTGAGGACCTAGATAGGTCTAATGAAATGCGGAGATAACTTTCCACCCTAGCCAAATCTCCATAGACCCCGTCGAGGTGAGACCCGTAGGAAAACGTGGTCACCATCCTCGAAATCCAATGGTCTCCTTCTCCTATCAGCATAGGACTTTTGTATGCTCTGTACAGTCTTCATCTGCTCCTAGATGATATGCACCTTCTTCGTCGTAGCCTGAACCATCTCTGGTCCTATAAGTGCTGAGTCCCCTGGGTCTGTACAACACAGAGGTGATCTTCAAGGTCAGACGTACAATTCCTCATAAGGTTCCATCCCAATGGTGGAGTGGTAGCTGTTGTTGTACACAAACTACACCAAGGGTAGATAATCCTCCCAACTACGACTAAAGTCGAGGACACATGCACAGAGCATGTCCTTGAGAGTCTGAATAGTCCTCTCAGTCTGTCCATCCGCATGAGGATGGAAGGCGGTGCTCAAGCGAAGCTACATCTCAAAAGCCTCATGTAATCCCTTCCATAGCTGGGAAGTGAATCGAGCATTTCGATCAGAAATGATAGACGATGGCCCACCATGAAGTTGTATGATCTCCTGAATGTAGAGGCATCCCAAACTCTCTACTGAGCCTTTCTCTCTGATTAGTAGGAAGTGGGCCGAATTAGTTAGTTGGTCGACGATCACCCATATAGAGTCATGTCCTCTGGATGTACGTGGAAGCCCCATCACGAAATCCATGTATATCCCGTCCCACTTCCACTCTGGGACCTCTAAGGGCTGTACCAAGTGTGTTGGTACCTGGTGCTCTACCATCACTTGCTGACATGTGAGGAATCGTGAAACGAACTCTACTGCAGCCTTCTTCATACCCGGCCACCAGTTCTGTTGTCTGAGGTTCAGATACATCTTCGCCACTTTTGGATGTACTACTAGAGGGGATTTGTGAAACTCCCTCAGAACTTCCTCATGTAGTGAAACTGGTACCATAGTACGTTCCCTGAAGAGGATGATGTGCTCCCCTCCTTCATAAAATCAATCAGGAACCTACCCTATGGATATCTGAGCAAATCGCGTCTCACACGCAACGTCCTCATGTTGCGCCTCTCTGACTCGCTGAAGAAGTAGAGGTGTGACTGTGAGAGACTATAGAAAAGCCTTCCCATATCTATCCACAAAGGATATATGCAATGCGGCCAACAGCTATGTCACTTCTCCTAGTAGCTGAATGCCCGATCTCTTATTGAGAGCATCAGCTACAATGTTCCCCTTCCTATGAGTATAGACTATCTCAAAGTCATAGTCCTGGAGGATCTCGAGTCATCGTCACTGTCTCAGGTTTATGTCCTTATCCGAGAAGATGTACCTGAGACTCTGGTGGTCAGAATGTTCTGTAAAGCTATAAGGCCCCAGCCTTAAACCTTACTTAATCTTGAGTTATTACAAGATTACACATTGAGGATCTTTTCGGGTTTAGAGTTTTAGAAAATTAGATCATAAAACTTGCATTACATTCCACATATAAACAAAGTGGTTACATAAAGATAGTATTATTCTTTCCCATCAATGAAAACATATTTAAAATAAAACATAGATTCTTTCTTGACACTCCCTTAACACTATCATCATATCATGTACCTTTCCCTTGACCTGTGAAAAACATTTCAAAAAACTTGGGATGAGCATAAAAAGCTCAGTAAGGGATATAAAAATATATGGAAAGGAAACATGGGTATATATCTACATAAGAATGAAATCATACTTTACCCATAAAACATAAGCACTTTAACATACCTCGTCAAATCATTAATAAATCATCGAAATCATAAGACATAAAGGTAACTTGAAGCATTCACAACATTCTTACATAGGGAGTAACCCTCTTGGTTACGTTTGGAATACCCATCAGAGTATATTCCCTAAATCTCTTCGGAGAAACCTTAACATTTCACTCCTTCGTGTTACCCAATGCATTGGAGAGATATATTGGGATCACCCTCCCTTATTTTATCACGGAACCACCCTTCTTCATAATAATGCCCAAGAACCTCAACATAATCGTCTCACATAAAAACATGCATAAAAGAAACATAACATTTACACCTTTCAATCACAAGATATCAATTCAACACATTGATATAAAAACATTATGAAAACCATTTTTAATTCCAAAATAAAAGAAAATTAAAACATGGTATTTATTTTTCTTTTAAAAAAAGGCATGGCTTGTAGAGGAAGCCGAAACTCAAATAACGGTCACGGCGGTGGAGAAGTCGTTGTCGCTGCATACATACGACAAAAACATTGCCTTTTGTCGTTTAGTAAATGTTTCATATAAAAATGATTCCTTTTGAAAAAACATAAAAGTCAAAGGGGTTTATACACCGTATAAAGAAAGTTGTGTATAAAACAAAATATTCCTCAATGAAATGAGATTTAGATGAAGTCCCATACCTCGGGTCCGACATGACTCGATCGTTCTTTAATGTCCTGAATAATAAACTTGAGTTAATTTCTAATTGCTTAAGATCCTTTTTTAAGTTCAGTATTCCTTTTATATCACTTATTTCCATTTCATGAACACTATGTATTTATTTAAGTTAAGAACGGTCGTTCTAACGATCATTTGTACTTGAGTCAAAAATAAACCCTTTATAATTACAAGTTGTTCATGTATCCATTATATCCAGAATTATAATCATGATGTATATATCATATATATCCAGTATATACATGCATTTATAATATTACATAATCATTTAGATGTAAGAAATGAAATGCACCGTTCATGAAGACGGTAAGTCGTACGTACGCATGAACGCTACTTTCATTTCTATTTCGTATTTTATAGAATAGAATCATAATTATATAAAGGTATATTATAATTTCAGTATAATATCATATATAATATCATTGTTCCATCCTTTATACATCCCACATATGGTATTTAACGAATCAAATCACTTTGAGGGGGCGGTAGTCCGCACTTCCTTAAATGAAGATATCGCGTTTACCCATAATGGAAACCATAAAGGTATGACCAAAATGAAAAATACAGAAGATTAAGGAAAAAATAAACATATTATATATCATATATAAATATAGTGACATCTTAATGGCCACCTTTGAAGGTGTTAAAAGAATTTTGAACAATCATCGTTTCGGGAGGCATAAATTCGCCATCCACGGAAACAGTATGTTATTTAACCATTAGATGTAGGTGTGTGTAAGTGTAGTTCGAATACTTCTTATAACAACATCCTAGTATATTTAGGATACTGGAGTTGTTACAAAATAAAAGAATAAAAAGAGTTTAGGGGGTTGGAGAAGCAAAATAAAACAAAAGGACTCAAGTGAAGACATTACCTTAAAATCGGGTAACTCCCTTTGGTTTGAGCTCAAAGGCTTTCTTGGGAAGACTTATGCCCAAAGTGAGGCTTCAAAGAGTAAGAGAGTGAAGTGGAGAGACAAAATGGGTAGGGGTTGGCCGAGACAAAGGCTTTGGGAGTGTGGGTAAGGAGGTAGAGTTGGGGGCCTTTTATAAGAGGAGGGGAGGGGCACTCTTGGAAAGTAAGGAAATGTTACATTATTTTAGAATGAATTTCGGATATTAATGGTCCCAAATTGATGTTTTTCGAGGATAAGGTGACAAGGGTTCGAAATACACTCATCCAATAGGTTTTGGACATGTTTAGGTCTTATATTTTACATTATCTTTCCATTTTATTTAAATCCTTTATTAATGAGGTAATCGCTACATCATCATGATGTCATAAATAATTTAATAAATTTAATGTCTAAAAATTATAAAAAAAATATCATGATGTAGGAAATCGTTTTATATTTCTAATGAATATTTATAGTCTAAAAGATCATTTATGTAGACAAAATTAAAAATACTTTACTTAGGTGATACATTCTTTGTCACATTTAACATTCTTTAAATAAATAAAAAGATAAAAAGTCACTTTCTAACAAAAGTGATTCCATGGGGCCCCTAAGTTTGGCACAAGGCATCCCATGGTCGGCCATGAGACAACCAGTTGCCTTAGGACACATGTTGTGGTCTTTTTGTATTATTACGATATCATTTTATTATCTTTAACTACCTGATTACTCATTAATCAAGATAATTAATGATAATTACCATCATTACTATTCATAATGTCCAAAAAATAAAAGAGTCTTAATTACATAATTTGGCCCTTATTATTCCAAATATGTAATCCATTTTACCAAATTCCAAACACATAAATTGCAATAATTGATTTAAAAATAATTCTCGTTGTCAAAATAAATAGCGGGGTTTTTTTAAACAATATCTATGAAAATTTTGGCATTAGTTTATGACCAATTCCAAAGTGAAATTAATCCTAATGACCACCATTGGATTAAATGGTAAAAATATATTCAGATTACACTTTAAGAAAAATTAAAAAAGATAATCTAACCATATAATTAAATTAAATGAAAAAGCAGTTTTAATGTAAAATGCAGTATTTTTCACTATTCATTAAAAAATGAACATTGTCAGAAAAATACCAAAAATTCACAGAAAGTAAATTTTGATGTCCCAATCATAAAGAATAAGTTTATTTTGACAATCATAGCTTATAAAATTGTCAAAATATATATTTAAAAAAGGTTTCCCCTCAAAAGGCAGTAAAACAATCTTTTAAGAATATTAGTGTATTCCATGCATAAGATTGTATTTATTTTCATTTTAAGCCTCTAAAACACTATCTTAATCATTAATAGACATAGATAAAAATATCTATTATTCATTACTTACTTGGGATGTTACATCCTTCCCCCTTTAGAAAATTGCATCCCCGCAATTTATTTACTTATCGAATAAATGGGGGTACTTATCCCTCATTGCATTTTCAGATTCCCATGTTGCCTCTTCCATTATGTGGGTTTTCCACAAAACCTTTACCTGATTAATCACCTTATTTCGTAACACTTTCTCCCTGTGGTCAAGAATCTGGACAGGTTGTTCCTCATAAGATAGGTTCTCTTCCATCTGAACTACATCTGGACTCAAAACATGAGATGGATCTAGCATATACTTTCTCAGCATCAAAACATGAAAATCATTGTATACCTGAGATAAACTCAAAGGTAGAGCCACCCGGTATGCAACTGATCAAACTCTCTCTAGAATTTCATATGGTCCAATGAACCTTGGACTCAGCTTTCCTTTCTTACCAAATCGCATCACACTTTTCCATGGTGAGACTTTGAGAAAAACATGATCACCTACCTCAAAAGATAGATCCTTCCTCATGTTGTCTACATAACTCTTCTGCCTACTCTGAGCTGTTCTCATGTGTATCTAAATCAGCTGAACTTTTTCTGCCATCTCTTCTACCAATTCTGGTCTCATCATCTTCCTTTCACCCACTTCATCCCAGAAAGCTAGAGTTCGACACCGCTTCCCATATAACGCCTCAAATGGAACAATCTGTATACTGGAATGAAAACTGCTATTATATGAAAATTTAACCAAAGAAAGATGTTGGTCCCAACTTCCCTGATAATCCATCGAACAAGCTCGTATAATATCCTCCAAGGTTTGAATTGTTCGTTCTGTCTGCCCATCTGATTGAGGATGAAATGCTGTACTAAAATTTAATTCAGTACCCAACGACTTCTGAAATCCTTTCCAAAAGTTAGAAGTGAACCTGGGATCACGATCAGATACAATGGAGAGGGGAACTCCATGTAACCTGACTATCTCTTAAAAAAACAAACGGAAAAGTTGATGTAGGGAAAAAGTATCTCGTATAGCAAGGAAATGAGCAGATTTAGTCAAGTGATGAACAATAACCTAGATTGCATTATTACCTCGAGGGGTCTTCGGCAATCCCACAAAAAAGTCCATGGATATATTCTCCCATTTCCACTCTGGCACTGGTAGAGGCTGAAGCATCCCTTTCGGTAACTGCCGCTCTACTTTAACCTGCTAACAAGTTAGACACTTCACAGTAAAATCAGCAATATCTCTTTTCATTCCATCCCACCAGTAATACTCCCACAGATCTCTGTACATCTTAGTACTGCCAGGACGAACTGAAAACGAAGAACTATGAGCTTCACATAACAACTCTATCTTCAACTGTGAATCACAAGGCACACACAATCTCTTCCCAAATCTCAAAACGCAATCATTATCAATGTTGAATTCAGGCAACTTACCTTTCTGAACCAGCTCTACCTTTTTCTGCAACTCACTATCTTGCTTCTGTGCTTGCTTGATTCTATCTGATAGAGATGATCTCACCGATACCTGAAACAAAACAGAAGAACTTACTGCACCAACAACTTCTATGCCAAAGTTAATCAAATCCTTAACCAAAGGATCACGTTCCAAACGCAACATTGCTAATGAAGCATTACTTTTTCGACTCAAATCATCATCCACTTTATTTTCTTTTCCCAGATGGTAATGAATTGTACAATCATAATCCTTGATTAATTCCATCCATATCCTCTGTCTCATGTTTAACTCTTTCTGAGTGAATATATACTTTAAACTTTTGTGATCAGTGTATATTTCACACTTTACTCCATACAAATGATGTCTCCAAATCCTTAAAGCGAAAACAACAGTAGCTAATTCCAAATCATGTGTAGGGTAATTTACCTCAGGAGTTTTCAACTGTCGTGAAGCATAAGCAATAACCTGATCATTCTGCATTAGGACGCAACCAAGTCTTTTCAATGAAGCATCACTGTATATAACAAACTCACCATTCCTGTAAGATAGTGCCAAAACTAGAGCATTCACCAATATTCTTTTTAATTCCAGAAAACAATCATCACATTCTTTTATCCATATAAACTTAATACCCTTCTGAGTTAGCTTAGTCATTGGACTTGATAACCGTGAAAATTTTCTAACAAACCTTCAGTAATAGCATGTCAATCCAAGGAAGCTACGAATCTCAGTTACATTTGTGGGTCTTGGCCAGTCTTCCACAACTTTTGTTTTTTCAGGATCAACAGTTATCTCATCTTTAGAAACAATGTGACCAATGAAAGAAATTTGTTGCAACCAAAACTCACACTTGCTAAATTTTCCATAGAGTTTATTTTCTTTTAAGGTTTGCAAGATAACCCTTAAATGTCTTTCATGATCCTCTTTACTTTTAGAAAACACCAAAATATCATCAATGAAAACCACCAAAAACTTATCCAAGAACTCATGGAAAATTCTATTCATTATGTCCATGAATACAGCAGGTGCATTGGTTATCCCAAAAGGCATTACTACAAATTCATAATGGCCATATCTTGTACGAAACGCAGTCTTCGGAACATCTTCTTCCTTTACCTTCAGCTAATGGTACCCCGATCTCAAGTCAATCTTTGAAAAAATACTGAGCTCCCTGGAGCTGATCAAATAAATCATTGCTATGAGGAAAAGGATATTTGTTCTTAACAGTGATGTTATTCAAGGCTCTATAATCAATGCAAAGTCTCATTGAACCATATTTCTTTTTAACAAATAAAACAGGAGCACCCCATGGTTATGTGCTAGGTCGAATGAAACCTTTCTCTAATAAATCTTCCAATTGCTCCTTCAACTCTAAAAGTTCAATTTGAGCCATTCGATAAGGGGGTTTTGAAATTGGCTTAGCATCAGGAACTAATTCAAAAGTAAATTCAACTTGCCGATCTGGTATTAATCCAGGAAACTCATCAGGAAAAACATCAGGATACTCATTTACCACTGGCACATAATTAATCTTAATAGTTCCTTTGTTTTCAACGATGTGTGCAAGGTAACATTCATTTCCATCTTTTACAAGTTTCTTGGCCTCTTGATAAGTTATCAACAGTAAGGGTTCATTCTTGTACACAAACTGAAAGTCTTTCTGAAAAGAAACTTCTTTAGCTCAACAGTCAATCTTAACATGGTAAATAGAGAGCCAATCCATACCCAGGATAACATCAAACTCTACTAGAGGCAGAACAATAAGGTTTTCAAGTAGGTTCTTTCCACAGATAAGGATAGTAAGATTATTATAAATTCTTTTTGCCTCAACATTTCCCCCAGGTGTTTTTACCAAAAGTTTAGGAGTCATTTCTTGAGATGGTATTCCCATTTTACTAGAAAAGTTTTCAGAGTTGAAAGAATGTGTAGACCCCAAATCAAACAACACACTGGAATAATCTGAAAAAACAAACAAAGTACCTGATACAACTTAATTTGATGGCCCGAAATCTGCTGAAGTAGTGGCAAAGGATTTCACCACCCCTTTCTGCTTGTAGTCTAACTGCTTCCCATCACCCAAGCTCTTTTTCGGACACTCGTTTGCATAGTGGCTCATCTCATTGCACTTAAAACATTTCACTAGCTGTAAATAAAATTTGGTCTTACCTTCACCTTGATCTTTTTCAGTGCAATCACGAGCCTTATGTCCCATCTTACCACATCAGTAGCACTTTCCATAATTCAGAAGACATTCCCCAGCATGCCTTTTACCACATTTATCAAAAACTGGAAACTTAGATTTCTTACCATCAGACTTTTTTGAAGAATTCTTCCCTTTCTCCTTCCACCTCGGTCTCTTATTCTGTTGGTTGTTATAGAACACTTGATCCTTGGAAAACTCCATTTCCAACATCTCATCACATCGAACAAGATTTTCATAACTTTTAAACTCATGAGAAGCTAATGCCCTTCGATATTTTGGCTTTAATCCTGAGTAAAAACGATTGATTTTACTGTCAAGGTCTCAGATAAAATTTGGAGCATACCTTTCCAATCGAGTGAACCTTTCTTCATAGGTAGCCACTGAGTCTTCCTCTTGCCTCAATTACAAGAATTGATTTTCCATCCTAAGTCGAAAGGCCTTAGGAAAATACTTCTCAAGAAACATACCTTTAAATTCATCCCAGTCGAGATCATTAATCTCATCGGCGTCCCTGATATTTTTAACCATCGACCACCACTGATCTGATTCATCCTCCAAACGGTAAATAGCAAGACTAACCTTTTGATTGTATGAACACCCCATGACATCGAAAATATTCTCCAGTTCTTTAATCCACCCTTCAGCTAGCACTGGGTCAGATGATCCTCTGAATGATGGGGGATGTTGCCTCATGAAATGTTCCACCACTGACATGTTCCTCTGCGGTTGATCTGGATGATCTCGTGCATGGATACCACCACCATTTATCGCTTGAGTCAACTGCGCCATTACTGCAACAAACTATTCAGTTCCAATTCCGACCATCTCAGGATGCTGATTCGGAAGGTTATTTCCTTCTGTATTCCTTCCTAGCACTGCTTCCATGTTTCCTCTGCGGAAAACCATTCTGAACAAACATGTCTTAGATGAAGCAACATGGTAATCTTCAAATGCTATATCACTTCAATTTGACCATAAAAAAATATTTTTGTATAATCATTTAATAGAATTCTAACTCCTAAAGTTATCTAAACCGACCTCTGATACCAACTATATGGCCCCAGCCTTAAACCTTACTTGATCTTGAGTTATTACAAGATTACACATTGAGGATCTTTTCGGGTTTAGAGTTTTAGAGAATTAGATCATAAAACTTTCATTACATTCCACATATAAACAAAGTGGTTACATAAAGATAGTATTCTTCTTTCCCATCAATGGAAACATATTTAAAATAAATCATGGATTCTTTCTTGACACTCCCTTGACACTATCATCATATATGTACCTTTCCCTTGACCTGTGAAAAACATTTCAAAAAACATAGGATGAACATAAAAAGCTCAGTAAGGGATATAAAAATATATGGAAAGGAAACATGGGTACATATATACATAAGAATGAAATCATACTTTACCCATAAAACATAAGCACTTTAACATACCTCATCAAATCATGAATAAATCATAGAAATCATAAGACATAAAGGTAACTAGGGGCATTCATAACATTCTTACGTAGGGAGTAACCCTCTTGGTTACGTTTGGAATACCCATCACAGTATATTCCCTAAATCTCTTCGGAGAAACCTTAACGTTTCACTCCTTCACCTTACCCAATGCATTGGAGAGCTATATCGGGCTCACCCACCCTTAGTTTATCACGGAACCACCCATCTTCATAATAATGCCCAATAACCTCAACATAATCGTATCACATAAAAACATGCATAAAGGAAACATAACATTTCCACCTTTCAATCACAAGATATCAATACAACACATTGATATAAAAAAATTATAAAAACCATTTTTAATACCAAAATAAAAGAAAATTAAAACATGGTATTTATTTTTCTTTTAGAAAAAGGTATGGCTTGTAGAGGAAGCCGAAACTCAAATAACGGTCACGGCGGCGGAAAAGTCATTGTCGCCGCATACATATGAAAAAAACATTCCCTTTTGTCGTTTAGTAAATACTTTGTATAAAAAAGATTCCTTTTGAATAAACGTAAAAGTCAATGGGGTTTATACACCGTATAAAGAAGGTTGTCTATAAAACAAAATATGCCTCAATGAAAGGAGATTGAGATGAAGTCCCATACCTCGGGTCCGACATGACTCGATCGTTCTTTAATGTCCTGAATAATAAACTTGAGTTAATTTATACTTGCTTAAGAACCTTTTTGAAGTTAATTATTCCTTTTATATCACTTATTTCCATGTCATGAATACTATGTAATTATTTAAGTTAAGAACGGTCGTTTTAACGATCATTGGTACTTGAGTCAAAAATAAACCCTTTATAATTACAAGTTGTTCATATATCCATTATATCCAGAATTATAATAATGATGTATATATCATATATATCCAGTATATACATGCATTTATAATATTACATAATCATTTAGAGGCAAGAAATGAAATGCACCGTTCATGGAGACGGTAAGCCGTACGTACGCATGAACGCTACTTTCATTTCTATTTCGTATTTTATAGAATGGAATCATAATGAAATAAAGGTATATTATAATTAAAGTGTAATATCATATATAATATCATAGTTCCATCCTTTATACGTCCCACATATGGTATTTAACGAATCAAATCACTTTGAGGGGGCGGTAGTCCGCACTTCCTTAAATGAAGATATCGCGTTTACCCATAATGGAAACCATAAAGGTATGCCGAAAATGAAAAATACAGAATCTTAAGGAAAACATTAAAATATTATATATCATATATAAATATAGTGACATCTTAATGGACACCTTTGAAGGTGTTAAAATAATGTTGAACAATCATTGTTTCGGGAGGCATAAATTCTCCATCCACGGAAACATCATGTTCTTTAACCATTAGATGTAGGTGCGTGTAAGTGTAGTTCGAATCCTTCTTATAACAACATCCAAGTTTATTTAAGATACTTTAGTTGTTACAAAAGAAATGAATAAAAAGAGTTTAGGGGGTTGGAGAAGCAAAATAAAACAAAAGGACTCAAGTGAAGACATTACCTGAAAATCGGGTAACTCCCTTTGGTTTGAGCTCAAAGGCTTCCTTTGGAAGACATCTGCCCAAAGTGAGGCTTCAAGGAGTAAGAGAGGGAAGTGGAGAGACAAAATGGGCAGGGTGTGGCCGAGCCAAAGGCTTTGGGAGTGTGGGTAAGGAGGTAGAGTTGGGGGCCTTTTATAAGAGGAGAGGAGGGGCACTCTTGGAAAGTAAGGAAATGTTACATTATTTTAGAATGAATTTCGGATATTAATGGTCCCACATTGACTTGTTTAGAGGATAAGGTGATAAGGGTTCAAATTCCACTCATACAATAGGTTTTGGACATGTTTAGGTCTTATATTTTACATTATCTTTCCATTTTATTTAAATCGTTTATTAATGAGGTAATCGCCGCATCATCATGATGTCATAAATAATTTAATAAATTTAATGTCTAAAAATTATAAAAAAAATATCATGATGTAGTAAATATTTTTATCTTTCTAATGAATATTTATAGTCCAAAAGATCATTTATTTAGACAAAATAAAAAATACTTTACTTAGGTGATACATTCTTTGTCACATTTAACATTCTTTAAATAAATAAAAAGATAAAAAGTCACTTTCTAACAAAAGTGATTCCATGGGGCCGCCAAGTTTGGCACAAGGCATCCCATGGTCAGCCATGAGACAACCAGTTTCCTTAGGACACATGTTGTGGTCTTTTTGTATTATTATGATATCATTTTATTATCTTTAACTATCTGATTACTCATTAATCAAGATAATTAAAGATAATTACCATCATTACTATTCATAATGTCCAAAAATAAAAGAATCTTAATTAAATAATTTGGAACTTATGATTCCAAATATGTAATCCATTTTACCAAATTCCAAATACATAAATTGCAATAATTTATTTAAAAATAATTCCCGTTGTCAAAACAAATAGCGGGTTTTTTTTAAACAATATCTATGAAAAGTTTGGCATTAGTTTATGACCAATTCCAAAGTGAAATTAATCCTAATGACCACCATTGGATTAAATGGTAAAAATATATTCATATTACACTTGAATACCAATTAAAAAGATAATCTAACCATATAATGAAATTAAATGAAAAATCCGTTTTAATGTAAAATGCAGTATTTTTCACTATTCATTAAAAAATGAACATTGTCAGAAAAATACCGAAAATTCACATAAAGTAAATTTTGATGTCCCAATAATAAAGAATAAGTTTATTTTGACAAACATAGCATATAAAATTGTCAAAATATATATTTAAAAAAGGTTTGCCATCAAAAGGCAGTAAAATAATCTTTTAAGAATATTAGTGTATTTCATGCATAAGATTGTATTTATTTTCATTTTAAGCCTCTAAAACACTATCTTAATCGTTAATAGACATAGATAAAAATATCTATTATTCATTACTTACTTGGGAAGTTACAAAAGTGCTCACCCATCAGATAGTGTCGCCATATCTTCAAGGCGAAGAACACTACTGCTAACTCCTGGTCATCGGTAGAATGGTTCTGCTCGTGCCATCTTAGCTGATGAGAACCATAAGCGATCACTACTCACTCCTATATCAGGACACACCTGAGTGCGGTCCCTAATGCATCGCAGGACACTACGTATCCAATTCCCTCCTCTGGTATCCTCAAGATGGGCGCACTGTTCAACCTCTACTTCAGCTCCTGAATGCTCTGCTGACATCTATCTACCCACATGAAGGGTTTCCCCTTCTTCATCAAGGCTGAAAGTGGTGCTGTAACCCTGGAGAACTTTGGAACAAATTTCTGATAGTACCCAGCCATACCCAGGAAACTCCGCACCTCTGTCACGCTCCTGGGTGGCTCTCAAGAAAGTACTACCTCGATCTTTACTGGACCCACTTCAAATCCATCCTCCAAGATGACGTGTCCCGTGAAGTGAAAATCTCGAAACCAGAACTGGAACTTCGAGAGCTTACCATAAAGATGGTTCTCTCGGAGTGTATCCAGTACAACCTGCAAGTGGTAGGCATGATCCTCCTTAGTAGTCGAGTAAATCAGAATGTCGTCGATGAAAATTATGACAAATCGATCTAGGTAAGGCTGGAAGATCCTATTAATGAAACTCACGAACACCAATGAAGCGTTGGTTATGCCGAAAGGCATAACCAAAAACTTGTAGTGGCCATACCGACACCTGAAGGATGTCTTATGCACATCCTCGTCTTGAACTCTGAGCTGGTGATAGCTTGGCCTGAGGTCTATCTTTGAAAACCATCGTGCTCCCTTGAGATGATCAAAGAGGTCGTCAATCCTCAGGAGCAAGTACTTCTCCTTCATGGTCACCTGATTCAGGAGACGGTATTCGACACATAGTCTCAAGCTCCCATCCACCTTCATGGAGATCAAAATCATAGAATCCCAGGGTAAAACACTGGGTCGGATAAATCCCTTTCCCTATAAGTCCTCGAGCTATACCCGCAGCTCAAGAAGCTCAGCGGGAGCCATCCGATATGCTGGAGTAGATATCAGTGCTGTCATGGGGTACATGTCTATGTACAAGTCTACCTCTCTACGAGGAGGTTGTCCGAGAAAATCATCAGAAAAAACATCTGCATACTGATACACTACAACAGGAAAACTTAGACTCCACACATCAACCGCTCCGAGGATGAGACTAGCCAACAGATGTGTGATCGGCTGACCTCTCCTCCGTGAAAGTCCATCCTGCATTTCAAAGGCTCCCTTATCTTCAGTGAAGGTGAACCTGGTCCCATTTGTGCAGACACACCATATTTTTCACCTAATGTAGTCGATCTGAGCATGGAATATAGACAACCAGTCCATACCCAAGATGATGTCGTAAGGCCTCGACGCAGCTAAAAGAAGATCACAGTCGAAGCCCTCACCTCCTAGAGTAATCTCACACTACCGGCATCAGTGCGTAATCGTCGATTATGCTCCCGTAAGAATCTCTATCCGTAAGGATCGAGCCAATGGATCTGTCAGAATCTCTGAGCTCTGAACTAGGGCAGCGGCCATAAAATAATGACTCGCACCTGTGTCTATAAGTACTGCAGCAAGGGTGGAGTAGACATAGATAGTAACTAGAATCATATCAGGTGTTCCGTGGTCATAATCCTTGACTGCCTAGAGCTGATCCTGCCTCTGTCCGCCAGCTCCCTGTGATCGGGGTGGACCTCCTGGTGGTGGTGGTGGTAGAGCCTAGAAACATCGTCCACCACCAGCTTCTCTACCAGCTCCTCTTCCACGTCCGCCTCATCCCGACGGACCACCAAGGTCGAACCTCTGCCTCTACCTAGCATGTCCCTCCACTGTCTTCTGCTCATCTGCATGGCGGGTCAAGCAGTCTCGAGCCATGTGACCCTGCCCGCCTCATGCATAGCACTGCCTACTCCTCATATAGCTGGCTTAGTTTCGTGTGCCCCACAAAACCAAACCTGTATCTTGCGGTTGCCCACCTGATGGCCTGGTCCGCTTGGACCTCTACATCAACTATCTACTGCCGGCTTTAGAAGACTCCGCTACGTGTTACCCTTTGGTGGGTCTCACTGCTGGTGTTGGCTCAGCAAGAAAGATCTCCACAAGAAGGGCTCGCTCCAGCACTCATGCCAGCGTCAGCATACTGAGAGAGATCATCGAAGCCCTGATCTCATGTCTGAGTCCCTGCTCAAAGGTTCGGGCCCTGAAGAATGTGTCATGTACCATATCCATGGAGTATCGTGAGAGGTCAGTGAACCCCACTGAGTACTGAGCTACTGTCATACTACCCTACTGCAGATTTAGTAACTCATGTATCTGCATCGCACGAAGGGTGTCTAGAAAAAACTCCGATCGGAAAAGACTCTCGAAGTCCATCCAAATTAAATATGCCTCACCATGCACCTGGAGAATCAAGCTCTACCATCTAGCTGCTACTGCGTGCATGAGACTTGCTACAAGGATCACCATAAGATCAGCTGGTGTCCCTACTAATCCGAAAACACTGAAAAAAACCTCCAGCCAATCCTCACCTGCATGCGGGTCCATCTCTCCGTGAAACCTGGGCGGCCTCTGTCGCTGGAACTCGTCCAACGCGCTCAGACGGCATGCACTATCTACTACTAGGGCTAGTGGTATCGGTGGCCCAATGGGTAGTGGTACTGCTGGTGCCTCTGCTGTGATGGGGCCCTGCACTGAGGCCTCGTCGCTTGGTGGGCTACCATTCCGTACGTAACTCGGAACCCTAACTGGCTGCCTTCGTGGGGCCATCCTCAAAAGAAACAGGTGTTCCATGGTCAAAAAATATACCTGGTGATCTGACACAAAGTAATCACAAAGAGAAATTTTCAAGGAAACACACATGAAATCAGTGTTTTCGTGCATCGAGTCGAAAATCAGAAGTCAGGGTCCTGGTGTATTGATACGTCAGCCACCTCACCAACACTAGACTCTCTGGACTGAAAACCACACTCAATACTCTTAACATTATAGCTTCATAGAAAAGAATTATCAGAGTCCTGAGTTATACGGTAGAACCGACTCCTATGATACCAGTTTGTCGTGACTCGTCCTCGGGGCCCATGTCATGACTACCCCAAGCCCGTCTTCCATAGGCCAGGGGATGGAGACTAACACCAAAGGCGTAAATCCTGATAAAAGGGAAGGAATTGCCTTTATAGAAGTAAAAAAACACAACAGAGTACGCAAAAGAAGTATACACTATGTAATACTGAATACAAAAGTAAGTGCTGGAAGTAAATGGGCCAGTATACAAACCCAACTGTAAAGTGAAGTACTACTGAAAAGCTAATACAACTGTAGTAAAGTAAAACGGAAACTACTGAGTCATCCTCCGGAATCCCACCTAAAGGTTGGGTACATATGGTCTCCTCAGCACCTCGGGTCCATCTGTCTACTCCATGTACGTCTCTCCAAGTGGTCCACCTTTGTTTACCATCCAGTTCCACAGGCCTCCACCTCGATCAATGTTGTCCATCGTCTGCATCCAACACAACGTAGTGCGGGCATAGCCCGTGTAAGGGTGAGTATAATGATACCCAGTAGGGACCCTGAGACCGACATGGTCTCACAATATCCACTAAATATAAACAAGAAGTAAGATGCAAAACATGGTTCATCAACCAACCCTACTTAGGTATATGCCCATACATATACCTAAGTCTTTAATCCAGTTCGGCTCCAACTCTCGACCTCAATCACAACCCAATCCACATAGGAAAGAAGTCAATCACATAGATGGTAATGATTGAATTTCAAAACTCACCTCCCATAGGTATATATATTTCGTATAGTTATAGAGATGATCAGATGTAGATACTTATTCATCTAAGCTGTCGGACCCATGTAGGATACTAGACCAGCTAAACTGTCAGACCCACATAGGATACTTGGCCAGCTACTCTGTCAGACCCACGTAGGATACTAGAACAGAAGTCAAACTATCAGACCCACTTAGGATACAGGTACAATAGTAATCACTATCGAACCAATAGAGGGTTCCAATACAGTTTTCCTCGTCATTGAACCCATGGAGGATTCCAGTACAGTAGTCATCACCGTCGAACCCACGGAGGATTCCAGTACTATTGTTGTTGCAGTCGCAGCCAGCTCTAGGGTTCCCGCACACAGCATACTCGATTCCGAGAGGGTCCTCTCCTCGAGCCAAGGGGTCGATATATCAACTATCACAAAGTCTATATTTAATATATCTTGAAGTTCCGTCTTGTTAAAAGAAACCCAACTCGACAAACGGCGCGTCAATCAGACGCATAGTCTGGGAGTTATTGGCTTTTTCGTTTCAGGGGCTCGGTTGGAAATACGCTCATTCCAAACCCTGCCATTTTCCAAAGTCGTCCAAAACTCACATAGAGTAAGGTGAAAGGACTGCTTCAGCGCATGGGTCCCAGTGTTTTAGACGGCACATCGATCGGATGCATGGTAGTGAAGTTATTCGCATGTAAGAGTAACGGGCCCGGCCCGTTATGCCCAGTGGGTTGGCTGGTCGGGTCGACCCGGTTTTTGCGGTTCTGACACAGCTGGTGTCGGACTGGCCCGGTGAAGCGCGCGGCTCGGCCCGGTGTGGCATGGCCTGGACCGACCTGGTTGGCCGTAGCGCGACCAGGATGGCCGAGCAGCTCGGCCCGGGTGGCCGAGCGATACGGGGGGGGAGTGGGGGCGCTTTCCCAAACTGGAAGCGCCAAGAGGTCCCGCCCTCTTATCCGTCCAGAAAATGCCTGTTGGTCTTCCCTGCGCGAGTGGCCCGGGCATGCCGCTCTCCTCCCACACTGCACCTGTGGGTGTCACGGCCTTCTCCAACCGGACCGGCCGACAAGACAGCTGGTTTGCCCACCGAAGTGGCCCACAGAGTGCTGGCCGCGGTCCTTCGTAGGATAGAGCCCCTTGTGGTGTCATGGTCTCTTTGGTCTGGCCGGTTCTTCATCGGACAAGCGGCCCGCGGTTGCGGGTCGCGGTCTTTCCCTCTTCGCGCGGCACCCTATGTCGCGGTCCTCTTCGGTCACCGCCACCTCTTCCGTCACTGTCTCCATCCAAATAAAATGAAGAGCAACAGAGGGTCGTTGGGCCATGTACGTTTGGCCCGCACCCTCTGCGTTAGGCGGTATCAAAAAGACCTAAGATAAAACATGGTTTCAACGCAAGAAGAAGAACAATTTTATTCAATTAAAATTGAAACAAACCCCCTACCTCGTAATTGACATCACACGTCGTCGAGCCGCGGAAGACGTCTGCCGCAGTAGTTGGACGTCGTAGAAGAACGGTGTCACCCCTTCAATGTTTTAGGAAGAGTTGTTGATTCTGTTGAAATCAAGGAAAGAAGAAAGGATAAAGTTTCTTCACGTTATTCGAGTCGTGGAGCGTTCTCTGTGTTCTTCGTTGGAGAAGAACACTTTTCTTTTTTATTTCTCCAGTGCCTTCCCAAAGAGATATAATTTCCAACCCAAAATGAAACAAAAGGCTTCTCATATTAAAAAAATATTTCCATGCCTTTTGAACTAATTCAAATTGAATCAATTAATTAAGGGTTCTCACTTAATTAAATTGATGAGGTTGGAAGATTAATGAGGGGAGGGTGGAATGTGGTGAGGATCCACCAAAATAAATGAGAGGGAGTTGTCAAATAAATTAAAGGGGGTGTTAATGGGGAGTTTAAGGGAGTTGAAAGGTTAAGGGTTCTTGTGGGCCCCACCTCACATTATCCTCTCATGGTAGTTTATGTGGGTGTGGGCCCCACCTATAACTTCCCCCTGTAGGATAAAACTACCCAAGATAAATAAAATTGTTCAAAACAATTTTATTTAAATTTTTTATTAAACCCCAAAAATTAACTTCTTCTCCTAAGTAAACACAACCACAGTAAAGGTCCTATTAAGTGAATATCGGTGATGTAAGTTCATCGGTTCCCTCAGATTTCAATTACAAGCACCAGTTCAAAGGATAGAAAAACCCGCATGTACGTCTACTGAACGTACCCGAAAAAAAACTTTATAAATTGATTTCAGGAACACCGGGCCACATAATAAAGTGTCGTCAGAAAACGCAGACTCGTAAAATTCCAAAGTATTTAAGAAAAAAAATTTCCTTGAAATTTCCGGGGTCTTTACAAGTAGGATCTTTGATTACTTGCATGAAATAATGTTGGTCTTCAGTAGGTTGTTTGGGCAACGTAGGTGGTTGTGTCCAAGGCAGTCAGGCTTTTGAGTTTCATCATAAGTATATAGAACATTCTCAGGCTACTCATCAAGAACCTCAGGGCCACGATTTAGGCCATTATTATACATTGTAGCCTAAACATGGGGAACATAGTCCATTTCCATCTATAGTGAGAGATACTATTCTAGTAGCCTCTAATATAGTATCTACCTTTTTTGATATTGGTTCATCACACTCATATCAATCTGCTACAATTATGGAGAGTATGAGACTAGTGATAGAGTAATCCAATGGCATTATGACCCTCGATACACCATTGGGATTTAGAGTTGACGGTATATGCTAGGTCAAAGAGTACGCCTTTAGTAAGGAGGGTACAATTTTCTATGTATTGTATTCGTCCTCAAAATGAATGGATTTGATTTTATTCTCAATATGGAATAGTTCATTATATATCAATCCAAGGTGGATTAATATCATCATCAGGTATATTACACAACACTTGAGGGATGCAAGTATGTCTATAAGGATGAGTGGGATCTTTGACCAATTCGATCTGGAATCAAGTGTAGTGATCTATGTAGATTCATAGCCTCGATGGGAAATCTCATTATGATTTTTAGGTATTATAGCTCATGGAATTTCCTCTAGTCGTGGATCATTTCAAGAATGTATTCCATAAATAATTATCTAGATTACCTCCCAAAAGATAAGTATAGTTCACCATCAATCTTTTGTCAGGTGCGGTGCCAGTGTCCATTCCTCCATATAGTATGGCACCTATTGAGCTCATGGAACTCAAGAAGAAGTTGAAAAATCTATAGGCTAAGGGTTTTGTCCTACCCAACACATTTTCATGGGGTTAACCAGTCTATTTCTCTTACAAGATGGATGGTTTAATCATATTGTTCATAAATTACCATCAAATAAATCAGATTATGGTAAAGAATCTTTATCGGTTACCTCATATAGACAAAGACTTAAACCATATCCAAAGAGAAATAGTTTTCTATATTATCTATTTGAGGTTGGGATATCACCAGCTTCATGTGATCACATCAAGCATACCACATATAGAGTTTCAAAGAAGTTACTACTTTTACAAGTATCTGGTTATGTCATTTGGTGTGATTAACACATCAGTTTTCTTCATGGATTTTATGAATTAGGTTTTCTACCCATATCATGATTCCTTTTTGTAGTCTTCATAGATGACACCTTAGTGTACTAGTGAACCAGACACAACCATTCTAGTCAGATTGAGATTGTTTTGAGTACACTAAGAGAGCATTAGTTGTATATGACGCTCGGTAAATGGATTTTTTTGATTACAAAGGATCACTTCTTGTGTAATATAATCTCAGAGTCAAGTGTATCTATTGACCAAGATAGCGTGAGTTTTTTAGTTTCTTGGGAGAATCCTAATAATCTATTTGACATATTTAGCTTCTTAGTGATGGCTAGATATTATAGGTGATTCACCCAATACATCTCCCTATTCGAATAACCTATTTGAAAACTTACTAAAAATAGTTTGAAATTTTTATGGTCTAAAGCATATGAAAGTGCTTCTCAAAAGTTAAAGAAAATTCTCATTTCATCACTAATATTGATTCTTCCAGAGCCGTAAAAAAGTTAAAAAGTATACTATGATTCTTTTTTAATGATCCAAGGTTTAGTTATGATGTAAGGTGATGGAGTCGTGGCATATGGATCCCTCCAGTTGAGGCCTCATGAGTGAAACTATCCTACGTATTACCTTGATCTAGAATTTTTGGTTAGTTATCTAATTTTATGAAGAAACTACTTGTTATGTAAGGGGTTTAATCTTTAAATAGAGAACAAAAGTATCAAATACCTCTCTACATAGCGAGACATTAATATGAGGTAGCACAAGTGGGTGGAATACATCAAATCCTTCGACTTTGAAGTTTCCTACACACCTGGAAATGGTAATGTAATAGCTAATACGTTAAGAAAGAATACTCAGACACAATCCTTTTATGAGGCTAGTTATTAGTGGAAGATGATGGTTTTATTTTTTGAGTTGGACGTTTTGGTTTAAGAAAAACATGGGTAGTCAGTTCTAGAAATTATAGTAGTGAAATCATCCCTTAGGAAAAGGGTCTAGATGTTGCCATTATCTGATTATGAGGGCCTTTTTTTGAGGGAGAGCATCACCAGAGAAAACCTACCTCCTAGTTGGGTTGTTGTTGGGAGTGAAATTCTACTCTAATGCGGTGATCTATGGGTGAATTTTTATATATGGGAAGATATTATAAGGAAATCACATTATTATTTATGGGATTTTAATTCGGTTTTTATCATGATGTATAGAAAAATCTGATTTTAGTGATTGTGGTTAGGTATTAAAAAGTAGATAGAATGTTTCATTGCTCTATGTTCCCCATGTTAGTAGGTGAAGTAAGAGAACCATCTACCTACTAGACTTCAAAAACCTATCTCCATTCCTGAGTGGAAATGGAACAATGTCACCATGGGTTTTTTGATGGATTTTCAATATCCCCTTGAGGAAGTGATGCAGTATCGGTGATGGATGACAGGCTGACCATGTTTGAACACTTATTACCAATTCAGGAGACCTTCTATGTGTATGATCTTGGAAGGCAATATATCATGAATATAGTTATAATTCATTGTGTTCCCTATTCTATCATTTCAAATCAAGATGTCTAGTTTAAAAAATAGATCTGGAAAGGGTTGTAAATAGATCTGGGTTTATAGGTTCTCTTGAGTATAGTATACCCCTATCAGACCGATGGGCAATTCGAACAGAGGGTTCGAGTTATATATGATATACTACATTCCTTTATCCATGATTTTAGAGTTTCTTGGGAACATAATGTTCATATAGTTTTTTTCCTTCAGAGTCATCTTTCCTCATACAGTTCATATGGCTCTGTATGAATCCCTCTATGGTATACCATGTCGTTCACCTCTATGCTAGCTAGAGGTATGTGAGGATTCTCTACTGGGTCCTCATATAATTCCATAGACTTCAAATAAAGTCTAACTAATTCAAATTAATATGTATATAGCTCTGTCTAAGAATAAGTCTTATATTGATCATCACTATAGAGCTATGGAGTTTGAGGTGGGACATCCATTATTTATGTATGTATCACCTAGATTTGGTCATAGATGAATTCAGAGAAATTTTATGTTATCTACTAATTAGGTTAGGCCTTTTGAGATAGTGGAGAGAGTTGATCATATAGATTGTCGGTTGTTTTTACCACATAGTTAATTTTCAATGCATGAATTCTTCGACGTATCTCATCTTTCATAGTATAATTCCAATACGTAAAATTTATATTATCAGGAGAATATCGAGCTGGGAGTGGATTTATACTATGAGAAGCATCCAATACGTATCATTTATCTATTAATTATGGATCTCTTAGGCTGTTCAGTCCCTCTGTTTCGGGTGATATGGAAGCACAGACATGTGTAAGATGAGACCTAGGAGCGGGAGGCTGATGTACATAGACACTTCTCTGATTACATTCTACCACCATAGAAAGGGAAATTTACGGAAAATTTGTCCTTATGAGGAGAGGTTATAATGTCTTGGTGTTTTTGAATGTTATAAACCATTTATTTTTTGTTTAAATTCTTTTAAACATGCCTAATAATGGTTCTAAATTTAGTTAAAGTGGTATTGGCTGGTTCATGGATCATTAATATCCTATAACCATGAACTTGGAAAAAATACACGGCTACACGGATAGTTGAAACTCTGCAGGCTAGACTGTATGGTTTTCTTACACTGTGTTCTTGAAGACATTGGGGACATGGGTGATGTACGGTTTGTCTACAACTGTGAAACCTTCGTCACATGGTTGTAGGGTTCTAAAAGCTTTTGGGACAATACAATTTCATAATGTCTTTACATGTGTAGATAAACCTTGAACCTAATCATGTAAATAGACCCTTTAATGTAGTGAATGACATATGATTGGAGCATAGATTGACCAACCGTGCGACCAAACCATGTGTTGATGTGTTTGACATTAAGTTTACATTTTCTCCCTCCTTTAATGATTTTAAACCATTATTCTTCATTTTTTATTCTCTCCAGTTGTTTTCTCTTACTCCCTCATGTATGAATTCCTCCTATCCTATCAGTCTATGGATCCGGCCTCCTCCTCCACATGGTATCATTTTTTCTCACATTCATGTCCATTGGAATGCTATATTTGAGTTCATTGATCCTATTTCTATAATTTCAAGTTTTTCATTGAATCTATTACACTATCTTAGTTCAATATCATTTTCCTCATTTTCAAGGAATTTTAATATTTCATTGTTTTTATCCTATTCTAGATCAAATCAATTTTTTGCACTAGACGAGAGAAGCACCGCGTGGATAAGGTAGGTGTCTATGTTCTTTGTCGTTGTTTTATTACATTCTCTAAAATGAATTTTTATTCCGTAATCCATATCTTTCTTGTGATTCCCCTAAATTCCCTTTTTATATTTAAATGAATGCCTCACCATGCCATTGGTGATTTGAGTGAGTGGTAAATCAACCCCTTGGGTTGATCTCCTTGAAAATTCCACATTTATGGGTGTGCTTCATCTATAATGCTTATTTTCCTTTTTCGTTATATTTTTCAACAGCCTTAAGGGGTTTTGCCTCATATTAAATACCTTTATTTATACATTTAATTGTTTAGTGTTTTGATCCTAGTGATAAGACCTTTCACCCCATTCTACACATGAATGGTTGAAATAATTGAATTAGACATGTTCTAAAAGCCTTATGTTTTATGACTTAATTGGAATTTTACAATGAATTTTCCTTGAACGACATTATTATTATGATATAAATTCTTGAAAAAATGAAATGGTATTTTTCTATACATTCTATATATATGAATTTTTTGATTAAATTCTTTACCTTAGTGTGAGGGTGATACAAGGGGCTCTGAATTAAGGATACCCTGGATAGACTCTTGTTATGTCATGTTAGAATTGTTAATTATTTGTAAACAAAATTAGGGATACATCATCTATGCCAAATATGGGCCCACTGTGTGTCACCTATTTTTACCTCTAGTCATCTTACACTTGTTCCCTAGAGGTGACCCCTTGGATGGGTTCGATGGAATGAAGGTTGTACCATGCCACAAGAGAGACTCAGGCCCCTTCGTTTGATACTAGGGGTGTATACTCAAGTTAGTTCCTATTTTATTTCACACCATGGCTAGAGTGACACTTGGAACTTAATTCTAGGGTCACCATGGATGTACTCATTTGGCGTTAAACCAATACTGATTTTCTAAGGTAATAGATTTTATTCTCTTAAAATGGATGTGGATGGGCCTAGGGTGTCTTTATATGTTTTTAAAAAGTTTTTAGTTGAATTAAAGAGTCAAGTGAACATTTTCAAATACAAATAATCCTTTGGTTTTTGAAATGTATAAATGTTTCCTATAATCCCAATAACAATCTTGGGCATAGTTCACCTTCTTTTATATTATACTTCTCAATTTACCATTGTAGTATCCCTTGGTTTAGACACACCAGATTATGATGAATCAAGTATAATTAGTTAGGTGTCCTAATATAACCCAACCTTATTATTTAATTTTGTATTATTTATTGAATTTAATTATTAAGAAAAACATATCATTTTTTTTGGCCTAAAATTGAATGTCCTTGACACAATGGGTGATTTCCTGTTGAAATTTTATATCACACCCTAATAGGGCTTCCCATGGAACCCAAGATGTATTTATGGTCGTAGGTAATGATAAAGGGGAGTGTGAAACTTCTTGATGCTTGATTAGTTTTCATTTCTAGTAGGGAGTTCGGGGTAGTGGGATGAGCCTATACTTGAGATGGTAGTTGTTGTAATTTTTTGAATTTTCGTATATTGTAATAAAATGTGGTATATTTCTATATCCCCAACCAATTTTTTATTCATTTTCATATAACTTCATAATTAGTGGTATCTATTTATCACTCAACTTCTTCTTATTGTTATTTAGCTTGCATGTTTAGTGTTATTGTTCTACTGCGATTTATTTCCTATTTTTTATTCTTCTATTTATTATCAGTATCTACTATTATTCTCACTACGATCTATGAGGTAATATTCTCCCCATGGACCAACCCAAATCCCTCTCTTCTAGTTGGTATCCTCTAGAGAGGCACTCTTGAGGTCTTGTGTCCAACATATTAGGGCACCACCAAGGGGGATCTAGGGTGGGATTCTATAGATTATGTGGTGTATGATAATGTTCAATAGTCTCTATAACCATATCATTATCTCTATCACCACCTGTTGGTGATCCAAGAATAATTGGATTCATTGTTTGATTCTCATCATCAGCTTTAGGTCTTCCTTTAATTACTAAAAAATTGCTAATGGTTTCAAATTTACTTTTTAGAGGAACTAAAATAGTTGTCTCAACAGTTGGATCAACTTTCTATAAAAATTCAGTAACTTCACTCACTTATACATCATGGATATAAAATATCTCTACCATATTAGGACGGACTTTAGGGTTTTGTGGATCTGATCTTGCAACTTCCATCAGCTATACCTCTTTGGAAGGTACCATCTCAGTAGGTGTCGTATCCCAAGGTGGTGAGGATTTGGATGGCTTGACATGAGCCACACCTTCTTAACTAACAGGTCTCAAATAATTTGAAATTATTTCCCAAAGTTATCCAATATTTCTCAAAATCATATCCTAAAGAGAATTTCTATAATTGGATGTTGTATCCTCTCCATCACAAAGATCAACATCATTATTCTTAAGTACTAGAGAAATTATCCTTCTATAGAAGTAATAATTTAAACAACCATATCTTATACAATTGTGACTCATAAAATGCATTACATATCATGGAATAGTTCACATTAGATTATTGATTAGGATATATAAGACATACATATCTAAAAAATTTATTTATCTACCTCTCCACCTCTTTGGTCAATATATGTCTTAATGGTCTTTCAATTAACCATCTATTTAGCCTCTAAATACTTTATTAGATTTTTTTAAAAGAATCGGTTACGAAAAAGATATTTAACACTTCAGTTCGTCCTACTATTCTCATAGAAACTAGATTCAAAGTAGCATTTTTCTCCCCCTCATGGGGATAATGAAACTTTATCACCAACCCAATTGATGAAACTAGTATGCCTTTACTATTTACATTCATGAAAAAAGATCCTCTATTTGACCAAAATGGAACTCAAAATTCCATATAAACTCATTCACTTCTCCTAAAAATATAAAACTAGACTAATTTTTATCAAAAAAAAAATTCAACCTTGATGCCGAAGTATTTTCATCATTAGAATCACTGTAGCCTTCAACCAGCCCATGTAAACAGATTTTTTAGCAGGATGCCTATGCAACACTCTGTTTGGATTCAATTTTTTATGAGAAATAGAGCTTCCATCAACTGAAGACATTTTCTTTCCAATGAAAGATATATTTGATCAATGTAGAGAGGGGATCAATATAGATGATGTTTGAAAATATAGATAATGATTGAAAGGAATGAAATGTATGAAAAAACAGAAACAGTCATGAGCCAATTAAGTTTTAGAGCACAGACTGGATTCTAAAAAGGCTTACATAAATGATATAATATTTTTATCAATTATTTCTTAAAACAAATAAAATTAAATTAAAGATAAAACAATTAAATTTTATTTCTAAAAACATAACTATATTAATTTAAAAAATAAAGTACAACAGTTAAATTCAATTTCCATAAACCATTAAAATAAAACATTGATAATAGAATGTGATAATTTTAAATTAAATAATTAAGATAAAATTAAACACATCTAAATTTGAATAATTCAAATTCTCTTTTAATAAAAAAACAATTACACACAATAGGATCTATAAAAATATATGATAACTAATTCTCAAAAGTGATAAATTGAAGAGTAATATCACCTTTTTGAGCATGGTCTCTTAATAAATGATGTCTTAAATACATATAATTCATTCAAGAATGATTTATCATATTACTTTAAATTTTTATAGAAATATTATCACATATTATTGGTACTTTATTATCATTGGATCCAATATTAATTATTGTGTGTTTCATCCATGAAACATGTGCCCAAAAACTACAGGTAAAAATATATTATTCTTTGGAAATAGGTAATGTAATAGTTTTGTTTCATACTAGGACATTATACCATATTTTTAACAAGAAAATTGAATTTTATTTAATTAATGTTATTATCTAGTCTAAAAACACTACATTATCATCCAAATACGAATTCATATTGAAGCCATGAGATTTTTAGAAGTAAGGAAATAGAAATTGTTCTTTTAAATAACATAATATTATTTTGGAAGTTTTTAAATGAGATTCCATTGGTTTTTATTTAAATCATGTAAATTATCATACTAAAAAAATAATTTCCTATCCACTATCATTCAAATATAATAAAATCTCCATGATTCCTATATATATCATACTTTTAAATCATTTCCTAGCTTCAACCATGTCAATATTTTCATTATACTTCATAGGATTTGTATGTACTTTACTACTTTATAGTTCTAACCTTTTAAGAAATTCAAGTATAAATTTTATTTGATTCATCACATTCCTGGAATCCTTTTGATAAATATGAAATCCTATACTATAATTTTACTCACTCATCATTCTCATTTCAAATTATTTTTTCACGAGTTTTGAACTTTTACTAAACAATTTTTTTATTTATAAGAGTAAAAAATATCATCATCATATATATAAATTTAAAAAAAATATCTCACGATGAATTTTCCTCAAATAGTGTAGGACATTCTTTTCCTTTCGAAAATCTATTTTATTAAAAAATTGAAATTAAACATTCATACCAGGCTCTGGGTGTTTGTTTAAGGTCATAAAGTAATTTGGTAGTTATGAAAACTAAATTTGGAACATGAAGACTTTCGAAACCGTGAGGCTATTCAGAATAAACTTTCTTCATAAGAAAACCATTAAAGAACTCATATTTTATAACAATTTAATAAAATTTTAAATTCGTGCATGATGGATAGGCATATAGAATCACACTATTTTATAATTGATCTACATGCACAATAATCACTTCATAATATATGTACCTTCTTCATGATTATACCCTATGGAAACTAGTATATCATTATTTCTAGTGATCACACCATGATCATCATATTTATTGAAAAAAACCAATTTTTTTGGATAACAAAAAATTCAATGTGTCTATTTACTAATTCACATACCTTCTTACATTTGAACTAGTTTAAATATTTTTTCATTTAAAGCACAAAACCCTCATAAACTAAGGATTCCTATAGAACATCCCACCCAAGATACAGTGTAACTATGTTTTGGGATGATGGCCACAATACCTAAATAACACCACCCCTAATGCCAAAGGATTCTGACTAGCAATGAGGTCCTAGGATGTTTCCATGGGTCGACTATGCCCTCATTGATCATAGTGGAGAACAACAATATATATATATAATAAGAAAACCTAGAAGCAATAATTGGTAGTGGTGAAAATAATAATTAGACATTAAAGATAACGGTAAAATATGTAGAATCATAATAATAAACAGATACAACTAAAGATTATGTTCTACAAAAATGATAATGAAAGGTGAAGGGGATACATACATATACCACAAGTTTAAAAAAATTATAAAAAGTACAAAAACATTTAAAAAAATAATCCTAAGCATAAGCTCAGTCATATTCCCCAAATCCATCCAAAATATGCTAAAACAGTATCCAAAACTCGTCCCATCAATTTACCTATACATGTAGTCCTAAAGTCTACTCGGGTTCTAAATGAGGCTCAAACTGGGTTTGATAAAAAATCATATTAGGACTCCACCCACGGTTTCTAGTCTAGTAAATTTCATTAAATATAAAATGATAAATGTTTCTTAGTAAATATGTTAAAGATATATTTAATAATTTAATAACTAGGGTGGGTTTTATTAAAACACCTTCCAAATTCTACCATCTTCTGCCTATGTTAGTGATTCTATATAGAGAGTACTCCAAGGGTAAAGTGTGCAGTATAATATAAAATAAGGTGGACTATATCCATGTTTTTTTGGGATTGGTGTACATATCCCTATATTTCCATAGATAAGGAATTATTTCTCTTTTTAAACCATTAATTTACTATTTAATTAAATTTAGATATCTTGATAAAGCATTCATTTATTCTTTATAAAATATTTAGAGTCACCTTGAGTATGTACTTAAAATTTCCTAGAGAGTTCCATGTATTGCTATATAGGCTCTATTTGATTCTAATTCCAAGTAATTCCATCCAAGGTGATTCATGTATGAAATACCAAGGGTCACACTATTCATGGTGTATTTCATGAACTAGCCTCTGATTCTATCCTTAT
Source organism: Viscum album (assembly GCA_963277665.1). Classification (NCBI taxonomy): domain Eukaryota; kingdom Viridiplantae; phylum Streptophyta; class Magnoliopsida; order Santalales; family Viscaceae; genus Viscum; species Viscum album. Next base: position 594,321,000 of record OY728135.1, on the reverse strand, counting down.
TATTAGTTATATGGGCCATGTCACTCTCGTGGCATGGTATAACCAATGTCTCATTGATCTCGTCCATGGGGTATCCCATTTGGGAACTTTTGTCAATCATCTAGTGGAAAAAGTAAAAATTCACAGTGATCCCTACCCAGGCATATATGGTACCACCCCCAACATTCTTACAAGCATTAACAAAATAAAACTAATATATGAGATTCCATCCAAGGGTTCCTTAAGTTGTAACCCCTTGCTTCACCCTCGACACTAAGTTAAACCATTAACCAAGAAATATACATATATAATATTTCAAACAAGTGGGACCATTTTATTAATTCAAGCCTTATTATCTTAAAAATCATACTGGTCAAAAAATTTCAAAATAAATGATCTTTATGGAATGAGTTGAAAGCCATTGAGCACTTGTCCAGCTCATTTAAATTAAACATTACAATTTTTATGTTTCATAGGGGTCTAAATAATGGTTCGACCAAGAATTAAACTAAAAATTCTTAAGGGATTAATTATTTAATAGCATACCACAATGGTGTTATGTTAAATTGTACAAAAGAGAAAATTCTATAATATAGGGTTGATAACACTTAATTTCAAGGAATAACTCAAGGAAATCAACCCAAGGGGTTTATTCTCCACTAGATTGGGTCACCAATGGTATGGTAAGAAATCCATTTTAATTTAATTTAACAAACAACAGGAAACACTGAAAAGGTTCAACCCATCGCATAATAAATCATTTCATAAAGTTCAAACATATGGAAAGAACCAAGATCACCAACCATAGACTTGTAGGTATTTTCTCATCTAGTATCGACCTTTGATTTAATCTTGGTTGGAAGAAATCAATGAAACCATAAAATTACATGAAAATGTGGAAATGAGATATTATCACAATAGCATGAAAGATCTGAAGAATAACATGAAATAGAAGGGGGATTCAAGAGCATACCTCTAGCTTCCATATGGATCCAATGGTGAAAAAAAAGTTCGTATATAGGAGGCTTGATCCCTAAATTGAGAGGGAAGGGAGATTGTATGTGAGGGGGGATATTTCAACCACTTGAGTAGTTAGATGAGAAAATATTAAAGGATTTAAATCATTAAAGGGGGGTGAAATATTAAATTCACCCACAAACACAAGGGTGAATGGTTTGGTTATATTCATGCCTAAAGTATTCAGCAATTGTCCACTATTATCTTCTTTGAAGGGGAGACATACATAGTTAGGTGCACAGTTTATCAAATCATGTGAAAATTATGAAAAAAGTCTCTATTAAAAACTAAAGGTGGCTCACACGGCCATGCTCTTTGGGTCCCATGGTTGCAGACTAACCACGCATCCCCCAGGTGCCCACTATCTACACTGGTATGGTTTAGGTAAAATGTAAAGGTCGGTTGGTATAATTTCCCCTAACTATGAGGCCTATCCATTTCTTCCCATTTCGGGGCTTTGGGCTCCCAAAAATCCATGGGTGAACCCGAGACTTATTTGAGTCCCTTATACAACATTATTAGGCCAGAAAAAATAATTTATACTAAAAATGAATTTTCCTTACCTTTAAAAACAACTGTGAAATTACAACCTCCCCTCTTTAAGATAACTCATCCTATAGTTTCCCTTATGAGGGTAGTAGAATATCGTCTGAAAATCGTTTTAGTATATATGTATATACATCAGATTCTTGATCCCATGTCTCATCCTATATGTTTTTGTGATTCCATGGCACTCAGAACATAGGAACTGACCTTCCACGGAGAGCCTTTGTGCTCCCACAATCTATATATATTGGATGCTCCTAGAAAGATGGATCTAACCCCATCTCAATATATTTGGGTTCAATATAATTAGATGGGTCAACATGATACTGTTTAAGTTGATATACATCGAATACATCATGCATGGCATAGTACTTATGAAGTAAAAAACATATAGACTACCTCTGTCACTGTTGGTTCCTTCGTCGGTGCCGTTATGCTTGGGAGACCTATCAACGAAGCTTCTCCATTGCTCATCCTCTTCAGACAGTGTACACGACCCATGTATTCTATCTGCCCTAATCTTCGTTGTCTGCTGGCGTGTTCCCCGGTTCGCATTTTCGGATCGGTATCGGTGTCGAGGGATCATTTGGGCTTTGGATATCAGTGGCGACGTGTTCGGGTTGATGCTTGATCGCACGGGATTGATTCTAGTTTTCAATTTTTTTGGGCTGTTTTGATTTGTGCGCAGGTGAGTCGGCATCCTCTGGAATGCACATGATCGTTTCCTGGATGTTTTTGGGCAGCCGCGATGCAGAACACTCGCTGGCGCATACAGAGATGACGGCGGTTCGACCTACGCTGAGTTCATGGCACCGGATCATCCTGCTCCTCTCATGAGGTTTTTTGTTTTTCCTGGGTCTTGTTGCAGTGCATACAGTTTTTTTTCATGTGAGTCGGAACGTGGTAGGGCCTTCTTCAACTACAGGGCCAGTACGCAGTCATGGATGGTGGACGCAGGAGTGATCAGTTTCGGTGGTGTTTATCCTCGCCAGTTGGCTTCTCCTTCCCTTCTAGTTTGTTCTGTGTTTATGCCTTTCGTTGTGCCTGGATGGTCATACTTTTCATTGGTTTCCTCTACCATTTCCTCATCCTCCATCACGCACAACCCCATCTTGGATGGGTTTTATGGATTTCATGACGTTTTGAATCATCTTAGTTAAGTATGAAACGCCTTTTCACTCTAATAAAAATGGTGATACCTTTCCCTAATCTGGGTTATTCTATGACACAATCTAGGTGATACATGAAAAAACAAATGAAATCCCAATATAAACTCAAGATTTTTGTGGTGATAGTTAGAATAAAGATTCTCCCATTAATGAGTTATATCCATATTCTATTGTCTCATCTGTACATTATCTAAAGTCTTCTGAACGAGAAGAGGACCCAGTTGAGCTACCTCACTTGCCTCTACCCTCTACTGAGGTGAACAGCCTAACCTACCATAAAAAGCCTCATACATAGCCATATAAATCATTTTTTGAAGGCTATTGTTGTAGGAAAACACAATTATATGAATTTACATTCCCATAAACCTCTAAAATCAATAATCCAGGGAGAAATTATATCCTCTGACACTCATATAGTCTGCTTGGACTACCCGTTAGTCGGAGGGTGATATGTTGTACTCAAGAGAACCTATAAACCCAGTTCCTTCAGCAACCCTTTCCAAAACAATGATGTATACTGGGAATCTCAGTAATAAATGATAGAATAGGGAATACCATTATGTCACACTATTTTCTAAATTTATAGACTTATTATCTCATCAATAGATAAGGTCTCTTTAATCAATAAGAAATGCATGAAATTCATTAGCCGATTGACAATCACCCATAACCCATCACATCCTCAAGAGGATATCAGTAAGACTATCACTAAATCCCTGGTTACAATGTTCCATTTCCACCCATGAATTGATAGCAGCTATAGATGTCTAGAAGTTCATTGGTTTTCTTCCTTTATTGAAGGAAAACAGAGCCTCAACTGATTAAACCTGTTATGTTCCTCTTCATACATGACCACCAATATTGATGATGGATGTCTCAGTATATCATGGTGAGAATAGGGTTAAAATCTCATATAGATTCATTATATTCCCTCATTATCTCTTCTCATATATCTATAATAACCCATACACGACCAAAAAAGTTTATGGTTTCACTCTCATTGACAACCCAACTAGGAGTTGGGTTCTCACCTATGATGCTCTCCCTCAATATGAGTCCCTCTGATTCAAATATATACATCATTCATACCAACTCTTGAATGGAGGATGTCACTTCCAGAGCCATAGAGAATGGTTTCCCATTCTATTCATGAACCTTTATATGAATCTTAGAGAACAAATCCATCAAGTACCACTCATGGGTAGTCTCCTTTCCGGCTTATGTCTGAGTCTTTCGGCTCAATGCATCCGCTGCATCATTTTCCTTTCTAGGTGTGTAATAAATATAAATATTTACTGATTGTATGTATTCCACCCACTTTTCCTACCTCATATTCAATTACCATTGTGTGGATATGAATTTTTGACTTTCATATCCCACATAAACACAGAATCAGTCACCCAAAAGTTAGTTCCTCCAATAGCATAGATCAAGAACTATGGGTGTCAGATCCATGTCATGTGTAGGGTATTTTTTCGCATGAGGGATTAGTTGGTGATGTCCATTTTCCAATACATTATCACATTTCATTATAAATGCACCTATACCAATCACTAAATCACCACAATAGACATTATAGCTTATGATCGGCTCAAGATGAATCAGTATTGTCACTGAACTGAATCATAAAATTAATTCCTAAAAATATATCTCAAATTATTCAGTCTAGTCTAATTATACATCCTTATTGGTAAAACATTTATGGGGTGATTCCAGGAATGAGAATTCATCAATTAATCTCCAATAACAACAAGTTATCCCTAATAAGCTTCATATGTCAATCAGATTCTTGGTATGATCCCAAGAAACCACATTGTTAACCTTCTATGGATCATCTGATATGTCTCCTAAAATATGATATGACTCAATAAGTTTACATTGATGATCTAAAAGTTTCATTTTTTAGCTTCACATATAGCTGGTTCTATCTTAGTGTACTCATCACAATATCAAGATGGTAGGCATGGTCGTGTCTAGTGAGATAATACAATAAGATGTCATCTATGAATTCCACCATAAAGAAATAAAGATACGATTCGAAAACCTAATTTAGTAGATCCATAAAGAATTTCAGCATGTTATTCTAGCCGAACGGCATGACCAGATACTCATACAAGTTTTACATACATCGTAACACTATATGTTATATGTGTGATGGCATCAAAAAATATTACAGTATCCCAACCTCAAATCCACCATAGATAAAACATTTTTCCCTTGAGAAACAGATGAATAGATCATCTATATGAGGAAATGGATACCGTGTCCTCACCGTATGTTGTTTTAGTCAGAGGTAATTCATTCATAATTTGATGGTACCATTTTTCTTCTTGAAAAAAAGGACAGGTGAACCTCATAGAGATGTGTTGGGTAGAATAAAACCTTAATCCAGTATATCATTGAGATAATTCATTAGATCCTAGATCTATATAGGCTCTATCTTATATGGAGTGATAGACACAGTTTCCAAAACCTATCACTAGATTGATGGTGAACTCATCCTCCCTCTCATGAGGTAAGCCAGAGAAATCATCAGGGAATACTTCCCTAAAATAATCCACCACGAGAGGGAAGTCCATAAGCTGCATTACTATGTTTCTCATGAAGAGATTGGAAATCTAGGACATCACTCCTCATATCCCAGTATTCTTGAGTCTATCTCCAATGGCATAGAGATCCCATTCACCCCTATGAATATAAATGTTTCCCTCAGGTGATGTGAAGGATATAAAATGGATATATAAATCTACATGGTATGGATAAGGCACAAGAAATCCCATATCAATAATTACATGGAATCTAGTCATCGCTAGGATAAAGGAACTCCACAAAAATGGCCCTCACCTATCTCAAGGGGGAACTCCTTGAACTAGAATATACCCTATTCTCAAACTCCTAATAGTATTTTTAGGGTCATTACACCGCTAGAGTACTCTATCATTTGTCCCAAACATCCCAAAGATTCATTAGATAAAAACCAGTGTGATTCACCTGTATGAAACAAGTAAGATACTAATTTAGATTAGACATGGATAGAACCTATAACTATAGATGGACCTAGACTCTACTCATCTTCCAATGAAAGCACTACCTAAATATAGCATGATCTATGGCCCTGAGATTCTACCTGAGTATCCTGAGAAGGTCTAATATACTGATGAGGAAATCTAAATCAAGGATACCTAATCCATGACCACATACTTGTCCTAAACGGCCTATAAAAGACCATCATCATGTCTAATGGGGAGTCATTGATCTTGCACCAAACTTTAGTGCAAAAAAAAGATCCCCAGTCACTTAGACCTAGTAGAAAAATATCGGTAGAAACATAAGAGATGACCCATCATGCTACAATCCTAGCACTTGTTCGAGTTCCTCACACACAAGGGCTTCTTATGACCAAGCCTACTACATTGGTGATGCAATAAATAGTTGTTTTTGTGTGACACATGGCTCATACTTTCCTTGAGTGTATCCTCGAAACATCACATTCTCCCACTGGATAGACCACTATTCTACCTAGAAACTGATCGTGTCTGCTTCACATCACCTAATTCTTTTAAGATCAACATAGTGAGGAAAATATAGTTAAAATATATAAAATGGTGGTAATATAAAAGATATTCTCCTATTATTGGATAGAATAAACAATCCTATCCTAAAATCTCTCCATATTAGTCATCTCATCATTGGCCAAGGTTGGTGCTAAATAATATAATTCAGTGAAGTGAGAGGATTATTCCTTCTGTAAAAATTCTCCATTCTAAAGGTATATGAATTCCCAAGCATATTCTATTATCAAGGGATAAGAGAATAAATAGTCAATGATTTCTATCAAGAAGTCCACCCAGACAATACCCTAATGTCAACCAGCCTGATTCAGAACATCTGACCAACACTTGGTAGAGTCCTGAACAATGTAAGTTGTTTTTGACCCTCCATTATAACGGTGTATAGATATTCTCTAAGATAAAAACATATCCTCCATCCCTAACTCAACATCCTAAGGTCTGTCATCCCTCGAGAATGTGGGAGCAAGCAGGTGTATAAACTGATGGGTATCTTTTCCAATGAATGGGAAGGTTGAAGAGATCCCTGAACTGATTTCATAGAGAGATGGAAAATATCTTGGAACTAATCATCATCACCCATTGGGATACCTTTAGTAGGTGCCTTAAGTGGCACTATAGAAGGTATCACGGGTAGCTCAGGGCCCATGACCTCATGTTTATTCTCACTAACACTCTGTTGACATACATCATGAGGTCAACATGGTGGAATTTCTCTATAATTTCCATGATCATGCATCAGATAGAATTATAACAGATAGGGAAATTAGTAAAGAAATAACAGGTATTGGGCCTTCCTATAAAAGAAACACACCCATATTCATACTCCAAGATTCAGGTCTAAGTAGTAAGATCGAGTCAAAGAAGGATAAAAGGAGACACAACCTTTTGATCAATACTATTTTTTAAAAAAGTGATATTCCTCAGATTACTCACCTAAATGATCATTTCATTTAAAGATTTTATTTATTTTCATTCATTTGGTTATCAGTTTCATGATCCATTAAATTGCATCACCAATTCCAATTTATAAGGGTTTATAAACATTATGAATTAAATCTCACACATCAAGTAACTGTATACTGACCATTACACTAGACAACAGGTGTAATGGTCCATGGATTGAGTTTTGTCTTGATAATCTTCCCTTGAACCTCACCAATGAAAACAACCAATGTGGAATATTTAGTCAATTTAAACCAATTGGAAAACAATATATAATATTATCACACTATATAGTATGACTAACAAGGCATAAAAAACAATAACGTTTAAAATAGGTTATTCACATTTAATATAGATATGTCATAGAATAGTGCCAAAAAAACTTCTTATAGTCCCTAGCATGGTGAATGAACTGTAAAAAAACCTTATATCATCAGGCTAGTGACATTAAACCCATTAAAATAACATTGATAGTAATAACAGCACCAAACTACTGTGTCACACAGTGGTGAAATCCATAAAACAGTAACAATGCAAGAAATAACATCATTTACCCATCACATGTAATTTGGGTTTCCCTTGTATATGGGTTAGCTACTCCCATGAACTGGATCATGAATAAACTCTAATGTCCTCATCTTTTATCTAAACACAAATAGTTTGAAAATAAAAATATGCTCTGATGCCACTTTTTAGCATCCTTCACCAGATTACATATAACTATGCCCAAGGTCGGTGACCACAAGACCTCAAGCACACATCCCTGAATTCCAGAGGCTGCTAACTAGTAGTGAGGCCCTAGAGTTTTTCCACAGGGATACTATAAACTCATTCATTATAGTGGATTATATAATTGTGTATATTTATATAATAATAAATAGGAGAAGCAATAATAGATAGAAATGGAAATAATTGTAATTAGACATTCAAGATAAATGTAAAATATATGGATGTGTAATAATAAACATATACATATAATGATGACGTTATTCAAAAAAAATAGTATGAAAGAGTTAGGGGATAAAGGAATATACCACATTCTAACAAGATATAAAAAAGGCCAAAACAAATAAGGATTGAATCCTGAGCATAGACTTGGTCCATGCCCCCAACTCCATCCTAAACCTGTAAATCAAGCATTGAAAGCTTGTTTCTTCCCTTTAACTGTACATATTGTAATAAAGTTCACTTGGGTTCCAAAGGATTTCAATTTAGGGTGTGGGATACATTCTCAGTATATTTCCACCCACAGTGTCTAGGCCAATCCATTTAGTTCAATATAAAATATGTAGTGTTTGTTAATAATTAAATTCAAGACATAATAAACAATTAAATAACTATGGTGGGTTCCATTAAGACACCCATACAATTCTACTTACTTTGGCCTAAGTCAGTGAGTCTGAAATGAGGGATTGTACAAGGGTAAGTGAGCATTATAATATCACATAATTTGGATTATCCCTGAGTTTATGATCAGGATTAGAGGATATGTCCCTATGTTTCCATAACTAATAAATCATTTCACTTTGAAAAAAATTTATTTACTCCTCAATTCAATTTAGATATCTTTATAAAACATTATTTTATTAATTATAAATTATTTACTGTTACGCAGTTGTCATTCATGAAAATTCAAAGAGAATTACATGTATTTATCTCAAAGCTATATGTGAGCACAATTCCAAGGAATTATATCCAAGCTGATCCATGTATGAAATCACAAGTGGCACTCTATGAATGGTGGGAAAATAGAACGAACAGACTTCGTATTCTATCCCTGGTATCGTACGCAGGGGCCTGAGTCGCTCTTGTGGGATGGTATAACCAATGTTCCATGAATCCCATCCATGGGGTCTCCACTAGGGAACCAGTTTCTCTCATTTGGACTTAAAAGTTGAAAACTCATTTTGATCTCATCCCATGCATAGCCAGTGTCACACTCAATGTGATTACAATCATTAAAAATCCAACTAAGGCATGATATTACTTTTAATGGGTCCTTAAGTCGTAACCCAATTTTTCACCCTCTTCACTAAGGTGATCCATTAACCTAGAAGCACACATATATAATTTTTCAAAAAATTGGGACCATTTAATTTATTCGATGCTTATTGATTTTGTTTTCAGAATGGTCAAGTCATATCCATATAAAAGGTCTTTATGGAATAAGGTTAAAGTTATTGATCACTTTTCCAATTCATTTAATTCATTAAATTCATTTTGGTATGGTGTATATGATTCTAAATCATGGTTCCACCATGAATTCTACTAAATAATGGGTTAAGGTATTAATTATTTAATGACACACCAAAAGGGTGTCAGTATAAATTATAAAAATGTTTAAATTTATCCTCTATGTTTGAGAATATCCAATTTTATGGAATAACTAAATTCAATCAACCCAATGTCTTGATTCTACACTCGCTCATTTCACAAAAGGGATGATAATGTTTTCATATTAATTTAATTTAAAATAATTTAGGTGATGTCAGAACGGTCAGGCTCATGGAATAATTGTTCATTTTATAAAGTGAAATAAAACAAATGGAAAGAACCAAGACCACCTACCTTATACTCACAGATATTCCCTCATCCATTCTCATCCATTGATTTGATATAGGTTGTAAAAAATTGAAGAAATCATCAAATTCCCAAAAAAAAATTGGGAAAATGAGATTTCATCAAGATAGAGTAATAGATCAAAATACCAAGTTGAAATAGAATGGTGGATTCAAGATCCCACCTCTAGATTCTTCATGGATCCAATAGTTAGTGAATTATAGTCTTATAGAGGAGGATTAATGATTCATAGATTGAGATGGGAGGGATCTCATACATGAGGGAGAAGAGATTAGAAAATAGATAAGGAAGAGGAGAAAATAATAATGGTTTTAAAATCATTAAATATGGGATAAATCATAAATTCACCCACAAACACAGTGGTCCATGGTTTGGCCACATGTTTTTCCAAACCTTTCACCAACCGTGAACCATTATCCGCTTCAAAGGGGAACCCTGCATGGTTGTAGACATGGTTTAGCTCACCGTGTGTAAAAAGTGTGAAAAACATTGCAAATAACTATTAGTGGATGACATGTATGGGAACCATTGGTTTCACAATTACAGACTAACTATTCATCCCCCAAGTTCCCATTGTCTGCAGCCTCATGGTTTAGGTAAATCATGCAGGCTGGGCTTCAGGGTTTCTATTAACCATGTCACCCAACCTTTTCTACCCATTACCAGTATCTGGGCACCGAATGTTCCCCAAATACACTTGAGGCCTCCTTGAGTCCCTTATAAAAATTTATTAAGGATAAAAAAAGAATTTAACCCAGAAAAAAATGGTTTATACCTTTGGAAAAGTTAAGACATTACATCCTCTATTGATTTAGTTTCTATTTAATATAAAAAAGAAATAAATTATACGAAATTTCTTATATTCCTTATAGTATAAAAAACTTCATCTAAACTACCTATAATGTTTTATAAGGGATGGTTCTTTAGGGTTTTTTACTATCTAGACATAAAACTTTATGGTTCACTGATAACCATCCATTTAGGATTTGGTTGTAGAAAATTTAATTTCAAAAGATATTCCTTTTTATTTTCAAAAAGATATTCATGTCTCATGTTTTGAAAATAATCAGTTATCTCATCATCTTGAGTCATTTTTTGATAAAAATGATCACATTCATTATATTTCACATGAGTTTATTCACCAACAAAATTTTACTTTTTTTGAAAACCATATAAGCCTTGGAATTAGTATAATGTACAAGGAGTATTCTTCTATAATACTTTGGATCAAATTTTCCAAGATTATACTTGGTGTTTATAAAATACATCTTACATCCAAACACTTTGAAGTGTCCAAATATTGGTTTTCTTTTATTTAATTCTCATGTAGTGTTTTATTCAAGATAAACAAAATTAGAACTCTATTTTTGACATAACATCCTATATTTATAGCTTTGGGTAAAAAATGAGTAGGCAGGTTATATCCACATAACATTATTCTAGTAATTTCTAAAATATTCATATTCCTCTTTTTAAGAAGACCATTCTATTATGGTATCCTGAGGGTAGAATTAGTGTGTTTTATACCATGTTTTAAAATATAGAAATTGAACCCATGGTTCTAAAATTAGTCTAAATTATTACTTATTGAAGTAATAATTTTTGTATCTTTCTCTTTTTGATTCAATTTTCGAAGACATATAAATATACTAATATTTACTCTGAAGACTGAAAACAACCGATTTAAATCAAGAAAAATCCTCAACTAACACATAAAATATTATTTTCCTCTTAGAATTGTATTTATATATGAACCAAATAAATCCATATAAATAAGTACAAGGTGAATAGAAGTATAAACCTTTTTAGTTGATTTCAAATATAGATTTTGTTTCATTTTTATTTTACATGTATCATATAGTTTCTTTTTGTTCAATTTATATTTAGGTAACTCTGAAACTCAATTCTCTATATATTTTTTATCTAATAATAGATATTACAATGTCCCCTTATTCAATATCAATTCATTTGTTTCATCATTTATAATGTTTATTTTGTCTACTCGGATAATTGAGCTCTAGAGTATAGACATTCTCTATTTTAGGGTCTATAAATTTATGAATTTTATCACTTAAAAAAGAGCATGAATTATTAGAATTAAAATAACTTTCATCATAAATTCGTGAAATAATTATCAGATTATTAATTAATCCTTCCATATAATTATATTTTTTGATGAGCACTAATCATGGATTATTAACTAATCCAACTCCCATATTCATACCTCTATTATTATAACTAAATGTTACATAGACACCATAAATGTTTTATAACTAATGGAAATTAGAGGAAATATCCACCCATGTGACTTGGGAATCCACCTTCAATATACCATTTCTCATTGTTTCCCTTTACTGTAAATAAAAATAAAACATGGAATCGTTTTTGTATTGATATACTCTTGGGTCTAGAAATGATAGTAAATAAATGTTTTGGAACCCAAATCTATTCGTGCTATAAAGAATATCCAACACTAAATTTTGAAATTAATTTTGAAATAAAATCATGCTTAACCCCTTAAAATTAATAGTTTATAAAAATACAATTCTTTGAATTGTGACCTAATTATCTACATTGAAAATAAGTAATTTTTTAGTGGTTTTTTCATAAAACTATAAAAAAATAAATTATTTTCAAGATTTGGTTTTTCACCTTAAATTCCTTTATAATATTATTTTATGAGTTGTATTGTTTCAAAGAATTTGATTCAGTTCATTTTCACCTTTTTTTAATACACTTTCAGTATCCTTAATGTATTACACTTATTTTTGAAATATTTTTCTATTTTTATCATGTTCAATACAATATGTTAGATAATTTTCCATCTTGATTTTAAAACGAAATATTTATTTGTTTAAGTCTTATTTTTTATTTATAACAATATTATAATACTATTGAAGATTTTTATTTTTCATTTTGAATGATTCGCATTTGGTTTCTTTCATCATACAATGATGTTTTAATTCATCATAATGGAATATTTTATTTTATAATTGATATTTATGATCTAAATAATTATAATAATCTACCTCATATGAGTGTTCAATAAAACACGTATTGTTCTTATAATTAGAATTTCAAACATAGGATTCAGAATAGGTGAAATAACTAGAATCCTCTCAATAACTCCATCTGGAATTAAATCCCTTTATAGATTTCTTATTATAGCCAACATTTTTTAAATAATTTTTATATATATTTTCTATCTTACAGCTATGAAAAACCAGGTTTATTATAACCTAGATTATTGCATTCATATAATCTCACTAATTTATAGTTTCAATCATATTTCATGAACTTATTGAAGGGTTTATTTAAAAAATTTATTTTGTTATAGAATTTTTTTTAACTTTTTATAAATTTGAGAAATCTCACTGTCTGATGTAGAACTATTTGAGGTGTCCTCATCATATTTCTTATCCATTTGTATCTATTTTTTTGTAATATTTTGATGTTGAATCTTTTAAATTATAGTTATATCTCTTAAATAACCTATGATCCCCATTTCATTTCCCATATAATCGTCATACATCACAAGTTATCTAATAAGATATTTTATTTTAAAGTTCCTTATTTGTGTATATTTCCAAATAGAATCCATGATTCCCCTCCATATTTGTTGAATAATTATGATAATTTTCAATGCTTGGTCTAGTTTTGGAAAGGGTGTTTCTAAAGAAGTAACATAAATTAAAACATAATTAATTATTCAATTAATTTGGGTGATTCATTATCATTCAATCATTCTAAAATTTTTGAAAAAATTATTTGAAGTGTTATATATAATAGCTCATAGATTAAATGTACAATTATAAGATATTGAAATAGTAGTTCAAATTTCATGATCTGTTTCACATTGTGAAACTGTATTGAACTTATCTATACCTAGTCCACATATTATAGAATTCATAACATTGGAGTTAAGTTCATAACTAGATTCACTGAGTATTCCATATTTTATGTTGTGTCTTTGTAATTCAATAAGTATTCATGGATTTAAGATAAATATTTAGACCAAGATTATTTGAATATATTATCATATGTTCTTTCCTACAACTATAATTACAACTAATAAATCTATATCTATTACCATAGAAATAATTTCTTTTTTAGTCGCAGATGCCATCTTAAAGATGATATTTTGACATCAACCATTTGAAGTTGAAAACTAAAAATTCATAGGCTCTAATACTAATTATTATCTTGATGATGACTTTACTATGGCTAATGTGGGGGTGAATTATATTATTAAAATTTTCTTTACTCATAGAACCACCATATTTAAATATATCTTGAAATTATGATCTTTTCTTAACAAAATATTGAATAGAAAAATTTACAATTAAAATAGATCAAAAACATTGATTTATAGTGGTGTGGAGAATTGAAATCCCCTATTATAGTCCACTAATGATCAAATCTAAGAGAATAGTGATTTTCACAAAACTAATTTTGTTGATACAGACTAACATTTCTTTCCTCAGGGACTACATAACTGAGTGAAATCAATAAAAACATAGTAATATAGAATTAAGAGCATTCAACTATTCTCCAATAAGTCTTTTAAAAAAATAGACTTCATGTTATCTTTACTAGTAACCTTCATAAAAATATAGAGAATAAATAGAGTGTTTACAAGTGAGGATCATAGTTGTAAGATATAACTAAAAGAGGATAATAAATATCCAAGATAGATTATAAGAATTTAATTCTTCTCTATGAGATACTTCTGAAGCATAATGACAATGATTGAGATAGTGCAACCGTAGATCTTGAATATTATTCTTCATTTTCACAAAAATAGAGAATCATGTAATAAATTCAAGCTTGATTTCATGGATGATAATGTAGACACTTATATTCTTATCAGTATTCTCATTTTTACACTTTATATCTCTTCTTAAATTCAGGAAAAATGACTTTATTAAATTCAAAACATTAGATCCATAAAATCTAGGATTGTAGTTTTATATCCCACATGTTATTTTCTTGGAAATACCTTACAAATATTACTATTCATTAACTTATCCTTTTACAAGTTTCCTTTATCATAATTTTATTATTATTATAATCATTTTTATCATAAATAGGCTGTATAATGATTAATAAATGAATGGTATAATTATTATGACAAATATTATAGTAAATATAGAAAATAATAGGTAAAAGACCAACATATCATGTAGCTGAATTTGACTTAGCTGAATTGAGTTACAAAGTCTTTGGTAACAACATTATCAATGTTACCACGAGTCTAATTCACGTAGAAAATTAATCCAATAACTGATTAAAATATCCTTGTTTACTTATATAGTTGATTTCCCATGCATTCCAATCATTGACATTGGTGATTTCCATGTAGTTGATTTCATTAAAAATCCATTTCATGGAAATGAATTCTTTCATGTAGATGATTTTCATAGCCAAATTCTCTACAAATGAATTTATTCAAGTATTAAAATCCTCACATATCTATGTTTCCATACATAATATAATTTCAATAAACTTCCATAAATTGTATATTTAATAGCTAAATTACATATATAATAGTAAAACCATATGAAGATACTTAAAAGGAAAAGGTATCGTAACATATGAAGTGTATTTTATATCATCAAAACCTAAAGTACATGGGATTTGTTGAAACAGCATTATTAGTCTAACCAGAATAAAATATTAAACTCCTAAATTCAATAATATCCCCAATGGTTTAAATAAAAAACCCTATAACCCAAAAAAATCAAATAAACACATCATTAAGGAATATTTTAACCTCAATGGTTTTCCAATAACTTTCAGCATACACTTCTAAATATTTAATAAAATTTCCCTAAATAATCCCTTACCATAATCCTATATTTTATATATATACCTAAACCTAATAAAAAATCTTGTTAAATATCATTAATCTCCTCAAAATTGTAAAATTTCAAAAATATTTGATCCAATAATATATTTCCCAAAATAAACATAATATTTATCTATCAAACTGATTGAGTAAAAAAATCATACTTAGAAAAATATCTTTTAAGCTTGTGGTAGACATTAGACCATTTTATATATTACTTAGTTTTACCATAAAATCAATTAATATTAACTAACTATTATTTCTTTTACGTCAATTATCATATTAATCCTAAAGGTAATCAATACCTTTAATCATATTTCCATAAAATATTAAGGCATCATTCCTCAAATAAACATTTTAGTGAAACTTTTAATAAACTCATGGATTAAATTACCATAAATATCTTCCAAAATATCATCAATAATGTTAAACTATCGTCATATAAAACCTCAAAACATGTATCTATATTGTTAAACACATTATTAACCTCAGACTACACTTTAGGTTTTAACATATCACTGTGGAATATCATAGGTTTCCATTTGTTCAATGATTTAATTAATCATAACTAATCATAGATAAAATGTGAAATAATCTAAGAATATCCCATCACATAGTAAGTTAAATGAATTCATAATATTATTAACCAATACGATTTAATCAATATTTCTTAAAAATAAAAAACCTTCAATAGAGGAAAAACTATCCTATAGAATGTCAATAATTTCCACTATCAACCTGACTATAAACTAACTATAGAAATAATAAGGATGTTATCCTAATAAAAAATCCCTAATAGATCCAAATTAATATAAATGATATTTTTTTATGAATATAAATACCACATAATATTATTAAACCTTTCTTAAGGAAAATACACTTTTTTACTTTGAATATTAATTAAAAAAAACTAAAAATTAACAAAAAAATCAGAAAAAAATCTTTGTAAATAAATATTTAAAAATATTAATTAATCCTCAAATAATTTAGTGGACATGATGGTATTAAATTTTATTCTTTCCGAGTATATTAAAATAAAGATTCCTTTAAGAGTTTTTGAAAAATTCCGAAAGTACCGGGTTCATAAAATGAAAATAAAATTCCATTTAAACCATTTTTATACAAGTTAAACATGGGTAACGATATAATTAATAAATAATATTATATTATTAAAAAAATTAAAACATTTTATGGTAAATATTAACCCAAAATAAAAATATTTCCGACCAAATAGAAAACAATTTCGGTTTTCTATAAAACATAATTTAGATCTATTGAGTAATGAAAAAGGCAAAATGAAATGAAAATATAAAATTTCTAAAAATAAACATAAGATATTAAATTATATTTGTTTTAAAATATAAAGATCAAATAATTCCCCCATCAGAGGCTTAAACATAAAAATCTTAGAATAATAATGAAATTATGAAACAAACCTATACAAACATCGTATCATTGATGTGAGAATAAGTCAATGAATTGATTATTTGTAACAAATTTAAATCCAAAAAATAAAAGTTGGTAAAAATATAAGATAATCAGGGGTCATTTCAGACATAATAATGTAATAATATAGTTAATTAAGTAGAGGTAGACCCTAATAAATCGAAATTGAGTTAAGAAACCCTATAACACATGGTAACATTAATTTGAATACCCTTAGAAGAAATAATTCAAAAATAAATCTCAAAATACCATATCTTATGAAGTATTATCTATATCATTCATAAAATGGGTATTATATACACCATATAAAATAAATTTGGCACATGATTATAAAATATGCCTCAATGAAGGAAATTTGAAATAAAATACATTACCTCTGGTCTGACTTACTTTATTTGTGTTAAGAAATCCTATATAATAAATATATATTTATTATAAATATATTATTTAACTATAATAATATATATCATACAATATATGATTTAATTATAACCTTTTATCACCCGTTTAGTATCAATTATTTATTTAAATCATTCTTCTGGGTGATAACTGCTTCATTTTTCATGTATGTTTTGTTTTTAAAATTTTATTATATATCAATTTACAATGTTTTAATAATTTATATAATATAAATCATGATATAAATAAAAAAATATTTATTATATATCTTTATAGTTTTCCATGAAATATAAAGAGAGAAAAATGGATTACACCATTAATGGAGACAATAGGTCATATGTACGCATGAACACAGTTTTCACCTTTCTACGGATGGAAGAAAAGAAAATTGATAATAATTCCACGCTCTAGGTTCATTTATATTACATATATGTCTTATAAATTCATTAAAACCATCCTAATAACAATCCGTGTGAATTATAAATGGAAAACATGTCACATCACTTCGTGGAGGTGGCAGTCCACACATACCCACAGGTAATATTATTATTTTCCAAAGGATTGTAAGGTAAGTATATATATGTGTGTGTCTGATATTATAATTAAATAATAATATTAATTTCATAAATATAATATGTACACATTATTTTCAGTTTTATGTCCTTCCAAATAAAGTGGTGCTGAAAAATGAATTACACTACTACGTGGAGATGATGAGTTGTATGTACAAAACCAATTTTTTCGCTTTTCATATGATATAAAAGATGAGGAATATTGTTATAACATAATCATAATGAGATATAAGTTTATTTATGAAACCATATTTATTATTTTAGGATGGTTAAATCATATTAATAGGAATTAGAATATGAAATAAACATACAAGTGTTGGTAAAAAATATTACCTCTTCTTCGGTGGAATATCTTTAGCTCTCATCTTAATGGACATTTAGTTAGTCGTTTTGAATATGAATAACCACAAGATCTTGGATAATATTATTTATAAGGTATTCGGTTAGGGTTTGTAAAATCTATGTTTCTAAAAGTTGTGTAAATAAAATAGACAATGGTTTTTCTTTTAGAAGTGAGGAGAGGGGCATTTTTGGAGTTTTTAATGTATTAAAATAATAAATATTATTTTTTATCACCAAATGATTCAAAAAATTTATAAGTCAAATATAATATGATTATTTGTATAAATTCACTCATAAAATAAATTTTTTCCATTTTTTGGGCCATATTTTACCCTATTAATTTAGTTATAACCCACGTTAAACCTTTTGGAAATTACCTCAATATTAAACTTTTCATCAGCTTATGGGTCAATCACATACCATAAAAGAATCAAAATCACATAAATAGATAATTTTTTATAATTTAAACAATAATCCATTCATTTGGTTGCTGATATTAATTTTAATAATTATAAATAATTTAATAAAATATTTATTATTAGAAAAATCCATTAATTCAATTCTAATACCATTCATTTTATTTGATAATAAATAAAAAAACAAAGAGTTAATAAAAATATGATAATTTAAAAAATGGATAAAATTTCATATGTATCTATAAATTTCATGTAACAAAAAAACTTAATCCAATTTTTATTAATTTTAATATTTTTAAAATCATTTAATATATTTTTCTTTTATTTTAATTATTTCTCTATCATCGTGGCATAATAATTTAAGATAATTATTCAATCACAAAAAAATAAATTTAATTAACATTAAAACAAATCATTCGCATTTCATATAACCATCTTGAACCAAACATTAGTTGTATTTATCCATATAACACAGTATTATACATATAAAAAATAAGGAAAGTGAAATTTTTGTCTTCATCTCTCACTAAAATATTATAATGGTAAAAACAAAAAATGGCACAAATTTACCATATTTTAGATATTGAATTCATAAGACCAAGATAACTCACAAAATAGGATAAAGAAGCATTTTATAGTTTTTTTGGTCTTTATCATCTTTATTTTACCTTAATTACCTAGCATACCAATAATGTGGGGATAATTATTTGATATGCATACCATTCATAATGACCAAAATTAAAAGGGAAATATTTAACATATTTTGAAAACCTGATTCTAAATATGAAATACATTTTTCACGATTCAATTTCTATAACTGGATGAAATTAATTTAAGATTAAAATAAATAAACACTATCCAAAACAGTTTTTAAGAAAACTTCATTTTAACTATAAATATTTTTTATACTAAGTTCAAAAAGAAAAATGATTCCAATATAAATAAATGGACAATTATTAACATAATAGAACAAATTTTAATTTAAATCAACTTTTAAAAAATCTATCTGTTTAAAACATGAAACAGAAATAGATTTTTTAATAAAAAGAATATTTTTTAAAATTTCTTTAGAAAATCATTATTTTTAGAAAAATAGAAAAATTAACCAAAAGTTTATTTTGATATGTTGATTTAGAAAGTTATATTATTTTATATAAATAAAAATTCAACAAAATTGAAGTTATTTATAAAATAAACTTACAAAAAATAAATAAAACATTTTTGAAGAAAAGGTATTTTTGAATAATAAACTATATTTTAAAAATTAATTGTTCATTTCCTAAAAATTAGTCAATACATTAGTGTAGATTATAAAATTTATACATTTTTTATAATATGGTTAATTATATTTTTACCGATGAATTCAATGGATAAGTTATAATTTTAACATATAAATAATAATATTTTATAGTTTGTCTAAGCTTGGATTTACGTGGTGTATACGCTATCGAACATTATGTTATTTTAAAATCTCAAGTTGGTATAGAATTATTTTTATGTTTATGATATTATATAAAGAAGTAGTGTTTCGGTGAGGAATAAAATTCTCCAATGAATACTAGGTGGTAGATCCTTATTATCTCATGAAAGCGATGTTGTAGTTAAGTCTTTCATGAAAAGTTCACCATTTTGTTTTCAACGAATTTGTGTGTCGGTAAATAATGTAATGGCATAATTAGTATTAGGCAGTATATACTTTTTTCTCATGTATGATATGTGGTAGTTAATTATTTCATGTAGAGTTCACCACTGTGTTCCTAAAATATTTTTTACACCTTGTTGGTTGATTATAAGGGGTTGAATGGTGTGCAATCACTATCTTCAGGTATAGAGTCTTCATATAGTCTCCAACAGGTTTGTTCATGGAGATGAAAACATCGAATTAATCTCATACCAATGGAGACTCATGGATTTAATTTCCAAAGGTGGGATTTTGTTAGGGAACTCTTCCAATGACACTTAAGAACTCACCTTAGTCGAGTAGATGGGAAGACTATGATATCAGGCCCTTTTGGGGGATCTATTTCCTATTTCGGGACTCTCTTATAGATTTAATATATTTTCATGAATCCTTTATTCATTACCAATTGTTTGTTTATAATGGATTACCCCAAGGTAATGATCTATCATGAATATGAATGGGTTTAGAATCATCTATATGTATCTAAGGTTATCCATTAATGGGGATATATTTATTTTCTTGATGTTCCCCATCAATGGTACCCTTTTTTGGGCTGCATTAGTGATTATATAGTCCTTTATTGAGACAACATTGGTTTTAATCTATTTGGTGAGGTGATCTATAGTTTACCATCATCCATGGGGGTCGGAAGTTGTTTTTATTTTTGGATCAAAATCGTAAGATGGGCTTTCAATGTATCCTCAAGAGAGGAATCATAACCCACAAAGTTTAGTGTCATTCAATGTGGCACATTACCTTTTATGGTCTTGTGATACAGACCCAACCATGCAGTATAACGTCATGGGGAAAGGATGCCTCAGTGAAAGGATCCTGGTCAAGGATGGTGTGGGACTTATGTTGAGGAAGACAAAAGGGCCCAGAAGAGATGTTGTCACCTTAGTAGAGATGACACTATTAGGGATGTGGACCAGAGAACATTAGAGTGGATTTGGGAACTGGGTTTGATCCCTGGGGAGGCTTCGTACATATCCCAATTAGTGGGGAATCAAAGCCCATGTGGTTCGGTATGGTGGGGCTTACACTGTAGAGAATCCCCCATTGGTTGGGGATTACATGTTTAAGCTTCATATTTTGGGGGGCATTATTGGGTCATTCATGTATAAGGATTCACATTCAAACCTTATGGATGGGGATTATACATGAAAGTGGTTCATTTGGATTGAATTTGGGGCATACACCTATAGATAATGCCTGTATAAAATGGGACTGAGTGGATTTCATGATAACCACTATCCTCAAATCCCACATGATTCATGATCAATGTGATAAACAATACGGTGTGGTGGATTTGATGATATCATGATCTTCTTTATCCGTTAGTGTATGAGGTGCAGAATCCAAAAAGGATAGGGGAGGGTGTAAAGTGTGCATGTTGCCTCATTTATTTTGGTAACTAGGATGGTCATATCTAGTGATCAATTAGGCTACAGCCTAGACTGAGGGGAATAAGAGAAAAATTTCCACCTCCCAAAAAAAGACTAGTAGATTACTCCAGGAGGGATGCCCGGGAATTGGTCCTTGGGAGAAGGATTATATTTTTTGTCAAAGGAAATGGAAATCGTGATCCTCACCTTCCACCCTCAGAATGGGGAGGTTTACATGAGAACCCAATGTTCATAACCCTTGATACCATGGGAGTGTAAACCTAATGGAATTCCAAGGGTCAGACTTATTGTGGAGGTTACCCACATGAATCTTCCTACCATGGGTATGTTAACTCGATATGACCCACTGATGTACCCTATGATCATATCATATATTTCAGGTGGATTTGGAAGATTCCATAGCCTGATGTTATTAGACTAGTTTGTAGAGGCACCAATATTCTAACTAATGTCATGACTAAAGGTAGTGATGGTATATAGAGAGTAGAATTCTATAGGATTCCCCATTCTGTATCAAAGGTTCTTAGGTAGGATAGGGTTCTCTCTATGATTCAGGTTGCTACATGGGTGGGGGTGTCGTCTTCATAGTGATATTCTATATGAACTTGGGATCATTCCACATAGTGTGTTTCTATGCAGAACATAGCTTCATCTGCATATAGTGTTGTTATGTAGGGTTGAGGTCCTCTAATTTATTGTTTGGGTACACTATGAAGGGTTTCTCTAGAATATTTTTTTCTATTTCAAATGTTTTTTGATAAAGAGATCGTCAGATTATGCCTCATGGAAAAGTGTTCACAAATGTTTTTTGAGCTATCAGATGCTGGATGGTTTATAATTTCATCCTTAATATCATGCAATTGATTTTTACCGGTTGGGAATCGAATTAGAAGCTCTTATTTTTTCATTTCCTAATCAATAGTCTCTTTATATCTCTTTGGTTAGGTTGAATTTGTCCTCTTTTTTACTCCCCCTTGGTTCTATTTATAGGATATTGGAGGGACCAGATACCGGCATGGTCGGTCATATACGGTGGTCTATGTGCCTTCTTCTACAGGAGCCCACGGAGGGTGCCTCGGCCCATGAGCAACATACTCAATGGGGAGTAGTCGTTATTTGAGTGGGTTCATCATTTGTAATGGAATAAATAACCAAACATCGCAACAAATGACATTTTTTCCATTTTTGACCACTCGTGGTACTTCTTCATCCAATGAACTATTTAGTTTCTGCAGGATAGTTGTTTGATGGTGAATAAATTACCGTCCAAACCTCTAAATGACTTTCTTTCATTAGCGGGCATTGATGGTACTTCCTGTACTGAAAACTATTTAGTTCTTGGGGAACTTCATGAAATGGAAGAATTCCATACTGAGAATCAGTCCGCAAAGTGATTTTTACTTCACGTTCTCTTCCCATTGAACATTTCCTTCAACATTCTTATGGGTTTCATTTCACCCTTTTCCATATTTGATATAATTATAAATTTCATGGATTTGAAATTTCCAGGACCCAAGAATTATAATTCCCAATTTTTTTTAATATTTTACCACTCATGTCAATAATTTTATATTAATGGTTGGAATATAAAAGAACCATGGGTTAGAATGTCAACATGAATATTACCTCAATGAATGTCTCATCATAATGGGATTTGGAATGACAACCCTTCTGATTATTCCAAACAATCCATCATGAAATATGATTGAAAATTTGAACGTATTATAAGTTCCAAAATCTATAATAAAGATAAAGATACAGTCTCATGGAATATCAATTAATGATAATGATAAAGGACAAATTGTTCAATTTCTTTTATATCAAAAATTTTATAAGAATCACCAAGGGAATTTACTCAAGGGGAATGGAAAATGCTTTATAGGTGGAAGATGGGGTCATCGAGAAGGAAACTACCATAATAAATTGAATATATTGGTTTACAAAATGGGAGTGGAAAATATGCAACCAAAGGCACCAGTAATGGTCTAATGCCTTGTAATGACCCAAAATTTTATCTATTTAATTTCCCTTATGAAAAAATAATTTTTTCACATTTATTATACAATTCACATGTGCCACATGATAAAAACAATAAAATTTAATCTTATAATTTGATAACTAAATTTATCAAATACATTTTACCATAATAATTGAATGTATTATAAAGGGAAAAATAAGAAATCAGATAACAAGAATAAGAAAATATGGATCTTCTTGATACTCCAGAATAATCGTATTCACGAACAACACTTTTCGAATGAACCGGAAATTTTTTCATACAATATTAATATTGTAAATTAAAATATATATAACCTTGAGATAAAATATAATTTAATAAGGAATAAATAAAACATAATGTACTTATTAAAATACATAACTCCTATAACCATTATAAATCTTCCAATTATAATGGTAATATGGTTGTTAGAATAGTAATGTGAACATTTGAATATTAATCTAGCCATTAAGAATAGTAAAATGACCATTATAATTGTAGCCTTATTAATGAAAAAAAATATTTAAGAATATTATAAAATGAAAATTTAGAAAATTTATATAATGATACATGTAAATTAATGTTTTTAAAATGATAAATTAATTGTTCATGAATAATAAATGTTTTAATTTATTTTTAATAATAAATATAATTATTTAAATTAAATTTCACATTCATAGAATTTTTTTATAAAATTTATTTTTAATTTAATTATTATGATGATATAATTTTATGAGACTATAATCAATTTTTTAAAGGTTCGGAAAATCGATCATAATACACAATTTTTTATTTTTCGAATAAAAGGTGATTTTATTTAAAAATTAAATTTATCATATTTATTGAATTATATTCATAATTTTTTTAAAATTTTTGGTATCCACACATTGAGATGTGGTTAAGGGGAATTTTTTTATTTTTCTAAAATATTTGAATTTTGGTGAATAGTGAAATATATTAAAATAAGGTATTTAACATTATAAACTAAATACATAAATTTTTCAATCATGGATGGTGTAATCAACCATTATTTAAAACTCAAATTCCTTGTTTCCTTTATATAGTCCCAATAATTAATACTAGTTATATCCAAGATCCAAAATAATAGACTAATAAATATAATATTCAAAAACACCCCTCTCCTCCCTTTATAAATACAACCCCTCACCTCTCTTTCTCTTCACAAAATATAAATCATTTAGATTTCCTAATTTATCCCAAATTATATTCATATAACTCCCAACCCCCCACATCCTAGTGTTACTATTATCATCCAAAGACGATTTCAAGGAGCCATAAGGGGTGTCTTAAGAGGAGGCCACTAATGGGAGAGGTAAAATTCTTTACTAATCTCATTCAATATTATTTTTATTCTTATACCCTATATAATCTCCATAAAAATAAACATATTGACATATGTTTCCTAAATATTTTTATACTTTATTACTATTTTGGAATATTCATATAATACCCTCACTTATTTTGTTTGTTAAACATAAGTATTATTTACAAAATGGTTGGATCATCACAGCCATGAACAACGTACTTAGTTTTTTTCCACCACCTTCAATGATGGTCATAACAATATTAATATGTAAAAATAATATAATAATAAGTATACTATAACTTGTTTCAAAATATGGAATGAATATATTGCTATTATTTTTAATAAGATAAAGTTAATTTGTGATGATCTTTAAAAGATCCTAAATGAACTAACCATTTGACGATAACCCTTTTACCAAAGGAGTCATCATAATGTCTAAAAATGTATGGGTATTTTGGACACTATCAACTTATATAAGAACATGAATACTATTTTATATAAATTCTATATATTTAGTCCCATTTGAAAAAAGACCAATAATTATACAAAAGTGATCCAAACATAGAATAATGAAACAAATGCTTCCAGAAATGGCAATATTATGTATATCTAATCAAAGGTATCCTCTAGCCACTGGCCCTCTATCTCCTATTGGTGGGTGATTTGTAAAAATTCAAATTTTCCAAGATAATAAAGGGTGGATTTTTTAAGGAATGATTTATAAAAAAATAATTGGACATATGTATCGGCTTTTTCAAATAATGATAAACCAATACTACACATATTTGGATTGTGTAAGAGAGGTGGAGAGCGTGGTTTATTTTAACATTGTGCAACTAGGTCATGGACCATGTTGTTTATTGTCTTGTAGAGAGTAATTTTTAGTATTATGTTTTAGGGTCTCTTAGCTTTGATTGAGGGCTAAATGATTTGTTCTTTTCAAAATTATATTTCCAATAAGGTTCTATAATCTTCAGGAATGAATGAGATAATGTTGTAAGTTGTAATATTGGTTATTTATGAATCTAGGGGAGTGATCTAGGATGCAAACATCATTGGGCCACAGAGATAGGAAAATCCTCTCATGGGGATGAATTTGTATTGGGTTGACAGGACTTTTGGTGGGAACACTATGCAGAGTAAACTATGGAATATTATGCATATTCAAACAAAGGTGTCCATGGTACACTGACCCGTCCACTTCAAACAGTCAAGGTGACCTTTTAGGATATATAGTTTGGTTTGTGAAAGGAGAGTCCCTAAAAATGGAAGGAGCTTTTTATATTGAATCTTCCTAGGAATGGGTAGAAATGTTTCTCATATGCAGGTCTAAGAAGTTTATTTCGTGCATTTATAACGTATGCATGGGGAAGTGGCATTTTTTTACAGTTGGAATCCATATTAGATACCCAAGTGTCACTATGTATATTCTGATGGAAATAATGAATCCATGCGTAGTTCTATGGGGTTTCCCAACAAACTGGTCAAACTCTTGTATAGGAGATGGAAATTTTCCTTTAGATACAATCCAAAAAAATGTGGTGAAGCTCATATTAAAGTCTTCTATATAGTTCTATCACATATATAATTGAGTATATAATTTCAAACATTTATTGTATCTGAAATCTAGATTGGATATGTGGGTGTTGATACGTACCCTGTAATTTTGGGGATCGTGCCAGAGGTAGTTCTTGGTATTATGTAGTTTCAATGACATAAATTTCTTGAGTAGGTCAGACCATGCATATGGAAAGGGTGACATTTTTATCTCATCGATGGACTCGGTATTGAGAATATGGGCATGAGTATATATCTCATCCAAATGATAATCTATCTAGATGTAGTTCTCAGGATTATGTACTTTAGAGCAACAAGACTAGGACACCATCCATATAGTTTAACATCATAAAGTGAGGATTTCATGAGCTCCCATAGTTTAATGTCTTATGGCGAGGACCATATGTTGTGTAAATGATGAGTGAGAGAAATATTATCAAGCTGGGATGTTTTGAAATTCCTCATAATTGAGGGGTAAATAAAGTGTAAACCATGATTCTGTGTATCATCATATAAGGATAAATTATATGGGGTATAGATTCCAATGGGGTGTAAGAATATAGGAAAAGTATCTCCTAGGGATGAAGTTTTCTTTAGTTGACATACCTTCTTGTGGCCATGTAATGCAGATCCAATTAGAAAATATTATGCATAGTATAACAAAAGTGACCTCCATACACTAACCTCTCCCTTCACTAATGGCCTTGGGGGATTTCAAAGATCCTAAATTTCCTAAGGCTTAGAGTATGATGAATGCAAGAAATATTTCATTTCACATAAGAAACATTTAGACTGTGATTATCTAGGGAGTGTGAAATACTATATATATATATATATATATATTTATTTATTTATTTATTTGACTCGTATGAAGGGGGGACTTTTTGTTTCCTTGATAGATTCCTAAATGAGAAGCCCAAACACAAAATCTCTAGCATAGGTATTTTCTTGTATACAAGTGGTGGGAACATTTTTTTTACCCAGTGTATAGGACTAAGAAATGAGACCTAGGTGTCACTACATATATAATTATGGTGATAATAAATCCACACTAGTTCAAGAAAACCAATGCAGTTTAATATCACGTAGTAATGACTTATGTTCCCTAACATGATGAAAGAATATTTGGTGTCCCTTTTAAGATCTTTCTACTAGGACCATGGAAACCCTTATGTCGATTGAAACACCTTGAACATACAAGGAATCCCCTACCAAATCTTTTAGCCTCGTGTGGTCTATAATCTATGTGAGAAATATGGGGCAGAAAAGTTTTATTCCACCATACAGAGGTTCCAAAATTATGGGTATGGTAATTTTGAATTTGTGGTGGAAGGTCCCAAAACCAACGGTCTAGGAATCAGTATGTCTCTTATGTGGGAAGTAATCAGTCCATTCCTAGTTATCATAAATATTTCTCTATAGAACTTACTCGTACATAGGTAGGAGTGATTTTTCATCCTTTAATGTTGCTGTACTCGATATTGGAGATCCAGGTGTCTCTATGTATCCTATAATGACTGGAATCGAACCACACATAGTTCTCAAAATCTATTCCCTGCTTAGATCTGAATCATATATAGGGAGGGGGAATTTTATCTAAAATAGACTCATCAATGGGACATGTTTGGAATCCTATGAAATGATTTACATTATATTAAGGGGAGATGATCTTTCTTGTATTTTTGTAATTGGGCTCAAGAAATGAAGTCTGAGTGTTACTATATATCTCATATAATTTGAATCTTGTTGGATGTAGTTCTTGTTGAAATATCCCTACGTTGATCTAACTCATATATTGGGAGGGGGTTTTCATTTAATCTTTGGATGGCTAGACCAATGTGCAGAATCCAAGCATCGTTATGCATCTTATGTGGGAAGAAATCATGTTGTACATAGTTTCATAATACAGAATGGTAGATTAAATATTTTTGGTGAAATATCCTCTTAGATGAGAAAATTATGGTTTTCTTCAATTTTATGTCATATAGGGAGGATATTTGTGTCATATAGTTTATTTAATTGTGACACGGATGGTGTACCGTGCAGTTTGATGTCATGTGACAAAGACGATTGTGTCTTATAGTCAGGGGAAGGATCATTTCATGGACTAGTGAGAAAAATAATCCCGAAATGAAAATATTCCTTGATTATAGAGAATGGTAATGAAATCATCTTATGAATGGTGGAAAATTTTCCATTGGGCCTAACATAAGAGGCCTAAAAGTCATTATTTATTCTGTGATTACCAGAATACATCCACATGTAGGTCTATATAGGAATTATCCACTTAGGTGTAACCCATAAGTAGAGTGGAATTTTTTCCATTTTTCATGGCTGGTCCTAGGACATCGCATCTGTAAATCGCTATATATACCATAGAATGGGAGTTAAGAGACATGTAGTTCTTAATAAAAAGTGTCCCTTCATGGAATGGAATCTTAGGTAGGGACATAGGCAACTCATCTTTCTACCACACATATCATGATTGTGTATAGTGAATAGTTAATTGAAATTATGATTCATGTGTATTTTAACATCATGTGATCAATATGACAACTCCAACGTTATGGACCTAGAGTTCAGACTAAATGGGTAATCACTCCAAAATGTATATGTGTTCTGTAGTGGTATAACCAACATGGTATGGAAAAGGTCCAAGAATAACCTCAGACCACATTCACAATCCATATATAGATCAAATATTATTTTATGTTCTGATGAATAGACTAGGGTTTCTGGTTTATGGTCAGGTAATTCAAACCATGGGAATGAGGCTTCCAAAAATGGGCATTTATGGAACCAAGGAGTGAAAAACATGATGTGAGAGAGGGGATAGGAGTCTCATTACCATTCCAAACATTCCTAAAAAACTTATACACCATTTGAAGTCGTGGTACTTTGACTCAGATATGTAGTTTAACATTATATGTTAGGGAAGATAGGTGTTATGTTTTTTATCATCATGATACCATAACGATTCCCACAAAGTTCAGCATCATGTGGAAAAGAAAATTATATCTTGTGATTATAGTAAATACTCCCTCAAAAACCTTGTATTAGTGGGAGATTTGGTAAGATTTCCATCCAATTAAATTAGGGAATAAGCCCCATTGTAGTGGACCTTATGATGGTGTAGGGCTACTCATGTTTGGTTTCCAACTTTGGAGGTTTCTTTTTGGCTATCATCAATGTCCTGAGGATCAAAACCATATCTCATTTAAAGAAATACTACATTAGAACCTTCTTGTTAAATAATTTCATGATCTCCTTATGGTGGAATTCCAAATGATGCATGGTTTGTAATATTTTCTCATCCAGTCACTCTAATTAATCCTATCATTTGTGGGATTTCTCATTCATGGATAATCGATCGTAGATTGCCATGCATAGTGAGGGAAATTAAAATTTTATGGGTAAGACCACCTCTATCCCATATATTAATGAATATGTGGTTGCATGGGTGTTAGTATGGCTCATTGTCTGGTAATCCAACAAGGATGGTAGGATCTTTTCCTTTTGAGACCTTTTATCCTTATATACCATTATTTTGAGCATATTAGATAGGGTCTTATTAAAAGTCACTATCTATCTGTTAGTCATTTCATAGTAGTAGGACAAATGGTTTGATTTTATGTCATACTCGTGATATAGATTCTTTGATTCATCACAACATAAATTGGTAATATTTTCTATATGTATTGTATGATAGACACTAAATATGAAAATGATGTTGGCATTCACGAAGATAACAATGTTTCTTGCCCCAGCTTCTTGTAGGGGTATAGATTTGACCCAAATAGTGAAGAGGTTGGTTGTGATATGAATATACTTAAACATCTTGGATGTGTAAGGAGGATATGGTCCAACAATGTCTATTCCCTTTATGAAAAACAGCCAGGAGTACTTGGCTATGTGAAACAACTCAGGGAGTTAGTGAATAAAGGTGGCATGAACCTGGAAGGAATTTTAGTTTTTTTTAAATTTAGTGCAGTCCTTCATTAGACAGGTCTAGTAGTACACAATTAATTAGATTTGGAAAGAAATCTATATTCCTGACTAGTGATCACCAATGAATCTAGCATGCACTTCTTTCATGAATGTAGTAGCATCTTCTCCATTGATTCACCTGAGAATTACCCCATCAAGGATCCTCTAAGAGAGTAATTTTTTATGGTATGTTCTATCATAGAGAACAAATTAACTTTCTTGTCTTCAAATTTTCTCTCCCCCCACCCTACCTGATATGAGTTGTCTAATTTAAATGTAGTCCACTATTGGTTTCATCCAACCAATGGTGGGACTATACGGTTTAGGGAAGGGTATTACCTCATCGATTAGTTCCTTGATGGATTGAAGTAAGGGTGAGACCATCCAGCAGTGAAAAATGTTGATGACTCATTCATCCCGCTCAAGATCGGTTAGAGAAGTTGATGCATTCTCTAGGTCATCGGCCTGGGTATTTTGGGATGATGGGACATTATTCAATGTTGGATCCAGGTGGAATTACTCCATTAATCAATGGATGTCATTAATCAAGTGTATTATCTTCTTTTTTATATCATAATAATTTTCAACTTGATTAATGAACTATTCTGAATATCCTTTTATCTTCAAGTGAATTATTTGTAATTGATGTGATAGATCTAGACCTACAATGAGAGATTGATGTTATTATTTATTGTTCATGCACCTTTTTTATAGATGGAATGTGTAAATAAGGAACACATTTGATTGACATATGAGCATGACTCCCAGGCCCAATTTTTGAGTTTGGGGTCTTCCATCATCTTTCCTATTGGGACTCTAGATGCACTATCAAAATATATCCCCCATATCTGGGGGGCCTCTCGAACAATGAAAACCTCTTCATTGGGTAGTTTAGTTTCCAATAGAATCATTTCTACTGAGGGGTTATCTATCATAAAATATACCAATTCCTAGCCTTTGATTACTTTATGATGAATGATGTGGTTGTCGAATTATTTTCGGATCACTTCCCATCAAGACAAAAGTCTGATCAACATCAGATAACTGTGGTTGTATTTGAGAAGGTTGTTTTGGGAGACCAAATGGACCTCATGATACTTTTGATAGTTCCTTAATATAAAGACTACAAATATTAGAACAATACAGCTCTTCTCGATATTCTAATAAAAATTATTGGCATCAATCATGTTCTAACTAAAATTATAAAAGTATTTTTCACTACCTATGTCATTATTTTGTGTGAGTAAGGCACCTAGTGATCGCTCTAAGGTTTTTAGATACAAAATGGGTGGCTTTCCTTGGATAGGAAGCATCAATTCTGAAGGTATTAAGAGATATTTCATATGGTTTTTGAATGATTCATGAAAATCATCAATCCACTAATATGTAACTCCTTTTTTGTCATCCTGGTTAAGGGAAAACATTTTTTTCTCAAGGTTGTCTATGAAGGACTGAATATAGAAAAAGTGACCATGAAGTCCTCTCAACATTATAATGTTGTGAGAAGGTGACATTCCAAGGATATTGTTTCTCTTCTTAGGGTAGACCTTGATTCCATAGTGTCCTATAACAATGTAGATAAATTTCCATTAGGTAATGAAAATGACACATTTTTAGGGGTTCATAATTAGTAATTGCATCCATAATTATTTGAAGAGAGTTTCTAGATCTACCAGGTGGTCAGAGTGTTGTTGAGATTTAAACACCAGGTCATCAACATATAATTAAACATATTTTTCTAGTAATTATTTTAATATGTGAGGAATGTAAATTTTTTATGTAGTTCCAACATTCATAAATATAATGAGCATTACATGATAGAAAAATACTCTTTGTGGGCCCTAAAGGAAGTGATTTTTTCATCTTCATCGGCCATTTGGATCTGATTTTATCTAGATTATCCATCTGTAAAGGAGAGATCTTGATATCCAGATATTCCATCAATTAACATATATTATTTTAGTTATGATACATTATCATTTGGTTAGCAATGGTTTAGATCCCTAAAATCAAGGTAAACTCTAAATTTTCCCCTCTTACGTTTGATGGGATGATATTGGCCATCCATTTGGGGGATTGGACATCCTGAATGAACTTGTATATTATTTTCTAGTCAACTTCACCCTCAATCTTGGTAGCATGAATCATTTTATTTCTTATGGATAATTATTTATATCCATGGTTGTCCTCTGGCAGGGCCAAGTGGTGAGTGGCCACATTAGGATCAAGACTTGGCATTTATGTGTAGTTCAACATGAATACATTTTGATGCTTCCTTATAAAGTAGGTATATACCACTTTATCTTTGTAAAACAATGACACACTAATAATGTTTGGTAATGGGTCTTTTCTGTACCCAGAATTATTTCTCGGAGCTCATCATGGGTGCTGGAAATGCCCTCCAACAGAGATGGAGGGGCGTCCCTCAGGTCTTACTCCTCTTCTTCTTCCTCCTATTTAACTTATTTTTATTTTGTTGATGGGGAATAAATTTTTAGGGTGGTTTCTCCAAAGTTTAGAGAAGAGTATATATCTTGATATTTGAAAAATGTACATACTTCCTCTAACAAAGCTGATAGTAGAGGAATTCCTTGAAACATCAGAGAGGATGGATTGAGGGAATGAGGAGTGTCTTTATCCAGTTTATGTTACAAGATATACTCTTTTGACTTAGTTAGTGATGAAGATATTTCTTGGAGAATTGTTGATAAATTAAATGTACTATCATCTGAGCCTTCACCATTGTTTGGGGAGTCTGAAACCTTTTCCATACTGGTGGACTCGGTGTTCATGACTAAAATCATAAATATTTTGGAATATATGCTTAGATATGAGTGCATATGGTCTATCTAGTTCATAGGAAGAACATAATCACTATCGAGCTATCTAAATGGGTCGACCATGATCATTTACAAACAATTCATAGTGGTGAACCATGAAACACCATCAATAAGGGGTTTTCCCTTTCCCCTACTTGAATCTTGCATTTATATAATGTGACTGGTAGGATTCGAATGGACCCTTACTGGTGTGCAACGCCGTGATGTATCCATTAATTCTATATTAGATGAATTAATGATATGATGAGGTTATTTCTATGTATTGATGATACCAGGTCATTCCTAGCAAGAGTTTGAAGGCCATATTCTTTGGAACCATAAGTAATTTTGAGTGAGCTAAGATTTATTTGAATCAATCCTCAAGTTTAATTTATTACAATGGATTCTCTTGAATTTTATCATAGCCTTGCGGTGTTATAGAGGAATGATTTATGTTATTATCCTTGCAGACTAGTTGGTGAATTTTTCTTACTACAATGAGATTAACTCCAAATCATTTATCGAAGAAAACTTTTTAGACATTTACACAACTTATCCCATCACACACATTCAAGGTTTTTATATTCCCCTATATAAAAGAATTTCAATCTTGATTTTTGAACAACATAACTTTTTGGAATTTTGAGTAATCGGTCTCTATCTAATAAAACTCAACAAAAATCACTTAATCTTCAAACTCCTAGGGGCATAGAAAAGATTCTATGAGTTCTTCCTTGTGGTATTTTGACAAACTCAGGGAATCCAGGATTGATATTTTTTCTGTTACTAAAGATAATTGTTTCATAATGTCATATTTCAAGTATAACTTTTGATGATTACTATTTTGGGGATTCTCATTCATAGGTTATTTAGCGGGTGATTATTTTAAAAAGATGGTTTGGACCTCAAGAAAAAAAATTGAGGTGCTTCTGTCCTCAGTGGTTTGGGTTAGGCTAGTATGTCTACCCACATAGGGAGATATAAAACATGTTACTATCCTAATTTATATTCAATATAAATGGGGTTAGGATGGATTATGGTAGGTGATGGGGGTTTTTATGATTTCTGTTGGACCCACTGAAGGATTCTTCCATGAGTTCCTACAACATTGATGGTCTGTGTAGGGTTACATCTAGAAATATTTATTTTGTCGCTGTTCTGCATGCCCAATATCATCAACTCTTATAAACCCTACCCATAGTTCCCAAGTTAGATTCAATTAAATCAAGATCATATTCATTCACATTGTCAAATAATGGATCCATTAAATGAATAACATTAATGGAACAGAAATTAGACTCTACTTCTGATGTAGACTTTTCCTAACTGACCATTACTGGTGGTGTCGTTTGGTTGGATGGATACCATTTTTCCAATTATGAGATCATAAAATATGGAAGTTTCAACATATAATTTTTTCAAGAGTAAATTTATTATTTTTTACGTGGAAAATTCCTTTCCGTTCAATCCTTTTTTTGGAATGTCATCTTTTGGATGGTTTGGGGGTCGAGGACGTCGGTTGTGTTGTAGCAGGAGTAGCTAAGGGAATAGTTGGTTGTTTAAAATTTTCTTGGATAATACCCTGTGTTAGGTAGATTAAATTTATCTTCATCAAACTATAAAACATTTTTCCCTCTTTATGACCACTTCTTTCCCCTCACCTCCATCATCAAGGGAAGTAGTGGAAACATATGCCACTTATGCTGGAGGCCTTCCAAATTTTACTTGCTCAGAATATATCATTTTATATAGATGGTATTTGAATAAGAATCATTCCTAAATGATGTTTCCCAGTATTCAATGAAATGGTAAATAATATATCCAATCATCGAGACCCAACTAGTTAGCCCTTTTCATCTCCCATAGATAGAGAAAATCATAGTCCACATCAACTTTAAAGAGTCATTGGAATTGATCTTCTTAGAATGATTAAAATTTATTCCTTCATTATTCAAATTGATATTTCATAGGTCCCCTCCACTTGTATTATTATGTTGGGGTTACTTTTGATGTCTGGGGCTGCCTCATGATATGGTGCAGGCATAGGATCTGGAGCGGGTGGGGGGGCTTTCTTAAGTGTGATGGATGTCACCTTCACCTTTTGTCTTATTTTCCCTTGGACTGGTGGAGTTATTTCAGACATAATAATAGTCCACTGTATGGATTTACATTGGGAAATATATGATTAATATTGAAACCCACTTATATATTTCACTAGGATAAGTGGTGTTCAAATCTCTTCTTAGAAGTTATCAATGTATAGAGAAATAAAATATTCCTGGGGAAGTAGTTAGTTCAGGGTGTATGTAAACCCTTTCCATCTAGTGATGAAATCAAGGACACTCTATTTCTCTCATTATTTTTAGTTCAATAGGTCCCTTAGTTTTGTATTCTACAGCATTGAGATAAACTAAAATAGGAACTACCAACGCATGTCCTCCCATCATGTGATTGACCAATCTAGAAAACTAGTCTGGCATATAAAGAATTTCCCTTATAGGGTTTTCATGAAGAATATGATTTTAGCTACTACTTATTCTCTAGATTTTCCATAATTGGATCACAATGAAAAACATAATGTTTTGGATGTTGTTCTGACTCACCTAAACCATTGAATACAGATAATGTACAACTCTCAAAAGTTAGCGGTGGTGGGTTGTCACTCACCCAATCAGGGTAAGGTTTCCATTCAGGTTGCACTGGTGCATGACACTGCTTCGTGGATTCCAACTAGGATTCCAACGACTCGATGGTGTCAACAATCCCTTGATGGGTGTTTTATTGAAACTGATCATTGATAGGTGTGACAATCTACTATATTTGAGGTGTTATTTCTACAACTATTTGGAGAGGATATCTGGATGGTGAAAACATTTGAATATTCTCCTGAACTCACTCTGGTTAACTTCTTATTGGGGGGAAATATTTATATCTATTCATGATTTTGTCTATGTATACTAATGGTCTCGGATCTATGTTTAATGGATGTATTGGTCTTTGTTCGGCTTTCGAGATGAACCCCTATGGCTGAGGTACACCTTCTAGAAGTTTACATTGAGGCTCTTCCCATGGATCATATTGGATACAATCACTACCTTAGTGAAAATCGACATTGACTCTCCTCAAATATTTAATTTCTTCTTAAATGAAATTTAATATTTATTCGATCATAGGGATCATTTTTTTCATTGAGATGAGTATGTGGGACATATATAACAATGCCTTTATTCTTGTAAGGTATTTTCTTAGGAGGTGGGATGGGATTGATTAAGGGAGAACCCAAATTTTGGATGATTCTGTGTTTCTGGGTATGCACACTTTCCTTCTAGATGTGTAACATATTCCTGATGGAACAATCCTATTCTGTATCTTCTACATTTTCATCATTTATTCTGTTGTTTTATGGATAGAAATCCATAACATTCACTAATGAATAATGCATTATATATGCTGTACTATCTGCTAAGTGATATGACGACTAATTTCATGATTTTTCACATCTCTTGTTTCCTTTCAGAGACCCTATTTGAGATTATTCGTGAAGGGTAACTTGAAAGGAATCTCTATGCATCCTTATAGCAAGACCCGTTTATAAGTGGACTGGATCATGAGATGGGGAAAACATGCAGACCTTGCCAATTGGCATCCTCCCTAAAAGAGAAAAGACTAATTTCTACTGAGGGTGTGGTTGAGGTAAAAATGGAATAATACCTGTGGGATTGTGTTTCTTACATTCTATTAGTGTGCCTCATTCTAGATTTATCGGTCTTCTGTGGTATTTTTTTTAAAAAATCTCCTAGAACTACGGGTTGGGGTTCATCATGTATTATAACTAGTATTATTGTTGTCACTATTTTCTTTATCTTAGGAATCCTTTTTCAAGTGTGACTTGGATATGATGATGGGTCTGTATGAAAACTATTTATATATAAGGACATTAGTAGTGCTTGATGACTTTCTACCCTCAAGCGAGAAGCCAGATCAATGTTCTCAGTTTCTCGGATCTAAATTTTTTTGATTGATTGCTCCTTTATGGTCTGAAACTTTTGAGACCTATTAAAGGATGATTATTGTAGTGCATGTCAACTTTCTTTAGCAAGGTCCCTTCTTCATAGAAATTTTGGGATAATGAAATTATAATATTCCATTTCTAGTTGGTTTTGTTGAATATGGGGTGAGGTAAAATGAAAATAACCATGTTCCCCCACCCCTAGATATGAACACCAGGAAGATAATTTCATATTAAATGATGCAGATCATGTAACACATTGAGGCATTCCATATAATGATATTTTCATCCCTTCTATGATCATGGTATCTTGGATGATATAAGGGCTTAAAAGTCGAATTTCTCAATATTTTGACACGGTCTATGTACCCATTATAAGGTAGGAGTTTTCCTTTTAGGTGTTGGAGGGATGTCCAGAGATTCAGATGGATATTGTGAATAAGTTCTATTTAAAATGCCTCTAGAATGTCGAACTGATAAGTGGATGAGGTCCAAAACATATTGGATATATACTCCCTAAAAAATTATCTTTTTATGAGTAACATATCCTTTTATTATTCAACTAGATACTCCTCTACTTGGTCAACCCACATGGATGATTCTTGATAATTTTTTCACAAGAAGAGGGTCTTATGGGGGTATCATAGGTTTTAGGATAGTCTTATGGTGGCTCAGAGGAGTATAATTTTCCAAGATCATATCCTAGTTGAGAAAGGATGTCACGTTTCCTTAATATGGTCTCAAGCATGTGTCACCCCACACAACTATAAAATATTCCTTTAACATCATTCACCTTTACCAACACTTTATTTGCAGTGTAGATAAAGGGAACCCTTTATCATCACTTTTTTTTAATGTTGATAAAGGGTACCCTTCATTAACACTTTATTTTTAGCACCCATAATGGGATTCTTTTTCAGCACTCAATTACCTTTGATAAAGGTCTAAATAAAACTAAATAATTAAATAAATAGAAAATAAAATGTTTTAAAGAAAGATATTAAAAATATTATTAATTAACTAATTATTGATAAAAATGAATAAATTGATTATTCTATATATATATTATAAATACTAATAAATTTCATATATCAAATATGTAGTTATATATATAATTAAAATTAAACAAATTAAAATAAAAATTATGTAAATTGAGAAAAATATTAAACATATTTTTAATTAAATAATTATTAATAATTTTAATAAATGAAATATATTAAATATATAAATAATTACACTATATAATTCCCCTTTATCTGAACTTTTAAAAGAACCGATAAATGGGTCCTTTATCAGCACTTTTATAGATAATGAAAAAGGTACCCTTTATGAGCACTCCTATAAGCACTGATAATGGTCCCTTTTATTGGAGCTAAATAAAATCACTCATAAAGGTTTTCCTTTATCAGTGATTTTTTATTACTGATAAAGGGACCCCTGATCGGTGCTTATTTAGTGATAATAATAGATTAGGGATTTTAATCCTGCTCTGGTAGAAAACACTTTTATACCACTGATAAGGGACATTTTTAGAACTTTTAAATACCAATTTTATAGTAGTGAAACTAATCCAAGAACCTCAGCATATGAGGTATTTCTCATTTTTGACTCGGTAGGGGTAGGATCTTAATACTGATATGATATGTCACTATGGGGAGGACCTTCATTGCTCATTCCATCATGGTGTGGACTACCATTATGGCTTGATTTCTTACTATAGGGTGAATTTTTTTAGTGTATACCCTTGGGAGGAACTTCAGGGAAGATGATAGCAAGGAAAGTAACTTTTTAATTTTTGATCTTATGGCCCTGAGGAGGGCTTATATAATGCTAATTATGAAATATTCACTCATGATAAATCATTTCTTGACCACAAAGGAATCCTTCAGGGTATATTCTATGGGGAGAACCTCCAAAACTGCTAGTAATAATGTTTTAAGGAGGACCTTCACAACTCTAACCGCCACTTCCCTAATTTGGAAATATTTCAATTGGATCTTGAGGAACCATTGATATGTGTTTTATAAAATCAAGAACACTAGCTTCTAGAAATGTAGGGTCATGAATATTTTCTTTATTTTCTAGTTTAATTTTGCATTAATTATTTTTAGGCACTCTCTTGGAAGCGACTGGGGTCGCTTACTGTAGGTGGTGGATTTCAAATATGGGTTCATGTTCGAGTGGTTCATACTCTGCTACAAGATATTCTAGAAATATTGAAGAGTTTTTGTAGGGATATATTCTATTCCTGGGGAATCCACTGAAGTGGACCTGTGTCCCCCAATTGGAATGAGTATTTGTACCTAATCCTATTGTACATTTGTCACGTAATATTGATGATGAACCTCTGGGATGGGATTAGGGATTCTTGAATACTCCTAAGAGACCTCCTCAATGTGTAGATAAGTCACCCCACATGGTGTGGTGATATTATGGGCTCTAATTCTTTCTATTATCATGAATGTGATTATATATTGCTAATTATTCATCATATGGTCATTAATTAATGTCTAATCCTCCATCATTTAAAATATATTTTGAGAGACTTCTATGAAGGGAAAAGTAATATATTACCATTCTAGTGTTGGAGAAGGAATATTTTCCTGATTTGGTCCTTCATTTCATACTAGTATGTACCGACAATCTTCTATGGGGGGCAACGGTATGAGTCTTCCCATGATTTTCAATTGGGATACACCATCTACATTTTCTAACTACTACCATATTTACATGGTGGGATTGATATGAATGAGCATAAATTTTCATCATCTCATTGGTTTCCATCATATTTGACTTATGGGGTTCATATGCATCTGCATGAATTTCTGTCTTCTCATTAGTTTCCATCTTGCTTGACTGATGGGATTCGTATGATTTGGTAGGGTTATACACCTTCATATAGATTTTCTTCCTATTTGGATGATGGTCTTGGTGTTTATTAACATAAATGTTTTTCTAATCATAGTAGGTTTCTATCCTATTTGGATGATGGGATTAATGTGCATTATAAGGAATATTTATATGTATGTATTTTTTCATACTATTTACATGTTGGGATTGGTGAGTAGTAGTAGGAATTTGTGTCTTCTTATAATTTTCCATCATATTTGACTAACATGCTTCATAAGAGGGTGCAGGTTTGTACGACTTTATTTAGTGTGACACCATGTCTGTACAGTGGGATTCCTCAGTAAGAATAAGGATGATGAACTATTCCTTATTATTTTATCATTTCCCTTTGATTTCAAACCTAGGGACCTGGGTCTATTTGACATCAGAAGGGGATAATGGGGTAGTTTCCTCTTCATGGTGAGGGAGTTTGGCCGCACAATGTAGGAAGACATGATTTCCAGTAAGGGCCCATGTGTGGGACCCATATGTTGCATGGATGAAGTCATTAGTGGTGACTTCATAAGACTTCATAACTTAAGGGAGGAAATCCTTATCAGGTTTTAGAGATAATCTCCTGAAATGGTCAAAGACAGATAGTGGAGTCATCATGTTCTAGACCTATGGCAATCACTAGACGGATAGATGGTGGGGATTCATGGATTGGAAGGATTTCCCAGCAGTCTCTAATGTGGGGAAAGGATCCTTTTTTGTACTCTCTAACTAGTTCATTTTCAACCAGGAATTGAAGATACTGGATGGGTGATGAATTCCTCTGTTTGGTTGAATACCTGGACAGAGTAGTGGATGATGATCATATTTTTGAATATTTGGGAGATTCCATTGGATTGAAGAGATATATGAAAAGTTCCTCTAATATACATGATAGACATAGGAACCCCCCCACCCCCCCCCCCCCCATAAAAGTATTATCTAATGACCATATGTGTAATCTATGTTTCCATTTGACCCTTTTCCATTTTGTATGTAAAAGGGGACTGATGCGGCATAACACTTCCACCTAGGTTAAGGATTCATGTCTGGTTCACCATTTTTTCTGATGAAGAGTTGAGTGGGCCTTGAATGAAATGGTATGATAAGGAATGGGTACTATATCCTTTCTATATCATGAATAAGATTTCATAGTTAATTATTTCACATTGGGATATCCATTTTGATTCCAATGTAGATGTGATTGGGTCCGGAATGAAATATTATGGTGAGGATTAGGCATTATATCCTTTTTATCTAATGAATGGGATGTTGTATTTATACCTTTTTCATCAGGTTCACCATTTTGTTTCTAAGGAAAATAATTTACGCTTGGGCGGCTGACTGAATGGGGTTCAGCTGTGTGAAATTAGTGACATTGGGTAAAACATATTCATACGATCCCCAATGAGTTTGTTTGTGGAGATAGAAATTCCCAATGCCTCTCATATCCATGGAGACTCATGGACCTACTTTCAAAAAGAAATTGTTCATTAGGGAACATGAATAATGACACTGAATAACTCATGTTTTTCTAGAGGATTGGAATTTGGGCTCATCACACCCTTTTGAGGTAATTGTTTCTTATTCATGGAATCTATTTTAAATTTATGATATGTTCATGAATCCTTTTTGCATTCCCAAGTGTGAATATTATGGATTACCTGAAGGTGAAGATCAATCATGAATATTCATGGGTGTGGAATCATATATATGTATCTGAGGTTCTTAATTAATGGGTATATCTTCTTGAACTTGAGGTTATCAATCAATATTACCATTTTGTAAGACTGGATCAGATATTTTATGGTCATTTATTGAGATGAAACTAGTTTTAATCCATGTGGTGAGGTTCTATAGAGTTTACCATCACCCCGAGGGTGGAAGTTTTTTTGATGTAAGGATCAAACCCATAAAATGGGATTCATATTTATATTCATGATAGGGATATAAACCCATGTATTTTTGTGACACTCAATGGGGAACGTCGCCTTTTAAGGTTATGTGATAAGGACCCAACCATGCAGTTTAACATCATCAGGTAAGGACACCTAGGTGAAAGGTTCCTGGTCAAGGATGGTGTGGAACATAAATCAAGGTTGTATGAGGGGGACCAGAAGAGATGGAATCTCTTATGTAGAGATAAACCTATAGGGGATGTGGATCAAAGAACATTAATGTGGTGAACTGGGTTTGGAACTCATAGAGGATTCCTACAAATCCTAGTTAGTTGGGAATAAAATCCCACTTAGTTCGGTATGTTTGTGCTTACATAGTAAAGGAGGTCCATGTTTTTTGGGCTTTCACATGGATGGATCTAGTTTTTTGGTGCATGATTAGGTATTAAACTCATAAGGATGCCCATATGGTGCATCGGGCAACGTCCTATGCATGGAAGAGGACCATTTGGATTGATTTTTGGGATTAAATTTCGGAATAATGCGCTTCTAAAATTGGGATGGCATAGATATTAGGATCGCCACTAACCACAAATCCCATGTTAGTCATGCTCGGTGTGAGAAACAATAGTGGTCATAGGATCTGATGATCACACAATATACTCATTCTGTTGGTGGATGTGGTGATGAATCCTAAAGGGGGAGAGATATAGAGAGTTAATTGAGTGTTCGAATTGCCTATTTTATTTTGTTAATTGGGATAGTAATATCCGATGATCTATCGAGCTATGTCCCGAGATACGGTGAAGAAGAGAAAAGGTGAATCCCCCAAAAAAAATGGATATGGGATTACTCTATGATGGATGCCCTAGAATTGGTGCCAAGGAGGAGGATCTCATTTTTTGTTGAAGGAAATGGAAACTATAATCCTCACCATCCACCCTGAAAATGGGTAGGTTCATGTGAGAAACCCAATTTGAGAACCTGTGTTACCATAGGAATTTAAACTTGAGGCTATTTTGAAGGCCCACCTCATTGGAAGGAATCCCATTTGACTCCACTTACCAAGGGTATGTAAACTCGAGAGGACATGTTAGTGTGCCCGATGATCTTTTCATAAATGTTGCTAGAATTTGTAAGAGGTTGTGTCTTGATATCATTAGACTAGTTTGTAGAAGGACTAGCATGGGGACTAGTGTTATGATAGAAGAGAGTGATAGGACCTGGAGAGTATAACACCCTAGGATTCCCCATTCTACATAGTAGGTTATTGGGAGGGATGAGTTACCCAATGTATCAGGTTTCTATCTGGATGGGGGTATCATCCACATTCAGAAATGCTACAAGGACCTTGGATATGACCACATAGAATGTTTCTATGTGAGGCCACATTCTGTTATTATAGCATGTTTCTACATGGGGTTTAGGTCCTCTCATACATAGTTTTTCTATGCAGGGTACGAATCAGACTGTATGGAACTTTTTTTGGCGATATTATTTCCAAAAAAGAATCTATATGATTATTCCCCATAGATTGGGGTACAAAAAGGTATTTTTATTTCTTCAATGTTGTACTATTTATTATTTCGTCCTTACATCTATGTGGTGGATTTTTACTTGCTATGAATTGACATATAGGCTTTGATATTTGCATAGCCTCATCACTAGTCTCCTTAGTTATCTTTTTTTTTCAGTGCATTATATCCCATTTTTTGGTCACCCTTAGTTTTTATTTACAGAATATTAGAGGGAAATGTTATCAGCATGGATTTTCATCCCTGTTGGGTCGAAGACCTTATTTTTTGAGAGCCCATAGAGGGTGCCCAAACCACAAATGACTCAGTCAATGCAAAGCGTCCATTCACAGAGGGAGGAGAATCATTTTTGGGGATTGAAATAATTTATGAAACCCTAAAAATGATTTTTTTTTCTCATGGGATATGGCATTATTTACTCATCTTAAAAACTATTTAGTTCATGGTGTATAGTCGTTTGTTGGTGAAGAAATAACTGTTCGGACCCAAAAATGACTTTTTTCTATTCGTGGGCACTGGTGGTACTGCCT
Organism: Viscum album; assembly: GCA_963277665.1. Taxonomy (NCBI): domain Eukaryota; kingdom Viridiplantae; phylum Streptophyta; class Magnoliopsida; order Santalales; family Viscaceae; genus Viscum; species Viscum album. The sequence continues at coordinate 594,276,547 of OY728135.1, read as the reverse complement.
CTTCTTACAAACATCTTATTTTGTTGGGTTCTTAGTGAAATGGAAGAACACCATTTGAAGTAGATATCTGTGAATCAATTTTCATATTGTGGTCTCATACCTTTGAACATTTCCTTCAATCTAATTCTAGGATTAATTTCACCCTTTACTGAGTGTTATGGAATTCTCATTTGCATAGATGCAAACTTTTTAAGAACCAAAAATTACAATTCCCCATTATTTATATATTTTATCACTCATGTCAAAATATTTTTCTAGAAATTTATAGAACCTGAAGGAACCATGTATGTGAATGTCAATGTGATGATTAACTCAATGGACAACCCATCATAATGGGATATGGAATGAGAAACCATGTGATTGTGCCAAAAAATATATCAAGGTATATGATGGTAAGGTGAACATATTCTACGTACCAAACTCACAAAATAAGATAATGATAGATTCTCATGAAATATCATGTAATGATAATGATGAAGGAAAAAAATTTCAATTTCTTATATGTAAAAAATGATTGAAGAAGCATCGTGGGAATATCCTCAAGGATATTAGAAGATTCATTAATTGTGGAGGAGGGTGTCATAGAGCATAAAAATACCATAATAAATTGGAGAGTTCTGTTAGCATGATGGGAGTGGAAAAGATGCCACCAAAGGCACCACTAATGGTGTGATGGCTTGTAACAGCCCTGAATTTTTTCAAATGAATTTCCCTTATGAAAATATAATTGTATCATATTTTGAAATATCATATTATTTAATTCAGATGTGGTACATGATGAAACAAATATAATTTATTATAATTATTTGAGAACTACATTTTTAAAATAAATATTACCATAATAATTGAAAGTATTATAATGGGAAAAAATAGGAAATAAGATAATAATAACAGGAAAATGTGGATTTTCTTGATCCCCTAGAATAATTTCATTCAAGAATAACAATCTAGGAATATATCAAAATGTTAGTAATTCAATATTTATCTTGAAAATTATAATAAATATAACCATTAGATAAAATAGAAGTGAATGAATAATAAATAAAACATGAGTTACTTATAGAAAAAAGGTAACTCTTATAACCCTTAAAAATCTTCCCATTGGAATGGTAATATAGTTATTGGAATGGAAAAATGACCATTTGAATAGTAATTTGACCATCATTAATAGTGATCTGACCATTATAATAGTAACCTCACCTATCGAAACAAAAAATAATATTTATGAATCATATAAAATTAAAATATAGAATATTTATATCAAGATACATGTAAAGAAATATTTTTAAAATGTTAAATTAAGTGTTTGTAAAACATAAATGTTTTAATTAATTTTTATAATAAATATAATTATTTAAGTTAAATTAAACTTTAATAAAATGTATTTATAAATTAATTTTAAATATTATTATAATGATGATATACTTTTATGAGACTAGAAGAAATTTTTTAAGGGGTCTGAAAATCGATCATAATACAAAAATTAATATTTTCCCATTAAAAGTGTATTTAATTTAAAAATTAAATTTATCAAATTTAGTAATTTATTTTGTTAAAATATATTACATTTTTGAAATCTACAAATTAGAAAAATGATAGGATGAAATTTTTAAATTTTTCTAAAATAGTTGATTTCCTTGTGAATAGAGAAATATGGTAAAATATTGTATTAAATATTATTAGCTAAATATATGAATTTTTTAGTCAAAGATGATGTAATAAACCATTATTTATAACTCAAATTCTATTTTTTTGTATATTGTCAAAATAATAAACTATATTTATATCCTAGAAACAAAATAATAAAGTAATGAATATAATATTCAAAAACACTTGTCTTCTCCCATTATAAATACCACCCCTTACCTCCTCTTCTCTTCACACTATATAAGCCTTTTATCTTTCCAAATGGTTTCCAAAATATCTTCCCAATCCTCTCCCACACATTATATAGCTACTACTCGCATGAAAAAAACCATTTCATGAAGCCTTAAGGGGTAGCTTAAGGGGAGGTGACTAAATGAAGAGGTAAAATACTCAAAGAATCTCCTTCAAATTAGTTTTTTTCTATCACCCCATATAATATCCATCCACTAAAACATAGTAACATAATTTCCCGAAATATATTATTATTTTATTATTATTTTATTATAATTATATATTACCCTCCCTTTTTTTCTTTCTTAAATTAAATTTTTTTTTTACAAAATGGTTGGCTCACCAATGCCATGAACAACATACTTACATTTTCTCCACCACCTTCATGGATGGTCAGAAAAATATTATTATGGTAAAATAATATAATAATATTATTATTATAACTTATTTAAAAATATATAATAAATATATATTTGTTATATTAAATATAACAAAACTAATTGGTGGTGTTTGGTAAACCCATCTAAATGAACTAACCGTTTAACGATAACATTTTTACCAAAATAATCATCCATATGTATGAACACATATGGGTATTTGGGAATCTCCCAATTTCTAGGTGTAAATGAATAATATTTAATTTCGCATCTATAGATGTATTCCCATTTGATAAAAAAATTAATAATTGTCCATAAGTTATATGATAATAGACTCATTAAACCAACACATAGAGAACAACAAAATTTAGCATTATGTATCCTTCAAATTATTATAAATGAATATAATAAAATTATGAAAAATAAAATATAGATAGAAATATTTCATAATTAAGTAATTAATTAATTTCTTTTGATTATCTGGGATGTTAAGTGAAATTGAAAAAATAGAAACGGACATAATGTAGAGGATCTTTCTGGATGACCCTTTTCTTTGGGTTATGAACTTTCTCTCTCTAACTAACTTTTAACATCTATTAAATGTAATCAAATGATTATGGATTATGTATATATTTATTTCACAAATATAACTATCTTATTATACCTTTATTTTATTGGGTAATACATACGTTAATGTTCATTTTTCAAATTATTACTATATTAGATCTTATTATCTTATAATATGTTTCATGATTATGCCCCCTATTTATTTCCATGGGTAATTATTATGTTTATTAATTATGATTTATTTCCTTTTTTGAACAAAAAAACAAGTAAATTTAATAATGGGTGTTCCTAGATAGTGCTTTAATTCATTTGGTAACGTTTTACTCTTATGAGATGTTATGTATACTGAACCTGACTTATCATAAATAGATATTACAACTTTTTAGATTAATATACAATTTATTACACAAACTCATGCATGAATACCTTAATAGATTTTTGTGTTTGAAGACTAAGAACAAAATCTTATAATTTGGTGATGCATCATCAATTTTTCCACAAATATCTTCCAATTTATTACTCTTCATAGACATAACCTACATAAATATTTTTTTTCAGAATCATGTGAAAGGAAACATAAGAAAGGGTGAGCTCAGATTCTTAGTACGAGTAAACGAGGGAGATATATAATCATAATATGCACATAATGGTATTATAACATGAGAATAATATTATAAAACCATGACCTTCATATAAAAGATCATAATCAGGAGTCATATCATAAATATTGATATTTCATAAGATATAAATCATAAAAAATAAAAAAATGAGTAAAGTTTAAATATTATAAGCATAAGACACAGAAATTTAGCTTACAGATAAGTATAGAAATTTATTTCCTTAGTATTCGAGGATTATTTCCAAAACATTTTTGGGTTTATCCATAAGAAGATACACATCTTGGGTAGAACACACCACCATCCTCATTATAATCCCTTTCCTCATAGTATAATGGTTTCACTCCCCAAACCACCACAGTAGTCATGGTTCACTCCCAAGACCATCATAGTTAACAAGGTCCCTCACTAGAGTGGGTCCACTCCCTATTCCAGGCCAAACTACACAAGAATATATAAATCTTTACCCAATGAATTGGAGTGAGGTATAAGACCCACCCATTTTGGTTATAAAAAATCATTATCCTTGGTTATAACATAATATGCATCACATAATTAAAATCATACATATTTTTACTGTAAGATTATAAAACATTCATCATATCACAACCCATAAAATGAAATGGGTTCCATAAGAATTATAATATAATATAACCTATAGAAATGAAATACGATTCATAATCATCTCATCAATTTCATCATATAAAAACTTTCTGCAAAAGAAGTGGGTTTTATAATAATTTAATCATGGTATAACCAATATATTAGAAATGTGTTTCATAAAAATAATATCATCATAAAAAAACAAATTATAGATATAATAAAAATTCTTTCCTTGGATTATATCCCAAGTAAACCATATGTAACCTAAAATGATGTCATCTTTGATGGAAAATGATTTTGAAATATTACCGTGGACATTCCTTGAGGAAAATAGTGTTTCCACATAGAAAAACACTTTTTAAATCCTAAAATATTTTTAAAATAATTTTATTTGAAAATAACCTTGAAAAAATATAAATTAATCTTCAAATAAAATAATTTTCATTATGGGTGGAAATTTATATCATGTCATAGATCTTAAAAACAAAAAATTCATTTCAAATTTTCAGAAAAATCCATACAAACATTATTTTAGAGAATGTATTAAATATTACTTTAAAAATATTTATAACAATTAAAACATGGTCAAAATGTATTTTAAAAATAAAATTATAGTAATAAAACATTTTAGAAAACATTTTCAGAAAACTTGGTGTTGGAATAATATAGATTTCCTACCGAATAGAGAAATAAAGTCTTTTAATATTAAAAAATTTTCATCAATTAATTTAAGTTCCAAATAGTTTCTAAATTAGTATATTAATTTATAATATAATTAAAAAATAAGATAAGAAAATTAATTATTTTATTGAGATGTATATTATAAAATTAAATCAACGGAAGCATAATCACAAACAATCCTGATGAACGATGAGAATGTAACATAAAATCATTGCCACTTTGGTATGGTTGAATCAGAATCCCCATGAAAAAGTTATATAAAATGGAACATAAAATATAATTATAATAAACTTATTTTTTATATTACATGTAAATGGGGTTTTATATACAACTCATAGTGGAATAAAGGTGCATAACATAACATATTTCTCAAAGAAGGAAAATTAAGTCAAAAATCACTAACGAATTTGGTAACTTTTGAACCATAAAACCCATGAATGAAAGATCCTATAATGGATATGAAAACAACAATAATTTTAATTAATATCACAATAAAATAAATTCATGGGTATTATATACACCACATAAAGAAACATGTGGTAAATATAGAATTTCTCCAATGGAAAATAAAAGTGACAGGAAATCCCTTAACTTAAGTCTCGACTTTCTTCATATACATTTGAACCTCATGGATAATAAATATAACTTTAATATACATATATTAAAATAAAATAATTATATATACCATATATGTTTTTGATAATGTCCATTTATTACCCTGTTTTTAATAATTAATTTCTAAATTACATTTCGGGTAAAAACGGCATGGTTTTTCATATATGTGTTGATTTTTTATTTTTGGTCTCCCTAATTTGATCATGGGTAAATAATATCTAAATTATTAATCATTAACTAAATATAATATTTATTCATAAATTATAATTTTAATATCAACCATGAAATATTGTTTTGCTAAATTAAGTATCTTATTATAATTGATATGGTGGGTCATACGTACACAAGAGTAACGTATTCATTTTTCAACGATCAATATGGAAAATAGTAAATTAATATCTTATATTTACCTGATTTTTATAATATCATGAATAACATGTTATTTTGTTACATATTATTATAAATATAAAACATGTGGTGTTTTTATGACAATAGGGTCACATCACTTCATGAAGGTGGTAATCCACACATACACGAACGACGTTATCGTCTTTCACTGAAGGAAAAGATAAGAAACAAAATGAAATATTATATTTAAAGAGTGATAAAAATTTTATTAATATCATAACTATTTCATGTATGTTGCATATATTAATCCTGAATATCTTCTATATAAAGTGTTAGTGAAAATGAGTCTCGTCGCATTATAAGGTGTTAGTCAGTCATACACATGAGGAATGTTATCTTATCCCCTGTGGAATGGAATGAAAAAAATTATATATGATATAATTAATATATAGGTATACTTATTTTATAAATATCATATATATACTTTTTATCCATCATCATAAACTTTCTTCAGAGGTGATAGTGGAAAAATGAATGACATTAGTTCAAGAGGGGGTAGTCCTCCATACACACGAATGATGATTATGTAACCCATTTGATGGAAGGGGTATGGATATAGGTTATTAACTATACATAAAAAAGTATAATTACATGTATGAAATAATTTTCTTATATCATAATGATATAATAATAATTTAATGTGTTGGAGAAAAAAATAAAATAAAAGTTATCATTGAATAATGTTACCTCTTCTTCAAGTATCCTCCTTAGGATTGCACAAAAAGACTTACTATATTGGATTTATGTCCAAAATATGTTATTTTATGAAAGTATTGAATTTTTAAAGTTATTTTTTAAGTTATTGGATAAAACAAGGGGATTTATAGTTACGAATATCATAGGATAAGTGTGTCCATTTATATGTAAGGTGACCTATACACTTGTAATTATTTGAAAAGAATCAATCACACGCACATTTTTATTATGAAAGAATGACTAAAAATGGTTAACTATAGAGCCTATAACATATAAGGTTGAAATATTATAATAAAATAGGTGTTGGAAAGGTTTGGGTTAATTTAAAACCTTATCAATTTAGTTTATCCCCTAGTAAAACCATTTTTACAATAACTGTGGAAAATGTTTTCTAATATTTTTACTATTCATTTTGGTCAAAAATTAAGTTAAAATTATTATAAAATATAAATAATTATGATTAAAAATATGGAATCCATTTTTCCAAATTTCATTCACATAATTATAAAAAAAATAAATTTAATCCCATTGAAGCGATGAGAAAACAGGTTTTTAAAGTTAAAATTTTCAAAACATTACAATGTTTTTAAATCAAAATTCAATATAAAATTGATTAAAATAACATAAATTTTATTATTGGATGTATAAATTATCTAAATTTAATTTAAATTTAATTTAAACTTAATTTTACTTTATAAATAATTTAAATTCAAGGTTGTTCTCAATTAAAATTTAGTATTTTTTACTATTTATTAAAAAATTAATTGTTTCAGAAAAATAAAAAAGTCACCATATTATAATTTTATAAATATGATTTCAAAAATTTATTTTATTTTCTAAAATAAATTTTCTAAAATTTTTAACAGGAATTATATTTAATATAAGAACAAAAAGAATATTAAACTACTTTTTTGACAAATACTATTTTAAGCATGAAAATGGATTATTTCTTATCTCTTATTTAGGAAAGATATAAGTTGAATTTTAAAAAATATATTTAATATATAATATATTAATTTAATTCATATAATTTACTATAATCTATTTATTTAATATATCTATTTAAATCAAACTTTTTTATATAAAAATATTTTTTCATAAAATGATTTCTTTTTATTTTCAAAAGGGTTTTATTTTCATTCCTAATTAATTAGTAAAAAAATTATTATATAAACATGTCTAACTAATAATTTCAAAATTTATTTATTCATATTCATACCCTTCATTCTAATAGATAGGTGATAACTATCTTTATAATATTTTTATAGTATGTCGTGTTACATTTAAACTCACTATTGCATGTAACACAAGTTAAACTCAAAATTGTGTGTAACACAAGAAAAAATAAGTATTGTGTGTAACATAAGCTAGAATAAGAATTTTGTTTGACACATTTCAAACATATTATTTCATTTAATGAAATATAAACTTATTTTTCTTGTAACATAAAATAGCTTAAATATATTTGAAAAAGTATATTAAAATAACAGGGTGTCACATTTTACCACCCTTAAAAGGAATTTCAGACTAAAAATTCATCTCGAACAACAAGGGTTTAACATTTGAAAATTAATTCATAGAAACTAACATCATAAAACTTTTTAATAAATAATCCACTAAAAGGGATAAATGGTTGTGAAAAGGAATCTAGAATAACATATACTAGGTTTAAAAATTGGATAATAGAGGTGGAAAGTGAAAACATTTTCATAGAAGTGAAATTTAACACCTAAATATTAATGGAGAGTGATAGAGAATGTGTTCTGGAGAAATTTAATGAACACAAATCCATATCCCAATTTGGTGTCAAAAGTTTCACTGATATCATCAAAAATTATGTTAATAGGACAATATTTTATTTCTAGATAATTTTCTTAGTATTTTTTAATTTTCACAAGAATATATACCCACTTGATTTCTTTATTTTTAATAATAACAATATCATCCCATGGTTATACCTTGATAAATTTCTACTTCATCTCTTACTCCAATAAATCAAGATAAATTTTGTATTCTTAAAGAACTAATAGATAACAAGATCAATTAGAGAATGATAAGTCTTTCTATATATATCTATCTATCATAACAAAAAATGGTTTGAACAGGTTATCCAATATTAAAAAATGTTCATATAAATTAATCTCTAAAACCACATCCAAAGTAAAAATTAAACCATTTTATAAATGGTTAATATTATAAAACTTAGAAAACTCAAAATTTATATTGGTCACTATATTTCTCAAAATCAACATTACATTAATTACCCAAAAAACATGAGGAATCTATTAATTGTCACAAACCAAACATGTGAATAAATTTACACGTATTCACTTGAAACATGGTAATAAAAATAATTACCATAAAACATTATTAATAACATACATACTTCCTCACTCCTCAAATAAAACATAGTTTATTGGATGTATTACTTAAATATAAAAATGTTTTAAACTCCATCAATGATAGTATAAACCACTCTTTCAACAAATCATTAATTAGTTCCAAGGAAATTAGTACCATCAAACATAATTTATTCATATCCCATATTTCTTTATTCCAATATAATTATCTCAACTTTAGGAACATATTAAGGGTTATCCCCCCTTAAAAACTTTTTCCATTATATATCACCTTTCCATTAAATCACATTCTAATTTTATTATAACCATTCAACAAATTCTTGAAAATCCTTAATGAAAAACATATAATGAACAATCCTCATATATTTCATAATTGATGAATTCCAATACATAAACACTTTAGTCATTACACTTTCTTCATAAACCACTAACCATGGTTCATCATCTTATTCCTTAACACTTCCTTCCTTTAATATGTCATTCATAGTTTCTTTATCATCAATATGAAACCAATTAATCATATAATATTTCTGATTCTCTTCACAAGCTTCCCTTATAGGACAACGATTTACTGAATTCACATAATTTACACATTTAAAATATTTATACTTTGACGATAACTTATGGAGAAAAATATTCCCATCCATTATGATAACTTAACATTTCTATCTTCCTCAAAAATTACTTTCATTGTTTCCAAAATTTCTACACTTGAAACATCTTCATACTCCTCTGAGAAATACACATGGTTTCCTCTTCCCGCGTCCTTAACATATAATAAATTGGATCTTCATTAACCTCTGGTTTATACTACCTGGTCTCTAATTTAACTCTATCCATCTTCTCTTTAGTGAGTTTGAGATTTGGTTATAGTGAACATTATTAATCTTGTTCTCTGATTACTTATTACGCATAATTATAATATCCTTTACTCTGGTAATTATTCCATTTGTATTCTCATAATTGAATTCTCCAACACATTAAATGTTATCCTTATTCTATCAGGGTCCAACAATTTCCAAAAACCAATAATCATAGTGTGAGGAACTATAATCATATAATAAAACCATATAATCATAAAAATCACTTATATGATGTCTAAATCAAGAAACCATCATTAAATCTATCAAACCTTAGGTTTAAATTAGGTAATACTTTATCATAATCTATTTAAATTATTAATTATGTTTTGTAAATAGTTTGTGAGTTTCCAAATCATATACCCGAGTTTCAAATCTTGTGTGTAGTAAGGCCCATGTACACGAACTAAGTGATGTTAGAGTCTAGGTAAATGTGACATTTTTTATGTTATTACCCTTATCTACATCTCTTCTAGAGACATATCCACCTTTAGAATAAATAGGGATGTAATTTTTTGCAATCCATTAGCTTTATCCATTACCAAAATTCGAGGTCATTTTCTTATACTTTGACCCATCCTTATAATTATCATTAAAGACATCCCCATACATATCCTTATAAAAATACCTATGGATCTCACGGAATTTTTCATATCCTTATTGCCAAAGGTTAACTAAATTTTTTCTTTGATTAAAACTATAATGAACCAATATTCTCAAACATAGATAGTACATATTTTTTTATGAATATACAATACATCACACAAACAAGCACCTGGGGAATGTAATAGTTTTTTGTTTTTTGAGATTAGGTAAAAAATAATCAATTTAGTGAAAGATATTCAATGTTTCCCAAAAATATCTTAAAATTTAGTAATATTCATAGACATAACCAACTTAAATACTTTATTTACAACCTTGGAAAATCAAACATAATAAAGGGTGAGATTAGTTTCTCAATAAGGGTAAATAAGGGATATGCATAAGCATAACATGAACATAATGTAATTAGAACATGATGATGGCATTTTAGAACTCTGATTTTCCTATAAAAGGTAATAATATAGAGTAATTGAATAAATATTTATAGTTCATAATACTTGAAAAATATGTAATTCAAATAACATGAGTCAAGAGATAATATAATTATTGCAAGACATAGACTTTTCTCACACACATAAGTATATAAAATAATTGCCTTGGAAATACAGGATCATTGAAAAATGTTATTATGGAACACTATAGGTATCTACACCTATTGGGTGGGATACACCACCATCCCCAATGGAATTCCTTTCCTCATACTGGAATCGGATAACTCCATAAAATTTCCTAGTATTCAAGGTTCACTTCAAAGACCATAATTGCCAAAAAAAAAGTCCCTTACTGGACTAGGTTCACTCACAATACCAATCCAATCTATCTCTCAGATATAAATCATTACCCAATGCCTTGGAGGGAGATATAGGTCGCATCCAAATTGTTTATAACCTAACCATCATCCCTAGTTATAACATAACCACTATCACATAATGAAAATCATAAATAGTTATCCCACAAGATCATAAAACATTCATTATATCATAACCCTAGAGGGGAAATGAGTTAGATAAATATTTCACCATAACATAACTTGTGAAAAAAATATAGTTTCATAATCATTTCAGTATTTTATCATATAATAACCTAGGTAAAATAAATTGGGTTTCATATGCGTATTATCATCATATAACTCGTAGAAGTGAAAATGATTGAAAAAATATCATGTATTTATAAACATTAACCATTTTGAGAAAGAATAAAAATGGTTTCCATGGATAATATACCTTGTAAATCATAATTAACCTCAAAATATTTCAACATAGATGGAAAATGTTTTTTGAAAGATTACTTGGGATATTTCTTGAGGAAAATATCCTTTTGAATTGAAAAAAAAATTATAGTAATTATTTTGAAAATTATTTTATATTGTAAATAAACATTAAAATTTATAAATTAATATTAAAATAAATTAATGTTCAAGATTTTGGTAAATGTTTCTCATTCCTTACACTTTTAAATTAAAAGATTCATTCACATTTTCTATAAAATCCAAACTGACATTGATTTGGAAAAACAAATATGAAGATATGTTTAAAAAATTTAATAAACATACACTAATATTTTAAAATATATTTTAAAAAACAATTTATAGTAATAAAAAAATTAAAATACTTTTAGAAAATATGGTTTCAAAAGGATACAGATTTCTGATTAAAGAGACAAGTAAATTCAGATTTTATTAAACCAAATCATCAATTATCATAGATACAAAAGAGTGGGAAAATGGAAATATTACATTTAAATAAAATAAATAAAAAAATTATTAAAAAATTAATGATTTTATTTAGAGTTACATTATAATAGTTTACCCTTTCAAGCATAATTATAAACAATCTCGGTAAACGATGAGATTGTAATGTAAAATCATTACCACTTTGGTATTACTAAATCGTAACCCCCATGAAGTATTAACATAAAATTGAACTTATAATATCATGAAGATAAATAATTTCATGATATTACATGTCAAATGGTATGTATATACTTCTCATAAATGAATATAGGTATATAACATAACATGTCTTCAGGAAGAAAAATTGAGACAAAAATCCCCAACCGATTTGGTAACTTTTGAACTGTAAACTAAATTAAAGAAATATCATCAAATGTATATGAAAAAAAATTAAGTAAAATAATCCTAAAATATATTCATATGTATTATATACATCACATAAAAGAAACATGTGGTGAATATGGAATTTGTCTCTAAGAAAATAAATGTTAGTTGAAAATCTCTCACCTTAAGTATCAACTTCCTTCATACATGTTTTGAACTCCTGTATAATAAATATAAGTTTTTTATAAATATATTTCAAAACAATATTAATATATATACTACCATGAATTATTTACTTATAACCATTTATTACACTTTTATTAACAATTCCTCGTTAAAATCATGCTTCGGGTAATAAGCGCTTTGTTTCTCATTTTTTTATTAGTTATTATTGGTCCCATCACATTGATTATGGTTCCATAATATCCATAGTAATACTTATAAAATAATTATCACAACTATACATAAATAATACCATTAATAACACTCATGAATTATTATTTTGAGAAATTAAGTATGTTGTGAGCTTGAGGAAGTAGGTCGTATGTATGCATGAGCAACGTTCTTGTTTTTTAATGATCATCTTGGAAAGGAAGTAAGATATATATTATAAATATAAAATTATAATAATATCATAAGTACCATATTAATTATATAAACATTATTGTATATATCATATATGCAGTGTGGTGATGAAAATAGAGTCACATCACTTTGTGAAGGTGGTAGTCTGCACCTACACAAACACCGTTATAATATTTCAGTGAGTAAAAATGCAAGAAATAAAATGATATATTATCTTTATACAGTGACAAATATTTCAATAATATCTTAATTATTTAATTTATATCACATATATTTTTCCTCATTAACTTCCATGTAAATATTTAAGGAAAATTCATCACATCGCTTTGTGAGGTGGCAGTAAGTTATACGCATAAGAGAATATATCGTATCCCCTATGAAATTGAAAGTAAAAAAATTTATATATTATATAATGAATTTTGTTATATAATAATGTTATAAATATAATATATATGTAATTTTTATCTCTCATTATGCCCAATCATGAGATTTTGTAATGTAAAAATGAAAGACGTCATTTTTCAAGGCGGTGGTCTGTCATACACAAGAAAGATGATTTCGTACCCCCTTTGACGGAAGAGAAGATTGTTTTCGGTTATTACCCTTACATAAACAAATCTAAATATATTTAAGATACTGAGTTTTTTATATCATCATTTTATAATTACAATTTAATCATTTTTTGGAAGAAATAAAACAAAAATATCATTGAATAATGTTACCTCTTCTTCGGGTATCCTCCATAGGTTTGTGCCAAAATATATACTAGCTAGAATTTCTATAAACATTATGGCTTCTGTGATTATTAGTTGGAAATTGGGAATTGATTTAAGTTGTTATTGTCGGAACCATAGGGATTGATAAGTATTAATAGGAGAGGAGAGTGGGTGGCCTTTTATAAGTGAGATAGGTAGAACACTTTTTATATTTTTGAAACTTTTCAATTGTATCCATGTTTATATCATGAAAAAAGCCTAAAAATGGTTCATTCTCTATCCTATAATAAATAAATTCTAAATATTTCTATATAATTTTTGTTTTAATAGTTTTAGTTATTTTTAACCCTATTTTTTTAGTTCAACCACATGATAAAACAATTTTATCTATAACTTAAGAAAATAATTTTTACAGTTTTTACTATTCATTTTGGTCGAAAATAAATTTTAAATTATTAAAAAATATAAATAATTTTTATTAAAAATTAATGGAATCCATTTTTAAAATTTTTATTCAGAGAAGTGGAAAAATTAAATTTAAAATTAATCCCCTCGACAAGATGACAAATTAATTTTTTAAATAGAAAATGTTTAAAAGGTTACAATTTTTTCTATAAAAAATATATATTAAATTGATTTAAATGGATTAAATTGGATAAATATATTTATAATTAATCTAATTTTACTTTAAACCATATTTAAAAAGTAATTTATCTTTTTAAATTATCTAAACCAAAAGGTAGTTTTCAATTAAAATTCAGTATTTTCACTATTCATCAAAAAAATTAAACTTTTCAGAAAAATACGAAAAAAATCAACATAAGATAATTTTGAAAATATTATTATAAAAATTAATTTTTGATTTTAAATAACTTTAATAAAAATTTTGGAAATTAATATTTATATAATTTCACAAAATGATACAAAACTATTTGATTGAAAAATTTTGTTTTGAAGAGTAATTTTTGATTTATTCTTATATGTTCAATAGAAACCACAAAATGTGAATATTAATAACTATATTTAATATATAATATACTAATTTAATTATTATAATTCATTAAATTCAATTTTTCTTATCTGATTTATCTAAATCCCACTTTTGTGCATCAAAATATATTTCCAAAAAAAATTCCTTTATTTGTTAAAAGGTTTTATTTTCATTCTTAATTAATTGGTCAAACAAAAATTCATTATAAAAACATGTGAAAGAAATATTTCATATTTTAATTAATTATATTCATCATCTCAATTATAATTACTAGGATATAACTATCATAATAATATTTTAATTTTATGACTTTTTTCATTTAAACTCGTTGTTTCACAAAACACAAGATAAAATTAAAATTTTCTGTAACACAAGACAAGCATAGTGTTATGTTTAACTCAAGATAAAATATAAATTGTGTGTAACAAAATTCAAACACATTATTTCATGTAATTAAATATAAAATCAATTCTTTATGTAATAAAAAATATTTTAATTCAATTTGAAAAATATACTCTAAAAAATAAGGGTGTTACATTATGTATAGGATTATCGTGTAAACCTAATACATGATGGGACATTTTCCACAATGTGATGTTGTCTTGGGGATTTGGACTTGAATTATTATTATGTAATGTTATATATTTCTGAAAAAAATCATATGTTACCCTAATATTATGATTCATTAGGTTACTCCTTGATATGACTAATCATGAGCCTTGTCTTTTATCATTAAATTTTACTCTTACTGAATGACCCGATATGCTTCATTACCATTTTTATTTCGTTAATTTGATTTTTATATGCCTTGTTTATTTTATATATTACTTGGGGTATTTAATGATTTTCTATGATATTGAAGGTTTTTTTAGCTCATTATAGAGAATAAAATAAAGATGTTATGTATTAGTGTCTTTTGACGAACAATAAATTTAGTATTATAATGACATTGGGTATTATGATATTTGGGTTGAATTTATTGGATATTTCTATTAAAAATGATGTAATAATATGTGTGAAAGGATTGGGTCACTATAGTTTGTATCAGATAGCATGTTATAGATATGTTTTGTATTTTGACTAGAATACCTTACTGAGATCCCTAGAGATACGTCTAAGTATCGGAGAATATCCTAGAATGTTGGTGATGTATAGAGTGTGTGGTTTCCAAAATATTAGATCCATGTATGTATAGTACAAGTGTATGTGGATCTGGTATATTTTTACCAATATATAATGACACTGAGAATATATTATTGGTATTTCAATCAATCATCACTTGGTTCGTGAAAGGATTCCTTTATGTACTCCTAGTTTAACACTCTTAGGATATATTTTTATTAAATTTATAAACTCCGTAGGAACCATTGTGAACTCTTTTGAAAACATTTTATGTTTGAAAACCTAATATGTTAATTAAAATAGATAACCTAGATTGAAACCTATAGACTCATAAATTAGGATATACATTTCATTTATATGTAATTATTTATAAGTTCTTAGTTTCTATTTTATCTATGTTTATTAGTAAAAGTAATATCATTCCCATTTATCCTTTATTTTCCTAAATGGTGAGATATAGGAGGAACCCTACCAATAACTGATGTGATAAGTATTGTGATGATTTCCCTAATAATATATCTATCCTTATGGGAGTGGAATATGGGAACTTCATGACTGTACTGGATTAGTTGGTTCATGTTTTGAAGAATTATATTAATCATGTGAAACACCCTCTTTATCCCAAGTAGGAACAAGTTTCAGTTGAGTCATTTATGAAATAAAGGCCTCCTACCTTTAGTGGATCTTCTGATCCCCTCATCATGGAACAATGGATCAACTCTATTGAAATTATAATATATGTCCTTAAATTCTTAGAAAAATATAAATTCATTATGATTATCTATATCCTTAAAGTGGAATTTGATCAGTGGTGGACACGGATCAATAACATGAAGTCCATAGAGGATATTGACTACATAGAATGAAAAGGATTTAAGAAAATATTTTTCAATTGACATTTTAACTAATCTATCCATATTAAAATGGATAGATATTTCATCATATTAATGAAACATAAAGATGAATCTATTGAATCATAAGAGGATAAATTCACAAGTTTTATATGATACACATTCGACTATGTCATAAACAGTAAAAATGAAGTTGGAAATCCTCATTATTAGATTAAATCCATGTATATAAAAATAAATAGTGTTTCTATTCTATGACATCTATGAAGGTAATATCCATTATTCTTTAATGGTAAAAATGAATATTTTTGACTATCACTGGTCTTTTGGGCCTATAGATAATGAGTGGAAAATAGAGTTTAATTTGAGATGATCAAGGGATAAATCCCATAAAAGAAAAAAACCAGCATCTCACATGTCAAAAGTGTGTGAAGAATAATCGTAGAAAATTTCTAAAGGTAAAGAAGAGATATTTAATATTTGGAATAGAGTTCAACCATTCTAAGAATTTTTGAATAAAAATAGAGAAACCCACTAATATGGAAGAAGGAAAAAAAGGATTATATTAAAAAATATACTACAATATGGTGTTTCAACTACAATGTATAGGTGAATTACAAAATCCAATTCCCTAAGACAGGTGTTTTAAGATGCAATCCATGAAAAAAACTCTAACACCTAGATAAATAGGAAGGGAATACATTATCACTACTTCTTAGGTGGATCCAGAAAACAATGTGCTGATATGTATGCTTTTTATACATTCATGAATAGTCAATTTATTTTTGGATTTAATCTCTATATATTATTTCATATCTTTTATGCATATAATAAATATTCAAACACCATCTCAAAACATGGGGTTGAGTTATCTAAGATAATATAAAATAAATCAATTATTTCATCTGAATTATATAACTCCCCCAAGTTAATGTTTGCGAACTAAACCTTCAAAAAATATAGTTTAACTTTCTTTAGTGGATTTTTTGGATATATTAGTCATGAATTATCTATTATTTTTATATACCCATCAGGAAATATCGAGATAGGGAGATCACATTTCACATCCCAGGTCATCCGATGATTCTATACAAGTGTAAGGATGATGTTTAATCTTCTTGTGTATATTATTCTAAAGTGTGGATATTATTTATTTATGATTAATCATGATTACGTCAATTGATTGAGATAAAAGATAGCATCATGCTCAAATAAATTCCCATTGTTAGGGATTCTAATGATGTATTTTATAAAGAGTTTTCTTGCCTTCCTATAGAATATGATGTTGAGTTATTAATTGAACTTATACCTAAATCTATTCTTATGTCACAAAATACATTAGAAATATCCTCCATTAATTGATAAAAACTAAATAAGTAGTTTTAAGACAATATGGAGAAGTGTATTATATACCTAACTGATTCAACATGGTGTTTTTAGTACTTTCCATCAAGAATAGATATGGGTTAATGTGGCTTTGTATTGATTATCATGAGCTTAAAAACTCTGATATATAACTTTTATCCCACACTATAGATAGATGAATTGTTAGATCCTCAACATGGGGATCAGTATTTATCTAAGGTAGAACATTGGTCATGATATCACCAATTAAAGTTAAAGAAGAAATATATCCCCAATAATACCCTTAGAACCAGGTATGGACACTATGAGTTCAAGGTGATTTCTTTCTAACTCACTAATTCTCCAAAAATATTTATGGTCCTAATGGATAGATTCTGTAGATATTAACATGAAAAAATTAAGTTTTTATTTATTGATAATATTTTGTTATACCCTAAATGAAATGATTAGTATGAGGATCACTTTAATATTGTGTTAAAAACTTTTTGAAAGGTGAATCTTTGTGAAAATTATAGTAAATATGTGTTTTAGATAGATAATTATCATTTTTGGGGCATGTTATCACCTACCAAGGAAAATATATGGATCATTCTAAGACAATGGAAATTGGAGAGTGGTATAGAACAATTTCTATAATGGTGATTTATAGTTTTCATGTACTAACTAGATACTAATTATAATTTTTGATTAATTTATAATGATTATCAAACCCTCTAACAAAGATAACTTAGAATGGGGTAAGGTTTTTCTAGACTGAGGAATATGAAGAGAGCATCAAGGAATTCAAAAAGGGGCCTCTAACTATGCCATTCTTCAAACTTTCTTCAAGTGGGTACCCGTTTTTAGTATACAATGATGCTTAAAATAAGGTATTGGGTTTTTACTAATGTATAATGATAAAGTGATAGCCTACACCATAATGAAATCGAATATTCATGAGAATAACTATCCAAATAATAATATGGAGTTGTTTGTATGGATCTTCACATTTAACAACTATACAAGTTATCTATATATGGAGAAATTAGGAATATATCTGGATCATAAGAGCCTTCAGAATATATTCACACATAGAAAGATTAATTTATACTAGTGAAGATAGTTAGTCATCATTAAAAAATATGACTTATAAATCCACTAATATCCAGAGAAATAAAATATATTGGAATATGCTCTATATAAAACGAACCAAGAAACCTTACCAATGATGAGAGTTGATATAACGACCCATACTTTAAATACATGGTTATTAATTCAAAATTGAAGCATACTTATTACAACATATAACAAAACCATGAAAGGACCGTATAGGTATAGTGTCTTTAGAAACTGGGAAACAAAAACAACTGGTTCATAAATCATCTACATTGTCTCCCATTTATTTCATCATATCTAGAGTCCCTTTTTGGAATATCCTACTTAATATCCTTCTTCCTGGCCTGGGGAAAAGAAAACATACAAAAGGGTGAGCTCAAATTCTCAGTAAGGGTAAATAAAAGAAATATCAATCACATCATATTCATAAGAACATATCATTTTGGAAATCTTAACCTGCAAAAGAGATCATAATTTCATAACATGGGATAAATCATAGTAGTCAAATATAATCCCAATAATCATAACATAAAACATGAAAAATTTTAGCATACACACATAATAATAGAAAATCATTTCTTAGTAGTCAAGACTCATTGCCAATACTATCTTAGTGGACAATATCCATTTCTGAAACGAGTTTACTCCTCATTTCAGTCCTGTTTCACTGAACCGGTTTAACCTGTCGTTCCAGCCATGTCTATCTCATGAGATATAAATCTTTACCCAATTCATTGGAGGGAGATATAAGTCCCACCCATCTCATAATTATACCATTATTATGTGTTCCACAATATCATAAATCATACATCATAGCATAACCCATGTAATAAAAATGGGATTCTTAAACATTATGCCATCATAACATAATCCATAAAAGGATATCGTAAAAATAATTCCATCATAACATAATAAAATCAATGTAAAAAATAGGGATATAAATAGAAGCCTATATTTTCTTAGATTGAAAATAATTTTGATAAAACACTTGAACTCCATTCTTGATGAAAATATCCTTTCTACTTCAAAAACATTTTCCTTTCTTAACATGTCATATAATTTTGAACTAAAATAAGTTGATTAAAAATAAACATGAAAAATTGTAAAGGAAGATTCATGGAAATAATTTTCTAAAAATCCATTCATTCCATATAAGTTAAAAAACATTCTTCTCTTACTTATGTCAGAAAAGTCAAAAAGTACCTCATACGAAAAACGACAAAATATTCCTTTCATATCTTTTACTAAAAACTCACCAAAGGGTAAAATTGAATTTAAAAAATTGTTGGATGATATAAATAATATTAAATATTGAATAAACATAGATGTGGATGATAAATATTCCCCATTAAATTATGAAGTATAAACAATCTCGGATAAAAATGAGATTGCGGGATTTTCCCTTACCTTAGGTCTGATTTTCTTCGTAAGTGTCCGAACCTCCTCTTCTTTGAAGCGCCTCTGTGAGACCTCCTATTAGGTCATTAAAATTGGTCTTTGAAGAAGACCAGGACCTCTAGGATGTTTCTATGGAAGTGTAAAAGTGAAATGGGTAGGGGTTGGCCGAGCTTGAAGGCTCAAATTGGTGTGTGGAGCAGAGGGAGGAGGTACCCTTTTATAAGGGAGGAGAGGGGCACCTTTGGAAATATAAGAATTATTAGTTTATATTAAATCCCTACCCAACATAAAAACTTCCAAAATGACTCATATACGAATATTAGATAATATATTGTTGTAATCTCATAAACCAATAAAATTTAGACATTTTAGGAATTTATTTTAAACATTATCAACTTGATTTATCCATATTTATCAATTTAATTTTATTTGTGGTAATAATATTCTAAATTTTAAATTATTATAAATAATTACATATGTGTTGTGAATCTTCCATAATTTGACACTTTATGACATTTTCTACCATATAAATTTTAATTTATAATTTTTAAATATTTTTGTGATTTTTAAACAATTTTATTATATGTTATTTTTATAAAATAACAATAGTGTCAATTTTGACACTATTCATTTATTTGAATTTAAATAAAATATATATAGAAGATATGTTCGAACTAAAAGCTTTAATAGATTCATAAAATGTCATATGTATCTTGAAAAGTAGTGGAGCACATTAAATAGTTCATATAATATTTATTTTAATATTTTTAAAACCATTTATTTGATATTTTAATTAATAAAATAATTTCAACATCACTATTGTGTCATAATTAATAATACTTATTTAATCCCTAAAAATTATAAATAAATTCATAAGATGTAGATAATTGTATTATCTTTCTATATACCATTCATTTTCTAAGTTGCATTATGTTTATCACTAAATTAAAATTATTATACTTATAGTATTTAAGAAAGTGACATGTTGTCACTTTCTTTGGTTTTAATAATAATTAAATTATTTTCATGGAAAAAAGTCCATTAAATGAATATAATCCTACACTTAAGTGATATGGGTCGACTTTTAGTCATCCAATAGGATTTTGGCAGGTGTTAGGGTAATTTTATAATCTTATATTTACCCTTAATTACCCGATTTACCTTTAACTATGGTAAATAAAATTTATCGTAGTTACTATTCATAATGCCCAAAAATAAAAAGTAGCATATTAACATAATTTGGACACACTGATTCCAAATATGGAATCCATTTTTTCAAAATTAAAAATACATAAGTTGAAGTAACTAATTTAAAATTAATCCTGTTGTTAAGAAAACGGGTTTTAGAAGTTAATAATTGCCAAAGATTGAAATGTTTTTACCTATGAATTCAATGTGAAATTAATTCTAATGACATACATTATATTAAATGGTAAAAATATATTCTATTTATACTTTAAAACCATTCAATATTATAATTTAACCATATAAATTATCTCAATGAAAAAAGTTGTTTTTAATTAAAAATTTGCGTATTTTTACTATTCATCAAAATATGAAAGTTATCAGAAAAATATCAAAAATTTATCCAAAGTAAATTTTTATATACAGATTCAAAAGAAGAATTTTATTTTGTCAAATTGAACTTATAAACATGTCAAAAACTAGATTTAATGTGGGTGCGCCATCAAAAGGCGGAAAAACTGCATTTTTTTAAAAATACTTATTTTACCCGAAATATTTATTTTGTTCTCTTACCATGTTCTAGAAAATGTGTAAGATGAATAATAATTTTATAAAATTCAAAATGTAGTTAATACTATTCATAATGGCTAGTCCATAATAATATATCGTTGTTTAGTGAAACCCCGTATTTGGTACTACACACGCTATCGAGGAAGGTCGCGATTGCGTGTAATGCAAGCCAAGCTAGTGTTGTGTGTAGTGAAAGATTCCTTTGATGATTTATATAACATAAAAACAAAATATTTCTTATAAAAGACTTGGGTGTTACATTCTACCCCCCTTAAAATGAATTTCTCCCTCGAAATTCGTCACTTTGTAACAAACAGATGGGGATAC
The DNA here is from genome assembly GCA_963277665.1 of Viscum album. Lineage (NCBI taxonomy): Eukaryota > Viridiplantae > Streptophyta > Magnoliopsida > Santalales > Viscaceae > Viscum > Viscum album. Next base: position 594,254,021 of record OY728135.1, on the reverse strand, counting down.
CTCTCCCTCATCATATCCTCAAGCTCCCCTGTAGATTCTTCTAATTGGTGGTTCCTCTATAAAACTTTCACCAAGCTAGTGGTCTTGTTCCATAGGACTTTTTCACTATGATCGAGAATATCTATCGGCTGTTCTTCATAAGAAATATCTTGTTCCAGCGGTACAACTTCTAAGCTGAGTACATGTGAAGGATCAGTTATGTACTTTCCCAGGAGAGATACATGGAACACATCGTGAACTTGAGAGAGATTTGGTGGAAGCACCAATCGGTAATCTACCTTCCCAACACGATCCAGTATTTTGAAAGGACCGATATACCTAGGGCTCAGCTTTCCCTTTTTTCCAAATCTCATTACTCTCTTCCAAGGAGATATTCGTAAGAACACTTTATCACCCACTTCAAACTCTAGGTCTTTTCTTCGGTTGTCAGCATAACTTTTTTGTCGACTCTGAGCAGATCTAATGTGTTGTTGAATAGATCTGACCTTTTCTACCATCTCATCAACAAGATCAGGTCCTAATATCATTCTTTCCCCAACTTCATCCCAGCAAGTTGGAGTCATGCATTTCTTTCCAAAGAGAGCTTCATAAGGAGTCATCTGAATACTGGAGTGAAAGCTATTATTATATGAAAATTCCACCAAAGGTAGGTGTTGATCCCAACCACCTTTGAAATCCATAGAGAAAGCTCTCAACATATCTTCTAGAGTTTTAATTGTCCTCTCAGACTGACCGTCGGTCTGAGGATGATAAGCAGTGATGAAACTCAACTCTATATCTAGAGTATGCTGAAGAATTCTCCATAATTTTGAGGTAAACCTCGGATCCCAATCAGATATAATGGAAAGTGGTACTCCATGAAATCTTACCACTTCCTTAACATATATACTGGAAAGCTGATCAAGAGAGAAATCCTCTCTAATAGTAATGAAGTGTGCCGACTTCGTAAGATGATCAACTATGACCCAGATAGAACTATTGCCTTTGCATGTTTTAGGAAGTCCAGTGACAAAGTCCATAGTGATGTTTTCCCATTTCCATTATGGTATGGGTAGTGGTCGTAACATCCCCTTAGACGTCTATCTCTCAGCTTTAACTTGCTAACAAACCAAGCATCGAGAGACATATTCAGCAACATCTCTTTTCAATGCCATCCCACCCGAAGTACACTTTCAGGTCCCTATAAATCTTCATGCTTCTAGGATGAATAGATAATGAAGAACTATGAGCCTCATCCAGCAGCTCCTTCTTTAATTCTGGGATGGGAGGAACACAAACCTAATTCCTGAACTTTATTATCCCATCACAATCAAGGTTGAATTCAGGAACATTTCTCACCTTCTTTTGTAACTCTACATCTTCTTTCTATGCCTCTTTAATCTTCACATGTATAGATGGTTGAACATTCATTTGATAAAGATACACTTTTTCCCCTTCCATTATAATTCCAAGATCCATCCTTTATAAATCCATAAATATTGGATCTTTTGTGATCCTCATCATGGATAAACTGGCATGGTCTTGTCGACTTAATGCATCTTCCACCTTGTTTGCTTTCCCAGGGTGGTAATGAATTGAGCAGTCGTGATCTTTAATCAACTCCAACCATCTTCTTTGGCACATATTCAGCTCCTTTTGTGTGAAAATATACTTTAAACTTTTATGATCAGTATAAATATCACACCTTTCTCCATAAAGATAATGCCTCCAAATATTTAATGCAATTATTACCGCAGCTAACTCCAAATCATGAGTTGGGTAATTTTTCTCATGGATTTTCAACTGTTGTGAGGCATAAGCTATCACCATATCATTTTGCATAAGAACACACCCCATCCCCTTCTTGGATGCATCACTGTAGATCACAAACCTTTCTCCACTACAAAAAAGTGTGAGTATAGGTGCACTGGATAACCTTATTTTTAACTCCTTGAAATTCTCTTCACATTCCTCCATCCAAACAAACTTAAATCCTTTCTGAGTCAACTTGGTGAGTGAATTAGATAATCGTAAAAAATATTTCACAAAACGTCGATAATATCCAGCCAAACCAAGAAAACTTTGGATCTCATTTAATGTTGTTGGTCTTGACCATCTTTTGATAACCTCTGTTTTTGCTAGATCCACAGATATCCCCTCTTTTGAGATTATGTGACCCAAAAATGCAACCTTTTTAAGCCAAAATTCACACTTGGTAAATTTTTCATAAAGCTTCTCCTTTCTCAGGGTCTTCAATACAATACTCAAGTGATCTTCATGTTCTTCCTTACTCTTTGAATAGACAAGAATATAATCTATAAATTCTACCACAAACTGATCAAGATAGTCTCTAAATACTCTATTCATCAGATCCATGAAGATAGCAGGGGCATTTGTAAGACCAAATGGCATCAAGATAAATTCATAGTGTTCATACCATGTACGGAAAGCTGTCTTTGGTATATCCTCCCTTTTGACCCTTAATTGATGATACCCTGAACGAAGATCAATCTTGGAAAAGTATTGATCTCCACATAGTTGGTCAAATAAGTCATCAATGCGTGGGAGAGGATATTTGTTCTTGATAGTGATCTTGTTAAGTTCTCGATAATCAATGCAGAGTCTCATTGATTCATCTTTCTTCTTAACAAACAGAACAGGTGCTCCCCAAGGTGACGCACTAGGGTGTATGAATCCATTATCATGATTCTCTTGGAGTTGCTTCTTCAATTCCGGCAACTCAATTGGGGCCATTCTATAAGGTGTCATTTGAAATAGGCAAAGCACACGGTATGAGTTCTATTGAAATCTCAACTTCACGATTTGGTGGAAGACCCGGAAATTCCTCTATAAAGACATCGTCAAACTCTCATACAATGGGAATATTCTTAATCATGAGTTTCTCACCAACCATTTGAGATAAATAACCTTCATTCAGTGGAATCAAGACCCATAATATGGAAGAAATTTCCACTGGAAGGTTATGTTCATCCTTGCATCGATACACGATCATAGATTGATCTGGAATATGAAATGTGACTTCCCTTATTTTTCAATTGATATGATCTCCATATAATGAAAGTCAATCCATACCAAGAATCACATCAAATTTTACTATAGGAAGGATCACAAGATTTGCAGGAGGCACTTTCCCAAAAACTTCAATCAGATAAGAATTGTAAACTTTTGATGCGACTATTGTTCCATTAGGAGTTGTCACAGCCAACTCAACATCTAATTGTTGGGGTAATACGGAGATACCCTTAGAAAATTCTTCAGAAATAAAAGAGTGGGTGGATCTAGAATCAAATAAAACATTTTCTACTTTAGAGTGGATGATAAGTGTACCTCTCACCACTTATTTGTCGTACTCCACATCTCCGTTAGTAATTGCATGTGACTTTCCTTTGTCTTTGTCCTTAATGAGTTTATTGACATCGATCATCATCAACAACCCTTGGATTAGGGCATTGATTGGCATAATGCCCCATTTCCTTGCACTTGTAACATTGAATTGTAGGAGGTTCACTCTGTGTAGCCTTTTCTTTGTTCGCATCACTAGACATATTCTTCCCATCATTGCGGCATTCAAATGCCCGATGACCTTCTTTTATACAACTGAAACATTTACCTGTCCCTTTAAGACAACTCCCTCCATGTTTCTTTCCACACTTTGAGCATAAGGGAAATCTCATCTTCTTTTCAGTGTGCTCTTTATATTTTCCTTTGAATTCCATTTTCCTTTTCTTATCAAACCCATATGATTGATGGGTTACTCCAATATCCATCTCAACCTTGAGATCACATCAAACGATTTCATTGTAGATATTGAAGTCTCTTATGGATAACGCCCTTCGAAGACTTGGTTTTAAGCCACTAAAGAATCGATCGATCTTACTCTCGGGTTGGATAATAATCCCAGAAGCGTACCTTGAAAGTCTTGTAAATTTTGCTTCATAGGTACCAACAGATTCATCATCCTTTTGCTTAAGTTCAAGAAACTCCTTCTCCATATTTTTTCGGAGAATACGAGGGAAGTACTTATTGAAAAATAAGTTCTTGAACTCGACTCATTCCATGGATTCAATTTCATCCCTTTGCTTCGTATTCTTGATAATATTCCACCATTGATCAGCATCTCCTTCCAAACGATACACTACGAAGATGAATTTATCATGTTCATAACATTTAGTGACTGAAAATATATTTTCAACAGTACTAATCCATTGTTCATCAACTAATGTATCAGTAGACTCACTGAATGAAGGTGGACGATGCCTCATGAAGGATTCAACAGAATGTTGCTCCTTCCTTTGCTCATTTTGAAGTCCTACATGATTCATAGCTTGAGAAAGATGTGTGAGCATGGCTAAAATATTTTGCATTCCATCTCCCATAACGTTTGGTTGCTCAGGGGGACAATCATTGCATTGCCCATCGCATTCCGCATTAACACGGTTCCTTCGGGTTCCAGCCATTGACTAAAACCAAGAATAATAGTGTGAGAAACACTAATTATAATAGGAAAAACACATAATACAGAATAAAATTTCACACTTAAGGTCTTATCATAGGTTGTTCATGGCCCTTTCTAAAACACTAATATTGTGTTCTATGCTTAGACATATCCTTAGGTTTCTTACTAAGGCTTTCACATCCTAGTTTCCAAAGGTTGACTATACCTTTCCTCTAATACCAACTATAACGAACCATACTTTATATACATGGTTATTAATTCAAAATTGAATCATACTTATTACAACATATAAGAAAACCATGAAAGGACCGTATAGGTATATTGTCTTTAGAAACTGGGAAACAAAAACTACTGGTTCATAAATCATCTACATTGTCTCCCATTTATTTCATCATATCTAGAGTCCATTTTTGGAATATCCTACTTAATATACTTCTTCCTGACCTGGGGAAAAGAAAACATATAAAAGTGTGATCTCAAATGCTCATTAAGGGTAAAAAAAGAAATATCAATCACATCATATTCATAAGAACATATCATTTGGGAAATCTTAACCTGTAAAAGAGATCATAATTTTATAACATGGGATAAATCATACTAGTGAAATGTAATCCAAATAATCATAACTTAAAATATGAAACTTTTTGGAATACACACATAATCCTAGAAAATCATTTCATAGTAGTCAAGACTCATTTCCAAGACTATCTTAGTGCATAACTTCCATTTCTGAAATGAGTTCACTCCTCGTTTTAGTCCTGTTTCACTGAACCAGTTTAACCTGCCGTTCCATCCATGTCTATCTCATGAGATATAAATCGTTACGCAATGCATTGGAGGGAGATATAGATCCCACCCATCTCATAATGATACCATTTTTATGTGTGCCACAATATCATAAATTATACATCATAGCATAACCCATGTAATAAAAATGGGATTCTTAAACATCATGCCATCATAATATAATCCATAAAAGGATATCGTAAAACTAATTCCATCATAACATAATCAAATCAATGTAAAAATAGGGATATAAACAGAACCCTATATTATCTTAGATTGAAAATAATTTTGATAAAACACTTGAACTCCATTCTAGAGGAAAATATCCTTTCTACTTCAAAAACATTTTCCTTTCTTAACATGTCATATAATTTTGAACTAAAATAAGTTGATTAAAAATAAACATCAAAAATTGTAAAGGAAGATTCATGGAAATAATTTTCTAAAAATCCATTCATGCCTTATAAGTTAAAAAACATTCTTCTCTTACTTATTTCAGAAAATTCAAAAAGTACCTCGTACGAAAAACGACAAAAGATTCCTTTCATATCTTTTACTAAAAACTCACCAAAGGGTAAAATTGAATTTAAAAAATTGTATGAGGATAGAAATAATATTACATATTGAAGAAACATGGATGTGGATGGTAATATTCCCCAATAAATTCTGAAGTATAAAGAATCTCGGATAAAAATGAGATTGTGGGATTTTCCCTTACCTTAGGTCCGATTTTCTTCGTAAGTGTCTGAACCTCCCCTTCTTTGAAGCACCTCTTTGAGACCTCCTATTACGGCACTAACATTGGTCTTTGAAGAAGACCAGGACCTCTAGGAAGTTTCTAGGGAAGTGGGGAAGTGAAATGGGCAGGGTTTTGCCAAGCTTGAAGGCTCAAATTGGTGTGTGGAGGAGAGGGAGGAGGTGCCCTTTTATAAGGGAGGAGAGGGGAACCTTTGGAAATATAAGAAATATTAGTTTATATTAAATCCCAACCCCACATAAAAACATACAAAATGACTCATATCCTAAGCTTAGATGAGATAGGGTTGTAATCTCAGCAACTAATAAAATTTAGACAGGTTAGTAATTTATTTTAAACATTATCAACTTGATTTATCCTTATTTATCAATTTAATTTTATTTGTGGTAATAATATTCTAAATTTTAAATTATTATAAATAATTACATATGTGTTGTGAATTTTCGATAATTTGATACATTATGACATTGTCTACCATATAAATTTTAATTTATAATTTTTAAATATTTGTTTGATTTTTAAACAATTTTATAATATGTTATTTTTATAAAATAACAATAGTGTCAATTTTAAAACTATTCATTTATTTTAATTTAAATAAAATATATACAGAAGATATGTTCGAACTAAATGTTTTAATATATTTATAAAATGTCATATGTGTCTAAAAAATTAGTGTAGCACATTAAATAGTTCATATAATATTTATTTTAATATTTTTAAAACCATTTATTTGATATTTTAATTAATAAAATAATTTCAACATCACTATTGTGTCATAATTAATGATAATTATTTAATCCCTAAAAATTATAAATAAATTCATATTATGTAGATAATTGTATTATATTTCTGGAGACTATTCATGTTTGAAGTTTCATTAAGATTATCACTAAATTAAAATTATTATTCTTATAAGATTTAAGAAAGTGACATGTTGTCACTTTCTTTGGTTTTAATAATAATTAAAATATTTTCATGGAAAAAATTCCATTAAATGAATCTAATCCGACCCTTAGGTGATATGGGTCGTCTTTTAGTCATCCAATAGGATATTGGCTGGTGTTAGGGTAATTTTATAATCTTATATTTACCCTTAATTACCCGATTTACCTTTAACTATGGTAAATAAAATTTACCGTAGTTACTATTCATAATGCCCAAAAATAAAAAGTAGCCTATTAACATAATTTGGACCCACTGATTCCAAATATGGAATCAATTTTTCAAAATTAAAAACATATAAGTTTTAGTAATTAATTTAAAATTAATCTCGTTGTTAAGAAAATGGGTTTTAGAAGTTAAGACATTGCCAAAGATTGAAATATTTTACCTATGAATTCAATGTGAAATTAATTCTAATGACATAAATTATATTAAATGGTAAAAATATATTATATTTATACTTTAAAACCATTCAATTTTATAATTTAACCATATAAATTATCTCAATGAAAAAAGTTGTTTTTAATTAAAAATTAGCGTATTTTTACTATTCATCAAAATATGAAAGTTATCAGAAAAATATCAAAAATTTATCCAAAGTAAATTTTTATATCCTGATTAAAAAAAAGAATTTTATTTTTTCAAATTGAACTTATAAACATGTCAAAAACTATATTTAATGTGGGTGCACCATCAAAATGTGGAAAAACTGTATTTTTTGAAAAATACTTATTTTACCCGAAAATTTTATTTTGTTCTCTTACCATGTTATATAAAATGTATAAGATGAATAATAATGTTATAAAATTCAAAATTTAGTTAATAATATTCATAACGTCCAGTCCATAATAATATATCGTTGTTTAGTGAAACCCGGTATTGCGTACTACACACGCTATTGAGGAAGGTCGCGATTGCGTGTAATGCAAGCCAAGCTAGTGTTGTGTGTAGTGAAAGATTCTTTTGATGATTTATATAACATAAAAACAAAATATTTCTCATAAAATTCTCGGGTGTTATAGTTGAGAAGTATCTAATCCTCTAAAATATAATGATTTTAGAAATGGGAATTATAAATGAAGGAACATAAATATTCCTTTGGTAAATGGTTACTTAGACATCCCATCTGGAGAAGATAAATGAAGCTCGAAGAGATGATGTTGATATTCAGAATAAGGTGGAGAATATAAGAAAAGGTAAATCCTTAGAGTAAAAAACTGATGAATAAGGATTTTTAAAATTTTGACCATGACTATGTGTAACATAATATCCTAATATAAGAAGGATATATTGAATGATACACATCGCTGGACATTCTCCAACTATATAGGGAGTATAAAAATATAGCATGATCTTTAAGAGATATTTTGTTAGTAAAATACGAATAAGTATATCAGAGAATATAAATCAAAAAAATTGGTAACTTGGTAGGTGACGGATAAAAGTAAAAGGTCCAAGGGGACAATAAAACCATTAACCATACCTATATAGAAATGTGAAAATAACACCATGGTATTTTTTACTAGTCGTATAAAGAAATTAAGAGGAAATGATTCTATATGGGTTGTGTTTGATCATATTACAAATACTTTTTAATTTCATTTCAATTATAGAGGACTAATTAATTGATCAAATTGAATGGATATACATTAGAGGTGTGGTGAGGCTACAAGGAACGCCATTATTGATTGTATCAAATTGAGTCTCCAGATTTACCTCTATGTTCTGGAAATGTCTGCAACAATATTTAATCATATAGTTAAATGTAAATATGGATTATCATCCCCACAATATTTAATAATCTAAATGAACTATCTAAATACATTAGGACATGTTGGTAGAATTCTTGATGGACTTTGAAGGAGGATGTGATCATCATCTTCCTCTAGTCGACTTCTCATATAATAATAGATTTCAGTCAAGCATCCAAATGGATCCATATATATCCATTTTATGGGAAGATATAAAAAAACCAACATGTTGGTATGAATATGGGGAAATTAAGATTCTAGGACCTTAAATTGTCGAGCAAATAGTGGAAAAGGTAAATCTAAGTCATCAACACCTCAAGGCTTCTCAAATATAGCATAAGAGCTAGAATTAAAATTGTCAGTGATACCTAGTGTCTGAGTTTTGAGATAAATTATTCCTCCACATATCTCCATCGAAGAGATTCAAGAGATTTTTGAAGAAAGAACGTTATATCCTAGGTACACTAGCCACTTTAAAATTATTTATCATATTAGAGTCATGAATTACAAAATAGAACTCCCACTAACCCTATCTCAAGTACATAACATATTCCATGTATCCCACTTAAGTAATAGAATTATATATCAATCAAATGTACTAAATTATAAGGTGGTATAACTGGAAAATGATCTCCCTTATGGGGAGAATTTAGCGATGATCTTAGATCATAGATATAATTTTCTACACAACAAGACAACTCACCTAATCAATGTACTTTTCAAAAACCATAAGTATGAGGATGAAACATGGGAACTGGAGTAAGAGATAGAGGAGTAGTACTATCCCCCATTTTCACCTTATTATGAAAAATGAAATTACTAGGGATAAATTTCATAAGAGGGGAAGAATGTAATGAACTAGGATTTTATCAATGGAATTTACCTTATGGATAAGTAATTGTGTCATATTTTGTAATATAATATTATATAATAAAAATGTTCCATATGATGACACAAAAAAATTATTTTAATAATTTTAACATTAAATTTTGAAAAACATTATTCCTATAAAAATGTAAAGCATTGCAATGGGATATATAAATATAAAATAAGATAATAAGCATTGGAAAATTTTGATTTCTCAATTCAAAAGAATAATCACACACACAAACAACACTGTAGAAATGAAAAGAATATTAGTGATGTAATATTATTCCTAAAATTGAAAATATATAAAATCATGTGATAAAATAAAAGTGAAATAATTATGAATGAAACATGAAGTATTTATAAAAATTAGGGAACCCATATTACTATTAAAAATATATAAGTGGGAATAGTAGTCCGACAATTGTAATAGTAAACCAACCATTGGAATGGTGATATGTATGTCAAGAATAGTAAAATGACTATTAGAATTGTAACCTTTTCAATATAAATGTAAAATAATATTTACGTATCTTATAAAATGAAAATATAAAATATTTATATCAAGAAACAAGAAAATAAATGTTTTCAAAATGATAAATTATATTTTTTTAAAACATAAGTTTTCTAATTCCATTTTTATAATAAATACAATTATTTAATTGAAATTTTATTTTCATAAAATGGAATTATACATTTATATAATGTTTTATTATAATGATGAGATAAATTTATGAGTCTATAATTAATTTTATAAGGGGTTATAAAATCAATAATGTTATTAAAATCGACAATTATCAAATAAATAAATATTTTGTTAAAAAATAAAATTTAACATATTGAGAAAAATATTTTCAAAATTACTGTTTTTTTAAGAATCTATATGTTAAAAAAACTATGATTACTTTTTTATTTTTCTAAAACAATTGAATTTTTTTTAATATTAAAATAAAATAAAAATTATATTTAACATTATAATATAAATACATGGAATGCTGAGTCTTGGATGATGTTATCACCCATTTTTTAAAACTCAAATGTAAAATTCACTATATATAGCTACAAGAATCAACAAAATCGATACTCTTCTACAATAATAATAAACTAGTGAATATAATATTCCAAAACACCCCTCTGTTACCCTTATAAATATCACCTATTATTATAACATAAAATACTTTTATATCACAAAATTTATTCCAAAATATCTTTCTAAAAATATAGCCCAATTCCTAGTTCTTCTGGTTTCTTAAAAATATCATTTCATTAAACCTTAAGTTTTATCTTAAGTGGAGGTGACTAAAGGATCTGAAAAAATTATTGACTAATCTCTTATAATTTTATTCTTCTTAAACCACCACATATAATATATATACACCTAAAAGTAGAAAAATATATATCCTGAATATAATGATATATGATTATTATAGTTTAATATTAAACTTCTACACTATAGCACCATCGATTTCAAGTAACCCTTAATTTCTGTATTTTATGTATATAAAGTGGTTGGGTGAAGTTTTGGAGGCTTTGGAAACCCTTTGGCATGTTTGTGGGATTTTCTATAGGTGCAATGTTTGAGCACAGTTTGTGGAAACTATGAAACTCCTACAGTATACTGTACATAGTGAGTCATGGGATAAGGGGAAGGCACATAGTTTAGGTGCACCATTTGTCCAAACCATGTAGCCACTAATGAGAAATGTTAACAGTGGGAGAGTGACATTTTCCACATTTGAAAATTTTTTGTCTAATAGTGATAGTTAACTATACGATATCCTCCTCAAGTATAGAGATAGAACAGGGTTAACACATGGTTTTACTAACCCTGAGACTACCATACACAGTTTAAAAACAAGATCTATAAATGGTGGATCTTGGTCCGGATTACCTTCAAATCCTCTTTTTCCTCCATTCCATCCCTAACATGAAAATTCTTCCTCCTAAAGGCTATGTAACCCTTCCCCATCGATTTGTAAGTGGTTCGGAGGTGTTTCCTGGTGTATTGGATATTGTTTTCCTAGTTAGTTCATTTTTATGGTAGTTTTTGTGGTGTATTAAGATCTACTTCCCTTTCTATCTTAGACTCTTATATATTGTCCACTTTATATAAATCTAGGGTTGTTTATGTAAATAATGGTAATATTTGTCCTTTTTATGATAGTGGAAGAGATATATGGTGGGTTATTAGAGATTCATCCCAGTTTCATTGTCCTTTATTGTCATTCTTCATTTTTTATATAATTCTTAAGGCAGGTGGCCTCACTCTCAACTCCTATTTACAAAACTAGAAGGATTAATTTAAACTTGATTTATTTTTGTATAATATATTGTGAAATTTTTGTGAAATTTATTGATGTAAACCTTCATTGGTGATGGTTTATATAATTGTAAAAATTGGATATTTTTGTGGAAATTGAAAATTATTACTTGATTTTAAGATGATTATTTTAAAATGGTTATTTGATTTTGATTCATGGAAAAAAATAAATAATTTATTTATTTTATATGATTAGTTGGTTGAAAATGGTTTTCAATAAAAGGTTGGTTTTATAGAAATGGTCTTGTGAATATGGTTTTCAATAAAAGTGTAGTTTTATTCAAATGATTGAATTTGTATGGAAAAGTTTTTATTGTGGTTTTGTTTTATTAAGTGTTTAAGCATGGATGGAATGATATGGATAATGGTCATGAAAGTTCCACCAGCAAAGGGATGGGTTATGGACATGAAATCTCCACTGTTAATGGTAACACCATGCCTATGTGGATGTGTGTATGTGTGTGTGTGGATATGTGATATGGAATGGGTCATGCCAATTAAATTCATGAAATGGTAGGAATGACTGGTTTGGTTTCTTTCCATGTAAATTGTTTTATTTGAGAAAAACGTTTTGGTATGGATTTTTTTGGATTTGTTATATTTTTTAGAACTGCATTAATGGTTGTTTATATAAATTATTTTATATAAATTTTAAAACATGTTCTATACTAGTGGCATGGGTATGGAAGTTATTTGAGGATAGGCTATTGAGTTTCATTGCTCACCTATGCTTATGAAATTATTTTATTTTTCATATATCATTATTCGAGACATAAGAAAATGTTAAGTATCACATTTCTCTAGTGGTGCTTCAGGATACATGGGTTGTTTTTTGGTATTTGAGCATGGATCATGTCATAGATTTAGAGATATGTGGGTTTCATTGAGTTTTGTTGGTTTTGTCTTCCACTGTGTACTTTGATGCTAGTTGTCTTCATTTATGGTACATTTTTTAGTTTTTTTATAATAATGGTATTGTTATGAGTTGTTACATTGTTATCAAAAATCATGTAGTGATTTAATTTTTTGGGGTATGTTTGGTTGGGAATTTTTATCTTCAAAGGGAAAATCATCCCACATATATTAATGAAGCCCTGGGAATTTATTTTCATCCTTTGTCACCTTGGTAATGTCTCTTAATTCCCAGCAATGTCCTTTATCCTTCTCAATCCAATGAGTATGGGTTAGATATTACAAGTGGTATCAGTCTTGGTCCTTCCAAATGTATTTATTGAATAGATGTTATATCTTGTTTAGTCCTTAACTATCAAGTGGTCATCAGTTCTATCGGTCTTGTAGTTGAAATTAATTCTGCTTTTGTCCTTGATTTGGGATGGTATAAAGGAGAAGGATTGTCAAGACTTCAAATATAGATCATAAAAAGACTTTTCTAATCTTTTTATGTTGAACTTCACGTTACCAGGGAGTTAGATACATAATTTTTTTGAGACACTTATATGATATGGAATATCATTTCTGTGGGTTTAGCTAATGAGATTATCATGGCATGAATTTTTGAAATTAAATACAACTAGTAGTGTAAATCTCATTTCGATTAATTATTTCCGATTTAGTGTAAAATTATTGATTTTTTAAGGTTTTTAAATTTATTTTAAAATGTTTTATTTTGAAAAATAATGTAAAGGTTATTTTGAAAATGGTTGATATTCAAAATTATTTTAAATCTTTTTAAAATGGATGATTTTGTAAATGATGAATTTTGGAAATAAATGTAGTTATAATATGATGTGGTATAATTTAAAATTATTACGCCTTCAATTACAAGAGAGTAAGACTTATAGAATTTGTTTTGTTTTTATAAAATGGTGTCTGTTAGGAATTGTAGAAACCAACTAGAGGAAGATACTAAGAATGTGGTTTCAACTAAACCATAGGTGAACCAACAGCTGGTTCGGATTATATTCTATACTTTTCGGGCTATACATAGGGGGATATGAAAGATAAACTGAGGAAATTGGATCATTCTATTGAGTTCCAGAAGAATAATCCACCCATATTTCAGAGTGATTTTGAACTGGATAAGGAATAAGTGTGGCTGAATAAGATGAATTGAATCATGGATTCACTTGTAAGACCAGTAGAGATGAAGGTCAATATGGCTATGTATATACTGTAGGATCTTCCATGCCAGTTGTTTACTTTAGCATTTTAGGCTAAGTTGGGCTAAGTAAATGCATGGTAGGATTTTTAAGAAATGTTTAACTAACAATTATATCCTCATACATTAATTATTTCAAGAATTATGTTCTTCTTTGACTTGAATCAGTAGATCCTCATAGTGATAGATTTTATAGCTAAATTTATGAATTTAGTCCTCTTTGAACATAATGTTGTTGATAGTGCATCCTTAAAGGCATGTGTCTTTGAATTGGGGATAAGGTGGTAAATTCACTCATATATTTTCGTGCTCTGTATAATAGATTATATAGAGATGGTTAATATAGATACTATAGAAGAAAGGGACAACTCAAAATCTATGGGTGGATGAATTATGTTGATACCTATGAGAACTGCTGGGAACTCTAATACTAGGATTAATTGGAAGAGGTACATGTATTTCCAATGTGGGGGCATGACTCAGAATCATAAATATGGATTAAGGAATCTTCCCCCAGGATGAAAGAGGAATCCAAGATGTTTACAATATAGTTCTCTTAGTCACATGAAGCGAGAGTGTACAAACACCTAGATCATGCCAAAATTTCAACCAGATGGGGAATCATTAGTGATATTGTCATAGTGCTCCAAGTTCAGGTGTTCGAGAAACATCTCAAGTGTCATAGATGTTGTATACTTTGATCAGATGAGGGTATTTGAATAATACTCATCAAAAAAATAGACCTATCCATGGTGATTCTATGAATTCCATGACTCCTCAGCAAGGGAAATTTCAATAAGGCAACAAGGAATAACTTGTAGTGAGAAAGAAATTATATAGTTTTGTGCAGGTTATTTTGGGTGATTTTTTTGGACCATCAACCATGAGAGGTAAAAATCATTTTAATTAAACCCCAATACAATATTTTTTTGAGGTGGTTGAATCACATTCCTCTATTTATTCAAATGTTGTTGATTTTTTCTATTAGAATGTTTATATGATTTCTTTGGTTTTAAAACTACAATCGATTTTCAGTCAAAGAGAATGTTGAGCCTTTGTGTGTAGGGACTATTCTATAACTGGTGATGCAGCTGAGTGAACATAAGTCATAGCAGTTCTTGAGATGAATGTATATGATATAATATTTGGTATATAATGGTTTATAATGTTCAAGGCTCACATTTACTAGTATACCAGAGCAGTCTGTTTTATGACTGAGGATGGCATTGAGCATCTATTTAGAGGATAAATTGATGTAAAGGAATATGCAACAATCTTATTGTAACTATTATTAGAATGATCTCATTCCATTTGGCAGCGTTGACATTTGAATTTATGTAATAGATTGAGGATAATAGTTTTCCAAAAAAAAATTATCCATTTTAGGGTGTTATTCCCAAAACATTCTAGGGGTTTCTACCCATGAGATTAGTAGGGTTTATGATTCATCTCCTTCCAGGGGCCAGTAAGATTTCCCTTCCATCTTATAAGATAGTCCCATAGAATTTAAGGAATTAAAATTATATTTGGATGATCTATAAATCAAAGGGTTCATTCAGTCTATCATGTATCAGTGGGAAGCACTAGTATAGTTTGTCAAAAAAGAAGATAGAACTCATCGGTTGTGTGTATATTATCGTAATATTATCCAAGTTACAATAAATAATAGATATCCAATTACAATAATTTATTATACTTTTTTATCAATTTAGGGTAACTCAATGGTTTTATAATATTGACTTATGATTCGGATATAACCGATTATAGGTCCAGAAGAAGGATATTCCAAATACATCTACCAGGATTATATATAGCCATTATGAATATGTGTTAATGAGATTTGGTCTTACTAATTCACCATAGGTCATTATGGAATTGATGAATTGGATATTTTAGAAGTATCTTTATTATTTGGGGGTGGTTTTTTTGGATGACATGTCAGTGAATTCAAGGACAATGCTTAAGCTTGAGCAACACTTGGTGAAAGTATTGGGAATATTAAGGGATCATCGGTTGTATTCCATACTATATATGTGTTTTTTTTTTTGATAAAATAGGTATGTTTCCTTGTCCATGTAATCTGTAAAAAAAATTATATTTATCACCACAATATAGAGTCTGTTATCTCTTGGAAACTGCCAAATAATGTTTTTGAGATACATAATTTCCTTGGTCTAGCTGGTTATTACTGATACTTTGATAATTATTCCTTATGACTAGCCTCAACTATGAATGATTTTACATGGTATAATGTTCCATTCAATTGAAATGATGAATAGATTAATGTCCACCTTACATCAGCATCAATCATGACATTTCCAGAATTAGGACAAGGGTACATAGTGTATTGTGATCCTTCTAGATTTGGGTTGGGATGTGTTCTCATGTAGGGATATCATTATGTTTCATAGGGATCAATAAATTTAAATTTTCATGAGAAGAACTACCCAACACATGATTTGGAGTTAGCTATCATTTTCTATGATTTGAAGACTTGGAATCATTATCTCTTCGGTGATAAATTTACTGTGTTTTCAAATCATAAGAACATAAAGAATATTTTATCAAAAAGTTTTTTTAACCTAAGAAAAAGAATATGGATGCATTATCTCTAAATGTTCGACATCGACTTTATGTATACATTGGGTAAAGGCAATACAATGGAAGATGCATTAAGAAAAAAAATCATATGATCAGTTGGAAAAAAAATTCAGATGAGTTGTAGTTGATGTGAGTCCTGGTTGACATGCACATTCATTGTGAATACCATAGTGAATTTGAGGTTTTCATTCCAATTTATGTGGTTCTTGATTTGATAAATGTGCTTAAATAGGCACATACATCAAATTCAGAATTCATTTCAATAAGGTCAAATATCAAAGGTGGAAGACCATTAAGGGATAGAAACTAGATCAATGTTTAGTATTGTGGTGCATAAATCAGACGGTCTTACCTATGTATTTTTAGGAACAAATACTTCATGCATACCACCTTTTTAGATGGGTTGTTCATCCTAGAATACAAAATATGTATAAATCATTGAAAGCAAATTTTCAGTTGGACAGTATGAAAAGGAATGTGGATGTGTTCTTTTCGACATGATTAAATTTTCAGTAGGTTAAAGAATAGCATCAACAACCAGTAGGTATGTTGTAGTCACTACCTATTACTATTTATAAATGGGAGAGGATAGAAATGTTTTTGTAATAGGTCTCCCAAGAATAGTTCAGAAACACGATTCCATATGGGTGATAGTGCATCATCTCACAATGTCAGCTCATTTAATCCTTATTCATGAATCTGATATGTTGGATGACTTGTCAATAATATATATTTGAGAAATGGTAAGGAGTCATGAAATAATATTTGATATAGTTTTAGAAAAATATATATATATATTATGTCCTATTTCTATAAATCCTTATAAAATTCCCTCAGGGATCTGTTGGCTATGAGTTTGACGTGTCATCCTCAGACATACAGACAATCTGGAAGCATGATATAAACTTTGGAAGAAATATTGTGGGATTATGTAGTTTATTTTGGTATCTCATTGGAAGATCATGTACCATTAGTATATTTCTCATATAAAAACAGTTATCAAACCATAATATATATGGGTTTTTTTGAAACATTTTATGGGTTCCCTTTTCTTTCTCTACTTTGTTGGGTGGAAATAGGTAAGACATTATTGGTTGGGTCGATACTTTTACAATAGACAATGGATAAGATTAATTTGATCATAAAATGGATGGAGACAGCTTAGAGTCATCATAAATCATATTTGAATCATCATTGATGACCATTTTCGTTTGAGGTGACTGATCATCTATTCTTGAGGAACACTCAAAGACATATACATAGTTGTTTTTGGAAGAGGGTAAAGTTATATGCTTGATACATATGCCCATTTTAGATACTAGAAAAGGTTGGAGCGGTGGAATATCAGTTAGAATTTCTATCACTATTCTATGTAGTTCATAATTTTTTCAAGTATCTAAGTTGAAAAGGTGTCAGCCTGATCATGGACATGTCATTAGATGGGATCACATTAAACTAGAGTTGGATACTTTATTGGTGCACATGTCAGTGCGAATTGTAGATTTTGAAGAGATTGTACTCAATTGAAAAATCAGCAATCCAGTCTGGGTTTTGTGGAAACATGGTCTGATTCGAAAAGAGACTTTGGAACATGAAAAGGAAATGAAAGAGAAACTTCTAGAACTATTTCAAATAAATGAAGTTTTATTAATTTATATGGATTGAAATTCCAGTGGTGGGTAGAATGTAGCACCCAAATAATCTATTATATAACCCTTAATTTAGGTATTTTATTTATATAAAGTGTTTGGGTGATGTTTGGGAGGGTTTGGGAACCTTATGTCATGTTTTGGGGGCATTTCTATAGGTTTATGTTTTGATCACTGTTTGTTGTAACTGTGAAACTTCTACAAGAAACCATTCATAGTGAGATAGAGACTAATGTAATGGCGCATGGGTAGGTGCATGGTTTATCCAAACTATGTAGCCACCAAGGAGAAACTGTGAAAAGTGAGATAGCGAGATTTTTCATGGGTGGTGCATAGTTTTTATAACTATGTGATCCAACCATGCGAGGCCCTCCTTTAAATCAAGTATGGCACAAAGTTAGGGAATTGTTTTTTTAACCGTGAGACTAACTTTGTACAATTTAAAATCAAGATCCTAAAAATTTGGATCTAGGTAGATATTAGACATTAACACCTCTTTTTTGGTCTATTTGATATCTAACTAGAATTTCTTCCTCCAAAAGGCTATATAATCCTTCCACATCAATTTGGAAGATATATACAGGGTTTTTTGGTGATTTGAACCCGGTTTCCCTTAGGAAGTCATCATTTATGGTATTTTTTTATGGTTTTTCATAGATCTATTTTCCACCCTCAGGGTTTCTTATAACTATTCTTGTACATATATATATAAGGTGGTTTATTCCAATTATAGTTATATTTGGCGTTTTTTGATGATAGGGAAAGAAATAGAGGAGGTTTTTTTGATATTCAACCAGATTTCATTCGCGTTTTAGTGTTATTATTCATATTCTACATAAATACCCATGGTAACTGTCTTCAATACCTACTCCTTTTGCTAGAACTAGGAAAATTAATTTAAATTTAAAGACATGGAAATTTCAAGGAAATTTTTTTCTTAAATTTTATGAAATTTTACGAGTCCGCAGTTTATAACGGCGCTTGATTCTGAGGCCCAGTGTGCCCGGAATCAATTTCTGAAGTTTTGTTCATGAAATTTCAGTAAACATATGTGCGGGTTTTTCTATCTTTTAAACCTCTGCTCGGAATTGAAATCGGAGGGCACCGATGAACTCATAGCGCCGGTGTTCGCTTAAGGGTGCCTTTACTACAGTTGTGTTTTGTGCGGTTTGAGAGTTAATTTTAGGGGATTTAGAATAAAATAAATAAAATTGTAGCACACAATTTTATATATGGGTGGTAGATATTTCCTCCCAAGGGGGTTTATAAGTGGGGCCCACACCCACATAACCTCCCATGAGAGGATATTTGTGACGTGGGGCCCACACGTTCCCTAAACCATTCATCTCCCCATAACTCTCCTTAACCCCAATAACACTTCACTTCATTTAGTTTGATAACTCCCCAATTTAATTATAACTCTCCACCTCCCTCCATTTTTTTCACCAACACCCTTTAATTAATTAATTGATCCACAATCAATTATTTATTTCAACTGTTTTAATTTTGAAGATTCATGTGGAAAATAAAATAATAGCTTAAGTTATTATTTTTATTTGGGCACACGTTGTGTTGGGAGAGCTAGGAGAATTCTCTGGAGAAATAGAGAATAGTGTTATTCTCACAATGAAGAACACTCCACATCTCAAAGAACGCGAACACGCCGGCGATGACGCTTCTTCCTCGACATCTTCCTCGGAACCCTCTTCTGACGCGGGACTTCTCCGACAAATCTCTTATCTTCTTCTTCTTCTTCAACGGACCGACGAACGAGCTCGGTAGAGGAAGCGTACGGCGAACGATGACAAATTAATCTTCCTCCGTGACGAACGAACGCCCGATAGTTTAAAAGGTAGAGGGATTTTGTATAACTTAATTCATATTATTTATACCCATGAACAAGGGCGATTATTTGTTGAATAATTGTTTGAGCCTCTAACGCGGTGGGTACGGGCTAACGAATAAGTCCGAACCCATTGCCATATCTTTCTTGTTGCGCGGAATGTTTGGCGATGGATGAATGGAAGAGAAACGTTGATCTAAGGCCATCGTAGTGAAGAACAGGACCCGAGGAGGCCAAAGGCGTAAACTAGAGCTAAAATGGACCACCAGAATGACTTCGGTGGCCCGCGGAAGGTCTCGACGGTGCGGGTCACCAGCGTTGCGGCACCGACCGGCCACCTAGATGCGGTGTTTCCCTAGCGTGCCACTGGTGGATGACCCGCCGCGGCACCGGCCGTGGCGGCGGTGGAGTGGATCCCGCACCGCGCGGGATCCGGGGATATAGGGCGGCACCAGCCTGGTGCCGCCGTTACGCGAAGTCGGGGGAGGCCGTGCCCCCCCCCCACGCTCGGCCGACCTGGCCGGGCCACAGCCGGCCGCGGTCCGGGCCTGACCCGGACCCGATTCGGGTCAACCCGGTTTGGGCCGACCCAGGGTGGGTTGGGTCGGGTCAGACCGGGCCCAGACCCCCCCTCTTCGAACCGTTTCCAGTTATTTGCACATAACTTGAGCTACGGACCTCCAATAGATGCAATATCAGTTGCGTTGTATTCCTCGGATCGAGATGGTCGTTTAGGTATATTACAATCAAGGTTTTATAAAAGTTTGGGTATGGACGGGTTGGTTCGAAACCGAAACCAACCGGGCCTTCGGAGTGGAATCACTTATAACTTAAGGACTGGACGTCTGATTGATGTGATTTCAACTACATTGGTTTCCTTTTGATGATACAGTTCTTTTGAAAGACTCCACTTGGGATTAGAATGATATTGGAGTATGGTCGGGTTGGTTTTAGCTTAAAAACCTACCGGGCCCTTGGAACAGAAAAGCCAATAAATCACAGATCGGACGTCCGATTGATGCGTCGTCTATTGCGTTGAGACCCCTATGAATAGGCGGTCCTTTGTGATACTTTTACATGATACTTAGTGACACTTGGAGTATCGACCAGAAGCTCATGGAGTATATCCTCTCAGAGATGAGCAGACGGAGTGCGAAGACCTTGTAGCTGTAGACCTGACGACTGCTTGATCGATTCTACTTGGAGTGATTCGATTAGACCAGTGGACTGAACGCCCGGTTTGGCGGAAGACCCAAGGAGGAAAGAGCACCTAGATTGGTAGTAGACCCACGGTACTCGAGAGGAGGAGTACCTCTGACATCTATTAGGGGGAGCGCCCAGTTTGGCAGCATACCCACAGTGGAGGAGCGCCCGGTTTGGCAGTAGACCTACGGTACTCGACATGAGGAGTACCTCAGTAGTCTAAGGTTAGTGAGTGGAACCTCAGAGTTGTGAAAGGTCCACTGTACTCGAAAAAGGAGGATTTCTCCAACAGATGTGGTTTTGATAATGAAAATCCTAGTTTGAGCTGAGTCAATGACCTTTGTGTTTTCCTCGTAATTGAGATTGGTTACTTGATAACTTAGGTATATGTATGGGCATATTCCTAAGTAATGGTTATTTGTTGAAATAATTCTTTGTGGTTTATCCTTGTTGGATTTTGTGAGACCTTGAGGGTCTCGGGGTCCCTACTGAGTATCATTATATTCACCCCTACATGGGCTATGCGCGCACCTCGTTGTGTTGGATGCAGATGACGGAAAACACTGACGAAGGCTGAGAGTGCCAGGACTGGACGATACCTGGAGGTGGACACTTGGCATAACGGCACATGGAGTGGACCAATAGACGCGGAGTGCCGAGGAGGAAATCTGTACATACCCTTCAGGTAGGAACCCAGAGGATGATCCCTGAGGAAAATCCAGGAGATGCTTTCCCCATTTAGTTGTTTGCATTTTTCAGTTGTACTTTCTTTCAGTTGTAGCTGTACCTTTTTGTTGGGCTTGTATTTCCGGCCCCTTTGTACTTTCACACTTGTTATTCATCTTTTCTTAGTGTTTTCTTCTTCTTGTACTCTGGTTTTGTGTGTTTACGTTTTATAAAGGCAATGTCTTCCCAGTTCTAGGAAATTACGCCTTTGGTGCTAGTCGCCAACCCCTGGCCTATGGAAGGCGGGCATGGGGTAGTCACGATGCGGGCCCTGGGGGATGGTTCGTGAGAAATTGTTATCAAAGGATGTCGGTTCTACCATAGAACTCAGGAATCTGATCTTTCTCTTCTGTGATGCAATAGTGTTTAGCGTACTAAGTGTGTTTTTCAGTTCAGGGAGTCCAATGTTGCTGTGGGCGGCCGACGTATCCATACACCAGGACCCTGGATTCTGATTTCTGAATTAGTGCATGAAAACACTGATTGCGTGTGTGTTTTAAAAAGTTTTCTTTAAGTCAGATCAAACCGGTTCAGCTCACCAGGTATAGTATTTTGAAAGTGTCGCATCTGTTTCTTCAAGATGCCTCCTCGCAGACGACCAACTAGAGCCCCGAGAGTTGTACGTACTGACAGCCCACCGAGCGACGAGGCCTCAGTACATGGCCCTCTTATAGTTGAGGCACCAGCGGTACTTCTCCCCATTGTGCCACCGATGCCACCAGCCCCAGCAGCAGGTGATACACGCCGCTTGAGTGCACTGCACGAGTTCCAGTGCCAGAGGCCACCCAGGTTCAGGGGAGATACGGACCTGCAGGTGTCTGAGGATTGGCTGGAGGCAGTTGTGAGAGTCTTTAGACTGGTAGGGACACCATCCGACTTCATGGTGATCCTTGCTGCTAGTCTCCTTCAGGCAGTAGCAGGCAGATGGTGGAGCCTGATGCTCTAGATGCATGATGAGGATACACTTCATTGGGAAAACTTCGAGAGCCTATTCCGGGTGGAGTTTGTACTAGGCACCATTCGAGAGGTGCATATACAGGAGCTACTGCATCTGCAGCATGGAAGAATGACCGTGGAACAGTACTCAGCCAGGTTCACAGACCTCTCTCGGTACTCTATAGATATGTTATGGAACCCGTTCTTCAGGGCCCGGACCATCAAGAAGGGGCTCTGGCGAGATATTTGAGCTTTAGATGTTTCTCACAGCATCCCGACGCAGATATGGGTGTTAGAACGAGCCCTCCTAGTGGAGAGTTTCCTTGCTGAGAAATCGTTAGTAGCGGAATCCGCCACTAGCCAACATGCAGCACAGTCTTCTGCAGTTGGCAATAGACAGATAACGCAGAGGTCCAAGAGGACCAAACCCAAAGGCGATCGACCGCACGACTCAAGATCGGTTGTGTGGGGCACCCAGAATGTAGATAGAGCCATGCATACTAGGAACAGACAGGGTTTCTCCTACGGCGGTCTTGGTCACATGGCACGTGACTGTCCGACCCACCATAGAGACGATCTGCAAATAGATGAGCAACCTCCCAGGCAGAGGCAGAGGTTCAATCAAGGTGGACTACAAGGAGAAAGAGACCGAGGCAGAGGAGATGTCTGTGTGGCTGGTGGTGGACGAAAATTCAAGGTGTTGCCACCACCACCACCAGGAGGTCCACCCCGACTGCAGGGAATGGGTGGAAAGAGGAGAGAACAACTTCAGGCAGCTAAATCATATGACTATAGAGCTCCGGAAGCAGGTGTAAAGGAGCGAGACTAGTTCCAGGCATGGAGGCCTTTGTTCTTGGTGCTTATATCTTCCTTGTTGTTGTTGTTTGTGGTTGCTTTGTGTCTTTTTACATTGATCTGCAATAATAAAAGACACATGTCCTCATGAAGTTTTATTTCCTTCCTTTTTGTGTCGTTAATACTAAGAGGTTATGGTTAAAACTGTTGACATGACCCTCACTTTCAAGATTCCTAATGGAGTAGACCTAGTGACCACACACTGATGCCGACAGTGTGACTCAACACTTGGAGGAAAGAGTAACGGTTGGATCTCTTGGTAGTAGCTTCGAGGCCTTATGACGCCGTCCATGGAATTAATTCATATCATTCATTTCAGGATTAAATGTATTTGGAAAAGAACGCGGTTCATCCAGGGGATGAGACTATATTTCTCTTCTCGGCAAAGGAGAAATCTTAGCAACTCTTGTAAATCGTAGACAAAGAAGGGTGTAGACGAGATCTTTTAAATTGGATAGTCTTATCCATAGTTCGTCGAGCGAACGGTTTATGGTTTACTCTAATCTCAATAGTATCAGGTGTATCTTCTTTTAGAAGGACCTGAACATGAGACAGCGGCGATGGCATGAGTTCCTCCAGTGATATGACTTCGAGATAGTCTATACTCCTGGGAATGGGAACATAGTAGCGGATGCTCTCAGCATGAGTTCAGGCATTCAGCTTCTAGGATAGGCGATGGAGCAGCTGGCCATGTTGATGATATCCTTTTTGGATAGGGATGGTACAGCCTATCTGCAGTCACTCCTCCAATTCTTCAGCATAGTAGGCGAGGTGGCTTACCACCTGGCCCTTCCACCTCAGTTTCACCGGGTGCACGACATCTTCCACGTATCTCATCTGAGGAGATACATGCACGACCCGTCCCACATCATCGACTATAAGGATTTGGACATCGATAACAGGGAGAAATTCACGGAGGTCCCGGTGGAGATCGAGAATCAACAAGAGCAGGTCCTACGTGGGTGGTCGATTCCTCTAGTGCGCATTCACTGGCAGCACGAGAATATCTAGGAGAGCTAATGGGAGTGGGATTCTCAGATGTGTGCCCAGTAACCCCTTCTTTTTCCCTAGTGTGTGTTGTAGATTTACGAGGACGTAAATCCCCGAGGTGGGGGTAATGTGAAGACCTGGAAATTTCAAAGAATTTTTTTCCTAAATTCTTTGTAATTTTTTGAGTCCGCCGTTTCTGACGGTGCATGATTCAGAGGCCCGGTCTGCCGGGAATCAATTTCTGAAGTGTTTTTTGGGTACGTTCAGTAAACGTATGTGCGGGTTTTTCTATCTTTTGAACCAGTGCTTGGAATTGAAATCCAAGGGCACCGATGAACTCGCA
Organism: Viscum album; assembly: GCA_963277665.1. NCBI lineage: Eukaryota > Viridiplantae > Streptophyta > Magnoliopsida > Santalales > Viscaceae > Viscum > Viscum album. Next base: position 594,228,874 of record OY728135.1, on the reverse strand, counting down.
GCACCGGTGTTTGATTAAGGGGACCATTACCGCAGTTGTGTTTTGTGCAGGTTGAGAGTTAATTTTAGGGGATTTAGAATAAAATAAATAAAATTGTAGCACACAATTATATTTATGGGTGGTAGTTATTTCCTCCAAAGGGGAGTTGGAATTGGTCCCCACACCCACATAACCTTCCATGAGAGGATATTTGTGAGGTGGGGCTCACACGTTACCTAGACCATTCATCTCCCCATAACTCTCTTTAACCCCACTAAAACTTCCCTTCATTTAATTTGATAACTCCCCCACTTTAATTATAACTCTCCACCTCCCTCCATTTATTTTTCCAACACCCTTTAATTAATTAATTGATCCACAATTAATTAGTTAATTCAAGTGTTTGAATTTTGAAGATTCATGTGGAGAATAAAATAATATCTTAAGCTATTATTTTTATTTGGGAACATGTTGAGTTGGGAGACCAGGGAGAATGCTCTGGAGAAATAGAGAATAGTGTTCTTATCTCAACGAAGAACACTCCACGTCTCGAAGAACGTGAAGACGCCGGTGACGATGCTTCTTCCTCGGCTTCTTCCCCAGAACCCCCTTCCGACGTGGGACTTCTCTGATGACTCTTCTATCTTCTTCTTCATCGTCAACGGACCGACGCACGAGCTCGGAAGAGGAAGCGTACGGTGAACGACGACAACATCGTCTTCCCCCATGACGAATGAATGCCTTACAGTTTAAAAGGTAGGGGGATTTTTTATAATTTAATTCATAAGATTTATACCCACGAACATGGGAAATTATTTGCTGAATAATTGTTTGAGCCTCTAACGCGGTGGGTACGGGCTAACGAACAAGTCCGGACCCATCTCCATATTGTTCTTGATGCGCAGAATGTTTGGCGATGGATGAACGGAGGATAAACATTGATTTGAGGTCGTCTTAGTGAAGATCAAGACCCGAGGAGGCTGAAGGCGCAGACGGGAGCTAAAACGGACCACCGGAATGACTCAGGTGGCCCACGGAAGGTCGCGGCGGTGCCCTAGCGGGCTGCCGGTGGAATACTCACCCCGGCGCCGGCCGCGGCGGGGGGTGTAGTGGATCCTGCACCATGCGGGATCTGGTGAGATAGGGAAGCGCCAACCTGGCACTGTCGTTACATGAAACTGGGGGCGATCGTGCCTCCCCCCCAACCCCCGCTCGGCCCGCCTGGCCGCGCTGTGGCTGGCCGCGGGCCGGGTCGCACCAGCTGCGGGCCGGGCCACGCCAGTTGGGCCGGATCCGGACCCGGGTCGGTTCGACCTGTTTCGGGCCAGCCCGGTTCGTGCCGACCTAGGGTGGGTTGGGTCGGGTCGGATCGGGCCCAGACCCCCCTCTTTGAACTGTTTCCGGTTATCTGCCCATAACAAGAGCTACGGACCTCCGATCGACACACCGTCAATTTTTGAGGATTCCACGAATCGAGATGGTTGTTTTGGTATTTTACACTCATGGTTTTGGCGATGTTTTTATATGGCTAGGTTGGTTCGAAACCGAAACCTATCGGTCCCTCGGAGCGGAAACGCTTATAAACTTAAGGACCGGACGTCCGATTGACGTTTCTTCAACTACGTTGGTTTCCTTTTGATGAGACTATTCTTTTGGCATACTCCACGTGGGATTCGGACAATATTGGTGTATAGTCGGGTTGGTTTAGCTTAAAAACCAACCAGGGCCCTGGAACGGAAATGCCAATAACTCACAGACCGGGCGTCTGATTGACGCACCGTCTATTGCGATGAGACCCCTATGACGAGGGGGTCTTTTTTGATACTTCTACCCGAGAATTTGTGACACTTGGAGTGTCGACCATTAGATCATGGTGTAGATCCTCCTGAAGACGAGCAGACGGAGTGCAGAGACCCTGTAGCTGTAGACCTGACGACTGCTTTACCGATTCGACATGGAGTGATTCGATTATCCCAGTGGACGGAGCGTCTGGTTTGGAGGCAGACCCACGACGGACAGAGCACCTAGTTTAGAACCAGACACACGGTACTCGACAGGATGAGTACCTATGGAGGATATTAGGGGGAGCACCCGATTTGGTGGCAGACCCACAGCAGAGGAGCGGCCGGCTTGGCAGCAGACCCTCGGTACTTGATAGGAGGAGTACCTCATCAGTCTATGGTTAGCGAGTAGTGCCTCGGAATCGCGATAGGGCCACTGTACTCGAAAGAGGAGGATTTCTCCAGCAGTCATGGTTTCGATAATGAAAATCCTGGTTTGAGCTGAGTCAATGACCTTTGTGTTTTCCTCATGATTGAGATGGGATATCTGATAACTTAGGTATATGTATGGGCATATACCTAAGTAATGGTTATCCGCTAAAATCATTCTTTGTGGTTTATCCTTGTTGGATTTTGTGAGACCTTTAGGGTCTTGGGGTCCCTATTGAGTATCATTATACTCACCCCTACACGGGATATGCCCGCACCTCATTGTGTTGGATGCAGACGACGGACAGCGCTGACGAAGGCCGAGAGCGCCAGGACTGGACGGTATCCGGAGCTGGACACTCGGCGTGAAAGCACACGGAGTGGACCGATAGATGCAAAGTGCCAAAGAGGACATCTGTACCTACCCTTCATGTAGGAACCCGGAGGATGATCCCGGAGGACGATCCAGGAGCTTCTTTCACTATTCAGTTGTTTGTCTTTTTCAGTTGTACTTTCTTTCAGTTGTAGCTGTACCTTTTTGCTGGGCTTGTATTTTCAGGCCCTTTGTACTTTCATCACACCTTTTATACAGATTTTCTTAGTGTTTTCTTCTTCTTGAACTCTGGTTTTCTGTGTTTATGTTTTATAAAGGCAACACCTTCCCAGTTCTATGGAATTATGCCTTTGGTGCTTGTCGCCAGCCCCTGGCCTATGGAAGGCAGGCTTGGGGTAGTCACGATGAGGGCCCCAGGGGACGGTTCATGACATTAATTTTTTTTTGTTTAATTTATTTTTAATGTTTTGTGAAATTGATGGATTGAAACCTTCATTGGTGATGGTTTTTTGAATTTTGAAAATTGGGTATTTTGGGGGAACGTAGAAATGGTAATATGATTTTAAAAGGATTGTTTTAATATGGTTATTTTATTTTGATATAGGGAAATATTTTGTCAATAAATAGATTGTTTTATTGGATTATTTGGTTCAAAAATGGTTTTCAACAGAAAGTATGGTTTTATTTAAATGGTTTATTTATTATGGTTTTCAATAAAAGTATGGTTTTATTGAAATGATTTAATTGGTTTGGAAAAATGTATTATTGGAATATAGTTGGATTAAAAGGTTATTCATGGATTCAATAGGATTTATAATAGTTATGAAATTATAACCATAAAAGGGAACGGTTGTGGATGTGAAAGTTTCAACATCAATGGTAACACCAAGCATGTGTGGTTGTGTGTATGGGTGTGTGAGGATATATGATATGGAATGGGTAATGCCAATTAAATTCATGTAATGATTGGAATGACTTGTGTGGCTGCTTTAATTAGAAATTTTTTTATTTTAGAAAACCATTTTTGTATGGAATTGTTTTTCATTGTTAAAAATTGTATAACTGGTTTAAATTTTATTTTTATATAAACATTTTTATATAAATTTTTTAACATGTTATATATTTGTGTTTTTGGTAGGAATGTAATATGAGGAAATCTTATTGAGTTTTATAACTCACTCTTACTTTGGAAAATTTGTATTTTTACAGATATGGGTTATCAAGACATAGTTAAAGGTAAAGTATCAAACTTATTTAGCGGAGCTCCCTAATACATGGGTTGTTTTGGGGTATTAGATCATGTTGGTGCTTTGGATTTATGTGGGTTGTCATTGAGTTTTGCTGGTACGTCTTCAACTGTATACTTTGATGTTATTTGGCTTCCTCTGTGGTATTTTATTTGTAGTTTTGTTTTGATATAAACTCCATTTTAATGAGATGTTTACATTATTATCATGCATTATGTAGTGGTTTACTTTTTTGTGGTATATTTTGTTGGTTTGTTTTCTCTTCAAATGGAAAATCGTCCCCCATCTGTTAATAGAGCCCTTAGAATTTATTACCATCCTTTATAATCTTTGGGATGACCTTTAAGGTATAGTAATGTCTTTTTTCTATCTTAAGACAGTGGTGAGATGAGGGATGTTACATACCCTACCTTCTTTTGTTTCATAAATGAAAGCATTGTTTACAAAATGATTGGTTCTCCACCACCATGAACAAAATAATTCATTTTTATCCGCCACCTTTAATGATGGTTCTAAAAATATTATTATGGTTAAATAAGATGATCATATGTATATTATATCTTATTACACAATCATGAATAAATTTATATCCAAAATAATAAATAGAGAAAAAGTGATTTTTGATTGTCAATAAAACCTTATAAATGTATAAAACATTTAATGATAACCATTTTACTAAAATAATTATTTAAGTAAGAGTTTGTGTCCTAGAACCAACTGGTTTTACATTTATTACATGGATATGTAATGTAATATTACATATTGTTCATTGTTCTTCATGACTATGATGTAATAATGTTCTATAGTATTTGTTTCATTGTTAAGGTCATGGCAGTTCCCCACTATGCTGAGAACCTTGAAATTCTATAACAATATTCTTAAATATAGTTATGCGGTTGGATGGCATGCTATGATGGGACACATAGCATGTATACCATCAGGTGCGCGTACTCATAAGCAGAAGAGACTTCCTCTCATGAAGATCACACTTGGTAATCTCCAAAATAAGAGATTATGAGAACAAACTCCTAGTAGTAATTCCTTATGTTTTGGTGTCATCGGATATTTCTATCTTCGAGCATGTGTAATGATCCTTAGACTTTAATATTATCATTAATATGTGTCATGACTTACACACTTTGATTCACTGACGAAAATCATCAGGCAGACAGTTGGTGGGATGTAGGGTACGTTGGGTGTGTCATGAGTGGATTGTTATTAATAGATAAGTCGAGGAAGGATATGTCCCTTTGATTTATGGAAGTTGATATCTCGACCCTTTAATTGAAATATAACCGTCACATGAAATTCCATGGCTATGGTGTAACGATTAGTTTATTTCAAGTATTCAAAGAACGACGTATCAAGCATAAATGTTGATGACTCAATCATGAAACCCTTTTTGATGAGATATTGAAACAAATGGATTATATTACACAGTGAACATTCGTATGTGGATGTCGTTGTTATGACCTTATGTTCTTTCTCTTGGGTTCCTTGAACCATTTCTAGACAGTACTCTTGGACTTTAGGAAATTTTTCCTAATGGCAATGAGAAATAATCCTATAGAGTCACACACAAAGTGTTTTTGGTGATCTCGGTTAAATTATATTTGAATTTAATTAATGAAATAAATATTATTCTCAAGACCATGGAATAATTTTATTCAAGTTAAAATGATCGCATAAATTAAATAAATTGTATTTATTTATTTTATTGAACAATTAATAAATATTTATTTAGTAGCTTGTAAATAAAATATTTATTTAAGAGAAAAAAAACATTTATTTTTTTATTTGAGTGTTCAATAAATGGAAGTGGAGTTTCAGTGGACCAAGGTCGGTCCGGTTGTAAAATAATTGTTTTCAATACGGTAAATAATTATTGAACTAGTTGGCATAAATTAAAATAATGCTTCTATTATTTTGTGACGTGGAATTTATCATTACGTTTTGCGTAAGTTGGTGAAAAAAAACTAATGACGCAGTATTGTTATTAAATGAATGGGTTTTACTTATGTTCATGAATGTTTTTAATTGTTTCTATGAAATTAAATATTTTAAAAAAATCCCATTTATATAAATAGACATGTATGCCTATTTTTTCAGACACCACACCACATGCCTGGTGAATTGAGAAATGATGAGCCAAACAATTTCTCTCTCTAATACTCCTCTCTCCCCTCTCAAGAATGAGAGACCTTCTTCAAAGCTGAAGAACAAGCGATCAAGAACGACTGACACAAGAAACTCTCTTCACCGCGCTAGAACCAGGAGAATGAGCGGTGTTTATCGGAGGCCATCAGAGCACGTGTGGATCACAGTTAGATGGATTCTAGTTTGGATCCTTACAAGTGCAATGAGATAATACGGAAGGGTCAATCTGGATGATCAACATCATCAATGAAGAAAAATACCAAAGACACAGGTATTATTTTTGTTTATGGAATTAATTAAATTAATTATAAACACAATGTGCAGGATCCTCTCTAAGGTTTCGGGCCACTTTATTCTTTTTCTAAATCATTATTTATTTTCCATGGAGACTAGCATTCATCATCATATTGATCCTGGAATAATCATTGATAATGGTAAAAATCAACTTTGGGTCCCATCCCAACCACACTTCCACAGCACCCAGAACCTTCAAGTGGTATTAGAGATGTCACATCATAGTTTATAATTATTTAAATATATCGTTGATTAATTAAGCATTTAATAATTTATTTGTTTCAATTAAATTAATCATTCTACAAATATAAATCTCGAGATCTGTTCCTCCTATTTTGTTTCTTGTTCACCTTAAAAAAATAATATTTTCTTTTAATTTTGATTAAAATAAAATAGAGAATCTCTTCCTGAGGTTCCAAATCCTCCTGGTCGTACGACACTAGAACACACGACGTGTATTCGACAGTACATGCCATGTTGTCAAGATTCAATGCATCGAACCGGTCCTCCAAACCATGTTGTGTGTTGGAGTCTTTATAAGTCTTAAATGACTCCGTGTGTTGACCAGGAATATGTGGAATGTGGTTTCTGGATTACACGACGTGTGTCCCAATGGACATGGTGTGTAGTCCCTTTGGGTTAGGGTTGGACCGTGTACCCCATACATGGATAGCCTAGCTGGAGACTGTGTAATGAGGAAATACACGATGTGTAGCCCACTAGAAACACCATGTACTCTGAATAATTCCGAAGTATACTCACAATATGTTTCCCCAGGCATGTACTTTGGATAGACGGTGGAAAATAATTCACACTTTGTAGTTGGAACTACACGTCGTGTACTCATCCAAATTACGCATATTTTTAAAATGTATTATTATATTATACAAACCCTTGAGATGTGTACCATCATGCAGGCATAAAGCTGAGGCACAACACATGATAGGTGTTTTATTTATATGTGATTAATATAACTTCTATGAAATTTTCATTTCTACTCATTGGGTAGTTATGAATATGAATTCACCGGGTTGCCTCTGAGGTAAAAGTTTTCTTCAAACACAATTTTAAATGAATTTATTTTTTTAAAATTATGATGGATGAAAATTTCAAGGAAATTCAAAAAAGGGTTTAAGATAAAAGGATTGATTAATTAAGGATGATAATTTATTGATTCGAGCATGATTTTTCTTAAACAAGAATGATTAAAAAATTGATTTCTAGTTTTATTTATGCATAAATATCATTGCATGTATGGCTGATCATGAGCTAAACCAAGACCTTTGTATGTGGATGGTTTCTTGTAATTTATTTATCTGAATTAAAGTTGTTGGCCTACAACGCTTCTCCTCATTAATATGTAGGGACAGCGTGCCCAAGGTTTATTTTATGTAAAACCCCTTTTTACCCCTCACCTACATGTGAGTTAAAAAGGAATAGATAATGGATGGAACTCCCAAGCATGTGGAGGTGGTTCAAGCTGGAGCTGAGACGAAACCAATCCCAGAAGATACATAGGTGGATACGTGGAAGCTGTAAACATGAGCCTAAAATATTCAAGGTGTTTATCCCCTAGGTTAGGGTTAGTTTATCAACCTCTAGATAAAATAACCATTAGAAAATCTCGTGATCATGACACTTACTTTATTTTATTTCTGTCAATTGCATGGTTTATCATTATGGATGTGTTGTCACGGTCACATAATTAATGAATTAAACAAGCATACAATATGGAACAAAAATAAACCGAATTTATGCGTAAATATTTTCAAGACATGGTTAATCACTTAAGTACGTTCCACGTAATATTAATTAGCGTGTTATATTGATAATAATAAATTCATGCATAAGAGATAAAAATCCTTCAAATAAAATATTAAGTCAGAAAAATCCTTCTGTTACTTGATTAAAGGAAAAACACAATAAAACTATGTGTTTGACCGACCATTTTTGGGACACATACTTTTATATAGGAGTCCCTTATGAAAGGTATCAGGTTGAATTAACCGTATTACATCAAGAGGAGTATCCCTTCATAAACGTGGTGTAATATTGAAGGAAATATTTTAGGAAATCCAAATTCATGATTTCGGGATTGGGGAGTCCACTCAACATATCAAGGAGCTAGAATCCCATAGTTGGCAATGGGTTGCCTAGCTAAATACCTTTTAATAGCATGACCAACCTTTTTGGGGTTATACGAAGGGGAATATGTATCCTTTCCACTATAATTTCATGGAAACTGGACATTACAAGTTTAATTGTGAGGGCTACTGGGAATTGATAAAATAGTTGGAGACATAAAAAAATTTATTATTTCATAAAAAATGCAATCAAGAAAGTACTAATGATATACGCTTTTAATTGTATAATAAAAATGAAAAACTATTCAACAACACTATACCTATGATAAATTCTGGATGAAGACAATATCCTTACCGTTAGTAACTACCAGGAATTGTTTAGATGCCTTTTGGTTATCCTACTCCATGAACGGAAGTCTTACGTGCTATAGTTAGCATTACCTGATTCACCTACCAAAGAGGGGAGTGATGATGATTTCCTTATTTATGAAAAACATATGACCAATGTGTTCTATGTTCAATGTTTGATGCTATCATCAATGTCTAGTGAGCTCATGATGTCTCATGAAAACATGGATTCTTATAGCATGTTTGAGCACCTCTGTGGTCTTTGCCAGGAGAGAACAAGAAAGTAAAGGTCTAAGATATCTAAGGCACTCTTTTAGAGTAAGAATGAAGAAGGTGCCCTATATGGGCCTCATTCAGTCAAGCTCATTGGCTACATTGAGCACCTGAAGGTTCTAGGGTTTAAACTCCCCCAAGAACTGGGCACCGATCTCATTCTTGCATCACTCCCTCAGAGCTTCTCTAAATTTGTTGTCAATTTCAATATGAACAACATTGAGAAGTCTCTATCCGGCATTCTTACCATCATTATCCAAGTGTACAAAGATATGAAGTGCGAAAATCCTTATGTCATTATGGTGAATAAGAGGAAAGGTAAGGAGAAGAGCTTTAATCCCAAAGCTTCTTTCATGAACTTCCATGAAAATGAAGATAAAAGTGGAGGCAAGGGAACAGAAGGCTGTTTGTTTTGTATGTGGCATGAAGGGCCACTAGAAGAAGAACTTCACCCAGCTTAAGAATCAAGGAGAGGCTTTAGGTTTGTTTTTTATTGAATGAAATATATTTTTTTCTACAAATTGGGTATTAGATATAGCTTTTGGTTCTCACATATGTATCCAAATACAACAACCAAGTAGATTTAGGAATATTGATCGAGGGGAGGTAGATCTATGAGTAGCCAATGGAGCCAGTCTTGCTGTTGTAGCTGTCGAGGACTACCACCTCACGTTGCCAACTGGGATGATCTTGGTGTTGAAGGGTTGTTATTATGTTTCTTTTGTTACTAGAAACATTATTTATGTATCTATATTAGATACTAATGGATTTTGTTTCAAGTTTTGAAATGAATGTTGCTTCTTTTATAAAGATAGAATTTGTTATGGTAGGGCACATTTCTAAAACATACTTTACGTGTTGGATTACACAAACCAATTAATGGAAATTGATAACAATGATACATCACATGAATCATACAACTCCCAAATTTGGCATCACTGGTTAGGTCATGTAAACGAGAAATTCATGAAAAATTTACATCAAGATGGATATTAAGATTATTTTGAACTAAAACCACTTGTTGTATGTCAGGAATGTTTACAAGGAAAAATGACTAAATCCCCATTTAGTGGGAAAGGTGAAAGAACTAAAGAACTTCTTGAATTGGTCATACTAATGTGTGTGGACCATTTCTAGTTGAAGCAAGAGGAGGGTACTCGTACTGCATAACTTTTACTAAATATTTTAGTATATATGGATGTATCTACTTAATAAGGAATAAGTCATATTCTTTTGATATGTTCAAAGAATACAATAATGAAGTTGAGAACCATCTTGTTAAGAAGATTAATAAACTATGCTCAGATCGAGGTGGAGAATATATTAATCAAGACTTCATTGATTACTTAAGAGAGTTTGGGATCCTATCCCAAATCACTCTTCCAAATATGCCCTAGTGGAATGGTGTGAGCGAAAAGAGGAACTGCACCCTGTTGGACATGTTGAGATCAATGATGAGTCATGCAAGTCTTCTATTATCCATTTGGGGATATGAATTACAAAAAGAATCACACATACTAAACCAAGTACCATCTAAATCAATAAATGGTATCCTATAGCAGTTCCGGAGTGGATGAAAATCCATGTTATTGAATTTACATGTGTGGGGTAGAAAAGCGTTTGTTAAGGCCTCTTCAGGTAACAAACTCACGCCCCGATGCACAAAGTGTACCTTTATAGGATACCCCAAGGAGACAAGGTGATATTACCTATAAAAAACTGTATACAAAAAGTTTATAGTGGAAAAACATTCCATATTATTTTAAAGGGAGAACATCTCCAAAATAGATAGTGGGTGTGAGATAGACTTTGATGAAGTGGAGGCTCAAGGTATACAAGATTTGGTACAAGAATAGATTCCAAAAAGCCCCATGGAAGAAAAATCTATTCTGAAGACACAAGTACTGCGTAGGAGTACAAGAGAGGTTAGAGAACTATAATAGTATGGTTTTCTAGTTACTGAGGATGGTGAGCCCTTATCAGTTGATAATAATGATCCTCTAACTAACCATGAAGCAGTAAGTGGCATAGATGTTGCCAAGTGGTAAGAATCCATGAATTCTAAAATGGATTCCATGTACCAAAACCAAGTCTCGATTTTGGTAGATCCTCCAGTTTATGTAAATCCTGTTGGTTTCAAATGGGTATTCAAGAATAAACTGGACAAGGAAGGACAAGTTAGTACCTATAAGGCACGACTGGTTGCAAAAGGTTTTAAACAGTTTCAAGTAATTGACTACGATGAAACCTTCTAACCAATTTCAGTGTTGAAATCCATCAGAATTCCACTTAACATTGTGGCTTACAATGACTATGATATTTGGAAAATAGATTTCAAAATAGAATTACTTTATGGGAACCTTTAAGAATATGTCTACATGACACAACCTGAAGGGTTTGTGACTCCGAAGGATTCCAATAAGGTTTTCAAGTTGGATAAATCGATTTATAGATTAAAGAAAGCATCCAGGTCATGGAACATTGGTTTTGATGAGTCCATTAAATAATTTGGTTTTATCAAGAATGAATGTGAGTCTTATGTCTACAAACAGTTTAGTGGGTGTACAGTCGTTTTCCTAATATTATATGTTGATGACATATTAATTATTGAAAACAAGATACCAGTCTTACGGTATGTTAAGGAATGGTTGAATAAATGATTCTCCATGGAATACTTGGGTGAGGAAGTGTATATTATTTGGATTAAGATAAATCGTGATAGATTCAAGAGATATTCGGGGTTAATTCAAAGTACATACATTGATAAGATACTGAAGAGATTCAGTATGGAAAAATCCAAGAGGGGATTTTTACCAGCGTCACATGGCATTCATATTTCCAATAAAATGTGTCCACAGACACATGAGGAAAAAAAGATAATGGAATCGAATCCATACGCATCAGTGATTGGTTCAATCATGTATGCCATTATATGTACTAGGCTGGATGTCATGTACGCATTGAGTGTGGTAGGTCGATATCAAGCTGACAGAGGTGACTGCCATTGGATGGCAGCAAAGACTATCCAAAAGTATTTGAGACATACTAAGGATATGTTCCTGGTTTATGGAGGATATGAGGAACTATTCATCAGAGGATATGCAGATGCTAGTTTGCAGACTGATCAAGATGACATTAAGTCACAAACGGGATACATATTCACTTTGAATGGAGGTGCAGACCACTAGAAGAGCTCAAAGCAGAGTCTGGTCGTAGATTCTATAGTAGATTCTGAGTATATCACATCTTTTGAGGCAGCTAAAGAAGAATTTTGGATGTGAAGCTTTGTCCATGAGATAGATGTGATACCTTGTAGTAAATATTACATCACACTGTACTGTGATAATACTGCAGCGGTGGTTCCCACAAAATATCCAAGGTCACATCAGCAGATGAAGCTCATACTTCGGAAGTATCATCTCTTAAAATATTTTTCTCAGAGTGGTGAAGTTACAGTGAGCAGTATTTCCACAGAAGACAACATGGTGGACCCCTTGACTAAAGCCTTAACTTAACAAAAATATGATCATCATGTGATGTCTAGTAGACTGAAAGTCGTACGCAGTTGGCTCTAGTCCAAGAGGGGTTTTGTAAGAGTTGGAGTCCTAGAACCAATAGGTTTTACTTTTATTACATGGATATTTAATGTATTATTACATATTGTTCATTGTTCTTCATGACTATGATGTAATAATGTCTGAGAGTATTTGTTGAATTGACAAGGTCATGGTAATTCCCTACTATGATGACAACCTTGAGATTCTATAACAATATTCTTAAATATAGTTTGGCAGTTGGATTACATGCTATGATGGGACACATAGAATGCAGACCATGATATGTGAGTACTCATAAGCATATGAGACTTTTTCTCATGAAGTTTGCACTTCGTAATCTCTGAGATAGGATATTATAAGAAGAGACCCTCTAGTAGGAATTCCTCATGTTTTTCTGTCATTGTATATTTCTATTTGTGAGCATGTATAATGATCCTTGGAATTTATTATTATCATTAATATGCGTAATGACTTACACAGTATGATTTACTAATAAAAACGGTTATGTAGATAGTTGGAATGAAGTAGGGTACATTGGGTGTTTCCTGAGTGGCATGTTATTAATGGATAAGTCGAGGAATGAATTGTCCCTTCCATTTATGGAAGTTGATATCTCAACCCTTTGATTAAAATAGAACCGTCGCACGAAATTTCATGGATATGGTGTAACGACGAGTTTATTTTTGGTAGTCAAAGAACGACGTATCAAGTATAAACATTGATGACCCAATCATGAAACCTACTTGATGAGATATTGTGACAAAGAGATTATATTACACAGTGAGTGTTCGTATGTGGATTTCTTTGTTGTGACTTTACGTTTCTTCTCTTGGGTGCCTTGAACCATTGCTAGAAAGTACTCTTGGACATTAGGAAAACCCGCCTAATGCCAATGAGAAATAATCCTAGAGGGTTACACACCATGTGTTTTAGGTGGTCTCGGTTAAATTCTATTTTAATTTAATTAATAAAATAAATATTATTCTCAAGACCGTGGAATAATTTTATTCAAGTTAAAATGATCACATAAATTAAATAAAATATGTTTATTTATTTTATTGAACATTTAATAAATATTTATTTACTAGTTTGTAAACAAAATATTTATTTAAGAGAATAAATTGTTTATTTATTTATTCGATTGTTCAATAAATGGTTGTAGAGTTTTAACGGACCAAGGTCGGTCCGGTAGTAAAATAATTATTTTCAAAATGGTAAATAATTATTTAACTAGTTGGCACAAACTAAAATAAAGCTTCTATTAGTTTGTGATGTAGAATTTTTCATTCCATTTTGCACATGTTGGTTCACTATAAATAATGACATGTTATTATTAGTAAATTCATGGGTTTTCTATAATTTCATGAATTTTTTTAATTGTGATATGTAATTAAATATTGTAACTAAAATTACATGTATATAAATAGAAAAGTATGCCTATTGTTCTAGGAACCACACCACATGCCTAGTAAATTGATAATTGTTGAGCCAAACATTTTCTCTCTCAAATCTTCTTCTCTCCCAACTCTAGAAAGAGATACATTCTTCAAGTCCGAAGAACAAGTAATAAAGAACAACCGAAACAAGACACTCTCTTCGCCGCACTAGCAACTGGAGAACGAGTTGTGACGATTAGAGGCTATCAGAGCATGTGTAGATCACCGGTAGAGGGATTCTAGTTTGGATTCTTACGTGCGTAATGAGATAATCTGGAAGGGTCAATCTGGATGATCAATATCATCATTGAAGAAAAATACCAAAGACACCGGTATTATTTTCAATATAAAATTATTTAAATTAATTATAAACATGATGTGAAAGATCCTATCTAAGGTTTCAGGTCTCTTTCTTCTTTATATAAATATTTGATTATATTCTATGGATACTAGCATTCATCGTCGTATTGATCCCGAAATAATCAATGATCATGGTAAAAATCAAAGTTGGGTCCCGTCCCAACCACACTTCCACTGCACCCGGAACCATTAGTTTCTATATCAAAACACATGTAGGTAATTTGGACTATTTCAATTTATATAAGTACATCAATGCCATTTTAATTTACTTTTTTATTTTTAGTCCCATTTTATAAGAACGTCAATAATTATCCATATGTGATCTGACATTGGAACCATGAAACGAACACTCCTATAAAAATAAATTTAAACATTACATCTCATTAAAATGATTATAAATGAAAATAATAAAAATATAATGATTCAAATATAGATTTAAGATTTTATTAATTAATTAATTAATCTAATTTTATTTTAGAGGAAATTAATTTCTTATAAAAATGGATCTCAACATAATGTATGGTATCTCTCTGAACCACCCTTTTTCATTAGGTAATGACCTTTCTCCCATTAAATAAATTTACCTCTCTCTTAAATGTTATGGTATGATTATAAATTATGTATATATGTCTCTCACATATATAACAAGATTATTCACTCTACCTTTGATGGGATAATACATGACTTATTTTGATTTCTCAAATTCTTACTTTATGAAATCTCTTTTGATTAGGATATGTGGAAATATTATGCACCACATTACAATCTAGGGGTAAATCTTATGTTTAATCCTTATGATTGATTTATATTGTGTCACACATAAGAAAGTACATTTTTTGATGGGTGTACCTAGATAGTTCTCCAATTCATTGGATAATTTTTTGTCTCGTGAGACGTTATGTATGGGATTAAGAAGTAGACATAATCAACGATGGGAATTTGTCAAACATGTGATATTTTCTTGTAGGCTATCTATAAATTATATTTATTTCATGTTATATTTTTTCATATTTCTATGTTTCCATGATCTTAGGATTATTTATTTTATACCTAAATATGACTAATCATGAGCCATCCCTTTTTTAATAACATGTTCCTCATACTAACTCAAATTTTTTACTTCATTATCGTTTTTATTCCCTTACTAGACTTTTCAGATCACAGAGTTTTTAAATTTATTCTCCTATTTATCCTATACAATTATATGAGCTTAAAAGGTTTTAGGATGTCATTATGTAGAAAAAAATAAAGATTTTATTTCTTAGTAACTTTTGATGTATTATAATGCTACTCTTTTGAAGACCCTAGGCCTCACAATCCTTGTGTTTTATTTATTCGATGTTAATGTTAAAAATAATTTAATAATTTTTGTAAAAGGATTCGGTAGTTATATGACATAAGTTTGGAAATCATGGACATTACCCATGATTGTTTCATAAATACAAGGGGGATAAGGATTATAGGCATAGAAATACACCAAAACAAAGGGAAAACGATTGATCTTTCTCAATGACTTCTAATGAGGGATCCACATTAGAATTGAGAATATAGGATATTAAATATAGACACTCTATTTTTAATTGATTCTTTTTATAATTATACAACCGTAATATTTTTTATCCAATGAAATATATTATTATATGACGGTTTATTTTATTAATAAAATTTAATGGGAATAAAAAACTTATTATGGGTCCTTTAGATAGATTTTATGTAATGGAATAACTATTTTAACATTTTCTCCATATTAAATAATCTTGGTCAGATTAACTACAACATCTTTATTAATAAAAATGGATGCTTGTGGAATTATCAACTAGAACCTACTATAGACAAATATTAATGTCGCTATAATAGAATATGAAATTCGTGAATCATCTTCACTATAATTCCTCAATGAACCACCGATGTGTGTAGTCCTTCAAGTTTCTAGTGAAGTTGAAAGTACCAGGACATGCATGGAATTGGAATTTAATCCCCCTCCACCACTACTAGTGCCACATGACATTGTGTTCTGTAAAAAAGGAAGCCACATATTGACCTTAGGTATATTATTAGTTTAATAATTAGGATCAAATTCCCAGAGCAATGATCCCATGTCGCATGTCTAAGAAATAATTTAGGCCTTGAAAATACCATTTTACACACATGAAATTCCATGAAAAGAATACATGGTAAGGCATCCCCCCTGCCAACCTTTATCAGAGAGGTTTTTATAGAAATCGTAGTGTATTTACTCATACAATGGTGGCATAAGAGATTGGTGGGTTTATATTGATGGTATAAATTCATGAATGATTAAAGATAGAGAGGGTGCATGCTAATGAATTGGAGACGATTCCTCCAAAAATGTCCTTGAGGTGTCAGAATGTGGACCTCAATTAGTCATATAAGGAGTAATAGAATTCTTTATCAACATCATCATTTGTCCTCAACATTTCACCCACTTCTCTAAGTGGAGGATTTATGGGAGGCCAGAGATTGGTTTCTATGGTGTAGGTGTTATAAAAATAGGGAACCACAAATCATTATGTAAATAAACTTACGATAACTATTCACTATAGGTATGAACTATAAACTCAAAGGAAAAAAATAGTACATAAAATCAGACCATGAGATCAATTTATGTAAAATGGTTAGGAATAGACACAATATAGTAGTTATTATTTTTATAAGTGAATTTATATTCTTGTTGCCTCTTTAAAAAAGTAAATCTTAGGTCTTATTCCAAATTCCCTTACCTATCTTTTATAATGAGTAATAATTAAAATTGTGAGGATGGAAATTTTTTAATTAGGAAGAATGTAATGATCCAAGATTTTACAATAAATTTTCTTTCAATAAATAATTTTTTTAATAACATGTTGCACATGAAAATGCAATCTAAAAAACCTTGTAATATTTTTAATATTAGATTTGGACATTAAAACTTATTTTTTTAATAAGATTGTATAAATTTAAGTGACCATGTAACAAAATAAAGAATGTATGTATGTTGAAATAGAATCTTCATCCCAGAGTCTTCCTTATGAACTTCATTTGTCTAAACTCTAAAGGGAGGTAGCATCACTAGGGGTTTCCTTTGAGCAATACCAAGTCAAACTTAAGCAATTATGATTTGAGAGAGACCATATTCGAGATAAGTTAATGCTCATAGAGATTTCCACAAGATCTATATTAGTTGAAATACCACCCAGTACTATAACTAAATCATATCTAATTATTAGGTATTATGAAAATATCATATGGGGTTATGTAAGTATAAATTATGAATATATAAAAATGCAAAAAAATATTTATATCATGAATTTATATACTTTTTGAAATTAGGTTTTTGTAAAATTCAATTTATGCTTAAAAATATCCTTTTAATAATTTTTAATTTTATTCTAAGGAAATATATTTATTTTTATTGAAAAATTACAAGATGTATTATAACTATACAAATTAAAAATTTATATAAAAATTATTCATATAGAAAAAAAAATTCTATAAAAATAGTTTTTTTCTTAATTTTAAGTTTTTATTAAAACTAATATATAAAAATTTTATGATGTTATTGTGAAAATTTTAAAATATTTTTTTATTTATCATGTCCATATTATATTAAGATGAATTTTTGAAATTTTCAAAATAATATTCTTTTTTTGTGAATATTGTAAAATACTATTTTTAAAACTAGGACGACTTTATGACATTATTGGTATATAATTATTAATTTGAACTTTTTGAATTATTTTTATTAGACAAATAAATATTTTATATATGAATTTAAATTTTAAAAAAATCTTATTTATAAATATATATTTTAAATTTGAAATTTAAATATAATTTTCAGAAAAATAGTTCTTAATACATTATACATTTAGTATTCTAAAATTAATATTTATCATTTTTAAGGATTGAATAAAAAAATTGATTTCAAATTTTTAATCAAAGTCCCTAAATTATATAATAAGTAATATTTTATTTTTGGTCTTAAAAGACAAATTACCTATAAAAAGACTAATTAACATGGTGAAACTAAAATAGTAAAATTTAGTATCATTTATGGTAAAGGGACTAGCTTGTTTAAAATATATATATATATTATTTTTGAAGCTGAGGATTGAATTTATAACCTATAAACTATATTATTTACCAATTTTGGAGATACTTTCAATCTGAGTGACTTTCTATTATTGAAAAGTTTTAGGTATTTACAAAAATGCCACTATTTTTCACTAATAAAAGATGAACTCTTATACTCACATCCTCTCAGATAAAAATGAAAAACAAATTACCAAAATATTCCAAATACTATATTACATGCTCATATACACCGTAAGAAGGATCCTTTAATCTTATAATACTATCCCTCAATGCTATAATCCCCTTCATAAAGGAGATATTCCATGATGTGAGGTGTAAGTTCCTAACCTCTCTTTCTTTTTCTATTTATTTATGTTCTTATCTTCTCCATAAATTTTCATTTCACCACCTTGAAATTACAACATCATTATTGTTATAATAATATTATGTTATTATAATTATTCTATAAAAAATAGGCACACTCCCCTTTTTCCATCAAGGAAAATGAAAATTTTAAGAATGTGTTGGGCGTACTACCGCCTCCATAACACAAAGTTTTTTGTTTTCCATCACCACCATATATAGATATTAATAATATTAAAAATAATATATATTTATAATATTAATGAAATATTTTATATTATTTAATGATGATCTATATTACTAAATTTTTGAATTCTATGGAAAATTGATACTGTCAACCATGCGCGTGTGTAGACTACAACCTCCATGAGATGACTAATTTTTATTTTTTGATTTCATAAAAAACATCCATGGATGGTCATGAGAATGGTTCTAAATTATAAGTATAATTATTATGATATCATTATGGTTCTTCTAACAAACATTTTGGAATTAATTAATGAGATGATCAGAAAATAATTATCTTAAATTCAATCATATAAAACTAATGTACTACGAATAAAATCATAAATTCAAATTATGTAATATCTTTTTATCCATTACATAATATTATAAATAATTTATAATTATGATATATAACACTAATAGACAATATATTATATCATTATGATACTTTTTAAATTGTATTACAACTAGATTTCCACATAATCACTAATAATCATGATATGTTCATGTTTGGGGTCAGTTTAACCACCTATTTTAACAATGCTATGAAGTAATATCATAGATTAGTATAAAAAATAATTATTAGTATAATATGATATAAATATGAAAATAATGATCTTTTTCCATGAATTATAGATTAATATATAACTTATTAATTAATAAACACCCCTCATATGTTGAAAACCACTGAAAAATATCTGTTGTCGATTACATATTTACGAATAAAAACAAAATTACTAATGAAATAAAATTTAATCATCATAAATCAATATATGTCATAAAATAATGAAAATTTAATAATCTTTTAATGATTTAATTTTGAAAATGAATGAATACTAATAATACTCATACGATACTACTATAAATGGTTAAAATATTAAACGTCTGTTGTGGGAAAATAGGAAACAAATACTAATATACATGTAGATAATAATTATAAATGGAACTTATAAATTTTTTTAGTTAATAATATCATTATTAAATTAGTTATTAATATTTTTATATATTTAATATAGGACTAAGAGAGCATTCAACTATGTAGGGAAACAAGGTAAGGGTTTCTTAGTCTCAAATTTGAATCCCTTGAGATATGTTTATGATATACACCATTTTACCTTTTAAATTGTGAAAATAATGAACCATTTTATTTTTTTATCATAATAATGTTATATTTCATGATATTAAATGTCATATTTAAATTTATAGTTCTCGTAGATTTTTGATTCAAAAGTTACAAAGTCTCTAAGGGGTTTTTGTGACTCAAATCTCTTCCTTAGGTCATAATCACTCTTCTTTGTTTGTTATCTTTCAAGATTGATCTATTATAACATATAATTATTTTAAGATTTATTTAAACCTTATTTTTTAAAAAATAATATTTCACATCAAATTAATCTTCCTTTGTGATTTAATTTTTCAAAAAAACTATTTTGGTTATTAATTATTCTGGTTTCTCTTGATGGATTTTTATTCAATATCCATGTTTTTATTAACTACCAATATACTCCTTTCCCAAATTTAAAATAAATTTATTATTATCTAAAATGAAAATTTTGTTCAATTTAATTCATTTTGAAACAAAATTTTAATTTTCTTTTAAACGATGTTGGTTTTTAAAAAAAATAATTTTACTATATTAAAGAAAAATGGTTTTCCATCCTTTAGAAAAATATATGTTTTATATTCCATGCCATATTTTTTGGATAAAATTTATATATTCACATATATTTTTTTGGAAACTCATTAAAATAATTTTTTCAAATAATATTTTCTTTCTCATCTAAAAATAAAATAAAATTAATTTACAATTTAGATTTTATACCAATATTTACATGGTTTAACTCTCATGAAGTGATATTTGGATCATTATTTTTTTTATGGATCCTTTTGTAAAATTTGATTGTCATATCCATTATTACATAATTTCATGTTCTGTGATCCCCCATTATTTTTCCATAGGTTCATTGATATATGTTTATGTTGAATTTTAGGGGAACACATATATATGGATGATGATGTGTTGGGTAATATATCAGCTTATAATACAATGGGTTAAGCTTATATCTCATGAGATAGTCTGGCATGGAAATAAAAAATTTGTTCGTATAGATGTTTTCATGATGGGGTTCTTCACATTTTAAGGTGTGGATATAATGACTTTGTTCATATAAGCATGGACATGATAAGCTTTATCACATAGGTTTCCTTATTATTATAGTTGTTCAACATTTACATGTTTTATATCATGTTATTTCAAATTTTCAATATGCATTTCATTTCCATAAAAACCAAAATTTTCATGATTATGCATTTATTTAAATATTTATTCTCTTTTATTTTATTCTTAAGTTTTATATTATTACTGAGATGTGTTTCAAGCCATATCAAATATTTATACTTAGTTAATGATATTTTTATGATCTTATGTTTCTTTAACATGTTATATGACTATAATATAAGGTTTTATGATATATTATTATTATCTTTATATTTATTTCATGTTATCTCTCGTGTTGTGATGTTTTTTTCATTAATGAAGTTCTAATCTCACACCATTCTCATGTTTCCATTCCCTAAGTTAAGAAATTGATTATATCATATGAGATGTATAGAAAGGTTATATAGGATCATGATTGTTGAAAAATATTTTTAGGTGTTGTAAAATAAAATTTTCACATAGCTATTCTCAAAAACACTGAACCTGTAGGTACTTGGGTTGTGTTGATATTTGTAAAATTTATTATTTAAATAATATTATTTTTGCATTATTGAAGTTATATTTATCTTCTATTTGTTTTTATCTCATTACACATATATAAATTTTTATATTCTACTACTTATTTGATTACTTAATAATGGATTATTCTTAGGGTTATATTATTGTAAAATATTTAAAAAAATTGAATGGTATTCTTAAAACCATATTAAATGTGTTCTATAAGTGTTTTATAACTTTAATTTTATAACAAAGTTAGAATAAATGTTTTATGAAATTTATGTTTAAAGCTATACTTTCATTTTTCTCACTAATTTCCAAAAGATATTCCTTATCTATAAAACCTTCACTTTGGATGAATTGACAATCATATTTCATAATTTAATAATTTATGGTTTCTACCTTACCTCATTTACATAGACTGTTATCAGTTAATTTACTTCTTTGATGTTATATTAACAATCTCTTATGAAGCCTACATTGTTATAGATTATCTTCAATATAAATGATAAGGGTAAATTTGTCTTAGAGGATACTCCCAATTATTAATGAATTTATTGATTAACTAAAATAATCATCCATGAGAAATTGTTTTATTTCATGAATTTAAAATTTGACTACGTGATACACCCCCCCCCCCACCACCCCCCATGCAGTATATAGATGAAGCCATCACACAGCTGTGTGACCCCATCCTCTTATACAGGTTGTAGGCAACCCAATTATTTGGTCACTTGATACGAGCCTATTACATAATTCATAGATAGAGATCTCATGAGGCTAAATCCTCTTATGTTGGGCTCCCATGCTGGTCACATAGCCTACAATGACTTTTTACTAGTTACTCATGAATTTTCACAAGTGTTTTCAAAAAATATCCAAGTTTCCATTTTAGGAATAGGGGAAAAACATGTAACATTTAGGATATCAAGGGGAGATAAAAAATGAAAGATATGGTTTTATCTTCTATGTATGGAATCAATTGTAGGTTCCACAACTAAAATCATAACCCACAAATAATGATAAAGATTAAAAATATAATTAGAGAAGCCCACATGATAAAAGACTACAATATCAGTCTACACAAACCTATCGTCTTGATTATAAAATTATTGTGAGATAATAGCATCATTTGAGGTAGGAATATGGTTTTCTTATGCAGTTACGTGATCACAATATCATGTAGACTTCCATACATGATTTCTTATGTTTTCCCTTATCACATAGTCCACTGTACTCATGTGTGTGAGAGATAACTGCCTCGTATAGAATCAAGATCCCACTGTCACCCATTCATATTCCACACAACTTCCTTTTTTGGATTCCTTATTTGGTCTCATATATTAGTGTGATATGTTTTCGACAAAATGAATAGTGCTATAAAATGACCTTCCTCTTCTTATCTACCCAAACCATTCCAAATTAAAAATACCTTCATGGATTCTTTTTTCCAAGATCAACAATCCAAAAATGATATCTTAAAGCCTCTCCTAAATCCACCATAAATAAAATAATATTGATGTTTATTATCTCACACCCCGTTGATCATATATTCCTTTGATGAAATGATGATTATGAATTATCATCTCAGATGGGTAGAAACCTCCTTTGGATCACAGTCGTAGATTCCTGTGCTATAAAGGGTCCTTGTTAATTAGGAACTGGAGTGGTATCTCACAACTCATGATGTATTTATTATCTATTTATATAATCATAATTAGATATAGAATCTCTCCAAGATTAATCCCCATGTATTTCATACCAGGTATCATACTCCTAGATCTAAAAACCATCCCATCCTACCAATATGTATGAATAAAAGAGGATAAGATTAACCTTGGGGTATAATAGCCAAGATGGTTCATGTTGAAAATTCCATAAATAAGAAAGAGGTACTCACACTTGGATTCCTCTTGTGGTATAATTCTCATCCAAATATAATTTCACAATGTGAATTATCTTCTATTACCCTGTGTTTCTCAAAACGGTCACAACTCATGAGAGGTAAGGGATTTTAGTTTATTATTCCATTAGAACAATTACAACATATTGTAGGTTCTGGGAATAGTATAAGAGTGTGATGGGTGGTTCCCAAATTTAAATTGTTTTCATAATAAATGATCTATCCAAGATCTATACGATGATCAAGGCCATGATCAAGGACATGATCCACCAAATTTACTCAAATAAATTGATAAAAATAATCACGCTAGAACCAAGAGTCAAGGATCAAAAAATATTTTATATAATTAATTTAATTATATAATGAATTACACCTAAGGAATTACTTCTTCATTTATGTGTCTAGTAATAGATCTGGGGTTAACCATCACTGCATTGTAGAAACCAGGCGTATATTTCCTCTAGTGGTGATCCAAACCTATTCCATGAATCTCTGGAAGTTTCCAAAGGAGTCTCGAGGTTCTAGGACGGAAAATCATTGTACTTGTGTCATCCTCCTTAATCTCCTCGAGAATTGCCTTCAAAGTGTTCTCCTTGATCTGGTGGATGAGGATTTCTCACCATTCTTGGGAGTGTTCTTGGACAAGGGAGAAATCTAGGATTTAGAGGATTCTCCATGAATATTTCTGCACAACCAAATAGCCTGATGATAAAATAATATAATTGGTTTATTTATATTTCTAGGGTTAAAATAAAATAGTTTCATAGCTGACCTTATAATTATTTAATCAAAGAAAAAAACCATGTCAAATAATAATAGTAATATTATTATTTCTTAACACACACCTAACTTGAGAATCATAGTTAAATATTATTTAATTAAATAATATTTAATATTATAATTTCTCACCGGACTATTAAACTTGGTCCTCCATTCCTCCACCATATTTAGCGGGCCATGAATCATGTTTATTTATTTATTAAATAAATACAACTTCATTATTGACCAATAAATAAATATTATATTTACTAAATAGATAATAAATATTTATATGTGATGAAGAAGACCTGAATAGTGATTAAACCATGTAAGGGAATAAAATTTATTAAACCTATTAAATAATAAATGATAATATATTATTTAACATAGATTATGGATAGACTTATTATGTGACCCTCTAGTCCACTTTCTCAGTGGAATTAGGTGAAGCACCCCAAAGTCCATGGTTAGAATCTAGAAACATTCCAATTCATCCATAGATAAAGAAATTAATGTTTCAATAATATGTCACCTCATATGAATGATTAACGTTTAATATAATTTCTTTATCAAAATATCTCAAATCGAGTAGGTTGCATGATAGTTTCATCAGCCTATGTGCTCGATTATCTCATTCATAAGATTTCTGGAAAGATAACATTACTATTGATCACCATCGACATGGATTTATTTATGCTCGGGTCAGAGATATTAAATTCCACTAAATAATAGAAGGGATAAATCCTTTCTCACATTATTCATTAATGTAATATTACTCATGATGCACCCAACGTATCCTACCTCGTAGCGAACATCTTCCATCACAATTTTCATCAATACTTCTAAGTGCATTACTCATAATACTCATTATTAATAATATTCAAGTCTAATGACCAATACACACATCCTTAGATAGGATCATCCAAGGAAAAATATAAATGGGGATTTCCTACTAGCGGGTCTCATTCTCAAAATATCCAAACCAGACATTACCATGAGAAGGTGCCTCAAACTCCTATAAGTATCCACCCCCTATATCATGTATCATTTGTGTCCCTCAAATGATATCTTCTATCTATAAAACATATACTCGTGAATAGTGTCATAGCACTTATAGGTTCTCATCATAGCAGGAAACTAGTATGGCCTTTTAGTGGGATAGAAACTCTTAGGACATTATCACATACTATGTTATGTAGAAGAAAAATCATGATGTTATAAAAAGTTTATTAATATTTGAAAACAATGAATGAAATTTTATCATAAAGTAAAAATAAGTTGGTTCTAGAAAACCAAATCCAACAGACTCCCACTTGAACTAGATCCAACTGTGAGCAACCTTTAGTTTTCTATCTCTCACATGATAATCCTGCCTCTAATGAGATAGGCCTTTAGTCAATGGGTCCCCCAGGTTCTCTTCTATGGGTACTCTTCTCACTGTAAATTCACCCCTCTAATTGAAATCCCTCAAGAGGTTATACTTCAGGATTTTATTATTTTCCCAATGATGTGACCTTGTTGCTTTTTGAAGAGCCACTACGGCAGTATTATAACAATACAATGTGATAGGGTCGCTACTTCTATGTACCAAATCATGCTCCTGGAAAAAGATATGAATCCAAAAAATAGACTTGGATACATCAGAAGTTTCTATATACTCAAACTCTTCTATAGAATCAGCGACAACTGGCTACTTTGAACTCTTCCATCTCACAACTCTTCCATTGAGATAGAAAACATATCATGACTACAACATAAGATCATTATGATCTATCTAAAAACCTATGTCAACATACCCTTTGATGATTATCTCCTCATCTCCTACATACACCAGGAACATATGTTTAGTTTTTATCAGATACTTAAGGATAGTGTTAACATCATTCCAATATTGTTCTCATAGATCTTCTTTGTATCTTCCTACCATTATCAATGTATAGGAAACATCAAGTCTAGTACATAACATGGAATACATGATTGATATTATAACTAAACTGTATTGGATCATACACATTCTCTCTTTCTCTTGTTGTGTCTGAGGACACATTTTCTTACAAATATTTAAAATATGTTACACTATAACCATCCCATCATGGATTTTTCCTAGCTAAATCACTTTAGTATCTAGTCAATATATATACATTGACTTAGTATAAGAAACCTCTTGGATCTATCATGAATGATCTTGATCCCTAGAGTGTAGGATTATCATATTATGTCCTTCATAGAAAAACACTTGTTCAACCAGTACTTAACAGATTGTAAGACTGGTATGTCGTTTCAAATAAGTAATATGTCATCCAGATATACTTCTATGATAATGGCCTCATTCCCATTAAACCTATTGTAATCACATGTGTCACATTCAATCCCAATGAAACCAAATTCTTTTATGGATCCATCGAATCGAATGTTCCATGACTTGGATTTTTTCATCAATCCATAAATGGATCTCTAAAACATTAAAATTCATTTTGGTATCACCTAGAGTCACAAACCCTTATGGGTTTCTCATATGGACATCTTCTTGAAGGTTCTCGTTAAGGAATGATGTTTTTAAATCCATCTACCAAATCTCATTGTCAGGGTAACCTTCTATTGCAAGTATGACTCTAATGGATTTAAAAAATGAAACTATCAAATAGTTTTCATTATAGTCAATTACATAATGTTTTTTAAACCTTTTATCCACTATGAATTTTTATAGGTACTTAATTTACCTTACATTTCCTGTTTTCTCTTGAATACCCATTTTCATTCATAGGATTTACATCAATGGTATCATCGACCAGAATCCAAACATGGTCCTAATACATGGAATCCAACATAAAATTCATAGCTTATATCCATCCTGTAACTTATGAGATCTCTACTATATCCTTGTTGGATATAGGTTCATAATTTTCAACAAATAATGATTCACCATCCACGGTGACTCGAAAACCATATCTCTCAAGTTCTCTTACCTCCCTTTTTCTCCAACATATTACTTTTGTTTCAGGAGCTACTTCTTCCATGGGGACCTATATAATCTATTACTTTACCAACTCATGTGTATCTTGAGCATTAAACTCATAGAATTAAATATTGCTCCTACTATCCTTTTTGAGGATGTTCTCCCTCTCAAGATAGGTAGTTTTCTGACGACACTCATTTTCTTTTATGAGGGTTTGTATAGGTAATATCTCATTGTTTCCTTGAGATACACTATAAAGCTACACTTTTTTCCCTGGGGTTCTAGTTTGTTGCCTAATAAGGCTTTAAAAAATATCTCACAGACCCAGACACGTGTATTCAATAAAATGGGTCTCTTTACATTCCATAGCTCAAAGAGAATTCTATTTTCTACTTTAGTTGGTACTCAATTTAATGTTTATGCCACAGTTTATAACACATATCCCCAAATGTATAATGGAAGATCTGCATGAATCATCATTGACATTACCATTTCCTACAAGGTATGGTTATTTATTTCACTAACACAATTCCACTTTGGTGTATATGGTAGAGTGAGTTGAGATATAATCTCAAACTCCCATTGAAAGTTGATGAATTCTTGATTAAGATATTCACTACCTCGATCTGAAGGAAGTTTATTTATCTTCTTTCCATGTTAATTATCTACTTCTTTCTTGAATTCCTTTTAATTTCCGAAAGGACTCTAACTTATACCTCATTAAGTAGATATATCCATAACTACTCAAATCATCAGTAAAAGTTATGCAGTATGAATATTGACCTCTAGATCCAATTGGAAATGGTCAACACACTTTAGTGTGTACCAATTTTAGAAGCTCTATGGCCCTTCCACCGTGTCCAAAAATTGGAGGTCTGATCATTTTTATTTACAAACACCTATAACATCGATCATGTGGTTTTAGCTTTGATGAGTCTAAATAAGCATCTTGATAGAGGGTTTTCAAATACTTCTCATTTACATGACAAAGATAGTGATTCCAAAGCTGGGTGATAAATGATTCATGTGAACATGATTATTTATCAATTTCCAACACTTTTTTTTCATAATTTAATACATATAGACCGTTATAAAAATGTTCTGCACAATAACATATGTTTTCCTTATAAAAGAAACAACTTTTATTTCTGAACATGAAAATAAACCCATCTATATCTAAAATTGATACAAAAATTATGTTTTTGGTAAGAGTAGGTACATAAAACATTAAAATGAAACCAAAATCATTCTCATTGGAAATGAAAGGAGGTAGTGAACAATGGGAAGTGAACCTAGCCTCACACCATTAGAAGCTCATAGATCCACCTCCCCTCTAGAAATTGTCCAAAATCTACTTGGTTCCTACATTTGGATACATATGTGAGCACCATAAGTTTTATTTAATACCTAATGTGATAAAATGGAAATATTTCACTTGATAAGGAACACACATTTAGCTTTCCCTTTCTTTTTGGTGTAGTTCCTCTTCCAGTGGCCTAGCTTGCCCAATGAAAAACATACTACCGATTTTCTTTTCCCTACCTCTAGATATTCCTTATCATGGAAGGATGGTGATTGGGATATTTATTCTATTTACAGTTCATGGGAATTTTTTCCTTGTTCTTTCTTTTCTTATTCACCATTAGGACTATAGGTTATTCATTCCCTATGTCCTTATCCACTTGGTGAATCAAGTTTAGTTGTTAGGATAGACTCTTCTCATTATTACTCGTATTATAATTCACAATAAAACTAGAGATGTTCTTGGGAAGTGATGAAATTATTTGATCAGTACGAAACTCATCTGAGAATTTAATCCCTAAGATGTTCAAGTGTTCAATATAGCCAATAATATTGACTAAATGAGGACTAGATGGTGTAGAATCTCCAATATTATTGGTAAAGAAAGCATTAGAGATCTCATACCACTCTTTTCTCACTATTTGTTGATAGATATCCCAAAGGTGATACATCATTCTATAGTCATCCATAAGCTCATGTTGCTTTAAAAAATCATTACACATGGATGATAACATGAAGAACTAAACATTTGTATCATCATTCAGATTTTTATCATAGATATATAGTTCTTCATCACTTCCCTAAATGTCAGGAAAACTATTAAAGGTAATTCTAACACATAAAATTTCCTTTCATGGAGGAGGATAACCTGTATGCACCTTTTCAACTCCTAGCAATTGGTTCTTATGAGAAGGTTTCCCTTCCCATGTATGTATCGCAATTATATATTTGATTTCATTTTATAATAATTTATACAAAATAAGATAAGCATACTTTTACTAAATAATATGATAAATATAGAAAAATTAATAAATATTATATTTATTAGTCTCCCACTAATTTATCAAAACCCAATTGACCTCCCCATTGGATTCATAATGTCCTATTTATTAGACATCCATGTTACAAGGATACATATTCCCCATCTCATTACCCCACCTTTGGTTGATCAAGAGACATAAAAGGTTTTAAGTAGGAATTCTAAATGCTAAATACATTATCTCACAGTTTTTTGATCTATTGAGTGGACTCCCCAATCCTAAAATCCTTTAATTGGATTTCCTCAACCTTTTCCTCTCAGTTTCTCTATGTTCTGCTTTGGCATTATACCCTTTATTTGAACCAAGTCAAATCAATCCAAAAACGCAAGTTAAAATTACCCAATAAGTGAAAGCACCCCAAATTCAGATATTCAAGAACTTTGAACTATGGTTTGATTCTAACTGAATTAATGAAAGGATATACTGAATTAATAATTTATTAAGTGATTTTATCTTTTATTGTTAAATTTACAATTATTATCTTTATCACATGATTGATAATATTAAGTTGGATTACATAAGTGATTAACCATGTCTTTAGAAAATATTTATTCATAAACCAGTTTATTTTTGTTCCATCTTGCATTCTTGTTAATTCATTAATTATATTATCACAAAAAACATCCATAATTAATAACCATGAAATAGATAGAAATATTACAAATGGTATGATCATGGGATTGTTCTAATGGTTATTTTATCTAGAAGTTAATAAAATAACTGCTGACCTAGGGGAGAAACACCATGAAATAATCTGAGTTTTGTGTTTACAACATCCAGCATGCCCACATTTGTATCTTACTTGGATTGGTGTCACCTCATATCCTAACTTCAATCACCTTCACTAGCTTGGGATATCCATCCATTACATATGTTTTTACTCAGACGCATATGGGGGATAAAATGGGGTTTACTTAAAAGAACCCATCTACACATAGGGCCCACATATTAATGAAGAGAGAAGGCACACATGAAAACAATTTAATTTTTATAATAAATTAAAATGATACCAGTAAAATACAAAGGTAAATTATATCTCATGATCATCCTTCATAATTTAATGAATTACACATTTAATAAAACTATCATTCAATTATTATTCATTCTTATTTTATATAAATCGCACTCTAATTGGTTAATTATAATGTTTAATTAACCAGCCCAATTATCTTCATACTTTCCTGAATTTCTTGAGATTATCATCCTTTAAAGTTTTAAACAAATTAGATAAATTCATTTAAAATTAACCTTGTACAAATATGTACCTTGGAGGAAACAAGGTGAATACCTATATGATTCATCCTAGTTTTCTTTATACTCATATACTATTTTACTCTTGTAACATATAGAATACATGACTTATCGTGTACTTTTATAATCTGTACTTCATGGATGATTAAATGAATTACATGATTTTTCAATCATGTGTTATGATGAAATGAAAATAGAGTAACAACATGTAATACAACTCATACATGATATAAATATCTAAACATTACACATATATTAATTAAATAGTTCAATATTTCATAATGTTAAAATCTATCACATGGCATGTCCTATCTTTAATAAAACATACAAGTATAATTCTCAAGGTTTTCATAGTAAAATAAATAAATTTTAAATCTACGTAATCTTGTAAAATTACATAGCATATAGATCTGATCTACACAGTGTGTACACCATTCATCGTCTATCCGAAGTACACGCCTATGGAATTAGCATGTGGGGCGTAATTCATAATTCTTGGAGTACACGGAATTTCTAGTTGGCCACATGTCCTATTAAATAAGTTTCACATGGCCACTGGTTAGGTAGTCCATGTATGGAATACACGACCAAGCCCTGATCTGAAGGGATTAATCACTGTGTCAAATGGGCCACACATCGTGTAGTCCATCTAACCATGAACTAGTTAATTTGGGTTAACATGCGGTGCAATAATGGTGTAATTAATTCCCAAATCATTGCTAAATCTAAAATAGATCTCTGAATCAATCATGATATGTTGAACATTACTACATAGTGTGTAATTTCGATTAAACAACATATAGTCTGATGTTGTGTGACCAGAATCCTTGGAACCTCCATATATGTTCCTTGATTTTATCTCAATCATAAAATTAATCATTTTTGTATGATATATGAGAAACGATATAGGAAGGAACATATCTTGTAATTCCGATTAAAAGAATGATTAAACATGAATTGAAAGTCAATATTATGAATGCATAAATCACCAAAAAAACTAAATAATTATAAAAAATTATGTGACCTGCCTTGATACCTCTTTTAGGTTTCAGGAATAGAGGAAGCATGCAATAGGAAGTTCCCAACATTAATTTTTTTTCAAAATCAATGATCATTCCATGATCTATACGATGATGAATGTCGTGATCCCCAAAATTGATTCATAGAAACATAAAAAGAATAATTGTGTCAGAACCTAGAGATAAGGATCAACGCATATTGTTTATAATTAATTTAATTAGATAATGAATTACATATAACGAAGTGTTTCTTCGTTGATGTGTCCAGCGAAAGATTTAATGTGTAGAATCAATGTATTGTAGAAACTAATTGAATATTACCTCTAGTGATGATCCACATGTGTTCCGTGAATCTCCATACATCGTTGAAGGAGTCTCTAGGTGATAACACGGAATATCCTTGATCTATCGTCATCCACCTTGGTCACCTCAGAAATAACTTCTAAAGCACTCTCCTTGATCCAGTGGATGAGGATTGCTTTTCGTTCTTAGGAGCATTCTTAGAGAAGGGAGATCTTTAGTCTTAATGGGATTCTCCTTGAATTGTTGTGCATAACCGAATAGCCTTATGAGAAAATAATATAATTGAATATTTATATTTTTGGGGTTAAAATTAAATAATTACACAAGTTCCCTTATTTTTATTTTATCCTAGATAAACCCCTTGTCAAATAATAAATGTAAAATTATTATTTCGTGACATTCGCTTAAATTTTGAATTAAAATTAAATATTATTTAATTAAATCATATTCAGTATTATCATTTTTCACTTAACCATTTAACTTGGTCTGTCATTACTCTACAATATTTCTTGGGCCATGAATAATGTCTACTTATTTATTAAATAAATATCACTGCATTATTCACTAATGAAAAATATTATTATATTAACTGAAAAAATGAATATTTTTATACAATCAAGCATACATGAATAATTTTTAAACTAGGTATAGGAATAGTATTTATTCAACCTATTAATTAATAACTAATAATATATTATTCAATTGATATTACGGATACACTTAGTGTGTGACCCTCTAGGCCTCTTTCTCAATGGCTTTGGGAAAAGAATTCTAAAGTCTGGGGTTAGCTCTTAGAAATGTGTTAAGGCACCCATAGAGAATGATGTTAATGTCGTAATGAAATGCCACCTCATACAAATGATAACTGGGTAATATAATCATTTTATCACAATATTTCAAATCAAGTAGGTTTCATGCCAGTTCCATCAACATATGTGATCAATTATCTCTTTCTTTGACTTTTCGAATATAGAAATTTCTTATTGATCACCATGAAACGGTATTTATTTAGGCTATATCATTTCCATAAAATGGTCTGAGATATTAACTTCCATTATATAATAGATGGTATCAATCCTTATTCATAGTATTGATTAATTTAATATTACTCATGATTCATCCAATGTATCCTACCTCGCCACAAAAATCATTCGTCATTGTTTCCATCAATACGTCTAAGTGTGTGACACATAATACTCATTAATAATAATAATCTTAAAGTATAAGGACAAATACACACGCATGTGGATAGGAGCATCCAATGACACATATGAATGTGTAATTCATATTTGAAGGTCTTGTTCTCATAATATCCCTTCTAGACATTACCAAAATCATACACCATGAGAATGTGTCTCAAATTTTGTTGAGCCTCCACCCTTGGTATCATGTATCATTTTTGCCTCTCAAATGATATCATCAAGTTATAGAACATATATTAAACAATAGTGTCATAGCACTTCTGGGTTCTCATCGTAGTAGGGAACTTCTATGACCTTTTAGTGTGACAACTACTCTTAGGACATTATCATATACTATATTTTGTAGAATAACAATCATGATGTGATACGAAGTTTATTAACATTAACAAACCATGAATACTAGTTTATCATAATGTACAAAGAAGTTGGTTCTACGACACCTACTCCAAAACATATCCAATCATGGCCTCATCCTTTACTATAATCCCAAAACACATCTTTTACCATGGAAGCCCCATATGAATAAGCCCATTTCAATCCTATGTTCTCACATCATTCATGAAAAATACATCCTCACATCATGACATTATACTATGTCACCGATGATCTAGCTAGAAAACACTAAAAAAAATGAAAACATCCTTAATGCATTTCATAAAACTTCTTGGTATTGTCTTTTTATATAACCATAAACTATATCACTCAAATTACATCATATATTAACAATATCCCCAATATGATAAATAGGGTTCCTCTTTGTGGTCTGAACATAGTATTCCCATAGACTTTTTTTTAATTCACCCCACTGTTTTATACTCCCAAAAAATCATATTCCTTTTTTGAGTGATTTTCCCCATGGAATCATGTTTCCACTTCAAGTACCACATTCCCTTTGGGACCTACCATATTTTATTTGGGTCGTATTACTTGAGATTTCTCGTTTTCATGTTGTATCCCTATTAATGGAATATCCTCGGTAAAGAAATTCCCTTAACAGTATGTCCATATTCCAATGTGGGTATCGGTCTGGCTCCCTTATTTGTATATATCACTAATTAAAGAATACTTTTACTCAGTATTCCACATTCCTCCTAACTAACCCCATACATCCTCATTGATTTATATTCCCACTAAGATCAATCATAAAGGTTCTCTCATTCAATATCCATTATCAATAAATTCTAGGTACCTTTTTCTAAGAAATTATATTTCAAAATACTTTAAACTACCTTGAAATGGTTTACATAACATGACCTTAAAATTTAAAATGTTTCCCATTAAATGGCACAAAAATATATTGGTTTAGATTCAATTCATAGATATATGTAGGAATACTATTTAATGGTCCCAATCCCAACATTAGGAACTAATTATCCCATTGATGAAATTAAATTCACGATTTCCTTATAATGAGGGTTTAAATAAAAACATCATCCCTTAATTGGATAAGGGAAGAGATATTGAACATTTAATATTTTAATGTTTGTTTTCATTCAGTCACACCCATAATTAATTGACCATTATTCATGAAGGTAACCTATAAAATTATTAAAATTACTGTGCAATATTCACAAACATTTATTATATTTATTAAAGATTCATTTAGTATGTAAAATATCCCCCCATAATGTATCAATGATCCGGGACTCTCTTCCTTTTGGTTCGATGTGAATTCATCATGTCACTAATATGTCATAGTCACCACCTACATTTGCAAAGTAGGATGGTAGAATAAAAATAAACCATCTGAAGTGAATATGTGATTGAAAAAAAATGGTGAACTCAACGTGAATCATATAGTCATGAAAATATATTATTATAATTAACTAACAAAACATTTGGGTAGTTTATATGTTTATATCCTCATATGTGATGATGCATTAACAAGTATTCTTATTTCTCGGACATTGAAGATATAGAATGTCTCTCAAATATGTCTTTGATCACAAGAAATGGAATCATAATTAAGTGTTTGTTATTAGACCATGGGTGTTGGAAATGTAAAGGAACCATATAATAAGAGAGCATTGTATACCAATAAATATCTTCATTGATAGGTTATGAATAGCCTGGTTAGAAAGTACCATAATTGTAGCACCTCAAACACTTCATGGTATGTTTATCTTAAATACATTCTAGTTAGAGCCTATATTTCATGAATCACTGAGCCTCTATGGAACAAAACATGGTTACTTATAGGAGATATCCATAACCTAGCCAAGTAAACCTAATTTTTTCACTTCTATGTTGTGAATTTCGAAAATCTGAGACACATGGTTGTGATCAGTAAGTTATTTGGAGTCTGATAAGAAAAAATCATTTTTTGGTAAATAGTTACCTACTCTTATGAATAATAATCTACCCTTATCAATAGAAACATACCATTATCTATAGTAATGTGACTCTTATGAATTTTATCCATACCATTGAGTGTATAAATGAATTTAGGCACCTTAAAAATGAAGATGAATATTTTAAGTGTTTATATAATTCGATTAAATAATGATTTTAATTAAATATTTAATTAAACGTATTTAGAAAATTATTTTTGAAAAATGGAATTCATTTTTGGATTCTACATGTCGAAAAATGGTTTGGGTGAATTTTTGGGATTTTTCTAAAATACTTGAATTTTTTATGAATAGTAAAATATCATAATTCACAATAAATGATAAATAATGGATTAATTGAGTCATTGATGATGATATGATGATTTAATCCCAATTGTTCAGAAGTCACATGCATATATTACTGTTCTTGGTCGTGGAATATTCACTATTGGTTGTCTTGAGAGGAAATAATAAATTAATGATTATAATATTAAGAAAACTCTTCTCCCCTTCACTATATAAATCACCCCCACCCACCCTTCCCCCCACACCACTCAAGCTTCAATCCTAGCCTAAATTCTTCCTAATACTCTTCCCAAGCCCTCTCCCCAAGTCCAAGACCTTTTTTTCTCACCAAAATTCCAAAAACAAGGCATTAAAGAGATTCTCAAGGAGGAGTAGTCAAAAGGTGAACCTTCCTTCTCTTTTCTTTCAATTTCTTTTACAAAGTTCCATTATTTTGTTCTCTATTCTCACCTCCCTTCATCAAAATTCTAAGATAATTATATTACCTTACATGTACTGGATTTTTATTGTGCTAATGTAATATTTCATCATGATATCTTTTTTCCCTCCTTTTATACAATAAATGAAAACACCGTCCAAGATGTGTAAATTTATCACACTCAAGGAAGAAGGGTTTTCAATTTGATTTACTATCATCAATAATGGTCATGAAACCGTTTAAATGGTTGAACCAGGTCGTAATATATTTATTTTATCATTATTAATTTTATGGAATCTTTACACGTTCATAATCTGGAATAATAATACAAAACAAGTTTATTGTGCACAAAACAACCAAGCCAAATCCAAGCATTTATTTTAACTCATCGAATGAGTCATCCTCATGGTATATAACCAGAATCATTATATGATAATTTATATCTATTTAATTTCACTATGAATTTATATTAACAATTCTGGATGTTTAACCATAATTCAAACAAACATCCATTCATGAACACAAGTAAACAAATCATGAAACCAAGTAAGAAAATGCTTCCAAAAAAATAAAATTGAATCTCTTAAACCCATAAAAAGGAAATTAATGAACTTAATAAGGTTATACCATATCAATTAAATTTTTATGAGTTCATGGAATTATTAATTAATTAAGATAAATCTGATTATTCGGGTCATTAAGAACAAACAAGAACACCTTCGAGCGTAAGGTAAGGGATCCTCTCTCTCACTTTTGTTCAAGAATCTCCCCTATGTTGTGCTCTTTTATTTTTAATTCCTAATTATGGGGTATGTTTCCAACTTTCCCCCATACTTCCCTTGTGACATATATATAATGTAATACACCTTTACCTCTCATTAATCCCTCACAATAACACTTGTTACCATGCCGAAATGATTGTAATGGGTTTCTCATCTCACTTTCATTTCTGTAAGATTCTCATTGTTCGCCACTTATTTCTTGTATGTGGTATATGTGTACTACCATTTGATATATAATAACCCGATTATTTTTATATTCATGTTAGTCAATGATTCATTTGAGGGTTATTAATTCTGTTCATATGATTCGACCGATTACATTGTGGTAAGAGACTTTGTCACAACTACTATTTCGTTGTGACTAAATTTGTATTGTGCACCTAATAATACTTATGTGGTGTACCTACTACCCATTTGATATCAATTTTCATTTGAAATTATATTTATATTAAATATCCATAATCTCATATCATGGATAAGTTTTTTTCTAAACCGTATACCATTTTACATACGGTGTTTATTTTGAATGTTATTTTAATAATGGAAATAATGATGAATATGTATACTCTACTCTATACGGATATTGAAAATTCATATTTATCATGTATTGAATCAATGTAAAAAATAACTCTTTGGACATGAAGTGGTGGGTGGGGCCCTCTATAGCTTCTAGATGCATCGGTAGGTCTCATGAGACAAATCAGTTTGGCAGCAAACCCTTCAAGTTTGTTTCTGAAAAATCAGATGGGTTTCTACCCATAAAACTAAACTGTTTTTACAGTATTATGGTTTCATTTTCTAGATATATGATGTCCAATTATTAATCATTCTATTTATTCATTATCGGTTTTTACTATCCATGAGGTTTTCACAATGACAAAATCTATGAATGCAGTTTCATTCTCAGTTTATTAATGGCTTTAGTTTTTCATTTATTCACCATGCCATATTGATTATGTCATATTTATTATGTCATATTGATTATGATTCATTTATTTTTTTACTCATGATTACACTATTTTTAACCCTTACTGATCATTTGATCTCAACCCTTTCATTGTTTACCTTTAACAGGTGATGAATAGAAGGTCATTTATTGAGTTCGTGTGGTGGAATTTTTTAGTTTTGTTATGTATTGTACCTTGTAACCTCTTTCAATGTAATTTGTGTTATATCTATGTATCTAATTTCTTCAAGACTACTAAAATGATCGTTCCTTCTTGAGTCTCCATTCCTTCTAACCATTCCAATATAACTAGTAATGCACCGACTCTATTCTTGTGGGGTCGGTGTGTTACAGTTGGTATCAGAGGAAGTTTAGTAGAAAACATGGAAACTTGAGTAGGAAATGTATAGTAGGGAAAAAAGACCTAAGGTAGTGTTGGAGGATAAACGTACAAGAATGTCCAGGTATTTTGGTAAGGAATAGATTATGCGGATATTTTAAGCAATATGTCCCTGTCTGGATATGAACAGGTAGAGGCGGCTCTGGCACAGATGTATCTAGAGGTAAAACCTGAAAGCACTACTTTGAGCTAGACTTGAACGGAAACTATTCCACGACAACAGGCCTTGCTGCACTCTTGGTTACAACACTCCTGGGGGATATGCTTAGGATAATTCACATTTTTTTACAATCCATTATGAATGAGTTTAATGTAAATTTTTCCTTAGAGAAACCATGTTTATAAGATTATCTATGCATAGAATTTCAATCTATGTTGAGTGCTTTTCTATTAGAGATTCATAAATTGATCTACAATATCCCATTATTTATAAATGGAGTCTAATAGAACATGGGGAATCAATACTCATGGGAAAGGTAGGTATCTCCCTACTAAGAAAGTCAACATAGTTAATGTTGGAGTAGATCAGATCATGACCATATTGGGAAAACTTACTCGGGTTGTAACGAATAATCATTCCACACTTGTGTTGGATCGTTTCATGCAGCATAAGCCCCCATCTTTTAGCAGGACTTCTAACCCAGTGGTTTTTGAGCAATGGATCAAGTCCCTTGAAAATATATTCCTTGCATTAAGATGCAATGAAAATTTAAAGGTAGTGCTGGAATTATATTGTCTTAGGGGAGACGCCGATCGATGGTGGTCCTTGATTCATAATACCATGGAGGAAGAATAAATATAAGATATGGAATGGAAGAATTTTAAGGAAATATTCGTAGAAAAATATTTCCCTAGTGAGCAATGAACTGAAATGAGGAGGATATTCCTTATCTTAAAACAAATGGAAGAAGACCGTGTTGCAGAGTATGAGACTACATTCACAAGGATGGCCAGGTATGTCGTAGATTATGTATGTGAATCGGCAGATCAGATTAATCATTTCTTTGAAGGTCTTAATCCAAGTCTTCGAAGGGCACTGGATTTTCAATAATTTTCATCATATGATGAAATTGTATCAAGTTCCATCAAAATACACAAATAATTTGCTAGATAAAATCTTTTCAAAGGAAACCAAGATAAGAAGCAGTACTCTGATAACAATGGAAGATGAGAATCACCAAAGAAGATAAAGAGATCAAATATATTCCCATTGTGTGATAACTGTGGAAAGAATCATATCGAGAAGTGCTTAAAAGGCATGGGAGTCTACTATAACTATGGGGGAAAAGGTCATTGATCTGATTAATGCATGGGGAAGAAACAATTCGATGATATTAAAGGATACAATTTCAGAGATATGGGACCCTATACAAATGAGTGTCCTAAGAACCAATGAACCATGCCTCAGAAAAATCCAAGAGATTAAGGGAGAGCCTATGTGTTTACAACCGCGGAGGTTGAAATTATGAATGACATGGTGGTAGGTACTTTAATTGTTTCCTCAAACTTAGCCAACACTTTTTCTGATTCTCGATCATTGTATTCATTTATATCTTCCCAATTTTCTAAGAAAATTAGATATGTCCAATTTTATTTAATAAAGGAGTTGTCTCTCAAAACTCCCAAGGGATGTATCATTGCAACAACGGCATGTCGACTAGTCCCCCTCCAGACACTAAAACGTGCTTTAGTTGCTAACCTTATCATCAATACAATGGCTGAATTTTATATAATTCTCAGTGTAGATTGGTTATCAAATTATTATTCGAAGATTTATTTCAATAAAAATGAAGTTACAATTTTTGATAATGGTGTAGAATCCCTTGTCTTTAGGGCAGAAAATTCGCCACCTAATTTTTATCTAGAACTACCCCTAGTAGCTCTATTGAATGAAATACTTGGAGAGGAAGATAAACCAGTATATATGGGGGAGGAAATAAATCCTCAAATTTATTAAGTGCACATAGTTCAAGAGTACATTGATGTATTTCGAGAGGATTTACCTAGACATCCTCTAGAGCGGGGTGTTGAGTTTTCTATTGTTTAATGGATGATGCAAGACCTATATCAAAGAATCCATATAGAATGGCCACTGTGGAATTAGTAGAGCTAAAGAAACAACTAGAGTATTTGAGTGAAAAATAATTTATTTGACCAAGTGTTTCACCATGGGGAGCTCCTGTCCTCTTTGTCAAGAAGAAAGATGGATCCATGAGGCTTTTCATTGATTACAGGGAAAACAATGTTATTACAAAAAAGAATAAGTATCCTCTTCCCCAGATTGATGATTTATTTGATCAACTTCTTGGAGCTCAATACTTTTCAAAGATTGACCTTTGATCCGGATATCATCAGTTGCGTGTGAGGGAGGAATATATTCCTAAGACATCAATTCAGACCAGGTATGGGCATTACGAGTTTACAGTTATGCCTTTTGGACTGACAAATGCACCCTTTGTTTTCATGGATTTAATGAATAGAGTTTTCAAGGAATATCTTGATAACTTTTTTGTGGTATTAATCGATGATATCCTCATATACTCAAAAATATATGAAGACCATGAGAATCACTTGCGGTTTATTCTGAGAACTCTTAGAAGAAATAAATTATGGAAAGTTTAGCAAGTGATAATTCTAGCTTCAATCAGTTTCCTTTATAGGCCATATTGTTTCTAAAAATGGAATCCTAGTTGATCCTATGAAGACAAAGGCAATCCAAGATTGGCCCACGCCAA
Organism: Viscum album; assembly: GCA_963277665.1. Classification (NCBI taxonomy): domain Eukaryota; kingdom Viridiplantae; phylum Streptophyta; class Magnoliopsida; order Santalales; family Viscaceae; genus Viscum; species Viscum album. Next base: position 594,187,568 of record OY728135.1, on the reverse strand, counting down.
CAAGCATAACTAAGGTACGCAGTTTTATTGGCTTAGCAGGTTACTGTCGGCATTTTGTTCAGAATTTTTCCTGACTGGCTAACCCACTAACCAGACTCACATGTAATGGAGTTAAGTTTGTGTGGAAAAAAGAATGTACAAACTTCTTCAAAGAATTTAAAAGAATATTGGTCAATGCTCCAATTTTGACTCTTCTATCTAGAAGTGATGGATTATTAATATACAGTGATGCATCAAAGAATGGATTGGGTTGCATACTAATGAAAAATGATAAAGTTATTTATTATTCATGAAGACAGTTGAAGACTCATGAGAAAAATTACTCAACTCATGATCTTGATTTAGCAGCTGTAATTTTTGCTCTGAAAATATGGAGGCATTATCTCTACGGATAGAGATGTAAGATTTATACGGACCACGAGAGTTAGAAAAACATGTTCACTCAAAAAGAACTCAACATGAGGTGAAGAAGACGGCTCAAGTTACTCAAATATTACGATTGTTCAATACACTACCACCCAGGAAAGTCAAATAAGGTGGGAGATGCATTAAGCAGAAAAGATCATGGCCTTCTGACTCAAATAAAGATTGAGAGAAATGCTATATTTTTTGATTTACTAAAGACGGATATGGAAATTGTTAAGGAAGGGGAAACATCGCTCCTCTTTTAAATGATTGTGAAACCGTATTTAATATAGAAGACAAAAACCTCTCAATATGATGATGAGAATTTGCATAAGAAAAGTAATGCAGTTAAGGATGAGAGAATGGCTGACTTCGTGTATGAAGAAAGAGTTCTGATATTTGGGGAGAGGTAGTGTGTTCCATCAATACATGAGCTAAAAAGGGAACTATTAGACAATTTTCATAGCTTGAATTTCTCTATACACCCAGGTATCCCCAAGATGTATAGAGATTTGAAGGAATATTTTTTGTGGGATAATATGAAACCGGGAATTGCTGAATACGTGTCAAGATGTCTAGTTTTTCAACAAGTGAAGGCATAGAGACAACATCCCAAAGGAGTGATGAAACCTCTACCTATTATTATGTGGAAGTGGGATAACATTACGATGGATTTTATCACCGGACTATCGATGACACCTAGAAGGAATGATGAAATATGGGTAATTGTTGATCGTCTCACAAAATCAACACATTTCCTTCCTATAAGAGAGTACTTTCCACTTGAGAACTTGTAAAGGCTTTATATTAATGAAGTTTTAATACTTCATGGTGCACCTCTATCGATTGTATCTGATCGATATCCCCAGTTTACATCAAAATTCTAGAAAGGTCTTCAGAAAGCTTTGAATACTGAGCTTTGTATGAGTATTGCTTATCACCCCCAAACTGATGGACAGTCTGAAAGGACTATTCAAACTCTAGAAGACATGTTGAGGTCATGCTCTCTTGACTTCCAAGGTATGTGGGATCAATAATTTCCTTTGGTGGAATTTTCCTATAACAATAGTTTCCATTCTAGTATTCAAATGGAACCATATGAAGCATTATATGAAAACCGATGTTGAACTCCAACTTGTTGGGATGAAGTTGGTGAGTGGAAACTTATAGGACCAAAACTTATTGAAGCGACAAAGACAAAGGTGAAGACAATACAAGCCCATATTAAAGCATCCAAAGTATGAAGAAGAGTTATACTGACAATTAGAGAAAGGATTTGGAATTCCAACTCGGAGATCATGTCTTTCTAAAAGTATCACCATGGAAGGGTGTCTTAAGGTTCTCTAAGAAAGGGAAACTGAGCCCCATGTATATCAAACCATTTGAAATTCTACAAAAAATCATAGCAGTATCTTACTATTTAGCAATGCCACCAAATCTCTTCAAACTCCATGATGTGTTCCATGTGTCATTGTTGAAGAAATACATGCCAAAACCAAAGAATGTACTCACCTATGAAGAAATTGAACTAGAACCTGATTTGTTATACTGTGAAAATCCTATCAAGATTCTTGACACAAGGGAGCAGGTATTGATAAATCGAACAACTCATCTAGTAAAGTTTCTTTGTAAAAACCAGGATATAGAGGAAGCGACATGGGAACCTTAGGATGTTATGAAAAAGAATCACCCACATATTTTTGGTGAGCTTCATACATAAAATTTCTAGGATGACTTTTCTGAAGGGGGGAATAATGTAGCACCACAAACACTTCATGGTATGTTTCTCTTAAATACATTCTAGTTATAGCCTATATTTCATGAATAATTGAGCCTCTATGGAACCAAACATGTTTACTTATAAGAGATATCCATATCCTAGCCAAGTAAACAGAATTTTGTCACTTCTATGATGTGAATTTCAAAAATATAACACACATGGTTATGATCAGTAAGTTATTTGGAGTCTGATAAAGAAAAATCAATTTTTTGTGAATAGTAACCTACCCTTATGAATAGTAACTTACCCTTATTAATAGTAATATGACTCTTATGAATGTTATCCATACCATTGAGTGTATAAATGAATTTAGGCACCATAAAAATGAAGATGAATATTTTAAGTGTCTATATTTTTCGATTAAATAATGATTTTAATTAAATATTTAATTAATCATATTTAGAAAATTATTTTTGAAAAATGGAATTCATTTTTGGATTCTAAACATAGAAAAATAGTTAGAGTGAATTTTTGGGATTTTTCTAAAATACGTGAATTTTTTATGAATAGTAAAATCCGATAATTCACAATAAATGCTAAATAATGGATTAATTGAGTCATTGATGATGATATGCTGATGTAAGCCCAATTTTTTAAAAGTCACATGAATATATTACTGTTCTTGGTCATTAAATACTCACTATTGGTTGTATTGAGAGGAAATAATAAAATAATGATTACAATATTAAGAAAACTCCTCTCCCCTTCACTATATAAACCACCCCTCACCCCCTCTTCCTCCCACACCACTCACAATTCAATCCTTGCCTAAATTCTGCCAAATACTCTTCCCAAGCACTCTCCCCGCGTACAAGACCTTCTGGTATCACAAAAAGGCCAAAAACAAAGCCCTTAAGGAGATTCTCAAGGAGGAGTACTCAAGAGGTGAACCTTCCTTCTCTTTTATTTCAATTTCTTTTACAAAGTTCCATTCTTTTGTTCTCTCTTATCACCTCCCTTAATCTAAATTCTATGATAATTATAGTACCTTAAATGTACTGGATTTTCATTGTGCTAATTTAATATTTCATCATAATCTCTTTTTTTCCTCCTTTTATACAATAAATGAAAACACCGTCCAAGGTGTGTAAATTTATCACAATCAAGGAAGACAGGTTTTCAATTTTCATTACTATCTTCAGTATTGGTCATTAAACCTTTTAAATGGTTTAACCAGGTCATTATATATGTATTTCATCTTGATTAATGTTTTGGAATCTTTAAACGTTCATAATATGGAATAATAATACAAAACAAGTTTATTGTGCACAAAACCGCCAAGCCAAATCCAAGTGTTTATTTTAACTCATCGAATGAGTCATACTCATGGTATATAACCATAATAATCATGAGATAATTTATATCTATTTAATGTCAGTATGAATTTGTATTATCAATTCTGTATGTTTAACCATATTTCAAACAAATATCCATTCATGAATACAAGTAAATGAATCATGAAACCAAGTAAGAAAATGATTCCAAAGCAATAAAATTGAATCTCTTAAACCCATAGTGAGGACATTAATGAACATAATAAGGTTATTACATATCAATTAAATTTTTATGAGGTTATGGAATTATTAATTAATGAAGCTAAATTTGATTATTCAGGTCGTTAAGAACAAACAAGAACACCTTCGTGCGTAAGGTAAGGGATCCTCTCTCTCACTTTTGTTCAAGAATCTCCCCTCTGTTGTGCTCTTTTATTTTAAATTCCTAACGAAAAGTTATGTTTCTACACCTCCCCCATACTTCCCTTGTAAAATATAAATAATTTAATACCCCTTTACCTCTCATTAATCCCTCACAATAACACTTGTTACCATGCTTAAATGTTTGTAATGGGTTTCTCATCTCACTTTCATTTCTGTGAGATTTTCATTATTCACCACTTATTTCTTGTATGTGGTATATGTGTACTTCCATTTGATATATAATAACATGATTATATTTATATTCAAGTTATTCAATGATTCATTTTAGGGTTATTAAGTTCTGGTAATATGATTCGACAGATTACATTGTGGTAAGAGACTTTGTCTCAACTACTATTTCGTTGTAACTAACTTTGTATTGTGGACCTAATAATTATTATGTGATGTACCTACTTTACATTGAATGTCACTTTTAATTTGAAATTATATTTATATTAAATATCCATAATCTCATATCATGGATATTTTTTTTTTCTAAACCGTATACCATTTTACATACAGTGTTTATTTTGAATGTTATTTTAATTATGGAAATATTGATGAATCTGTATACTCTGATCCATACGGATATTGAAAGGGAATATTTCTCTCGTATGTAATCAATGTATAGAGAATTATTTGTACATGCAGTGGTGGGTGGGTCCCGCTATATCCCCTCGATGCATCGGTAGGTCTCATGAGAAAAATCATTTTGGCGACAAACCCTTCGAGTTTGTTTCTGAAAAATCAGACGGGTTTCTACCCATAGAACTAAACCGTTTTTATGGTATTATGGTTTCATGTGCTAGATACATGACATCCAATTAATAATCACTCTCTTTGTTCATTATTAGTTTTTACTATCCATGATGTTTTCACTATGACAAAATATATTAATGAAGTTTCATTCTCATTTTATTAATAGCATTAGTTTTTCATGTATTCACCATGCCATATTGATTATGTAAGATTAATTATTATTCTCTTATTTTGTACTCATTCTACCTCTCTCTAACCCTTACTAATCATTTGAGATCACCCCTTTCATTTTTTACCTTCAACGGGTGATGAAGATAAGTTCATTTATTGAGTTCATGTGGTTGCAGTTTTTAGTTTTTTTATGTATTGTACCTTATAACATTTTTCAATGCAAATTGTGTTACATATATGTATCTAGATTCTTCAAGACTACTAAATTGATCGTTCCTTCATTATTTTCCATTCCTTCTAACCATCCCAATATCACAAGTAACGCACCGGCTCCAGTCTAGAGGGGTCAGGGTGTTACAATAATAATGGTATTATCCTATATTTTAAGGCTTATTAGGATATTATTTTCATCGTAAAGTTAAATAACCCAACTCATCAAAAGTGGTAGGTGGAAAAACTGGGGGGTCCAATTTCCTCCTCCAACCATTTTGGAATCCTTTCCACATAATATGAAAATGAATATGACCCTTACCTAAGGGATATGTTATAAACCATTAGTGACACAAATACTTAGGAAGTACATAGGGGTGCTCCCCCTTCCATCCAACTCCAGAAATTATACCAAACTCCTAATCTTCATCATTCGACTGAGCAGGTTTTTCATAAGACCATCATCACAGAAACTCAAAATAGGGATCCCTGAGGGTCTCTTTATAGGTAGAAGGGTAAATCACCCAAGGGATGTGTCTATACCCCTAACCCCTTTAATAAATTCAATTTTTGTGTCATTTTTATTAGTAGGTAGATTGTGTATATTTCTATTTTTAAAAATCAATCCCACCCATTTATCATAGGAGCACCCTAGGATCCAGATCATATTCTGATTCACAATAAATGATTACACCCATATATCTGATGTGAATTGAGAGGAAAGTTTATATTGTAACTCATTCAAAACAAGCCTATTGATATAATCTGGTATCATAAGAAGTAAAAGAGGGGGAATATATCCATGAATCTTTGGAATAAATTATACAGGATATCTTGGAAACATTTGAAAGAAGGCATATATCACTACTCAAAATCGTTAGAACATTTAGAGCATTCTAGAAGCCACAGAAGTTAATTTTCATCATATTTCGATAATCAAATAAGCACATGCCCTTATTCATAATATATTTTTTATATTATCTTATCCACATATTCAGATAACTATAGAGAAGAAAGAATATTTTCTTTCTCACATTTAATAGGACCATCAATATAATTTGATGAATGATGAGTAATAGGATCTGTCTCATATCACTATTTAATCTGGGATTCATCAATGTAATCTAACAATAACCTCAAGATAGGAATATATCTTTGGTTGAGATATACCATATATCCAGTGTCTTATTCCAAAAAAAATCAAGTTTAGGATTATATCTTTTCTTGTATTCTAGAATTTTCCCCACATACTCCAGTTATAGTAGTTAGAAATGATCATCAGCATATTCTGGAAGCAAACAGGAGTCATGAAAATATTCCTAATAATATCAATGAAGGATCTATAAACACACCTCAGAGGTTATACATGAGATAATTCATATTCCCTACCACATTATGGATGATTCTTGAAAAATTATGATGAGGAATGAAAATACAGATATAGTGTATATCAAGGTTGCAACCGGGGTTCATTAACATATTCTGGCAATCAGTTGGGGGTAGGATCATATCCTTTCTAATAGCTCAGAAAAATATTAGTATATTCTGTAAGTTCTCCCAGTAGGTGGATATTACCCCCATAAATAGTATAGATATTTTTCAAACTATTTTGATTATGGATCTAGGATCTTCTATGAAGGTTCCAATTCATAATCCTTCCCACAAATAGCACGTGACCCCAAAAGAATGATGAGGTGTATCTAGATAAAACGGTCTATAGGCATCACACACATGTCTATAGTTTGAATATATTCCTACTGTAATTAATTCTAGTGTTCTTGAGGCTATACACTTCTTATCAATGTCATCCCAATGATCAAATGAGTACTCATCAACAAGAGAAGAAATATTTACCATATATTTCCTCCTCATGGAAGAATGTATATGGATAACATGGACTCCTCCATAGTGTAAATTATGGAAATCATCCCCACAGTGATATATCATCTAGAAAAGGATGTCATCCCATTGTTGAAGCACCTTTTTATAGAGATGTACTTGAAAATTAACAGTCAACTATATAAAGTTCCCAATCAAGAGCTAATAATAATTCCCCGTGATAAATGTACTGTTATAAGAAGACTCCATAATCATTACCTCCCACAAATTGTGTGGCATTATCTTCAAAAAATCATCATTTTTGTACCAATCAGGTGAAGGAATATTCCTCTAAAAATGAGGAAAATACAATGGATATGTGGAGAGATATAATTGAGAAAAATAATCCATCCATATTTTATCCTACAACTATATCTCAATATAATGTTCCCCATAATATAAAATTATAAATTCCACACTATTTTTTAATCAAACAATGGATTTATCATCACCACTTCAAGGTGAAACATTTTCCCTATGATGTTCATGTTGACCATCATAAGGTGATAGGTGAGCTCTTCCACCTAGTTTAGTCCGAATCTTTTTTAGGGTAATGGACCCAAAATTCTGAAAAGAAGGTTAGAATCTTCTCTATTATTTCTTTGAACCTTGAAGACACTATAAATTTTTTTTGGGAATGCTACATCTAATGTACACATCAAAGTTTGGGGTGAATATGGAGTACTAAATTGTACTCCACTCCCGTGTCATTAGAACCCCTTAGGGAAATTATTCGGTATAGTTTTTTCTTTGACCCAACTCACAGTGCCAAAAAGTGCATATGCGGACTGGTCAGTCTAGCAGAATCAATATATTTATAAATCCTAAAAATGAAACACTCACAATAATGATTTGTTAGGAGGGTATTGTATCATGGTTCCATGAAAGATGAAAAGGATTACTAGTTGAAAAAAATAGGGCCCTTTATTTTGAATCAATCTCTAGAAACAAGCAACCCCAGCTCACAATATATACTTCACCCAAACCACGCCCACATAAAAGCATGGAAATTTAGAATGGCCTCCACAGATGTAGATTAAATTGAAATTCCACAAACAATACCAACCTATAGTGAAGGGGAGTTTTCATCACATGTTCTACTACCACATCCTTTGGGATCATCAAAGAATTTAATGAATTCGGTATATAATGTTTGTAGGGACAAATCAACCCCAAACTATAGGGTTTGGATGAATTATATCTTTATCTCCTCCCCTAAAAGGGGAGTTATTATTCACATAGATGGAAGGAGACTCATAGGAATTATATCTATCATTCATCCTAATGTGTGATATATCCTCACTATTAGATGCTCAGAAAAAATCATTGGAACATACTTGTGAGTCACTCTCCATAAACCACCCTTGGGGGAACAAGCTAGAGGAAATGTCAAACTGAAAGGGGTCGTAATCCCAAATGAACTTCCAAGATGAAGAGGGAGAGAGAAGAATCTTAACCATCCCTTAATTTATATCTAGATGATTGTATAACTACATAAAATTTAGAGGTGAGTGATGGAATGATTAATGCTTCCAAGTATTCATTAGTTAATGTCATAAATACCAATTTTTCTGATGATAATACCAATCTAAAGTAACATGATGGAGAGTTTTCAGTCTAACATTAAATTCACACAAACATACATGAGGAGATTTTTAGTAGTCTAAAATAAAGATATACTGAGAAGAAGCCCCCAAAACAGCCACTCCCATGACATGTGTTCGCTAAAGATATGGGAAAGGAGTGTTGTCATCTCATGAACTGCCAGAGGAAAATGATGCACCTTCGGTTGCATAGAAACTACAGTGAAGAAAACATGATATAAAGTAATTGAAATAGCACTGAGATACTTCGAGGATGTATTTACACTTAATTCAATCCAATGGTGGTAAATGTAATCTGCTAAAATTTCACTATACATTATCTTTAAAAAAATAATGTGTTCGATAGATTCATCCACATGAGACACTGAACTAAAACAAAACAGTGATATGTTTGAACCATTAAAACATATTTTTTGAATTCGTAGGTATGAATAAAAGTAAATAAATTATAAAATATATTATTAAATGTACATACACATATAAAGTTTATTTTATAAAAATTTTCTTAATTCATTATTTTTGTTTAAGAGTCTATATTTTTATCAATTGCACATTTTATTAATGAAAACTGTGAATATTATTGTTAAATGAGTATTTTAATACAATATAATACTGATTAATTAACGAATTATATATTTATTAGTGTTTTATATAAAGTTATAATAAAAAATACTATTTTAAAAAGTTTGTTTCCTATAAAAATAGTTTCTTATTATATTTTTTGATGTTATTTAATATTTGATATAAAAAATAATATTACAAAATCAAATTTGTTTTTTAGATTTGGGATGTATATATTATTTTACGATTAATTTTTTATTTTCCTCGAAATATTGATTTTTTACTGAGTAGTGCAAAATATCATTTTTCAAATTACATTATTTTTAAGATATTATTAGCATATAAGTGTGATTAGTAAATTAATGAAACCTTTTTTAAGAACAAATATCTGTTTTATAAGTTACTTTATAATTTTAAAAATGTTGTTTTGAATGTATTAACCCATATTTTACATTTTATAACTTTATGGAACCTATTGGACTTGAATTGTATACGTTGTCAATAAAGTATCAATATGTATTGAATATAATAAGAGGTGATGAAGTTGAGAATCTTGTAGAATTACTATTATATAAAATTTCTTCATACAATTGTTGAACTGTTCTTAAAGGCCAACAACATGTGTTTATTGCACTTTGATAGTGCACATTGTCTATATAATTTAAAGTTATTAATGACCATTAAAATATTGATTTTCATGAAAATGTTTGAATCCCATGCAAAAAAGTGAGAATAAATCAATTTCATACTTAGTATTTACCATGTATTGAAATTGGGCATTATCAAAAGTAGGCCAACCAAATCCCCCCATGTGGGCCAGCTCTACCACATATGGGAGTAATGGCTCAACCACAACGAAACCATCCCATGCGCGGACATAAAAGGTTGTAAGGGAGCATAGAGAACAAAAATCACCCGCGTAGGCAGGCATCGGTTGCACAAGTATGTTGGTATGCAGAGTAAGTTGGTAGCGTCACGGGTTGACAGCACAGTAGAACCCGGTAGAGGTCCACGGGTACACCCTTCTGATTGGCTATGGAACCAAGAGTATTATTAAGGAGAGCATAACGGACCTTATATTCATTGTGATATTTGAGTATAATATTTTTAAACAGGTATTTAGATTATTAAAAAATTGAAAAAGAGGTTACTTTTGTGTATATTTTAAAAAGGGGCACGCAGAAGTGTCAACCTTATTGATGCATATACCCTCGGTAGGAAGTGTGAACTGGGTTCACGCTTCCTATGTAAACTTTCTGAAGGAAGAGTGAACCCCGTTCACTCTTCCTACAGATTTTTTAGTAAATAAATATTACTATATATATAATTAAATATAACGATAAATATTTATAAAAAAATAAATACTAATAAATTCTAATTATTTATAAATAAATATTAATAAAAAATTCATCTATAATCATAAAATATCAATATAATCCTAATTAAATGTTAACAAATATTAAAAAATTAACAAATAATAATAAACATTTATTAAATATTCATAAAAATTCATAATACAAATAAATGTTCATAAATATAGATTAAATATTGAATAAATATTCCTAAAAATTTGTTAATCATTAATAAATACAAAGGGATATAAACAAATGTAAATAAATATTAATAAATATAAATAAGTTATAATAAAATATAATTTAAATATTAATAAATATTAATAAACAGTGATAATTGTTTTCATTATTCATAAATACTAAAAATATTAATAAATATTTATGTATATTAATATTCATTAACATATCTTAATAAATATTAAATAAATATTCATAAGTATTAATTAAATTTTAAAAAAATATAGTTAATATTAATCCAATATTAATCAATACTCACAAAAATGTCATAAAATTTAATTTAATATTCTTAAATACTAATAAATATTAAGTAAATATGAATAAATTACAATAAATATCGATAAATATAAAATAAATATTAAAACATATTAAATAAATATTATTAAATATAAATAAAATAGTTAAAAATATTAATTAATATTATTAAAATAATTTTCAATATTTATAAATATTTATAAATACTAATAAATATTAACAAAACACTAGTGAATATTAACAAATTTTAATATATTTTAGCTTAATATTCATAAATATTTTATAATTTTTAATTAAATACTTAAATATATTACCAAATCTAAATAAATATTAATTTAATATTCATAAATATTAATTAATTATTAATTAATTATACATAAATAATAATAAATATTAAATAATAATTCATAAATACTCATATATGCTAATAAATGTCAATAAATATCAATAAATGTTAAAAAATATTAATACTTAATAAATAAATATTTAAAAATAAAAATTAAACACTAATAAATATTAATAAATTGGAAAAAATATTTTTCAACATTTATAAATATTTATAAATATTTACTAAAAATTAATCAACATTAATCATGATTAAGTAAATATTAATAAATGATCACAAATAGTCATAAATACTAAGAAATATTAATTAAATATTAATAAATGTTAAATAAATGTTAATAAATGTTAATAAATATTAATAATAAATAGTTGCTGATTAAATAAATATTCATAATTATTAATAAATATTACTATATTTTAGAAAATATTAATATTTATTATTATTTACTAACATTTAGTAGTACCTATTAATATTTTTTAATATTTGTGGACATTTTAATTGATATTTAATAATATATATTTTATATATATTCATATATATTTAATATTTATCTATTATTTGTTAATATTTATTAACATTAATTGATTTTTAGTTAATATTTATTAATATTTTGTTAATAATTATTAATAATACTTTTACTTCATTAATATTTAATTAATATTTATTAATATTTATGAAAATTTAATTCATATTTATTAATAGTTATTAATATGGAGAAATGATGGTTTCTCTGTCAATAAAAGAACTTCTCTGTCTATCATTCTATGGGGATCACTCCGGTGATCTCGTGAGATTGAGGATAGGTGATGATAATCTTTTTTTTTTACGTCATAAGGAGTTATTTGATCTCTGCTACCCACATAATCGGCGGGAGTTTCTGAAGACTATTTATGCTAGGAGGGATGATGGCCTAACTAATGATGGAGACGGTGATTTTGTTTGGTCAGTGATGGCTTTTGAATGAAGGGTGACTTTAAAGAAGAAGGCTTCAAGATGGATTTGTGGCTCTTTTGTAATGAGACCCGCTATCTACAGTGGGTGATTTTGGTTGTGGGGATGCCCTTGGAATGCGATGAGATGTGACATGCCGACTCTGAATCAGCAGAGACAATCTTGGTTGGTGAGGTGTTGTCCATATCTGAGACGACGACTGGTTATCTTTGGCTGGCGACGGCCGGTGACGGTGGCTTCTTCATGTAGCGAGGCGGGTTTTAGCGACAGCGATGGCCCTTATCCGGGACGTGGGGATTATGGGTCCCTAGTTGTGTTCAGGCGATGGCTGGGGCGGTCTCTAGCGCGCAGTGTTTGGGTCCTGATGGCGGTGGCGTCCAGCAGATGGGGTCAGGACGGTCTCTGACACACGTCCTGAGGGCGGCGGTGTGGGTCTTAATGGCGGCAGCATTAAGGCGATGGGGTCGGGAGCCTCTTAGGTGCATAGATGGGGCTCTAATGGCGGTCGTGTGACGTTTCCTATCGGTGGCTGCGTGCAAACAGGTGATGAACTAGGGTTTTCCTCAGGATGCTGATAAGACGCGACTTCTGGTTGAGGTCGGCTTCATCTTTGATGATGTAGATGGCTACGGCTGGAAATCCTAGCGGTGGCCGGTGATCCGGTGCTCCCTCCTGGTGGATGTGGGTGTGACCGAGATGGTGGTCCGACGATGTCCTCGAAAATTGGGAGGTGAAGACTGCAATGCGTGGGGATGTAGAGAGAAGGTAGGGCCGGTGAGAAGTCAACGACTTCATGATATTTGTGGTACATGTTTTATATGTGTTGTGTTACAAGCAATGTGGAACGGGTTTGGTCATTATTAATATGTATGCGATTTGCGGATGGTCTTCAATGAGGCTTTGTTAGTCACATTTTTCATTTTGTGTTTGCGGATGTTGTGGTTGGTGGTGAGTACCACATGTATTGTTGTCGTTTTTCTATACTTTTATTTTCGTTAATAAATTCTAGGACCGAGTATGCTTGGATCCTCGACATTCCTGACATTTATACTTTTTAATATTTATTAATTTATAATTAATATTTATAAATATTTGTAAATATTGATAATAATTTCAATACTATTTATTAATATTTATTAATATTTTATTTATATTTACGAATATTTAATTAATATATATTAATAATTTTTTATTTATTTACATTTATCGGAATTTATTAATATTTAATTAATATTCATTATGATGTTGAATATTTAATTAAATCTAAATAATTGTTTTTTAATATTTGATTAATATTTATTAATATTAACAATATTTATTACAATTTAATTAATTTTTATAAATATTTATTTAATATTTATTAAGATTTGTTAATAAGTACAATTATTTATTAATATTTTTAGTATTTACGAATAATTATTAATAATTGTCAATATTTATTATTATTTGTGAATATTTAATTAATATTTATTAATATTTTATTACTACTTGTTTATATTTTTTAATATTTATTTACATTAGTTTATATCCATTTGTTTTTATTAATATTTAATTAAGATTTTATAATATTTATTTAATATTTAATCTATATGTATTTTTGTTATTTATTTAATTAATATTTATTATATGTTTATTATATGTTTATGAATATTTATAAACATTTTTTTAATATTTATATTTATTTAATTAATATTTTACTGATGTTTTATTATTGTTGATGAATTTTTAATTAATATTTATTTATATTTAATTAGTATTTTTTATTATTAAAAAAATTATAATTTTTTATTATAATATTTAATTATATATTTATATATAGTAATATTTATTTATTGGAAAAATATGTTGGAAGCGTGAGTAGGGTTCACTCTTTATAAATTTTACACAGGAAGCGTGAACCTCCTTCATGCTTCCTGCCGATGGTCGAAGGATCAATAGGGTTGATGTTTCCACAGACCCCTTTTTTTAAATTTCCACAACCCTATCCCCTTTTACAAAATTTTAAAATCCTAAAACCTGTTTAAAAATTTTTATCTGAGATTCAGTGTCACATGTTAATGTTCACATGTTTAATAAAGTAAGATATAATTAGAGTCGTTCGATCTATTTCATCACAGTCGTAGGATTGATTCATGCTTCTTGTTTTGAGTTTTTTTTGTAGGTTTTTCGAAAAAATTTAAATGAGTACAGGTCAAAAAAATTAAAAAATATGTATGAAAGGTGGCAATTGATCTGCCTCCTTTCAAGAAAAAAAAACTTATTTTAAATTTAAATTTTCTATGTTTAATCTTTAATTTTTTATTTTTATTTTGTTTTGTTTTGTTTATATATATAACTAAAACAAAAAAAATTCAGCAAAATTTGTCTTCTATTTAATATCCAACATTACTGCCATTAAAGTAGTCTTGAATTCTGACATGAGGAGAGTCATAGTTATTGGGATGTCTTGCTGTTTTGGTCGGCATTGGTGTGTGGCTGCTGATGGAGGCTTCGAACCGAGGCACTGGGACGGGCGGTGAGATCGGCTTGATGGCAGTGGAGGGTTCTCTGATGGCGACCTAGTAGGGAGAGGCGTGTGTGGGTTCCTGGCGACCTTGGATCGTTGAGGTTCATGGTGCGGCCTGATGGTTTTTGACCCTACCAGCGGTGATGATGCAAGAAGGCCTACGAATGGAGATAGCATGCCCTGAGCATGCGGTGATGGTGGTGAGTCCGAAAAACCGTTCAACATTGTCGATCTTTTCGGCGATGTGAGAGCCTCAAGGCAACGTTTTCATGATGGTCCCAATGACCCTTGGGGGAGAATCCCAATGGTGGGTTGATGGGTTTTGGACAACAATGCAGTCGTGATGCTGGATCTGATTTCTGGCATGAATGTCGACGATGTCATGGGGTGCGGGTCGAGGACGACTTCGCGAGGCGACATTTGGTGCAAGAGCAGGTGAAAAAACAGTGTCGGTGTTGCCAGCGGGGGATAGCTGGAGACATCGGCGACAACTCGTGTCCCTTGGGGACTGCGATGACTTGAGGTGTGCATTGTGATGACTTCATCTGGGACAACCTCTGGAGAGACAACCATGTGAGGCGTTGTGGTCACTTATCGACTTTCAGGCCAACTTTGAATTTACATTTAGATAATGGATATGTGCGGATTTGGGCCTTTGGATTCTAATAATGGGTTTACTGGTTATGTTGTGTTTCTTTGTACTTTTTGATGGTTTATGTGGCATTGTTCTGCCATTTTTCTTTTTTGAAGATGCTTTTTGTGCTACATGCATTTTTTGTTTCATTGTATTTCTATTTTCTTAAATAAATTTTGAGGACCGAGCTTGCTCGAGTCCTGAACAATCCTAGTAATTAATTATTATATAATTATTGTAGTAGTACTGTAGAAGTGGAGGCACTGTAGCAATGGAGACACTACAACGACGAAGGGTATTGTAGTAGGTGCATGCAGTAGCAGTACAATTCACATAATGGGCTTGGGCCAAACTTTTAGGCGAATGGGCCAGGTAATGGGTTACATGCCCACTAGGCCTTCACACAAAATATATATAATGTAATAAAGTGAGTAGTTTGGTGGGTTTCCCTTAGGGGGCTATGACGTACCTTTCAGGCATGTGTGTGTGTGGTGTGTTTGTGTGTGGGATGTAATTGTACCCATGAACACCTAATATATATATAATTAATAATTTTATAATTAACAATTATATTACTAATTAACTAAATAATTATATAATTAATAATTAATAATTTTATTGCTATTTAACTAATTAATTATATTTGGTGCTTCGGTGTACAATTACATTAAACACACACACACACACACACCACACAAACACATGCCTAAAATGCAGGTCATTTCCCCCCAAGGGATAACCCATGCAACAAGACACTTTTATTACATAATATTTTTGGCCCGAAAGCCCAATGTGCATGAATCCATTACATTCTTGGTTCATTTCCCATTCTGCGCAGAAAAGGGAGAACCTAAATCCCACATTTAAAATGCTGAATGATTTCTAGGTAAATGCCTCTTATAAAAGGGAGCTCTACATGAGGTTTGTTGTTAGAATTCCATCATTATTTAATGGTATTAATGCTAGATATCAAAAGGAGATAAATTCTGTTGAAAACATATATATATATATATAACAAAAAAATAAAAATAAAAAGTTAAAATAAACAGAAACTATAATTAAAATAAGTATTTTTTTCTTTGAAAAGAATAGGGGCTTGACGCCTTTAATACTTATTTTAAAAAAAATGACCTAGACATTTAAAAAAAATTCAGAAAACATATAAAAATTAACTCTCATCTTTTACATTTCTCCATCATGAGACACTATACTCTGAATCTCTTTATGAGGAAACATGCTTTGATCAAGCTCGCGATAGAAGATGGTTATCTCCGCTGATGAAACCAAAATGAATATGAAATTCTTGATTTCCTAAATCTTTTCATGAAATATCATCTTTTATTCATGTGATTAAAAGAAGAACACGATATTGTAGAGGATAAAAATGAAGATACAGTGGGGAATTCGTATTTGAATGAATTCAAGTTAATCCATGCGATTTATATTGCATGCACCAAAGCTATTTCATCGCAAAATATGTCAAGGCTGTGTTGAAGGGATGCTATGAATCTCAACATCATTGAAGGATATTAAGAAAAAACGGTAATATTGAAATCATATGTGACTTTACACAATTATATAATGCATCATTTTAATTGGAATCATCATTTTAATTGAGTAGTATACTACCACGATACCACACGAATAGATATTCTATGAATCCTTATGAGATTGCATGATACCCATATGTGAATCCATTTCGATGTTTGTGATGTTCATTTATGATGAAGATAACCTGCACACTTGATATAATGCATTGCACATACTTCCGTGAATAGAACCAAATGCACAGAACTAATTGTGCATAGTCGCACGAACATGAATATGAATTCAAGTATGATCTCATTAAACTGATCCTTGTGAAATCATAAATAAATAAATGAAAATATCAAAGATATTATAGTGAGTTTCATAAAATATTCATGTATGATCTAAATTTAGTGAGAAGAACAGTGATAAAATACATGAAATAATAAATTGCATGTAATTAGAAGAAAAGTGAGTTTCACTTTTTGGAGTTGTGCAAAGTAGAAATTATTTGCATGTGACATTAATCTGACTTGATGTGAGAAGTTGAGAAGAACCATAATTATCAGTCCAGTTGTGTATTGATCAAATTTTTTTTTCTGTTGTGGAGAGCATATCAATATGAGAAAACCACATTTCATTGTCTCTAGTGAATGAAACCAGACATTCAATGTTCTAGAAATTTTAGTGAGTATTTGATGCTGACAATTTCTAATAATTAAATGTGAGAAAGTCAATCATTTATTTAGAAGAAGATCTAACTCTATGTAATTGAAACAGAACAAGGACAACATGCATGATTCATCAGTAGGAAGATGCAGTTGAAGACTTGTTTAGGAGGTTTGGTAATACCATTAAAGAACTGACAGGATTCCATTATAAAAAACTAGGCATTTTTTAGATATATCCCAACTAGTAGGAGTCCGTATAAAAACACTTGTTGGATACCAGTATAAAGATCACATTAGAATATCACCCACAAAAATCATTAGTGATCAAGAATTATGGTGGTATATTTGTCAGGAATGTTGGTATATTTTCTGTAATTGCAATCAAATTTCATTACTATTAGAGAATTTGTCTCTCTAATCATCCAGAAAACAGAAAAAACATAGTCACCCACATTTACTGTGAACCTTGTAAAAATACATGTATGATTTTTAGTTATATTATTTATTTTCATACTGGATAAGTGGGTCTTTTAGGAATGAGGGATCAAGATCTTAACTGATCATAGAGGTTTATTTTAAAAGAATAAATTATAAAATTAACTTCACTAATTCATTCCTTCCACCTATCATCCAAACCTGGGTTCTATAATTTGTTTTAAATAATGAGGTTCCCTCTATAATTATCCAAACTTTACTGAAGACTAATGATGGAGAGTCTAAATTCAGTCAATATTAAAAAAAGTAATTTTTTCTGTGGTGAAATATGATAAGGATGGAAGAACCAAATTCTTCCATATCTACATTCACAAGGCCTTTAAGTTAGTGATGTTCTAACAATTTGTTTTATCATACCTGTAATAGATTCTCCCTTGACACAAGTTGATAATAAAATTACTGATATAGTTATGAAATCTATAAATTTTTTTTATCCTTGTCTAATAAAGTGATCACTAAGGTTATGGGACTAAAATTATCCATGGAGATGTGAGATAAACATGATAAAATGTTTAATGGGAATGTTAGGATCGAAGAAGAAAACTAAAAATTAAGAGAGCTAAGCTTGAAGATATCTAAATGGATAATGATGATATTTTTTATGACTAATTTACTAGGATAACTCAGATTGTAATTCTTATTAGAGGGTTTATAGATATTTTAAAGATTATTCAATTTTACAAAAAATGGTGTGTATCTTTCTTGATAGATTTGATCCAAATATTTCTTCCTTGGAAAAAAATTGGGGGCATATCTATTGACAATTTTCATAATACACTTTACAATTATCAGAAGAGAAAAGATCTGATGTTCAAAAGGAAATCTTAGGAGGAAATAGATTTCAAATCAATGAATGTTTGAAATATGAATGAATAAAGATTAACCATTCTTAGATTATTATGGGGATGAGGTAAGTGATTCAGAATATAAAATAGTTATGTCATTTATTTCTAAAGGGATAAAAAGAGGGGAGGGAAAATTTAAAGGATTGTTTTCCTTAAAGTGCTTTAATTGTGGTCAAACTATACATTCTTTAATTGATTTTATAAATAAATAATCTTTTGATTTTGAACATAATGATTTTGAATAAGACTATATTAAAATAAGATCAATAAAATCTAGAAATGGTAATACATGAATGAAAATTAAGTGTTCAAGAAGATATAAGAAAAATATGATGAGTGTGAGAGTTAATGAAGACTCTTCATAATAGACTGAATCAGAAGATAATGGTTCAATTAGAAATACTAAAACCTTCATAGAGCAAGTTAATATACAAATAGAATCTTCAAGAAATGTTGATAAAGAATAAGAGAGCTACCATGAGTACATGTTGAGATCTGAACTTGTAGAATGTCCTTATAAAAAAACTCAGATCACGAAAATAATCAAACTACAAGAGAAAGAAAAAATAAATGAAAATAAAAAAGAATAATTATATTATTGAGTAGATAAAAACATCAAAGGTGAAATTTTCTGAATAAGATAAGATGTTGAAAAACCCCAATATAAAATTGGTTGTAAATGAAGAAAAACCGAACGAGACAAATTCTAGGATTCTTAAAGCAGAAAACACATTAAATATGATGACGAATGATTTCTATAAAGTAGTGTGTGTTCAATTTGAGTCCTACAAAGATGTAATGATGATAATTCTAAGGAATAAGGTTCAGGTTATTTCTGATTAAACTAGTGTTGCTAAACTGGTTCAATAAAGTGGCCCAATTTTTGACACAAAAAAATGAATGTGAACTGATGACGATATTCGGAACTTGAATGATTTAGGAAAATAATGTTCCCTAAGACTAAGGAAAAATCAGGGCATGAGTGTATCCAGATAGTATGTAGTCCATTTCTAACAAAAAATTAAGAATTTTGGAACACAAAATTTCAGAGATGACTGTAGGTGTTGTATTAAATTTGGACACGGGGCTTTTGACTCTTGATATAATATGTCACTGTAAGATTGGTATAGAGTAAGAGGTTTCCAACCTCTGATACCAATTATAGGATCGAAATAGTGATGTAGATTCTCAATATACAAGAGGGGGGGGGTGAATTGTATACTTTAAAAATTCCTTTGGAACCTTTAAAGTTAGTTAAGAATAACTATGTTTTCCTTAAGCAAAGGAAAAGGCTAAGTTTAACAAAGTTAAACTAAGCAAATTCACAACACCTCTTAACACCGAATGCAAACTAGGAAAGAGATTCCGAATGAGGGTTCCAGAAATATGGTTCCGAAAATTTAAACTTAACAAAAGATTATAATATGAGATTCTACCTTAAAGCGTATAGAATCTTAAATGAAACAGAGTAAGTGAGGAAGTATAAGAAAGTTATACTTTCCTTAAGATACAAATTGCAGCGGAAATAAAACAAGTAGTTAAACTACAAGTAACAAGATAATAGTCTTTTAACCCAAAGAGAAGGGTATCCAACAACCTTGGATAAAGGTCCCTTGATTTATACTTTCAAGTAAATCTATCTTACCCACCCCAGGGTAAGCCCTCGATACGAAGATCGGAGTCTCTGTCTTGCTATCCCCGCAAGCCCTCAACTTCAAGGTAGTTGGCAACCTCTGTCTCCCTCAACAAGGAAGCCCTCGAACTTCAAGGTAGTCGGCACCTCTGTCTTCCTATCCTCGGAATCCCTCGAATGTAATCACCAACATTCGGAGTCGCACGAAGCTTTGAGAGTTAATAAGAGCCTCTCTCTCTAGAAATCACTTCAAGCAAATTAGTCAGCCTTTCAGCACTTTCATCAGCTATCCGTTTTTAGATTTTTCAAATGAGCTCCTATTTATAGGTAAGGTCGTCTCCTTCTCCAACAGTAATATTTTCATTAATGATCGGAGGGACCTGTACACGTGTCACTTAGACAACGGTTAGTTTATAACAAAACAAATGACATCGTTTTATAACAAAACAAGTGTAACAGAATGTACGACATCGTTTAAAACTCTAACATAAAAGTTCGGAATGAAATCTTCGGAGTGAAGGTTCGGAGTGTAAGGAACAATAATAAAGAGTAGATAAATTTTAGAAGTGTAAGTAATATAAAAGTTCGGAGTCTAACAAAGATATTTTTCGGAGTCTGAATTAATTCAGAGTGTATAAAACAAAGATACTCAAATTCTGTTTAATAGGTGAATTCGGAATGCGAATTCGGAATAGTAATTCGTCATCAGAAATCGTAATGAGAATTCATCATCAGGATTCGTAATGAGAATTCGTCATCAGAATTCGTAATGAGAATTCGTCAATAGAATTCGTAATGAGAATTCTTCATCAGAATTCGTAATGAGAATTCTTCATCAGAATTCGTAATGAGAATTCTTCATTAGAGTTCGTAATGAGAATTCTTCATCAGAATTCGTAATGAGAATTCTTCATCAGAATTCGTAATGAGAATTATTCATTGGAATTTGTAATGATAATTCTTCTTCAGAATTCGTATTCTGAATCTGGAATAGAACTTAGTCAGAGTTCATATCCAGAATTCGGAATGAAACTTCCTTATAGTTCTTATCCAGAATCCAAACCCTAAAACAGAATGCTTTATATCAAAGTTTCAATGATTCCGAGAAAATGAATCCGAATCTCATACTTAAGAAAAATATGGATGAAAATATGATAAGGATAATTTTTCTTATAAAAGCGATTTTCCTTAAGAAAGCAATTTTTCTTATAAAAGTGATTTTGCTTATAAAAGCAATTTTCCTTATAAAAGCAATTTTCTTAAAGATAGGGTGTTTGTGATTTTCAAAACAAGAAGGAATGGAAAAGTCATAAGGAAAACCTTATTGACTCAACAGTCACTTCTTTAGAATTGGAATATATAATGGGGGATTCTAAAAATTAATGATGTTAATCTATGAGAATAAGGAATATTCTTAGAATGAAGTAGTTTTTTGTTAAGAAATCAAAATGTCTTCCTTCTTAGAATAAATTTGATATAAAAAATAAAATATATGAAATGTGTGACCAATAAGTTCATTGTTCTAAAACATAAATGAAAAATACGTCCATGATAGTTAATTTAGACTGCCAAAGACAATATTGATCTAATAAGAGAAAATATGTGTTCCCTTTTGATAAAATTAATTCTTTTTATAAGTGAAAATTTAAATAAATAAAAGAAAATATTTTTGCTAAATGGAAACCAAAGAATTCACCAGATGAAGCCGAAACCCATATTAAGTTTTTAGAAGATCATATACAAAATATCATGATATTTTGTGTAAAGGATGCAAAAAAACACTCAATATTGAGAAAAAATATTTGATTTTTCAACCTACCCAATAAGTAAACAAATAAATTGGAAAAGAAAGCATATGATGATGCATGTGCTTTTAGGTATTATACTGGGATGAGGAGGAAAACCATGCCTCCCTCAAATACTTAAAAATGGAAAGTCAAAGGTGGTGCTAGTAGGAATATAATTTCAGCTGGATTGAATGTATTTTTTGGGTTGATAAATTCTCACCAATTTCTCTAACTAAGAAGAATTGAAGAACCTCACTATTCCCTAATTCTTGTTTATTAAAACCAACATGAATAGAATTAATGGACAAGTTATGTTTATCATTAAGTTCATCAATTTTCATAATGATGAATGGAGTGTATCCATTAAGGGGGGAAACCCTGATGCGGAGGTGTGACCATCACCCTTGATACACCTCCTTTATCATGTCAATCTATTTCACATGGGGGTGTTGGATCATTTGTAAGATGTGTTAATAGGAGAGTAATATTTTATTAACATGAAATGTTTGGATGTGTTTGTTATGATCTGTGGAGGATTTTTCTTCAAAAAATTGATTAGATATACCTTAAAATGAAAAGGCTCAATGATATTAAGGATGGTATCATAGATAAATATTATTCATGTGCAACTTTGATGGTTTGGTAACATCACTCTTGTTTTCTACACTGATTTGTCCCTCATTGACTTAAGGTTTACTATCTAAAATCTCATTGCATTAAGATAAAATGTTGTTCCATTCTCTGAGGAAGTATGTGTATTAATAAATAGTGATATATTGACATGAGAACCTATAAATAATTATTCTTATTTATTGTTAATACGGGGGAGAAGAAAAAGGAAGAGATTTCACATATTTCCTTGGTTAATTATTATGTCTATCGACAAAAAATTCAAAGAGGGGGGGATTGTTGAACCCAATGGATTTGAATTGTATTTTTTGTCAATAAAGGGTCAATATTTTTTGGATATTATAAAATAAGATGAACATGCTAAGTAGGGAGAGTTATTATTCTCTATATTTACTTCTACTAGTTTTTGAATTATTTGTAAAGACCTATGACTTGTGGTTATTTCACTAGGAGTGTTTAAATTTTCTACATCAATTAAATTTTTTGGAGATCATGAAAATATTTATTTTCATGAAGATTTATGAATACCATGAAAAATGTTATAGTACATCAATTTCATACATAATATTTACTAAGTATGGAAATGGATATTTATTAAAATTAGGGAATCCAAAGAAACCCACATGGGATACCTCAACCATGTATGGGTGAAATGGCTCAAAATAAGGGAATTATCCCACGGTCAAGAATCCAATGAGGTAAGGGACCATATAGGATGCAAAGAGCTTGAACAAGAATACATGGGGTGCACATGTGGGTCATCATGTAGAGTAAGTTGGTCATTTCATGGATCAAAAGCATGATGGGGCACAGGAGCGGACCCCAATTACCTGATTTTGGTAAGGTATGTAATGAAGAGTGTTATTAAGTGAAGTTAAATAGACCTTATTTTTATGTCGGATTCAATTTTTTGAATTAATCTTCATGTGTTTAATGAATTCATATAGAATTGGAGCCATATGACCTATTTCATCACATTATTTGGATCAATGCCTTCATCATCTTCTACCTTGATCCATCATGGTAAAATGTATTCCATATTTCTTCAGGTGGCAGTGATCACCGATAGAGCTTCTAACATCTAGTGGACATCTATACTATTGATACTTAAGGGAAGACAACATGCTAGATCACCTGAATCAATACATCCAACATCATCTTTCATGCATGACATTATACAAAGAGCATTATACTATTAATGATGAAATCAAAGTAACAATGATGAATTCATATATGAAAGCATGTATGTTAAGTCATGAAACTTTTGTGACATAAAATTTAGTAGTTTCATCACAAAATAAGTCAAGTACTCATAATAATGGACTCCCTGAATCATTGTATCATCGAAATATAAGAAGGAAACCCACAGTGATACAAAAATCATTTGTAACTCTCTATGATTATTAAACATGGAATTTTAATCAGAAGAGGAGTGAAAATAAAATCCACTAAAGGAGAACCAATTCTATAAATAACAAGGTACCAACGCCAAGGATTTATATGGATTTATTACGAGATCTTGTCTTCCTCAAAAAAAAATAGAATATTTGGTAAAGGCCTTGACACATAATCCTAATTGAGGATGAACTAAAAACTAGACATCTACATAAAGGAAAGGTTCCATGCATAATTCTTGTGTAAATACGAACATTTATAATCCATTGAGTTTGCTAAGGTTGAACCGTTTACTTACTAGTTGAGTAGGTGAAGAATATTAGGTGACCCACATTTGGTTATGTGAAGGAACATGTTACCCGTGTGATACATTCATGAGAAGGTGATGATTTTTTTGAGCCAGTACTTGAGTAGTATACTACAATTTTTTCATGTGAATAGATATTCCATGAAACCTAATGGGTATTTTCAAAACCCATATGGGAAGACATTTGGGTGTGTATGATATTCATTCATGAAGAAATAACCTACACATATGAGATTCTCTGTTGCACATACTTGCATGAAGAGAACCAAATTCATAGTAATATTTGTATATAGTGACAATAATTTGAATAAGAATACATGAAACATATCATTTATGTGAACCATTTGATATTATAAATAATGAAAAAAATATCATAGGTTGTACGGTGAGTTGTATGCAATATGCATATATGAACTGAATATAGTGAGAATAATAGGGATAAAATTATAAAAATAATAAATTGTGTGTAATTTGAAGAAAAGTGATTTTCAATTGTTTTATTTTGGAAAAGTAGAAAGAATATACATATAACATGGATGTGACATGAAGTGATCAATTTAAAGGAACCATTATTATCAGTGTATTTGTTTGTTTATCAAATTTTGCAGTCAGTTGTGTAGAGAATTTCAGATAAAGCTGTATATAATTGTTTTTTGGGAGTGAGACTGAACATTCAGTGTTTTTTTAATTGTAGTTACTATCAGAAGCTTAAAATATAATATAATTGGGGGTGAGAAAGGACAAGAGTGATTCAGATGAATTTCAAATTGTATGGACATGAAATAGAACAAGGACAACATGTACACTACATTAGTATGTAGAAGTAGCTGAAAACCTATTCAGGAGGTTGGTATGACCATTACAGAAATGGTGGGATCCTAGAATAAACAATGATGTATTTTCAATAGATAGCTCATCTATAGGAATTATAAATAAATAATACTTTTTGGATTCTAGTCTAAAGGTCATTTCAGGAGACATCCTATAGTAATAATTAGTGATATGGTATTATGGTAGTGTGTTTGTTAGGCATTCTAGGAGATTTTCTATACAAATAATCATGTTGCTTTAGTAATGGATAATACATTTCACAGATCATCCTAAACATAGAAAGGAAGTAGTCACCCTCATTAAAGATGAAGCTTGTAAAAATCATGGTGTTCCTTTTAGTGTTTTCGTTTGTTTTTATATGAGAAAGTGATACTTTACGGAATAATGCATTGAGATCATAATTGATAAAAATAGATAATTTGAAAAGTGTAAATTGTAAAAATAAAATCACCAGTTCACCCCCTCCCCCTCTCAGTTACACATCTGAACCTAGCATCTATAAACATATGTTATACTTTTTGAAAAAATAACACATTATACAACTAATATTTTAAAATTAATTTTTATCAATTTTAGATAATTCATATATAATAAAGAATTACATTTGGAATAATTATGTCAAAATTATTTAAAAGGGATCAATTTATTTTCAATTTTAAATGGTAAATTACTTTGGTAAAAACTAATTACCATGGTAAATAAACAAAAGGGGTAAAAAAGGCTTAACCAAGACAGAAAGACCACAAACATATTTAAAACTTGTGTGGTAATGGGTGGATGAGCCCTTGATTGAAATTATCTCTTACCCTCTATATTATTTATCAATTTTTTAAACACTTTCATTAGTAGTGACTTCCCATAATTAAAAATATTTTTGTATTTAAAAAAATTCCATCCCTTTTCGATTATAAAATGGGTACTCCCCTCGTCAAATCCCCTCACACCACAACCCACTTAGTTTTCACCAAAATTGACCTGAAACACTACTCAAAGTTTCTATCCAACTTCAAGATGTTGTTCTCTTTTTAAAAAACCATCCATGAAAGGCTTATCCCCCTTTTCAAAGGAGATAATACAAGAAGTGATTTATAAATTTCTAACTGATCCTTTCTCATTTCAATTTTTTATGTGAAATAATTCGTATTGAAATTAAATTACACCATCTTAAATTTTTTAAATAATTATCATTATAATATGGTTGTTTTATTATAATTATTTTACTATTATTAACCACCTTTCCCTTTTCTGTTAAGAACAACTAAACTTTCATTCGTGTGTTGTGCGAACTATCACATCCATGACACAACTTATTTTATTTTACTTCATCAAATTACATGGATGGTTGAAATAGGTAATTTAATATATAATTTTGATATTTAATACATATTTTATTTTTTTAATTGATAAACCATATTAGTTATTTTCCCTTTTTGTGGGGGAAAAGTCACCACCCATGATTATGTGTGGACTACCACCTCTATGGAACAAGATATTTTTATTTTTCTATTCATCACCACCTTATATAGATGGCCTTGACAATGGTTTTAATGGATCAATATTTTTTTAATAAATTATAATGGTTTGGAATGATTAATTTGCAAACCTATAACAATATGAGCAACAAACAATAGTGGAAAATTAAACCATCCAAAGGACCATTCTTGGAGAAGAAAAGGAATTCTTCGTACCAGGAAATAATGTTTTATATGTTATATTCTTCTTATAATTATTTTTAATTATGAAATAACACACTAATAAACACTAAATAATATCATTATTCATATTTTATATTGATATTACAACTAAAAAATTATTAATATTCCATTAATTATTGTATGTTCTAGTTTGGATTAGTTTACCAACATACTTGAAATATAAAATAAGTTTTTATCGTGGATGACTATGGGAATTTAATTTATGTTAATATATTATATAAAAAAGTAAATGAAAATATTTTATATAATATAATGGAAATATGAAAAACTAACTCATTATTTAATAAAAAACCCTTCGTTCTCTATGAATCATCGAAACATTCTCATCGCCAAATTCATTTTTAAGGATCATAACCAAAAATCACATGGAATGAAACTATAAAAATATAAAAAATTATAAAATATAAATTCTAGTACCTTTTATTATTTGGGAATGATGAACATTGTGAGAATAATATATAAAAAAATCTCTATTATGAAACTAGTATGAAATTATCAAGATTGATCACTCCCGATATATGGAATAAATGATAAATAACTAATATATATATATATAAGGAATAATTATAAATTAATTTCATAAATAGTTTCATATATGAAAACTTTTTTAAAATGGGTGATTAAGATGGTAACTTTTTTTATAAATGTGGTAAGAGTTCATTTCGACTAAGATGGAATTGAGGTAAGGGTTTCTTGTCTTGTATTTTCATGCCTTCATATATATTTCTTATTGTGTATCATAATACCTTTATTATGGATTTATTGATTCTTAATAATTTTATTTCACCATATCCAGGAGTTTTTTAAGATCCATTTCATTTTATCTTTTAATTGGCTTTTGATTTTAAATATAGTGATATTAAAACAGGGTTTTGATTAAAAATTTACTCAAACCATAAGGGTTTCATTGCTAATTTAATTTTTAAGTCAATATTATTTTTTAAAGATATTACATCTTGGTAATTTGGGTTATTTTTAAAATCTCTAATTTGTTTTGGATATTCATGGGGTTTCATATGTCCCCTCAAAATTTCATTTCCCCTTAACTCATATTTTTACCTTAAGTATTTCTTGTAAGTGAAACTAGCCCAATATCCTATTCTCAATTGGGAGCCTCCATATTTCCATTTCAATATGCATTAGATTATCTTGTAAATTCCTTTAACTATGCCTTAATAATTAGTTAATGTAAATCTAAACTACATTAAATTCTTTTAAAAGTTTTCAAGAAATTTAATCAATTTCCATATGGGATAGTTTCATCCAAATGTGAAAATTTTCTATTTTTAATGTTTACAAGTGAACATATAATTTTTTTTCAATTGTTTTTATTTTATATTAATATTTAGCAATAGCTTTTTAAGATTTAGATATAAATTATGTTT
Source organism: Viscum album (assembly GCA_963277665.1). Classification (NCBI taxonomy): domain Eukaryota; kingdom Viridiplantae; phylum Streptophyta; class Magnoliopsida; order Santalales; family Viscaceae; genus Viscum; species Viscum album. The sequence goes on along the minus strand of OY728135.1, from coordinate 594,159,001 downwards.
CCTTATTTTTATAAATTATTTATTTTAAAATGATTTTAAATGATCAAGAATATTTTTTATTTCTAAAGTATTTTTTCTAAAACATCTAAACCAAATTATCTAAATGTTATTCAAATTATACCATCCACATAATTTTGATATCTCATTTATTAAATATTATTTTCTATTATGGAAATTATACATCACTACCTCGGTCAGTCAATATCATTGTTGGTTTATAACCCAAATACTTATTCCAATTACTTCCCTTTATAAATACCCTATTTTTGATTCCCTTGAATAAAGGGTGTTCACTTAGGTACCATACATATATTAATTGGAAATATTATTATATTAATAATATACCATTTATATATATATTCTATGGAGAATATTCTTTTTTTTTCTGGATTAAATTTTATTTACATGGAATGTTACTTGATGTCAATGGATACCCATTTATTTTAAATGGGTTTATCATGTTACAATTATTAATAGAATTATTAGTTACTTCCTTAAGTGAATCCATTTGAATATTATATAAAACCATTTTTCATTCCATGGGTTATTTAGTATGTGTTGAATAAAACCCATTTCATTCCATGGGTTCTTTATGCTATAAAAATTGAATGATTTTCATTTGAAGGTTTTATGAAACCCACATTATTTTCATGATTTATTTATAATGTGATAAGTGAGTTAGTTTTATGTGATACAAATAATAATGGAGGAACGATGGATGGGGTCCTATATCACCCTCTAATTCATTGGTTAAAATATTATATCTTCAAAGATAATTATTAACGAGTATGTTTTACTTTCTCATAATTGATTTCACTAATGGTATGTATTATCAAAGTAATGTATCCCTATAATATTATTTGTACCATATTTGAAATATTTAATAGCTTTATGATTATTATTACTATTATTTAATTCTCTCATAAATCATTTTTACTAACTCATTCAAGAATTATGTTTTTTCAAATTCTTATGTCATGATGTGTGATTTATGCTCCGTTGGGTATGATTTTATTATTAATTATAATTATACTCATATTCCCATAATATGCTCACTAATGATATTTTATGGTTATCTCATATGTTTACCCTTACTGACCACCAAAGATCACCCATTCTTATGTTTCCATTTCCCCATGTTTTGAAGATAGGAAAAGAGTGAAGTGTGTAAAATACATTCTCAAATGGGAAACTTCTATGAGATGTTAAAGACTAATTATGAATCAAGTAGTGTTGAATATAATTGGGAAAATTATTAATGGATACATAGAATATGGGTTTTTTAGTTAAGTTTTTATACAAATTATCTAAAATTATAAACCTAAAAGGTATTTAGAATGTTCTACAATGCAATATTTTCTTTACATTATGTAATTATGATGGTCACATCTATGGAACTCTATAATAACTAATGTGTACCCTTCAATGGGAGTTACACACCCAATGTGGGAAACTCTACCAATTAAATAAGTGTTCAATCATTCAGTCAGTTGTAGTCCTATAACATTAGTTTACCTAACTCTAAAATCTACATACTATCATAACATCCATTCTTTAGGAACTGAAGTTTCATCGCTTCATGAAAATTATCCTAAACCCATTTAAACTGAGTTTCAATAGTAAAAATAAAAAATTAGGCTATTTTTTTCCTCACATACTATCAAAAATCATGATTTACCTTTGTCAAATATACACCCAGAGTTATTTAACTTTATCTAGTCTCTTTCTAATTGGTTGGAGGAAATATAGGGAAACTTTTCTCTAGTACAACTAGAGAGATAACCTTAGCATGGGTGGTTGGAAACAACCTACCCCACCCCCCTACATCCAACTTTGGATGACATATATTACCAACCATCAATGGTGTTGTAATATAGAACAACTTATGACATATTTTGAATCTCGTTTTGGCTCCATAGTGGAAAAACATGAGGGGAAATAAACATCAAATAATATATTTTTTTTATAAAAAATTGAAGTCCAATATTATATCTAGTGTTGTACCCTTCCTACTAGGTTAGTTTTGAATTTTTAGGATTTATGTCACTAATTTCTATATTAATTCAGCTCTACATTAAGGAATATAGTAATCACTATCCTTTTAAATTGTAAATGAAATGATAATTATGCAGTGCCATATTTTATTTTTAGATGGTATGGTCATATGTATTCCCTACATATGAATCTTTCATAAGAATATGTATAAGAGTTATGTGTAAAAAATTACTATGATGGGCTATAAACACCTCTTATCCCCTTTAAATATCCTGATGAATTTTTAGAATTTTCTTAAACATCCCAATAATTGGAGTATACTCTTCATAATAGAGGGTCCAATTCTTCATCCATGTTGTCTAATTAGTCAAGGAAACTTGTCAGGATGAAGAAGTGATATTAACACTCTATTTAACCCTGGTACAAGCTCCAGATCTAATTCCACCTCAATATCACACGACACCTCTCCATAAATGACCACAAAAAAAAATTATGTCCTCACAAATATGGGAGGAAAGAGATGTCTAGTTTTAGATTTAAATATAGAGAAAATGGGATCTCTTATTTTTGTAGGGAATGGGCTCTAGGATATTTTATTGTGTCACAAGAAAAAATATCTCAAATTAAAAGAAATCAAGAAACCATATGAGGTCGGTCTTAATGACCACCTAAATTATTATCCCTATCACTTTATTTTGAGAAATGTTATCCAATACTATTTTTTATTCAAGGAAATACTATGAATTATGGTTGACTCTAGAGATGGTAAATTGGGAGAACTTAGGTCAGATGTATCCACCCTTCCACCAGAAGAAAATGTATCATGGAAATAGGTCCCAAGAAAACATGCACAAACATTGATGATTAGATGATCGAGAAAATAATCAATAGAGAACTTTCCAAACTCCGGTAATAATTGAATCATGTAATTATAATGCTACATCTCTAAAAAAATAGAAAACGTGTTTGTAATCTCATTCATCCAAAGCTAGTAATAATCATTAAAGGAGGAATAAATTATTCGAAGAAGAATAAAAACCTCAATCCGTACCAAATATGGTTTAAACCCTACAATATCTCTTTCACTCAACATTATAAGGATTGGAACTTTCCCACTAAACCGAACCCTCATTGGATAAAAATTATTATATGCATTAGTTAAAATCATTTACTTTACTAAGTGATTTTCTAATCAAGAAACTGAATGCGAATATAAGCGTCAATTCCTTGTGTATAATTAGGGAGGTGGTAAAATGAGAAAAGGATGAAGAGACTAAGGGTGAACAAAATAAGTGGATATGGTAGATCATATCATGTGGGAAGAATCCACAATATTCCATATATGTAGCCAGGACTCACTGATAAGTGCTCTAGTGGCCTTAATAAGAGCATCATGAACTCCTAGATCATCTAGAGCTAAGTCATATCTTATTTTATTAGAATACCGATTGGAAGATCCACCACCAACATGTCACCATCATTAAAATATAGATAGGTTTGATCAGTCTATCTCATGAATAGACATGTATCTAAATATTTTATTGGATTCATTATGAAAACATGAATATAAATTTAATCCTCACCTCAAATAGAAGCTCCCCATTGGTAAATTAATTCAGTTGAATCATAAATATGACATCCTAATGTGTCTGGCCATAACATCATCCAAGATTATGACCCAAGATTCCCTTCACCTATCAATGTAAATTAAGGAATCATTGATTGAATCACTTTCAAAATTTCCCGAATTTGAGGTGGATATTTTCTTAGTAGATTTATACTAGTAATAAACTGATCTATTTGAATGAAACATGGTCATTTCCTTAACATAAAATTATTGAGAAATTATCAACATGGTCACATCAGACCCTTGTACTTGACTAGAAATCTTAGTGGCATCAATGCTTGATGAGAACTCAAATACAACTCCCCTATAATTAATTGTATCCTAGACTGAACCCTTGAATTCTTGCGTTTTAGAAAAAAAATATATGTCCCTTTATAAATTGACCATCCAGGGGTATGATAAGAGTGGATAAAAGATCCTTACGATGTATAATGTTAAAAAAATATTTTTGGGACCTCATCTCAAACCCTGATTTCATGGTCATCAATTGGGAAAATAAATTAATATATATAGGGAATATCATGGATTCAAATTAAAGGCATTATTCCCTAATCATATCATCAATTTTTTAAATATGTTATTAATAGGTTGGTCAGAGCATTATATGATGATTTATCCCCATTTGATTCCTATAAGGATTAGTATATGGAAGAAACCAACTATAAAAAGTAAGGGAAAATACAATAAATAAATTACACTAACTAGGTTACAAACCCAAATATCTTGAAATACACTCATCTCAATCTATGGATCATGCTTGGATATTAATATGTGTTTCCTTTTAACTAAATTTTTGCATAGAATATAAATGAGGAAATCTATATAGTTATCCATATTCTGCACCACCAAAGTATGGATGCCCTTGTTTTCATGATATTTGTCATATAAATAAAATGGAAAGGTAAATCCCTTGAGTGTGGTAATTTCTTATAGAATTATGGTGAATAATGATCCATGGGAGCATAGGGGTTAACCCAAGGTGGTATCCCCATAGATGAAAACTTTATTTATTCTAATTCCCCCATGTCATGTCCCAAATATCTATAGGGTGGCCTGAACTCCCTCATATGTGATGATAATACCCCAAATATATCTTCATTATGATACTTTTTAGGATCAAAATTGGATATATTGTGCCATGTTCCTAATTTATATGCCTTAATATTTTCCTCATTGGTCAGTTCCACATTTGTTCATTGAAATAAAAGTACCCCCTAATACTTCAGTGTATGTATATTATTCAAAAACTCAAAAGGATTACTTGACATAACCAAAATGATATTGTCACTTACCCATCATTGGAATTCAACTCCTTTACTCCCAGATATAGAATTACATATGGTAAAGATATGGTATATGAAGGAGAAGAAGAAGAGGATTACTGAGACACTCCTCTAGAATTTGAGGAAGGTGTCTCAAACATATTAGATGACCTCAAATAGGTAAAACTCAAATTTTATTAATACCCATGGATAACTTTGGTTAATTTTGTTACGACGTCCAATTCAAAAGAGAAATATATCACCTTTATAAAATAACACTAGGTCATTCTCACTAATAATTATACTTCCCTAAAGTTTCTACGCATTATATGAGGATTACATAGGATCACTATTGTTATAAGTAGGGGTAGGATGAATGCCTCTAACCTTCTCTGATAGATTATATGTCAAATTTGACAAGATTATCATGTCTAAATTTACTCATAAATTCCAATATTTTAAATTGAAGGAAAATATTTTCCTAATTAAAAAATTGATTTAGAAAATTATTGTCTATATTGATTTTTGATATCTCAACTAGAATTTATTGAGAGATTATTTATACATCCCAATCATAGATTTGATGTTAGATGAAAAAACGACCTTACATACCCTTTCTTTTATAGATGGATATGCTAGTTTTAATTAGATTCAGGTGAACCATGACGGTAAAGATGATACCACTTCTTGATCACCCCAATGGGTTTACATATATTTTGTAATTCATTTCAGTTTGAAGAATGTTATCACCACATACCTACACTCCTTATACCATATTTTCAATCCCCTTTTGGGGATAATCTTGGAATGTTATGATGATTATTTGGTGGTAAAATAACACTGGATCTGTAATCATATCAGTGATATTGAAATGGTTTTTAGTAAGTTGTGATAATAAAATTTGAAAATAAACCCTTTGAAATGCACCTTCAGGGTGATAATGGGAAAATTCTAATTTTTTTTGTTTGAGATCATGGAATCAAGATCGATCTTAAAAAAATAAATGAAATAATCAGTATTCTGCAATCATCAAACCAAAATATGTTTAGGGGATTATAGGGATATATAGATTATATCATATGATTCATTATTAATCTGATTGTAAAATTACAACCCTTATCAATATTGACAAATAAGGTAACCCTCTATAAGTTGGATGAAGGTTACAATCTATCCTTATACAGTATTAAGAAATATATTATGCACCAGCCATTATTGATGTTGTATATTTATGTGAAACCACTCATTCTCTATGTGGAAACTCAAGCGTGATCACTTAGTGCACTACATTCCTATAATAATTTTTCTAGAGAAGGAAATAGATTTTTCTTTCATATCAAGATAGTGATCTATGTTGATACCTAATGTTTGTACATTAATAAGATTTTCCTTGATATGATCATTGATGTACTAAAGCTGAAGAGATATTTTTATCACCATGAAGTTCATTTAGTGTCTCACATCGACCTTCTCAATTATATTCTCAGCTCCATAATGCTAACAGGTTGATTGGAATACTTTTCTATCATACTATAACAACTTAATATGTAGTTTATACCTCAGAAATTAGTTAATGGGTAGGCATTGACTGATTTTTTTGTGGAACATCTGGCCCCAAAAAATAAACTAGTAGATAAAAGTATCCCCAATAATGAAATTTAGTATTCCCCTTAAATATGGGGGATTTTATATAATGGAGATTCTCAAAGGACATTGGGAAACATAATTGCTGAACCAGAGTATAATTGAGTTGGTCTAGCCACTATATTTATCTCCCTAATCAAAGTGTCTTTCCATATTCCATTCTACCTTTTGAGGGTTTAACTAATAATGAAGAATAATATTAATCCCTCATCATTTTCAGAGATTTGTTCCTTTAATTTCTACGAATATGCCTACATATTAACGTTGATTCAGACCTAGTAATTAAGAAATACACTCATGAATACTCTATTAAAAATTATAAATAGATCCCATTGTTTGATTATGTATATAAACTAAAGGTAGAATTCAACAAGGTGTCAACTCAAACCCATGTCCCATGATCAAAATATTATCACATTAACGTGTTAGCATGCACTTATATAGTCCTCATAAATATAGATGAGGATGAAATTATTATTCACATCATGCATTATAGTATTATCTTTATATTCATTAGATATATCATTGAAGAGATCAATGATATTAACACCACAATAGAGAATGATAAGTTGACATCCTCATCTATCAATTCCACTACCCGATAGATGTACTCTATAATGGACTATCTCCAGAGAAAAATCTTTCTATTAGAACAATCCATGAAAGAATATATCTACTGTGTGGTGTCATATAACATTCTCTAGGAAATTCCAAATACATAGAAGTTACTCTACAATTGATTCATCAAATGATTCATCATCAGATACATTAAGTGAGAATAAATCATTATCATCGTGCAAGAGGTTCACACTAAATATTTTGGAATGAAGTATTCATGAACCAATCTATCCATAAGATTAAAGGCCATGGATATTTATATCCAGTAATGAAATAAGATTTTGTTGAATCTACCTGGAATCTTCATATATTTCAAATACATTCCTATTTTATCCATTAGCCTTTAGATCTATTTCAGACTTCTAGGTATGTATGAACATTTATCATGGGGAATGGATGTAATGTGGTAATATCCCCCTGATATACCTAGGAAGATCAAATATATCATTACCACCATTGAATTCTCTCTAAACTGGCATAGGCTATACTGCTTAAGGAGGTAAAAACAAAGGTTATCATCAATATTTTGACATGAAATAACATTGTAAATTTTTTTATACCTCTCAAGATATTGATGGAAAATGGAATCAATTCTATTATTTAGTTTTTAACAGACTAAAATAATGATACAATGTCAAATCCAACCATTCCACCCAATATAATACAGGTGAAAATTGTAATATATATGATTTTAATAAATATCTATGTAATACCCTTTAGAATATGGTAGATAAAAATTAAATGTATTGGCCATAAAATATCTTGTATTCCTTGTGAGATTATCTCACCATGACCTACACTTCCATGCTAGAAACCCCATAATCACTTGTGTATGAAATATATGCAATTTTACCTTCTAAAATTCAACTACCCTCACATTGTATCACTATCTACAACCATCTCTCAAAAGATGGAATATTTCATAAATAAATGGATGAATTGGAGTTGATTTATGATATAGAAATGTCAAAATTCACAACCTTCATATCTATCAAAATTAGGTTGTGTGAGTCTTTGAAAAGAAAGTCCCCATTTATTCATTTCTCTAAGGGGATCTCATTTTAGCACTTAGAACTATAACGATGCCAGGGAAGGAGACTCTAAAATAGAATCCAATGTAGGACATACCTTACATCACACTTGAGTTTTACCCCCAATAGGGACCATTTTCGGTTCATTGTGGATAGATGTCACATCGTGCCTCCTACAAATGTGAGGATTCTTAAGATTTACTTTTCATAGTCTCATTTCAATGATATTTATATTTCTCACATGATGTAAAACTATATAGATATTTCCAAACTGCATGATGTTAAATTGTATTGTATGGATCCTTAACACATGAACTTAAACAACATCACACGTTGGTCAAAGAATTAGGATCTAAACATAATCACTCCACAATTCTATATTTTTTTACTCTAAATTTCTCAAAATGGTTAATTTCTTGTATCATGTTTCTCCTCTACATGAGTGATTTTACTATTTTTAAGTCACTAGAACAAAATATTCCATCTCAAAGTATAAATGTAGCCCTTTCCTATCATATGAGTCACATATTTGCAATGAATTACTCTTAAATGAATTGTCTGTGGCTTTATTCTTATCCCCATAGAATACATAGTGATTTCTAGATCTTATTTTCTCGACCCAGCAATGAAAATGTAAAACATTGTCCTCCTCCCATGTAATTGTTTGATCTTTATATGGGGGTTTCTCTATCTCTTGAGGATTTAATGGATATAAACATATAAGCAGGCCATGATATCATGGGTTTCCTCACCTTTAGAATAGAAAAATGGACCTTTACTCATATATAAAATCATACTATACTAGGTTGATCCATAAAAATCTAAAATTCCCCCACTTTATCTCAGTGCATGATAAAATTACCCTTTACTCATATCAGTTCTTGTATTTACTCAACATTAGGGGGATTTTCCTTCATGCATGAATCAGATCCAAGCAAGACTATAAGTTTTGAAAATTATTTCTTTTTAATATGATCTAGATATTGGTATGAGTCATCAGTATGGGATACCATATATATATGATAATGTGTTAAGAAACCTCCTCCTCTCCACTATAAATGAGCCTAGTCCATGTATGAGTTTAGTATGAAAATATATGATGCTTGATTCCTGCTTCTTCAGGATATATAGTTTAATCTTGGGTCACCTACACTAGATATAACCATAGAACCTCCCCAATACCATACACCACTATTTGGAATAGGTTTCCAATAAATTCGTGTGGAGAAAGAATTCCTCGATACACCAGTCACTTCAATTTTTCCTATTTTGATCTATAATTTATAACCATGAACTACTTAGAAAAACTAACCATAAAAAACAATAATCCCTTTCATGGGAGCCATATCAGTGTAAGAATTATTAGTGTGTGGATTATAACACTACATTATCATACAACATGATAAAAACACCCCTCCTCAAAGAGTAAAAAAATATAAACTTACCCTATATTTTATGTCTCTCTTTCATTGGGAACTCTTAAGAAACATGGGCATTCTCCCAACCACATTGTGTTTCTTACACCAAGTGAGGATCATGTGATTATAATGGTTTTGGTGGATCACCCCAAGAAGTGTGATTTGGATGTTCCACATATGAATTATAAGAAATCATGTCATGTTCACATGATGTTAAACTGTGCAACATATATGTATAAATCTCTAAACCATTGTGTATAGTTTATCAGTAATTCTTTATTTTAAACGTGTTAGCTAGACCTATGTGAGAGCATCTAAATCATTATTCCACATTCAAAAATTGAAGGCACAATTTCTCTATATATTGGATAGATCTATGTAATGAATAATATTACAAAAACTACATGTAGCTTGATTCTTATTCCATAATGATATATAGTGGTTCCTAGATCTCTTGTCTTAGGCCCAACTGCAATTTTCACCAATCTAAATTCCCCCTCCTAACGTGTGATATTCTCATTAATTTTGGGACTTCTTGTGGGATTTAATAAATTCCATATTGAATGAATTTAAACTACTTAGTGTAGGTACTCAGGTACGAATATAACCCAAGTTTTTGTACTTGTTTCACGACATTAAAATACACAAAATATGATAACTACATGTGGATGGATTATTTATTAGTTTGAGATATGTAGTGATGTTAAGACCATACATTCTAGACCTATCCACTAACCATCATCCATATTTTTCAATTTATAAAGGATAATGATATATTATATATGGTAAGATAATGTTTGTAATTATTTATAAAGACCTAAATTCTAGTATCCTATATATGTGAATACTTTGTTAAATTGTTACTATATAAAAGAGAATGCATCCCAAAGTACTGACTAGTTTAGTAATATTGGTATGCTAGATACATGATTTAATATTAAAATAAAATTTAAAATATAAATTAAAACATAGTTTTTTATTTGAGAACATCATCCTTGGGGAACGAATGATAAGAGAGGGTGACATCAGATGCTCAGTAAGGGAATATATACAACGAAATGTATAATAGATTAAATAAGGAATGAATAATATGGAAAGAATAAATAATGATAAAAAAGTAATATAAATATTCACCTGAACTTGAAAATTATACATGGATATCAAAAGAATTTTGATAGTCACATGGACATTCATAACTGAATTTTTAATGATGGAAGGAATAATGACAAATATCTAAAACTTACTAATGAGGCCTTATGCCAAGACATATTACATAAATGGGTAATGCCTTAGATAAATAGAAAACCAATTTTTATCATGATAACTACTAATAAATTTAGTGGATACATAATTATGATCCCCAAATAACACTTAATAAGTTCAATTCATTAATCATATCAATAAACAATACACTTTAATCATATTTCCTTAATAATCAATAATTTTATATACTAGGAGAACTAGAATATGGAATATCAATAATTTCCTCAGTAAAAATAATAATAAGCCTTCTAAAGAAATATGGTGAATGGTATAATTATAATATAACCTTATAAAAGTATAATTTTCATCAAAGGATGTTTATATAGATGAAAATACATATAAAATTTCTTGTAAAATTTCTTGAGAAAAGTACTCTTTTCATTCTAAAATCACTAATATAAAATATACAAAAATTGAAAATATTATAGAAAACATATCATTATAAATATAAATAGATATTTGTATAATAATATTCAAAACATTTATTGGTTATGATGCTATGAAATATGATTCATGTCATAATCCTTAAAAGAAAAGATTGTTTTCACACCTTTGGTAAATTGTATCTTGTTCAGAAAATGATAAGAAGAATCATTTTAAAACTTTTTTTAGAAAGTAATACATGAGTAAAAATTAATTTGAAAATTAATTTGAAAATAGTAAATAATAATATTTAATTAATTTTAAATAAAATATCGACATTGATGAAAAAATATTCTAGGACGAGTAGAAAAATAAAGTAAATTTACCATAAAAAAATTCATTTTTTATTTTGAAGTGCTAAAAAGGTAAAAATGGAAATAATACATACAAAACCCAAAAAATAAACAATTTTGAATAAAATATATTTTTTATATAGCAATATCATATAATTAATCCACTATAATTTTAAATATAAGAAATCATATATAAGGATGGGATTGTGAAATAAACCCCCACCACATTGGTAAATTTTGAATCTTAGACAAAATTAAATATATAAATTCATATAAAACATTAAATAAAATTATCATAGTGAGATTTGTGATATAAAATATCAATGTAGTATAATTTATTCAAAAAAAATGACACAAGTGATGAATATGGCATATGTTTCGTAGAAATAAAAGTGAGACAATAAACCCTTCCATCAGGTATGACTTTCTTCGAACATGGTTGAAACTACTATATAATAAATATATTATATAACTATAATCATATATATAATACCCAATATTAGTTACATATAACATTTTATCACCCATTTATTTACAATTATTTATTAAAATCATTGTTCTGGGTGATATCTGCTCCATTTTTTAGGCATGTTTTGGTTCAATAGTTTCAGTCCTTGCATCATTATTATGGTTAAATAATATCAAGAATATTAATGATGATATAAATATAATATTTTTCCTTTATATGATTTTTTTAGAATCATCCTTCAATGGTAGATATGAAAACATTACCACATCATTTTTTGGTGGTGGTAGTCCACACACATAAGGACGACCGACATTATCATTTTTTGATGAGTGGATGGGTAAGAAGGTAAATGATATTTTAAATTTCCAAAATCATAATTATATCATAAATATTATATATATATATATTCATTTGTTCCATATTTATATCCATACAATTAAAGTTGTGTTGAAAAATGAATTTCCCCACTCTGTGGAGATGATAACCCATATGTACGCATGATTGATGTTATTAACTTTCGGTATGATGGAAAAGAGGTGGAAAATTAGTTATCCCAAAATCATAATAAAATTTTATTATATTCATTACAATTCATTCATTATTTTTGGATGGTTATAGTATATTTAGAGTAAGTAGAAGAATAAATATGATTAAAAGTACTAAGTTGATATTTATACCTCTTTTTTGAGAAAACTATTTTTGATTACATATTAAGAATTAAAAGGATATTATTTTGGTAATAAAAAAGCTCTAGTACATGGGTATGAATTTTGGAAGATGTTTTGGGAAATATTTTTTGATATATAAGGCTAAAACTTTGTGAATAATGTCAGAGAGGAGCTGCCCTTTTATAAGCGAGGGAAAAGATACACATGGAATTACCTAACAGATTACATTATATATATATAAATCATAATAATTTAATATAGTACTAATTTAAAAACCCATGTAATTATAGAATAAATCATTCTTATATTATTATTATTGAATTGGATTGTTATATTCATTAAAAATATTTTTACTATTTTAAAAAGATAAAAAATGAATTTTTTTTAAAATCATTTCATTTAATGTTTTATTTAAATGTATAATTTTAAAATTATAGAATTTTATTTATAAAAAACTAATTTCATTTTTTAATTCATTATTTCAAAATTATTTTAGGATAAATTTTTTAGGATTTTCTGGAAATACTAGTTCTTTAATAATAAGTGAAAAATATTGATCATTATTAAACATTGAATTAATAAAAATTTAAATCTTGTTTTATATTAGTTTTAAAATTTTATTTCTCATTTTTTATTTAAAATAATCAAATGATGGTTTTTTAAATATATTTAATAGTCTAATTTATCATAAAGACAGTTTATATTTAAAAAGGGCATTTTTATGAAAGATTATTTTTTAACACATTTTGCTGATTTTATTTTAAATAAAATGATGACACTGTGGTGTTTTGAATACTAAAAAATGGATTCCATATTATAATCTCGAAGTTAATTTTTTTTAAATATAACCCTTTTATTTTTTAGTCAAAATTAATAGTAACCTTAGTAATTGTTTTTTCATGATAAATGATAAATCAGGTATTTAGGGGTTAACAATAAAATGGTAAGGACTATAAAATAACCATACTAGTTGAATAAATTTTATATTTTGATTATATATCTTCAATTATCATCAAAAGTAAAATATATTGTCCTTTTATGCCCTTTGGATTAGATTATGATCTTTATTAAATTTTATTTCAAGAGAAGTAAAAAATACAACATTCTTTTTTTAATAACTATAATATTTTTAACATAAGGATAACTGGAGGATAATTTTATTTATTAATACTATGTTGAAATAAAAACTCTATATATTTGTCATGGTAATTTATTTTCATTTTTTAGTCAATAAATAATTTCCTTAAATTCTTACAAAACACTAACGTGGAAATAATTCAATTAATAGAAAAATCAAATAAATGAAATTAAGAATATTTAAAGTAATATAGTATAAGATTATTAATGTGAAAAATAATTCTCTAGATGGAAATTAAATTTTAGGGATGTATTGATATATTTTTTATGAATTTATATTTTTTATTTATGTTAGTAAATTCAACATAATGAATAGTTCCAAAAATTGACATTGATGATATATTAAAAAAAATATTTTATTAAATGATATAATTTTTTAAAAAAAAATTATATTAAACAAATTGAATAATATATGGTTTATAATATAAAAATGGTCTATTTATGGGTAATTTCTCCATTTATAGTTACTATATTGACCAATAATGTATAAAAACATTATTTTCATTATAAGTTTAAAAAGGATTAACAAGCGGTTAAAACCAAATAATAAGGAACCAAAACAGTAAAATATTATCAAAATTTTATTGGATATGAGTATTTATAATCCTGATCACTTTATGTTCAAAAATATTAGTTTGGATCCATTTAGAATTGAATATAAATTTATTTCAATTTAATATTTTGAAGAATTCCATGAGTGCTCCTCCCATCTCTTCAAAAATAGACCATATTTTTCTCAATACATCACACATAAAAACGAATTTTGTTCAGATAATTCATACTAAAATATCATAATTTAATACATACCCTCATTATAGTGGTTTCTTAGTTATAACACCAACCTTATGGGGCTGAAGGTGTTATCCAAAAGTGGTTTTCCAAAGAAGAGGTATAGTATTTATCTTCTTGTTTTAGTTTTGATTATTCATCCACCTTCATAAAATATTATTGAACCATTATCAAAAAGTATCATAAATATAATTAAATTTTTTATTTTAAGGTAAAAACTTATATCCATCTCCAAAAACCATAAAATTGGAAATGGATCCATCATTCGTGTGTAAGATGGACTACCTCCTAAGGAAGCAATGTAATTCATTTTCCGTAACCTTTTCTCACTATTGATTATAATTATGTATTTAATGTTTTTATAGGATATTAATCAAATATTTATCATTTTTAAAAGATAATGTTTATTTAATTTCTCACCATTTCATTCACTGAACAATATAATATCATTTGGATGTATGTGTGGACTACCACCTCCACGGAGCGATGTGATTCATTTTTCATCACCACATCACATGAATGAAATATATAAGTACATTTAATTATGTAATATTATTTTTATGATATTATTATCATTATTTAAATATAAAATAATAGTTACCTTCTTGAAATAATTATTTTTAAAAAGTTGAAACATTACTCATGCGTAGATGCGACCTATAATCTCCATGATTGTAACATAGTTAATTTTTCAGAACAATATTTAATAGTTAGATTAAAAATTATATTTGATATATAATAGTTATAATTATTTTATTATTATTATTTTATATATTATCTAATAATCACCACTTTTATCATTTTCAACCTACCAAATTCATTTCTGAAACATGTGCCAAATATCATAAAAAATGTCAAAAATAATCTTAAATAATTATGTAATTTTATATAACATCGTAATAAGTGATATAAAAGTAATAATGAACTAGAAAAAAATTAATCAAGTAATTATTTCATCTATATTTATTATTTTCGAATACAAAGAACATATGTGATGATTCAGACTCAAGATAGGGGACATTCATTTTAGAATCTCCTTCTAAATTTTCCCTTAAAACTATACATCGCTTACATATCAATATTTTATAAAAAAATTTAAAACAAATTATTTTACTATTATAATATTATTTTTTTAAATCATTTTTACCCATGTTGATTTTTTACAAAATGTTTTGAAAGGAATATATTTTTCATTTTCCAAATGTGGTACTTTGTGGTTTTATAACAAAAGTTTGAAAATAAGGTTTTGTTTAACATATATGGAATGAGATCCTTTAACCACTATCATTAATGATATTTGATTTTAATATTCCTTAAAATATTTATGTGGTTAATTTCAAAGAAAATGTTTTTCATGGAAATTTTTCATTTTTTTATATTAGTGTTTTCCAAATTGAAATGTTACTTTCCTCAAGAAATGTTCAAAGTAATCTTTCAAAATTATTTTCCATCTAAGATGAAATAAATTTATGGTAATTAAAATGAGAAGGTTATTTTCCTCAAGAATTTTTATAATGATATTTTCTATAAATAAAAACCCTCTTTACCTTTTTCTATGTATTTTGAATTTAAAAATGGGTTTTTATAAGAAAAAGATTATTTTTATATCCAAATGTGTTTTTCATATTGGTTTAAAACAGTTTTTAAAAGTTTTTATAATAAGAATTTGAATGAATGAATTTTTTTCCATGGTACATGACAATTATACCTGAAATGGGTTAGCCTGATACAGTTTATATGATGGGTTGAGCCCCATTATAGCTTACAAGGGAGGATAATATATCTTATACATTGGGTGCACCTAGATAACATCATGTGAGCCCAATACAACTTATATGATGGGTGTTCCCAAATGGAGATCCAATTCATTGGGTGACTTTATTTTTCTTCAAATAAAATAATAAATTAATTAGTAAGGATATTTCTCTTGGTTATTTAACCGAGATCCATTTATTTCTGACATAGGTGATGAATGTAATAATCTAAGTTTCCAAAAAGGAATTTTATTTTCATACTAGGAGTGTTAATGTTTTTATTTTATAAAATAGTGTGCATGATTTTCATATTGAAATTATTTATTTCATATAATAAAATATCATTAAGATAAAGTTAATATTTTCATGGGTTTTAATTTTTTCACTAGACTAATAGTTTTCTTCTTTTATGCCCCTTACTGATATTTTTATGTTCATTTCTTATTTAATTTTTTTTAGGTTTTATGGATGATTAGGGACATGGATGAATTCAAGATAATATTTTTTAAGTTTTTTCATAAAAAAAATATTATTTTAATTTATTTTTTTTCTTAATGGAAAAGGGATACTAAGTAGAAGTCTCCACCTATAATGAATGGTTTTACTATGTAATTTTTTTCCCTAATTCTCAAAAACTAAAAACCTTAAACATCATTATGAAGGAAGGAAAGTGAATTATAGTTTAAATAGTAAATATTATGTTATGTTTATGGTTGGGTCCTTATAATTGGCATCATATATTGGTTTAGATAACTTTAGGGGTTAATATAGTGATAATATAATACCCTTAAAATAGTTTTCTTAATGGTTATGCTGATATATCATTTGAAGATTTTAATTTTTCTTAATATAAACTATGTTTCATCAAAATGATTTTACTTATAGGGGAAAAAGAGGGTATAATAAGAAGGCCCCAGGGGGATGATATCATTCTGAATCAGCAACCTAGAATGGTTGGAATTGGAACAGATCTATTTGTTATGGTTATGACATAGTTTACACAAGCTATAAATAGTGGTGGAATCTATGCTAGAGAGAATCTAGATCAACTAAAAAGTAAAATAATGATGGTATATCATTTAATGATGAATTTTCCTTAATTATTTAGTGGATATTCTATACTAATGGTAGCCAAAGGATGGATCAATTTCCTAGAGAATATATTTTATGTGATGGGATGTTGAGAACATCAAAAAGTAACCCTTTTTCATTTATTATTTTGAAGGTGAAGCCAATTGATAATGGTATATGTTTAATAATTCCATATATAAAGATGACCATGATGAAATGGGATGGATATAATTTTATAATATTTTTCTTGAGAAACATTTCCTTAAGGTTGTTCGACTCAGAATGGAGAAACAATTCCTGGAAGTAAGGCAGAAAGATGAAGATTATGTGGCTATATATGAATCCAATTTTACAATACTGGCTAGGTGCATGCTAGTTTTTTACATGAACTTGATAGTAAAATTAATATATTTGATTTTAGTTTCAAACCATGTTTACCAAGATCTTTAGAAACATAATAATTTAAAATTTATAATAAATTTATTCATTGTACTGATATATTTGAGAGGGTTCAATCGTAAATTATGTTACTCAGGATGAAAAGTGTAATAAAATTTTATGGTGGAAGGAAATAGAGAAGAAACTAGTTCATAATTCTAGAATAAGGACCCAAAAATGTTCCATGTTTGGAAATTTACATTTCAAGGAATTTTTCATAGGTTCTGGAAAGAGTTATTAATGTGGTATGTTGGGTAACATGGTTGGTAAATAAAAATAAAGGAGTTATAAAAAATCCAATGATGGGGTATATGATATCCATCTATTGATTATGTGTTTTATTTGAAATTATTTGGGACATTATTATAGCATGTTTCCATTATTTGTGACATAGGATGAAAATCATCATGATCAAAAACAAAAGGGTGTGGAAAAATATTTTCTGACTACTATGGTCGATGTTTGGTCATTAAATGAAGTGGTGAGAGTTATGTTTCTTATTTATTTGAATCATAACAATACCTCATTTGACTCTAAATCTTTATAATCCTTTATTTCTGAGAAAATTGCATGTGAATTGGTAATATCACCTCATGAAGGAAACATATAATTTTTGGTTAAAACTCATGGTGGAAATATTAAAGAAACTAAGATTTATAGGAATATTCCTATTTCTATTAGTGGGATTTTCTTTCTTGAAAATATTGTTGAAATTCGCATTGTATATTTTGATTTTATTTTGGGTATGGAATGTATTTTTGTTTATCATGCTAAGATAGACTGAAAATCCTTGACTGTTTTGTTCAATGATTTCATACATTTGATAGCCTATAAAGAAGATGAGAAATTGATTAGAGATGTCAGTGAAAAATACCTAGATCATGTTCTTGAAAATAAATAAACTATTCAAATTAGTGATGTTCTACTAGTTACTAAATATATGGATGTTTTTTATTGATGATTTTCATGTTGTTCTTTCAAAGCAAGAAGTTGTGTTTACTTTTGTCTTAGTGCATAATTCCAAAAGAATTTCAAAACTAAAGTACCCTTTAAGTGAATTGCATTTGATTACCAATAAGTATTTGTGAGAATATTTTAGTATGTTTTGATGATTTATTTTAGTGACTTTTGAACTGTTATTAAGTTCAAAATACATTTGTAAATTTTGATTAGGGATGAAACATTGATCTAAAAAAGAAACAAGTCTATGAAAAATGTATTTATATTTTATATGAGGAATGTTTGGGTAGGAAGTGGAGATTCATTTTTTGGAATTTGACTTTATATGATATGTTTTTAATGGTTTTTATACAAAGAAACATTCATCCACACACAAGAAAAAAAGTGGGACCCCCAAACACAACTTAGGAGGGTAGGTTAACCTCTATTTAACTTGGTGTAATGGTTGGAGGTATGTATAATGGAATTCATATATCCTTCATAATATATTGTGTGTGGGAACCAATATAGAGTGGGCTAGTGGGCCTTCATAGGGTGACATGACTATGTGAATCCAAGTGTGTGAATAATGTATCCGGGTGACGGCCTTGGTGTCAGCTCAAATGTGGGATGCCATGAAGATTATTATTATAAAGTGTTCAAATAATTATAAGATCAATGTGGGATTTAATTCATCCACCTAGTGTTCATCAAACATAAAATGTATGGATTGAACCGAAACTATCCAACTCAATATCTATGCACCATTTTATGGATCCAATAGGCGGCCTTTTTTAGCTTCACCTAAGAGCTTCTTTTAAATGGAATCTTCATGTCACACCTATTATGCATCAAGTTGAATCTTTCAAGAGAAATTTGATCATTTGGATGATTCAAATATGATTTAATAAAAAAGAAACTTATTTTCATGAATTATAGAAACATAAAACTATGATATACTATGTAAAAGATTTCTTTATAGTTCGATTGATTTTAGTTGCCTCAAATGATGTTGAAGAGTCGGTGCACACTTTAAATAATTCAGTTCCCATGAGAAATGTCAGTGGAGTGTTGTATATAAATACCACATCATTTTATAATTTTTAGAATGAATTCAATGCATTCCTGAGGGGAATTTTAGAGATAAACTTAGTAGAGAATGTTTTCTATTTTTCATGTATGTTTTCCATGCATTTGTGATGAGAATTTTCCTTCGTGTTTTCATGTTAATGGTCTGATTTCCATGAACCAATGTCTACATTCACACTAAGATAAATGAATGAGAAAAGAAGGATGTCTCATGTATACTATTATGTTATGGAGCTAGAAAATCATGATGAAATTATATCCATTCATAAAGGTAGTTTTGTGTGCATGTTTTGAGGAGTATATCATGTAAACCTTTGGTATGTGAGGACACAGTGGCATCACATGTGTTTCATGAAATAATAGTGAAGTGGTGTTATTGATTTGTGTATGATATTTTAAGTTTTGAGACACTATTTCACTATATACATTCAAAAATTAATTTTTAAATATAGTAAAATAAATAGGTTCTTAGGATGTATACCACTAATGTGATAGTGAAGAAGTAAATGAGGATGTTTAATGTGATTTCACTATTTAACACATACATGCACATTAAATAATTCGTTAATGAAGGTGGTAATTTTTTTCATTTGTATTATTTCACGTATTATATTGAGAAGACCATGTAGTGCATGCATGATTTTTTATTAAATTCACATGAAATATACTTTGTATTGAGTGCAATAATTAAAGACTAGTCCATCAATTATTACAGAAGACATTTATATCTGAGTTGTCATTGTATTGAGATTAGTTCATAACATTGATGAGAAATGTATAGTTAGTAAGGTCGGGACTTCATATTGTGGGAATAATTTCTTAGTTAGTGTTTCACTGAGGTAAATGACCATCTACAGTTGATCAGGAATACTTGAGCACGACCCATTTCTATGAAAAGGTTCTTGAATTTCACATGATCTTGTGTGATTCAGAATGATCATGGAGGAGGATCATTAAAATAGATTTCTATAGTGGATCTCACCATCTAAATAATAATGCCTCAGGGGGGGTCTAAAAATCCTAGAATATTAGGACTACTGGTCCAACCAATCCCTATGATGAAGGTGTAGTTAAGGGTCTAACCGAATACTGGATATTGATTTGAGCTAGGGGAGGGGGTATAAAAAAAATTGTAAATGGGGTTTCTAACTAGTTACTATTATAATCACCTTCTGTTTTAGTATAGATTCCATTTTGGGGGGTCTAACCAACATTGAATGGAGTAGATCTCTATACCAAACCTTTTAAATCCTTTTGTATTGTGATTTCATTATTATTTTTTCTTGTAGGGTGAGGATAATAATTAAATATTATGGGACATAACATTATTCAATCATAGAGGTTGAATCAGAAGAGAAATAATTTCTAAACATAGTTTACAACTGATTCACTCCCCCAACCCCTTAGTAGTACCTAACCAATTCTTGGACACTGTAATTGGTGTCAGAGAAATGTCCGATTTGATGATCGGAAATATTTTTGAAAAATTTATAATTTAAATTTAGTGAACAAGTAATTAATTCCTACTATTTATGGCTTAAAATACCTTAAATGGGGGAATTGTATTCTCCCTCACATTCTACCACTTTTCTTGTAAGTGAGATATGCAACAACAATGGGATTCCTTCCAATTGATGAAGATGTTTATATGAATCAAGATGACAATATAAATGTTGAAGTTTATGGAATGAATCATAATTCAATATTTATGGATTTATTAGAAAAAGTATACACTAAAGTTATGGGTCTAAAAACTACGATGGATATCTAGGATAAATTGAGAAGAAATTATGAAGGAAATTATAAAGTCAATGAAGTTGGGTTGAAAATCGGGAGAATCACTTTTTAAGATATCAAATATGGTTGAGAATGAAACTATTTATGACTACCTTACATGTGTATATGATATTTTTTGTAATATCATATTATTTGGGGAGAATTTGGATGATTCTGATATTATGAAAAAGTTAATGTGAAATTTCCCTAGTAGATTTGACTCAAAGGATTCAAATCTATAAGATCAAGAAGATTTATCAATAGATGAACATCATAATATTCTCATAGCATATGAAATGGTAAAATTACTCACATTCAATAAGAAGGTGTGAGATATATGGCCTTTGGATCTATGAAAAAAGGTAAATATATAATTAATGAAGAACTATAATCAAGTGATTCTATTGATGAGGATGTTGGAGGGGACTTCAATCATATGATGTCCATATTTATAGAAATTCTAAAATGGGGAATATGAAAAGGAAATGAAAACAACTACCAAGGTGATGAAATTTCCACAAAAATGGTCATTTTGATACTGACTATTAAAATATGAAGGGATAATGACACTAACTCAAATAAAGTGGATAAGAAGTCCCGTAAAAGGAAGTGGAAGAAGTAAAATAATAGGTTTAATTATAACAAGACAATTATTATTATCATAGTGATGGATTGATTTTCATCATCAAGTAGTGAGTCAGAAGATGAAATATGTTCTAATAATAATATATTTTTATGGGAAAAGCCAATAAATATAGAGACACAATTCAAGGTGATGTAGGTGACGAGGGAACTGAATTAGAAATTTTGTTAAAAGAAAATTTGGATTTTACTCTTATGTACAATATGAAACTCATGAAGGAAAAAGAAAATGATGAAGAAATAAATTGAAAAGATCTGCTTTGGTAATAAATAAGGTTTCAATAAAGAGGATATTGATCTTAATGAAATAAGAGAAAATAAGTTGAAGATAGTCAAGATATAAGGAAATCTAAAATTTATGGGAGGGAATAGCATGATAAGGAATAATTATCACTTGTTGAAGAAAATAAACAAATCCAATTAAAATTAGAAAAATTGGATAATATGGTGAATGATATTGAAGAAATCCTTTTAAGAAATTTGAATAATTATCTAATACATAATCTATGTTCCTTCTAACTCATATTGGGTAGAATAATATGAAAGAATACTTCACAAAAATTACTTATCTTAAGGGTGAATCTTTAAAAGATTTTGAGGAAAAATGTCCTCATAAGAAGTTTGATTCTAGAAAAAAATGAATCTATATGTACATTTTTTATTTATAATAGTTCATTTCTGAAATTCAAGACCAAAAAAAAAACAATCCACACACAATCCAGTAAGAGGGACCCACAAAAACTGTTGAGGTGGTTATGTAAACCTCTAGACAACATTTTGTGATGGATGGAGGTCTGAATAATGGGCTTCATATAGCTCTTGAAACTGATTAGGTATGGGTGCGCATGTGAAATGGGCTAGTGTCCCTACATTGGGTGGCACAACCACGTGAAGCCCAGTTTGTGCATAGTGAATCTATTTTTCAACCCTAGTACTTATAGAGAATATATTTTTTCTTACATAGATATTACATCATTTTAAATATAAAAAACATAAAATCATTACAATGCCAGGATCTAAATGTTTAGTGTCTTGGTTAAATTTGGACCATACTGAGCATTTATAAATTAAGACATAAAAATTTATTTATTTTATTCTTCTCTAGAATCTTAGTGTACCTTGTGTTCTCCTTAGTAAATTTAATCACATGAGGATATACATAAAAGAAAAGGGTTATCTAAAATCATAGTAAGAGGATATATATAAACACGAATCAATATAATATGGGGAGATCATAATCATTATCATCATAACCTATAAATAAGATTGTAATCATGAGAGAGAGTATTAAATAAAGGATTGGAATGTGAAAATGAAATAAAATTAAACAACATGTCTCAGTGTTAAAATACCACACATACCCCACTTTATCTCATGATATACATCACATTTCCCAATGCAATATAGTGTTATATAATTCTGGGTGCACCCATCACATCATATAATTTACATTATCAAGAATGCTATGTAGAACGTTAATGAATCTTGGAAAAAAATAACCCATTAAAAGGAAATAAGTTATATAAAACATAATTTCATGTATAAGCATTGGGGTTAACAAAATAAAAATGGAATAACATACTTTGTATAAGAATCATCCATCTTGAGTGAAGAAGAATCAAGATCAAGAGAAGTAAAACATGTGTTTTCAAAGTGAAGAGTTCTTTTTGAAAAATCATTCCATTTATCATAAAACCATATTGGTAACATTTATATTCCTAAAACAATATGATAATTATGAATAAATTATATTTAATGATCATTAATGGAATATTCATACTGAAAATTGGATAAAAGAGGGAAAACCCAAAGAAAGAGAACTGGTTCGAAAATTCCCCTTACCTTATGTCTGAATGATTTTTTCACTTTAATATCCTAGATAAAAAATTAAATTCATTAATTAAAAAATTTAGAACCTTTTATAGATTCATTAGATTTATTTTAGTTTTATTAATTTCATTTATGGGATTTCCTATGAGTTATATAGTTTAATTTCACCGTTCGGAAGTGTTCATTTTCTAGGTTTTCATGATAGATTTACTTGAATATGGGTTTGGATGTTTATGTAGAATGGGTATAATTATAAAAAATTAAAAATATATTTTATTAATGAACATTAATTCTTTTAAATGATTATATATGTCATTTGGTTAAACTTAATGAGGATGAATCGCTAGATAAATAGTTAATGATAATCGTTTGGGTTAATTTTGGTATTTTTCAATCACAAAAAACTCGATTTGCTTTATCATTTAGTATTATGTAAATATTTTATTTACAAAACCTATAATGGATTATAAAATATATTTTACATTATTTAACAACCGCTATAGTGGTTTATTATTATAATTTAATGTGTTAAAGGAAAATGAAAACGCATCATCCACGATGTCGGTAAAAGACACATCATGGGTGATGATTTCATTTTAAAATAAAAGAGGGGGAGAAATTATTATTATGATGGATATTATATTAAAGTTATATAATTTAATTATATAAAATATTCTATAGTTATTATTAAAATTTGGATATAGAAGGTCATGAGAGAATAAGAAATGAAAAAGAAATTAAAAAAATTAAAAGAAAAATGAAGAGGATATTACCTCTTAAATATCTTCTACTTGAGAACCTCCATAGGGAAATGGTTTTGGTATTTTGATGAGACTATGGGATCTTGGATGTGGGGGAGGGTATTTTAAAGATACTTTAGTAGGATTTGGACAGGGCTAAAATCTTGAGAGGTGTGAGGAAAAGAGGTTGTGAGCGGCGGTATTTATAGTGGATGAGAGGGGTGTTTTCTTATTATTATATTCATTAGTTTATTATTTGGATCAAGAATATGAATTGTTTGAGAATTATCACTAAATATATTAAATTAATGAATTTAATTTCTAGATTATGGTTTTTACATCAGTGACGTCTCATGGAATAATATATTTAACTTATAATGTATATATACTGTAAATTACTATATTTCACTATTCACGAAAAATTCAGTTATTTTAAAAAAATCCCAAAAAGTCAACCTGACCATTTATCAATGTCTATAATTCAAAAACAAACTCCATTTTATGAAAATTATTTTCTAAATATGAGAAATTTAAATTTTAATTAAAATCATCATTTACTCAAAAACACATATTTTAAAATTAAAACTACTTTTCTAACACTTTGAAAAATTAACTAAGGTGTCATAAAATTATCTTATAATCATAAGAAAATAAAATATTAATTTATGAGTTCATTTTATGAAAATATTTTTCCTTTAATTTTTTAGATTAATTATAATATTGTAATAAAATATTTATGACATACAAAAATACCAACACTTAATTTATCATTTTTAAAAAATTTATTTACTTATGCCCTGACATAAATATATCATATTTTCATTAATAAGATACTGTCATTTTATTTTTAATTTCAAAGTATAAGTTACTATTATATTGGACATATTACTATTCCTAAGAGTTATGTTACTAATCCAAAGGGAAATTTATTATTCCATCGGTATAGGTTCCTTAATTTATTCAAATATAAATTATTTAATTCTTGATTTATGAGGATGATGTTATTATTGAGATTAATTTTTTATGTATGTGTTTTATACTATATATCATAATTATAAGAAGGGTAATTCTGTTGATAAAATGTTGGGTTGTTTCATTATTCCAATATTTTGAAATTTTTCCCTCAAAAGTTCATTTTACATAAACAGTTGGGGTAATTATCTTTCATTGCCTCCTCTAGTTCCCATGTAACTTATTCATTCTTATGGTTCCTCCATAAAACTTTGACAAGGTTGGTTATCTTGTTATTCATAACCTTATCTATATGATCCAAAATATTTATTGGCTCCTCCTCGTATAAGATATCATCCTGCATTTGAACTACCTATATGTTCAGTACAAGCGAGAGATCTAGTATGTACTTACTCTAGAGAGATACATAGAACACATGATGAATTTGATCCATACAAGGTGGAAGTGAAAGCCTATAGGACACATCTTCTATGTGATAAAGGATCCCAAAGGGCCCAATGTACCATGGGATATGCTTCCCTTTCTTTATAAACTACATGAATCTTTTCCATGCTGATATTCTAAGGAAGAATTTATCTCCAATATTGGACTCCAAGTCCCTTCTACATTTTTTATCATTACTAATTTTCTGACTCTGAGTAGCTTTGATATGTTGATGGATTGTTTTAACCTTCTCTGTCATTTCTTGCACAAGATCTGTTCTAAGTAGATTTCTTTTTCCCACTTCATCCTAACAGGTTAGAGTCTTACATCACATTCCATGTAGATCTTCATGTAGATCAATCTAAATACTCAGGTGGAAGCTACTATAGTATAAAAACTCAACCAATTGAATATTTTGATCCCATACACCTTTAAATTCTATTGAGTTGGATTTTTTCATGTATTTGAGCATCTGAATATTCATTTTAGATTATCCATCAGTTTGGGGGTGATAGGCCATATTTAAATTCAATTCAGTACCCAGGGAATGTTGGAGACTTATCAAGAATTTAAATGTGAACCATGGATCACAATTAGAGACGATTGAATGTGGTACCCCATACTGACTCACCACTTCTTTCACATATATATTCACAAGTTATTTGAGCGACAAATCTTCCCTTATAGCAATAAAGTGGAAGTCTTGGTGATTCAGTCCACCACAACCCATATTTCATTGTTTCCTTTGGATGTATTCAAAATACCAAAACTGAAGTCCATGGTGACATTATCCCATTTACACATGGGTATAGGCGATGGTTTTATAATCCGTTTCTACTTATGTTGCTCTACATTAACATTATGACACATCAATATCGTTGAGATATACTTAGCAATATCTTTCTTCATGTTCTCCCACTTGAAGTGTTCTCGGAGAGCATGGAACATATTGAAACTTCCAATATGAAAAGAGAAAGGCGAGTTATGTGCATTATAAAATAACCCCATCTTTATATCAGGTGATGAAGGCACACAAATCCATGTTCCAAACTAAGTCACACCATCATCATTGATATGGAAATCTTGCATCTCCCTTCTTTTACTATATTCACCTTATTTTATAACTTGGGAGCATCCCTTTGTGACACCTTAATATTATTTTAGATTTATGGTTGGAAAATAATTTGGGCAAGGTAGGATTATTCTCATTCTTTATGATTTCCAAATCCATCTATTTTATGTCCAATAATATAGGATCTTTCTCAATCTACAACATGGAAAAATTAGAAGGTTATTTTCTACTATGTTCATTGCATACCTTGTTCTCCTTACTAATATTATAGTGAATATGGAAATCATATTCTTTGATTAGGTCTAACCTTATCCTTTGACACATGTTGATATCCTTTTGTGTGAATATATAAATTAGGCTCTTTTGATTGGTATATATGTTACACTTCTCACCATAGAGGTAGTTCCGCTAGATTTTCATGGTAAAATTCACAAATCCTATCTCTAGATCATGTTCTAGGTAGTTCTACTCATGTTTCTTTAAGTAAAATCAGGCATAGGCTGTCACTCTATAATTTTTTAAGAGTACGCAACCCAATAATTTCTTTTAATCATCACTATATATCACAAAACATTCTCTACATGTTAGTAATTTGAGTACAGGTGAAATGATCAACCTCTTATTTAGCACCTTGCAGATTCCTTCACATTCTTCCATACAGACATATATTACCCGAATCCTTGTTAACATAGTTAACATTCTTGGAAATCATGATTAAATTTATCAAAAAAATTATATAGTACCCTAGTAATACATTAAAACTAAATATTTCAATGAAACTATTGGGTCTGGGACATTCATCAATTGTCATTGTTTTTGAAGGGTCTATAGAAATTCCCTAAATTGTCATCACATGTCCCAAGAATGTTACTTTCTTCTTCCAAAAGTCACACTTTCTGAACATAACGTACAACTTACCCTTAATGTCTCCAACAAAAGCATTATATGTTCTCAATGTTCCTCTTTTCTTGTAGAATATATGATAATATCATCAATAAACAATACCAAAAATTTTTCAAGGTAATGTATAAATACTTTATTCATTAAATCCATAAAGATTTCAAGGGAATTATAAAGTCTAAATAGAATAACCTGAAACTCATAGTGCCCATACATATTATATAAGGGAGTATTATGAAAATATTCCTTCTTTTACCTTTAGCTAATGATATCTAGAACAAGGATCCACCTTTGAGAAGTAATGATGTCCTCATAGCTGATAGAACATGTCATCAATCCGTGGAAGAGGATAAATATTATTTATGGGGATCTTGTTGATCTCCCATTTACCAATACACAACTGCATTCATCCATATTTTTCTTTACAAAGAGCACTGATACACCCCAAGGTGATGGACTAGGTCATATGAACCCATTTTTCAAATTCTCTTGCAACTTCTTCTTTAAATCCACCCATTTGATCAAAGACATCCTGTAGGTGAATTTTGAGATAGGACTATCTGCATGTAAGATCTTTATTGATAACTTTACCTCACGATATGGGGTAAGTTTATGTAAATCTTCAAGAAATACATCACTCTATTCCCTCACAATGGGAATTTCCCCTATGTTGATACCATCATTTGACTCAACCATTTGAGCAAGGTATGTTTCTTCACAGGGAATCAACACCTGCATCATTTGAGGATTTCCCAAAGAACATTCCTGATCTCCCTTGAATTTTTATAGGATCATGGGATAGTTCAAAATATGAAAAGATATTTCAATTTACCGACAGTTGATGTATTATCTATATAACGATATATGATCTATCCATAGTATATCATATAATTCCACTAAGGGAAGTATCATGATATTTTTTGGGAGAATATTCCCACATACAGAAATAAGAGAAGAGTTCAATGCCTGGGTTTCAATTATTACACCACTAAGAGTATTTATGGATATCTCTACACCAATAATTTGGGTATTTTATTCAATAGTTCTAGAAAACATTCACTATATAAAGGAATGCGTAGAACCAGAATCAAATAATATTTTTTCCATTATTGAGTTAATATAAAGTTTAACTTTTACAACTTTAGTTTTTTTATCCACTTCAGAAGTAGTGATGTAATGATCCTTCCCTTGTCCCTTTGGATTTGGTGGATGATGAAATTGATTACCCTTGAGGACTTGAGGTTTAGTGCACTCGCTTTTATAGTTACATTTCTCTCAACAATTGTAGCATTGGACCATGGGTGGTGGTCTCCTTTCCTCCACTGTATCAGCCAGATTCCATATGTCTTTTTGATATTCATGAGCTTGGTGGCCTTATATCCCACACTTATATAAATTCAATACCCCATTAAGATATTTCCCATGATGTTTCTTCCCACATCTTTGACATATGGGTGGATGGGATTTCTTTCCACCTTTTTCATTAGATCCCCTAGTTTGAAACTCCATATTTCATTTCTTATCACCATAACCATGGGACCATTATCCCAAATCCATATACACTTTAAGATAACATCAAAAAACGTTTTCATAACTCCCAAAGTATCAAATTTATATATCCTTTCAAAGGTGTGGTTTTAATCAACTAAATAATTGATCAATTTTCCTATCATTGTCAAAAACAATACTCGAAGCGTAACCTGAAAGCCTTGTGAAATTTTTTTCATATGTTGTGACAGATTCTCCCTCATTTTGATTTGGCTCTATGAATTCTTTCTCCATATTTGTATGAAGAGTTCAAGGGAAATAATTTTTAAAAATAATTATCTTAAATTCTTCCCACTCTATCTCTTAAATTTCATCCTTAGGCTTTGTGTTCGTAATAAAATACCACCATTGATCTGACTCTCTATCTAAACGGTAAATGGCCAACGTCAACTTCTTTATCCTAAAATAGTGAGTCATAGGAGAGATATTCTTCATATATTTTACCAATTGTTCTAAGAATAGTGTATGGGAATATACATTAAATGTTTTTGGTCATTTCCATATAAAATATTCAATAGCCAGTTTCTCTCTCTGAGGTGAACGAGGATATTACACATTATTGAAGTTATTGTTCATAAATTGAGATAGATGGGTAAGTATCGCCATAAACTTTTGACCTCCACCTCCCAAGGCATTGGGGATATCATTCAAAAAATCACCTCATTATCCTTCATGTGGGTTTTTGGTATGGTTTCTCTAAGTTCCCACTATTTTATAAAATATAAAATGCTAAAAAAACATAAGTCAGCAATTTATGAATAAATTATTTATTCCTTTGTAAAATTTATTCTAAAGGCATATCTTGTGGGATCCCTATGTTTATCATTTTCTTAAACAATACTTCTTGGGTGCTTACATATACACAATCTCATAGTAAGGGTTCTCACAAAGGTTATGTAATCTTAATTCCCAAATTATCTATACTGTGATCTAATACCAACTATATAGACCCTACTTTTTTTACATAGCTATTGCAACATTTTAGTGATAAAAAAAATTAAATCATTAAAAAATCAGGATCCAAAGGTTTAGTGTATTTGGAAAATTTAGACCATACATAACATTTACAAAATAAAACATAACAATTTATTTAATTCCTTATTCCCAATCTTCTTAGGGACCCTTGTGTTCTCCTTAGTACGTGTAATCACAAAAGGATATATATCAATGAAAAAGGTGATCAAAAATCCCAATAAGAAGATAGATAAGGATATTAATCAATATAATATTGGTATATAATAATAATTATCATCATAACATAGTAATTATTTCAAAATAATTATAGGAAGCATTAAATAAAGGCTTGGAATGTGGCAATGCATAAAAATGAAACATTATGTATTAATGGTCAACTTCCAAGTATACCTCACTTTATATCATGAGATAATTAAAATTACACAATTCATTGGTATTAGGTATAACTTTATGTGCACCTGTCACATCATAACATTTACATTACACTATATAATTATGGGTGCACCTATCACATCGTAACATTTACATTATCATACATGCCACATAGAAGGTATATCAGTGTGGGACGTAAAATAACCCCAGGAAATCAAATCGGTTTCATAAAACATAATTTCATAGATAATCATTAGGTTTCCAAAAATAAAAATGGAATAACATATTTGGTATAATAATCGTACATCTTGAGTGAAGAATAATCAAGATCAAGAGAAGTAAATCTTCTGCTTTCAAAAGGAAGAGTTCTTTTGAAAAACTATTTTCATTTATCATATTACAAAATTGGTAACATTTATATGCCAAAAAAGATAAGATAATTATGGATAAATTATTTTTATTTAACATTAATGGAATATCCATACTGTAAATAGAGTGAAAGAGTGAAATCCTAAATAAATACAGTTGGGTTTGATAATTCCCCTAACAATATGTATGAAATATTTCTTCAATTTAATTTCAGATATAATAAAATTAAATTAATTAATTGACATATACATAAACGTTTTTACAATAATATGATTCAATATATTTTTATTAAGTTCATTTATGGGATTTTTGATGAGTTATATGGTTTAATTTCTTGGTTCGATAGTGGTAATTATCTTGGTTTTCATGATTGGTTTACTTGAATATGAGTATGGAAGTTTATTTAGAATGGGTATAATTCTCTAGAATAGAAAATAAATGTTATTAATAAACAACTAGAGTTATAAATAGTTATATATATATATATATATATATATCATTTTCTTAAATTTCATGAGGATGAATCTTTAGATTTAGTTAATGATAGTTGTTTTGGTTATTTTTGGTGGTTTTTGATCACAACAAACTTGATTTATATTATCATTTAGTATTATGTAAATATTTTAGTTCAATAACATAAAAGGGTTATAAAATATATTTTAAATCAATTATAGTGGTTTTATGAATATAATTGAAGATTTTAATGGAAAATGAAAACACATTGTCCATGATGTCGGTAAATTGAAACATCAGGGGCGATGATTTCATTTTTTAGAATAAAAGAGAGAGAGAG
Organism: Viscum album; assembly: GCA_963277665.1. Taxonomy (NCBI): domain Eukaryota; kingdom Viridiplantae; phylum Streptophyta; class Magnoliopsida; order Santalales; family Viscaceae; genus Viscum; species Viscum album. The sequence goes on along the minus strand of OY728135.1, from coordinate 594,126,661 downwards.
AGAGAAAGGATTTTGATGATGGATATTACATTAAAATGATATAATTATACTGTGTAAAATATACTAGATTTTTTATGAACATTTGGAAGGTGGATGCGAGGGTAGAATTGCAAATGAAAATGAAATTAAAAGAGATTTAAATAAAAAGGGAGAGGATTTTACCTCTTAAATCTCTCCTTCTTGAGAAGCTCCTTAGGGAAATGGTTTTGGACTTTGGATGAGACCAAGAGATCTTGGACATGTGGTAAGGTATTGGGAAGATTCTTGAGTAGAATCTAGACAAGGCCAAAATCTTGAGAGGTGTGAGAAAAAGAGGTGGTGAAGGGTTGTATTTATAGTGGAGCATATGGGTTTTTTCTCAATATTATATTCATTGGTTTATTATTTTGGATCAAGACTAGGAATAGTTTGATAATTATCACTAAATATATTGAAATAATGAAGGAGTTTTTGTGATTATCTTGATTAAATCACTTATGAGTCAATAAATAGTGTATTTAACTTCTAATGTATATATACCATAAATTACCACATTTCACTATTCTCTAAAAATTAATGTATTTCTGAAAAATCAAAAAAATTCAACTTGATAATTTTTTATGTGTAAAATTAAAAAATGGACTCCATTTAATGAAAATAATTTTCTAAATATTAGAAATGTAATTTTTTATTAAAATTATTTTTTAGACAATAAATACAGATTTTAAAATTAAAACTGATTCTCAAACACTTTGAAAAATTAATTAAGGTATGATAAAATTTTCATATAATCATAAGAAAAAAAATTTATGAATACATTTTATGAAAAAATATTTTATTTTATATTATTAAATTAATTATAAACTTTTAATTTATGATTTACAAAAATACCAAAACATAATGTATCATTTTTAAAACATTTATTTACTTATTCCATGACATAATTAAATCATATTTTCATTCATAAGATACATAAATTTTATTTGTACATTAAATGTTCAAGTTAATATTGTATGGGAAAAATTACTATTCCAAAGGGTCTTGTAACTATTCCAACGGGCAAGTTACTATTCATTGAAAATAGGTTCCTTGATTTCTTAAAATATCACTTATTTCATTCTTAATTTATGAGGATGATGTTTTTATTGATCTTCCATTAATATGTATGTGTTTTATACCATAAAAATATATTTATAAGAAAGTAAATTCTATTGATAAAAGATTGGGATGTTAAATTCTTCCCCCATTTTAAAATTTCACCCTTGAAATTTCACTCTACAAAAACATCTGAGGGTACTTTTCTTTCATCGCCTCCTCTACTTCATAGGCTGCTTTTTCATATTCTGGTTCCGCAATAAAACTTTGAAAATGTGGGTTTTCTAATTTCATAGAACCTCATATCTCTAGTTTAGAATAGTTTTTGTATCCTCCTCATATTAGATATCATTCTCCAGTTGTACTACCTCTGACTTCAGTACATGTAGAAGATCTAGTTAGTACTTCCTCATGAGAGATACATTGAACTTATCATGAATTTAATACCTACTTGGTGACAGTTGAAGACAACAGGCCACTTATCCCATGTTATCAAGTATCTCAAAGAGGACAATGTACCTTGGGATAGTATTTATTTTATTTTTAAACCACATGACTCTTTTCTATGGTGATACTCAAAGGAAGACGTTATCTCCAACATTGAACTCCAAGTCCCTTCAAAGGTTGTAATCCTAACTCTTTTTCCAAATATGAGTATCTTTGATATATTGTTTGATGGATTAAACATTCTTTATAATTTATTACACCAGATTTGGTCCAAGTATAATTTTTTCCCACTTCATCCCAATAGGTTGGGGTTGTACATCGCTTTACATAAAGAGCTTCATATAGATCATCAAAATATTCAAGTGGAGGCTTTTGTTCTATGATAACTCATCCAATTGATGATGTTGATCCCATCCACCATTGAATTCCATTTATTAGGCTTTTAGCATGCCTTCAAGTGTCTGAGTAGTCCTTTCATATTGGACATCATTTTGGGGGTGATTGGTCATGTTAAAATTCAATTTAGTACTTAAGTAATGTTGGAGACTTATCCAAAATTTAATTGTGAACCTTGGCTCATGATCAGATATGATTGAATGTGGTACCCCATAATGCCTTACCAATCCTTTCATATATATCTTGGCAATTTTTTAGAGAAATAAATCTTCCTATATAGAAATAAAGTGGGAAACCTTGGTGAGTCGGTCCACCAACAACCATATTGCATTGTTTCCTTTGGATGTCTTCGAGATAGTAGTAACAATGTACATAGTGACATTATCCCATTTCCACATGCGTATAAGAAATGGTTTCATTATCCCTTTGGACTTCCGTTTCTCTGCTTTAACTTGCTAACATATCGATCCCCTTGAGATATGCTCAGAAATATCCTATTTTATATTGTCCCACCAGAAGTGTTCTCAAAGACCACGGTACATCTTAGTACTTCCATGATGAATGTATAAAATGTGAGATATGTGCATTATACAATTCTACCTGTTTATCTAAGGTTATAAAGGAACAAAAATCCTTGTTCCAAACCAATTCACACTATCATCATTGATATGGAACTCTTGAAACCTCCTTTCCTTTACTCCGTTCACCTTTTTTCATAACTTTGGATCATCCATTTATGCTTCCTCAATAATTTCTTAGATAGATGGTTGGGAAATAATTTGGTCAAGGACAAATGTATTCCCTTCTGTTATGATTCCCAAATCCATCATTTTCATGTCCAATAAGATAGGGTCATTCTCAATCCACAACATGTATAGAGTAGAAGGTTCTTTTCTGTTAAGATACATGGATACCTTATTCACCTTACCAGGACGATGGTTAATAGAGAGAGTGTAGTATTTGATTATCTCTAACCATCTCCTTTGATGCATGTTGAGCTCTTTTTTTGTGGATATTTACTATTGGATCTTGGGATTGGTATATATGTCATACTTCTCACCATAGAGGTAGTGCCACCATATTTTAAATTCAAAAATAATAGATTCTATCTCTAGATCATGTGTCAGGTAGTTATACTCAGGGATCTTCAACTGTTGTAAGGTGTAAGCTATCACTTTATCATTTTTCATGGGTACACAACCCAAGCCTTTCTTTCAAGCATCACTATATATCAAAAAACAATATTCACATGTTGGTAATGTGAGTAAATGTGATGCGATCAACCAATACATTAGTTTATTGAATATTTCCTCAGATTCTTCCATCTAGACATACTTTAACCCTTCCTTGTTAACTTAGTTACCGAGCTTTACAATCTTGAGAAATTCCTCACAAAACATCATTAGTACCATATTATTACAAGAAAACTATGGATTTCTGTGACACTGTGGGTCCTAGTCCATTCCTCAATTTACTTTTTTTAAGTGTCCATAAAAATTACTCCACTTGTGATCACATTTCTCAAGAATTTTACTTGATTCATCAAAAAGTCACACTTTCTGAACTTGTCATACTACTTATCCTTCCTTAATATTGCCAACGGAAGCCTTAGATGTTCTTCATGTTCCTCCTTGGTATTAGAGTAGATGAGAATATAATCAAAAAACACTACAATAATTTATTAAGGTGATTTAAACAGACTCTATTAATAAAATCCATGAAGATTGAAGGGGAATTAGAAAGTCCGAAGGGAGTCACCAGAAACTCATAGTTCCTAATCCTTGTTCAAAAGGTAGTCCTATGAATATCCTCCTTATTCACATTTATCTGATGATATCTAGAATAAATATCCAACTTTGAGAGTTATTGACATCATTACAGTTGATTGAACACGTAATCAATCCTTGTAAGAGGATACATGTTATTTATGGTGATCTTTTTGAGCTCCCAAAATTCGATACACAACCGCATTGATCCATACTTTTTAATTACAAAGAGCACTGTAAAACCCCAAGGTGATTCACTAGGGAGTATAAAACCTATTTTCAATTTCTCTTATAACTACTTATTTAACTCCTCTAGTTCGATCAGCCTATCCTATAGGGGAACTTTGAGATAGGATTAGCTCCATGTATTAGTTATATTGAGAACTCTACATCATGGTTTGGGGGAATTCTGGGTAACTCTTTGAAAAATACATCACTATATTCCCTCACAATGGGAATTTCGTCTAGTTTGATACCTTCATTTGAGCCAACCATTTTATCAAAGGTATCCATCTTTATAGGGAATAAACACCCACACCATTTAAGGAATTTCCAAAGGATATTCATGATTTTACTTGAATTTGTATAGGATCATGGGATGGTTTAGAATATGAAAATATATTTTCATTTCCTAACAGTTGATGTGTTCTCTATATAATGAGATCCAATCCATCCTCAGTATAGAATCAAATTCCTCTAAGGGAAGTATCACAAAATTTTCTGGGATAATATTCCCCCACAAACCAATAGGATAAGAGTCTAACACTTGGGTTGCAGTTATCGTACAACTATGTGATTTTACAGATATCTCTAATTCAAAGTTTTGGGGAATTATTTCAATAGTTTTATAAAACATTCAATATATAATGTAATGTGTATAAATAGAATCAAATAATATTTTTTCCATTATTGAGTGAAAAGGATGTGTACCTTGTACAACATCATTTTATTTCTCTACATTATTAGTAGTTGTGGAATAATCCTTCCCTTGTTACTTTGGCTTTGGTGGATTATGACACCGATTACCTTGAAGGACTCTAGGTTTGGTGTATAATCTTGAAAATTTTCCCTAATCCCTATAGTTATAGAATTGGACCATGGGTGGTGGCCTCCTTTCCTCTATTGTATCAGCTGAATTTGTTATGTCTCTTTGACATTCATGAACTTGGTGGCCTTATATCCCACACTTATACCATTTCCACATCCCATTAAGGTAGTTCCCATGATACTTATTCCCACATTTTTTAAATGTGAGTGGTTGGAACTTCCTTTCACCTTTTTCATTAGATACCCCATTCTAAAACTCCATCTTACATTTATTATCCCCATAGAAAAGGTACTATTTTATAAAATCCATCTCCACTTTGATAGAACATAGAACAACTTCTTCATAACTCACAAAGTCTCTAATTTACAAAGCATTTTGAAGGTGTGGTTTTAATCCACTAAATAATCTATAATTTTTTTTATAAAGTTTTATAAAAAAACTAAAAGCATACCCTGAAAGTCTTGAGAAATTTTATTCATAGGATGTGACTAATTCCCCTTCCTTTTTCTTCACCTCTATGAATTCTCTCTCCATATTTTTACAAATATTTTGAGGGAAAAATTGTTAATAAACATTATCTTAATGTATTCCCACTCCATATATTCAATTTATTATTTTATCTTATAATTCTTAATCAAATTCCACTATTGATCAGCCTCTCCATCTAAATGGTAAATGAAAGAGTCTCCTTCTCCATGTCAGAATAGTGAAGCACAAAAAAGATATTCTCCATTGAGTTGAAAAAATATTCCAAGACTTGTGTATTGGAATATCCACTAAATATCTATGGTTGTTTCTGCATAAAACACACGATATCCAATTTCTCCCACTTAGGTGAAGATGGGAATTCTATATTATTCAGGTTGTTTTTCAAAATCCGAGACAAATGGGTAAGAATCACCATGAAATTTTGAACTCCACTTCCCAAGACATTGGTGATTTAATTTGGGAAATCGTTGCATTGTCCCTCACATGGGTTGCTGGCTTGGATTCTCTATGTTCCCACTATTTTCTAAAATAGAAAAGGATAAAACAAAACATAAGTAAACAAGTCAGGAATAATTTATTTATTTCTTTGTAAAATTAATTCTAAAGGCATATCTTTAGGATCCCTATGTTTAGAATTTTCAAAAATAAATATTCTTGGGTTCTTACATATACTTAGTCTCATCGTAAGGTTTTTCACTAATGTTCTCTAATACTAATTCCCAAATTAACTAATTTATTATCTCATTCCAAATATAGAGACCCTACATTTTATTACATAGATATTACAAAATTTAAAATATAAAAAACATAAAATCATTACAAAAATATCTTCCAAAGGTTTAATGTCTTGGGAAAATTATGACAATACATAAAATGTACAGAATAAATAAAAAAACATTTAATAAATTTCTTAATCTCTTTCTTCTTAGGGCCCCTTGTGTTCTCCTAAGTACATGTAATCACCAGAGGATATACATCAAAGAAAGGGGTGAGATAAAATCCCAGTAAGAGGATATATAATAACATGAATCAATATAACATGGGGATAACATAATCATTATCATCATAAGATATGAATAAGATCATAACCATAAGAGGAAGCATTAGATATATTCTTGAAATTTGGTAATGTATAAAAATGAAACATCATGTCTTAGTGGTAAACTACTGATCATACATCACATTATCTAAAGATATACATCACATTACCCAACTAATTATAGAAATATATAGTTATGGTCACACCTATCATTTCATAACATTTATATTGTGCTATATAATTCTAGGTGCACCTGTCACATCATAATAATTACATTACCATTCATGGCACAAAGAACGTATATCAATCTTGGCCATAAAATAACTCATGGAAAGGAAATTTGTTTTATAAAAAATAATTTTACGGATAACCATTGAGGTTACAAGAATAAAAAGGGAATAATATACTTGGTATAATAATCATCTGTCTTTAGTGAAGAAAAATCAAGATCAAGAGAAGTAAAGCATGTGTTTTCAAAATGAAGAGTTCTTTTAGAAAAATATTTACATTTGTCATAAATACATATTGGAAACATGTATATACAAAAAATAATAATATAATGATGAATAAATTATATTTAGGGAACAATAAAGGAATATCTATAATGAAAATGTGGTGGAAGAGGTAAAATCCAAAGAAAGAGAGTTGGGTTCGGGATTTCCCCTTATCATATGTCATAATGCTTTCTTAACATTAATATCCTGGATAATCAAATTAAATTCAGTAAATTAACATATAAAAAATATTTTATACATGAATTTTATTCAATATAGTTTATTGTGTTAATTTATGGTCTTTTAGATGAGTTATATAGTTTAATTTCATTGTTCAGGAGTGTTCATTTTCTTGTTTTTCATGATCGGTTTGCTTGAATATGAGTATGAAAGTTTATTTAGAATTGGTATAATCCTATAGAATTGAAAATATAAGTTATTAATTAAAATAAATAGTTCTATATGGTTATTTATACCATTTTTTTAAATATCATTAGGATGAATCATTGGACAAAGATTTATGATAATCATTTGGGTTAATTTTGGCGATTATTGATTACAACAAACTCGATTGGTTTTATCATTTAGTATTATCTTAATATTTTAGTTCCAAACCTGAAAATAGGTTATAAAATACATTTAACATTATTTTTCAACCATTATATTTGTTTTATGAATAGAATTTTAGGTGTTAATTTACAATTAAAATGCATCATCCACAATTTCAGTAAATTGACACATCACGAGAGATGATTTCATTTTTTTAATAAAAAATAGAGAGAGGATTTTTATGGTGGATCTTCCATTAACATGATATAATTATAGTGTATAAAATATACTGGGGTTATCATGAACATTTGGATAGAGGATGTAATTAGGGACTGTGAAATGAAAAATAAATTAAAAAAAATTAGAAGAAATTGAAATAAAATGAAGACAATTTTACCTCTTAAATATCTCCTCATTGAGAACCGCCTTAGGGAAATGGTTTTGCTATTTTGATGAGACCAAGGGATCCTTGGTGTGGGGAAAGGGATTGGGAAGATACTTTAGTAGAATTTGGATAGTTCTAAAAGCTTGAGGGGTATGAGGAAAAGAGGTACACTACTAGAAACTGGGCCTATAACGACCGACATTGGCGGTCTCTATAGCCCAATAGCAACCGCCTTGAGACAGCTAGTGGCGGTCACATTTGGCTCGTCACTCTAAGGCTATAGAGACCCCTAGTGGCAGTCTCTATAGGTGACCGAAAATTTGGTCCACCGTGACTGCCTTTTGGTCACTATAGAAGACCAAAAATTCATCCTACAGTGGCCACCATTGGCGAACGCTGTAGGCATTGATCGCCAATGCCGATCACTGTAGGTATTGAATAAAAGCGACCACTAATGGCGGCCAAAAATTTGGGACAAAAATTTAAAAAAAATTAATTTAGATATCACATTTCCTATAATCAAATAAACTATTTCAAAACATAAGAAACACAGCTAAAATGACAAACAAAAACAATTCAAAACAACATAGACATTAGATTACTCAAAAAAAATAAATGACAGACATACTTGATCACATACAACAATCCAAAAAGAACTAATCCATTCCAATATTCTGCTTCAATAAGCCTATAATAATATACAAACGAAACAACAAAATAAATCAATTGAAAATTGGACATATTTATTAAGTTAGTATATATATATAAAGCAAATTGTGCCATTAGGTCAATAAGCTAATATGCCATTAGGCCATTTGGTCATTACAGTGTTACACTAATATTCCATTAGGGCGTTCGAGTAGCGTTAGTGCATTATCCCCCCCCCCGGACTGCCCCCACCCAACAGACATCCCCCCTCACCCCGAAAAACCCTAGACACCCCCTCACCCTCGTACAACCCCTACCCCCTAACAGCCCCCCATGAGGAGACGTCACATCATTCGGATGCGCGGTTTGCGCGACACGACTGAATATGTGTTTTTTAGGTGTTTTCCGCACTTGAAAAGTGTGATTGGGGTGGTCAAAACCGGACGAAAAACCTCAGAATTCCATGAAATCGGACAACAACAAAAGGTGGGTGAACTGTGAAATGGTCGGGCAGACAACACATCAATCAGAGGTGTCGTGTGACCATGGTTACCGAAAACGCAGTCCGCTTGTTGTAAATGGCCAAAACATGCGTTTTACAGTCAAATACATACCGAACGACATCAGCATGACCGAAAATCACAAAAGAACACCCTAATTATTATTGGTGAAGTGTAAGAAAAGACAACACGTCATTCAGACTCGTGGTTTGTGCGACACGACTGAATATGTGTTTTTAGGTGTTTGGTGCATTTAAAAAGCATGCTTGGGGTGGTTAAAACCAGCCGAACGACCTCGAAATTCCATGATATCAGACGAAAACAAAGGGTGGATGAATTGTGAAATGTTCGGTCAGACAGAATATTAATTGGAGGTGTTATGTGACCATGGTGACCGAAAACGCACCGCGCGTGTCGTAAATGGCCAAAACATGTTTTTAATGGTCAAATGCATACCGAACGACATTGGAATGACCTCAAATCACACAAGAACACCCTAATTATTATTGGTGAGGTGTACGAGAAGATGGCACATCATTCGGACGCGCGGTTTGCACAGCACGACTGAATATCTATTTTTTAGGTGTTTGGAACACTTGAAAAGCTTGCTTGGGGTGGTCAAAACTGGCTGAACGACCTCATAATGCCATGATGTTGGAAAAAACCAAATGGTGGGTGAATTGTGAAATGGTCGGGCATACGAAACTTCAATCAAAGGTGTCATGTGATCGTGGTGACCAAAAACGCATTGCACATGTCGTAAATTTCCAAAACATGCGTTTAATGGTCAAATGCACAATGAACGACTTTAGCATGACCTGAAATCACATGATAACACCCTAGTTATTATTTTTGAGGTGTACGAGGAGAAGGAACATCATTCTCACATGCGGTTTTCACGACACGAATGAATATGTGTTTTTAGGTGTTTGGCGCACTTGAAAAGCGTGCTTGGGGTGGTCAAAACCGGCCGAACGACCTCCGAATCCCATTATATCGGACGAAAACAAAGGGTGGGTGAATTGTGAAATGGTCTAGTAGACATCACGTCAGTCATAGGTGTCATGTGACTGCATTGACTGAAAACACATTGCGCCTATCGTAAATGGCCAAAATATGCGTGTAACAGTCAAATGCATACCGAACGACATCAGTATGACCTGAAATCACACTAGAACACCCTAATTATTATTGGTGAGGTGTATGAGGAGAAGAAATGTCATTCGGACATGCATTGTGCGCGGCACGTCTAAATATGTGTTTTTTAGGTGTTTGGCACACTTGAAAAGTGTGCTTGGGGTGGACAAAACTGGCTGAACGAACTTGGAATTCCATGAAATCAGACAACAACAAAGGGTGGGTGAATTGTGAAATGGTCGAGTCGACGACACATCAATCAGAGGTGTCGTGTGGCCGCGGTGACCGAAAATGCACTGCTCATGTCGTAAATCGTCAAAACATGCGTTTAACGGTCAAATGCATACTGAACGAAATCGGCATGACCTAAAATCACACAAGAACACCCTAATTATTATTTTTGAGGTGTAAGAGGAGACATCAAATCATTCGAACGCACGGTGTGCGCGTACAGACTGAATATGTGTTTTTTAGGTGTTTGGTGCGCTTGAAAAGTGTGCTTGGGTTGGTCAAAACCAGCCGAACGACCTCAGAATTCCATAAAATCATATGAAAATAAAGGGTGGGTGAATTTTGAAATGTTTGAGCAAACGACACGTCAATCAGAGATTTCGTGTGACTGCGGTGACCGAAAGTTCACTCCCCGTGTTGTTAATGGCCAAAACATGCGTTTAATAGTCAAATACATACCTAATGACATCATCACGACCTAAAATCACATGATAACACCCTAATTATTATTAGAGAGGTCTATTAATAGACAACACTTCATTCAGACATGTGGTTTGCATGACACGACTAAATATATGTTTTTTAGGTGTTTGGCACACTTGAAAATCATGCTTGGGTTGGTCAAAACAAGCCAAACGACCTCATAATGACATGATATTAGATGACAAAAAAGGGTGGGTGAATTGTGAAATGGTCGGGCAGACAACACATCAATTGGAGATTTTGTGTGACCGCGGTGACTGAAAACACATTGTGCGTGTCGTAACTGGCCAAACCATGCATTTAGCGGTCAAATGCATACCGAATGAGATCGGTATGACCTTAAATCACACGAGAACACCCTAATTATTATTGGTGAGGTGTAAGAGGAGAATTCACATCATTTGGATGCGCGGTTTGTACGACACGACTAAATATGTGTTTTTTAGGTGTTTGGCGCACTTGAAAAGCATGCATGGGGTGGTTAAAACTAGACGAACGACCTTGGAATGCCATGATATCAGACAACAATAAAGGGTGGGTGAATTGTGAAATGGTCGAGCAGACGACACATCAATTGGAGGTGTCTTGTGACCGCAGTGACCAAAAACGCATTGCGCGTGTCGTAAATGGCCAAAACATGCATTTAACGATCAAATGCATATCGAACGACATCTCCATGACCTAAAATCACACAAGAACAACCTAATTATTATTGGTTAGGTGTATGAGGATATGACACATCATTCGGACATGCGGTTTGCGCGGCACGGCTGAATATGCGTTTTTTAGGTGTTTGGCGTGCTTGAAAAGCGTGCTTGGGTGGTCAAAACTAGTAGAACGACCTCAGAATGCCATGAAATAGGACGAAAAAAGGGTGGGTGAATTTTGAAATGTTCGGTCAGACGGTATGTCAATCAGAGGTGTTGTGTGACCACGGTGACCGAAAATGCACACCGCGTGTTGTAAATGGCCAAAACAAGCGTTTAACGGTCAAATGCATACCAAACTACATTAGTAAAACCTAAAATCACACAAGAACACCCTAATTAATATTGTTGAGGCATACAAGGAGACGACACAACATTCAGACGTGTGGTTTGAGCGTCACGACTGAATATGTATTTTTAGGTGTTTTGCACGCTTGAAAAGCATGCTTGGGGTGGCCAAAACTGGCTGAACAACCTCATAATTCCATGAAATCGGACAACAACAAAGGGTGGTAAAATTTTGAAATGGTTGGCAGATGACACGTCAATTGGAGGTGTTGTGTGGCCACAGTGACCGAAAACACACTCTGCGTGTCGTAAAGGGACAAAACATGCATTTAACGGTCAAATGCATACCGAACGACATCGGCATGACCTGAAATCATAGGAGAACACTTTAATTATTATTGGAGAGGTGTATGAGTAGAAGAAATGTCAGTTAGATGCACAGTTTGTGTGCCATAACTGAATATGTGTTTTTTAGGTGTTTGGCACGGTTGAAAAGTGTGCTTGAGATGGTCAAAACTGGCCAAACGACCTCGAAATTCCCTAAAATCAGACAACAACAAATGGTGGATGAATTTTGAAATGGTTAAGTAGACGGTATGTCAATCAGAGGTGTCATGTGACCATGGTGATCGAAAATGCACTGCCCATGTCATAAATGTCCAAAACATTCATTTAACGGTCAAATGCATACTGAACGACATCAACACGACCTGAAATCACATGATAACGCCCTAATTATTATTGGTGAGGTGTAAGAGGAGACAACACGTCATTCAGATGCCCGGTTTGCACGGCACGGTTAAATATGTGTTTTTTAGGAGTTTGGCGTGCTTGAAAAGCATGCTTGGGGTGGTCAAAATCGGCCGAACGACCTTGGAATGCCATGATATCAGAAAACAACAAAGGGTGGGTGAATTGTAAAATGGTCGGGTAGACGACATGTCAATCGATGTTGTCGTGTGACCGTGGTGACCGAAAACACACTGCGCATGTCGTAAATGGCCAAAACTGCGTTTAATAGTCAAATGCATACCAAACGACATCAGCATAACCTAAAATCACACGAGAACACACTAATTATTATTGTTGAGGTTTATGAGGAGACGCCACATCATTTGGACGCGCAGTTTGCTCAGTACGACTGAATATCTATATTTTAGGTGTTTGATACGCTTGAAAAGCATGTTTGGGGTGGTCAAAACCGGACGAATGACCTCAGAATGACATGATATTCAGAAACAAAAAAGTTTTTGTGAATTGTGAAATGTTTGGGCAGACGACACATCAATCGAAGGTGTCGTGTGACCGCGGTGACCAAAAACGCCCTGCGCGTGTCATAAATGGCCAAAACATGCGTTTAATGGTCAAATGCATATATAAAAATAGCATCATGACCTTAAATCACATGATAACACCCTAATTATTATTGGTGAGGTGTAAGAGGATACAAAATGTCATTCGGATGCGCGGTTTGCGTGACATGGCTGAATATGTGTTTTTTAGGTGTTTGGCGCTCTTGAAAAGCGTGCTTAGGGTGGTCAAAACCAGCTGAACTACCTTGGAATGCCATGATATCAGAAAAAAACAAATGGTGGGTGAATTTTGAAATGTTCGGGAATATGGGATGTCAATTAGTGGTGTCGTGTGACTGCAGTGACCGAAAACGCACTCTGCGTGTCGTAAATGGCCAAAACATACGTTTAACGGTCAAATGCATACCAAACGACATCGACATGACCTGAAATCACACAATAACACCCTAATTATTATTTTTAAGGTGAACGAGGAGACGAAATGTCATTCGGGCATGCGGTGTGCGCGATACGGCTAAATATGTGTTTTTAGGTGTTTGGCGCGCTTGAAAAGCGTGCTTGGGGTGGTTAAAACTGGCCGAATGACATCAAAATTCCATGAAATCGGGCGACAAAAAAAGGTGGGTGAATTCTAAAATGGTCAGGCATATGAAACGTCAATTGGAGGTTTCGTTTGACCACGGTGACTAAAAATGCCCTATGCACGTCGTAAATGGCCAAAACATGCATTTAACGGTCAAATGCATACCGAACGACATCAACATGACATGAAATCACATGAGAACACCCTAATTATTATTGGTGATGTGTATGAGGTGATGTCACATCATTCAGATGCGCGGTTTGCCTGGCACAGCTAAATATGTGTTTTTAGGTGTTTGACGCGCTTGAAAAGCATTCTCGGGGTGGTCAAAACTGGCTGAACGACCTTAGAATGCCATGATATCAGGGGACAACAAAGCATGGGTTAATTGTGAAATGTTCGGGCAGACAGAATAACAATCAGAGGTGTCGTATGACCGCAGTGATCGAAAACTCATTGTGCATGTCGTAAATGGCCAAAACATGCGTTTAACGGTCAAATGCATACCGAATGACATTGGAATGACCTGAAATCACATGAAAACACTACAATTATTATTGGTGAGGTGTAGGAGGAGACGTCACATCATTCGAATCTGCGGTTTTCATGGCACGACTGAAAATTTGTTTTCTAGGTGTTTGACGAGCTTGAAAAATGTGCTTGGGGTGCTCAAAATCGGCTGAACAGCCTCAGAATGCCATGATATTGGACGAAAACAAAGGGTGAGTGAATTTTGAAATGTTCGAGTAGACAACACATCAATCGGAGGTGTCCTGTGACCGTGGTGATCGAAAACGCACCGCGCGTGTCTTAAATGGACAAAACATGCGTTTAAAGGTCAAATGCATAACGAACAAAATTGGCATCACTAGAAATCACACGAGAACACCCTAATTATTATTGGTGAGGTGTACGTGGATATGGTACATTATTCGGATGTGTGGTTTTCACCGCACGGCTGAATATGTGGTTTTAAGGTGTTTGGCGTGCTTGAAAAGCATGCTTAGGGTGGTCAAAACCGGCCGAACGACCTCGAAATCCCATGATATTGGATGACAACAAAGGGTGGGTGAATTGTGAAATGGTCGGTTAGAAGAAATGTCAATTGGAGGTGTCTTGTGACCGCGGTGACCGAAAACACACTGCGCCTGTCGAAAGTGGCCAAAACATGAATTTAATGGTCAAATGCATACCGAAAAACATCGGCATGACCTGAAATCACACAAGAACACCCTCATTATTATTGGTGAGGTGTACGAGGAGAAGGCACATTATTCGGACGCGCGGTGTGCACAACACGACTGAATATGTGTTTTTTAGGAGTTTGTCCCACTTGAATAGCATGCTTGGGGGGGTCAAAACTAGCCGAACGACCTTGGAATGCCATGAAATTGGGAAAAAACAAAGGGTGGGTGAATTGTCAAATGGTCGGGTAGACAACACGTCAATTGGAGGTGTCATGTGATCGCGGTGACTGAAAATGCACTGTGCATGTCGTAAATGGCCAAAAAATTGCATTTAACAGTCAAATACATACCGAACGACATTATCATGACCTGAAATCACATGAGAACACCCTAATTATCATTCATGAGGAGTAAGAGGAGACAACACATCATTAGGATGCGCGGTATGTGTGACACGACTGAATATGTGTTTTTTAGGTGTTTGGTGCGCTTAAAAAGCATGCTTGGGGTTGTCAAAACCGGCCAAACGACCTCAAGAATGCCATGAAATTGGACGAAAAACAGGGTGGGTGAATTGTGAAATGGTCGGGCAGAAGGAACGTCAATCGGAGGTGTCATGTGACCGTAGTGACAAAAAACACACTCTGCGTGTCGTAAATGGCCAAAACATTTGTTTAACGGTCAAATTCATACCAAACGACATCGGCATGACCTGAAATCACATGAGGACACCCTAATTATTATTAGTGAGGTGTACGAGGAGACGACGTGTCATTCAGACACGCGGTTTGTGCGGCATGACTGAATATGTATTTTTTAGGTGTTTGGTGCGTTTGAAAAGTGTGTTTGGGGTGGTAAAAACTGTCCGAACTACCTCAGAATGACATGATATCAAAAGACAACAAAGGGTGGGTGAATTATGAAATGGTCGGACTGATAGCACGTCAATCAGAGGATTCATGTGACCGTAGTGACCGAAAACGCACTGTGCGTGTCGTAAATGGCCAAAACATGTGTTTAACGGTCAAATGCATACTGAACGACATTGGCATGACCTAAAATCACTCAAGAACACCCTAATTATTATTGGTGAGGTGTACGAGGATACCACACACCATTTGGACACGCGATGTGTGTGACTCGGCTGAATATGTGTTTTTTTAGTGTATGGCGCGCTTGAAAAGCAAGCTTGGGGTGGTCAAAACTGACCGAACAACCTCCGAATGCCATGAAATAGGATGGAAGCAAAGGGTGGGTGAATTTTAAAATGGTCGGGTAGATGAAACTTCAATCAAAAGTTTCATGTCACCACAATGATCGAAAACGCACTGCGCATATCGTAAATGACCAAAACATGCGTTTAACAGTCAAATGCGTACCAAACGACATCGACATGACTTGAAATAATACGAGAAAACTAATTATTATTGGTGATGTGTAAGAGTAGACATCATGTCATTCAGACATGTGGTCTACATGGCATAGAGGAATATGTGTTTTTTGGTGTTTGGAGCGCTTGAAAAGCGTGCTTGGGGTGGTCAAAACTGGCCAAACAACCTCGGAATTCCATGATATCAGACGAAAACAAAGGGTGGCTGAATTGGGAAATGTTTGGGAAAAGAGAACATCAATCATAGGTGTTGTGTGACCGTGGTGATAGAAAATGCAATGCTCGGGTTATAAATGGCCAAAACATGCATTTAACGATTAAATGCATACCGAACGACATCGACATGACCTGAAATCACACGAGAACAACCTAATTATTATTGGTGAGGTTTAAAAGGAGATGACATGTCATTCGGATGCGCGGTTTGCGAGACACGGCTGAATACGTGTTATTAGGTGTTTGGCATGCTTGAAAAGAGTGCTTGGGTGGTCAAAACTGGCCGAACGACCTCATAATTCCATTAAATCGGATGAAAACAAAGGGTGGGTGAATTGTGAAATGGTCGGGCCGACAGAACTTTAATCGGAGGTTTCGTGTGACCGTGGTGATCGAAAATGCACTCCATGTGTCGTAAATGGACAAAACAAGCATTTAACAGTCAAATGGATACCAAACGACATCGACATAACTTGAAATCACACGAGAACACCCTAATTGTTATTGGTGATGTGTACGAGGAGACGACATGTCATTAAGATGCGCGGTTTTCACGTTATGATTGAATATGTGTTTTTGAGGTGTTTGGCGCGCTTGAAAAGCATCCTTAGGATGGTCAAAACAAGCCAAACGACCACAAAATGCCATAAAATTGGATGACAACAATGGGTAGGTGAATTTTAAAATGTTTGGGTAGACTACATATCAATCGGTGGTGTCGTGTGACCGTGGTGACTGAAAACACAATGCGCGTGTCGTAAATGGTCAAAACATGCGTTTAATGGTTAAATGCATACTGGACAACATCGGCATGACCTGAAATCATAGAAGAACACCCTAATTATTATTATTATTGATGTGTATGAGGATACGTCACATCATTCAGATGCGCGGTGTGCACGACACGACTGAATATGTGTTTTTTAGGTGTCTCGCGTGCTGGAAAAGCGTGCTTGGGGTGTTCAAAACCATCCGAACGACCTCAGAATGCCATGAAATCGGACAAAAACAATGTGTGGGTGAATTTTAAAATATTCAGGGAGACGGAACATCAACGGAGGTGTCGTGTGATCGCGGTGACCGAAAACGCACTCCGCGTGTCGTAAATGGCCAAATCATGTGTTTAATGATCAAATGCATACCGAACGACATTAGAATGAACTAAAATCACACAAGAACACCCTAATTATTATTAGTGAGGTGTATGAGGAAACGGTACATCATTTGAACATGTGGTTTGCATGGAACAACTGTATATGTGTTTCTTAGGTTTTTGGTGCGCTTGAAAAGCATGCTTGGGGTGGTCAAAACCATCCAAACAACCTCAGAATGCCATGAAATCAGACGACAACGATGGGTGTGTGAATTGTGAAATGTTCAGGCAGAAGACACATCAATCGGAGGTGTCGTGTGACCACGGTGACCGAAAACGCACTTTGTGTGTCGTAAATGGCCAAAACGTGCATTTAACGGTCAAATACATACTGAATGACATCGTCATGACCTGAAATCGCATTAAAACACCCTAATTATTATTGGTGAGGTGTAAAAGGAGAGGAATCATCATTCTGATATGTGGTGTGCATGGCATGGATAAATACGTGTTTTTTAGGTGTTTGGCGTGCTTGAAAAGCATGCTTGGCATGGTCAAAACCGGTTGAACGACCTCGAAATGCCATGAAATTGGACAATAACAAAGGGTGGGTGAATTTTGAAATGGTCAGGTAGACGACACATCAATCAGAGGTTTCATGTGACCACGGTGACTGAAAATGCCCTGCGCATGTCGTTAGTGGCCAATACATGCGTTTAACAGTCAAATGTATACTGAACAACATCAACATGACCTGAAATCACACGAGAAATACCTAATTATTATTAGTGAGTTGTACAAGTAGACGACATGTCATTCAGATGCGTGGTTTGTGCGGCACAACTGAATATGTGTTTTTTAGGTGTTTGGCATGCTTGAAAAACGTGCTTGGGGTGGTCAAAACTGGCCGAACGACCTCAGAATTCCATGATATCAGACTATAATAAAGAATGGGTGAATTTTGAAATGGTTGGGTAGATGACACGTCAATGAGAGGTGTCGTGTGACTGTGGTGACCAAAAACGCATTGTGCATGTCATAAATGGCCAAAACATGCATTTAACGGTATAATGCATACCGAACGACGTCAACATGACCTTAAATCCCACAAGAACACCCTAATTTTTATTGGTGAGGTGTAAAAGGAGACGACATGTCATTTAGATGCGTGGTGTGCGCGACATGGCTGGATATGTGTTTTTTAGGTGTCTGGTGTGTTTGAAAAGTGTGCTTGGGGTGGTCAAAACTGGCCAAGCAACCTCGAAATGCCATGAAATTGGACGACAAAAAAGGGTGGGTGAATTGTGAAATGGTTGTGTAGACAACACATCAATTGGAGGTGTCGTGTGACCGTAGTGACCAAAAATACACTTCGCATGTCGTAAATGGCCAAAACATGCCTTTAATGATCAAATGCATATTGAATGTCATCGGAATGACCTGAAATCACACGAAAACACTGTAATTATTTTTTGTGAGGTTTACGAGGAGATGACACATCATTTGGATACGCAGTGTACGCGGCATGGATGAATATGTGTTTTTTGGTGTTTGATGTGCTTGAAAAACGTGCTTGGGGTGTTCAAAATAGGCGGAACTACCTCAGAATGCCATGAAATCGGAAAATAACAAATGGTGGGTGAATTTTGAAATGGTCAGGCAGACAACACATCAATCAGAGGTTTCGTGTGACTACAGTGACCAAAAATGCACTCTGTGTGTTGTAAATGTCCAAAACATGCGTTTAACGGTCAAATGCATACCGAACGACATCAGAATGACCTAAAATCTCACAAGAACACCCTAATTATTATTGTTGAGGTTTAAGAGGAGACAAAACATCATTCAGACGCGCGGTTTGTACCATGTTATTAGGTATACAGTTACTCCACTTATGCTTACTTTACATATGAAGGTGTATAATAAATCATAGGTTATCAATCAGATGGTTTCTTACGGAGTTGTTCCATGAGAGAGTATACAACATGGTTTCTCGAGGATTAATTTTTTTGGTAGTGGGTTACAGGCGTTCAGGTGGTCAGGATTCCAGCTATTGGGGAACTAACCATGGTATATCTATTTCCATCCCTCTAGGGTAGGTGGATTCTGAGTACCTATAGGAGGCCTTAAGTTTTTTTATATGTATGTGAAAGACATGGGAACCACCAGTCTCAATGTTATAACACTTCGGACAGCCTTTCCACCGCCTACACAGCCCACCTCACCCCCAAACAACCCCCACCCCCACCACAGACAGCCTCCCCCCCACCACCCGGACATCCCCCTCACCCCGAACAGCCTCCCCCCACCTCGGACAACCCCTCTCATCCCCGGACAACCCACCTCACCCCCGGACAGCCCCCCCCCCCCACTCCCCTGACACTCCCCTCACCTCAGACAACCCCCCAACCCCAATCAGACATTACAAACATCTTTAGAAAAGTTAGGGTTTCTCTTATCAAAATCTTTCCATGCACGAGAGTCTGCCAGGTGGGTTAACATATCACTTTCTTGATTCCTTTCTGCATGCCATCTCATTAAATTTGAAACATTAGATGACATAAAAAATCTTTTCAAACATGGATTTAGGTGAAAGTAACACATTTTCTTTATGAAAATCATTTTTCCATGTTTCACAGTTTAACTTTGATGAGTCTGATTTCTCATGTTCTCTTTCCACCTAGAAGTTCCACAGACCATATATATATCCAAATGGGCAGTTTCCTTTCTAAACGACACACAATTTTTTGCACATGCATATATTGTCCCATATGTAAAACCTAATTTCTCTTCCAACTTACGAGCATGGTAATACGAATTAGGAATCTTAGCATCAAGAGGAAGAGCCTTTTTCAATAATGCTAACAGCATGTCAAATGATGTTTCTAACCACTGATTCAAAGTCTTCAAATGCAACAACTCCATGATAAATGACAATTTATTGTAAGCAGTACATCCACAATATAATTCTGTTTTCACATCATAAAGTACTTCATAAAACCTTCTCAAATCACGATCTTCACCAGAGCACAGATTTATCTCATTGGTCTCAATGTTTTGGATGTCAATGCCTTCAGGAGCCAACCCACATACCAATTCAGTAAGCATTTCATGCATTGGATCATTCATCCTCACATCAACATCCATCTAAAATACATCTGTATTTTGACAACGAATATATTCATCCTCATTATGAGTCCAACTATTATAATTTATTAGAAATCCATTCAATAATAGGTGTTCACTCATAGTATCTCGTGTGAATTGATATCTATTTGCACATTTTCTACATGGACAACTAATATAGTCACTTTTAAATCCACCAGTGAACTCAATGAACTGCATAATTCCTTCGAAATATTCTCTAGAAATTCGATTTGGAAGATCAATCAAACTCTTATCCATAATAGTATTTGTACAACAAACGTTTACACAAAATGTGCTCAAGCCTCAAACATTTTCTCATAGGATACACACACAGACTCAAGATTTCTATATATCAAATAACAACACAACTTAATATTAATCGATTCGACATATACATGGATTGTACATTGTATGTAACTTCCAACCTCAAGTAAAGTGTAATGTCTTCTTATAAAAACACTGTTAACACACATTGTTTCATAATTCTTCATGCACACAAGCCTGTATACACATGAACTTCAATTTCCACAATTTTTATTCACACAGAATATTCATATAATCTTCATGCAAGCCAACTTTGTGCTGTAAAATGCCCAAAATCAAAACTCTTAAACAAAAGTTAGGGAATACCTGATAGTGCTACAAATCTAGAAGGGAGGGGAGCCGGAGGTGGTGCTACGAGAGAGAAGAGGGTAGCAGAGGAGAGATGGAGTTTGAGGCGGTGCGGTGGGGGAGGGGATGGGCGACGGCGGGGAGCCGAAGGAAGTCATGTGGAATCAACGGTGACCGGTGACAGGCAGTGGCATTGAGGTGAGGGAGAACAGAAGCTGCAGGTAGAGTTCAGGTGCAAGGGGGGTTTGACCGCGAGGGGGACAGAGGCAGTCGTGTGGTGTCGGTGATTCGGTGTCGGCGGTGACAGGTAACAAGTGGCGGCAGTGTGGCGAGAGAGAACAGGCGCTGTTAGTAGGGTTCAGGCGTGAGGGGGGGTTGACATTGAGGGTGGGGGAGGTAAGGATGGAGGCCGATGACGTCGGCGGTGCGACAAGGGAAGATGAGCGTGAGGGCAGCAGCGGTCAGTGTGAAGGTGGCGGCGGTCGGCGCTACGAGGTACAATTTTGGCGGAGTGAGTGGGTCCACGAGGGGTGTTTGAGCAGGAGGGGGATGTGGGGGGGGGGGGGGTGGAGACAGACGACGTTGATGGTGCGATAAGGGAGGATGGGCGTGAGGGTGGTGGCGGTCTGCGTGAGGGCGGTAGTGGTCAGTGCTGCGGGGTAGGGTTCCGGCAGCGCGAGGGGGGTTCGAGCGCGAGGGGGGGATGAGGTTTTTTTTATGCTTAATGACCGCCAATGGTGGCCGCCCATGTCAGGGGGCTCCAAAGCCCCCTTTTCTAGTAGTTTTGGTGAGGGGCGAGGGTGGTATTTATAATGGAGTAGGCAGGTGTTTTCTCATTATTATATTCATTAGTTTATTATTTTAGATCGAGAATATAAATATTTTTAGAATTATAAAAAGAATATTAAAAGAATGAAGGAATATTCTAGATTATGGTTTTCACATCAGCGGTGACTCAAGGAATAGTGTATTTAACTTATCATGTATATATACCATGAATTATTGTATTGCATTATTTACTAGAACATCATGTATTTCAGAACAATACAAAAAATTTATCCTAAAAATTTTACAATGTGTAAAATTAAAAAAAGAACTTCATTTTAAGAAAATAATTTTTTAAATATAAGAAATTTAATTTTTAATTAAAATCATCATTTAATTGAAAAATACTTATTTTAAAATTAAAACAGATTTTCTAACAGTTTAAAAAATTAATTAAGGTCTCACTAAATTATATTATAATAATATAAAAACAATATATTAATTTAAGAATACATTTTATAAAAAAAAATATTTTTAATTATTAAATTAATTATAAAATTCCAATTAAATATTTATGACTTACAAAAAAACCAACACTTAATTTATCATTTTTTAAAAATTTATTTATTTATTCCATGAGATAAATATATAAAATTTCAATTCATAAGATTCCTATTTGTTTTTTACTTTCAAAGGTTAAGTTACAATTCTATTGGACATGTTACTATTCCTAAGTGTCATGTTACTATTCCAAAGGGGAAATTATTATTCCTTTGGTATAGGTTCCTTTATTTATTCAAATATCACTTATTTTGTAATGCCTTGACCTTAGTTACCTAGAGTCAGTGCATTATTACATAACATTGGAATGATCAAAAGAGATCCAGTCTCGAAAGACCGATTAGTTTAGTAGCCCTGAATGTACTAGATACATACATACATTTTAAATTACATCATCGAACAAGAAAACTATAACATTTTGTCTCCTTTGAACACACTCATATCAATTAGCTTATTCCTGCAGGTCAATCATAATATACTTCTTCACATCCTGGAAAAAATAAAACATAATAAAGGGGTGAGCTCAGATTCTCAATAAGGATAACAATATAGCGGAAACTACCATAATCAAGCATAAAGATTTAAGGAAATGTACAAGACTAAAACACAAGCCTTTTAAACTTAAACTTCAGCATAATATGGAAAAAATAAATCAAATAATTACATTTACTTATTTACATGAATATTATACTAGCTGAATAATCATAGGTAATATCAATATCTAATTTCATAATGATGAAAGGCATAATGTCAGACATCATAACCACATAGTCAAGGCCACGTGCAAAGACTAAAAAAAGATTATTTCAAGGCCTTGTACCAAGACACTAGTTTTTCTCATTAGTCCTACCGATTCATCGAGGATCTATAGCGGGCTCCACCCGTCACTTACTATGTCCAATGCATTCCTCATATGAAAAGATTGAAACACAATCTAAACATTCGTATTAAAATTATCATATTAAATGTCAATATTTTAACCACAAACCATGAATGGTATAAAAATAGAACTTCCACAGTCAAACACAACTCATTCTATACAATATGGATGATTGTATTATAATAAATCAAACTCAATCAAGAATAATGAAGGATATTGACATAGATGAAAATAATAAGTAAAACTATTTAAGAGAAATGTTCCTTTTTTCTTGAAAACATTTAGAAGTATCACTATTTATCAAGAAGCATTTTAGAAGATGTTTTTTATCAAAGTTTCACATTACACTTTGAGACATTTAAAAGGAATTTTAATTTTAAAACATTCATGTCCATATAAATAAATCTGTAAAACCATTTTTAAAACATGGACATTAAGGAGAAATATTTAGAAGAATAAATCTTTAAAATATTTAAAATGATATTTTAGTCAGAGTTCCTAACCAAATGAGATATGCTTGAATAAAAATAATTGAGGTAATAAAAACATTTTAATATCATGAGAATAAAGGGATTCATGATATACTATTTCAAAGTATATTATATACACTATATAAAAGTGAATTGGCTCATAACAACAAAGAAGTCTCAATGTAATGTAAATTGAGATGAAATCCCTTATAAAGATCATATCCTTAGGTTAAGGATAAATCAATGAAATAATTATGTGTGAAAAATATAAATACAATAAATTTCATTGGATATTCAGTTTAAATCAATCAGATGAAATTCACATATATTATTTAAAAAAACACCAATAACATGGATGTTTAACTCAATGAATGGAATTTGAGTTAGGATTACTCTTATCAAGTTCATATCAATTACTTTAGAATTTACCAATAGAGTGATTATGTGTATAAAAATTATATTCACACAATGGGGAGTGTAAATTAAAATATAAATAAATAAATAGTGATTTCACACATAATCTTGGAGTAAAATAATCAATGAAGTTCGCGTAAAACCCAATGCGTGGAAATCAAAATTAGAAATTTCATTACATATTTGGTAACTTACAAAACATACACCCCATGAAAGAACTATCATAAAATGAATATGTAAATACCCATAAATTAAATTATATTACTCAAATAATAAAATCATGGTCAATACATACACCACACAAAAGGAGCTAGTGGCAATATGTCATGAATCTCACAAGAATAAGAAGTGAAATGAAACCCCCTTACCTTGTAATTTTCCTTAGTTGAAGGTACTTTAACATTCTGTATAATAATGAAATAATTTTTATTAAATTATAAAATAACCACATATATAAATATGATATCATATACAATATTCTAATATTGCTTTATTAATGATATTTCAGTAGTATTGTTGTTTTTGGTGTTGACTAATTCGTTTTCATTTATATGTTTTGTTACATAAGTCATATTTGTTATGGATAGGATGTATTTTATTCATATCCGAAATTATATTAAGTTCTTAAAAATTATTATTAATCACAAAATAAATATTATTCTTGAATGTTTATGATTGAGAATGAATCTCATCGTGTTCGTGGAGATGGTAATCCGTATGTACGCACAAGCAACAATACCATTCTATTGATGGTGAAATAGTATGTAATTGGATGGTTATATTATATATACAGAATAATTAACATGTTATATTTATTATTTACATCATTTATACTCATTATTATACCCATAAAAGTAATGAAGTGTTGAATAACAAACTGCATCATGATGTGGAGATAGCGAGTCGTACGTACGCACGTACGGTGACTTTGTCATTCATAGGATAGATAGAATAATGAATATGGTTGTAAAATATTTAAAATAACATCCAAGTGTGTATAAGGTACTGTATTTATTATTTTGTTATGGAAACAACAAAGAAATAGGAAGTGGAAGAAGAAAATAACTTTTAAAGAGGTGATGAAATTATTACCTCTTTTCAGGTGCTTCCTTTTGATTTGACCAAAAGGGCTCATTAGGATGGATTTCTGATAAAATTAAGACCTCTAGATTTAATTCAGGGTAGTTGGGAGGATATTTGAGTAGGTTTTCGCTGAGACAAATGGATTTTGAGGTGTGATTTGGAGATAAGGGGAAGTACCCTTTTATAAGAGAGGTGAGGGTCACTGTAGGTAAATCTTGAAATATTAATTTATTATAAAATCATATTAGGTTTATAATAGATCCAAAAGGATTTATTTAGAGTATAAGGTGGGTATGGGTCTAAAACCTCTCAAAAAATAGGTTTTTGATAGGTTTAGGTCTTCATATTAATCTTATCTTTTAAATTTAACTATTGGTTAAATAGTTTAAAATTTACCATGTATTCTTATATTATTATAATAAATGGTTAATAAACACACTATAAAAAAGCCAATAGAACCCCTAGTGGTTCCTTAATGACATATCTATCATTATATGAGTACTTTGGATGAACATTATATTTCTATGAATATTGTATCATTTAATAATATAGTATTTAAAAAAACTAATTTATGTCAATTTTGACACTATTTAGTATTTGGTTTTTGTGAAAGTAAAGAAAACACGATTACATCAAAACAAATACATTAAATAAATAATAAAATGTAATATTAATCTATTAAATTATTGTAATGCATGAAAAGTATAAATTTACATTTATTTGGATATTTATAATATCAATTATTTTAATCTTTCATTAATAAATTAATTACTGAATCATCATTGTGTCATAAAAAAATTTAATTATATAATGTCTAAAAATTATAAATAAAATACCATTATGTAGGAAATATTTTTAACTTTATAATTAATATTTATAGTTGAATTTATCTTATATATTACCCTATATTAAAAATGTTTTAGTTATGAAAATTCTAATTTAACACTTTTAACTCTTTTTTAAATAAAATAATAATAAATGTCATAATCTAATCCAAGTGGATAAAATATGGTCATATTTTATTTATAAGGTTTATTTTTGTCTAAAAACACTTATCCAATAGAATTAGGACATGTGTTGGGGGAATTATAATATCATTTTTACCTTTAACTACCCTATTTACTTTAAGCGTGGTAAATAAAATTCAAAAGTTATTATTCACCAAAAATTATTTTCATCCTAATGAACCACATTTTACTTACTGATGTCAACCATGTCTCTTGTATTTTTAAAATTCAATTCACAGAAGCGGTAAAATTACTTTTTATACAAATTTGTAAATGTGCCTAAAATGTGGGTAAAAGACGTTAAAATGTTCAATATAATTTTATACGTCTAATTTAATTATAAAATGATTAAAATTAATTAAATTTTACTTATATAGGTATTATGTATCTACATTGAGATAAATTAAATTTAAATAAAATAAATAATTATTTAAATAAAAATTACGATTTAAACAATAATGCAGTGTTTTTCATTATTCATCAAAAATTGAAAGTTTTCAGAAAAATACAAAAAATTCATCCTGAAATAATTTTGATATTCCAAATTAAAAAAGTATTTCTATTTTACCAAATTAAAAACATATAATTTGTATTAATTAAATTAAAAAAATTCTCGTTGTCAAAACTAGAAAGTGGGTTTTTGAGAAGTAAAAACTATCAAAATATTGATATGTATTTAGGTACAAATTAAATGTAAAATTACTTATAATGACCAACATTGGATTAAATGATAAAAATATAATCTAATTATACTTCAAAACCATTAAAATGTATAATTTAACACTATAAATTATTTTAATTAAAAAAAATTCAATGAAAAAGTAGTATTTTTTCACTATTCATCAAAATATGAAAGTTATCAGAATAGCACCAAATAATTATCCAAAATAAATTTTTATATTATAATTCTAATGAAGAAGTTTATTTTGTCAAATTTAATATATAAAAGTGTCAAATATTGTATTTAAAAATGGTTCTCCATTAAAAGGTGGTAAAATTGGATTTTTTTTAAAAAATACTACTTTTATCTAAAAAATTTCATTCATTATTATAGTATGTCTAAGAAACAAATAATATGGATGTTCAATTTATATTAAGTATATAAAATTCAAAATACAATTAATACTATTCATTACCATTTTTTGAACTGCTAGTTTGGTAAGTCGTGGTGTGCTCGAATTCAGTCTTGCGTGTAGCACAAGCTATTGAATTAATTTAAAGAAAATAAATTACTATGAAATCTTGGGGTGTTACATATTTTATTCATAATTTATTAGGATGATGTTTTTATTGATATTGAATTTCCATGTATGTGTTTTATACCATATGAAATAATTAAAAGAATGGAAATTATGTTGATAAAATTTTGGGTTATTACAGTACTGGATCAAAATAGGATGCTACATTGAGAATTATTAAGGAGAGTTCAACTCAATGGAAGATCAATATGGGATTCATTTCATCCCTTCAATATTCATCCATATTAAAATATATAGATTCAACTAAAACCATATGATCCAATCTCTTTGAATCGTTTGATCAATCCAGTATGTTATCTTGTTCCTTGGCCTCTGTACAAGAGCTTTTGTTCATTGGAATCTTCATGTTACACCTAAGATGGATTGAGACAAAGTTTTTAAGTTTCATTTTATCATCCTAATGATTTAAATATGATTCAATCAATATGAAAATACATTTTCATGAAAGAGAGATACTTAAACCTATGAGTTATAGTGTGGATACTTTTTTTACAGGGACGGTAATTTTTATGAAGTCACAAAGGATATTGAAGAGTCGGTACACACTTAAAGTAATTCGATGCGTAAAAGATAAGTAAGTGTAGTTCTGTCTATAAATCCCATGATGTGTGATCATTTTTAAATGAATCCAACACATATAGGAGAGTAAAATTTTGAGCAAAACAGAGAAGATAAAGCACTCAATTTTTCTTTTGTAAGGTTTCAATGCATTTTTGTTGAGAATTTGTCTTTGTGTTCATATAATGATTGATTGATTTCCACAAACTAGTGCTTACATTCACACTTATTAATGAGAAAAATAATGGAAATAAATCTTGAGTATATTGTTATGTAAAGGATCATTATAATCATTCATGAAATGATATCCATGCATAAAGGGAGTTCCACGTGCATCTTTTCAGAAACATATCATGTATACCATTGCATCGTGAAGATATGATGACATCACATGTGTTTCATGAAGGAGTAGTGAAGTTTTTTTGTTGATATTTTTATGATATTTGATGTTCTGAGACACAGTTTTATGATATAATTTCATTAAGGAATTTTTAAAGGTAGTACAATGAATGTGTTCATAGGAAATATAAAACTAACGCAGTTGTGAAGATGTAAATGAGGTAGTGTAAAGTGCTTTCACTACTCAACACATGAATTACCATGAAATAATGAATGCATAAAGTTGTTATGTTTGTGCACTTTCATTGTTTTATATATTACATTGAAAAGAAAGTGGACGGTATTACATACAAGCATGAAGTTTGAATGAATTCACATGAAATATTCTTTGTATGGTGTGTAGTAATTTTAGACTGAGCCAGGAATTATTACATAAGACATTTATAAAAAATTTATAAGTGTATTGAGATCAGTTTCATTCATTAAAGATCATTGAATAGTTAGTGTGGCTGAGACTTTAAAAATAAATAATCAAAGCCCAAGTAGTGTTTTGCTGAGGCAATTGACCATCTATAGGTGATCAGACATACTTGAGAGAGAGAGAGTAGAATCTTTCCAAAGGTTCTTGAATTGTACATGAGCCAGTGCAATCCAAAAATATCATGGAGTAGGATCATGAAAGTATCGTTCTATAGTGGATATCTCTATATGATGTAGAAGGTTGTAGTTGGGGTGTCTAACCAATTTCAAGAAGATTGTTATTAGGGGTGAATCCAATAACTAAGAAGAAATTTTAGTTGTAGTGTTTGAAAAACTATTGACGGATGATTATAACTAGCGGTTTAACTATCATTTTAATTTGGGTGGTATAACTAGTTACTATTGTAAACGCCTTCTGTTATATTGTAGAATCCTATTTCTAGGATCTAACAAACATAGAAAGGAGTAGGTCTTTTATTTTCACATTTTAAATACTTTTGGGTTGTGCTTACATTGTTATTGTTACTTTCATGGTGAGTGTTTGTATTAAAGACAAGAGATATTTTCTTCCATCAGTCATAGATATTGAATCAAAAAATAAAGAATTTGAAAATATATTGTACCACTGATCCTCCCCCATATCAGTGGTAACTAATCGGTCTTGAGACACTTCAGAAAACCCATTATCAAATGGCACAAGTATAAATTTTTGAATTTTAAAAAAATTGTATTAGTAACTAGATAAATATTTTACTTGTATAAGTACTTCACCTTAGTGTGATCCTATTATGTTTTTTTAAAAATTAAGATGATTCTATGAGGCTTTTCATTGATTATATATCTTTAAATAACAACACTCTTAATAACAATTACCATTTTCCTCATATTGAAGATCCGTTTAATCATCTATAGAGAGTTTATTTATTTTTAATATTGATCTCATGTCATGGTACCATCAGTTTAAATTTATAGATGATGATGTTCTAAAGACTTCATTTTGTACTAGATATGGGCATTATATGTTTTTAGTAATGTACTTTTCATTTTCTAATGCACCTTCTATCATTAGAGATCTAATAAGTAGAGTCTTCCATGAGTTTTGGATACATTTGTGGTTTTTTATTAGTGATATATTGGCACATTATAGAATATATGAGAAATATTAGAGATTCCATAAGATTTTTTTTGTAACCCTTAAAAGGAAAGAAAATAAAAGGAAAATATATAAAATGTGAATTTCCATTGCAAAAAATTTCATTCCTTGGACATATTATTTCTAAAGATAGAATTTCTAATGACCTTGATAAAACTAAAGTTTTTGAAGATTGGAAAATACTAACAAATTACATTGATATATATTCATATCTAGGATTGGTGGGTTACTATCGGTGGTTTATTGAAAACGTTTCTCAATTTTCTATCCTACTGAATAAGTTAACTCGAAATGGAGTTAAATTCATCTATAAAAATATGTGATGATTTTTCTCAAAAAATAAAAATAAGATTGTTGAATGCTCTATATATTTTCATTACCTTGAAGAATGGTGACATCAACACCTACAATGATGCTTCATTGAAGGGACTTAGTTGTGTCCTGATATTGTACGATCTTGTAATTTCATATTTTTTACATCAAATAAAAACGTACGTGAAATTTTTTCCTACACATGAGTTGTAATTAGATATAATGGTTTTTTGTTTTCAAATTTTAGAGACATAATTTATATAGAGAGAAATGTCAAATATATATTGATCATGAAAGTTTTAAGTATATTTTCACTTGGAAAAACTTGAATATGAGGTAGAGAATATCATTGAAATTGATCAAATACTATGATTTCATGATTAATTACTATCCATGGAGACAAAAAAGTAGATGATTCTTTAAGTTGAAAACATCATGAATCATTAAAAATGTTACATTTGGAAAATAAACCTTTGGTTACTGATTTGATGAATTTTGACCTAGAATTTGTGGATGTGCTAGGCACCTCAATTTTATGTCAGATGTCAATACAATGACCATTTTAGAAATAATTAAGAATGATCAAATAGAGAATAATGTTTTATAAAAAATGGTATGGTTAGTTAAAAATTTTATGTTTCATAAATTTAATGTTGAAAAACATGTTGTTTTAAGATATTTAAATAGATCATGTATTCCCTATGATTCATAGTTAAAGAGAGAATTGATGAGTGAATCTCATAGTTCCCTATTTTCTACTCATCCTATTAGTACTAAGATGTACACAGACCTTCCAGAGTATTACTGGTGGGATGGAATGAAAAGAGATATTGTAACATACCAAGTAAGTAATGAATAATAGATATTTTTATCTATGTCTATTAATTATTAAGATAGTGTTTTAGAGGCTTAAAATAAAAATAAATACAATCTTAAGCATGGAATACACTAATATTTTTTAAAGATTGTTTTACTTCCTTTTGATGACAAACCCTTTTTAAATCAAAATTTTGACAATTTTATAATCTATGTTTGTCAAAATAAACTTATACTTTATGATTGGGACATCAAAATTTACTTTTTGTGAATTTTTGGTATTTTTCAGACAATGTTAATTTTTTAATGAATAGTGACAAATAATGCATTTTACATCAAAACTGATTTTTAATCTACTTTATTTATATGATTATATTATCGTTTGAATTGGTCTTAAAGTGTAATATGAATATATTTTTACCATTTAATCCAATGGTGGTCATTAGAATTAATTTCACTTTGAAATCGGACTTAAAATAGTGTCAATCTTTTGATACTTATTGTTTCATAAAAACACGCTATTTGCTCTGACAGCGGGAATTAATTATTAAATTAATTAATGTGACTTATATGTTTTGAATTTTGTAAAATGGACTTCATTTTTGAATTCGGAGTATCAAATATAGCTTAGGGTGAATTTTTGGTAATTTTCTGAAAAACTTCAATTTTTGATGAATAGTGAAACCACTAAGTGGTACTTATAAAAACTGATTTTTCGTTTAAATAAAAATTTGCCATCATTGTGTTTTAAATTTCAAAAATCCGACATACATGGTTGTCATTAAGAAGTAAAATGTGGTTCAATGAGATTATAATAATTTTTTGGTGAATAGTAACTTATTAAGTTTTTAATCGCGATTAGAGGTAATTAGTGTAGTTTAAGGTAAGAATAATGTTTTAATAAAATGAAATGACCTAGACAAATGTCCTACCCTTATTGGATGTGTCATGACCGACAAAGAAAAGCCATGGGTCAACTTGGGGACCCCATGGAGCCACTTTGCTTGGGGAATGACATAAATAACTTTTTATTTAATGTTAAAGTAAAAATGACACAAACATGAGTTATTTTACTAAAACAATTTTTACATGGGGTTATACAAGTCAGATTTTTTACTATAAATATTCATTAGAAAGCTAAAACGATTTCCTACATCATAGTAGTCTTTTTATAATTTTTAGAAATTAAATAAATTAAATTATTTATGACATCATGATGATGCAACGATGACCTCATTATTTAACGATTTAAATAAAATGGAAAGATAATTAATATCTAAGACCTAAACATGGCCAAAACCAATTGGATGAGTGGATTTAGAAACCTTATCACCTTATACTTGAATTATATCAATGTGGGACCTTTTTAATCCGAAACGCATTTTAAAATAAAGTAACTTATCTTTACTTTCCAAGAGTGCCCCTCCTCTCCTCTTATAAAAGGCCCCCACCTCTACCTCATTACCCACACTTCCAAAGCCTTTGGCTCAGCCAAACCCTGCCCATTTTTTCTCTACACTTCCCTATATTACTCCTAAAAGCCTCACTTTGGGCAGAAGTCTTCCCAAGGAAGCCTTTGAGCTCAAATCTAAGAGAGTTACCCGATTTTAAGGTAATGTCTTCTTTTGAGTCCTTTTGTTTTATTTTGCTTCTCCAACCCCCTAAAATCTTTTTATTTTTTTCTTTTGTAACAACTACAGTATCCTCAATATACTTGGATGTTGTTATAATAAGGATTTGAGCTACACTTACATACACCTACATCTAATGGTTAACGAACATACTGTTTCCGTTGATGGTGAATTTATGCCTCCCGAAACGAAGATTGTTCAAAATTCTTTTAACACCTTCAAAGGTGGCCATTAAGATGTCACTATATTTATATATGATATATATTATGTTTATGTTTTCCTTAAGCTTCTGTATTTTTCATTTTGGGTATACCTTTATGGTTTCCATTATGGGTAAAAGCGATATCTTCATTTAAGGAAGTGCGGACTACCGCCCCCTCAAAGTGATTCGATTCGTTAAATACCATATGTGGGACGTATAAAGGATGGAACTATGATATTATATATGATATTATACTGGAATTATAATATACCTTTATATCATTATGATTCCATTCTATAAAATACGAAACATAAATGAAAGTAGCGTTCATGCGTACATACAGCTTACCGTCTCCATGAACGGTGCATTTTATTTATTACCTCTAAATGATTATATAATATTATAAATGCATGTATATACTGGATATATATGATATATACATAATTATTATAATTATGGATATAATGGATAGATGAACAACATGTAATTATAAAGGGTTTATTTTTTACTCAAGTACCAATGATCGTTAAAACGACCGTTATTAACTTAAATAATTACATAGTGTTCATGACATGGAAATAAGTGATATAAAAGGAATAATGAACTTGAAAAAGGTTCTTAAACAAGTATAAATTAACTCAATTTTATTATTCAGGAGATTAAAGAACGACCGAGTCATGTCGGACCTGAGGTATGGGACTTCGTCTCAATCTCTTTTCCTTGAGGCATATTTTGTTTTATACACAACCTTCTTTTATATAGTGTATAAACCCCTTTGACTTTTACGTTTATTCAAAAGGAATATTTTTTATATGAAGCATTTACTAAACGACAAAAGGGAATGTTTTTGTCGTACGTATGAGGCGACAACGACTTCTTCGCCGCCGTGACCATTATTTGAGTTTCGGCTTCCTCTACAAGCCATACCTTCTTTTTAAAAGAAAAATAAATACCATGTTTTACTTTTCTTTTATTTTGGTATTGAAAATGGTTTTCATAATGTTTTTATATCAATGTGTTGTATTGATATCTTGTGATTGAAAGGTGGAAATGTTATGTTTCCTTTATGCATGTTTTATGTGATACTATTATGTTGAGGTTCTTGGGCATTATTATGAAGATGGGTGGTTCTGTGATAAACTAAGGGAGGGTGAGCCCGATATAGCTCTCCAATGCATTGGGTAACGTGAAGGAGTGAAACGTTAAGGTTTCTCTGAAGAGATTTAGGGAATATACTGTGATGGGTATTCCAAACGTAACCAAGAGGGTTACTCCCTACGTAAGAATGTTATGAATGCCTCAAGTTACCTTTATGTCTTATGATTTCTATGATTTATTCATGATTCGATGAGGTATGTTAAAGTGCGTATGTTTTATGGGTAAAGTATGATTTCATTCTTATGTATATATGTACCCATGTTTCCTTTCCATATTTTTATATCCCTTACTGAGCTTTTTATGCTCATCCCAAGTTTTTGTGAAATTTTTTTCACAGGTCAAGGGAAAGGTACATGATATGATGATAGTGTCAAGGAAGTGTCAAGAAAGAATCCATGTTTTATTTTAAATATGTTTCCATTGATGGGAAAGAAGAATACTATCTTTATGTAACCACTTTGTTTATATGTGGAATGTAATGCATGTTTTATGATCTAATTCTCTAAAACTCTAAACCCGAAAAGATCCTCAATGTGTAATCTTGTAATAACTCAAGATTTAGTAAGGTTTAAGGCTGGGGCCTTATAGTTGGTATCAGAGGTCGGTTTAGACAACTTTAGGAGTTATAAAAGTGTAAAATTATAATTTAATTTATGGTATGATTGAAATGATATCACATTTACAGATTACCATGTTGCTTCACCTATGGTATTTCTGTGATAAGAATGGTTTTTCATAGAGGAAACAGAACATATTTTTTGGGAAGGCATACAGAGGGAAATGACCTTTCAAATCAGTATCCTGAGATGGTCAGAATCAAAACTAAACAGTTTGTTGTAGTGATGGCTCAGTTGACTCAGGTGAAAAATGTTGGTTGTTTTTATTGATGGTATTTTGGTGTTTTATAAAAGTAAAGAGGAGAATGAAAGTCATTTAAGGGTTATTTTTCAAACCTTGAAAGAAAATAAATTGTATGGGAAATTCAGCAAGTGTGATTTTTGGTTGCAACAAATTTCTTTCCTTGGTCACATTGTTTCAAAAGATGGCATAACTGTTGATCTTGCTAAAACAAAAGTTGTTGAAGAATCGCCAAGACCCACAAATGTAACCGAGATCCGTAGCTTCCTTGGTTTGGCAGGCTATTACCGAAGGTTTGTTAGAATTTTTTCATGGTTATCTAGTCCAATGACTAAGCTAACTCGGAAGGGTGTTAAGTTTATCTGGACAAAAGAATGTGATGATTGTTTTCAGGAATTGAAAAGAAGATTGGTGAATGCTCCAGTTTTGGCACTACCTTCCAGGAATGATGAGTTTGTTATATACAGTGATGCTTCATTGAAAGGACTTGGTTGCGTCCTAATGCAGAATGATCAGGTAATTGCTTATGCTTCACGACAGTTTAAAACTCATGAGGTAAATTACCCTACACATGATTTGGAATTAGCTGCTGTTGTTTTTGCTTTAAAAATTTGGAGGCATAATTTGTATGGAGTAAAGTGTGAAATATATACCGATCACAAAAGTTTAAAGTATATATTCACTCATAAATAATTGATCATGAGACAGAGGTGATGGCTGGAATTAATCAAGGATTATGATTGTACAATTCATTACCATCCGGGAAAAGAAAATAAAGTGGCTGATGCTTTGAGTCGAAAAAGTAATGCTTCATTAGAAATGTTGCATTTGGAACGTGATCCTTTGGTTAAGGATTTGATGAAATTTGGAAAAGAAGTTGTTGGTGCAGGAAGTGATTTTGTTTTTTTTCAGGTATTAGTGAGATCATCTCTATCAAACAGAATCAAGAAAGCACAGAATCAAGACAGTGAGTTGCAGAGAAAGGTAGAGCTGGTTCAGAAAGGTAAGTTGCATGAATTCAACATTGATAATGATTGCGTTTTGAGATTTGGGAAGAGATTGTATGTGCCTTGTGATTCACAGTTGAAGAGAGAGTTGTTATGTGAAGCTCATAGTTCTCCGTTTTCAGTTCGTCCTGGCAGTACTAAGATGTACAGAGATCTACGGGAGTATTACTGGTGGGATGGAATGAAAAGAGATATTGCTGATTTTATTGTGAAGTTTTTGACTTGTCAGCAGGTTAAAGCGGAGTGGTAGTTACCAAAAGGGATGCTTCAACCTTTACCAGTACTAGAATGGAAATGGGAAAATATATCAATGGACTTTGTTGTGGGATTACTGAAGACATCTCGAGGTAATAATGCAATTTGGGTTATTGTTGATCGCTTGAAAAAATATGCTCATTTCCTTCCTATTCGATATACATTCTCTCTAGATCAACTTTCCCGTTTGTATCTTAAGGAGATAGTCAGGTTACATGGAGTTCCTCTCTCTATTGTATCTGATCGTGATCCTAGGTTAACTTCTAACTTTTGGAAAGGCCTTTAGAAGTCGTTGGGTACTGAATTAAATTTTAGTATACCATTTCATCCTCAATCAGATGGGCAGTCAGAACGAACAATTCAGACCTTGGAGGATATGCTACGAGCTTGTTCGATGGATTATCAGGAAAGTTGGGACCAACATCTTTCTTTGGTTGAATTTTCATATAATAATAGTTTTCATTCCAGTATACAGATGGCACCATTTCAGGAATTATATGGGAAGCGGTGTCAAACTCCAGCTTGCTGGGATGAAGTGGGTGAAAGGAAGTTGATGGGAACAGAATTGGTAGAAGAGATGGCAGAATAAGTTCAGCTGATTCAGAAACACATGAGAACAGCTCAGAGTAGGCAGAAGAGTTATGCAGACAACAGGAGGAAGGATCTCTCTTTTGAGGTAGGTGATCATGTTTTTCTCAAAGTCTCACCATGGAAAAGTGTGATGCGATTTGGTAAGAAAGGAAAGCTGAGTCCAAGGTTCATTTGACCATATGAAATTCTGGAGAGAGTTGGATCAGTTGCATACCGGGTGGCTTTACCTCCGAGTTTATCTCAGGTACACAATGTTTTTCACGTTTCGATGTTGAGAGAGTATATGCCAGATCCAACTCATGTTTTGAGTCCAGAGGTAGTTCAGTTGGAAGAGAACCTATCTTATGAGGAACAACCGGTCCAGATTCTTGACCATAGGGAGAAAGTGTTACGAAATAAAGTGATTAATCAGGTAAAGGTTTTGTGTAAAAACCACATGATGGAAGAGGCAACATGGGAATCTGAAAATGCAATGAGGGATAAGTACCCCCATTTATTCGATAAGTAAATAAATTGCGGGGACGCAATTTTCAAAAGGGGGGAAGGATGTAAAATCCCAAGTAAGTAATGAATAATAAATATTTTTATCTATGTCTATTAATGATTAAGATAGTGTTTTAGAGGCTTAAAATTAAAATAAATACAATCTTAAGCATGGAATACACTAATATTTTTTAAAGATTGTTTTACTGCCTTTTGATGGAAAACCCTTTTTAAATCAAACTTTTGACAATTTTATAATCTATGTTTTTCAAAATAAACTTATTATTTATGATTGGGACATCAAAATTTACTTTGTGTGAATTTTTGGTATTTTTCAGACAATGTTCATTTTTTGATGAATAGTGAAAAATACTGCATTTAACATCAAAACTGCTTTGTAATCTACTTTATTTATATGATTAGATTATATTTTGAATTGGTCATAAAGTGTAATATGAATATTTTTTTACCATTTAATCCAATGGTTGTCATTAGAATTAATTTCACTTTGAAATCAGACTTAAAATAGTGTCAATCTTTTGATACTTATTGTTTCATAAAAACACGCTATTTGCTCTAACAGTGGGAATTAATTATTAAATTAATTAATGTGACTTATATGTTTTGAATTTTGTAAAATGGACTTCATTTTTGAATTCGGAGTATCAAATATAGCTTAGGGTGAATTTTTGGTAATTTTCTGAAAAACATCAATTTTTGATGAATAGTGAAACCACTAAGTGGTACTTATAAAAATTGATTTTTCATTTAAATGAAATTTTGCCATCATTGTGTTTTGAATTTAAAAAATCCTACATACATGGTTGTAATTAAGAAGTAAAATGTGGTTCAATGAGATTATAATAATTTTTTGGTGAATAGTAACTTATTAAGTTTTTAATCGCGATTAGAGGTAATTAGTGTAGTTTAAGGTAAGAATAATGTTTTAATAAAATGAAATGACCTAGACACATGTCCTACCCTTATTGTATGTGTCATGGACGACCAAGAAAAGCCATGCGTCAACATGGGGACCCCATGGAGCCACTTTGGTTGGGAAATGACATAAATAACTTTTTATTTAATGTTAAAGTAAAAATGACACAAACATGAGTTATTTTACTAAAAAAAATTTTACATGGGGTTATACAAGTCAGATTTTTGACTAAAAAAATTCATTATAAAGCTAAAAATATTTCCTACATCATAGTATTTTTTTTATAATTTTTAGACATTAAATAAATTAAATTATTTATGACATCATGATGATGCAGCGATGACCTCATTATTTAACGATTTAAATAAAATGGAAAGATAATATAATATTTAAGAACTATACATGGACAAATCCAATTGGATGAGTGGATTTAGAACCCTTATCACCTTATACTCGAATTATATCAATGTGGGACCTTTTGAATCCGAAACTCATTTTAAAATAAAGTAACTTATCTTTACTTTCCAAGAGTGCCCCTCCTCTCCTCTTATAAAAGTCCCCCACCTCTACCTCATTACCCACACTTCCAAAGCCTTTGGATCGGCCAACCCCTGCCTATTTTGTCTCTCCACTTCCCTCTATTACTCCTTAAAGCCTCAATTTGGGCAGAAGTCTTCCCAAGGAAGCCTTTGAGCTCAAATCTAAGAGAGTTACCTGATTTTAAGGTAATGTCTTCTTTTGAGTCCTTTTGTTTTATTTTGCTTCTCCAACCCACTAAACTCTTTTTATTATTTTATTTTGTAACAACTCCAGTATCCTCAATATACTAGGATGTTTTTATAATAAGGATTTGAGATACACTTACACACACCGACATCTAATGGTTAATGAACATACTGTTTCCGGGGATGGTGAATTTATGCCTCCCGAAACGATGATTGTTCAACATTCTTTTAACACCTTAAAAGGTGGCCATTAAGATGTAACTATATTTATATATGATATATATTATGTTTATGTTTTCCTTAAGCTTCTGTATTTTTCATTTTGGGTATACCTTTATGGTTTCCATTATGGGTAAACGCGATATCTTCATTTAAGGAAGTGCGGACTGCCGCCCCCTCAAAGTGATTTGATTTGTTAAATACCATATGCGGGACATATAAAGGACGGAAATATGATATTATATATGATATTATACTGGAATTATAATATAACTTTATATCATTATGATTCCATTCTATAAAATATGAAACAGAAATGAAAGTAGCGTTCATGCATACGTACGGCTTACCGTCTCCAGGAACGGTGCATTTCATTTATTACCTCTAAATGATTATGTAATATTATAAATGCATGTATATACTGAATATATATAATATATACATAATGATTATAATCTTGGATATAATGGATAGATTAACAACATGTAATTATAAAGGGTTTATTTTTGACTCAAGTACCAATGATGGTTAAAACGACCGTTATTAACTTAAATAATTACATAGTGTTCATGACATGGAAATAAGTGATATAAAAGGAATAATGAACTTGAAAAAGGTTCTTAAACAATTTTAAATTAACTCAAGTTTATTATTCAGGAGATTAAAGAACGACCAAGTCAAGTCGGACCCGAGGTATGGGACTTCGTCTC
Organism: Viscum album; assembly: GCA_963277665.1. Lineage (NCBI taxonomy): Eukaryota > Viridiplantae > Streptophyta > Magnoliopsida > Santalales > Viscaceae > Viscum > Viscum album. Next base: position 594,086,566 of record OY728135.1, on the reverse strand, counting down.
AATCTCCTTTTATTGAGGCATATTTTGTTTTATACACAACCTTCTTTTATATGGTGTATAAACCCCTTTGACTTTTACATTTATTCAAAAGGAATCTTTTATATACGGAGCATTTACTAAACGACAAAAGGGAATGTGTTTGTCGTACGTATGCGGTGACAACGACTTCTCCGCCGCCGTGACCATTATTTGAATGCCTCAAGTTACCTTTTTGTCTTATGATTTCTATGATTTATTCACGATTCGATGAGGTTTGTTAAAGTGATAATGTTTTATGGGTAAAGTATGATTTCATTCTTATGTATATATGTACCCATGTTTCCTTTCCATATTTTTATATCCCTTACTGAGCTTTTTATGCTCATCCCAAGTTTTTTTGAAATGTTTTTCACAGGTCAAGGGAAAGGTACATGATATGATGATAGTGTCAAGGAAGTGTCAAGAAAGAATCCATGTTTTATTTTAAATATGTTTCCACTGATGGGAAAGAAGAATACTATCTTTATGTAACCTCTTTGTTTATATGTGGAATGTAATGCATGTTTTATGATCTAATTCTCTAAAACTCTAAACCCGAAAAGATCCTCAATGTGTAATCTTGTAATAACTCAAGATTAAGTAAGGTTTAAGGCTGGGGCCTTATAGATATAGTTAACTTTACCATGAAATGTATGAATTTTAAATAGGTTATAGTATAGTGGAAATTATTTAAGGGGATTCTTATATATTTTCCACTTCTATAGTGTAAATGGGAAAATGTATCTATGGATTTCATAGAGGGATTACCAAATACATTCAAGGTAATAATGTGATTTAGTTTATTTCTGAAATATTAACTAAATATGAACATTTTTTCCCATTTGAATTACTAACTAATTATATCATAATTCCCGAATATATCTCAAGGATATAGTCAGGTTGAATGGATTTTTTAACATATTGGGTTTTTTGTGTGGGTTGAAATCCTCACCTATTTTTATTTTTTGGAGTTTAGTGGGCAGAACAACTATTTTCGCGATCAAAGGAACTAAATTCCATGTTTACTTTAACTCAAGGCCCTACATTAGATTATTATTGATTCTTGTCATGTTTCTTATGGTTTTGGTTGGGTTTCTTGTCCATTGGAGGCCAAAAGACCAATTTTATGGGTGTACATACTGGGGTGAATGGTTTGAAAAAACTGTCCTTCCTCCCATGAGAATATTTTCATCCCCCAAGCCTATTGGACATGGATTTTCAAATCACACTAGAGGGGGTTCATGTATATATGACCATTGCTACAATTTTTTTTACAGAGGGCTCATTCACAGTTTAGAAAACCATCCATGTGAACAGTGAAAGCCTAGATCATGGACAGTGGCTGTCATACAATTGGATCATGGTCTTCCAAACAATGTTAGCTAACCATGCAACCAATTAAAAGTGTATTATTACAATTATATCACTCCTCCATTATTTATTATTTCTACCTTATTTATTCCCACGCATATATCTCCTTATAAGCATCATGGAGTTCTTATGCTCTTCCTCTTCCTCTTATTTGTTTATATAGATTCCTTATATGAGTTCCATTATTTGAACTGTCTTTGGAATTATATCCATATTGGTAAGGACTTGAATCCTCTTACCTCTATTATCCTTTTCTATTTCTTTAAAGATCTCTAAATCCCTACAATATTTTTTACATATTTTCATGGAATTCATCTAAAACACCAATTTCATCCAAATCGGCTAGAGTTAGGGGATGATATCAAGTTACAGTACATATAAGAATATAAGGTATGTGTTTATCATCATTATTTGGGGTTTTGGGAGTGTTTGGGGTGCGTCATTGAGTGTTCCATTGGGTATTCTGAGTGAGACCCTCATAATTTAATGGTATCATTTAATTAATTAATTAGATCCATGGGAGATGCCTATGGGAATGTTCCTCAAGTATTAAAGTGGTATGAGGCTAGTGAGAGTCTTTGGAACTTATGAATATTAAGCTGCAATATTTTTTTATTTAAATTATTTTTTTTATTAAATTAAATTGCATTATGATGATATTATGCATTACTGAGTTCCATGGGAATGCGATAGACTGGGCCTGGGGATTGAGATGGTGTTGGATATATGGGTTGAGTTCATACAATCATCAAGATGGAATTTTCTTGAGGTATTTTGGTGATTTTGATCCCCGTTTGGTCAAAATCTTCATCAGGATGATGCGAATATTTAATTAGACTACAGAAGAGGCTTGTATGATATTGAATGGAATTTTTCATCAAATAGAGCAATATGGTCATAGGGGAACAAGGTTCTGATTGATTTAGTGTATGGGTCAATTTAGTGATTTTGGATCACCCATGTTTTACAATGCGCCATTTCATGTCGTGTTCATATAGTAGGACTCCGATGTGAAGGTGGTATTTGACCACTTATGTGGGTAGAGGCCTATATTAGTAGAGAGTAAGGTCGATGGTTGGATTTTCTTACCAAATCCACAGGGATAGTGAGTAGACGTCTGTTGATAGTGTGAGACTGTCAGTTAGATGATGAGGCTTTTCATACATGAGTCTGTTGGTCCAGGACTATTTTGAGAGGATGGACATTAGAACTCTATAGGAAACAAGTTGTGGATGAAACTGCATTATTACGTGGTGGATAGGTATCGTTGTGCCATGAGCATCATGCTTTGTAACAATAGGGTTTCATATGAACTAAGTTATGTGGGACAATGTATTAATTATTGGAGTGTGCCTTCAGGATGTTAGATATTGGTTGGACATGAGGTGTCTATTAGAACAAGGTTCTTAGTGATTCTGTTAGAGGTGGAACCTGAGGGTTCTACTAGTTTAAATTATATAAAATAATGCCTTGGGGTTATGGTAAGGATCCTATCCTCTAAATACATATCTATTAAGTCTGAAAAATGTGATTTCTTCCTTATGTATGTTAAGGAAAATGGAATCAAAATTATTAATAAGACATGAATGTGCTAATTTATTTATTTTAGTACACACCTTCTTAATTGTAGATGTATGATAAGCACATGTGTGTGGTGTCTTACTCATATTCTTTCTCACACCCTACATAGGCCCTTCGGGATCCATGTATATTTTATGTATTTGTGCTTAGGTAATGGTTCGGGATTAGGAACCAGATCTTACTTGTCAAGTTCGCTTGAAATGAATGTTAAGGAACAATTGTTTCTTTCCATAGAATGATATTTCCTTAGTTTTCATTTCGGTATCAGCATGCTATTATATATGTATGTACTAAGGTCATCCATTGGAAACCCTACTTATTATTGTCAATATGACATAATTTATATGTATGTTCTATTTTAGTAGCTACAAATGATATGTTTCGATGTTTAATTATACAAATGGTATTGATATTGGTTATTATTAATGCATCCTTTTATCACTTGCTATTGTTGTGCTTCCTCCAAGGGTAGGGTATTGACTCAGTGTATTATGGTCTTTAATTTCACTGTATATATATATAATATACCATTATTACATAATCTTCATAGGGTATATTATCCCCAATATCATGCATTTCCACCCTTTCTACTAGTTGGCAGCCTTTCGTGTACGAGGAGGCATGTCTTAGGACAGTGTCACTCGCCCTGAAGCACCGTTTGGGTGGATAATTTGGTTGGGGTGCAACAAATGGTATTAGAGAAGTTATTGACTAGAATTAGGATAATAGTATGTATAACTACTAATGATACCAAATTATTTACTTTTCTATTAGTCTTACTTTTTGCGCTATGGTATACTGAAGATTATGATGTTATAGAAACTAGTTTTAGAACTCATGTTTGGGTGCCTGCATCCACATGCTTGGGGGAAAGTCCAAGTTTCTTGGGGTTTTAATTTCTATTCTGTTTTTCTCATTATACAGTTTATATAATTTCCTTCTCGGTAGGAACATTTGGATTTTATTATTATTTATTGTGATATGTGACCCTTGGACTGGTATCGAAAGGCATGCTTGCTTTTAGTTTTTATAGGCATAGAGTATGTTCTATATATATATATATATTCATGTGCCTATAATAAAATATTTCTTATTATCATTGTGGACCTATATTGCACTAATAGGTGTTGTATTGTTTAATGTTTCAATAAATTAAGCTAAGAATTACTTTACTACCTAGCCTCTCTTTAGTGGAATCTTACTCAACCAGCCTAGTCAAGTGGACTTAATGAAATCTTTTTGTGATATGTGATAAATATATGTATGGATTTTTCTACTATATGAGAAAGTGGGGATGATGATATGGGGTGATTCTGATTATAAGATTGGGTGAAGTGGTCATCAGATTGAGGATACAAGGTTTTTCTAGATGGGCATAGCCCGAGGAATATTTGATATGTAGCTCTGTTATGTGCAACTAAGGGGCCAATAGGCTGGATGGTGTGAGAAATTATTGTGATGTGGATGGGAAAGGGTTGTGATATTTTTTGGATGTTATTTTTTTAGCGATATAAATTATATATAAATATATTCATATATATAATGTTTTTCTATCCATGATAATGGTATTCAGTGGGATGCCACCCAGACGGGATCCAATGGAGCATAAGGTGTGAGATGATTTAGTGTCATAGTGGCATGAAACATTTGAGACCCCTGAGGGTCTAGATGAGGCCTCAGAGGGTCAAGTAGATTATGGTACGTAGGTACAAGATCCGGTGAAGGTGGGGCAACCATAAGATTTTACATCTTTTGGGTCATGGCTTGATGATTAAATTAAAGTGATCTAGGTACGTGTTATCTATTGAATAGATAAGGGAGCTCAGGGAGTGTGTCCTTCTATGGTGTATATGACTCAAGTGTTCTAGTCATATCACCCACAACTATTTCAGGGTGACTGAGGACTACAAGCGGTTGAGAACTAGATTGAGTTGATACAGATGATCTCTGAGAAGCTTGAGACACCCCTAAATCGATGAATGAAGTTATCTAATTACATTTTCAGAGGATAAAAAAAGTACTAGTGGGATGTGCAGGTTGAGGTAGGAAGACATGAGGAACTAGAGAATAATGAATTTGAGGCCACGTTTTTCAAGCACTATTTCATAGAGATGTCGAGGGAATAGAGATCTCGGGAGTTCTTGAGCCTATATTAGAGACACATGTCTATGAAGGAATATAAAAAAACATTCAACATGTTGTATTGTTTCACACCAGGTATGGTGGGAAATGAAACCTTGGGAGAGACACATTTTCAGCATCGTATATGCCACATCATTTGAGTCTAGGGTAAAATCTTCAAGATAGCCTCATTCTAAGAGGCAATGAATCATGAACTCACAGCCAAGGGAAATTTTAAGGTTCGTCTTACTTGATCTGGGTGATGTCATCAGGTGATTTCATTAGTGATGCTTAAAATAACAGAATGTGAGGATGGGATGAGTGTTAGGGGGAGTTCATGTTAGAGACTTGAGTATACTACCATTGCGTGGTTCGATTATAGTGTGATTCTATTTTGGGAAGTTGATTCATGTGAGAATGTAGTATAATCAGGCACCAAAGGATTACTAAGCATGCGGAATTGGAAAGCATCTCGAGAGGTTCTATAGGAAGTATTCTTGAGTAGTTGGCACCTATGATCCAAGGAAGACTTAGGGTTTTTCTATAGGAATGGGAGTGGTACCAAGTGATGGTATTTTATTTTCAACTACATATAGAGGTTATAGAAGAGAATGTTGGGCCTAGTAGTGTGGTCAGTGGATGGTGGCTAGTGTAGAACCATAGAGATGTCATATTTAGGTAGTCTATCTTAAATCTAGGTGCATGACATAGAGCTTATAGGGTCATAGTAGGATGGTTAGCCAGTTATGGTTAGAGTTTCACTGTATACATAACTTTTTTCTTTTTGTTTCATTTTGGTATGGAAATTGTGTAGGTATATCTGTTTTGGGTGTAAAAGGTTCACAAGATGTATCTATGAACTAACCAGGCACTTGTTAGTATTTTAGCATCAGCTCAAATGTTATATATATATGTATGAGGTGTGTGGAACTTGGGTCATTATGATCATAATTAGGTTCATGGATTTTGAGTTATGTTTGCATCAGGGTATCATTGCAATGCTAAACTTGTTTGAGGTATTAGGCATAAGGATTGATTATGGGCATTTATTGAGATGTGGGACCTTATAGGTGGCATAGTAAACATGAACACAAGTTGGGAATCTTTTGAGATGCAGCACACGATGCGTGTCACTTATGAAACAAGGGAACCTAATGAGGTTTAGGAGTAATGTTACATTATGGAAGGACCTTTGAGTCTGAGGATGGATAGTGGAAAATTAGTTGTATATGTGTTTTGTATTGGGAGGCGACTGGGGTAGTTAACTCTAAATATGGGTATCCCCTAAAGAAAGTTGGCCTATTCCCTTTTAGAATGTGGTAGTCCAAGTTAATTTTAATGATATGGGTATATTCGACTCCATATCTTTCTTTCTTGATATCTTAGGAATTATCTATGTTAAGGTATGGATATTATAACATCCCATGTTTTTGGAGTGATTCAAAATCCTCACCTTCATTGAATATTTTTATTCTTATTGGTGTAAAAACTATTTTATCAATCAGACAAACTTAATTATAAGTTTCCTTTGATCCAAGGCCTTGTTTTTATATGAGTCTTGATTCTCAGAAACATTTTGAAGGTTTTGGTTTTGTTTTGAGCCCATCAGAGGTTGAAACCCCATGTTTCTATTGTGTATAGACTATGGTGCATTGTTTGAAAAAAATTTGTGGCCTCCCAAGAGAAACAATGAAACCCACTAGCTCTATTAAACACAGTTTTTAAAACTATGATAGAGGGGGAGCATTTTTATATTGCCATGCCTATAATTTTAGATATAGGTTACATGCATGATTTTTACACAATTTGGAAAAACATGCACATGAACCACATGAGACTAGAGCATAGATAGTGTGTGTAACATGGAAGGTGTACAATTTTCAAAAACATGAATGCTAATCCTGTAAACCATTAAAAGTGGGAAATCACCATTCTGACCCACCACTATAATTTCATCTTTCTCCATTGTTTCTTCCCATGTGTGGTTCCCCATCAAGGAATCGTGGATATATTATCCACCCCCTCCTAGGTGTTAATCTTTATTCCTAATCCAGGCTCCGTTCTTTAATTCAAAGACAGTGTTTGATCCTTATCATTGATCCCTTGAATTCCCTTTCCTATTTTCTCCATTTATTTTTCCATATAGAGTGTCAAATTCATGTGATCCATTTTACCCTATTTTTAGGGTGTTCTTCTAAAATGACGATTTCATCCAAATCAGCTCAAGTTAGAGGATGATATCGAGGGATCATATGTCTACCAATATGGGGTAGGTAGTTTTAATAATTATTAGTGATTGAAAAAGTGTTTAGGGGTATGGATTTGAGAATTTAATTGGGAATTTTCAGTGAAAACCTAATAATTTAATGGATTCTAATAATTAATTAATTAATTAGACCTATAGAAGATGCCTATGGGCATGCTCCTAAAGTCTTCAAGTGGTATGAAACTAGTGATAGGCTTCATACTTTTTGAATATTATTCTAGGTTGTTGTTTTATTTAAATTAAATTGTTTTTAATAAATTAAATTGTATTATATTGCTTATATTAATTATTGAGTTCCATGGAAAGTTATAGGCTTGACCTGAATATTGATATGGAATTTGACATCTAGTTCAAGGTGATACAGTCATTAGGATGGTATTTGCTTGAGACATTTTATTTATGTTGATCACGAATTGAGAAACTTGCAATTTAAGATGATACAACTATGACATTAGGATACATGCTGTAACACCCCAAGATTTAATAGTAAGTTTTTTTCTATAAAGTAATTCAATATCTTGCACTACACATAAGTCCGAGTTTGAGCGCACCACGACTTACCAAACTAGACTTTGAGAAAATGGTTATGAATAGTATTAAATTCCTTTTGAATTTTATATTCTTCATATAATTTTAAAATCCATATTATGGGTTTCTTAGACATAATATAAGAACAATTTAAATTTTTCAGATAAAAGAAGTATTTTTCAAAGAAATCAATTTTATAGCCTTTTAATGGAGAACCCTTTTTAAATACAATATTTGACACTTTTATATATTAAATTTTATAAAATAAACTTCTCATTTTGAATCAGGACATAAAAACTTATTCTGGATAAATATTTGGTGCTTTTCCGATAACTTTCATTTTTTGATGAATAGTTAAAAAATACTAAATTTTATTTGAAAAAAACTTTTTAAATCAAAATAATTTATAGTGTAAAATTATAAATTTGAATTTTTTTGAAGTATAATTATATTATAATTTTATCATTTAATCCAATGTTTTCCATTGAAATTAATTTTAATTTTAAATTGGACATAAATACATATCAATCTTTTGATAGTTTTTACTTCTGAAAAACTCGCTTTCTAGTTTTCACACTGGGAAAATTTATTAAAATTAATTAACACAACTTATATTTTTTTAATTTGGTAAAATAGAAATTATTTCTGAATTTTTAATATCAAAATTAGCCTAGTGTTATTTTTTGGTATTTTTTTTTGAAAACTTTCAATTTTTATGAATTGTGAAAAACACTGCGTTATTTTTTAAAACCTACTTTTTATTTAAATAATTATTTATTTTATTTAAATTTATTTTAGGTTAAAATATATACATAATACCTATATAAGTTCAATATAATTCATTGGAGTCATTTTATAATACAAATAGATGGATAAAACTTTGTTGAACATTTTAATGTCTTTTACCCAACTTCTAGGCACATTTACAAATTTGCATAAAACACAATTTTACCGCTTCTGTGAATTTAATTTAAAAAATACAAGAGAAACCGTTGACATAAGTAAGTAAAATTTGGTTCAATAGAATGAAAATAAGTTTTTGTGAATAATAACTTTTGAATTTTATTTACCATTGTTATAAGAAAATATGGTAATTAAAGGTTAAAATGATATTATAATTACCCAAAAACATGTCCTAATTCTATTGGATAATTGTTTTTAGACCAAAATCAAACTTATTAAGAAAATATGATCATATTTGATAAACTTTTATTAGATTAGGACATTTATTATTATTTTATTTAACGAAGAGTTAAAAGTGTTAAATTAAAATTCTCATAACAAAAACATTTTCAATACAGGGATATACATAAGATAAATTCGACAATAAATATTCATTAGAAAACTAAAAATTTTTCATATAAAATGGTATTTTATTTATAATTTTTAGACATCGAATAATTAAATTTATTTATGACACAATGATGATTCAGTAACTACCTTTTTAATGAAAGATTCAAATAATAGATATTATAAATATCCAAATAAGTGTAAATTGAGACTTTTGATGCATTAAACTAATTTTATAGATTAATATGAAAATTTAGGATTGATTTAATTTATTTGTTTATAAGTAATCATGTTTTTTTGTCTTTTACAAGAACAAAATACTAAATAGTTTCAAAATTGACATAAATGAGTTTTTAAAATAAATACTAATTAATAAATGATATAAAATTTATAAAAATATAAGGATTGGAAAAAGTATGAATATATTGATAGATATGTCATTAATTAACCAATTGGTATTCTCTTGTATTTTTATAGTTAGTTTATTATCCATTTATTATAATAATACAAGAATACATGGTAAATGTTATACCATTTAACAAAGAGTTAAATCTAAACGATAAGTTTAATATAGTGACCTAAACCTGTCTATAACCTATTGGATGAGAGGTTTTATACCCCTCCCCCACTTTTACTTGAAATAAAACTATTTTTAGTTATTATAAACAGAATATTATTATATAATAAATTAAAATTTCATGCTTTACCTAAAGTGACCCTCACCTCTCTTATAAAAGGATACTTCCCTTTCTCTCAAAATAGCACCTCAAAAGCTATTTGGATCAGCCAAAACCAACTCCAATTTTCACCCAAATACCCTCACATAAACCTAGAGTAATTAAATTTATCGTAAATCTATCCTAAATATCCCTTTAGATCAAATAAAAAAGGAAGCACCCAAAGAAGAGGTAATAATTTCATCACCTCTTTCAAAGTTATTTTCTTCTTCCACTTCCTATTTCATTGTTGTTTCCATACTAAAATAATAAATCTAGTAACTTATAAGTACTTTTATGTTACTATAAATATGGTACAACCATATCCCTTATTCAATCCATCCTATGAATGACAAAGTCACCATACATGCCTATCTACAGTTTACCGGCTCCACATCGTGGTGTAGTTTGTTATTCAACACTTCATTATTAGGATGGGTATAATAATGAGTATAAATTATTTAAGTAATAAATATAACATGCTAATTATTCATTAAATATAATATAACCATCCAATTACATACTATTTCCCCAACAATAGAATGGTATTGTCGCTCGTGTGTACCTAGGGATTACCGTCTCCACGAACGCGATGGGATTCATTCTCCATTGTAACCATTGAAGAATAATTTTTATTTTATGATTAAAAATATTGTTTAAGAACTTAATATAATTCTGGATATGAATCAAATACATACTTTCCATAACAAAAATGACTTACGTGACAAAATATATAAACGAAAACGAATCAGTTAACACACAAAACAAGGATACTACTGAAATATCATTAACAAAGCAATATTAGAATATAATATATGATATCATATTTATGTATGTGGTTATTTTATTCTTTAATAACAATTATTTAAACATTATATAGTAGTTTAACATACCCACAACTAAGTAAAAGTACAAGGTAAGTGGTTTTCATCTCACTTCTTATTCCTATGAGATTCATGCTATATTTCCACTGTCACTTTTTGTGTGGTGTATGTACTGGACATGATTGTATTATTTGTGTAATATAGTTTAATTTATGGGTATTTACATATTCATTGTATGATACTTCATTCATGGGGTTTATGTTTTGTATGTTACCAAATCGATAAAGGAATTTTTAATTTCGATTTCCATTCATTGGGTTTTGGGCAAAATTCATTGATTATTTTACTCCAAGATTATGTGTGAAATAACTATTTATTAATTTATGTATTAATTCACTCTCCCAATTATGTTTATATACTTTTAATACACATAAATACTCAATTGATAAATTCTCAATTCATCGATGTGAACTTGATAAGAGTAATCTTAACTCAATTTCCGTTCAACGAGTTAAACATCCAAGTCATTGGTGTTGTTTTAAAAAGAATATGTGTGAATGTCCTCTGATTGATTTACATAGAATATCCAATAATATTGAGTGTATTTATATTTTTCACACATAATTATGTCATTTATTTATCCTTAACCAAAGGATACGATCATTATAATGGATTTCATCTCAATTTACATTGTATTGAGACTTCTTTGTTGTTATGTGCCAATTCACTTTTATATAGTGTACATACTATAATTTGAAATAGAATATCATGAATCCCTTTATTATAATGATATTATTATGTTTTTATTACCTCTATTATTTTTATTCAAGCATCTCTCATTTGGTTAGGAACTCTAACTAAAATATCCTTTTAAATGTTATAAATATTTATTCTTCTAAATCTTTCTCATTAACTTCCATGTTTTAAAAATGGTTTTAAAGATTTATTTATATGAACATGAAGGTTTTAATATTAAAATTCCTTTTAAAAGTTTCAAAGTGGTATGGGACACTTTCATTCAAAAATCTCTTTTAAATGGATTCTTGAAAAATAATGATACTTTTAAATGTTTTCAAGAAAAAATGGATATTTCCCTCAAATAGTTTTACTTATTATTTTATATATGTTAATATCCTTCATTATTATTGATTCAGGTTGATTTATTGTAATACAATCTTGCATATTGTATTGAATGAGTTATGTTTGACTATGGATGTGATATTTTTATACCATTCATAGTTTTTTATTAAAATATTTACATTTAGTGTTCTAGTTTTAATATGAATGTTTAAATTATGTTTCAAAATTTTCATATGAGGAATGAATTGGACTTAGTAATTGACGGGTGGAGCTTGATATAGCTCCTTGATGCATCAGTAGGTCTCACGAGGAAAACTAGTGTCTTGGAGCAAGGCCTTGACAAAATCTTTATTTGTAGTCTTGGAATGAGGCCTTGACTATATGGTTATGATGTCCGACATTATGCATTCTATCATTATGAAATTAGATATTGATATTACAAGTGATTATTCTACTAGTAGAATATCCATGTGAATAAGTAAATGGAATTATTTGACTTATCTTTTCTATATTATGATAAAGTTTAAGTTTAAAAGACTAGTGTTTTAGTCTTATACATTGCCTTAAATGTTTATATTCTCTTGTGGTAGTTTCTGCTATATTGTTATCCTTACTAAGCATCTGAGATCACCACTTTCTCATGTTTTATTTTTCCTAGGATGTGAAGAAGTATACTATGATTGACCTACAGGAATAGACTAAGAGATATGAGTGTGTTCAAAGGACACACAATGTTATAGTTTTTTCATTTCATAATGTAATGTAAAATGTATGTATGTATCGAGTAAATCAAGGGCTACTAAACTAATCGGTCTTTAGAGAATTGATTTCTTGTGATCAAGCTAATTTTATGTAATAATGCACCAACTCTGGTTAACTAAGTTCGGGGTGTTACAGTTGGAATCATATGAAGTTTAGTACAAACCTTGGGAGATAGATTTATAAAAACATTGATTAGAAAAAACTACCCTAAGATAGACTTTTAGGATTAGTATATATGAACAAACAAAAAATTTGATTAAGTAAATATTAGGTGGTTTTTTCAAGAAATAAATCCTTGTATGGATACGTGTAGATAGAGGCGTCTCTAGCACTGATGTACATAGGGGTAAAACCCGAAAACATTGCTTTGAGCTAGACTTGAACGGGAACTGGTGCACGATAACGAGACTTACTGCACTCTTGGTTATGAAACTCCTGGGCGATATGCTTAGGATGATTCAGATTTTTTTACAAAATAATTTAAAGTATTTTAATATAAGATGAGAATAAATAACCTTGGTTAATCATAAGTTGTTTTAGATTGAAAATAACGTGTCTTGATATTCTCTAAATGATTTTATTACTATTGTTACTCACAGTATGCATTCTGATTTTAGTCAATGGATGGATTCCAAGAAGTCATAGTAACACTGAACATGATGTGAAAGGTGGGTATAATGGTGGAAAGGAGAAAATAAATGGAATTTTGATAGGAATAAAAGACATCATGTTCATTTTGAAACAGGTTTCAAAAAATATGATAAAAAACATATACATTAACCAACTCCAAAACTCAATAAAGAAGAGAAAGGTAGAGAATGATAAAAGCTCTAGTAGTGGAGATCATGGAGAAACAAATGCTCAATTTACATAATTCAGAAAATGTGGAAGGAGATACCAAGGAAAGTGCCTCAATGGAACAAAGAAATGCTTTATTTATGGGAAATAAGGACATAATGTAATGAATTGCTGAGAAAAAATGAAGAGTACTATGGACGAAAATTGAAATAAACCTAAGAATACATTAACATTCATTTTCCATAAATATATGGGACCTGGGAATTACTCGAGTCAATTCCCTATTCTATAGGATAACCACAAGGTCATGGAAGACCCTATGTGGACATAAATGGATGGAGAAATATTTAAAAGTATTAATGCTCTTTGTTGATGAGATTACTTTGGAAGAATTCTCTATTGTATGTGTAACCCTACAGTCTACTATGTGAAAATTCTATTTGAGGTAGAATTATCTTTTCTTCTATGGAAATATTTATAAAGAACTATTTGGGTTTATATGATCCTTGAATTTGAGGCAATTATAGGTTATTAATTTTTAGGATGAAAATGCAAGGTATGAGATAAAATTTGTTGTTAAATTATGTTATGGTTATTTTGAAAAATTGATCTCTTTTTTGAACTGTTATAAAATATAGTTTTTGAAAAAGGAAAAAACGTAGACCATGTGACAACCCATTGTGTCGGACAAAGCTGCAGGAATCGAACCCACATCCAAAGTGCGGCTAGGATTTATCATCTACCATAGGACTATGTGATGTCTCTAGTTATTGTGACTAATTCTCTTTAGTTAAATGATTTTATTGATAAATATTAAGTTTATTGGGGATATTATGTTTTATGAAATGGATATCCTTAGTATAAGAAAATGGGTTGGTGATTAAGTGATAAATGTTATTTTGGAAGACTTTCACTCTATTGGAAACACTATATGCCTAAGGAAAATAGAATACAATGGGATTCTATTTGAGGATTAATGGTGGATTTTTATTTTGGAAGAATATATGTTTTTATATAGATTCAATTTATTAATTTAAATGATTAACCTATCACATAGAATATGTGATTTGGTTAATTACACTTCAGTATGAGACTTTAAGAGTATTTGATGTTATTTGGAGATAAATGATAATAATTTATATTAAAGACTATGTGATTAAATTTTTCTGAGTTTTGGGTTTCAATCTTAGTTTGGATTATATTAAAGGATTTTAAGGACAATTGTTTATTGAATGCTCTTTGATGAACTTTTGGTATTGTTTGTTTAATTTTGGAAATTAAGATTAGTATTTCTTTCTATAAAGGATGATCCATTTTGGGGATCCTGTGATCTTTTACACACCATTTTTTTAGTTAATCTCTAAAGACAAGGAAAATATATATTTCATCCTTTATGCATTATATGATTCTCTAGAATTTGATCCTAGCGCTTCAGGTGTGACCAAGTCATCTTGAATACTCATCGTTTGGAGAAAAGATGAGTTAGTGGTATAAATTTATTAAAAGGGTGAAACTCTACTTAAAAATGAAGTATATCTTTTTATGTTCTTAGTAAATCTCATTAATAAATTCCTCAACTTTATGAATTAGAACATAAAACAAAAAAACATTGTCTGTTTACTTTTCCTACTAGGAAACTAATGACCATTTAACCCATCACATGATTGTGGTTTTCTTGTGGTTAACTTTTTCCTGCTCATGTTTTATATCACTCTCAATAAGAACTTGACACTTAGTTTATCTTCCATATCCATGTTTTCTTATATGGAGTCCTAGTATGGGTTATCTCGAGTGACCTTTTTTCTTCTCTTTTTTTCTTTTAAAATGATAGTTTTATTAAATCTTATTCTGATGTGGGACATTCAATAAAGTTCCCAAGAACAATTTTAAAATTGTGAGGATGCAATTTCTAAAACGAGGGAAGAATGTAAAACCCCAATACATTATAGTAAGTTATTTTCTTTAGAGTAATTCAATATCATGTGCTACAGGAAAGACCGAGTTTGAACGCACCACGACTTACCAAACTAGTCATTCAAAAAAAATTTGGGGAATATTATTAACTTCATTTTGAATTTTATATAGACCATATAATTTTAACATCCATATTATGTGTTTCTTAGACATAATATAAGATCAAATTCAATTTTTCATATAAAAGAAGTATTTTTCAAAAAATGCAATTTTACTGCCTTTTAATGGTGAACCCTTTTTAAATCAAATATTTGTAACTTTTAGATATTAAATTTTACAAAATTAACTTATTCTTTAGAAGTGGGACATAAAAATTTAGTTTGGATAATTTTTCGTTTCTTTTCTGATAACATTCATATATGGATGAACACTAAAAAAATACTAAATTTTAATTGAAAACAAAATTTTTAATCAAAATAATTTATAGTGTTAAATTATACATTTGAATGGGTTTTAAGTATAAATATATAATATTTTTATCATTTAATCCAATTTTGGTCATTGGATGAAATTTTACATTTAAATTGGATATAAATACAGATCAATATTTTGATAGTTTTTACTTCTCAAAAACCTGCATACTTGTTATGACAATGGAAATAATTTTTTTAAATTAATAAATACAACATATATGTTTTAAATTTTATAAAATTGAGATAATTTTTTAATTTGGGATATCAAAATTATATTAGGGTGAATTTTTGGTATTTTTCTGAAAAATTTCAATTTTTGATGAATAGTGAAACCCAATGCGTTATTATTTAAAACATACTTTTTATTTAAATAGATATTTATTTTATTTAAATTTATTTTAAGTAAAAATAGATACATAATACTTATATAAGTTCAATTTTATTCATTGGAGTGATTTTATAATAAAATTAGACGTATAAAATTTTGTTGAACATTTTAACGTCTTTTACCCAACTTCTATGCACATTTTCAAATTTGTATAAAATATAATTTTACCACTTCTGTTAATTGAATTTAAAAACTCCTAGAGACATGGTTGACATCAGTAAGTAAAATTTTGTTCAATAAGATGAAAATAATTTTTGGTTAATGGTAACTTTGGAATTTTATTTACCACAGTTAAAAGTAAATAGGGAAAATAAAGGTAAAAATGATATTATAATTACCCTAAAACATGTCCTAATTCTATTGGATAATTTTTTTTAGACCAAAATAAAACTTAGGAATAAAATATTATCCTCTTTGATCAAATTGGATTAGATTGGGACATTTATTATTATTTTATTTAAAAAGTGTTAAAAGTGTTAAATTAAAATTTTCATAACTATTTTTTTAATATAGGGTTATACATACAATAAATTTGACTATAAATATTAATTAGAAATATAAAACTATTTCCTACATAATTATATTTTATTTATAATTTTTATACGTTAAATAATAAAATTTATTTATGTCACAATAATGGTTCAGTAATTACCTTTTTAATGAAAGATTAAAATAATTGATATTATAAATATCCAAATAAATATAAATTTAGAATTTTTAATAATTAAACTAATTTTATAGATTAATATTACATGTTAGGATTGATTTAATATATTTTTTTCTAAGTAATCATGTTTTTTTGACTTTCAAAAAAACCAAATACTAAATAGTGTCAAAATTGACATAAATGAGTTTTTAAAACAAATACTATATTATTAAATGATACAATATTACTAAAAATAAAAGGTTTATAAAAAGTACTCATATATTGATAGATATGTATTTAATGAATCACTTGGGGTTCTATTGGCTTTTTATAGTAAGTTTATTAACCATTTATTACAATAATACAAGAATACATGGTAAATGTTAAACAATTTAACATAGAGTTAAATATAAACGATAAGGTTAATATGGTGACCTAAACCTGTTTAAAACCTATTGGTAGAGAGTTTTGCGACCCATCCCCATGTTATCCTCTGAATAAATCTTTTTAGAGCCATTATAAACTGAATATTATTTTATAATAAATTAATATTTCAAGATTTACCTAAAGTGACTCTCACCTCTCTTATAAAAGGGAACTTCCCCTTCTCTCAAAATCACACATCCAAAGCCATTTGTTATAACAACCCATACTTTAGATATATTTTTAATACTTCAAAATTGATGTACAATTATTACAACATATAAGAAAACCATGAAAGGACCATATAGGTATAGTGTCTTTAGAAACTGGGAAACATAAACAACTGGTTCATAAAGCATCTACATTGTCTCCCATTTATTTCATCATATCTAGAGTACCTTTTTGTCATATCCTACTTAATAACCTTCTTCCGGACCTGGGGGAAGAAAACATACAAAAGGGTGAGCTCAAATGCTCAGTAAGGGTAAACAAAAGAAATATCAACCACATCATATTCATAAGAACATAACATTTTGGAAATCTTAACCTGCAAAAGAGATCATAATTTCATAACATGGGATAAATCAGAGTAGTGAAATGTAATCCAAATAATCATAACTTAAACCATGGAACTTTGTGTCATACACACATAATCATATATAATCATTTATTATTAGTCAAGACTCATTGCCAAGACTATCTTAGCAGACAAAGTCCATTTCTGAACCGAGTTCACTCCTCATTTCAGTCCTGTTTCACTGAACCGGTTTAACCTGCCGTTCCAACCATGTCTATCTCATGAGATATAAATCTTTACCCAATGAATTTGATGGAGATATAGGTCCCACCCATCTCATAATGATACCATTATTATGTGTGCCACAAAATCATAAATCATACATCATTGCATAGACCATGTAATAAAAATGGGATTGTTAAACATCGTGACATCATAAAACAATTCATATAAGATAAATGAATTCATAAAAACAATTCCATCACAACATAATAAAATAAATTTAATAATATGGATAGAAAAAAAACCCTATATTATCTTAGATGGAAAATAATTTTGATAAAGCACTTGAATTCCATTCTTGAGGAAAATATCCTTTCTACTTCAAAAACATTTTCCTTTCTTAACATGTCATATAATTTTGAACTAAAAGAAGTTGATTAAAAATAAAATTGAAAACTTGTAAAGGAAGCTTCATGGAAATAATGTTCTAAAAATCCATTCATGCCGTATAAGATAAAAACATTATTCTTGTACTTTTGTTGGAATAGTCAAAAAGTACCTCGTACGAAAAACGACAAAAGATTCCTTTCATATATTTTACTAAAAACTCACTGAAGGGTAAAATTGGATATAAAAAATTGTATAAGGATATAAATATTACATATTGAGGAAAAATGGATGTGGATGATAAATATTCCCTAGTAAATTCTGATGTATAAACAATCTCGGATAAAAATGAGATTGCAAGATTTTCCCTTACCTTAGGTCCGATTTGCTTCGTAAGTGTCCGAACCTCCAGTATAATGATTTAAATAATGTCATTGACTTATTCCAGAATCATAATAATTGTTAAGATATCATATATTTCCATATTATTATCTTCTTATTCGTAATATTTCATTGCTACTTGTTATTCGGGTGTTTATTACTTTTTGTTCTTATGCGTGTTTTGTCGAATAAATTCATATTCTTATCTTTAGGTTATAGATACCAAATTTCCAGAATGGTATTAGTGTAATATATATCATATTAATTCATTAAATTCATTTATATAATCATTATGCAATGAAGATCATGTAGAACGAGTCGCATCAAATCGTGGAGACGGTATTCCGTACGTACGCATGAGCGATGATATCATTCCCATGATCGTGGAATTGTATTGGAGTGTATGTATAATATTTCAGAATCAATATCACTTTAAAATAATCATATATAGTAATTATTTACACCATTATACCCATCCAAGTAAGGTGGTGGTGGAAAATAGATTACACCACGGCGTAGAGACGGTATTCCGTACGTACACACACGCGGTGATTTCGTTATCTGTAGGATGGATAGACAGTGAAATAGGGTTGTTTCATAATTATAATAAAATATCAGTATATGAGTGATACTGATGTTATTACTTCATAATGAAACAACTAAAGAATAAGAAGTGGGAGAAGAAATAAAGTTGAAAGAATCGGTAACGGACATTACCTCTTCTTTGAAGCGCCTCTTTGAGACCTCCTCTTAGGGCACTACAATTGGTCTTTGAAGAATACCAGGACCTCTACGATGTTTCTAGGGAAGTTGAGAAGAGAATTTGGCAGGGGTTGTCCAAGCTTGAAGGCTCAAAGTGGTGTGAGGAAGAGAGTGAGGAGGTGCCCTTTTATAAGGGAGGAGAGGGGCACCTTTGGAAAAACTAAAAATATTATTTTATTATAAACTCATATTCAGTTTTTAATAGCTCCAAATTGATTTATTTCGAAG
The DNA here is from genome assembly GCA_963277665.1 of Viscum album. Classification (NCBI taxonomy): domain Eukaryota; kingdom Viridiplantae; phylum Streptophyta; class Magnoliopsida; order Santalales; family Viscaceae; genus Viscum; species Viscum album. The sequence goes on along the minus strand of OY728135.1, from coordinate 594,066,870 downwards.
CTAAGGGCGGGATGGGTCGAAATAATTTCATCAAATATAATTTAGACAAGTTTAGATTTCTATTTTAACCTTATCATTTAGATTTAACTTTATGTTAGATAATTTAACTTTTACCGTGTCTTCTTGTTTTCTTACACTATAAGGTCAATAAACCTACTATAACAAGCCAAACGAACCCCAAGTTGTTTATTATTAATATATATAACCTTATATAAGTCATTTGGCCGAACATTATATTTTTAGGAATAAAATAACAATTAATAATATAATATTTTTTTTAAAAACTATTTTATGTCAATTTTGACACTATTTGGTAATTGATTTTTGTGAAAATCATTACAGAACGATTAGTTTGAAAAAAGTTAATTAAATAAATAATAACATGTCATATTAACGTATAAAATTATTATAATTCATAAAAAATCTCAAATTACATTTATTTGGGTATTTATAACATCAATTATGTCAATATTTCATTAATAAGATAATTACTGCATCATCATTGTGTCATAAATAAATTAAATTATTTATTTTATAAAAATTACAAATAAAATACCATTATATAGGAAATCGGTTTAGATTTCTAATGAATATTTATAGTTGAATTTATCTTACGTATAACCCTATATTAAAAATGATTTAGTTATTAAACATTGATTTTAACTATTTTAACCAATCTTTAAATAAATTAATAATAAATGTCCTCATCTAATCCAAGTGGGCTTAATGGTCATATTATATTCCTAAGGTTGTTTCTGGTCGAATTACACTTATCCAATAGAATTAGGACATGTGTTACGGTAATAATAATAACATTTTTACCCTTAATTTCCTTATTTACTTTTAACCGTTGTAAAAAAAAAGTAAAAAGTTACTATTCACCAAAAAAATTTTCATCTCATTGAACCACATTTTAGTCCTTGATATTAACCGTTTCTCTCAGAATTTCAAAATTCCACTCACAGAAGTGGTAAAATTATGTTTTATTTAAATTTGCAAATTCTTTTAGGAGGTGGGTAAAAGACGGTGAAAAGTTCAATAAAATTTTTATATAACTAAAATTATTATAAAATGACTCCAATGAATTGCATTGAACTTATATAGGTATTATGTATCAATTTTTACCTAAAATAAATTTAAATAAAATAAATAATTATTTAAATAAAAAGTCAGTTTTTAAATAGTAACCCAGTGTTTTCACTATTCATCAAAAATTGAAAGTTTTCAGAAAAATACCAAAATTTCACCCTAGGCTAATTTTGTTATTCCAAATCCAAAAATGAAGTCCATTTTGATAAATAAAATTTAAAAAATTTCAAAAATTGGGTATTACTATTCATAATGGCTAGTTTTAGTAATATTTTAATAGCATATCGTTGTTTATTGAAACTCGGTATTGCGTATGATGCAAGCTATCAAGGAAGGTCGTGATTGCGTGTAAAGGAAGCCAAGATAGTACTGTGTGTAGTGAAATATTTGTTTGATGATTTATATTACATAAAAACAAAATATTTCTCATAAAAGTCTCGGGTGTTACATTCTACCCCCCTTAAAATGAATTTCTCTCTCGAAGTTCGTCACTTTGTAACAAACAGATGAGGATACCTCTCCCTAATAATATCCTCAAGCTCCAATGTAGCTTCTTCTAATTGGTGGTTCCTCTATAAAACTTTCACCAAGTGAGTGGTCTTGTTCCGTAGGACTTTTTCGCTACGATCCAGAATCTCTATCGGCTCTTCTTCATAAGAAAGATCTTGCTCCATCGGTACAACTTCTGAGCTAGGTACATGTGAAGGATTAGGTATGTACTTTCTTTTGTAACTCTACATCTTCTTTCTGCGCCTCTTTAATCTTCACATGTATAGATGGTTGAACATTCATTTGAGTAAGATATGATTTTTTACCTTCCATTATAATTCCAAGATCCATCCTTTGTAAATCAATAAATATTGGATCTTTTGTGATCCTCATCAGGGATAAGCTAGCATGGTCTTGTCTACTTAATGTATCTGCCACCTTATTTGCTTTCCCATGGTGGTAATTAATTGAGCAGTCATAATCGTTAATCAGCTCCAACCATCTTCTTTGGCTCATATTCAGCTCCTTTTGTGTGAAAATACACTTTAAACTTTTATGATCAGTATAAATATCACACCTTTCTCTATAAAGATAATTCCTCCAAATCTTTAATGCAAAGATTACTGTAGCTAACTCCAAATCATGAGTTGGGTAATTTTTCTCATGGATTTTCAACTGTCGTGAGGCATAAGCTATCACCATATCATTTTGCATAAGAACACACCCCATCCCATTCTTGGATGCATCACTGTAGATCACAAACCTTTCTCCACTACAAGGAAGTGTGAGTACAGGTGCACTGAATATCCTTCTTTTCAACTCCTTGAAATTCTCTTCACATTCCTCTGTCCACACGAACTTAACTCCTTTTCGAGTCAAACTAGTGAGTGGATTAGATAATCGTGAAAAATCTTTCACAAAAAGTCGGTAATATCCAGCCAAGACAAGAAAACTTCGAATCTCAGTTACTATTGTTGGTCTCGACCATCTTTTGATAACCTCTGTTTTTTCTGTATCCACATATATCCCCTCTTTTGAGATTATGTGACCCAAAAATGTAACTTTTTAAAGCCAAAATTCACACTTGGTAAATTTGGCATAAAGCTTTTCCATTCTCAGGGTCTTCAATATAACTATCAAATGATCATCATGTTCTTCCTTACTATTTGAATAGACAAGAATATCGTCTATAAAGACTACCACAAACTGATCAATATAGTCTCTAAAGACTCTATTCATCAGATCCATGAAGATAGCAGGGGCATTAGTAAGACCAAATGGAATCACTATAAATTCATAGTGTCCATACCTTGTACGGAAAGCCGTCTTTGGTATATCCTCCCTTTTGAACCTTAATTGATGATACCCTGAACTAAAACCAATCTTGGAAAAGTATTGATCTCCCCGTAGTTGGTCAAATAAGTCATCAATGCATGGGAGAGGATATTTATTCTTGATATAGATCTTGTTATGTTCTCGATAATCAATGTAGAGTCTCATTGATCCATCTTTCTTCTTAACAAGCAGAATAGGTGCTCCCCAAGGTGACGCACTAGGGCGTATGAATCCCTTATCAAGATTCTCTTGGAGTTGCTTCTTCAATTTCTGCAACTCAATTGGGGCCATTCTATAAGGTGTCTTTGAAATAGGAAAATCACCCGGTACGAGTTCTATTGAAAACTCAACTTCACGATTTGGTGGAAGACCCGACAATTCCTCTGGAAAGACATCATCAAACTCCCATACAATGGAAATATTCTTAATCGTGAGTTTCTCACCAACCATTTGAGATAAATAACCATCATTTAGTGGAATCAAGACCCATAAGATGGAAGAAATTTCTACTAGAATGTTATGTTCATCCTTACATCGATAGACGATCATAGATTGATCTGGAATATGAAATGTGACTTCCCTTCTTTGGAAATTGATATGATCTCCATATAGAGAAAGCCAATACATTCCAAGAATCACATCAAATTCCACTATAGGAAGGATCACAAGATTTGCAGGAAGCACTTTCCCACAAACTTCAGTTGGAGAAGAATTATAAACTTTTGATGCGACTGTTGTGCCATTAGGGGTTGTCACAGCTAACTCAACATCTAATTGTTGAGGTAATACGGTGATACCCTTAGAAAATTCTTTAGAAATAAAAGAGTGGGTAGATCTAGAATCAAATAAAACATTTTCTACTTTAGAGTGGATGGTAAGTGTACCTTTCACCACTTCGTTATCATACTCCACATCGCTGATAGAAATTGCATGTGACATTCCATTGTCTTTGGCCTTAAGAGTTTTTTGACGTCGATCATCATCATCATCCCTTGGATTAGGGCATTGATTGGCATAATTCCCCATTTCCTTGCACTTGAAACATTTATGTGAAGTAGGTTCATTATATGTATCCCTTCCTTTGTTTGCATCATTAGATATATTCTTCCCATTATTTCGACATTCAATTGCCCGATTACCTTCTTTTCCACACTTATAAAATTTCCTTCTCCCCTTAAGACAATTTCCTCCATGTTTGTTTCCATACATTGAGCATAAGGGAAAACTCATCTTCTTTTCAGTGTGCTCTTTAGATATTCCTTTGAATTCCATTTTACTCTTCATATCAAACCCATATTACTGATGGGTTACTCCAATCTCCATCTCAACCTTGAGATCACATCGATCAATTTCCTCATAGCTATTGAAGTACCTTATGGCTAACAACCTTCGAAGACTTGGTTTTAAGCCACTAAAGAATCGATCGATCTTACTCTCAGGTTGGATAATAATACCAGAAGCGTACCTTGCAAGTCTTGTAAAATTTTCTTCATAGGTACCACCAGATTCATCATCCTTTTTCTTTAGTTCAAGAAACTCCTTCTACATCTTTGTTCGGAGAATACAAGGTAAGTAATTATTGAAAAATAAGTTCTTGAACTCGTCTCATTCCATGGACTCAATTTCATCCCTTTGCCTCGTATTCTTAATAAGATTCCACCATTGATCAGCTTCACCTTCCAAACGATAAACTGTTAAGATGAATTTATCATGTTCAGAACATTGAAGAACTAAAAATATCTTTTCAGTGGTACTGATCCATTTTTCAGCCACTAATGGATCAGAATACCCGCTAAATGAAGGTGGATGCTGCCTAATGAAGGATTCAATAGAATGTTTCTCTTTCATTTTCTTGTTTGGAAGTCCTGCATGATTCATATCTTGAGAAAGTTGTGTGAGCATGGCTACAATATTTTTCATTCCAGCTCCCACAACATTTAGTTGCTCAGGGGGACAATCATTGCATTTCCCGTCGCATTCCACATTAACACAGTTCCTTCGGGTTCCATCCATTGACTAAAATGAAGAAGAATAGTGTGAGAAACACTAATTATAATAGAGAAAAAACATAATCAAGAATAAAATTTCACACTTAAGGTCTTATGATAGGTTGTTCATGGCCATTTCTAAATCAATAAGATTGTGTTCTATGCTGTGACTTATCCTTAGGGTTCTTACTAAGGATTTCACATCCTAGTTTCCAAAGGTTGACTATACCTTTCCTCTGATACCAACTATAACGACCCATAATTTACATACATGTTTAATAATTCAAAATTGATGTACACTTATTACAACATATAACAAAACCATGAAAGGACCGTATAGGTATAGTGTCTTTAGAAACTGGGAAACATAAACAAATGGTTCATAAAGCATCTATATTCTCTCCCATTTATTTCATCATATCTAGAGTCCTTTTTTGGCATATCCTACTTAATAAACTTATTCCTGACCTATGGAAATAAAACATACAAAAGGGTGAGCTCAAATTATTAGTAAGGGTAAATAAAAGAAATTTCAATCACATCATATTCATAAGAACATAACATTTTGGAAATATTAACCTGCAAAAGAGATCATAATTTCATAACATGGGATAAATCATAGTAGTGAAATGTAATACCAATAATCATAAAATAAAACATGAAACTTTGTGGCATACACACATAATCATAGAGAATCATTTCTTATTATTCAAGACTCATTTCCATGACTATCTTAGCGGAAAAAGTCCATTTATGAACCAAGTTCACTCCTCATTTCAGTCCTATTTCACTGAACCGGTTTAACCTATCTTTCCAGCCATGTCTATCACATGAGATATAAATATTTACCCAATTCATTTGAGGGAGATATAGTTCCCACCCATCTCATAATGATTCCATTCTTATGTGTGCCACAAAATCATAAATCATACATCATTGCATAACCCATGTAATAAAAATGGGATTCTTAAACATCGTGACAGCATAAAACAATTCATATAAGATAAAGGTATTCATAAAAATAATTCCATCACAACATAATCATATCAATGTAATAATAGGGATAGAAACAGAACCCTATATTATCTTATATGGAAAATAATTTTGATAAAGCACTTGAATTCCATTCATGAGGAAAATATCCTTTCTAATTGAAAAACATTTTCCTTTCTTAACATTTCATATAATTTTGAACTAAAAGAAGTTGATTAAAAATAATCTTGAAAACTTTTAAAGGAAGCTTCATGGAAATAATGTTCTAAAAATCCATTCATGTCGTATAAGTTAAAAAAAACATTATTCTCGTACTTTTGTCGGAAAAGTCAAAAAGTACCTCGTATGAAAAACGACAAAAGATTCATTTCATATCTTTTAATAAAAATTCACCGAAGGGTAAAATTGGATATAAACAATTTTATAAGGATATAAATATTACATATTGAGGAAACATGGATGTGGATGATAAATATTCCCCAGTAAATTCTGAAGTATAAACAATCTCGTATTAAAATGAGATTGTGAGATTTTTCCTTACCTTAGGTCCGATTTTCTTCGTAAGTGTCCGAACCTCCTGTATAATGATTTAAATAATGTCATTGACTTATTCCAGAATCATATTAATTGTTATGATATCATATATGGCCATATTATTATCTTCTTATTAGTAATATTTCATTGCTACTTGTTATTCGGGTGTTTATTACTTTTTGTTCTTATGCGTGTTTTGTAGAATAAATTCTTATTCTTCTGTTTAGGTTATAGGTACCTCATTTCCAGAATGGTATTAGTGTAATATATATCATATTCATTCATTCAATTCATTTATATAATCATTATGAAATGAAGATCATGTAGAACGAGTCACATCACATCGTGAAGACGGTATTCCGTACGTACGCACGAGCGATGATATCGTTCCCATAATCGTGAAACTGTATTGGAGTGTATGTATACTATTTCAGAATCAATATCAATTTACAATAATCATATATAGTTATTATTTACACCATTATACCCATCCAAGTAAGGTGGTGGTGTAAAATAGATTACACCACGGCGTGGAGACGGTATTCCATACGTACGCATGCGCGGTGATTTCATTTTCCGTAGGATGGATAGATGGTGAAATAGGGTTGTTTCATACTTATAATAACATATCAGTATATTAGTGATACTGATGTTATTACTTCATAATGAAACAACTAAAGAAGAAGAAGTGGAAGAAGAAATAAAGTTGAAAGAATCGGTAACGAACATTACCTCTTCTTTGAAGCGCCTCTTTGAGACCTCTTCTTAGGGCACTAAAATTGGTCTTTGAAGAAGACCGGGACCTCTAGGATGTTTCTAGGGAAGTGGAGAAGATAATTTTTCAGTGGTTTTCCGAGCTTGAAGGCTCAAAGTGGTGTGAGGAAGAGAGGGAGGAGGTGCCCTTTTATAAGGGAGGAGAGGGGCGCCTTTGGAAAAACTAAAAATATTATTTTATTATAAAATCATATTCAGTTTTTAATAGCTCCAAATTGATTTCTTTCGAAGATAAGGTGGGGATGGGTCTAAATAATCACATAAAATAGAATTTATAAAAGTTTATCTTTCTATTTTAACCTTATCATTTAGATTTAACTTTAAGTTAGATATTTTAACTTTTACCGTGTCTTCTTGTTTTCTTACACTATAAGGTTAATAAACTTACTATAACAAGACAAAAGAACCCCAAGTTGTTTATTATTAATATATATAACCTTATATAAGTCATTTTGCCGAACATTAGATTTTTAGGAATAAAATAACAATTAATAATATAATATTTGTTTTAAAAACTGTTTTATGTCAATTTTGAAACTATTTGGTAATTGATTTTTGTGAAAATCATAACAGAACTATTAGTTATAAAAAAGTTAATTAAATCAATACTAGAATGTCATATTAACCTATAAAATTATTTTAATTTATAAAAAATTTCAAATTACATTTATTTGCATATTTATAACATCAATTATGTCAATATTTCATTAATAAGATAATTACTACATCATCATTGTGTCATAAATAACGTAAATAATTTATTGTCTAAAAATTACAAATAAAATACCATTATGTAGGAAATCGTTTTATATTTATAATTAATATTTATAGTCAAATTTATCTTATGTATATCCCTATATTAAAAATGTTTTAGTTATTAAACTTTGATTTTAACTATTTTAACCATTCTTTAGATAAATTTATAATAAATGTCCTAATCTAATCCAAGTGGGCCTAAATGGTCATATTTTATTCCTAAGGTTGTTTTTCGTCGAATTACACTTATCCAATAGAATTAGTACATGTGTTAGGGTAATAATAATAACATTTTTACACTTATTTTTCCTATTTACTTTTAATTGTGGTAAAAAAAAGTAAAAATTACTATTCACCAAAAATTATTTTCATCTCATTGAACCTCATTTTAGTCCCTGATAATAACCGTGTCTCTCGGATTTTCAAAATTCCACTCACAGAAGTGGTAAAATTATGTTTTATGTAAATTTGAAAATTCATCTAGGAGGTGGGTAAAAGACGGTGAAAAGTTCAATAAAATTTTTATATATCTAAAATTATTATAAAATGACTCCAATGAATTGAATTGAACTTATATAGGTATTATGTATCAATTTTGACCAAAAATAAATTTAAATAAAATAAATAATTATTTAAATAAAAAGTCGGTTTTTAAATAGTAACCTAGTGTTTTCACTATTCATCAAAAATTGAATGTTTTCAGAAAAATAACAAAATTTCACCCTAGGCTATTTTCGATATTCTGAATCCAAAAATAAAGTCCATTTTGAAAAATAAAATTTACAAAATTTCAAAAAGTGGGTATTACTATTCATAACTGCTAGTTTTAGTAATATTTTAATAGAATATCGTTGTTTAGTAAAACTCGGTATTGTGTACGATGCAAGCTATTGAGAAAGGTCGTGATTGCGTGTAAAGCAATCCAATATAGTGTTGTGTGTAGTGAAAGATTCCTTTGATGATTTATATAACATAAAAACAAAATATTTCTCATAAATGTCTTAGGTGTTACATTTGTCTCCTCAAAACCCTGATTAAATATCCTCCCAACAACCCTCACTTAAACCTAGAGGCCTTACTTTTATTAGAAATCCATCTTAGGATCCCTTTTAATCAAATCAAAATGAAACACCCGAAGAAGAGGTAATAATTTCATCACCTCTTTCAAAGTTCTTTTCCTCTTCCATTTCCTCTTTCATTGTTTTTTCCATACCAAAATAACAACTCCAGTACCATAAAAATACTGTGATTTTATTATAAATATGGTACAACCATATTTATTTTTCTATCCATCTTATGAATGAAAAAGTCACCATATGTGCGTACGTAAGACTTAATGTCTCCACATCGTGGTGTAGTCTGTTATTCAATGATTCATTATTTGGATGAGTATACTTTATGTAAATAATAAATATAACATTTTAATTATTCTTTAGATATAATATAATCATCCAATTACATACTACTTCACCATATATATAATGGTATTTTCACTCGTGCATATGTACAGATTATCATCTCCACAAACGCGATGTGATTCATTCTCCATCATAACCAATCAAGAATAATTTTTATGTTATGATTAAAAATAATTTTTAAGAACTTAATTAAATTCTAGATATGAATCAAATACATCTTATCCATAAAAAACATGACTTACATAACAAAACATATAGAGTAAAATGAATCAGTTAACACCCTAAAAAATGATACTTCTAAAATATCATTAACAAAGAAATATTAGAACTTAATATATGATATCATATTTATGTATGTGGTTCTTGTATAATTTAACAAAAACTATTTCACTATTATATAGGATGTTAATGTACCCTCAACTAAGGAAAAATACACGTTAAGGGGTTTTCATCTCACTTCTTATTCCCGTGAGATTCATGCTATATTGTCATTATATCCTTTTTGTGGTATATATACTTCCCATGATTGTATTATTTGTGTAATATACTTTAATTTATGGGTATTTACATATTCATTTTATGATAAAACTTTCATGGGATTTATGTTTCATAAGTTACCAAATCGGTAATGGAATTTCTAATTTCGATTTCCACTCATTGGGTTTTACGCAAACTTCATTCATTATTTTAGTCCATGATTATGTGTGAAATCAATATTTATTTATTTATGTGGTAATCTACACTCCCATTTGTGTGGATATAATTTTCATACACATAATCACTCCATTGATAACTTATCAAGTCATCGATATGAACTTGATAAGAGTAATCTTAACTCAATTTATATTCACTGAGTTAAACATTGAAGTCATTAGTGTTGTTTTTAAAAGAATATTTGTGAATATACTCTGATTGATTTAAACTGAATATACAATAATAATGAGTGTATTTATATTTTTCAGACATAATTATGTCATCGATTTATCCTTAACCTAAGGATACAGTCTTTATAATGGATTTCATCTCAAATTACATTGCATTGATACTTCTTTGTTGTTATGTGCAAATTCAATTTTATATGGTGTACATACAATACATTGACATAGAATATCATTAATCCCTTTATTCTCATGATATTATAATGTTTTTGTTACCTCAATTATTTTTACTCAAGTGTCTCTCACTTGGTTATGAACTCTAACTAAAATATCATTTTAAATGTTTTAAATATTTATTCTTCTAAATATTTCTCATTAATGTCCATGTTTTAAAAATGGTTTTATGTATTTATTTATATGAACATGTATGTTTTAAAATTAAAATTTCTTTTAAAAGTTTCAATGTGTTATTGGAAACTTTTATTCAAAAATCTCTTTTAAACGGCTTCTTGATAAATAGTGACACTTTTAAGTTTTTTCAAGATAAAATGGATATTTATCTCAAATATTTTAAATTATTATTTTTATCTATGTAAATATCCTTCATTATTCATTATTAAGGTTGATTTATTATAATACAATCTTCTATATTGTATTGAATGAGTTATTTTTTACTGTCGATGTGCTATTTTTATACTATTCATGGTTTTTGGATAACATATTAAATTTTGTATGCTAGTTTTAATACAAATGTTTAGATTATGTTTCAAACATTTCATATGAATATTGAATTAGACTTAGTAAGTGATGAGAGGAGCCTTCTATATATCATCTATGCATCAGTAGGTCTCGCGAGACAAACTAGTGTCTTGGCACAAGGCCTTGACAAAATCTTTATTTGTAGTCTTGGCATGCAGCCTTGACTTTGTGGTTATGATATCTGGAATTATGCAATCCAACATTATGAAATTAGATATTGATATTACATGGGATTATTCAACTAGTAGAATATCCATTTGAATAAGTAAATGGAATTATTCGATTTATCTTTTCCATACTATGCTGAAGTTTAAGTTTAAAAGGCTTGTGTTTTAGTCTTATACATTGCCTTAAATGTTTATGTTCTCTTATAATAGTTTCTGCTATATTGTTATCATTACTGAGCATCTGAGCTCACCCCATTCTTATGTTTTATTTTTCCCAAGATGAAAATAATTATATTATTATTGACCTGCAGGAATAGACTAAGGGATATGACTGTGTTCCAAGGAGACACAATGTTATAGTTTTTTTTATTTCATCTTATAATGTAAAACATATGTATTTATCTATAACCTACAGGGATACTAAACTAATCGGTATTTAGAGACCTGATCTCTTGTGATCATGAAAATTTTGTGTAATAATGCAACAACGCTGGGTAACTAAGGTTGGGGCATTATAGTTGGTATCAGAGGAAGTTTAGTACAAACTTTTGAAGATATATTTAGAAAAAATCTTATTATAAAATGCTATCATACGATAGAATTTGAGGATTAGTATAGAAGAACATCCAAAAATATTGATAATTTAAATATTATGTGGGTTCTCTAGTAATACATCCCTATCTGGATATGAGTAGGTAGAGGTGGCTCTAGCACAGATGTACCTAGGGGTAAAACCATAAAACACCTCTTTGAGCTAGACTCGAATGGGAACTGGTTCACGACAATGATCCTTGAAGCACTCTTGGTTATGACACTCCCAGGGAGTATTATTAAGATAATATACATTTTCTTTACAAACTGATTTGAAGGATTTTAATATTAGATAAGAATAAATAACCTTAGTTAATCCTAAGGTGTTTTAGATTGAAAATAAGGTGTCATGATATTATCTAAATGATTTTATGACTATTGTTACTCACACTATGCTTTCTGGTTTTAGTCAATGGTTGGATTCCAAGTAATTAATAGTAACACTGAACATGATGTACAAGGTGGGTACGATGGTGGAAATGAGAAACAAGATGGAATGTTGATAGGCGTAAAAGGTAGTGTGTTCATGCCGAACCAGGATTCTGAAAATATGATAAAAAACATATACATTAACCAACTCCCAAACTCAACCAAGAAGAGAAAGGTAGAGAATGATAAGAGCTCTAGCAGTATAGACCTTGGAGAATAGAATTCCCAATTACCATCATGCAGGAAATGTGGAAGGAGACACCCAGTAAAGTGTCTCAATGGAACAAATAAATTCTTTATGTGTCAGAAATAAGGACATAAAGTAATGAATTTCCAAGAAAAAATTAGTATTATTATGGAAGATAATATAAATGATCCTAAGAATCCATTTACAGTGATTTTCTATAAATGTAGGGGACCTGGGTATTACCTGAGTCAATGCCCAATTCTAAATAATAACCACTATGTCAAGGAAGAACCTATGTGGACATAAATGGACGGAGAAATATTTAAATGTATTAATTCTCTTTGTTGACGAGATTACTTTGGAATCCTTTTCTCTTGTATGTGTAACCCTATAGTTTATTATGTGAAATTTTTTTTTGAGGAAGAATTATCTTTTATTTTTGTGGAAATATTTAAAAATAACCATTTTGGCTTTATATGATCCTTGAATTTGAGGCAATTACATGTTATTAATTTTTGGGATGAAAATGGGAGGTATGAGTTAAAATTTGTTGTTAAATTATGTTATGGTTATTTTGAGGAACGTATCTCATTTTGGGAATGTTATAAAATATAGTTTTTTAAAAAGGAAAACATCCAGGCTGTGTGAAAACCCACCCCATTGTAAAAAGATACAAGATTCAAACCCACAACCAAAGTGAGACTAGGATTTATTACCTACCACTAGACTACGCGAAGTCTCTATTTAGTGTGACTAATTATATTTAGTTAAATGATTTTATTGAAAAATAATAATTTGATTTGGGATCTTCTGATTTACCAAATGGATATCCATAGTATGGGAAAATGATTTGGTGATTAAGTGATAAATGTTATTTGGTAAGACATTCGCTCTATTGGAAACACTATATGCCTAAGGAAAATAGAATACTATAAAATTTTATTTGATGATTAATGGTGGATTTTTATTTTGGAAGAATCTATGTTTCTATATAGATTCAGGTTATTAATGGAAATGATTAACCTATTATAGAGAATATGTGATTTGGTTAATTAGACTACATTATGACACATTAAGAGTAGTTGATTTTATTTGGAGATAAATGAAAAGATTTACTATGAAAGACTATGTGATTAAATTCTTCTAATTTTTGGGTTTCAATATTAGTTTTGTTTATATTAAAGGATTTAAAGACAATTGTTTATTTAATGGTCTTTATTGAACTTTGGGTATTGTTTGTTTAATTTTAGAAATTAAGATTAGTATTTATTTCTATAAAGGATTATTCATTTTGGGGATTATCTGATCTTGTATATACCATTTGGTTTGGGTTAATCTCTAAAGACAAGGGAGATATATAGTTCATCCTTTGTGGATTATGTGATTCTCTAGAAGTTGATTCTAGTACTTCAATTGGGGCCAAGTCATCTTTAATACTCATTGTTTGAAGAAAAGATGAGTTAGTAGTATAAATTTATTAAAGGATGAAACTCTACTTAAAAAGTAAGTTTATCTCTTTATGTTCTTAGTCAATATCATAAATAAATTCCTCAACTTTATGAAATTGAACTTAAAACAAAAAAAAGTTTTCCATTTACTTTTCCTACTAGGAAACTAAATACCATTTAACCCATCCCAAGTTTGTGGTTTTCATGTTTTTAAATTTCTCTTGATCATGTTTTCTATCACTCTCCATCAGAACTAGACACTTATTTTGTCTTCCATATCTATTTTTTGCTACATGGAATCCTAGTTTGGGTTATCTCGGGTGACCTATTTACTTCTATATCTTTCTTTTAAAGTGATAGTTTTATTGAATCTTTTTCTGATTTGGAAATTTCAATGAAGTTCCCAAGACCAATTTTAAAATTGTGAGGATGTAATTTCCAAAAGGGGGGAATAATGTAACACCCCACGATTTCATAGTATGTTATTTTTTTAAAGTAATTCAATAGCTTGCGCTACACACAAGACTAAGTTCGAACGCACCACGACTTACCAAACAAGATGTTAAAAAACAGTTATGAATAATATTAACTGAATTTTATATTTAATATATTCCATATAATTTTAGCATCCCTAATATGTGTTTCGTAGACATAATATAAGAACAAATTCAATTTTCCAGATAAAAGAAGTTTTTTTCAAAAAATGATATTTTACCACCTTTTAATGGTGAACCCTTTTTAAATCCAATATTTGACACTTTTATATTTTTAATTTGACAAAATATACTTCTTCTTTAAAATCAGGGCATAAAAATGTAGTTTGGATAAATTTTAGATGCTTTTCTAATAACTTTCATATTTTGATAAATAGTGAAAAAATATTAAATTTTAATTGAAATCTAATTTTTTAATAAAAATAATTTATAGTGATAAATTATAAATTTTAATAGTTTTGAATTATAATTAGATTATATTTTTATCATTTAATCCAATGTTGTTCATTGGAAGTAATTTTACATTTAAATTGGACATAAATACATATCAATCTTTTGATAGTTTTTACTTCTCAAAAACCTGCTTTCTGGTTTTGACAATGGGGATATTTTTTTAAATTAATTAATACAACTTTTATGTTTTTAATTTGGTAAAATAGACATCATTTTGGAATTTGGAATATCAAAATTATCTTCGGGTGTTTTTTTTATTTTTTCTGAAAACTTTCAATTTTTGATGAATAGAGAAAAACAGTACGTTATTGCTTAATACATACTTTTTATTTAAATAATTATTTTTTTATTTAAATTTATTTTATGTCAAAATAGGTATATAATACCTATATAAGTTCAATTAAATTAATTGGAGTCGTTTTATAATAAAATTAGACGTATAAAAGTTTGTTGAACATTTTAGCGTCTTTTACCCACTTTCTAGGCACGTCTGCAAATTTGCATAAAACATAATTTTACATATTATGTGAATTGAATTTCAAAAATCTGAGAGACACGGTTGACATCAGTAAGTAAAATTTGGTTGAATATGATTAAAATAATTCTTGGTTAATAGTAACTTTTGAATTTTATTTACCACGGTTAAAATTAAATACGGTAATTAAAGGTAAAAATTATATTATAATTACACTAACACATGTTGTAATTCTATTGGATAAGTAGTTTTTGATGAAAATCAACATTAGGAATAAAATATGATACTCTTTTATCCATTTGGATTAGATTAAGACATTTATTATTATTTTATTTAAACAATAGTTAAAAGTGTTAAATTAAAATGTTCATAACTAATTTTTTTTATATAGGGTTATACATAAGATAAATTAGAATATAAATATTCATTTGAATGAAAAATATTTCACACATAATGGTATTTTATTTATAATTTTTATACATTAAATAAGTAAATTTATTTATGAAACAATGATGATTCACTAATTAACTTATTAATGAAAGATTAAAATAAATGATATTATAAATATCCAAATAAATATAAATTGAAACTTTTGTTGCATTAAACTAATTTTCTAGATTAATATGACATGTTAGGATTCATTTAATTTATTTTATTTGAAGTAATAAAATTTTTTTGACTTAAAAAAACCAAATATTAAATAGTGTCAAAATTGACAAAAATTTGTTTTTAAGACAAATACTATATTATTAAATAATATAATATTTCTAAAAATATATGTTTCGAAAAATGTACTCATATAATGATATTTATGTCATTATTTAATCACTTGGGGTTATCTATGATTTTTATAGTAAGCTTATAAACCATTTATTATAATAATTCAAGAATACATGGTAAATGTTAAACTATTTAATCAAGAGTTAAATATAAAAGATAATGTTAATATGGTGACTTAAACCTATCTAAAACCTATTGGTTGAGAGTTTTTAGACCCATACCTACCTTATCCTATAAATAAATTATTTAGGGACCATTATAAACCGAATATGATTGTATAATAAATTAAAATATCAAACTTTACCTAAAGTGACCCTCACCTCTCTTATAAAAGGTTACATCCCCTTATCTCAAAATCACACCTCAAAAGACATTTGGCTTGGCCAAAACTGACAAAAATATACTCCCAACTACCATAATTTCAACCTAGAGGCCTTAATTTGATCAGAAATCGATCCTATAGAGCCCTTTTGATCAAATCAAAAGGAAGCGCCCGAAGAAGTGGTAATAATTTCATCACCTCCTTGAAAGTTCTTTTCCTCTTCTGATTCTTCATTATTTGTTGTTTCTATACCAAAATAATAACTCCATTACCTTATACAAATGGTTATGTTATTATAAATATTGTACAACCATATTCATTATTCTATCCATTCTATGAATGACAATGTCCCCATACGTGCATACGTATGGCTTACCGTCTCCACGTCGTGGTATAGTTTGTTATTCAACACATAATTATTTGGATGTGTATAATAATTATTATAAATGATGTAAATAATAAATATAACATGCTAATGATTATTTATATATAATATAACAATCTGATTACATACTATTTCACCATCAATAGAATGGTATTGTCGCTCGTGCATACATACGTATTACTGTCTCCACGAACGTGATGGGATTCATTCTCCATCGTAACCATTCAAGAATAATTATCTTTTTATGATTAAAAATAATGTTTAAGAACTTAATATCATATTGGATATGAATAAAATACATCATATCCATAAAAAACATGACTTACATAACAAAACATATAAAGGAAAAAGAATCAGTTAACACCCAAAACAATGATACTACTAAAATATCATTAACTAAATATTATTATAAGATAATATATGATATAATATTTATGTATGTAATTATTTTATAATTTAATAACAATTATTTTACCATTATACATGAGGTTAACGTACCCTAAACTAAGGAAAATTTCAAGGTATGGGGTTTTCATCTTAGTTCTTATTCTCATGAGATTTATGCAATATTTCCACTATCCCTTTTTTGTGGTGTATGTAATTCCCATGATTGTATTCATTGTGTAATTTACTTAAATTTATAGGTATTTAAATCTTCATTTTATGATACTTCTTTCATGGGGTGTAAGTTTCGTAAGTAACCAAATCGGTAATGGAATTTCTAATTTCGATTTCCACTCATTGGGTTTTACAGAAACTTCATTGATTATTTTACTCCACTCTTATGTGTGAAATCACTATTTATTTATTTATGTATTAATTTACACTCCTCTTTGTGTGGATATAATTTTGATACACATAATTAATCCATTGATAAATTCTCAAGTCATCGATATGAACTGGATAAGAGTAATCTTAACTCAATTTCCATTCATTGAGTTAAACATACATGTCATTGGTGTTGTTATTAAAAGAATATGTGTGAATTTACTTTGATTGATTTACACTAAATATCAAATAATGTTGAGTGTATTTATATTTTTCACACATAATTATTTCATTGATTTGTCCTTAACATAAAGATACGATCTTTATAATGGATTTCATCTCAACTTACATTATATTGAGACTTCTTTGTTGTTATGTGTCAATTCACTTTTATATGGTGTACATACTAGACATTAACATAGTATAACATTAATCCCTTTATTCTCATGATATTTTAAATTTTTTATTACCTCAATTATTTGTATTCAAGCATCTCTCATTTGGTTAGGAACTCTAATTAAAATATCATTTTAAATTTTTTAAAGATTTATTCTTTTAAATATTTCTCATTAATGTACATGTTTTAGAAATTGTTTTAAGGATTTATTTATATAGACATTAATGTTTTAAAATTAAAATTCTTTTTAAAAGTTTAAAATTGGTTGGGACACATTGATTCAAAAATATATTTTAAATGGCTTCTTGATCAATAGTGAGAGTTTTAAATGTTTTCAAGAAAAATGATATTTCACTCAAATAGTTTTACTTATTATTTTCATCTATATAAATAGACTTCGTTATTCTTGTTTGAGGTTGATTTATTATAATGAAATCTTCCATATTGTATTAAATGAGTTATTTTTTATTGTGGATGTGATGTTTTTATACCATTCATGGTTTATGGTTAAAATATTGAAATTTCCTATAATAAGTTTAATACGAATGTTTAGATTATGTTTCAATGTTTTCATATGAGTAATGAATTTGACTTAGTAAGTGATGGGTGGAGCTCACTATAGCTCCTTGATGCATTGGTAGGTCTCATGAGACAAACTAGTGTCATTACACAAGGCCTTGACAAAATCTTTCTTTGTAGTCTTCTCATGAGGCCTTGACTATGTGGTTATGATGTCCGACATTATGCATTCCATCATTATGAAATTAGACATTGATATTACATGTGATTATTCGACTAGTATAATATCCATGTAAATAATTTAATGGAATTATTTGATTTATCTTTTCTATATTATGAGTGTGTTCAAAGGAGACACAATGTTATAGTTTTCTCATTTCATAATGTAATGTAAAACGTATGTATATATCTAGTACCTCCAGGGATACTAAACTAATAGGTAGTTTGAGACATTATCTCTTGGGATCATGTGAATGTTATGTAATAATGCACTGACTTTGGGTAACTGTTGTCAGGGAGTTACACATGCAAGGTTCTTTTAATATTGGATGGTGTTGGATATCAGATCGGGTGACACAATCACAGGGGAATGAGGTGCCGGTTGGTGTGTCTTATGGATTTATTTAGTGATTTCTGCTCACCTGTGTAGGGAAATGCAATGTTTGGAGTCATGTTCACACAATATGACTCAGATGGTGAGGTGTTATAGACCACTTGTATGGGTAGATGCCTCCATTATTTTCATCATAGGTTGATTTTGGAAGGTTCTTTTCATATAAATCCATGGGGATGGTGAGGATTCATTAGTTGAGAGTGTGAGACTGTTGACTGGGGGATAAGGTTTACCATACTTGAAGCTGTTAGGCCATGAATATTTTGGGAGGATGGACATTAGTGCTCTTCGAGAGGCCAGTTATTGAACCCAGGATGTTATTACATGGTGGATAGCTATCGATGTATCTCAGATGTCATTATTTGAGTTTACATGGTTTGTTATGGGTTAAGGTCTATGGGATCAGTTACAGATTATATGGGAGTTATTTTAAGATATCATATATTGGTTGGACCTGAGGTGTTGATAGGAATGAAGCTTTATATAATTATATTAGCCTTGGAACCCAAGGGTTTTCCAAATTTGACTTACCTCAGTGGATTCCTTGGTATTTTTATAAGGATCCTCTCCTCTATAGAAATACCGATGAAGGCTGAAGGAATTATTTACTTCCTTGTGGTTTTTTAGAAAAAGGGATGAAATTTTATTTATATAATGTGCATGTTATTATTTATTTATTTTATTACACGCGCACTTAATCATCGATGTAGGATATTAACACATTAATGGTGGACTACAAATATTATTTCTCACACCCTACACATTCTCTTCGGGGAATTTGTAGGTTTTATGTATTTTTATTAAGGTAAAGGTTTGGGGCCATGTGTTAGATCTTAGTGATAAATTTAGCTTGGGATGAAAGGAAATGGACCCTCGGTTCTTTCCAGAGTCGGAATTTTCCTTAGTTTTACTTTCAAAATCATCATGCTATTATATATGTACATACCAAGGTTAGAAATTAGCAACCCTTCCTCTCATTGTCTGTATGAACTATTTTGTATTATTATTTTATTTCAGTAGCTAAAAATGGCATTTTGTGATGTTTAATTTAACAAATGGTATTTATCTTATTAATTATTATTGATTATGTTATTTATTTCTATTTATTTTTCTTCCACCATGGGCGGCTTACTGGTCCAATGTTATATGGTATTTATTTATTATATATATATATATATATTAGACCATTATTACACCATCACCAACGGGTTTTTTATTCACACTAGTTTCACTTATAATTTTTAGAAAGTACTATAGAAGTCATTAGTAATTAAATTAAATTTTAGTATAGCTTTTTATCCTTAGTTTGATGGATAGTTTGAAGGAGTAATTCAGACCTTGTAATTCATTTTTTGAGATTCCTAAATTGATTATCAAGGAATCTAGGATCAATAAATTCCATTTTTTATATTTTTAATAATAATAGTTGTCATTCCGATGTTCATATGACCCCTTTTGAGGCATTATATTTAACATGATATCAGACTCACACTTTTTGGGATTATGTAGAAGAAATAATGTTGATGGGACCAGAATTGCTAAAGGAAGTGGCTGAGAAGGTGAAAATAATTCAACAATATATGAGGAAAACTTAGAGTAGGTGAGAAAAATATTGTTGATAATAAAAGGAAACACCATTCATTAGAGGAATGTGATCATGTTTTTCAAAAAGTATCTCCATGGAAAAGTGTTTTTTGTTTTGGTAAAAATGGAAAGTTAAGTTCATGGTTCATAGGACTGTATGGAATACTTGACAAAGTTGAATCAGTTTCCTATCGAGTTCCTTTGCCTATATGTTTCTCCATGTTACACAATATATTTAATGTTTTGATATTAAGAAAATATGTGTCAGATTCATATAATGTTTTAAGCCCTAAAATAGTCCAGTTGGAATATAACCTTTATTTTATGGAATTGGTTTTTCATATTCTTGCCCATAGATATCTAGTATTTCATAATAAGATAATTCATCATTTTTAGGTTTTTTGGAGAAAGAAAAAATTTTAATAAGCAATAAGGGAATCCAAAAATTCTATTAGATGAATATATCATCTCTTTTTTGGCTAGTGAATTAAATTACGGTGATGCAATTTACAAAAGGTTTATAATGTAACAATCCAGTTAATGATAGAATAAATCATTTTCATATTAGTATTCTTGAATGGTATTAATATATTCATTATAAATATAATAAGTATTTTTAATAAAAAACTAATTGTATTAAACTCATTTATTATAAATTTTTTATTTTAAAATTTAATTTTAAAATTATAGAATTTGTTTTTTATTTTTTTTTAATTTTTAGTTGAAGTTGTCAAAATTATCTTAGGATTATTTTTTAATAATTTTCAAAAAAAAAATATCAAAGAATAGTGAAAAATATTGATTTGTCATTAAAAATGAATTTAGAAAGTCTAATTATGTTTTGGATTAGTGATAAAATTTAATTAGGTCTTTTTTTATTTTAAATAATCCAAAAATGTTATTTTAAAAGGATTTTATATTTCAATTATCCTTAAATAATTTTTATATTTAAAAATGGAATTTTTCTCAAAAAAATTTCATCACATTTTACCAATTTGATTTTAAAATAAAATTTTCCACTTATGTGTTTTTAATTATGAAAAATAGATTCCATATTTAAGATTAAGATTTTCAAATTTTGTAAATATTCCCCTATTAGTTTTTAGAAAAAATTAATACTGACCTTAGTAATTTTTTTGACGTGGTAAAGGGTAAATATGGTAATTAAGGATTAAAAGTAAAAGGATAACGATAATTAAATTACTCTAACACTTGCTTAAATTTTATTAGATGAGTATATATCATCTATAGTCATTTTAAGGTATAATATATGGATGTTTAGACCTCTTTGTATTATATTATTACCATTATAATATTTTATTTCTAGAAAATTCAAAAATGTCACACTCTTGTTTTTAATAACTATAATATTTTAGACATAATAATAATCAGAGTATATGTTTGGTTATAACTAGTATTTTCAAATATAAATGATTTATCTTCATCTTGGTAATTTATTTTTATGGTTTTTTATTTTTTTTAATAGACTAGTGGTTTTCTTCTTTTTATATCCCCTACTAATATTTTTTTTCTCATTAAAAGTTTTAAAGTTTTTTTCATAGGTTTTAAGGTTGAGTAAGGAAATTGATAAATTCTTGATGAAAACTATGAATATTTATCATGAAAATAAATCATATTTTATTTTAAAGAGTTTTTTATTATAAAATTGATAATTAGTAGAAGTTTTCAATTTTAATTTATGGGAATACTATGTATGAGTTTTTCCAAATTCTCTAAAACTCCAAACCTAAAAGATAATTGGGAAATAAGGAAAGTGAGGTCTATTCTAAAGACTCAAGATTATGTTATGGTTATGGTCGAGTCACTAAAACCTAGGATATTTAAATTTTATGATAATATATGATATTTTTTAAATAAACTCAACCAATAACATTTGGAAAAGATTTGGAAACATTTTAAGAATTATATTTTAGTTAAACCACTTTAAATCAATTTTAGCCTTAACTGTGATAACTTAACATTTTACCATGAAAACATGATTATATGCCCAAAAATTGAAAGGGAATTAAAACCAAATTTAAAAATTTTTATTCCAAATTTGTAATCCATTTTATCATATTAATGGTGGAAGAAATTACTTTTAATATAAAAATGTAAAATGCATGAAAAACAATTTTTTGGAAAATAACCGATTTAAGAGTAAAAAACATTTTACAATGAAATTAGTTAATAAGTTAGTTTCCCAAAATATTTTTGGATTAATAATAAAAAAAGGAAGGTTTCTAAAATTTTTACTAAAAAAAATAAATTTTACCTTCCTTCCATGTTATTAAAATCAAATACCTAAAAATAGTTTTTATTTAAATAAAATATAACTTATAATCTCAAAAGTCAAGATTAGATTCCCAAATTCAAAATAATGTTTTGAAATATATTATTTAATTCCATAATGATTTATTTGATCAAGAACACCACTAAAATAGGAAAAATTAAAGTTTGAGATAGATTTTAATGCTTTCACCCATAGTTTTCACCTAGTTTTACATAATTTACCCTCACTAAGGTGACGAATATTTACCACGGTTACTATTCATAATGACAAATAATTACATTGGTATTATTACCTAATATTAATTTTATTGATTCCAAATATAGAATCCATTTAATAATATTCAATTTGTATAAGTGATTGATATTAATTTTCACATAAGTGCATAAAAAAGCAATGAAATGTTTTTTTAGAGAATTTTTTTAAGACTAAAAAAGAACTTATAGAAAATCAAGAAAAATATTGATTAATTTTTAATTAATTAGATTATTCCTATAAAACTATGTCCTGAGTTAATTTAGAATCATATTCAAATCATTAAGGTACTTTTGCAATGAAAATAAATGATAGTTTTACAAAAATCAGTATTTTTCACTATTCACTATAAATTAATATTTTCCGGAAAAAAACATCGTAAATTAATTTATTATGATATTTTAAAAGATAATATTTTTTTATCAAATAATATATATAATTTTTTTAAAATAATTATAATGTTTTTCACAAAAATTGATAAAACCCATTTCGAATAAGATATATTTTTATAGTGTGGAATCATTTTATAGAAAACTAAGTGATTATTTTATATGTATTAATTAATAACTTTGTACTAAAAAGGAAAATCATAGATATATTTAATAATTTTTTTAATATTATCCATACCTTAAAATTAAATGACTATTTTATAATGGTCACATTTAAATAATAATATTATTCATTTATCTTAGATTTCATAAAGTTCAGTGTTTCATGTTCAGGAAGCTATCTAGATTATTATTCATTCAAAATAAATTTTTTGGATGTTATATTATCCCCATGAACCCAAATAAATTTCACCCAATAAATTTTATCTATGTCATAAAAGGTTAAATATTTCAAAATACCATTTTGGAATTATCACATAGTGAAAATGGATAATAAAACATCCTTTGACATTGAGAAGTGGGAAACATAAAGGTTTCTTAAAATAATCCTAATCAGGTTCCAGGATAAGGATAAATTTTTGGGAAAGTTAAAATATATACATAGAAGAGAAAAATAACATCCAATAGCTTATAATGAGTTATTTAGAACATGGTCATGTAAAATTTAATGACCATAAAACCACAAATCAGTGAGAGGTTAAAAGACCATCAATTTAGTAGAAAAGAATAACATTTTTACTTCAATATTAGTTTCCTATATTATTTTATGAATAATATACTAATTAAAAAATCCCTAAAATTAAATATACCCAAACAATATTCAGTATTTCAAATCCAAACATAAGTGTAACAACCATGTTTGCAACTAGGAAATAGTTTTTCAACTTAACAAAAAATGCTTGATAACCATATTCATAATAGGTGTCTTAAATGATAATTCATTCTTCATAGTGTTAAGGGGTGATTTTATATCCATGAAACATATAAAATGATTCATAGATCTTGAAAAAAACAAACCATTATTTTATGATCAAAATACATATTTTCATAACTTAATGGATTTCAACATTATATGTCATAATTATATAAGCTTAAACTTCTACCTTGTAATTTCATAATATAAATTCTACTGACCCTTATAAAATTAAATTTCATGGTGACTCATCTTCTTAAAGTTTTAGTAATGGAAATTAGAATATTCCATATTTCCATTACACTCATGTGTGAGAGGGTATTTCTCTCCACACTTGAATCAATCTATATTTCCCTTCAACAATGTTCTAATGTGTTTCCTTACACATTTATCACATGTGGGAAATTACATCTTTACCTTATTTTCCTTCACCTTATTTATTTTTTCTTACATATCAGTCATACTCTTCTTCTCATTATTTCCTTTGAAAATATATTACTTGGATAATTCTTTCTCCATCCTGATAAAAATTGATACCATATAATCATTTGATGAATACATTTGAGTGACTAGTTCCCTTCATAGGATTTTCTCAATCCCATTAAATAAATTCTCAATATTACATTACAAATTATGTAATTAGTTCATAACATGCCTTTATAATATTGTAAAATTTTCCTCAAACTTAGTAACAATTTCCTCATCCTTCTATATTGAAATAACGAATTTTATTTCCATATCAATTTGTTTATCATTAGGAATTTATTTTTCAAGTAATATCTCCCTAAAAATCATTCATTACATGCTCTCTATCTCCTCCCACTAATTTTTATTTTTAATCAATAAACATATCTGATTAGTATAATCCTATAAACAGTACACTTCAATAATAAACTTCTCCCATTCATTACATCCCAAAGACAATAATATCTTTTCTAGGGACTTGTTTCACAGTTCAGATATCAATGGATTAGTATATCTATTAATTAATAGAGAATTATGCCACATGAAGTTGTATAAAATCGATTAATAATGCTGTGAAGAAATATTTCTTTCCATAATGGAATGGTTATTTGTCATGACCTATGTCAAATATCCTAATACAGCCATAATCAACTCATCTCCAACACTAATCATGTTAACTTATTCATGAGGTAAATCCCTTCTAAGATTATAGGAGTTGATATATTTTACCTTCCTTCTCATTTTCGACATTTCTAAAAATTAAATAAACTAAATTATATCATAAAATTTTGAATCATAATGTATAATTATGAAACTAGTTAAACACTTAACATAATTTTTAAAATTAATGAAAATCTAATCATATAATCATAAACTAAAAATCATTTAGAATATCTTCAAATTATAAAAAAATCCAATGTTTCATGATAGTTTATAAATTAAAATTGAATTAATAAAACAATATCCCAAGGGGTGTCAAACCATGGTCATGTTATGGGCACATACACCATGTACTGGAATGAGGGCCAAGATATTCTTGACCAAATCTTTTTGTTGTTATCACCACAAGATGCATCTATTCCAAAACCATATCCACCTTTACTGTCAACATAGGGATGTAATGCTAGGAAAACCACATAATATCAACCTTTCCAAAAAATTTATTATATTATCCTATAAATAGACATAACCTCAATTTCAATCAGAGGGTTATGTTATCAAATCTATGTTTTCCTCAATCTACTTCTTAATATTTGTAATAAAAATGCTCTGATATTAACTATAAAGGCCCCATCTCCATTATCCCCATTTTTGTGGTAAATTTATTTCATTGGAACTATATATAAGTGATCATATCCCAAAAGACCAAATATTCTATAGGTCTTTGTAGAGACTCGGGTTTTTAACCCTCTCAGACTTTGGAATATTTCTACGAATAATTCTAGAGCTAAGCGCGAAGATTGCGTGTGATTCCAAGGCCTAGTGTGCCCAAAATTAATTTTATAAAAATATTAAGTATTTTTATACTATGCACGTGGCAGGGGTGTGATATCTCTTAAATGGTAGCTCAGAATGGGAATCCAAGGGCACGATTGTGTCTGGAATGTGCCGTTTACCCTAGGCGAGGTGTAAACTTTGTGGGCGCGGGCCTGCGGTGGAAAGCGCCACTAGGGGCGTTTTCATAAATAAGTGGAAAAGTCCATTTACGAGCGTCGGATCGAATAACTTCTGAATGGAGTCTCGGATCACAAATCTGAGTCCGTCGTTGCATTCAGAACGACGCTTTTACTATAAGGGAGACCTTAACTTTGTCCGCATCGGGCGCAGAGTCAGGAGCGTGGTTTTAAATGAAGGTTTCTAAATAAAAAAAGAAGAAAATCTCTCATTCTCTCCTCCTTCTCCCAACCACGCGCAGCGGATGACCACCCCTCCCTCCTCTGGTTCTTCGCCAATTAGAGCTCCGTTCGTCCTTTTTCTGCACCGTTCGTCATCGGAATTAGCTTCAGGGCATCGATCTGCACCCGAAGCTTCGACGTTTCACCCGCGAGGTAGGCAGTTTGCGTTTAAATCCCCCAATCCCGTTTTCGCTGCGAATTGTTTCGTTTTGAGGTCGTTGCAGGAAAGATATCTTCCCGGGGGTCGCACCGGTGCTTTCGGATCGCCAAACAGACCATCGGGGTATCCTCGGTGGTCCGCGGCGGACCGCGGCGGCCGGCCGCCCAGCGTGGTGGAGGGCCGCCGGCCAGGGCAGGCCAGCGGCGGCAGACGGTCCAGCCACTTTTGTCATACGAGGGTCTTTAAACCCCCGTATCATGCAATCCAGAAGTCAGATTCGCATGCTGTTTGCGGCGACGTGACCCTGACGAAGAGGCGGACCTTACAGTGTGGGTTCTAGAGCTTAAGGATTAGGGACCGTGGCTCAGGAGTTAGAAATGTTGTATAAAATAATATTATTTTATTATTTTATGACTTCGGGCCGTTGTAACTTCTACCCGGAACGTCCGAATGACGTGCCGTCAGTGGCATTGTGACCCTGATGGTACAGCAAACTTTTTGAGATGGTTTACGAGTGTTGGGACTAAGAATGGGGTACGGGCCCCACGAGGCTGGGTTTTGGCGTTTGCGGAGAAATGCATCTTTCGCTCCAGGAGTCCGATTTTGGCTAGTGAATAGTCGATCCTGTGTGATTTTCTGAGAGGATCGCAACAGTGCGATCTTTTAGTTGAGTTTCGGAATCGAGGCATGGGCCTCACCCGAGCCGTCTTCGGTGGATAGTATCTTTTTAACTGGGTGTCCGTTTCGGATGAACGAGTAGTCGATTCCGCTTGTTTTTCCGAGGGGATCCTCGTGGTATGATCTGCTTGATGGATTTCAGGATCGTTGTGTGGGCCCCGCACAAGCTAGCTATGGTGAATAGTGCCTTTTTCACCAGTGCTCCGTTTCGAGCGAGTAAGCAGCCTATCCTACGTGTTTTTCCACGTAGATCGCAATGGTGGCCTCGATATTGGCCTTGGAGGTGCACAGTGTGGCGTTGTTGTGGTTCACTTGGGTTAGTGATGTTTTGGACCAGCAGTGGTTGAGGGTACTCCCTTGGTTCATTCCCACGAGGGTTCGTGTGTCATCACAACCTTCGTATAGGTTTGTGATCCTCTCGATGGTATGTTTAAACTGTTAGAGTTTGGGCATCCCTCCGGTGGGCCCGGAGTAGGATCCTCTAGCATCTTTTCCCTAGATCGGGTTCTTGGTATCGTTGTGACCACTAATTCACGGGCGGTGATCCCCTATCTAGCAGTTTAACCCCGTAGGGTTTGTGTCATCATCGATAATATGATCCCCTATGCAGTGGGCCGTGCTCAGTAGGGTTGTGGCATCGTCGGGTATAGGATACCCTACTCAGTATGAGGTGTATAGTAGGGTTGCAATGTCGTTGGTTATGCGATCCCCTACTCAGCGCGTGGTTTCTGTAGGGTTTCGGCATCGTCAGTTCGATCCCCTACATTGCGTGTTATACTAGATTGGGTTCCGATATCGTCATAACCACCTTTATATGGGATATGATCCTCTATCTGAGTGATGTGCTTCTATCGAGTGCCAAATCAGGTTGTGGTATCCCCCAACGGATCCTGGGTGTGATCCCCTATCTGTGAGAACTACGTATGCCAGATCGGGTCATAGTATCCCCCAGAGGACCCTAGGAGTGATCACCTATCTATGAGCTTCGTATACCAGAGTGGGTTCTGGTATCCCCTAGCGGACCTTAGGAGCGATCCCCTATCCGAGGAGTTTGGTGGTTCTATTGTTTCAGTGAGGTTTCCTCAGTGACGTTATCTGACGAGCGTGATCTCTTGGGTGAGAGTCTGAGAGGTTTGTGAGAAACCCGATGGAGTGTATCTCTCAGATGAGTGTCATCTGGGATGACAGTGTTCGTGTGGTGTACTCTCCTGGTTGTGGAAAGTTGCTGGTGACGAGGTCGGTACCTATTGTGGCTTTGTGGCGTGAGCTGAGTATATCTGGATTGTTCAAGGTGTATGTATGGGCATACACCTGGGCTGAGCTGACTAGTTGTGTTTAGCCGAGGATGGTCACGAGATGGAGTTTCTCTCTCGTCTGGGTTCCCTCTTGCTGGGATGAGCAGACTGTTGCTTTTCAGTTGCTCTCCTTGGTTTTGGGTTTTTGGGGTGCCTACTGAGTATGTTTATACTCACCCCTGCACGGGCTTTGCCCGTATGTGTTTGTGTATTTTTCAGACCACATGCCTTTCAACGGAGTCCTAGGAGGCCCTGGAGCAGGCGGAGTATAGTGGGTGAGATTGACGGGGGTGTTTACCGGTGCGGTACCGAGGGAGCTTTCCGACGGGTGTTTATGGCAGCATTCCCCTTCTTCAGAGCAGGTTGGACGCGCTTTTGTAGTTTTTTTTTGTGGGCCCTATTTTTCCCTTTATACTTCTGTTGTACTCTGGTTGTGGGATAGTGTACGCATGCATTTTCTTTTCTGTTTTATATATCTCTGCACTGTTTCATGGAGGTGTATGTGGGTGCGTGTGTACAGGTAACTTAGGCTAATTCCTCCCAAGTGTGTGACAGCCTACTCGGCGCTAGATGCTAGCCCCCGGCCTATTGGAGGCGGGCTTGGGGAGTCGCGGCTTGAGCCCCATTGGGTCTGGTCATGATAGAGTGGTATCAAAGCAGGTTCCACCTTTGGTATCTCAGAGCGTAGCTGGTATAGCTGTGAGTTTGGTTTGGGTTGCATAACGGCAGTGTTACGGTGTTTCGAGCTCAGCTTTCAGGCCAGAGACTCCAGTGTTGGCGCGGCAGCCAACCTATCCATACACCAGGACTCTGATAACCTTCCTTTCGACTCAGGACATTCGTACACTGGTCGCAGGGACATAATGTTACATGCATCATATAGGACTGGGTTTTTGGGTTTTTCATTTTCCTTCTTGAGTCATCTCTCCAGATATACTCTCTGATTGTGGTGTGTCTTGAATTTATTTCATGATGCCTCCACGACGACAGCCAGCAAGGGTTCCGCAGCAGAATTGTGCTGACGACCCGCCCCATGTTGAGGCTGTGGAGCAGGGTGCGGGTTCTGAGGTTGCACCTCCAGGTGGTCTTCCAGTTGAGCTACAACCTGTTGAGCAGCTGGTAGTGCCTGTAGTGGAGGATGAGGTTGCGCGCAGGCTGAGTGTGATGCATGAGTTCTATAGGTAGCGACCTCTGAGGTTCCAAGGTGATCCAGACCCTAGGCAGCTGATGACTGGCTTGAGGTAGTCACCCAAGTTTTCCACCTCATGAGGACACCTCCAGATCAGATGGTGGTCCTAGTGGAGAGCCTTCTTCATGGTTCTTCCGGGAGATGGTGGAGTTTGGTGACGCAGTCCCATGATGAGGAGACGCTCACGTGGGCAGAGTTTGAGCAGTTCTTCAGGGAGGAGTTCTATCTGGTGACGCTGAGATCAGTGTGGATCTAGGAGCTTATGTAGCTTCGGAAGGAGGGTATGACCGTGTCGGAGTACTCGACAAGGTTTACAGACCTGTCGCGCTACTCCCTAGACATGGTTAGAGACCCGTTCTTTAGGTCTCGGACCTTCGAGCAGGGCTTATACAGGGACATCCGAGCATTTTTGGTTTCCTTGTGCCTGCCCACCTATACGGCAGTGCTAGAGTGAGCATTGGTGGTGGAGAGCTTTCCGGTTGATCAGTTTCCCCCTGTTAGTACTGGGCATGTGAGAGATGAGACATTGTCAGTTGGATCAGAATCTAGTAGCCGACGACAGACTCAGGGGTATAGACGTAGCCGACGTTTCAGAAGGCGACCCCAAGATGGAGGATCTGAGGCTCAGGGCTCGCAAGCCAGTTTTGGTCAGCCGCAGGAGAGGCAGTGTTATGCTTGCGATGATCAGGCACATCTTGCTAGATATTGTCCGACCCGACGTGCTATTGAGAGGGATTCGGTCGATGGACCGCCTTGGAAGAGGAAGCATCTCGAGCAAGGAGGTCCGTAGGGCGGCAGACGTGGCGGCGGAGTGGGTGTAGTAGGAGCAGGTGGTAGGCGGTACCAGATGCCACCACCCCTACCCCAGGAGGTCAACGCCAAGCTCATGGAGATGGTGTCCGAGGGTAAGGATAGCTGTATGCCCTATAGGTTGTTGACCCAGAGGCACCGTGAATGGATAGAGGTACACCTTGTGTCCTTTGTACTTTCTGTAGTAGTTTGTTAGACACTGTTTAGCGGTACCCTTCTTTTTCGTTGTTTGTTCAAGTTTTGTGCAGGGTGTTGGTAAGACCCTGGGTGGGTGTTGTTTGGCGTGCTTCAAATGCGTAAGGAAGAGGGATCCTTCCCCTACCAAGACGTGTTTTTGTGACGTGATTAAAACCGTAAGGGCAATTCAGTGTCGCTCAAAGCGGATAGTGTTGAGGTGTGGTGGATAAGTCCCTTTGACTTATGTGTTCGGGCATGGGTGTTTGTTGGCGAACTCGCTAGTGTGGGAGACCCAGCTTAGAGTCCAGTCACTTTCCTTGTGCTTATGGATTTTGGGGGATGCATGTTCTAAGGGGGGAAGGATGTAGCGACTCGGGTTTTTGGCCCTGTCAGAATTTGGATTATTTCTAGGAATAATCCAGAGCTAGGCGTGAAGACGGTGTGCGATTCTGAGGCCCGGTGTGCCCAGAATTAATATTATAAAAATATTAAGTATTTTTATACTATGCACATTGCGAAGGTGTGATATCTCCTAAACGGTAGCTCCGAACGGGAATCTGAGGGCACTGTTGCGTTCGGAACGTGCCGTTTACCCTAGGCGAGGTGTAAAATTTGCGGGCGCAAGCCTACGGTGGAAAGCGCCACCAGGGGAATTTTCGTAAATAAGTGGAAAAGTCCATTTACGAGCATCGACTTGAATAACTTCTAAAAGGAGTCTCGGATCGTAAATCTGAGTTCGTCGTTGCGTTCAGAAAGGCACGTTTACCCTAAGGGAGACCTTACCTTTGTCCGCATCGGGCGCGGAGTCGGGAGCGCTGTTTTAAATGAAGGTTTTTAAATAAAAAAAAGAAAATATCTCATTCTCCCCTCCCTCTCCCACCCACACGCAGCGGAAGACCACCCCTGTTAGACCTAGGCGCGAAGACGGCGTGCGATTCTGAGGCCTGGTGTGCCCGAAATAAATTTTATAAAAATATTAAGTATTTTTATACTATGCACGTGGCAGAGATTTAATATCTCCTAAACAGTAGCTCAGAATGGTAATTCAAGGGCACAGTTGCGTCCGGAATGTGCCTTTTACCCTAGGCGAGGTGTAAACTTTGCGGGCGCAAACCTGCGGTGGAAAGCGCCACTAGGGGCGTTTTCGTAAATAAGTGGAAAAGTCCATTTACGAGCGTTGGCTCGAATAACTTCTGAATGGAGTCTCAGATCAAAAATATGAGTCCACCGTTGCGTTCAGAACGACGCGTTTACCCTAAGGGAGACCTTACCTTTGTCCGCATCGGGCGCAGAGTTGGGAGCGTGGTTTTAAATGAAGGTTTTTAAATAAAAAAAGAAAATCTCTCATTCTCTCCTCCCTCTCCCACCCACGCGCAGCGGACGACCACTCCTCCCTCCTGCGGTTCTTCGCCGATTTGATCTCCGATCATCCATTTTTTGTGCCGTTCGTCAGTGGAATTAGCTTCAGGGCGTCGATCTGCACCCGAAGCTTCGGCGTTTCGCCCGCGAGGTAGGCGGTCTGCGTTTAAATCCCCCGATCCCGTTTTCACTGTGAATTGCTTCGTTTTGAGGTCGTTGCAGGGAAGATCTCATCCCGGGGGTCGCACTGGTGCTTTTGGATCGCAAAACGGACCACCGGGGTGCCCCCGACAGTCCGCCCACTTTTGTCATACGGAGTTCTTTAAACCCCCGTATCTTACAATCCAGGAGTCATATTTTCATGCCGTTTGTGGCGACGCGACCCTGAGGACGAGTCGAACCCTCCGGTGTGGGTTTGAGAGCTTAAGGGTTCAGGACCATGGCCCCGGTGTTAGAAACGTCGTATAAAATAATATTATTTTATTATTTTACGACTTCGAGCCGTTGTAACTTTTACCCGGAGCGTCCGAATGACGTACCGTCAGTGGAGTTTAGAACCTGATGGTACGACGGACTTTTTGAGATGGTTTTTGGGTGTTGGGACTGAGAATGGGGTGCGGGCCCCATGAGCCCGGTTTTTGGCGTTTGCGAAGAAACGCATCTTTCATTCCAGGAGTCCGATTTTGGCGGGTGAATAGTCAATCCTGTGAGATTTTCCGAGAGTATTGCAACGGTGTGATCCTTTCATTGAGTTTTGGAATTGAGGCATGGGCCCCACCCAAGATGGCTTCGGTGAATAGTATCTTTTTCACCGGGTGTCCGCTTCGGGCGAATAAGTAGGCTATCCTGCTTGTTTTTTCGCGTAGATCGCGATGGTGGCCTCGGTATTGGCCTTGGAGGTCCGCAGTGTGGCTTTGTTGAGGTCCGTTCGGGTTAGCGACATTTTGGACCAGCAGTGGTTGAGGGTACTCCCTTGGTTCGCTCCCACGAGGGTTTGTGTGGCATCACAACCTTCATATAGGTTTGTGATCCTCTCAATTGGATGTTTAAACTGTTAGAGTTTTGGCATCCCTCCGGTGGGCCCGGAGCGGGATCCTCTAGAATCTTTTACCTAGATTGGGTTCTTGGTATTGCTGTGACTACTTATTCACGGGCGGCGATCCCCTATCTAGCAGGTTAACCCCGTAGGGTTTGTGGCATCATCGAGAATATGATCCCCTACGCAGTGGGCCGTTCTCAGTAGGGTTGTGGCATTGTCGGGTATATGATCCCCTACTCAGCATGTGGTGTATAGTAGGGTTTTGGTTTCATTGGTTATGCGATCCCCTAATCAGCGCGTGGTTTCTATAGGGTTGCGACATCGTCAGTTCGATCCCCTACATCGCGTTTTATACCAGGTATGGTTCCGGTATCGTCGTAACCGCCTTTATATGGGCTATGATCCTCTATCTGAGTGATGCGCTTCTGTCGAGCGCCAGATCGGGTTGTGGTATCCCCTAACGAATCCTAGGTGTGATCCTCTATTTGTGAGAACTATGTATGCCATATCGGGTCGTGGTATCCCCCAGCGGACCCTGGGAGTGATCCCCTATCTGTGAGCTTCGTATACCCGAGTGGGTTCTGGTATCCCCTAGAGGACCCTAGGAGCGATCCCCTATCTGAGGAGTTTGGTGGTTCTGTTGTTTCAGCGAGGTTTCCTCAGTGATGTTATCCGATGAGCGTGATCTCTTGGGTGAGCGTCTGATAGGTTTGTGAGAAACCCGATGGAGTGTAACTCTCGGATGAGTGTCATCTGGGATGAAAGTGTCTGTGTGGTGTACTCTCCTGGTTGTGGACAGTTGCTGGTGATAAGATCAGTACCTATTGTGGCTTTGTGGCGTGAGCTGAGTATATCTGGATTGTTCAAGGTGTATGTATGGGCATACACATGAGCTGAGCTGACTAGTTGTGTTTAGCCGAGGATGGTCACGAGATGATGTTTCTCTCTCATCTAGGTTCCCTATGGCTGGGATGAGTGGAATGTTGCCTTTCAGTTTCTCTCTTTGGTTTTGGGTTTTTGGGGTGCCTACTAAGTATGTTTATACTCACCCCTGCATGGGCTTTTCCCGCACGTGTTTTCGTCTTGTGCAGACCACAGACCTTTCGACGGAGTCCCAAGAGGACCCGGAGCAGGTGGAGCAGAGTGATCAAGATTGACTGGGGTTTTTACCGGTGTGGTGATGAGGGAGCTTTCCAGCGGGTGTTTGTGGCAGCGTTCCCCTTCTTCAGAGGAGGATGGACGTGCTTTTGTAGTTTTCTTTTGGTGGGCCCTATTTTTCCTTTTGTACTTCTACTGTACTCTGGTTGTGGGATAATGTATGCATTCATTTTCTTTTCAGTTTTATATATCTCTACACTATTTCATGGTGGTGTATGTGGGTGCGTGTGTACAGTTACCTTAGGCTAATGCCTCCCATGTTTGTGACAGCCTACTCGGCACTAGACGCCATCCCCTGGCCTATTGGAGGCGGGCTTGGGGAGTCGCGGCTCGAGCCCCGTTGGGTCGGGTCATGACAGTATTAGTAAACTGGATACATTCTTAAAAGATTACATTACATTAGAAAACAAATAATAAAATATAGTATTTTCATTGTGAACATCACTGTTATACTGATCATATCCTTATATATAATTCAAAGTAAACATACAAGAATCAAAGGGAAAATAAATATAATAAATAGGTGAGTTCAGACGCTCAATAAGGGGAAATGAACAACATAATCTATGATAGAATGAATAAGGCATGAGTAATATGGAAGGAATCAATGATGATAAAACAATTCCATACAAATAATCCCATGACAATGAAACTTATCCATGGATATCACAACTATTTTACTAATTTCACGTACATTAATAAATTATTTTATAATGATGGAATTCATAATTTCCGACATATAGAAATTATTATGGAGGCCTCATTCTAAGACACCATAAACATACTGACAAGGCCTCATGCCAAGACATCATACATATATGGGTAACACCTTAGAAAAATACCCAACCTATTTTATCTCATTAGACCTCCTAATAAATTGAGGGGATATTTGATTTTAATCCAAAATTTTCAATTAATATTTACAATGAAATTATAATATGATTAAATAATACAACATAATAAACATGCCTTAATAATCAATAATTATATGTATTCGAAGAAATAGCATACAAAATGTCAATAATTTCTTCAACAAAACTAATTATTATCCATCCCAAGAAATATGGTGCATTTTATTAGTAGACTATAACCTCAATAAAGTATAATATTCATCAAATAATGTTTAAAAAGAGAAAAATACTTCTAAAATATCATGGAAAATTTCTTGATGAAAATACCCTTTTCGTTTTGATACCACTTATTTAAAATATAAAAGAATACATAATAGAATAGAAAATATTTTCATTGAAAATAACCTTATAAACATATAAAATAATTTAAAAAATTTATCGGTTGGAGTAGTGGGAAATGGTATTCATTTTTTAATCATCAAAAACAAATATTTTTTTTCACGCATTCAGTAAAACACACCTTGTTCAAAAATATTAAATAATATATATATCATTATCATGTAGAGTGGCACAAAGTTACCCAAAATTAAAATAAAAGATGTGTTAGGATATAAATAAACTCAACCAATCATATTTATAAATGTTTTGGATAAATTTTATTCCATATCTTCTAGTTAAACCACTTTAAACTTGTTTTAACCTTAATCGTGATAACTTAACTATTTACCATGAGGATGTAATTATATGACCAAAAAAATAGGAAATAAAAAAATGTATGGAAATTTTAATTCCAAAATTTCAATCCATTTTATCATATTCAATTTATATTGGAGGAAGGTATTTATTTTGATATAATAA
The DNA here is from genome assembly GCA_963277665.1 of Viscum album. Lineage (NCBI taxonomy): Eukaryota > Viridiplantae > Streptophyta > Magnoliopsida > Santalales > Viscaceae > Viscum > Viscum album. The sequence goes on along the minus strand of OY728135.1, from coordinate 594,030,464 downwards.
TGTAAAACATATGATAACATTTTTTAGGAAAATACATGATTTAAGAGTGAAAATTATTTTACAATTAAATCAAGTAATAAGTTGGTTTCCATGATTTTTTTAAATAACACAATATTTATGATTTTTAGACATTTGGAGAAACCCAAAACTGAATGGTAACTTCCAACCATTCCATTAAATGAAAATACAAAAAAAAATTGTTTTTAATTTGAATAAAATTTAAATTATCTTCTCAAAAGTCAAGATTTGGTTCTCGTATTCAAAATAATGATATAAAATAACTTTTTAACTCATAAAAATTTATTTGGATAAAAATATAACATAATTGGATAAATTAAAGTGTTATAAATATTTTAAATCTTTACCCCATAGTTTTATACAGTTTTACCTACCTTACCCTTACCGAAGAGATAAAAATTTACTAAGGTTACTATTCATAACTAATAAAAAATTAACATGTACTTATTAAGGAGTATAATTTATTATGATTCCAAATATTTAATCCATTTAACAAGATTAAATTTTTTTAAGCATAAGAATTTATTTTTAAAATAAGTGTGTAAAACCCAACAAATCCATTTTTTAGAGAATTTTGTTTCTAAGAAGAAAAATGAACATAAACCAAAACCAAGTATAATCCTGATTCCTATGTAATTAATTAGATTATTTATATCTAAATTATTATTATATAAATTTATAATCCCATTCAAATAATAAGGGTTATTTTCCAATGAAAATAAATGATAATTTTACCAAAATCAAAATTTTATCTATTCACTATAAAATCAATCTTTTCAGAAAAATCCAAAAATTCCACAATTGGATAATTTTGATATGATGATTTAAAAAATAATATAATTTTCATAAAATAAAATTTATATAGTTGGTATAAATTAATTATAATATTTTCTCACAAAAATCAATAAAATCCATTTTGAATAAAATTTATTTTTGTAGTGTAAGGTGATTTTATTGGAAATTAAGTGTTTATTTCCTATAAAATAATCAATAAACCTATATTGAGTAATACCATTAAAAATATATTTCATAATGTGGTTATTTTTATTCATACCAACCAATTCAATGGCTATGTTTTAAAGGTCACATTTAAATTATAATATTTTTAATATATCTGAATTCCCTTAAATCTCATTTTTTCTTGTTATGAAAGATATAGAGCTTGATATTATTTAAAATTAAATTTTAATAGTGTTACATGATTCCAATACATATTTTAAATAAAAATTCTTCTAAAACCCAGATTTTTTGATTTATATGTATTTCCACAATCTTTTCATGGATATTTGTAATGAACATACTTGACTCTAAAAACACCTTCCATTTACATTGTATATATGCCTTATTACATATCTAAATATGGGACCCTGTTTTGAATTATCAACCAAAATTATCTTTTCTTGACTATAGGGACCTTTAATATCCATTTCACTAGGTAGCATAACAGCAAAACACATTATTTGAATATGATCATCTTCCATCCTTTATGTTCCTGTCTCATTTCACCACTCATCATCGACAAAACTCAATTTGTGACTTACATAATCATCATAATTATATATTCAAAAGGTATTTTGGTGGTATTTTCTCTAAATATATTTCTATATTGTTAATTCTTACCACTTTCACATTAAGTTCCATGCATCATGATCCAAAATTTTGTACATTTCCTCTGAGGTAATCAATGTTAGAAATTGTACCTTTATTCACATTATGTTTTTTTTTCATTTCTTCATGGATCAAGACACTTCGTTTAAATTTTTATTACCTTAAACATTATATTATTATCCAATTTTTTATGTCCTTAAACTCAAAATTAATTTAAAAATCCACATAACCTTAAACACTAGCCTTTAGTGGTCCAAATTGTACAAACACAAACTACTAGTGAAAGAGACATAAAAACATTTCAATATTAAAAAATAACGGTTTTTCTAATAAAAAATTATGACTATAATTTCTAAGCATCTTACATTAATTTACTATGAAAAATTACAGTGTAAATCAAACAAAACTAATAGGCCCCACTATATGACGCTAACATAATTTGAGTTGTTCTTACCAGATCTACTGGTCCATGAAGAAGTTAGATTAATGACCTGTCATTTCCATTCTCCATGATAATGTGTTTCACGTAATGAGATTGAAATTTCAGGGTTCTATAACCCTCCTTGAATATCCCTCTTCTATAACCTAATCTGTTTATAGAGTGTTTGATCTTTCCCAAACCTTTCAAATTTATCATTAATTTTCATCCCCAACTCCACGGGACACTTATATTGGCTATGGATACATTCCCCAATGTGTCTTTTAATATGATCCCCCATTTTTTCCAATCAATTACAAGAATATATTACATAGTAGACGGATCTATAATATCTATATTCCTTGATAACATCAATTTTTCACCCATCATCTGAATATGGTCGGTGCTCATCCTTTGTAAACCAATCCCATTTCATCATCCTTGGTTCAAAGTCCTTGATATATGATTTACAATACCCATAGTTAAACTATTCACATGTGTTTGACATCCTCAAAGTTATGCATCCATGCATTAATATCATTCCTAAGGAAAGAATATGATGTTTCATTCTTGAACCATGGACCTCATCATGTGATGCTAAACTAAACAACAAACTAGTTTGAGTTCCAAGACCCTAAATTGTATACAAAATTCTATAAATTTTTATACTTTTATAGAATTAGGATGTCATTTTATTACAGTTTTATTAGACCATGTTAGTATATATAGACTACCTCACCTTAGGTCAATTTTTTCTGACCTTAAACTATATCCTTCATTGGTTTAACTTTCATAACCATGAACTTATAATAGAAAGAGGCTAACAAATTGATAGTTTGAAAACCAATAAAGGGAATAATAATAAGAATATAAGTTCCTAACAAAAAAGTTTCCCCATATTAGGCCTATAAAAAAGTTAGGGTCGTTAAAAAGTAAAACTACATGAATCTTGTAGTATCCATAATATGACCTCAATATAAGTCATGTCATTCTTACTAGGAACCTTGAACTATTTAAAACAAATATAATTCATATGTTCCTTCATCCATGAAGTATATTTCAAAGGATTCATAAGAAATATGTAAATATATTACTACTGTTTTATTCTAAAATGGTAATCATAATGGGATATAAATCAAGTACTCAAAAAATGTTTATAGAAAATAATAATTATCACTCATCAATAAAAAAGAAAACTATAATCTTCAAAGGATGAAGTCTCTCTTAGTAATAATTGATACACTACAAAATGATATATATTTATCATTGAATTTTATTGATTTATTTTTGGGAATCATCGATATTATATTGAAACCCAATAAGCTCTGAAGCCTAATCCTATTCAGAAAGGTTAATATTTTCAACTATGACTACAACAATATTCATTACCTAAGCTTGAGTTTCATCAAAAAAACCTTGACACTCTAAACATTTCTCTCTGGTTATATCTAACTAATTAGAAAGATGGACCACCTAGATGTATTATTCATCAATATAGATCTGATGTACCATTACCTATTCGGTATAATGAGATTTTTCTTGAGATAATTTAACTTCATGGTCAGACAATTATACAACTTATATCACCCTAATAAGAAGTTATTGCGATATTTTATCTTATTCTCACTACCGACTGATATCATTTACAACATAATGGATATTTTATTAATAACTTCGAACATATTCCATCATTTTTAACATGTTTCATAGCTTATGTATTTTTTAGGATAAGTTAATAGAGGAGTATGTGATCCTAACCTTCATATTCCCCATAAAACCAAAAAGGGGAGACATGAAAATTATATTGAGAATAAATAGATAAACTAGAGACACTCATAAGAAGGGGAATATATCCACAAACTAGATTGCTCAAGGTGGTTTCATTTTAATATTCACATGATATAAATTTCCCCATACCTATAGATACCCATATAGACTCCATCACTAAATAAATTGGGACACCAACTTCTCTAACTTCAATATTTTGTGTAGGAATTTCTAAAATGGACACATGAGGTATGTTAACGAAAAAAAGAGGATTGAAAAAATTGAGATATGATTACTCAATATCATCCACTAAAGCACTGACTTCCATGGTCATTGTTCCCCAAATGGTACAAAAAACCAATAATTCCCTTAGTCGTGACTATAACACTAGTTATTAAGACTCTGCCTCCATTTTAATGGATGTTTCACCCATTTATATAATTATAAGAATCATATCCTTGACTAAATAAGTGGTATTTAATAGAACCTTTAATGTTGTATTATTATAAGGAAACTTTTACCTAGGCACACTGGAACTATCACCCTCAGGTGTTACATGTCAATTTTGGTAAGTATTAACACAAAAATAAATGGGAGGGGAAGGAGTTTTCAACTATAAATGATTTCTAAAAATCTTTCATGGATGTTTTACCCACATCATGATTAGGGGAAAAATAATCATTTAAGAATTTAGTTCTTATAATATATTCTACAAACTCTTTATGGGAATGAAAAATATCCAAGAAATTGTAAATGAAATGAAGCTTTTTCCTTTTAATATTGTGTCTTTATTCTCTACTATATCTAAGGGTTTCCACTTTTTAAGTTTATAAATCGGTTGCACTTGACGGGGTGACCCTATTACCTTGGGATCCCCCATGGTATCATCAAGCTATATTGCCTTGTGTTTAGTAATGATTGGTGTATCCATGAGCAATTTCCCAAGATTCACTCATCATCGCACCCATAGAGTTTTCCTTCAAAAGGATAGATACAATGATTCATTGGTGAAATAATGACACGAAATCCACTACCTCTATGGTACAACCTTCTAGTGTTGAATTTACAAGAGGAATGAACAATGAAATTAGATCCTCACTCATTCACGACTCTTGAAAATTATCACATTTTGATGATTCGATGGGTAACCAATCCAAATAAATATAAATTTCACTTTTTGGGAAGTTGGTACCCATAAATAAGTGGAAGGCAGATCAATATGTACACAAATAAATCTATTCATGAGAAATCAGGAGAAAAATTCAGAGGCGGGTAAAACATGGGAAATAACACTCACTCGTTATTTCTGAATGGAGATGTATTATTTGTATCTTCACATTACATAATCTAGTAGCTTTCTTATATAAAATTCCATGTAAGAAAAAGATAGAAGTAGAGGAGGAAGAAATTCCCTTACAGGACCATCCATTACATAACCCGTGTATTATTCCATTCATAGGGGACATTCTTCCATGATTATTTCATGGGATGGAGCACCCATACCAAGTGTCATTCTTGACTCACTATATAATAAGAAGGTAATATAAGTTTATTTACTTATAGCCTCCATCAATATTTTGAAATGGGTTAGAATAACATTTATGGGGATATGAAAAAGAAAAGTTAATGTGAATTTAATGAGTTACTCAGAATCAATTTTTTCTTCTCTTAATATAATCCTTTATAACACACTATAGATGAAGAATAAATTTTCCTTGAGGAAATGGGTTAAGGTGTCTATATCTATAATATATATCTCAACTTCCTTAGGTTTCTCTTCAAAATAAATATTCTCTATAGAAATTACATTCCTAAAACCTAGAAATTAAATCTCTTTTCCTTAAAGAATCTTCCAAGCCTCTTGAACAGAGAAACTACAACTCTATTCATCCGATTTCTTCTAATAAGTTCGGAAATTAACCATAATAGGAATTTAAAATGATTATGCCACCACACTTATAGAAGTGTATGGATCAAAAATCCTTATTTTTTCCTTGAAATCAATGATATTCGGGTCTTCTTTGGAAAAATTCATTTTTAGGGCCTATACACTCTCATTGGAGATCATTACTTTTCCCATCGTTTATTTACTAAGTAATCCTCAATCTATGTCACCAGTTCAACTAACATCCCACCAAGGTAATAATGCATCAAAGTATCAAACTAATTTAATATTTGTCACATGGAAACATCTGTCAATGGAATGGACACCTAGATACCTATCTTTTCACATGTAAGTATTAACCAACCAAGTCATGAAATTGTTGAGGGATTCTTAACTTTTAATGTTTCATGGGGGTTTGGGAATTTATTTTGGACACACCTAAATTTTATCACAAATATTCATGGTGTATAAAAATGATAGATAACTTCCACATGTATTCATATAGATAATACCCCCCTTAAATGGATTCTAAATATACGTTCTCTTTTGGAAATGCCATAGTATAATGAGTGAAACAACCTACTAGAAACCAATAAGGTGTGGATTTAGATAGATGGTGTCAATTTAACAAGTTATTTTTTAAATTATTTAAATAAATTTTTAGAACTCCATTTATTATCTATATCTATATCCTGAATCAAGCATTGGGAATCCCTTGGATGTGGATAAACTCATATCCACCCATATGAACTGCTATCCACCCTCATGGAATTTGGAAAGGGACAATGAGTCATACTGTGTCCATTCCCTTATAAACATAACCTAGTTGATTATATAATTTCTTTAGCACCAAATATCTAACATGATATACTAACCACTAGTCAATTGGGTCACAATCACAATGTTGCTGACTTTTACCCCTGTTTTTGAAACTCATATTGGGAGAATATATCAACTTATGAATATTATCAATAAATTTTCTTAGTAAACCATATTCTAAGATTTGAAAGAGGCTTCCCATCACTAGTTATTGAATTAACATTCTTATATGATCAAGTAAGAGGCACCAATGTCTCTGTGACTTTTGTGAGTTGGAAAAACTCTATGACTCTTTACTGGAGGTTAATTATCGATTTTCTTGTTGAATCGATCTAATAATTCCCTAAGAAGAATATAATCTATTGAGTGGAAATCATCTCCCATGATGTATTTCATGAGTTCAAATAAATTATTGGAAATTTATGGGGTCCTCTCAACATTAACACTTTCAAAAACTAGTTAGAAAATCACCATATATATAACCTAATATTATAGATCAACTAATCATTAAAAAATCACAAAGACTCACTCCAACATCTTCATGAATTAGGGTGACGGTATTAGTATCTGAACTCTTTCTGATGACGAGTTCTAGGGAAAAACACTTATTGAATAGGGAAATGGATTAAAATATCCTAGTTACATTAGATAAATCATCTACCTTCACCTCTTTCTAAAATTCTATATAGCTTTATTACACTTGGAACAGAAAAACCCAATCCATTCCAAAATCTCCTCCCAATTGAAAATCCAAGTTTTCAACCAACTAAAATTATATCTAGTTAATAATTGACTTATAATAGACTTATGGACAAGATTTTTGGACTCATTTTCATACCCTTCCTCTTGAAAATTTTAAAGAGTGTACTCTAAGACATGACATTCAATGTGATCATATTCCATAATGAAATAACTAAGTGGTGATATATTGGCATATAAAACATCCGGGTTCATTATGATCAAAATGGGTGGTTAAATTCCTTTTTGAGGTGTAAAAATTATGATGTCATTTAAAATCTCAAACCCATATAATGGGAGACATCCTAAAAATTGGTTTTCCTAAATATTAATTATAATAAATTTTGAATGAAAAGTGTGTGATGGGTGAATATGATGTAATTGACCAATTCTCATGAAATTTACCATTTTCATTTTCCTTGAACCTTTTCTTGATCCTCCCACTTTAATTTTATCAATATGGGAAACAATTATATTCATAAAATGAATCATGAGAAAAAAATAAATGTAAATCTTTAATGACTCGTCTTGTCTCAAAGGTAAGAATCATTTTTTTGGATCTAATTCCTTAGTGTGGCCTTTATAATGTTACCAAATAGAGTCATGGAGGATGTGAGGGTGTTTTGAAAATTTTCAGAGCTCAAAATACCCAAATTTTGGGGAAACATATAAGGTCACAAAATTAGGGAAAACCATACTTCCCAACCCACATGGATTCCTCAAACCATACGAGGAAATTTTAGAGGAGTAGGGAGCCACATAGTTGTCTACAACCATGATAGATGATGCACACACCCATTAAAAAATAAAAACATTTTTGATAGTGTGTTTTTTCATGGATTTATCATGGTTAATCAAATTATGCACCTATCCCTTGCACCCTCCCTCTTAAAGCAGTGTGGTGCACATGGTTGGAACACAATTTAGACAACCATGTTTCCAAACCATGAGGCCTTGTCTCGAAGGTTGATTTTTTCCTTTTACCCATAATTATCTTTTAACAAATTTTCCTTCTCTCTATTTTCATTTTCATCAAATGAGCCTCACTTATTCATCCCATAATCTCTACCTCACCCATGCTTAGGCTTTGATGTTTTTCTCTCATCTAGACTCCAAAACAAACTCCTTCAGAATCATTTGATCTGCATCGGTAAGGTCTCCAATCATCTTGCCTCCTATCTCATTTCTATTCATATCTCTTGTTCTATTTTGGTGTGATCTCATTTTCCTTTTTTTAGGGCATTGTAATGTTCTCTATTTTTCCTTTAATATGCTAAAAATATGAAGTTGATAATGTAGTAGGTGTCATCTATGACCTTAATATAGTTTGTCTCGATGTTTTCCCTCAAAGTTGAGTTATTTTCATAGCTTCGTGGTTTTCCCTCATGCTTGTTATTAATGTGCATCACCTTAAAATGTGTTCCTCATTCCTATATAATTATTTTCAAGTTATTATACTATCATGTACCCTTTATATGTATTTATAGGATTGTTACCTCAACTATATCCACCCCTTAGGGTTTTCCAAGTGAATTTACCTCTCTTGTGTAATGGTATAAATCTACAAACACCATCTAACTGATTATCTTGACTTATAAATGGAATTTCCCTCTTCAAGGAAATTTTTTAGTTGTCCTAAACAACTTATATGTATTGGGATCACCTTTAAATGGTTTATTTATTTATTAATTAATTTAATGGATTTATTCTAATGCCTCGATTATTAATTAACATGCCTTTATTAATTAAATGGCCTGTTTATATTGAATGATAATCAGTGAAAAGGCCATGAAAAGTGATGAATTCATTAATTATATGGATTTCATGAACATTGATGTCCTTTCATATATTTGGGTTTGATTATTATAATGGTAAAGAGTTGATCCATGATTTTATTATTATTATTATTACACTAGTGATATTGGCTATGAAATGATGGTTAGGGGACTTGTTGAGCCTGACGTTTCACTCTCCTTACATCAGGTGTTGGTCATGATGTCTCTCACCATTAAACTTTTATTTGGATGATGGGAATGATGATACATGTTCCCTTGATTCGAATGTTTTGAATGATATATCACCCCGAATATCTCAAATGTTGAGAATGATGTCTTACATTCACCGTTAGATTTAGTTTATGTACCCCTTCTTGAGCCTATATCTCGTTAGACTGGTTATGAATGCCTGCGTTATGCCCCCAGGATCAGGTAGCACATAGTATCCAAGTATATTCCTACATACTTCCTCACATATTTAGTGTATATAGGTCTATATAGTTTTTAAATATATTATATATATACTATAACTATATATATAAGTATGGTTACTCATGAAACTCTTGCACCGACCTATGTTGAAGCAGGTAGTTCTGGCAAGGAGTCTCATAGGAACCTGAGACAACTGATATTTAATTATTCAGATTTGTTTATTATTCCAATACCTATACACTACTATTGTTATGTACATAAGTTTTATTATTTTTAGGCACCATTGGCAGTGTCCTGTTGGGATTTTATCTCACACCCTACTCAGGCCACCTTTGGTAACCATGTAGATTACTTATCTACAGGTATGGATAAGGGAAAATTTCCTACTATAGATGCTTTATTTTTTTTCTTATAGAATGGATCAGGGAGTAATGGACTACGAATAGTCTTGTGATTATAGTAGATTAGTCATTTGGAATTTTTATATTTTTGTATAGCCAGTTATATATGCTTGTCCCTTATTTCCCTTTTTGAATACCAGTATTTCAATACATCATCATGTATATGAATCATCCATATAGATATTTATATTATTAAATATTATTAGTTATTTATATTTCCACATATATTTATTATATATATTTATATATTCTTTTTATATAGTGGGTTACTTGTCATATTGTTATAGTGCCAGTTTCCGTTGTGCTATTGGTTATTCATATGCTTCTGTAATTTTTTTTATTATATCTACTATAAAACTTTGATATGAAGGTATAGTGTCCCCACCATACCACCATGGACCCTTTCATCAAGTTAGTATCCTCTAGAATATGAGAAGGCATGCTTGAGGATATGTGACCCACTAGCTTGGGGCACTGTTTTCGTGGATCCCAAGTCGAGATGTTACAAAGTGGTATCAAAGCCCCCTTTTTTAATCTAGTCTTACTATTTGGGTATTAGAAAGTGAATAGGAGGTAATGTAATTTTGTAATGATCATGTGTTGAGTCATAGCTATCCCACGTACATGGAAAACCTAAATTACCTGGGATGGGATTTTGTAGCTATTTATTATGCATGTTACAGTGGATACGACTTCATTGTTTGGTGACACACATGTCTTATTATATAATTATTATTGGTATTACTGAAGTGGAATTTATTTGGTAATACCTGATGAATGGAGGTTGTGTTATTAAATTCATCATTTGAGGTTAAATAGTACTAATATTCAATGGATTCTTCTATAACACGTCCACTTTATGCATGAATTTTTAAGTTTCATATAATTAGTTCCTTAATTGTTATATATTGAAATGTGTTGAAATTTATTGAAAGGAGAATATAGTTAGATTAATCAATGGTATTACATCAATATGAAATGTTTTTTCCTCTATAGATTGGTGAAAACACCTTAATTTTCCAATTATTACTTTTTGTTGGTTATGGACCTACTACTTCAAGACCATGATATGTTTGTATGTATATAGAATATTATGAATGTAGATAAATTTAAATTTTTAAAATTTAAATAGTTATCGCTAAATGGGATTTTAATCATAAATTAAAGGTTTTTTTACTCTATACCATACAATTGCCATTCCATATACTGAAACCCCTATTGTGGTACAAAAACTATACCCGAACTCGGCCTTAGTAGTGGGTATATGGGGTTGTGTCTTATATTCAAATGAACAGTTATGGTCTTTCCATACAACCTAGACATGGATTTTGGAGTAGGTAGAGAGGTGTGATTGTTTCATAGGAAGGTGATGTACCTATCCTAGTTATCCTTTTGTTATATTTTTTACTATTAAATTATCTTATGAGGTGTGCATTTAGAATTGTAGAATCATTCAACCATGAAAGTCATGAATCATATTCCTGGAAAGCAATGATGAATATGCACCAATGTTGATGGGATCTAGGATTCCATTGATTCTTCTCATAGTTCCACCTAAGGAACCACCTATTTTTCCTGATATACGCAATGATTCCCAATTTTTACAATGATTTTTTTCTATAAGTTTTGGTCTATTCAATGTGTTTCTTAACCTTCGCCGACTACAAAAGAGTTAACTTGGAAGTTTCAACATTATAATCCTCTCACTTTTATAGGGGATGGTGGAACTCATGATTTAGAATCATAGATGGAGACCATGATTACTATATTTCATCATCTAGAGATGCCTTTAGTGCATAGGGTCAAGCTTGATACTTATATTTTGAGTGATTCCACCATGATATAGTGGGTTGTAATTACCCAGGAAGACTGGTATCATGATATGATCTGGGTAGACTTCTTGAAAATATTTTACAACTATTTCATTCAATAAACTCTAAGATATAAACGGGTTAGAGATTTTATAAACATACAACATGGATCCTTGTATTTAATGGAGTATTCTACTCATTTTATTAAGATACAGTGGTTATCATTACTTTATTTGGTGATGATCTTAGAGATTCAAGGTCATTCGAGTATGGGATAGTATAGGCTATCAAATCTAAGGACAATATTTTCACGTTGACTACTATTTTTTGAGATAGTCATACAAGCCCTAATTACTAAGAGGAATATAAGGGAATCCAATGCTGGGAGCTAGGGTTATTAAAAACCCAAATAATCTAGTGGTTCTTCTAGTGGAAGAATTTTATTTTTCATTGTTTCTAATAGGGATAGTTGAAGTCAGGCTCCTCGTGCTGAAAGATTCATCACATGTCTTCAGTGTAGGAAGTTGGGACATATGTAACCTCATATTTACAGGATTAAATGGAATAAAGAGGTGATGGTTGGATGGGGAATATATACTGATTCTATAGGACCTTTACATTAGTATTTAGAGAGTGGGGATCTACACTGACACCATGTTCCACAGCAGGGCCAGTAGTATCTTGGTATACTGAATATTATTGTAAAATTATGTTAAGGATTATCCATTTTTTTTATTAATAATTCACCAGGTATATGTTTCATATTATAGGAAGTATTTTTTTTTTATTTTTAATATGAATATTTGGAGAAACTAAAAAAATGACCATTACACACTGTGAAACTCCATTACACGACCTACAATCAACTTCCACAACATAAGGACAAGTTTGGAAGCAAGTCATAAAATAATTTCAAGCCATAAATCAATTAAATGACATGATTTACTAATATATATCATTTAAATCTCAAACTAAATTCCCACTTTTAGGATACATAACGAATGAATATAAACATCATGAAACCCAAATACACATCGTGAAAGGGGTCAATTTCCTTGTTCAAAGATTTTAGACTAGATTCGCATGAGATTACCGTAGATTAAAAATTTATGGAGAAATAATTGGATCATAATTACATTATGTGAATACCCATTACATATCATGTAATATCCTAATTATTTAACGATATAAGGAACACAACGGAAAAAATGAGAATGACCTTTTGGAATTCTCCCTCATTTTTTCATCTCTATCTATCTCTCAATTTTCTTCCACCCTTTCTCCTTAAACTCATTTTTTATCATGTATTTTTCATTATTTGATGCTTAATAAATAACCTTGTACTAATTTAAGAATAATTCTTTGTTTTTTTGGATTGACACTTCCAATCCACGTAAGTTATTTTTCTTAGTCATCAATCTGTGATGAATCCTTGCTATGTTTGTTTTTGTTCTTATTTCAAGTAAGTATTTGATTATAATTGTGATTGATTTGAGTTTTACATTTCTTGTTCTAGATTTCATGTTCAATAATTTATTAATTTAAATCGTTTCATGGTTTTTAATTGCTTAATCTCAAATTTAATTGGTGTGTTAATTATTTTTCAATTTTGCATTTATTATTAATCGATTCTACCATGAGCAGCTCAACCACATAGTGTAGGGATCGAGAGTATGGAAATTTGAATATAATTTAAATTAAATTCTCAACATGGTAATCTTAATGAATAATTATTAGGTTAAATAAATTTTTTTAATAAAATTATATTATGTGACATGGACCATTGTATGTTTGAATGAACGACTCTGACCTGATTGGAGTAGAGTAGGATATGACCAATAGAATATGATAATTTATTCTTTTTAAGCTAGGATTAATAAATTAAGGTCACATATATCTCCAGAAAAAGGAATAGTTGTCTCTTGGATAGATATATTTGGCTTGACCATAGCCAACTAGTGACATTTTCTTGCTTCACATTCTAAACCTTACAATCATAAAAAGTTGGAACAAAGATCATCCTTTATCCCGAAACCTGAAATTGATCCATATAATGTATTTATCTATGATCATAATCCAAATATTCTATAGATTTAGTCATTTTCTCAAGCTCAATCCCCTTGTGAGGACTCCTACCCAAAAGATTCTAAGCCTTAGTTCCTACCAGCCAATCGAAATCATATTGGGACCAGCCCCACACTATTATTATACTATGACCTTGTATCAAGAGTAGTTTAGGAAAAATAAATCCAATATGACCGCATCCCACATGAATTAAACAACACGTACGGGCTCGTCAAATTTTTACGATGTTTTTGGGGAACAAATGGATGTGATAATTCATGGAAACATATAGTAAGAACCTAGGATTACCTCTCCCTTTCCCCCTTCCTCTTTTATTTTCCTTTACCTTTTATTTTGGATGCCTCTGTAATCTTCATATTGTGGTTTAGTTCATGCATCAAAGAAATTTAACTCATTGAAAGAGCCTTGACGTACAATAGTATCTTGCATTTGAACCCAAAATTGGAAGGTACATCTCTTCACACCATTGTTCCAAAATGGAGGAACACAATAATACTGCAGGTCCAATCCATCCCAACCCACCAAACATGCAACCCTCAATACATGGAGAGCGTCCAATGTAGAAAGAGTTCACCTTCATGGATTATGGATTTCCATCAATCAATGATGCAACACGCAGTATCATACGCCCTATTATATGGGTAGATACATTTGAAATTAAACTTGGGTTTATCCATATGATCCAAAATATGGGAATTGTTAGTGTAATTCGAAGTGAATACCCCCATGAAAATACCTAAAACTTCCTGGAAGTATGTGATACCTTTCAGAACCATGAAGTATCTTATAATGCCACAAGAATTAGATTCTTTCCCTTTTCATGCGAGATAGATCCAAGGATTTATTTTAAAATTGATTCACTCGATTCCATCGTGACTTGGGATGATTTAGCCATAAAATTCATGGATAACTACTTCCCATCAATTCAAACGTGGAAATTGTGGAACATCATCCAAAATTTATCTCAAGTATATAGAGAGTCAGAATGAGAAGTATGAGATTATTTTATAGAGTATAACTAAAAGTTTCAGCATCATGGACTCGATATATGGATTCAACTCCACACATTCTATCAAGACTTCCAACCAGCTACTCACATTGTCATTGATGTAGCTGTTGAGGGGAGGGGGGGGTTAATGTTTTAATCGCCCAAGTCAGACCAAGAAATTATATATGAATCATCTCACAATACCAGTATGTGGAAGAGAGATCATGGACCACCCTGGAGTGGAATACTCTAAGATGAAAAGAATACAAAACTAACCACACAATCGAGGCATTGACCATGAAGTTGGAATCATTTTAGCTACATGTCACACCACCCACTATTATAACTCCTATAATGGTAATATAGTCATGAAAGATTTATAGTGGCCCACATATATATCCAAGCTTCATAGAAGGTGTTGAGGAACAACCAAGATAATATTTTAATTACATTAATTACAATCATCCAAATAAATAATTTCAGCAACTGCAACAATACTATAAACAGAGGCATGTTCAATAGTAACTATGATGTAATCAAGGATATTTTTAGAAAAAACGTTGTTAGAAACCATTATATAATTAAGGACCACCAGGATATCCACCAATAAATACTATACCTAGACCACCACATCAAGTAACACAACAACAACCCTTCCCATGTAGAGCACAATAACAATTTTAACCAGCTCCACCAAGACCTCTAAAATCATGCGTCCATCTTCAAACAACCCAAGAAAACACACTTTCAACATTTGTTAAAAATAAATATCATAGAATGACCACCCAAGAGACTAAAATTCAGAATCAAAGGGCCGCAATATGTAACCTTGAGAATCAAATGGGTAAGATCTCAGGGACCTTTTAGAGAGATTTCAAGGTACTCTACATGATAATATAGAGACATACCTGAGGTAAGAGGTAAAGGAAGTTATTATAAGGACTGTAAAAGTGATGGAATTTCAACAACAAATAGAATGATAAGAAAGACAGGTTGAGAAACCCAAAAATAATACAACATTCATTGAAGAAGAATATGATGAAAAAAAAACTGAAACTGCTCAACAGAAACCTTGTGAATCACCACCATCTGCAAAAGCATCAATTCAAGAACAAACTAAAGAAAATATATATTTTGAAAAAACACCTTATCAGCCACAACATCATTTTCTGGAAATCGAATGTTATGGAATAATTTATGGTAAATGTAAGAACTTTTTGGAGATGTTCAAGTAATTAAAGAACAAAATTTCTTTTTCTAAGGAAAACGCTCAAATGCATGTATATGTGAAATTTATTTAGGAACTACTTTCTAAAAAAATATGAAAATATAGACATAGGAGTCATGTCACTAAATGGAGAATTGTCTTCCATTGTATATCATAAAATTATGCTGAAAATGAGATATCTTAGAAGTTTCTCAATATCTTTCACAATAAGATAATGTAACATCAGAAGAGCTTTGTGAAATTTAGGATCCAACATTAACATCATACTGATGAGTGATTTCTGCAAGATGTGAGTTGAATAATTCAAACTAACAAGACTAGCACTCCAATTGATCTACCTATTAGTAATGTATCCTTGTAGATATCTCATAGATATCTTAGTCAAAGTCACCATGTTCATATTTTTAGTCAACTTCCTCGTTATAGACATTGAAGAGGAAATAGTTGTTCTAATCATTTTGGGTCATCCATTACTACCATAGGAAGAGAAATGATTGATGTAAATCAAGTAATAATTATATTCTGAGAAGGTTAAGAACACTGAGTGTTCGAACTAGAAAAATTAGAGAAAAAAATAGTTGATTCTTTTGACTTCCAAGATATCTCTCTCATAGATGAAAGAGATGGATACTTGAACATTGAAGAAAAGATTGATGAAATCCCACCTGTTAAGGATGAAGAGTATGACATCGAGGAAGTAACCTATATAGAACCTCCTATAAGGGACATAATCCAACCTTTCATACCCTTAGTCATTAATCCACTGAAATTTGAACTATAACCCCTCCCCAGTACACTCAAGTATTCTTTTCTACATACAATTTCTAAAAATTTTGGATGTTAGAATAATCTTTTAAATCCATGATAGTTAATGGCCGATCCTTATAGAGGTCATACCAAATAAAGGTTTCCTCACAGTTGAAAAAATTATGAAGATGAATTAATCTCAACTTGCACCATCACTAGATGGAGAGTATGCAGAGACTAAATAAATTTGAATGTGTCAACCTAGAAAGACCATTTCCACTTACCCTTCATGGAAAAAATGTTTTATAGACACAAAATAAATTAATTATATTATTTTCTAGATGGATATTAGGGATACTATCAAATTTAAGTAAACCTATAAGATTACTCTAAAATAACATACAGATGTCCATTTGTTACTTTCACTTATAGGCCCATATCATTTTTTATGTGTACTAAATCAGTGACATTTAAATGATGCATGAAACATATATTCCATGATATTGTAGAGGAATTTTTATAAATATTCATGGATGAATTTTCAGTTTATGGAAGATCTTTCTATGTATTCCAAATAAATCATGAGTTGGTTTTGCAACATTATAAAGAGAAGTGCCAGGTTTTAAACTTTAAAAAATTCCAATTTATGTCCCAAGGAGGTATAGGCCTCAATTTTTTTTTTCCAAGAATGGAATAGAAGAATATCCCACTAATATAAAAGTGATCAAATGTTTACATGGGCCTTCAACAATCAAAGTTATAATGAGTTTTCTAGGCCTTGTTAGATTATATCTGCAATTCTTGAGATATTTTGAAAAAGTTCCAACCATATTATGCACTTATTATCAAAATAAACTCCATTTGAATTCACTGAAAAATGTACGTGGTCATTCAATGATTTAAAGAAAATCTTAATAGTCAATCCCATTATTATTTAACCAAAATGGGAAAAATAATTTCAGTTGACGTGATATTCCTTCAAATTTTTTGTTTGTGCTGTTTTAGTATAGAAAATCAGTAATATATTCTTCCACATATATTATTCCATTCACACTTTAAATGAAGCTCAAGAAAACTAAATAACCACAAATAAGGAGCTCTTAGAAGTTGTCGTTAATTTTTATAAATTACGATCAAATATAGTTTTTTTCCAAAGTCATTGTACACAATGGCCATGCTACACTAAAATATTTGATGAAAAAAAGATTCCAAAACAAGACTGATATGATGGATCCTATTACTTCAATAATTTTACATTATCATCAAAAATACCAAGGTAATAGAAAATTTTGTTTCTAATCATCTATCCTGACTTCCACTTCCCCTTATAAATGATGATAATGATCTCCACATTGGAGTGTATTTACCCGATGAAATAGTCTTCATCATAAATTAAAATAAACAACTGTGATTTTCTGACATTGAAAAATATATATCCATGGGATATCTATACCCAAACCTTTACAACTAGAAAATAATAATATTTTCAGTTCAAACTTCACACTACTTTTGGGATGAACCAATAATTTTTAGGCGATGTGCTGATGGAATGTTACATCAATTAATTCCAGAAGATGAAATACAAAATGGATTAGACATGTGACATATGTACCCAACTATTTGAAATCATGGACCGGAAAACATAGTAGAAAAAATTCTACAAAGTGGACCTTTCTGGCCAACACTCCACCAAGATGCAAGTCATTTTTTTCAAAGTTGTGATTAGGGAAAAAGAATCGGAACCATTAGAAAAGGAATAAAAGATCCCAAAACCCAATCATGGAATTGAAAATATTTTTCATATGGGGAATAGATTTCATGTGACCATTTCAAATTCACATGGAAAAACTTATATCCTTGTTGGAATTAACTACTTTTCCAAGTGGTTATAAGTTGAAACTATAGCTCATGACACAACAATGGTATTCCTTAATTTCATGAAAAATAATGTGTTTTCCAAAATCATATTTACTATATTACTCATTAGTGATAAGGTAATACATTTTATAAATAAATCTACTAGATCAATACTAGAGAAATATGGAAATGGGTATAAAAAAGGAACTCCCTCGAACCCATAAACAAGTGAAAAAGTTTAATTGGAAAATAGGGAAATTAAAACAAATCATGGACAAGATAATGAAAAAAATTAAAAAAGGATTATTGTATGAAATTAGATGATGCATTATGTGTTTTCTATTGTACCAAAAAAACACCCATTGGTACCACACCATTTTGATTGATATATAGAAATCCATGTCATTTTCTTATAGAACTTGAACAATGCTCATATTGGGAAATTTATAAGATCAATTTGGATTGTAAAAAAGCTAGGGAATCTAGGATGTTATAATTGGATGAATTAAAATAAACTATAAATTATTCTTATTAAAATTACAAAATTTATAAAGTAAAAATCAAAAAATTGAATGATCAACACATGATGAGGCACAATTTCTTCCTAGTGAATACTATTTTTTTATCTAATTATCATTTGAAATTGTTCCCTGAGAAGCTCAAATATAGCTGGTCAGAACTATTTGTGGTTGTTCAAGTATTTTCGAATAGGAAAGTAAAGATTCTGAAACAAGGAAAACCCCCATTCAAATTCAATGTTCCAAGGTTAAAAATCTTTTGATAACCATTCTAAGAAGTGTGTTTCATTATTTGAAATTCATCTGAGCATCAAAGAATCAGGATCTTGATGTTAAAAAATGTGTTGACAAGGAGGAAACCATTGATAGGTTAACCTAGCATGGATTATGTTAGTATAATATTTTGGAAAACTTAGGTAATTCTTAGAGCAATGGACCTAGTTCTGAATAAAATATGATCAAAAATAAAAAATTACATGTCACATAATCATAACCCTTGTTGTGTATTTTCACAGCCTACTATTTAAATAAAATTCCAAAATACACATTGTGAAACCCTAATACACATTTTTTATTTCCCTGATTATGTTTTTGAAAATAGTTTGTGAACCTAGGGTTCATGACCACACACCCCCTCCTCCCTTGCCACTCGAGATCGTGCCCCACCCTCCTCCCCTACCTCCCTTCCATCCCCTTCCTCAAGCCTCACCCTTCTTCCTTTTCACATTTTAACCCTCCCTAAATACAACCCTTCTCCCATGATGGAACACAAGAAAACTATGTGACCTTCCCCTATTAATTCAATGTCTGAGTGAAATGATCCACCTCAGGTGAAGTTTCTACACAGAACTGCACCTACCACACCCCCAACCACCTTCTACAATTTTCCCCTTGATTTCTCCTGCATCCCCTGACATGTCTGCTGGTCAAGAGGACTCCCAATCCACCTCCAGTGGATCATATGATGAAGAAAACAACCATCAACACCTCATAGTCCACTTTTCAGACCCAAAACACCATGTGAAACTCAACCATTTCTTAGAGAAGTCAATGAGGACTAAAAAAACTATCAATATAACCCTCCTCAATTTCTAGAATATATAAAAGGAAATCCTACATCTCTTTAAGTTCATATATGTGTCATCCATTATTGAGGTATGTTAAGAAACATACCACAAGTTGTTTCTAAAGTTCCTTGACACATTTGTGGTTATGGTTGACAACCACCACTACAAACTAGGCAGAAGACCTCACAAGCATTACTTTTCAGAAATCAAATTAGGCCCTGGGATTTACATTTATGATTTCTCCACATCTGTGGTATTCCTTACCTTACAACTTGATCCATAAAAGTTAGATTTCAAGAGGCTCTAGTGGAGGATTACATGGGACTCTCACACTTATCATGATCCCAAGATCAAAAATTACCCCCATCTCTGAGGTCCAGTACTTTGCATCCTATATAAGGCCTTGTAACATTCCTGGTTCACTCTGTTTGAGTCTCATGGAAGCATTATCTAGATAGACATAATCATTCTAACTGTATCCATGGGCATCCCTAATTTCAACATGTCCTCTCACTTTACCTTTTACTACAGATCTCATACACATAATATGTGAGGCACACTGATGGGGGAACTTTCATCAAACAATTGTCCTGTAATCTCAATATTTTTGATGCCACCCCAATCATATCCCTCTATATGATAGAATCCATTTATTTTCTTTTTTATGTATAAGATTAATCTTCTTACAAAGGATGGATACCTCTACTAGTGGGAACTAAGATTAGTTAAGGCACTTGGTGATCATGTTTATGACCCAACACCACCTACAACACCCAGCTATTCCCCAGAACCTACACCTTCCATTCCAACCACTAACCCTACCCATTTTCAAACATCCACCACCACCTACCCTATGACTCTTCCAAACTAGTCTTATCTAACATATCTATAGGCCATACACCACTACATCCTGGATAATATTCAATGAATAAATTTCCTTCCACACCAAGTCCATGATAGGTATTATGTTGATGTGATCAATCCTACCAAAAAACCACAAGATCTTGGGAACACTACCACTAGTAGAAGCAGAAGAAAAAATATAGATAAGTTGATGGATGATACTGATAGATACTTCTTTCCATCAATATGGTGGTTGATTTCATAGTCAACGATTTTTGGTAGGCAATACATATTTCATATATTTTTCTCAAACATATAGATATGATTTTTTCATAGTCATCATTTTATAGTTTTTTATATTTCATCATGAGTCACTTTGAGCCATACTTTATACACACACCTGCATTTAAATCAAATGTATTTCCTTGATACACACTTTCTTCACATTCTTGTTTTACTTCTTACAAAATTATTAAACCTTGTGAGATAATGTTTTATCTAGTAGAGGATTTTTATTTCTCACCTATTTTTTAGGTATCCCAATTCAAAATTGAAGACCACTAAAATTTCACCATGGAATGAAATTCAATATAGAAAGATCTCTATTACTTTGCATTTCATTTTCCAATTTAAAATTAAAAAAATATAAGCTTTATCTATCATAATCCTCTAATGGTACCTCTATAGATTGTACAAACATTGTATCATTCTATTTGTAGTGGAGCTTTAAATGAGCTTCAGTTTCTATAAACTTTAATTATTTATTTTTTCATTCATCTAAGAGACATTTTTCATTTTGAAGTGTTATTGAAACCTAAAACTCATTACATCCATTTTAATAAAATAAAATGTTATGATCGAAATAGTTAAAATTTCATGTTTTCATCATATTTAGATTTTTAGAATGATTTTTTAGTTTATTATTTTAATTAAAATTCAAAAATTTTGAAATTACTTTTAATTGACTTATTTCTTGATTTTATACACTTTGTGATCTCTAGTTTTCTATATATACTCCCATTACAGATAATATTTTCATTCTACAATTTCATATTCTTTTATGATCATATTTCTTAAGTGACACCTGGGATATGTAAACCTATCAGAACATACATTGAGATCTTATTGAGGTTATGAATGAACAAATATAATTTTAATATAATTGAGGTTATATTTATTGATTTATTTTTCATGAGACCCACTCTACCTCTTTACTTCATTAAGCTTGTAGTTTTCATGAAATACCTTAGTAGGATGCATCCATTCCAACCAGATTGTCCCATCCTACCCTACTCTTTGTATAATTCATGACTTTACATTGAATAATTGTGGAGAAGTTTTTAATCCATCCAAGACGGGATGATTTTACTAAGGAGATGTACTGTGGTGCTCACCAGACTCTTTGATTGTGATCCATGTGTAATTTATAATATATTGTATTCTATTGTATTCCTTTAAAAAGACTAAATAAAAAGATGATTTCATTGTGTATTAAGAAGGAAAACTTCACCATTCTTAGATATATTAATTCTCAAAGGATCATAAGTGGTTAAGGTATTAATGTGAGATCTATCCTATACAGGAATTTGTAAATATAAAATAACATGAAAAGAAAAATAAATATAAAGGATACCTTATGTACTAACTTTATACATATTCATGGATCTGACTTGAGCAGATGGGATAAAAGATTTCATTACCTATGGAGGAGTCACTTAATTAAAATTTGCATGAAATTGAAGAATTATACTTCAAAGTTTACTCTTCATTTTGAGATTGTTTTTCACTAGTTACCCACCTCGCCACTGCCTCAGAGTCATTTGAACATAATTATTAAATACCTCATGATGGATTTTTTATTTTTCTTTATAAAGTGGATGTGATAGAACCAATGAAATACTATGTTTAGGAATATGTACTAAGGGTATGAGCATAAATCTAGTTTGATTTCAACATGAGTGGTGAGAAACAATTCATTATGTGGTAAATCGCACATGGTTATAGAATTTAATGAAGCATTTTCTAAAATTGAAATTAAAAATTATGAAATTTTTTAAAGAGCTGAGCTATGATTCATGATTGATTTTTTATGTTGAAATAATTCTAAAGACTTTCTTTTTCTACTTTTACTTAGTTTTATTTTCATGGATGTAATGAATGTTTCTTGTTTTAAAATTTTATTACATCTTGGAATTCGACTTGAGATCTTTTTTCTTAAGGACAAAAAATCTTTCAAGTGTGGTGGAATTTGATAAATTAAAATCATATAAACATTTTTCTATAATTTTTTTTATGATTATCCATGTTTTTACTCGATAATGCACCAAGTATGTGTTGTTTATTGTAAGAAATATGTTTTTAAGGTGTCAAAGTGAAGTCTAGAGAAACTGACTAGAAATGACCATTACACATCGTGAAACTCCATTACACAACATGTAGTCAACTTTCACAGTATAAGGATACATTTTGAAGAAAGTTGTGAAATAATTTCAATAAATAATGAAATTACACAATGTGATTTACTAATGCACATTATATGTAACTCTAAAACTCAATTATCACTTTTAAAATACATACCAAAGGAAGATACATGTCTTGAATCCCAAATGCATGTCATGAATGAAGAAAATTTTAAAGTTCAAAGATTTCACACAAGATTTGAAGAAGATTCATAAATATTCAAAATTTTGGGAGAAAAACTTGGATCATAATTACACGATGTGAATAACCATTACATATCATTTAATATCACAATTATTTACCTACAGTAGTCATACTATGGATAGAACATGATTTCCCTTACATAATTATCTCTTGTTTTCTCATATCCCTCCCTTGATTTTATTCCACCCTTTCTTCTTAAACTCAATTTTCATCATGTCTTTTTCATTTTTTGAAATTTTACCAAGCATAGTGGGTTGACTTGATGAGGATTCATCCTTCTTTTCTCATCCACACTACCATGTTAGGCGTTTTCTTCATCTCCATCATCAATATAAGATGAATCCTTTCTGGGTTTTTATTGTTAATATTTTACGTAAGTTGTTTATTAAAATTGTGATTGATTTGAGTATTTTATTTATTATTCTGGATTTCATGTTCAATAATTGACTAATTTTAATCCTTGCATTATTTTCAATTGCTTAATCTAAAATTAAATTGGTTTGTTAATTATGTTTTTAATTATTTATTTATTTCTAGTCGATTCAACCATGAGAAGATAAAACACTTATGGTAGGGATAAATAGTAGGGGTTTTTGAATCTAAATGATTATTAATTATCAACTTGGTTATCTTAAGGAATAGTAATCAGGTTAAATAAAAATTTTTAATCCAATTATTTTATGAGACCTTTCCAATGGTATGTTTGAATGAATGACCCTGACCTAATTAGAATAGAATATGCTATGACCAATAGCGTATAATACATTCCACTTTTAAAGCTAGGCTTATTGCATCCAGGTCGTAGCTATCCTCGGACCAAGAAATGACTATCTCTTTCATCGATCTAGTTGGATTGACCATATCTAACTAGTGACCCTTGCTCACTTCACAGCCTAAATCTTAGGACCATACCAAGCTGGAATTAAGATCACCTTTTCTCTTGAACAAAAAATTGACCTGGATCCCTTCTTTATCTCTTATTTTCATATACGAATTCCTTATATTTATTCCTTTTCCTAAGATCAATCCCTTTTTGAGGAATCTTACCCAAATGGTTCAAATCCTTAGTTCCTTCTATCCAATACAAATCTTCATGGGACCAACCTTGCACTACCACTATACTACACCCTACAACCAAGTGTCATTTTAGAAAAATATATCTACTATAACTGCAGCACTTGTGAATTAAATGATGCATGCAGGTGCATCATATCTCATCTTCTAGGAAGCTAGAATACCATTGGATTCTCAGGCCAAGGCGGTGGTCTAGAAGAGGCTATTAGACACATGATTCATTGTGCTAGTAGAGTAGGAATGTTTAGGGAGACCAACCTATGACTCAGATCTATGGTATCATCCAGTTACATGCATTATAACTTATTTCATAGTTGTAGAGAACAATCCCTTCTATTGTTTGAGGTACTATTCTAGTATCCTTTACATTAGTTTCTAATTTATTTAGTAGAGGCACATCACACTCTTTATTATATTATGAAATCATGGAGATTTTTGGCCTCAAGATAGAACAATTATATAGTGTGATGATGCTTGATACCCCATTAGGTATTTGATCAGAGAGCCTTCTCAATTTTAAGGATTTTACTCTTATGATAGGTGGATATATCTTTGTATGGGATCTTTTCCTCCATGACATGAAATATTCTATATATTCATCAATATATACTATTTAGTTCCCTATGAATCCCATATTTTATGAAATAAAATGAGGGAGAATTCACAGGTTATGAACCACTAATTTTCCTCTTGTAGTGGATCATTTTAGGGACGTCTTTCTTTATGAATTTTTTGATATACCTGCCATGTGAGAGGTATAATTCACTATTGATCTAGTTCTTGGAGTGAAACTAGTTTCCATTCCTCCTTACAGGATGGAACATATAGAGATTTTATGGTCAGAAAATAGTTAGAATTTTTAGAGGTTAAAGGCTTTATATGGCCTAACAGTTCTCCTTGGGGTTCACCAGTCTGTTTTTTCCGAGAAGTTGGATGCTGCCCACAGGATTTTCATGGATTATAGATATTTAAACTAGCTCACATTATAGAACCTATATCCAATTCCAAGAATATAAAACCTATTTGACCATCTATAAGTATTGAGGGTGTTTTCAAAGATTGATTTGAGGTTGGACTATCTTGAGGTGCATGTTCGATCTTTAGATATACCTAGAATATCATTTCAGAGAAGGTATGGTCTTCACAAGTACCTAGTAAATTCATTCAATCTCAAGAATTCACCTACTATTTTAAGGGATCTAATGAATCCCTTTTTTCACCCATAAATGTATTCATTCATGGTAATCATTGTGGATTAAATTTTAATGTATTCTCATTCTCAACACGATCATACCAAAAATCTTGATATCATGCTTAATACACTAATATGGAATCATATTTATTCTATGCTCATTAAATTACATTTTTGGATCAACAGATTCCACTTCCTAGGTCATATCAACTTGGCGTCAGGAGTATCATTAGACCTAGAGAAAGTGATAATTGTAGTTTCCTTGGATCAACCCAAGAACCACATTGTAATAAAGATTTTCTTGGGGATAATTGGTTATTACATTAGATTATTCTAATATTACACATGACTTGAAACACTGATTTTGGGATTCAATAGATTGGGTGGAAAATTCTGATATTCAGAAGCTTGTGAATTAACCATTCGGGACTAGATAAGAACATTGAATTCAGGACATATTACGGTTCTTCTAGAGCTAGGAAAAAGATATATTGATTATTGTGATGCATCAGGTATTGGTCAGGGAGCTATTATTATGAAATATAAATGGTTTGTAGTGTATGGGTCTCTATAGTTGATACATCACAAGAAAAATTACCTCACGCATGACCTAGAGCTAGATGATGTTGTTCTTACTTTATATTATTGAAACAACTGTTTCCATGGAGAGAATTGTTTGGTATTCACAGATCACAAAAAGACTTAAGGACATCATTACACATCATGATCTTATTTTGGGGTAGTATAGATGGGTTTAATATCTATGGTCTTTTGATTTTCATCCTTCTAATACATCTGGTAAAGTCAATGTTGTAGCTAATGCTATGAGATAGGATACTCAAATACAGGTGATTCATGAGGCTAGTGGTGAGTGGAATCTTCTATCTTTATTCTCAGATATACATATTGAGGTTTAGAAGGATCATGGAAAGACTATCATCTCAGCCTTACTAGTGACCTCTACACTAATGAGGTGGGTGATAATGAGGCAATTTCATGATTTAGAAGGATTGGTACTAAGTTAAAGTATCTCATTTGAAGATTAATCATCATATTATATCCTAGATGGGGATGATAATTTACACTTTCATGGGTTTTTATGGGTCCTAGTAGACATCAGAGAGGATATGATGTGATAATTTCATTCCCCAATTTTGGAAATGCATCTTGGCGTCACCATGATGTATTGATATTTACATTTCAATTACTGGAAGCCCAAAAAGAATCAAGAGATATCTAGTTTTATCACTAAATTTTCCACCAGTCAGCAGGTGAAGGTGGAACATGAGAGACCATAAGTAATTTTATAGCCATTTTCCATTTTTGAGTGGAAATGGGATAATTTTTCTATAGATTTCATTACTAGTTTACCCAGATCACCTTGTGGAAATGATACAGTGTGAGTAGTGATTGATCATTTAATGAATGTTGCACATTTATTACCAATTAAAGAGACCTTTTTAGTAGATAAGATATGTAGAATATACATTAGAGATGTCATATGTTTTCATGGTGCTCAACAATATATAGTTTATGATGCAGATGCTTGATTCATGTATTGGTTTGGGAAGGGGTTGTAGAATGCCATGGGTACACAAGTTCTTCTGAGATCATCCTATCACCCTTAGATCGACAGATAGAAAGAGTGTACATTTTAAGTGTTATATGACATTTTCTATGAATTTGTCATTGAACTTGGGGTTTCATGGGAGAAACACATTCCCCTAGTTGATTTTTCTTATAATACTATCTTTCATGAAACCATTCCAATGAACCCTTATGAATCCTTATATTTAAGTCCTTAAAGATTACATTTGTGCTTCTTAGAGGCTGGGGAGGAAGCTTTTCTAGGACGATGTCTTGTCTAGGAGGTTACATAGTTGGTCCATTTGATCAAAAATTTCATGTTGATAGCTTAGTCTAGACAATATTTGTATGCTAACCAACATAGATGACCTCTTGAGTTCAATTTCATAGATAAGTTTTTCTTGTGAGTTTCACCTAGGTTGGGCTAACTATGTATTTGGAGGATGAATAAGCTTTAGCCTCAGTTCATTGGACCCTTTGAGGGTTTGAATTAGATTATACCAATGGATTACCAGTTATCACATCCTTAAAGATATCAGTCTATGAAGGATTTATTTCACATATCTCAGCTTTATCAGTATTATCCAGACTCATTGCACATATTCCAACCTGATTAGGTGTAGTTAGATATGTATTCTTCTTTCGAGTAGTATCAAGTTTGTATTGGGGATATTAGAGTGAAGAAACCATGAGGTTGTTTAGTGCCTTTGGTACGGGTTCTACATTACCATAGAAAAGTACAAGATGAGTCCTTGGAGCTGAAAGTTGATATATGAGCTCAATGGCTGGAACTTGTCTCAAACAATGCATCTTTACCCTTAGAAGGAAAACTCAAGGAATATTTTCGTTATGAATTGGAGGTTGTAACAGCCTGAATTTTCATAAATCTATGTATTGTTGTTTTGGCACTCTAATTCCGTACTGTGGACCTTGAAATGTTACCTAATGGATTCATAGAGCTGATAAGGGTGTCTAAGTCTTGTTTGGATACCAGATACATGTATTTTGGTGAAATTGATGAGGCGACATGGTTTGTGGAATATATGTGGCCTAGCCTGCATAGTTTCCTCTAACCAATCAGAGCATTTTAAAGGGGAGTAAGGAGCTACATGGTAGTGTAAAATCATGAAATACATAGTACACACCCAACAAAAAGCTACAGCCATTTTGACCATGGGTTTTCATATGGGCTATCCTTGGTTAGTCTAATCAGGTTCCTAGCCCATTAAGGGTTTCTACTTCAGCAGTGTGGTGTGCATAGTTGGCGCACAGTTTGGACAACTATGAATCCAAACTGTGTGACCCTTTCTTGAAGGTTTATTTTACCCTTTTATCCATAATGGTATTTTAACCCAATTCTCTTCTTCCTCTTTTCATTTCTTGTGGATGATCCTCATTTCTTCCTCTTATAATCTCTCCCTATCCCATGGATAGTATTTCATGTTGTTCTCTCATCCAGACTCCAAATCAACCACCATCAGAAGCATTGGATCTAAATCATTAAGATTTCTAATATTCTTTACTCCTATATCAATTTCTCTTCATATCTCTTGTTTTATTTTGGTGCAAGCTTGTTATCACTATTTTCCAGGCACCAGAAGGTTCTTTCATTCTACTGATCTAATTCAAATCTAAAGATGATATTGGAAAAGGAGTAATTTATGGCCTTAAGGTAGGTGGTCTAGTTATTTTCCATTAAAGTTGATTTATTTTCGTAGCTCTTCCATTTCTCCAAACACTAACTATTGTCGTGTGTCACTGGAAAATGTGTTCTTAATTACTATATAATTATACACATGTTGTTATACTCTTATACACCCTTGTTAACTTCTTAAAGGATTTAAAACTCAATTATATCCACCCCTTAGGATGTTTCAAGTTAATTTCCCCCTCTTGTGTAATTGTATAAATTTACAAACACCATATAAGTCTTCAGGTTGACTTATAAATGGAATTTCCCTCTTTTGGAAAAAATTTTAGTTGGCCCAAACACCTTCTAAGTGTTGTGAGTATCATGAAATAGTTTTGTCTTGATAAATTAATTAAATGGAGTTATTATAGTTCTTTTATTAATTAAATGTCTTCTTTATAATGAATGATAATGGTTGTAAAGGCCATACTAAGTGATTCATGCTTTTATTATATAGATTATACTAATTGTGACGCCTTTGATATATTAGTGTTGGATGATTATACTGGTAAAGAGGTGATAATTCATGTTATTATTATTATTATGATTAAAACATTGATATTGGTTGTGAAATAATGTTGAAGAGACATGTTCAGAATCACGTTTCACTCTCTCGTACATCGGGTGTTGAGCATGATATCTCTCACATTTATACTTATATCTGGATGATTGGAATGACCCTCCACATTCCCTTGCTTTGAGTGTTGTGCATGATGTCTCACCCCACCAATCTCGAGTGTTGAGCATGATGTGTCACATTCATCATGATATTTAGGGAATGTACCCTTTCATGAGCTTGTAGCTTGTCAGATAGGTTATGTATGTCTGACTTATGCCCCAGGTCCATCTGTCACCTTGTATCTAGGTATATGCCTACTTATGTCATCACATACATAAATCATATAGGTTTATATAGTATATAACTATACTAAATGTATAATATTACAATATATATTAGTATGGTTACTGATCAGACTCTTACACCAGGCTATACTGAAGAAGGTAGGGCCATCCAGGTGTCCCATAGAAAACTGATCCAACTAATATTTAATTATTCATATTTTTTTATTCCTATACCTACACACTATTGTTTCTATTTACATAAGATTTAATATTTCTAGACATCGTTGGTAGTGTCCTATTTAGATTTTATCGCACACCCTACTTGTTTCATATTTGGTACTCGAGTATATTACTTCTCTCCAAGTATGGATAAGGTAAAACACCCTCCTACAGATGCATTATTTTTTTATCTTATAGCATGGATCATGGGAGTAGAGGACTGAGTGTATATTCCTGATTCTAGTGGAGCAGTCTTTTGGAAAATTTGTATTTTTTATATCATGTTGTATATGTTTGTCTTCGGTTCCCAATTTTGTATACCAATATTCCTTGAAATAATCATTTATATGACTAAGACTTATGGTTATTTATATTATTACAGTTTCTTGGTTATTTATGATTTTGAATTTATTTATTATATTTTTTTTATATACGATTCCACTATGAAAGGTTACTGATCATGTTGTTATAGTGTCTGTTTCCACTATGTTTTTGGTTATTCATGTGCTTCTTCCATTTATTGAATATTTATTATATATTTTGTTCCACTCGGATTTGAGGATATAGTCTTCCCACTGTACCACCTTATGTGGGGATCTCATGTGGTCCATGTGGCATATGTTAGTTATGTACAAATTACTTTTGTCTCTTCACTGATGTTTCCTATAGATACCCCACTTTCCATTTTTTGAATGGGGAGAGAATATAAATAATTTGGGATACCAAGAGGATGAAAAAATTTGATTTATAGGCTTAGCTTATATATATAAACATCAAAAAGTTTTATAAGTAAAACCATAGCCCAAAAAATCCAAAAATAATAAAAATTATCATGAGATATTTCTATGTGATCAAAGACTACAATATCATCTTTAATTAGCTGATCAACTTTGTTATCAAATGGTATCATGATGATATAATTGTTCACAGTCAAAAGAAGAAAATATCTTGTGGGAACATAATCATGGTATCATGTGGACAACCATACATAGTCTTCTCATGTGATACCAATATAATTTCTTCCACCTTGTTCACATAGTCAAGCAATGACCACCTCATTTGGGTATATGATCACACTTTCATGCATTCATGTATCACATTATTTCCTTTTTCGAACATCTTAAATGAAATTATCTTTATGTATTGTATGTTTTCCCAAGAACCAAGAATAATCCAAGATGAACTGCATCTCCTCATATACCTAGGACAATTCAATCAATAATACCTACATGGATTTCTTTCTCTATGGTTAAACCCTTGAAATGACAACTTAAATACTCTTTCAAATCTATCATATATGCATGATTCATGTATTCATATCACTGTACCCCCTTATATCATGTACTCCATTAATAAAATGAAGATCAATAATTGTAATATGATAAGGGTAAAATCTTCAAGGATATCAAAATCTCATATTCCCTTGATAATAATGGTCCTTATCAGGAATTAACTTGGGTGGTTTCTCCCATATTATGATGGATTCCTTCTTTATTCACATGGGAAGAGCCAAAAAATTCATCCCACTAGTGTAAGATAATATTCTTTCAAAAAAGGTATCATAATCCATCCTTTGTACCACACCCTAGCCTAATAAAAAGAATGAATATGAATGGATGGAATCCTCCTATGGATATAAGACCCAATATGGTTCTGGTTGGAAATATCAACCATAAGAAAGGGACACACACACCATGCTTCCTCTTCGGGGATAAGTCTCATCCATATATAATTATGAATTGTTATTGATATTATATTATTTCTTATTTCTCACAATGTGAATGAATCATATGTGCTTATAGATCTTAGTTTATTACACTATTTGGATAATTTCTGATGTTTTTTCGAATAGGGTAAGCACTAGGTGGTTCACAACCAACTCATACTTTTTTTAATCCATAAATAATATAATATTTACATTAAGAAGAATAATCATAAATAATGGAATTAAAGTTAATATTAATTGAAAATAACCTATAAGAAAAAGAGAGGTACTTTTCACATATAAGTTATACTAAATTTATTTAATTAAATAATTTCTTCTCATTGAATTATTGATTTTATAATAATGAATAAAAACACCATTTTTTCATACTATTATTGTGTTAGAGGGATCAAGGGTGTATTCTAAAATTACCCAATCATTTTACACATATTATTACAATATGTTTAAAATAATCATTCATTATTTACAACCTAGTGATCATGAGGCCTAGTGTCTTTTGAAGAAATGTTTCATAAAAAATATAAAGGAAACTAAAAAAGACATAATATATCAATTTGAGATTTTATATTTTTATAGGACAACAAGGGAATATATATAAGGAAAGTTGTGTGTTAAAAATACCAGTAAGGTAATAAAAATAATAATGAAACATAACATGTGAGTCAAATGTATAACATGATATCATAAAAGATAAGGCTCGTGAGTAATCATATAGGAGAATAACCTAAAGGGAATGGTATCATAAGAAAAATGAAGCATAGAAAATATGGTAGGAATATAAAACATTGCCTAAACATAATTCAATGTTAACCATATATACAAAATCACAATGTGGATAGATCCCCTTAATGGATCAGGTTCGTTACTTAATCCCATGCATGACATCACATGAGACAATAACATTACCCAATGCATTAGAAGTATATTTATTTATAGGACCACCTATAACATTAATATAATTTACATTATTATGTTTTATAGGTAAATATATCAATCATAAAGCATAAACATAATAATTTCCCCTAAAAATAAAATGGGCTACATAATCTTTCCTCGTATCATAATAAAAGTAAATTTCATAATGAAGGAATTAGAAAAATGAACATAAGGCATGTATTACCCCAAAAAATTAAGGCATAATAAGATAGATATATATGTGTTTCTGAGATATATATACATAATTTAGAATCATTTCATAAATTTAAGTAGAGTGAAAAAGTGATTTAGAGAGATATTGGTCATAACATTCAAAAAATAGTGATTTAGAGGGATTACATAATTGAAATCTAAAAATATATAAAATATTAATGAAAAAAATTATTTAAAAATAAAAATTGAAACTTATAAATGAATCTTCCATTAATTTAGTTTTTATGATGGAAAATAAATTTTTAGATGTTGTATAAGTTAAAAAATATTTCTTTTCACACTGTTGTAAAAAGGTTAAAAAGTACCTTGTTCGGAAAATGATAATAAGATTTCATTAAAATCATTTTATAAAAACTAAAACATGGGTTAAAATTTCTTTAAATTTTTATTGATAATCATAAAAATATTTTAGAAAAATATTTTTAGAAAACCTGGATATGAAGAAAAAAATATTTTTGAAAGAAGACAAAAATGAAGTCAACTTTTCTTAAGAATACTTTCTCTATTATTTTATGTGGCAAAGAGAGGAAAATGGCACTATTACTTTAAATTTTTTTGAATGACCAATATATAATAAAATTATTTGGTTTTATTATATAATTATTAGATAATTTCTTATATTATAAATTCAATCGTAAATAATCCTGATTAAAATTAGATTAAAACATAAACACTTACTACATGGTAACTTATGAATCATAAATACCTTAAATGAGGTAAATTAACTATAACATAAAATATAAATAAATATTACACATTAAATATATAATATTTAATTTCATAGTATATAAATCATTTAAAAAAATAGGTCCCTAAAAGAACATGTGTCAAAAAGAAGGAATTCTAAGATGAAACCCTTGCCTCGAGCTCGATTCATCATGTGTGTTATTTATATTCAAAACTAATGATATTATGTTAATTATTTATTGTATTAAGAAAAAATTTAAAGTTTATTAATCTTTTATTTTATTCATTATCTGGTAATTTTAAATTAATTATTCATTTGGGTTTAAGTTTGTTGTATTGACGATGTCGACTCATATGTCAAAAATCACCTTAGAAAGTTGACTAAGGTCAAATATATTATTATTTCAGCATCCCAAAAATAATAATCATTTAATAACTATAATTTTTATAAATAAACTATATTTTTAAAAATAACCATGATTTATGGTTATGAAAAATGATCTATGTTACAATCACGGGGAAGGTTGTTCGTACGTACGCATGTGTAACATTTCCATTTTTCAGTGATAATAATAGAGAGATATTCAGTGTTGTTTCAAAATTATATAATTAAAATTATAATATAAATATAATATTATTTCATTACATACACTTACATATACTATCCATGTCATTCATTAATAAAAAATGAATCACAACACTTCATGAGGTGGTAGTCCTCTGTACGTATGAACGACGTTGTAATTCATCAGTGTGTGGTGTGTAAAAAATGTATATGGTATAATAATTTTCATAATTTTTAATATTTCATGAATATAATATATAAACATTAAATCTACCATCATGAACATCTATGATATTTGATAATGGAAAATGAATTACATCAGTTTGCAAGGCGGTGGTCCGCCGTACACACGGACAATGGTTTTGTTTCTAATTTGATGGAAGTGGAGATGTGTTTAAGTTATTAAATTAATATAATAACATATTTTAATATGGGATATACTTATATTATTATATCATCAATATTTATTATGATTTTATGGAGTTCGAACAATACATAAATCAAATATGCTCGATTAAGAACGATACCTCTTCTAATACCACCTCTTTAAGATTATACCATAATCCTCCCTCAATTTACTTTATAATAAAAATATGAATATACGTGATTTATAAAGTTTGTTGGGTTGGTATTTTCTACATCACAAGGCTTTATAAGTGTTAAGAGGAGAGGATATGGGGCGGCCTTTTATAAGTGGACGTGAGGACATAGTTGGGATATTTTGAAAATAAAACGTTATTCAGATGTTTTACATTTGACACAAGGGTAAAAAATGGATAATTATATAGAATTATATGATATAAGATCTAAATTTTGCCATAAAAAGTATTTGGATAAGTTTTTTTGGTTATTTTAACTATTATATTTTTATTTTAACCTCAAGTAAACCTAATTTAACCTTAACAACAGTAATTAAATCTTTCTGTTTTTACTATTAATTCGTACCAAAACCTAAGTTGAACATATTATATAATATAAATTATTATAATTAAAATTATTTAATCCATTATTATAAATTAAATTTATATTGTAATTTAATTTAATATTATTCCCACAAATGCGATGAAAAAATGGTTTTCCAAAGAAGATTTTTTCATTTGTAAAAAACATTTTTATATAAAAATTAAATATGAAATTTATTCTAATGACCAAAATTGGATTAATAATAAAATAATAAACCTAATTTTACTTTTAAATTTTTTTAAAAAAATATATAAAATTTTAAATTATTTAAATAAAAACACAAGTTTCCATAAAAATTGGTTTTTTCACTATACATTAAAAAAATAAACTTTTTAGAAAAAACCCAAAAATTTACCCAAAGAAAATTTTGAAATGTTTATTTGAAAAATGAAGTTAATTTTTACAAATAGATTTTCTAAAATTAGAATAAATTAAGTTTATTATTTTTTCCTAAAAATAAATATAAATTATTTTTTGAGAATTTTTTTAAAATCTTATAAAGACTTTACCAAAAAATATATCAAAAAATATGTACTTATTCGTCAATATAATTTATTTTATTTTAATTAAAACTTTATTTTAAAAATGTGTTTATTCCTATTCATATTGATAAATATAACTACTGTGTTATAATGACCATGTTTAAATAATAATACTAATAATATATTGATGATCGTTAAAACATTTTTTTTGTGTCACATATATTATCGAATGTGGATTTATTTTAAAAAAATCACACTATTATATTATTCCCCCATTAAATAATTTTTCCCTCAAATTTTTTTATTAACAATCTAGCTAAAAACTGGTGAGGGTGCTTTCACTTCACTTTTTCCTCTGGTTTCTTGATTTCCTCTTTGAAATTATGGTTCCTCGAAAGAACTTTGACCAGGAGAGTCCTCATTTTATGTAAACCTTTATCCCTAAATTCCATGATCTTCACCAGCTAATCCTGACAAGTGATATCATTTTACAACTGTACAACCTCTAAATAAAATACATCTATGTGATTTCGTATATACTTCAAAAATATGGTTATATAGAATATGTCTTATACTTTATAAAGGGATAGTGGGATTACTATTTGATAATCCAAAGCTCTGATGTAATAAATAATATCAAAAGGGGATAATGTAATTGGGTATTATATTTCCCTTATTCCCAAATATCATGACTCTCTTCCATGGAGATATATGGATAAAACTTTATCCCCAACCTCAAACTCCATGTTTCACTAATGATTATCAATACAACTCCTCTATCAGATTTGAGAAGTCCTAATGTAATGCTGAATGGTCATTTACTTTTTGAACATTTCCTCAACCATTTCATGTCCAAAAACCCTTTTACACTAAATTTATCCCAACAAAAATGGTTTTATACCTCTCTTCTTATAAAGGGCTTAATATGGATTTATTTGGATGCTTGAGTGGAAACTATTGTTGTATAATAAATCAACTAACGGATGATGTTGATCCCATCATCCTTTGAATTTCATAAAACAATCTCACAATATGTTTTCCAACATATAAATAGTCTACTTAGATCGACCATCAGTTTGGGATGATAAGACATACTAAATTTAGAATAAATATTTAAATCACGTTGGAGACTCTTCCAAAAAAATTAGGTAAATCTCAAATCATATTCGAATACAATTGATAGTGGTATTCTATGTGACCTCACCAACTCTCTAGTTTATATCATTTTAAGTTGATCGAGTGATAAGACCTCCAAAATTATAATTATGTGATAATTATTTATAAGAAGATCCACCAAAACCCATTTGGAATTCTTTCTATTGATGTATTTAGAAGACCGGTGGCAAAGTCAATGTTTATGTTTTTCCATTTACATGTAGTTATAGGTAACTGTTTCATCATTCTCCTATAATAATGTCTTCCAGGATTCACTGGTAGATATACCTGGAACTTCAATGTATATTCCATGATATACTTATTCATATTTTCCCACCAATAGTTTTATTAGATATCTTAATACATCTTCATGCTACCTAATTGTATGGAGAAGGTTGGGATATGTTCATCAATCAATAGCTTCATATTTATCTCATGATTTAATGGTATTCATATTCATGACCAAGAAAATATAAATGCTCCTTCATAAATTTTTAACTATATGTATTTACCCTTTCTTTTGAATTTCTATATCATCTCTTTTAGAATTTTTTAAATTATACAAATGGGATGGTAGGGAAATCATTTTAGAATGGAATGATGATGTTCCTTGCATCATGATTCCCAAGTCCATCTCTTGAAAGTCGAAGATGATTGGATCCTTCACAATTATCATCGTCTATAACATTGTTGGATCCTTTTTTACTTAGAGCATATTGCAATTTGTTTGATTTTCCATGATGGTAATGGATTAAGTATTCATAGTCCTTTATAATCTCTAACTATATTCACTAGTGTATATTAATCTACTTCTATGTGAATATATATTTGAGGCACCTATGGTCCATATATATTCCACACTTCCCTCAATGGGGATAATGCATCCATCTTTTTGATACAAAGATCACTAAAACCAACTCAAGATCATGTGTGGGGTAGTTTTATTCTTGAACTTTAAACTAACTTAAGGCATATGATATCAATTTATTGTTATATATTTTATACACAACCCAATACCTTCTTTGAAGTATCATGGTATGCCACAAAGAATTCCCCATTTTAGGGAAATATGAGGACTAGTACAGTGATAAGACTATTTTACAACTCCTTAAAGCTCTCTATGAACACATTGATCTAAAAAAACTTTACTCCCTTATTATTTATCTTGATTGATGTGTTTTGAAACTGGAAGAAGTTTCTTATAAATCATCAGTAATACCCAAAAAATATATGTAAACTATGTATCTTCATATCCAATGCTAGTCAAGGACAGTCCTTGATTTCCTTTTTCGTAGAAGGCTTAAAAAATATCCAATTTCTAGTAATAATATTCTATAATAATGATCATTACTTTATACATAACTCACATTTACTTTACATGTAAAATATATTCTTCTTTATCAAATACTTTAGCACAGTATTAAAATTCTCCTCATACTGCTCCTTTCCTTTGGAGTAAATTATAATATCATATGTAAATATTACACCAATTTTTTAAGGTAATATTTAAAGAATCTATCCATTATTTCCATAAATATAGATTGATAATTAGTGGGCCTAAAATCCATCAATATGAACTCATAGTTCCCATTACATGTCTAAAATCCATTTTTGGGTATATCTTCTTTCTTTACCCTTAATTGGTGATATCTTGAAAAAATGTCCACCTTTGAGAAATACCAGGATTTATATAAAAGATCAAACAAGTCATCAATTTTTGGAATATGATAACTTTTTGTTATCATGATATTACTGAGCTTATGATAATCAATTCAAAGGCGCCTTGACCCATCATTCCTCTTCACAAAAATGAATGATGCATCCTACGATGATGAAAATGGGCATATAAACCCTTTATACATATTCTCTTATAGTTTGTTCTTCAGATCATCAATTTAAAAGATGGAAATTATATAATGATTCATGGATATTGGAAAGGATCTAGGTATAATATCTATTGAAAATTAATCCTCTTGGCTAAAAGTAAGACTAGACAACTCCTTATAGAATATATCGATATAATCCCAAATAATGGGAATGTATTTTCCCATGATATTTTCCATATGCTCAATATTTTTAGAAAGATATTCTTTCTCTTAAGGAAAAAATATTCATTCTTCAAGTGATGATACATAAGAAGATTCTTCCTACTCCTTTCACTTCTATAGAATTAGAGGTTGATTCATGATATGGAGGGTGATTTAATTCTCTCAATATTTTATATTGGATCTATTTAAAGAAATCCAATACATGCTTATAATTGTATCAAATTATGCTAAAGGAAGTATTAAATGGTTTTCTAGTAATTTCAGCATGAAAATATGGACAGGGGATGAGTTATAGTCTTTGGATTTAATAATTGGCCCATTATCCATCTTCATTGACAACTCAACTTCCATTTTTTGAGGTGATTTTGAAAAGTTCTATCAAAATCGGGTGATATTAATAAATTCATGGAATGAGAATAAAAAATTACATTCTCTATTCATGAATAAATAAATAACATACCTATCACCACCTCATTTTCAAGATCCAACTTAGTAGTTTTGATGTCATATACTCTCCCTTGATCTCTATGTCGTAGAGGTTTTTTTCATCAGTTATCATCGAAAACCCCTATCTTAGTGAATTTATTTTTATAGTTTCCTTATTCTATAAAGCTTAAAAATTATACAACAAGATGAGTTTTGGATGGATTATTCCCTTCTTCCATCCCATTAGTGGGTTTCTCCCAAAGTCAATCACTAGATTTATGACCTTCTTTCCAACACCTAAGGAACTTCCTTTTCCCCCTCAGTAAATCCCAAATATTCTTCTTAACACATCTTTGAAAGGTGTTATATTGGAATTTATTTCAACTATTATATTTCTACATCATACTATAAAAAATAAACTCTATTTTCTAATTTTTTATCCCCAAGAGAACCTTGAGATTTGTACATCTCTACTTCAAATTTGTGGTAACATCACAAATTTTTTTCATAGATTTAAATTTATTGAATTTTCAAATCATTTTTTTGAGTCAAATTTATCTCATAAAGAAGAAGTAAACATTACTTTTGGTGGATATTAAAAAGTTAGACACATATCATGAAAGTCTTGTGTAGTTTTCTTCAGACTCCCTAATAGATTCTCCTCCCTTTTTCTTAAGTTTAAGGAAATACTTTTCCATTTTATGTTGGAGAGTGTGAAGAAAATATTTTCAAATATATATATAATTCCTCTCACTCTATCACTCTGGTATCTTCCTCAAGCATCACATTTTTCATCAACCTCCACCATTGAAAAACTTCTCCCTCCAAATGATAAATAGATAGCACAGCATTATCTTTATCATATCATTACAGGATTGAGAAGATATTTTAAATATATTTGATCAGTTTTTCCATAATTAAAGTATTGGAATATCTACTAAAAGTTGTAGGCATTTGTCATTTAAATGTCTCAATTGAAGCTTTCTATTTATTTGGGAGAGTAAGGTGTCTTGTATGGTTCATTTTATTATTAATATCATGATCTAGTTGATCTTTTACAACCATATTGTTCCAAAATACTAGTCTTATAAGAATAGGAAAATCATTTCTGAAATCATCACATTTCCTATCATGTTGGTTGATGGTATGATTTCTCATATTTTCTACTATTAACTAAAAGAAGAAAATAAGATGAGAATATATTAACTAAAAAACATACGAAAGGGAAACATAAAAACTTGATTGGAATAAATTAAAAATGATTAGTATATACTAAGTTTTAAGTCTCTATGTTTCAATCTTGGTTATCTATAGAAATTTCTCTATTAGGTTTTCCAGCCTAATAATATTTTCATGTCCATCATAATGGTTCATAAGGAGTTTATAAATTTTCAAAACGTATCCCCTGTGAGATTCAAATAAGGTGTATAGTAAGTCCCATTATTGAGTAATAGGTGATGATAAATTCCATATCAGAGTTCAATTTTTAGGGTTATTTCCCCTAGGCAAAATGATTCCATAACTATATCAACTTTTAGTGTCTATACAGGGAAGTATATTCTCATAAACCACTTAATCTATACTTAACAAAAAAATTGGGGATTTTTTCCTTATGTTTATTCTTATACATATGGATTTCATGAGAGTTGTGTAATACTAATCCACAAAATTAAATATAAAATTATTTAATACTATCTATAGAGACTTAATCCACTTATGAATATTATTATATTATTTTTAATTTAAATATTAATTAATTAAAACTAAAAGATCATTTGGTCTAGTGTCTTTGGAATACTAAATTCATAATACATCAAAAAGAAACTAATACAAGACATTTTTTATTCTCTTTAGTGAGCTCCTAAATTGAATTGATCTCCTAAAACTACATAGGATAACTTTGTGAAATTCATAAAGAAATGGGTGAGCTAAAATAACTAGTGAGGGAATAAAATGATAAGGAAACAAAATTTTTGAGTCAAAGGTATACCATGATATCATAAAACTGAAGGCTCGTGAGTAATCAAATGAGAGAATATCATAAAGAAAATATTATTATAATATCATGGTAACATAGTAATTGTGGAAACAACATAAGAAATGATATGAACATAAGGAAAGGCTAACCACCATGAGAACAACACATGGTTGATAGAGTATCATAATGGATTAGTTTTACTCCATAATTACATACATGAAGCCTAATGGGACTAAAACATTACCCAATTCATTTAAGGGAGATATAATTTTGGTCACAACCATAAAATTCATAGCATGTATGTAATGACCCGAAATTTTGAATAAATATTGTTTCCTAATTTTGTGTGTTATTTTATTTTTTATACTCAACAAAACTGTTTCATTTGATAACATGAGTATAATTAAAATGAGACCGTTGGGTTTTGACTGTTATATGACCATTGGTCAATATGACCGCTGGAAACTAAACGTTTCGATTATTGTCTCCAAATACAAGTGATCTTGGTTAATTAATATAGAAAGAAGATTCGATGGCCTCACCCAGTAGTCTTGGACCGATCGAAGCCCATCTAAAAGAACTCGGGAAGGAGGTAGCACCACTGGCCTTTGCTCTGGACCAAACCCAAGCCGAACTTCATCGTGTGAAGCTAGAATGGAATCTCCTTCGCGGGAAGTTCAAACTGATAGAAATTACTACTCGTGTGATGTTGGCCGAGCCTCCCTCAAATTCTCTCACCTTAGAACACCTTACACTTAGGTCCCATGCTGGTGTTATAAGGGGCTATGTAAGGAGACCGTAACTGCCTTATATAATCCTTTATTTTAAATAAAAATTTTGATTTCTTCTTACGATGAAGTTTAGAAATTTTAAAATGCCCGAATAAATATAGTATGCATATTTTTGGTGAATTTTAGAGAAAGGATGTTTTAAAAAATGTTTATGTAAACCTTAAATAATTAAAAATGTGTAATGATTTTCAAAAAATGGTCTTCAATAATTATGTTCAGTACGAAATTTAGAGTCTAATAAGATAAACTTAATTTTTGATGAATAGTAAATTATGAATAGTGATTTTATGCTTAGGATTAGTAATGTGACCAAATAGATTAGTAATCTCACTTAAAGAAATTATTAATATAATCTAGGCACCTTGATTAAGTAATGTGATTCAATAAAATAGTTAAATAACGATTTCATAAATTATTAGTCAAGTATTAGTTTTTTTCGGGTGAATAGTGTTTTATAATTACAAATTAAATTACAAATATTTAGAAAATTATTTTTATAAAATGGATTTTATTTTTGAACTTAGAGCATCGATATTATGTTAAGGTAATTTTTGGGGATTGTTCTGGAAAAATGAATTTTTAGTGAATAGTGTATTTATTTAAAAATTAAATTAAAAATATTTTGAAAATTATTTTTATAGAATGGAGTTTATTTTTGAAATTAGAGCATCGATATTTGGTTAAGCTTAAATTTTGTGATATTTCCGAGAAAGTCGAATTTTCGATGAATAGTGAAAATACCGTTTTTAAGTTACGGGTGTTTAATGACATCATTAAATGATGTATTAAGTATGTAATAAATATGGTAGATTTATGAATAGTAAGATAAGTTATGAGGTGTCCCTAGTGGCCAATACCATGGGCAAATACCAGGGGAAAGCCCATGGTTTTTCCAAAACCACCAATGAGGTGTCCCTTGGCCATTAATGCCTTGTCCCCTCAC
This sequence comes from Viscum album, assembly GCA_963277665.1. Classification (NCBI taxonomy): domain Eukaryota; kingdom Viridiplantae; phylum Streptophyta; class Magnoliopsida; order Santalales; family Viscaceae; genus Viscum; species Viscum album. The sequence continues at coordinate 593,987,277 of OY728135.1, read as the reverse complement.
TTTCCCTATAAATACCAAGCCATCCTCTCATCCATTCGACTCCCAACTCTCCCCCAGTGAAGCTCTGGTCTCATTACCTCCCAAGGAGTCCTCCATAGGTGCCCCCAAGCCCTCAAGGTCCCAACCTTTGAGTTATAAGAGTTACGTTTTAAGGTAAGGGAGCCAAACTCTCTCTTTCTTTTCAAATACTCTCTTTTAAGTCATTTCTTTTATTCTCCTTGTTCTTATGTTGGAGTATGTTCTTTTATATTCCAATTACTGCCATTTTTATGTTCATATGATTATATATCACCTCTTACTCTCATCATTCCGTTTTTTGAATGTTTAAGTGGCGCCGTTAGGCAGCCGAAAGTTTTGTAATAGATTCTTTCACCCTTCTCGTTTTCAAGATCTATTTTCATGTCAAGTCTTTCAAGTTCTTTTTTATTGTGTTGGGGTATGATCTATATATATATCATACTGATATTTTATGTTCATATGATGAGAGACCCTATTTTCTCTCGTCAATTCATTTTTTTGAAGTTTAAGTGACGCCGTTAGGCTGCCGAATTTGTAAGGGATTCGTTCACACTAATCATTTTCAAGTTCTATTTTCTAGTCAAGTCTTTCAAGTTCCTTTTTATTATGTTGGGGTATGATATCTATATCTATCATACTTATCATCTATGTTCATATGATGAGAGACCCTATTTGATCTCGTCAATCCATATTTGGATGTTTTAAGTGACACCGTTAGGCTTCCAAATTCTCATAAGAGAAATCTTATTTTTTTGCCTTCCTTTCAAGTTATTCGTTTCATATGGTATATCATTCAAATTTCATTACCATGTTTTTAAATCACTTATATTCTGTTTCCCTTCTGTTTTATGTATCATTTATGAGTGGGTGACCCATTTCCCCTCTCTTTTCAATGTTTTCTAATACCATGTATCATAGCCGTTATGCTGCAGAATTTTTGTCTCAAAATGTCTTTCTTTTTTTTCAAATTATTTTATTTTTTTAAGTGAATATGCAAAGATATTTCTTCTAAAGGGGTATTCACATATATATCAAAATTTTCTATTTTAATTCTGGGATTTACATACATGAGACCCACTTTCCTTTTTCCGTGGGTTTAAAGTGACATAAGGATCACGTCTTTAAAGCAGTTTTTTAAAATGTGATAACTATGAAATGAAACCCATTTCTTTTATTCTATATGGGTTGTTTATGAAATTTTTGATGATGATATATGTGGATCACATGATAATAAAGAAAAATTTAAGGGTGCGCCCTAATAGCACTCCAATTCATTGGGTAAAGACTTAATCTCTAGAGATGACTATTTTTAACGACGCCTTGGTGAATAACCTTTGTAATTTTTAATGACACCTTGGGGATGGACCTTGGTGAAACGGAAATTATTTTCAATATTAACTGTTGTAGCCACATCTTCAAGTTATGAAATACGTTATTTTTATTATGATATGCCTCAGGATATCTTTCTCATGCCTTAAAGTTCTTTTTCATGACATTGTTGTTGTATCTCAAGTTCACATGTTAAATGTTTCCCCTTGTTTCCCTTACTGTGCCTTCTACTCACCCTTTCTTTTGATGTATGTCCCCAGGTTATGAGATTCAGTAATGTACTTAGGATGAACATAAGGAGAATCCTTTCAAGTGTTTAAGAAGAATGTTTTATGTTTTCATGTTTTAAGTTCCTGGTTTCCAAGACACTAAACCTTAATGATCCTCGGTTTTGTAAAATGTAATGAAAGTTTGTGTGATAAAAAGGCGGGATGCTATAATGTACATGAATATTTATGCCAAATAATGAAATCAATCATAGGTAATAAACATAATAATTAACCATGAAATGAAAATGGGTTGCATAATCTAGCCTTATATCATAATAATTTTTTTTATAATGCAGGCATTTGAGAAATGAAGATAAGGAACATATTACTCTATTAAATGAAGGGATAATAAGATAGGTGCATATGTGTGAAACATATATACAAAATTTATAAAAATTTCATAACTATAAATAGAGAATGAAAATGAGTTATAGGGAGATTGGTCATACTGAGGAAAAATTTTTGGCATAGAGAGATACCTTACATAAAATATAAAAAATATTTCAAATATTAAATAAAAAAATTTATTTAAAAAATTATCATGGAAACTTATTATGGAATATTCAATGAAATTAGTTTTTATGGTGGTGAGTGATTCTATACATTTCATATAAGTTAAAAAATCATACTACTGTAAATAGGTTAAAAAGTACCTTGCTCGGAAAATGGAAAGAATATTATCTTAAAACCATTTTATAATAATTCATACATGGTTAAAAATGTATTGAATAGATTATGTGGATATTTATAAAAATATTCTTTAAATTATTCATTGGAAATTTAGATATAGATGAAAAATTATTTTCAAGTGAAGAGTGAAATGGGTTCAGATTTTCTTAAAAAACATTTCTCCAACATTTTATTTACCAAAGAGAAGTGAATTGTACTATTAATTGTAAATTTTATGAATCAATATAGGATAATAATATAACAGGGTTTTATTATACAATTATCAAATAATTTTGTACAACCAAAATTCAAGAAAAAAATCCTAACAAAACATATATTGAAACATAAAATCTTACTATTGTAGGTTCCTAGTGCAGTGGAAGCATGGTTGGGATGCAACATAACTTTAATTTTTAACATGATCGTTGATTATTTCAAGATAAATTTGATGATGAACACCAGTCTCCAAGGAATATAATCAATGATTTAGATAAATAAGGAAGAGGAATTAACTATTTAGAGAGGATCTTACACATCATGTTGATAATTATTTTAAATAATTTCATAAAGAATAGAATACCTCAATCTTTTTTATTTTCTTTGTTGATGATTTTGATCATCCATAATGACCCTTCCAGATTATCTTGTTGCACTTATGAGGATCCAAACTAAAATCCCTCTAGTGGTGATACACACATGTGCTGATGGCCTCCGATCAGCACCCCTCATTCTCTGGTTGCTATCATGGAGAAGTGAGTGTTTTTTGCCAGTCGTTCTTGATCGCTTGTTCTTTAGACTTGAAGAACGTCTCTCATTCTTGAGAGGGACGAGAGAGGATTTTAGAGAGAAATTGTTTTGCTCCAAAATTCTCAATTCATCGGGCATGAAGTTCGGTACATGGTACAATAGACGTACATATCTATTTATCGACATGGGTATTCAGTTACAATATTTAATTTCATAATAACAATTAAATACATTCATAAACTTAGATAAAACTGATGTTAATAATAATAATAATGCGTCATTATTTATGGCGCCCCAACTTGTGCAAAATGGAATTATAAAAAAAATCTGTGTCACACAATAATTGAAGCGTTATTATTATTTTAATTTTTGTTAACTAGTTAAATAATTATTTAGCATATTGAAAATAATTATTTTACTACCAGACAGGAATTTTTTCAATCAAACTCCACTTCTATTTATTGAACACCTGAATAAATAAAAAAATAATTTATTCTCTTAAATAAATATTTTATCTACAAACTAGTAAATAAATATTTATTAAATGTTAAATAAATAAAATAAACATATTTTACCCATCATCCGATGAATAAATATTTATTCAATTTAAGTAATCATTTTAACTTGAATAAAATTATTCCACTATCTTGAGAATAATATTTATTAATTTAATTCAAAATAAATTTAACTGAGACCACCAAAAACACTTAGTCTGTGACCTTCTAGGATTCTTTATCATTAGAATTATGTGACCTTTCCTAAAGTCTGAGAGTACTATATATAAATAGGTCAAGGCACCCAAGATAAAGAACTTAAAGTTGTAACAACGACATACGACAATCACTAAGTAATATAATCCCTTTGTCTCAATATCTCATGAAGGAATTTTCATGATAGTGTCATCAACCTTTGTGCTTGATACATAATTCTTTGACTACCTGAAATAAACTCTTTGTTACACCATGAACATGGAATTTGACACAATGATTTTATTTCAATCAAAGGGATGATATATCAACATCAATAAATGGAAGGGAGAAATCCTTCCTTGGATTATCCATTAATAACATGCGACTCATGACGCACCCTACATACCCTAATTCCCACCAATTTTTTGCATGACAATTTTTGTTAGTAAATCAAAGTTTGTGATTCGTGACACATTTTAATGATAAAATTAAAGTCTAATGATTGTTACACATGATCGCATATTGGAATATCCAATTAAATAAAAACACAGAGAATTCTTACTAGCGAGTCAGTTCTCATAATTTCCCATCTTGTAGATTACTAAGTATGAACATCATGAGAGGATATCTCATCTTATTATGAGTACTCACTTGTGACGGTTTGTATACTATGTGTCCCATTATAGTATATCATCCAACTAAATAACTATATTTAACGGTAATTTTGTAGCACTTCAAAGTATCATCATAGTGGGGAATGTTATGACCTTGTCAGTGCGACAAATACTATAAGACATTATCACAATATAGTCATGCAGAACAATGAAAAATATGTAATAAGATTATTAATGTTTAAATATATTAAATATTCACATAGTCAAAGTACAACCAGTTGGTTCTAGGAAACCAACTCTTACAAACACCCCCTAGGACTACAGCCAACAACCTAGGAATTTTAATCTACTAGACCTCACATGATGATCATGTTTCTGCTGAGTCAAGGGGTACTCCACATTGTCTTCCATGTAAATACTACTCTCACTTCAACTTCAACTCTCTGAGAAAAATCCCTCCAGAGTTGATACATTTGATGTATGTTCTTCATCCACTGATGTGACCTTGGATCTTTTGCAAGAGCTACCACTGTAGTGTTATCACATTATAGTGTGTTGGGATCTTTACTGCTAGGTATCACATCCATTATCCTATAAAAGGATTCACATCCAAACTACTTCTTTAGCTACCTTAGATGTTGTGATATACTCAAACTCTTCTATAGAATCTGTGACCATACACTACTTTGAGCTCTTCCATCTCACTACACCTCCATTAAAAGTGAATATGTATCCCATTTGCGACTTCATTAATCTTTATTAGTCTAGAAACTTGCATATCATATCCTTTGATGAATAGTTCCTCATCTCCTCCATAAACCATGAACATATCCTTGGTATGCCTTAGATACTTTAGGATAATCTTGACTACCATCCAATGAAGGTCACCTGGGTTAGTTTGATATCTTCCTACCGTACTCAATGTGTAGGCAACATCCATCCTAGTAAAAATCATGGCATACATGATTGGACCAATCACTGATGCATATGGAGTTCTTTCCATTATCTTTATTCCCTCATGTTTCTGAGGACCCATTTTATTGGAAATAAGAATTCCATGTGACACTGAAAACAGTCCCCTATTGGAATGTTCCATACTGAATCTCTTCAATATCATATCAATGTATATACTTTGACTTAGGCCCCGAAATCTCTTGGATCTATCACGATGGATCTTGATCCCAAGAATATAGGATGCCTCTCCCAAGTCCTTCATGGAGAAGAATTGATTCAACCATGCCCTAACAGACTGTAAGAATGGTATCTCATTTATAATAAGTAATTTGTCATCAACATATACTATTAGTAAAATGATTTCACTCCCACTAAACCATTTTTAGATACAAGGCTCAACTTCTTTCTTTATGAAACTAAATTTCATTATGGCTTCATCAAAATGAATGTTCCATAACCTAGATGCTTGCTTTAATCCATAAATGGATTTCTGCAACTTTTGTACCTTATTGGAGTCCTTTGGAGTCATAAACCCTTAATGTTGTTTCATGTAGAAATATTCCTAAAGGTTCCTATTAAGAAAGGCTAATTGATATCCATTTTCCAAATCTCATAGTCATGGTAAGAAAAAATTTCAAATAGTGTTATAATGGATTTCAGAATTGCAACTAGTGAAAAGGTTTCATCGAAGAAAATGCCTTCATGCTGATTGAACCCTTTTTCAACCAGTCGTGCCTTATAGGTGCTGACTTGTCCTTCCATGTCCAGTTTCATCTTGAATACTGATTTTCAACCAACAGGATTTACATCAACTGGAGGATCTACAAAAATCCAGACATGGTTTTAGTACTTGGAATCCATTTCATAATTCATAGATTCTTTCCACTTGGCAGTATTTGTACCACTTACTGCTTCCTTATAGGTCATATGATCACTATTATCAATTAATAATGAGTCACTATACTCATTAACTAGAAAACCATACCGTTTTGGATCTTTAACCTCTCTTGTACTCCTACGATGTTCTTGTGTCTCTAGAACAATTATTTCTTCCATGGGGCTTTTTGGAATCTGTTCTAGTACCAACACTTGTTTACATTGAGACTCTAATTCATCGAATTCTATCTCACTCCCACTATCTCTTTTGTATATGTTCTCCCTCTCTAAGAATATGGTGTGTCTTTCCACAATAAACTTTTTTTATGAGGAGTTGTATATGTAATATCACATTGTTTCCTTATGGTATCCTATAAAGGTACATTTTGTGCCATGTGGTGCAAGTTTGTTACCTAAAAAGGCCTTAACAATCTCATAGCTTCCCCACACATGTAAATTTGATACCATGTCTTTCTTTCCACTATAAAACTCATATGTAATACCATTTATCGATTTAGTTGGAACTTTTTTTAATATGTACACCACTATTTGTAACGCATATCCCCAAAAGGATAATGGAAGACTCAAATGAATCATCATTGATCTCACCATGTCTAATAAGGTGTGGTTCTTCCTTTCTCTCACACCTTTCCATTGGTTCATGTAAGGAGGTGTAATATCAGATTGGATCCCAAACTATTATAAGTAATCAATGAAGTCTTGATTAAGATATTCTCCACCTCAGTCTAAACAAAGTTTTTTAATCTTCATACCAAGATTGTTCTCAACTTCATTATTGTATTCTTTGAACTTATCCAAATAATATGTCTTATACCTCAATATATAGATATATACATATCTACTAAAATAATCAGTAAAAGCTATTAATTATGAGTACCCTCCTCTTACTTCAACTAGAAATGGCCCACACAGATCGGTATGAAAAAAATTCAAGAATCTCTTTAGCCCTTTCAACTTTCCCACTAAATGGGGATTTGGTCATTTTTCCTTGGAAACATGAATGACATACATGAAGTGGTTTTAGATTGAAATAATTTAAATATCCATCTTTATGTAACATTTTCAATCATTTCTCATTTACATGACCTAGCCAGTGATGTCAAATTTGGGTGCGTTCTGAGTCATGTGAAGTTTGTTTGTTATCAATTTCCATTACATGGTTTCTATAATCCAACATGTAAAGAGCGTTTTATAAATGTTCCCTACCAAAAAAATGTTATATTTTTAAAAGAAGCAACATTTATTTCCAAACATGAAAAAAATCCATCTATATCTAATTTGGATATTGAAATAATGTTTTTAGTAATAGATACACATAATAACAACCCTTTAACACCAAGATCATCCCAGTTGAAAATTTGAGGTGGTAATCCCCGACAGCTATAACAGCAAGCCTGGCTCCATTGGCTGCTTGTAGATCTACCTCCCCTCGGTCAGTATTCCTAGGTCTACTTGGTTCTTGTATTTGGTTACATATGTGAACACCACAATCTGTATCAAATACCTAATTTTTAGAATTATATAGATTACATTCGATAAAAAATTCACCTGATGCTTCCCCTTGCTTCTTAGACTGGGTGCAGTTCTTTTTCTAGTGGCCCTTATTGCCACATATGAAACAAATAGCTTCATGTTCCCTTGCCTCCCCTGTGATCTTCCTTTTCTTGGAAGGGTGTGAAGAAGCTTTGGGCTTAAATCTCTTCACCTTCCCTTTCCTCTTATTTACCATATGGACAAAAGTATTTTCATGGTTCATATCTTTGTCCACATAGATAATGAGGATAATAAGATCAGATAGATACTTCTCAATGTAGTTAATATTGAAATTAATAATAAATATTGAGAAGATATGAGGCAGTGATGCAATAATGAGATCGGTACCCAGTTATTTGGGGATTTTAAACCCTAGAACCTTCAGGCGCTCAATGTAGCCAATGATATTGACTACATGAGGCACAGCTGGGGCACCCTCTCCAAGATTACTCTGAAAGAGCGACTTAGAGATCTCAAACTTTTCTTGTCTTTAACTCTCCATATAAAGATCATGATGGAGCTCAAGCATGCTATAGGAATCCATGTTTTCATGAGAATTCCTGACCTCACTCAACATTGATGATAGCATAAAACATTGAATGTTGACCGTGTTGTTCATTTGTTTCTCATAGACCAAGAACTTTTTTTCACTCACCTCTTTGGCAAGAGGATCAGGTAATGTTGATTCTAGCATGAAACACTTCTGTTCATGGTGTAGAATAACTTGAAAGAGTCTAAACCATTCCTGGAAGTTACAGCCGGTGAGGATGTTGTCTTTATCCAGAATTCATCATAGAGATAGTGTGGATGTAGAGTTTGTCCTTTTATTATACAATTAAAAGAGTATATAATTAGTACTTTGTTGGTTACATTTTATTAGAAATAATAAATTAATTTTATTAAGTCTCCCGTTATTTTATGAATTCTCAATAGCCCTCAACATTGAACTCATAATGTCTAGTTTCCATGAAATTATCGTGGAAAGGGTCCATATTCTGCTTCATATAACCCCAATAAGGGTTGTTCAAGTTATTTGAAGTTATTTAGGTAGGAAGGTCTCTTCCAACTGCAGGCTTGCATCTCTTTGATATGTTGACTGGACTCCCCAATCCTGAAATCCATACTTTGGATTTCTTTAACTATTTTCTCTACTAATACACCAAGTCTATCAAGGGATACTCCTTTTTATGTAATGTGGTTAAGTTAATCCAAAACCTTTCATAAGGTATTCCTATATAAAATTATGTGTCATAATAATGTTTGGTAAAACATGTAGTTTTATTGAGTTTTTTCCCTTAATCAAGTAACGAAAGGCTTGGTCTAACTTAATATTTTATTTGATAGATTTTTATCTCTTATGTGTAAATTTATTATTATAATTATCACATTATTGTTAATATTAAGTGGAACTTACTTATGTGATTAACCATGTATTTATATTAGTTATGTATAAGCCTGATTTATTTTAGTTTCATCTTGCATGATTGTTTAATCCATTAATTATGTGATCGTGACAACACATCCATAATGATAAACCATGCAACTAACAAAAATAAAATAAATAAAAGTTAATGATCATGATAATTTCTAACATTTAGTTTATCTAGAAGTTGATAAACTAACCCTGGTGTAAGGGAAAAACACCTTGAACATTTTGGGTTCATGTTTACAACCTTCCATATATCCACCTTTGTATCTCCTTAGATTAGTTTCATCTCGTCTCTTGTTTAAACCACCTCATCTATCTTGGGAGTTCTATCCATTGCATATGTTTTTTTAACTCACATATATGTGAAGGGTAAAATATGGGTTTACATAAAATAAACCATGGGCATTCAGGCCCTACATATTAATGAGGAGAGATAGCTCGAAGGCCAACAATTAATTTTATAAATAAATTAAAAGGAAACCAATCACATACAATGGTCTTGGTCTATCTCATGATCACCGACATACATGAAACAAGATACTTATTTAATAAAACTAGTATTAAATTATTTAATTGTTATTGTTTAAGATAAATCATGCTCGAATAAATTAATTATCATATTTAATTAATCAATCTTTTTATATTAAACACTTTTTCTTAATTTCCTTGAGATTATCATCCATTATAATTTAAAACAAATAAATTTATTTAAAATTATATTTTTACATAACTTGTACCTTGTAGGCAACCCAGTGAATCCCTGTTCATAACTACCCAATGAGTAGGAATGAAAATTACATAGATGTTAAATTAAACACACACACACACAGATATATATATATATGTTTGTGTGTGTGTGTAACACCTATCACGTGTTGTGCCCCGGCTTTCTGCCTTCACCATGGTACACGTCTCAAGGGATTTAATAATATAATAATAAATTTTCATAAATTTTCATAATTTGGATGAGTACACAACATTTAGTTCCTACTATACAGTGTGTACTATCATTCACCATCCATACGAAGTACAGGCCTAGGGATATAGTGGGTATATCTACTTAGGAACTCCTTTGAGTACCCAGTGTGTCCAGTGGGTCACACACTGTGTAGTATCCATGTTACACGGTCTCTAGCGGGTCAAGTTGTGTACATGGTATATAGTCCAACCCTAACCTGAAGGGACCAATTCCATATCCAATGTGCCACATAGCATGTCATACAAAAACCATGCTCCACATGTTCCTGGCCAACACAAAAAATATTTAAGACTTAGAAAAACTCTAATGACACGGCTTGGTTTGGCGGAGCAGTGCTGATTCATTGAACCTTGATGCATGACTTGTGAATACAACTACACGACGTGTATCCTCGTTTTGTATGGACAAAAACCTTTGGCTTTTTCATATGAGATCATATGTTTTATTTTAATCAAAATTAAATGAGAATATCGTTTATTTGTGGTAAATGATAAACAAAATATGAGGAATAAATCTTGAGATTCAGATTCGCAGAATGATTAACTTGAATTGATAAACTAAAATTTTAAACTATAAATAATCCATGAAATATTTAAATAATTATAAACTATGATGTAACCCACTCTGATACAACTTTTAGGTTCTGGGAATAACAGAAGTGTGGTTGGGATGCAACCCAACATTAATTTTTACCATGATCAATGGTTATTCCAGGATCAATACGACGATGAATTCTAGTCTCCAATGAATAAAATAAAATATTTAGATAAAGAAGGAATAATACCAAAACATTTAGAGAAGATCTTTCACATCATGTTTATAATTAATTTATTTAATTTCATAATGAAAATAATACATGGATCTTCTCTATTTTTTTCATTGATGATGTTGATCATCTGGAAGACCCTTCCAAATTATCTCTTTGCTCTTGCGAGGATCCAAACTAGAATCCCTCTAGTGGTGATCCACATGTTCTCTGATGACCTTTGATTGATAACACTCATTCTCGGGGTCCTAGCGTGGTGAACAAAGTGTCTTGTGTCATTCGTTCTTGATCACTTGTTCTTTTACCTTTAATAATTTATCTCATTATTGAGAGGCTCAAGAAGTGGATTCTAGAGAGAAGTTGTTTTTCTCAACAATTCTCAATTCACCGGGCAAGCAGTTCGGTAAATGTCACAATAAAACTATGTGTTTATTTATTGACATGGGGCTTCAGTTACAGTATTTAATTTTTGAACAAAAATTAAATACATTCATAACCTTAAAGAAACCCCATTATTTTAAAAATATTACCACATCATTATTTATGGTGTTCCATCTTGCGCAAAATGCAATTATAAATAAAATTCCACGTTACAAAATAATAGTAGTGTTGTTATTATTATTACAATTTTTTCTATCTAGTTAAATAATTATTTATCATCTTACAAATAATTATTTTACTATCGGACTAGCCATGGTTCGCTCAAACTCCAGTTCCATTTGTTGAACACCCGAATAAATAAATAAATTTTTTGTTCTATTAAATAAATATTTTATTTAAAAACTAGTAAATAATTACTTATTAAATGTTCAATAAAATAAATAAATATATTTTACCCACAATCCGGTGACTAAATATTAATTTATTTTAAGAAATATTTTTAACTTTAATAAAATTATTCCACTATCTTGAGAATAGTGTTTATTAATTAAATTCAAATAGATTTTAACCGAGACAACAAAAAACCGTTAGTGTGTGTCCCTCAAGGATTATTTCTCATTTCCATTAGGCGGTCTTGCCTAAAGTCTGAGTGTACTATCTAGAAATGGGTCAAGGTACCCAAGAGAAATCACTTAATGTCACAACAACAACATCCACATACAAAAGCTCACTATGTAATATAATCCCTTTATCTCAATATCTTGTCTAGCAGGTTTCGTGATAGTGTCATCAACCTTTTTTCTTGATATGTCATTCTTTGAGTACCTGAAATAAAATCGTCGTTACACAATGGCCATGGAATTTCACATGACGGTTCTATTTCAATCAAATGGTCGAGTTATCAACATCCATAAATGGAAGGGACAAATCTTTCCTCGACCTATACATTAATAACATGTCACTTATGATGGACCCAACATACCCCTACTTCTTACCAACTGTCTGCGTGATGGTTTTCATCATTAAATCATAGTGCACGAGTCGTGACATATATTAATGATAATATTAAAGTCTAAGAATCATTACAAATGCTCACAGATAGGAATATCTGATGACACCAAAACATGAAAAATTCTTAATGGTGGGTTTGTTCCCATAATTTCCCATCTTGGAGATTTCCAAGTACGAACTTCATGAGATGAAGTTTCATCTTCTTATGAGTACTCTCATCTAGAGGTCTATATACTATGTTTCCCATTATAGTTTGAAATATAACTGGAGAACTATATTTAAGAATATTGGCATAGTACTTCATGGTTCTCATCATAGAGGGGAACTTCTATGACCTTTTCAACATGACAATTACTCCAGGACATTATTATACTATAGTCAGGCAGAACAATGAACAATTTGTAATAAGATGTTTAATATTTAAATATATTAAATATTCATGTAATAAATATAAAACCAGTTGGTTCTAGGACACCAACTCTTACAAATACTAAGAACGAGGTAAATGAATTGTCAAATATAATATAATTAAGTGTGAAGGATTCTTGATATAGTATTTTAATGGTAAATATATACACTAATTAAAAAATAGGTATATAAAAGAACATGTGTCACAAAGAAGGAAGCTTTCAGACGAAACCCATACCTCAAGCCCGATTTATCACTGTATTCTTTATATTACTAAATAATAACATAATGTTAATCCTTTACCTTCCAATAATCTTTTAAAAGTTATTTATTGATTTTATTTTATTAATTATCATGTTATATTCAATTACTTAATCACTTTGGTTCATGTCCTACTTTTTTGTGATGTTCGGATTGCATGTCCACAATCACCTTGAAAAGTTGACTAAGGTAAAAGAGATTATTATTTCATAATCTCTATAAATAAAATATTTGAATAATTATAATTTTTATAAATAAATTACTCTTTTAAAAATAACCATGAGTTATGATTAGGAAAAATTAACTATTTTATAATCATGTAGATGGTATTTCATACATACTCATGTCTAATGTTTCCATTTTTTGGGGATCATAATGGAAATAGGTTAAGTGTTATTTTATCATTATAAAATTATAATTATATCACAAATATGATATTATTTCTTTAAATAAACTTAAATATACCATCCATGTGATGTGGTAATAAAAATAATAATCTCGTCGCTTCATTAGGCGGTAATTCGTTGTATGCATGAATGATGTTATCATTATCCTATGGGTGGTAAATTACGAAATTATATGATATATTAATTTTAAATAATTATAAATATGTCATTAATATCATATATAAAAAATTAAATCTATAATCATGAATATATGTGAGAAGTGATGATGGAAAATGAATTATGTGGGCTCGTGAGGCTGTAGTCCACCGTACACATGAACAATGCTTTCGTTTCCCATTGGATGGAACTGGATATGGATTTAAGTTATTAAATTAAATTAATAAAATCTTAGTATATGGTATAATAATTATGTTATTATACCAAAATTATTGAGTACGATCTAAAGGAGTTGGAAGAAAAAACAATACAAAATGCTCGGTTAATAATGACGCCTCTTCTTCGAACCACGTCTATAGGATTATACCAAAATTATACAGATATTCAGTTTATTATAAACCTTGGATGTTCATAGGGAATTAATGAAATTATTTGGGTAGGTATTTAACTAACCACATGGATTTATAAGTATAAATAGGTAATGAAAGGGGGTACCATTTTATAAGTGGGGGATAGGATGCACTTGGAAATTCTAAAAAGAAAAAGTTATACCCATAATTTACACATGCTAAAAGGCTCCAAAATGGATTATTCTAAAACCTTAGAAAATAGAATGTTGAAATAGGTAAATAAAATAGTATTTGGATACTTTTTTTGGTTATTTTTACCCATATATTTTTATATTAACTAATCGGTAAACCCGTTTTAACCTTAATTGCAGTAATAAAATTTTATTATTTTCACTATTCATCATAGAAAAAAATTACGTTGAACTTATTATAAAATATTAATTATGATGATTCCAAATATGGAATAAATTTTTACAAATTCAATTTAGAGAAGTGCAAAAAATTAATTTAAAATTAAACCCACAAACGTGATGAAAAAACAATTTTCTAGATAATAAAGTTTAATAAATATAAAAAGCTTTAATGTCAATGTTCTACTTGAAATTGATTAGAATGAACTAAATTATATTAATCATAACATAATGAATTAATTCTAATTTCAAACCATTTAAATATATATATATATATCCGGTAAATTATTTAAATGAAAAGTCATTTTTCAATAAAAACCAATAATTTTCATTATTTGTTAAAAAATTTACCTTTTTAGAAAAATACCAAAAAAAATTCCCTGATATAATTTAGAAATGTAAATTATAAAAATTAATTTCATTTTTTCATATACATTTTCTAGAAAATTAAAAAAAATTATTATTTGTTCACAAAAACCATTAAAAATATTTTTTTGAGAAAAAAGTATTTTCGAATCCTATAAAGACTTTAACAAAAATTATTTACTTATTTTTCAAAAAAAAATTATTATTTGTAAATTTTTATAAAATGCATTTATTCCAATTCATGGTTCAAAATTTAAATTCTAGTTTATAGTTTTCATGTTTAAATAATAATATTAATAGTATATTAAGGTTTGTTAAAACTTGGTGTTGTGTATCGCATAAGCTATCAAACATAGATTTATTTTTTCCAAAAACCAATTGGGGTGTTATAGATTCCTTATAGTGATGGTCCACATGTGCTTGAAGAACCTCTGATCAATAGTATAAATTTCTCTTGGTGCTGACATGGATGAATCTAACACTTCTAATGATCACCGTTGATCACAAATGAATCCTTCAAGGGGAGAAGAATTTTTTCTTATATATGTAGAAATTATTCTATGTTCTTCAAAGAATTATAGGGGAGATATCTATATGTCTTGAGGGAATAATATATTGAACTAGTTGTACACAATAAAATAATGTGTCTTCCCTAATCATAAAATGTCATAACATTGTTTAAATGGTGCTAGGGTTATAAAATAATTATTATACATGGGCCCTTATTATTTTCTTAATCCTTTGAGAAATCCTAGGTCTAAATTATAATAGAAATATTATTATTTCTTTGACATATTCTTAACTCATGGAAAAATAAATAATAATCTTATTGAATAATTAAACTATAATTTATGTGAATAATATTTAATATGACATTTTTTCAATGGACTATAAAATGCGGTATGCATACCCTGCTCAATATTTATCAGGCCTTGAATAATGAATAATTATTTCATTAATTAAATGTCACTAAATTATTCATCAATAAATATATAAATATTATATTTAATAAAAATAATAAATAAATATTTTTTAAATATTCCTCTAACTAAATAAATAAATATTTTTTACCTTTACAATAAACTAGAATAAAAATATATTTTATATTCATTTAAAAAATTACTTAGTGAATAAAAAATTACCAAATATTCAACTCATGTATATATTCTATAGAATAACTGGTGATTGGACATTTGTGATCAAAAAAATATGAATTATTATTAAACCACATACTAGAATAATATTTATCCAACATTTTAAATTTATATATAATTTAATTGAGGTTCTGAATACACTTAGTGTGTGGACCTATATGCCCCTTTCTTAGTGGAATTATGATACACTATCTAAATTCCAAGGTTAGTGTTTGGTGCTATTTCAAGGCTCCCATATAGAAATAATTTAGTGTCATAATGACGTCCAAATTACTATGAATATACAACATGAAATATAATCCCTTTATCATGATATATCTAACCAAGTAAGTTTCATACTAGTGTCACCAAACTATATACTCAATGTTTCAGTCTTTTAATTTTCATAAATGAACTTACCAACATCACCTCCATGGATATTTACTTAATCAAGAAGTTTAATTACCCTAAAAGGGCCAAATATATCAACTTATATTAATATACATAACAGATAAATCCATTCTAGCATTATTCATTAATAAAACATCACTCGTGACACACCCGACGTATCATACTAAACCATGAGCATATCTCATCATTTTTTTCATCTATACATAAAATTATATAACTCTTGACATGTATTAATATTTATCTTAATATTTAAGGATCATTACACACATCCAAAAATATGAATATCAAATGACACATATAAATATACATTTCCTATTGGTGGGTCAGGTTCTAATAATCTTCTTCATTACAGATTAGTAAGGGCATACACCAAGAGAAAGTATCTCAATGTCATATGAGTCTCCACCCATGATAGCCTATATCATTTTTTCCCTATAAAATGAAATCATCTGGATATATAAATTATATTTTAGAATAAAATCATAGAAATTTTAGGTTTTCATCATAATAAGGAACAATTATAACCTTTTAATGCAGCATGTACCCTTAATACATTACCACATTTTATTTCATGTATAAGAACGATCATGATGTGATAAGAAATTTATAATAATAAAAAAATGATGAATATAAGAAATAATAACATGCTTTGAAGTTATTTCTAGGGAACCAACACCTACTGAATCCCACTTTTAATATATCCAAATGAAGACAACCTTTAGTCTACTAGGTCTCACTTGATTTTCATGATTATGCAACGATAAGTATTTGGTAAAGGGTTCTGCCACATTTTCCTCTATGGAAACTCTTATGAAAACAACATCACCACTTTGAGAAAAAACTATCAAGAGGTATATTTATAAAGTATGTTCTTTTTCCATTGATGTAACATTAGATCATTGGTTATAACAAACTTTTCTGTATTATTACAATATAATGTGATGGGATATATACTACTAGGCACAAAATTAAGATCTTGAATGAATTTTATATTCTAATCTACTTATCTAGATGCATTATAAGATGTTATATACTCAGTATTTACTATTGAATCAACAATTGTTGACTATTTGAACTCTTATAGCTCACATATCCTTCATTAAGACTGATTAAATATCCTAAATATTATGTCAAATCATTCTGATATATTTAGAAATTGGAAACAATATATCCTTTGATGACTAGTTCCTCATTTCCTCTATATACCAGGAATGTATCTTTACTGTGCCTTAGATACTTAAGGATGGCCTTAACAGCTATCCAATGTTGCTATCCTATATCATCTTGATATATTACTATTATTATTAAAGGGTAGGAAATATAAATCATATTTCATAACATGTAATATATGATAGATCATATCATAAATACTTCTGGTCTCTTACTTCTCCCTCTTTTATTATGTCCAAGGAAACATTTTAATGGTGAGATATATTCAACATGACACTATAACCAATCCACTCTTGTATTATTCTATAATAAATCTCCTTAGTATCTAGTAAATGTATGTACTTTTACTTAGCCTATGCCATATTTTGGATCTATGACAAATGATATTAATTCCAAAGATATGTTTTTTCAACTAAGTCCTCTATGGAGAAGCACTTGTTTCTGTAGTCTTTAACTAACTATAATAATGGTATAAATTTTATAATAAGTAATATATCATCAACATATACTAATTTTAATACAACCATAGTCCCACTAAATCACTTGTAAACACCTGTCTCGAATTTATTCTTTATGAAACCAAATTCCCTTATGTATTTATTCAATGGAATGTTCCAGGACATAGATGCTCTATTTGACCCATACATTGATCTCTGTGACATTCATACCTTATATTAATTTACGAGAGTCATAAAAACATCGTTTCATATCATATATACATATTTATGAAGTTTTCTACTATTGAAATTGGTTTTGACATCCACATAACAAATCTCATAGTCATAGAATTTTTTTATAGAAAGTATAATTTTGATGGATTTAAACCTAGAAACTTGAAAAAATGTTTCTTTATGGTAAATTATTTGAGGTTATTTATACCATTTAGCTACTAGCCTTTATTGATTGGAACTCAATTTTAGTTTAATTTATTGTTATCTCTTTATGCCCATCTTCACCCAATGACCTTTACAAAAATTGGAGAATTGATTAGAACCCATATGTGGTTCTAATACATTGAATCCATCTCATAATTCATGGATTCTTCCTATATTATATATTCATATCCCTCCAAAATCTCCTTATAGAAAATAGGATCATTATTATCAACCAAAAATGATTCGACATATTCAGCGAGTAGAAAATCATATCTCTCTAGTTATCTAACATATCTAGTTCTCTAACATGGTACTTCAAATTTAGGAGCAATATCATCCACAGGAACCTAAGGACCCAGTTACTATACCACATCTCATGTATACAGAGCATTAAATTCATTAAATACAGCCTCGATCCCATTATCCATCCTGATGTTGCTCTCCCTCTCTAGAAAAAAATCATTTTTCTTATGACATTAACCATCTTATCTAAGGAGTTGTATAGATTGAAGGGAGAAATCCTTCCTCGACTTATCCATTAAAAACATGTCATTAATGAAACATCCACTATACCCTACTTCCCATGAACATATGATATCACAATTATTGTCATTAAATCATAGTGTTCAATTCAGGAAATGAATTAATAATAATATTAAAGTCTAAATACCATTACAACTTATCATAGATAAGAATATATGATGACACCAAAACATGTGGAATTATTACTAGTGGGTATGTTATCATAATCTCCCATCTTAGAGATTACAAAGTGTGAACTTCTAGAGAATATGTCTAATACACTTACACGCACTTGAACCTAAAAGTATATACACTATAATCCCCATCATAGTATTTTTTTTATAAATATGGAACTATATTTAAGAATATCTTCATTTCACTTCATGGTTCTCATAATATAGGGGAGCTACAATAACATTCCCCAGACATCAAATACCCTAGGATAATATTTTATCAAATTCATGTATAAAAATGATAAATATGTTGGATTAAATTTTATTAATATTAAAATATTTTAATATACATGTAATAAAATTACAAATAGTTGGTTCAAGAACACCGACTCCAAAAAACACCCACTTGGACTAGAGCCAACTGCTTACAACTTTCTGCCTAGTAAAACTCACATGATAATCATGATTCTATTGATTCAAGTCTTTAGTCAAGTGTTCTGCCACATTGTATTATGTATATATTCTAGTCACTATAACTTCACCTCTCTAATAATAATTCCTCAAGATATGATTCTTATGATGTATGTTTATTATCCCCTAATGTGACCTTGGATATTTTTTTAGAATCATCACTATGGTACTATCATAATAGTGTGTGATATGATCATTACTTATAAGTACTACATTAATATCATGGATGATGTTAATAATCCATACATATTTATCTACCTCATAAGCTATAGAATATAGGGACTCTTTTATAGAATCTACAGCCCTAGATTTTTTGAGCTCTTCCATCTCACACCACCTCCATTGAGATTAAATATGTATCTTATCTATAATTTTAGATCATCATGATCTTTTTGGAAATTATCATCTACATATCCTCTGATGAATTGTTCCTCATCTCTTATATATACCATAAACATATCCTTAGTATGTCTCATATACTTAAGGATAGTCCTTTCTCCCATCCTATGACATCCACCTAGTTTATCTTTATATCTTCTTATTTCACTCAATTTAAAGGAAACATCTATAATAGCACATAACATAACATACATGACTAAAATAATAACTAATTTTTTGGAATCCTTTCAATCCTTTTCCTTTCCTTATCTATCTAATGAAACATTTTCCTAGGAATATTATTTCTATGTAACATTGGGAGAACTCCCCTACTGTATCGTTACATACTAAATCTCCTCTGTATCTTATCCATACATGTTCCTTGAATTAGGCTGAGCGACCTCTTATATATATCATTATGTATCTTTATCCCAAGAATATATGATTTCTCACGTAAGTCCTTAATGGAGAATCATTTATTTAACCAGGCCTTAACATATTTTCGGATTGGTATTTTTTTCCATTAAGTAATATGTCATCAACATATTCTATTAATAAAACAGATGCACTCCCATGAAATCACTTATAGAAACAAGGCTCTAATTATTCCTTTATGGACCAAAATTTTGTTATGGATTCATCAAATCGATTTCTTCTTAACCTAGATAATTTCATTAATATATAAATGAATATTTTAAATTTTCATACCTTGTTGGAATCCATTGGATTCACAAACCCTACAGGTTGTGTCATATAGACATCAATCTAAATGATCCCATTAAGTAATTATATTTTTACATCCATTTTAAAAATATCATTTCCATTGAAAGAAACAAAGAAAAGTAGAATTATGATGGATTTTAGCTTTCAAACTGGTGAAATGGTTTATCATAGTTTATACCTTAATGTTGTTTAAACCCTTTTACAACCAATAATTCCTTATAAGTGCTGAAATATACATACATTCCTAGTTTATTTTTGAATACACATTTATGGCCAAAGGATTTTATATCAACTGTAGGATCTAATAAAATCTAGAGTTGGTTTTGATACATGGAATCTATTTCAGAATTCAAGGATTCTTGACACTTGTAAAAATATGTTCCACCTACTACATCCTTATAGGTTAGGGGGTTATTATTATCAATTAATAAAGATTCATAATCCTCAGTGACTATAAAACCTTAGAGTTCTAGTTATATAACCTATCTTATAATTCTATGAAGTATTTATGTCTCTAGAACATCTTCTTCCATGGTGATTTGTGGAATTTTTTCCAATACTATCTCTTGTGTACCATGATATTGTAATTCATAAAATTCTATCTCACTCCCAATATCCCTTTTAAATATGATACACCTCTTAAGGAATATGTAATTGCATGCCACTCTTACCATTTTGTATGATGGTAAGTATATGTAATATATCCTTGTTTCCTTGAGGTATCCTATAAAGGTATGCTTTTATCCTTTGGGATCCAGTTTATTACCTGAAGTGGCGATAACAAATGCTTCGTAACCCCATACATGTAATTATGACAACATGAGTTTATTTCCATTCAACAATTGGTATGGTATACCATCTACCTCTTTATTAGTAACTTGGTTTAGTATTTTTTTTGACTATCTGTAACACGTATCGTAAAAAGGATAATGGACGCCTCTCATGACTCATCATTGATCTCACCATGCCTAATAAGGCATGGTTCCTCCTTTCACTTACATCATTCCATTAAGGTGTATACAAGATTATTTGATATAAAATCTCAAACTCTGATAAATAATAAATGATGTCTTGATTAAGATATTCTCCACCATGTCCCTATTGGAGTTTCTTAATCTTCTTATTAAGATGGTTCTAAACTTCATTATTGTATTCCTTGAATCATTCAAAGGGATTATATTTATACCTCATCAAGTATACATATACATATCTACTAAAATCATCCATAAAAGTTAGGAAGTATGAGTACCCACCCCTTGATTAAACATTAAATGTTACACACACATATATAGAAACTAGTTCAAGAAAATATTTTTCCCTTTTAAGTTTTCCACTAAATGAGGATTTGGTAATTTTTTCTTATAAACATGTGTGGAATAAACCAAGTGGTTTTATTTCAAAAGAATATATAAATCTATCTTTGTGTAATTTAGTCAATTTTTTTAACATGACCTAGCTAGTGATTCCAAAGTTGGGTGTGGGATGATTCATGTGAATTATTTTTAGTATTGATTACCATTTATTGATTTGTGTAATAAAATACATAAAGACAATTATTTAAATTTCACTTACCATAAAAAATGTCATATATTTAAAAGTTTCATGATTTATTAATTTATTTGAAATTAAATCCGTCTATATCATGTCTTCATATATAAATAATGTTCTTGGTAAAAGATGGAACAAAATAAAAATCTTTCAAAACAAAGACCGTTCTTTTCAGAAATGTGAGCTTCTAGTCCTTGATAGATATTGTAGCAATTTTGGATCCATTGGATTCTCATAGTTCTACCTATCCTCATTAAATATTTTTGAATATAATTGGTTTTTTTTATTTGAATACATTAATGATCACCAAAAGATGTATCAAATTCAACATTTGTGGAAGAATATAAATTTCAATCAATAAAAAATTCACTAGAAGAATACCCTTACTTCTTTGGAAAGGTGTTTTTTCTGTTCTAGTGTCCCTTATTTCCACATGTGAAATAGATAACATCTTACTCCCTTGATTTCCCCGAGATCTTTATATTTATTGAAGGGTATTGAAAAGAATATTTTCTCTTAGATCTATTTTCTTGGTCACTCTTTTTATAAACCATAAGGATGGGTGGATTTTCATGCTACATCTCCTCATCAACTTATAGAATAAGTGTGAGAAGATCTAGGAGGGACTTATCAATGTTGTTCATATTGAAATTAATAATAAAACTAGAGAAGCACTAAGGGAGTGATTAAATAATGAGATCGGTTCATATTTTATCAGAAAATTTATACCCTAGAACCTATAGGCTCTTAATGTAGCAAACAAGTTTGACTACGTGAGGTCCAGTTGGTAAACCCCTTTAATGATTACTCTAAAAGACTGCATTGGAAATCTCAACCCATTATTATCTTAATTTATCTTATTATAAACAATAGGTATTCTTGAATATTCTATAGTAATCAATTTATTCATGGAACTTATTTAGTTTACTTGATATGAAAATAATATTTAAATATTGAACATAAAACATGGTATTCATGTGTTTATCATAGAAATATGACTATTCATGATTCATCTCTTTTTTAGGTGGACCAAGTAGTGAGGATTCTGTCAAGAAAAATTTCTTACATAACGCAACACAACCCAAAGGCGTCTATATCCATCATGGATGTTACTACTAGTAAGGATATAGTCTTTCTCAAATATTAATCACATGGATAATGTTATTGACCAACTTTACACTCTTCAAAAATTTATAAAAGATAAAATTATTAGTTCTATTATTGATTACAAATTATGTGAGATATAATAATAATGTTAATTTTATTAAATATCTAAGTATTTTATCAAGTCTCAATAGTCCTCACCCTTAGAATAGGAATGTCTAGTTTTTAGGAAATTCTAGTGTTAATTATCCACATTCCCCTTCGCATAACCACAATTAAGTTTGGTTAAGAAACATTAAGTTATATAGCTAGTAAGTTCTTCTCCAACTATTTGTTTTCATATCCTTGATCTTCTGAGTGGACTCTCCAATACTAAAACCATGATTTATATTTCCTCAAAACATTCTTCCAAGTTACACCATGTATAGAGAGGGAAACTTCTCTTGATGTAATATAGTTAATTCATCTCATAACCTATATAAGAAGTCTAATAAAAAAATAAGTGTTCAAACGAGGTTTGGTCAAACACTTAGTTTTATGGATTTCATTCTTTATCATGTAATGGAAGTTTAAGTCTAAATTAATATTTAGTTTATGTTTTTTATTAATTACAAATAAAATTTTCTTCTTTTATCCATTACATGTCTGGTTAATATTATGTGAATATTACCTAAGTTTTTAACCATGTTTTGATAAATAAGTTTACACATAATCCATTTATTTATATTTCTGATTTTTTACATTAGTTCATTTTTTATAGGATTTTGATATTTCATCTTTAAATAAATAATTCAAAAGAAAAAAATAATTAATTAACTAAATGAACCAATCAGGAGCTTATATAACAGTTGATTTATTGATTGGATATTAAATCAACAAATAAATTAGAGGAAAACTCATTATTCCAATATTGGGATGAGTTATAACATTACACTTGTCCACCCACGTATCACATGGGTTGTTATCTTCTTGGTTCTTTCATGAACTTCCTCCACGCACCTTGGAGATTCCATTTATTACAAGTATTTATAATTTACATGAAATTGAGTGGAACATAAGTGTTGGTTATGGGGAATTATCTAAATAACCTTGGAAACACCTGTATAATATAAAAATTGAGGGAGGGATGACTCAAACGACATAATATATAATCTGATAATTAATAATTTCAAAAACCATGCAATAAATTAAATCAAATAATTCCAACACATACACATGGCTTCATCAAGATCAAGATCAATCGTACACATGTAATGGTTAGGCAAAAGTATACTTGTTAAAATTCATTCCTACTTTATATTTATTAATAAGAAAAATGTTATTATATTAGTTACTAAATTATTTATTTATTTATTTCCATTCTATTTTAATTTTCATTGAATTTCCATTTGAGATTCTCGTCATAAATTAATTTATTGAAAACAAATGGAAAAACCAATATCTACAGATAATTAAAATAAATTAATTGATTATTTCATAATTCATTAAAATCATTATTAAATTTCCAAAAACATTGGGTGATAATAAATATAATAAGGTATTAATTTTACATTTAGTAATTTAATATAATATAATTCTTTCCTTTATTTAGAGACTACATATAATGCACTTATGAGGTACTTATCGTGTTCCTTGAATGTCGTATACCTGAGATAAATGAATGTGGATTTTGTGTATACTATAGAGAGACTAAATAGTGTGTAAAATCAAACTATTCATTGTTTACAACACTTTCCATGTGTCTACACATCCCATATAATGACTCGTTGTTTCATTAATATGAGGGACCACACAATGTGTAATGCGGCTACATGTCATGTCTTTTGCTATCCGCGAGTCCACATTACTCTCCACATGGATTAGAATGTACTTTATATGTGAAAATAAATAAAACACATGTTGTTTATGTTGGATACACATCATCTATTTCATTAATTCTCTAAAATATCAATTTCACATCAGTTTTAACCATGTATTTTACCACACAATCTGTGTGAATTTTTCCTCTAAACCATGTATACTATAAGATGTGAACACCATCTACACACCATGAAATACAATAAGATATGTACCCTATTATCTTATTCTACATGAGGTGTGTAATAAATGTTCCACATGTAGATACTTCTTGATATGTTGTGTATCCCATAACATGTCTAAGTACAGTGCACTTGGGTATATAGTGTATACTCCGGTGACACTCCATGTAATCCCATGTCATCCATACAAAAACTGTCGCACTTCCTGGGGGTATCTTTATTCATTATTAATCTATCATTCATCCTTTAATAAAATTAAACACTAATTTATCATGATTAATATGATTAATGCATGTAAATTTAAATGAGATTAAATAAAAAATCCAAATTGAAAGATCTGACCACTATTGTGCATATAGATTAACAGTAAAATAAATAAATATAAATTTAAAACATGAACACTATGATTCCAATTTAAGGCTATGGGTTTATAAAAATCTCACTAGTGGAAAAAATAATCATAAATATTTATCTGATTTTATGGATCATTCACAAATTCAACATTATTTAAATTCCATGACCAAATTTTTTTCCACCGAATATTTTCATGTGAGATCCCGAAACCCAGAGAGGATCATAGTACATTAAATTTATAATTTTTTTATATTGGTTATAAAGAAAAAATAATTGATCTGATGATATTTCTATAATGAATACATTGATCATACAAAAATATTTTTTGGATTTCCTTTGTTGTTCTTGTTTAATTCATGTGTGGAATCCCACAAACGGTGATCCACACGTGCTCCTTGGACCTCAAAACATTCTCCGATAGAACAATATTATGATACTGAAGAAGATTATTAATGTTATTATATTCATCTTTATTTTTACAAGGTACTTTAACTTAAAGGGTTTCTTCATTTTTTGAGAGGAGGATAGAGGGAACAAATTCTAGATAAAATTCTATTGTGTGTAATGATTCTCAGTTCTCCTTATTTATTAACCCTACAATATAGGCATAACCATCTATTAATAGTAATATGGTTTATGTTCAAACATTATTTAATTGTGTATCACCCATTAAATAGTATACTAAACCACTACCGAACCCATTCCATAATGAAATAATATTATAATTATTTTATGGCGTGCACTAACTGTCGTAATGAGAAATGTTATTTTAAAATCATGAAAATTAAAATGTATCATCGGATATAATTTTGGTATATTCCAACTCCTCATTAGTTGTTTAATACAAGAATAGATATTTAATTACAAATTTTATTCATCAATAAATATTTTTTATCAATAAAACAGAGAACAAAATTATTCCCTATCCCTAAGAATAATTTTCCTTCCATTAATTAAATTAAAATTAAATTTATTTTGGATCTATGAAAACACATAATGTGTGACCCTATAGGATTATTTCTAATTAACATTATGTATACTTCCCTAAAGTCTAATAATATTTTTTAACAATGGGTTAAGGCACCCTAGAAAAATAACTTAATATCGCAACATCAAAAAACACATGTAGATGATCACTATGTAATATAATATCACTGTTACAATATCTCATCAAGAATGTTGCACATTTATGTCATCAACCTCAATAATTGATACATATTTCTTTGAATATATGAAATGAACCCTTCATTACACAATTTCCATGGAATTTAATGTGAATTTCATATTCCCATCAAAAGGATAGGGTATCAACTTCAATAAAGATGGAAGGGGAAAATCATTCCTTGACTTATCAATAAATAACATATCATTTTTGACAAATCCAATGTACACCAATTCCTATGAACATGTAGATTCATTGTTTTAGTTAGTAAATATCTGTGTGTGACTCATGACATGAATTAGTGATAATATTAAAGTATATGGACCTTTACACATACTCCCATATAGGAATATTTGATGACACCAAGACATACGAAATTATTACTTGTGGGTTTGTTATCATAATCTCCCATCTTGGAGATTACCATGTGATAAAATCATGGGAAGAAGTCTCATCCACATATGATTACTCCCACGTGACTTTATTTATTTATAATCCCCATAATAGTAAATTATGCAACTATAGAAACATATTTAAGAATATCAACATAACACTTCAAGGTACTCATCATAGCATAGAACTACTATGGCCTTATTAATGTGATATATACCCTAGGAAATTATTAAATTGAAGTAAAATATAATAATGAACAATATAAAATAAGTTTCTTTTAATATTAAACTTCTTAAATATACATGTAATCATAGTTAAAATGTTTGTTTCTTGAACACTAACTCTAACACCCCTAAATTCTTAAACTATGCACATTTATTCTTCTTCTGGACTAGATTTCCACATGAAAAACATAATTCAGTCATTTACTTTGACTGCATTCAGATCTTCCTTTACTTAGAATTATTGTTCTTTGGAGCCTTAGACTTGGAAGATGTCATGGTACCCTTTTCCATATTATTCCTCTTATTATCTATAAGGATTATCAGTATTTCACACCACCTATCCTTGTAAACTTATTGAATCAATATAAATAGTTCTGAGAGAGACTACTCACAATCCCTCGTATTATAATGAATAGTGAAACTAGAGAAGATATTAGGAAATGAAGAAAAAATGAGTTATGTGTGCGGCTCATAAGAAATTTCAAACTTCAAGATTTAAATGTGATAAACATATCGAATCATCTTAACTACATGTGTCCCAACAAGCAATGAATCTCCAGACATGCACTTAAATAATCAATTGGAGATATCATATCTCTATTATCCTACATCCTCTTGATAATGATCCCAAAGGTGAGACATGATTCTATAAGAATCTATATAAAAATGTTTCATTAAAATATCACATGATATATATGATAACATGAAACATTGTACATCTATTGAATCATCCAAATGTTTCAAATGGAGAGATATTTCTTTATCACTGGCATCTTTTCCAGGAACCTCGGGAATGGGGTTTTCTAGCACATAAAATTTATGTTTATGGTATAGTATAACACATAAATTCCTATAGCATTATAGGAATTTTGATCTGGTGAGGAGTTTATCCTTCTCTATAATTCATCATTGTGATATAGTAAAATTTGAAGGGGTTACCATTTTTATAGTAAAAGGGAGAATAATTTTAGTGGTTTTTATTGTTATCTAAATTAGATAATAAATTTTAAATTCATCAATATCCCAATATTTTATTGAAACCTAATATCCCTCTCCATTATTTTCAAAATATATCACCACTTGGAAATTCTATTTTAAAGGACGCATATTCACCTTTTCATAACCAATACTTGGGACAAAAAAGTTATTTGAAGGGTTCTAGTTAGGTGTAACTTTCAAAATGTATTAACTTATAGGTCCTTAATCTATTGAGTAGAATCTCCAATCTTGAAATATTGTTTATTAATTTCCTCAACACTTTTCCTCTTAGTTACACCATGTATTTCCAGGGAAATCAACCCTTGATGTGAAGATAACCCAAGAACTCAGGTTAGAATTATCTTATAATTGAAAACACCATGATATGGGTCAGTTAATCACTTTAAACTATGATTAAATTTTAACTTAGTTTCTATATGGATATAATGACTTCATATTTAATATGACTATTATTATCTTTATGTGAAAAGTTCCCTTTTTATCATGTTATATAATTTTTAACATTATACGGGTTTTATTTAAGTGAATAACCATGTCTAGATAAGGTTATCACATATTATAAGATTTATTTTAATTACTTATTTAATTATTTTAAATTAACTAATTTATGAATTTAAACATCAATATATAATTAACAATGAAATTTACAAAAATGAAATAAATAAAGTGGAATGTCCATGAAGATCTCTAATAGTTGGTTTACCTAGTGGATGATACAAAAACCCTTGACCATAGGTAATTAACTCCTAGAACCATGATAGGTTAGTGTTGCATCATTCCACTTATGATCTTATGTACCTTCTAGATTGGATTCACATTGGATCCAAACATAAAAAACCTCTACTCACCTGATATCTCCATCCATTACATAATTTTACTCATAAAAAGGTGAGGAAAAAAATTTGTTTAAAGGAAGTTTACATAAAATAAATCATGAGAATACATGCCCTTACATAATAATAGGAGAGAAATGAATCACAATTCATTATTTACTTTAATAAATTATTATAAAAACTGTGAAATAGTCATAAATTTAATAAACTAATCACATACATAGGATGGTCTAACCTCATGGACTTCCACATACATACAAAATATATGCATAAGTACATTTGATAGAATTCAATTAAATTTATTCCTTGTTATTAAGATAAAAGTTCTTGAATCAAATTAATTATTAAAATAATTAATTAATTAATTCTCTTAATCATAATGACCATATAAATTCTCTTGGAGATACGTCACATTAATTCATAATGGAAACTAAATGGTTTGAAAAGTATTTATTAATAATTACTTGAAATTAATTGATCATTTATCAATTCTAAAAACCATTATCACATAGTCAACATATCATATGTAAAAAATGTAATTATGTTATTAATGATATTATTAATTATTATTTATTAATTTTAATAATTTTCTCTACTACGATACTATGAAGTATATACTAAGGTGCTATATTTCATGTTTTTTCAATTTCCATGTATCTAGTATTGATGATAAGGGACTCGATTTTTATCTATACTTGGTTACACGACATGTACTAATGAGCTACAAAATGTGTGTTCTACTAACTACATGTTTGTGTAACCCACCAATTGATCCGGTTTGTTCTTAAGTCATGGGTATTAATGACTAACATGGAATTTATGCCAGCTACATGGTACATATATCAATAAATTTATATCATATCTATCTCATGGAACATTATTTCCCATATTTGACCACACAGTTAGTGTGAATTTCACCTCTAAACCATGTAGACTGCATGACATGTATGCATACTACACGTCATTCGGTTCAATGGACTGTGTGTTAGGATAACCCAGTAACCATGTGGTGTGCATTAAATATACAATTTTTATTACTACCCAACATTTCATGTATCCCATGATATGTCCAAGTGTATTAAAATTTGGGGAACTACTTGTATTTTTGGTTACATGTCGTATATCAATATCTATCATCCATAATCTTCAACACCTCATTATGGAAACTATTATCATTATTTATCTATTATATTTTTTAAGATGATATAGAACATAAACTGATATAATTAATATGTTGAAAACTTTTTAATTAAACTCTTTATAAAAAAAAGAATAAAATATAAGTGAGAAAATAAAAACAAATACATATACCCAATTACTTAATAATAATTAATAATAATTTATTGTGTGATCCATATAATACCACTTGAAGGGTCTTGGTACAACTGAAATATCAGGTGGGACATCACCAACTCATATTATTTTCATAATCCAGGGATAATATGGGATGTACATGATGAATAATCATTATGACCAATAGAATTAATACAAAGATTAATTGATAAGAACTCATAACTAAGAAGAGAGGATATTTTCACATATAATTTATAATTAATTTATTTAATTAAATAATTAATTTTTTTTATATTCTTTGTTAGATGTTAGAGATTCAACAGACCACTCTGGGTGTACAATCATTGTGTCAGTGGAATTAAATGAGGATTCCCTCAAGCAGCGATCCACATGTTCTTCGTAAACCTATGATCCTCATTGTAGAAATATATTGGTACTAGAAAAGATGAATCTTTATCTAGTGATGACCACTATTAATCTCAAGTGATCCCTTCAAGTAGTGGATATTTCTTTTAAAATAGGTTAATTGAACTACATTCTATAGATAATTCTATGAGAGATCACATTATGAATTGAGATAATCCTTTATATAAATTTTTGTGCATAATAAAAGAATGTGGCTCTCATAATCCAAAAATGTAATAACCATGTTTAAATGGTACTACAGCTAGAAAATAATAATTGCACAAGTGAATTTATTGTTTTCTTAATCCCTAAAATACCCCCATTTCGAAATAAAAATTAAATTATTATTAGTTACTTGATATTTAATAAACTCATGGATAGAATAAATTGTATTTTTCTTGAAAAGATAAATTTATTTATTTTTGAATAATATTTAATATGATATTTCATACTAAGACATTAAAATTGATTTACATATCCTTATCAACATTTTTCAGGCCTTTAATAGTGAATACTTATATAATTAAATAAATTTTAATACATTATATAACAATAGATATAAAAATATTAAATTCAATGAAAATAGTGAAAAATTATTTATTAAATATTCACATAAATAAATAAATAAATATTTTGTTACACAGTAGATATTTGTAATAAAACGAACATTAATAATTATTAAATCACATACAACAACAATATTTATCCAACATGTTAAATTCGTATGGAATTTAAATAAGGTTATGAAAACACATAGTGTGTGACCTTATATTCCTATTTCCTAGTGGAATTAGGATATACTACCAAGCGTACAAGGTTAGTGCCTAGAAACACACCAAGTCTACCATAGATAAAGAATTTAATATCATGATGTCATGGAAACTACTTAGAACACACACTGTTTAAATAATCACTTTATGTCAACATATCTAATCTAGCAGGTTTTATACTCGCATCATCAACCTATATGATCAAGTTTTTTTCTTTAACTTTAGGAAAATGAACTTTCCAACAACACCATCATGGTCATGGACTTAATCAGGAAGTTCAATTCCCGTCAAATGGTTGGATATGTCAACTTTAATTATAGAATATAAGGGATAAATCCTTTCATACATTATTCATTTAAACAACGTCATTCATGATGCACCAAACTTATCCTACTTTGACATAAAAACTTTTCATCATGGTTTACATCAATACATCAAAGCACGTGACTCATGAAAATTGTAAATAGTAATCATAATGTATAAGGATACTTACATACATCCATAAATAGTACTATCAAATAAGACCCATAAATTTTCATTTATTATTAGTGGGTCATGTTCTCATAATCTCTTGTACAATATATTACCAAGGGAGAAAAAGTGTATCAAATTATTTTGAGTCTCCACCCTAGATACCCTATATCATTTTTGTCCCATAAAATTATATTATCAAGAAATATAACTTATTTTTAAGTATAATGTTGTTGCACATATAGGTTCTCATCATAATAGGAAACTAATATGACCTTTAGTGAGACATATACACTTAGAAAATTGTCACATACTATGTCACATATAATAATAATCAATATTTCATATGAAAATTATAATAAATTCCAAAATAGTAAATAAATATAATCATAAAACACATAGAAGTTAGTTTAATAGAACCATATCCAACAAATAAAACATATCCAATATTTTCATCCTCCTTGGGTGTAATCTGTAAACACATTTTTAAACAGGGAATCACTTTATACATATTACATGTTCAATTCTTTGTTGTTTCATCTTTCACAACATAGAAATCCTTATAAAACAACATCAAACCATGTGACCAAAATTTTAGCCACATGACGATAAACTACATTACACCCTCCTTACCATATGACATTGAACTGCATGGTATAGTCCCATCATATTACCTTAAACTATGTCACTTGAACTAAGTCGGATCTTATTCCTCACCTCAAAAATATACATTAGATTCCACTTCATGGATAGAACTTAATATTCCCCTACCATAATTGTTTTATAAGTTTCCCCAGTATGTTATACTCGGAGAACAATCATATTTCTTCATCAGAATAAATTCCCCTTGACATATTTCCCCACTTAAAGCTCCATATTCATTCTATGAAATTCTATATTTTCTCTAGGGATATATTCTTGAATAGTTCTTCTTATCGGGCTATATCCTAGATAAAAAATATCCTAGATAATGAAAAACTCCAATTAATGAAATCATAATTCTTATCAGTAGTCCCTATTACTACTAACCATCTTCACCCATTATTGTTGGGTTGTATTCTCTCAAATATCAATCATAAATTGTTTCTCATGAATATCTCCCACATTAAATATTATTAAGAACCATTCTTCTAGTAATTATATTTCGTATTACTTTAAACTACTTGAAATTGGTCCTTTTCACATTACCTTCAAAGGCATGAAATGTCCCATTAAGGGTCATCGAACAACATGGGTTATGATTACCTTCATAGGGATATATAATAAGACTATTTAATGATCTTGATCCCAACATCAAGCACCAACCATCTCCCCATTTATCATTAAATTCTGTTGTTTCTAAAAATGAGTATTTAAAATAAAATTTCATTCCTTCACCTAATAAGGAATGATATAGAGAACCTTTAATATATATAAATTTTTTCTCAATTAGTCACACCAATAATTAATTGAGATTTATTCATGAGGGCATCTAGAATCATTATTAACATTATTGAGAAAGATTCATAGATGTGTCTTATATCTATAAGAAAGTCTCAAGATATGAAATAATTCCCCCTCCGGATCTTTGGATGAGCCTAGAATCCCATATTCTTAGTTTAATTCCCATTATTAGATTCAGTTATATTTATTAGTGACTTCATTAATTTGTAAATTTGGATTGAATAATGATAATAAACCATATACAAAAAATACGTGATAAAAAACAATCACTCTCCTAACCTATAGTTCAATTCTCTCCCATAATCTCATTAATCACCTTAATATATTGTTATGTATAACCCCATAAGGGTATTTATACCTTTAAAATTACGATTAACCTTTTATATGGTTTATTATTGAAAAATGTTGGTTGGGTATTACCTTGATTTTAATTCTACACTCAATAAGTGTTCTTAACATCACACCTGGTTTGATACTCATATATGATATGATTTTATTAATTTACACACTATCACTGAACCATTTTTAATATAATTTATTATGTATTTATTAATTTGATAATGTTTAATAGAGATAATGGGACAATTGAAAATGTTAATATAAGTTGACTAGTATGGATAACCATGAGGACTGAAGAGTAATTTGATATCAATTTTATTCTGGCTATTTTAGGTAAAATAAAATATATTAGAGAATATATAATTTGGGAATATAAATTTTTATATTTGACTTTATGAATTATAAAGTTTTTTGGAGAGAAAGTTTCAATTTACTTCATATAAATTTGTAATTAAATATATTTTATTTTTCAGTTTCAAATTTGGCCAGACATATTTTCATGAATTTTAGGTTAAATTATTTATGAAATGATTTGAGTTGAAATTTTGGTGTTATTATTTAAGATTCATAGGATATGTTTTTATGTTTTTTCATATTTAATTGGTTCTTGTGTACGTTATAAAACATAACATTATTTTTAATTTAGAAGGTGTTACATTATCCCCCATTTAATAAACGATGTCCTTAAAATTTTAACTTTGGCCCAATAATAAAGGGCTTGTAATTTGAAGATTCATTTGTGGAAAAACCTCGTCATAAAAATTCATAATAAAACATGATATTAAAAAGAGAGAAATAGAATTATGAAGTTCAACTAAAATAACTCATATTTGTTGTTACAAATAAGATAATATTATTGGGAAGTAAAATACGTAAATATGAGAGAAAAATAACACCTAAAGATTTATAGAGAGTGATATAGAATGTGGTCATGAGAAATTATATAAATAGTTATATTATTGAACTAATTTTACTTTTAAAATCGTATGAAATATTTTTTTTAAATGCTTTTAGAAAATTGAAAAATCTTCATAAAAACCATTATTTTTCTCTATTCATCGAAAAATATATCTTGTCAAAAAACTCTCAAAAATTAAACATAAGATTATTTTGAAATTATTAATTATAAAATGTATTTATTTTTATAAAATAAATTTTATAATGTTTAAAAAAATTAATTTTAAAAATATGTGTGCAAAACATGATAAAATTGCTTTTTAGAAGAAAAAAAAGTTTTGAAGTATAAAATTGGATTTTTTCCTATCTCAGGAAAATAAAACGAATAAAATGAATTTTAAAAAAATTTACTGAATAAATAATATATATAATTAAATAAAATCATTCAAATAGTGATCTATTTAATTTATTGATATAAAACACGTTTGTGCGCACAAAAATAGTTTTCCAAAAAATGATTTCCTTTATTTTCAAATGGTTTTTATTTTCATTTATAATTAATTGGTAACAAAAGAATTCATTTTCTACAGAGGTTTAAAACATATATTTTAATAATTTAGTTAATATTATCCATTCCTTCCATTCCAATTTCAAGGATATCACTATCATTTTAAATAATGATATTTTAATATTATATTGTGTTTTATTAAAACTCATTGTTTCTTATAGCTCAAGCTATCAAGGTAATTAAAATTATTTAAAAAAATATATTTCATAAAATATTATGGTGTTAAAAATACCTACCCAAATATCTTTAAAATATTCGTATCCATTTCCTATAGGTTCTTATCTTCCCCAAATACAACATCAAGAAAGCATAATGTGTAAGACAAAGAAGGTTTTCTAAATTATAGGTAATAATATTAACTAACCCCATTCAATTTAGTTCTTCTTATAACTCAATAAAATTATTTGTATCCATTTTAATAAAACGAAATTTTTATCATAATTATAATTAAATGATATTTTTTTATGAAATTATTATTATCTACCTCTTCTCCATCTGATGGAAAATGAAAACTTCACTCTTGGATACATGCGGACTACATCCTCCATGAAGCGATGTGTATCATTTTCATCACCTCCACATATAGTGGGTTATAATGATTTATTTAATGAAAATATGTTATTATTATTAAATTATTTTTATTTTATATACATAAATTATTATCTACCTTTTACCCTCCCTTCCATTGGAAAATTATAATGTCGCCCATGCGTATGTGTGGAATACCACTCGCACGAAGTGATGAAGTTTGTTTTTAATTTCAACATTAAATATATTTTCATAAGAAAATATTTAATAAATATATATGATATTAATGATATAGATATGATTATATAATGATTAACCATTATATACTTTCTTTACCTCTAACCATTAAGAAAATTAAAATTCCATCATGAGTACATGTGGACTACCACCTCCATGAATGACATCTTTCAATTTTATATTACCGCTTTTAAGGGATGGTTCTAAAATTATATAAAATTATTAAAAATAATATCCATAAAAAAATTATATTATGGATGTGATAAAAACATTTCATAACACATTTTACCATGGTTAATATATCAAAGTATTTTTGGAGAAATTGACTGAACAACCTTAAATGGTCGATATAAATAAAAACTATAAAATAAATGTATGTAAAATAATTATAAAATACCATTAAAATGTAATATAGATGAAAAAAGTAATAAATAAAGTATTCAATAAATTTAAATTTATTGTTTAAGAAAAAATAAGTAGTCTGGCCAAGAAGGAATCTGAGGTAAGTGTTTTTTCATCTCCTTTTCACTCCATTGAGACATATTTTATATTATGCACCTAATTTCCATTATTTGGTGTATATAATTCTTATTTAATATATTATATCATCAATTAATATTTATTAATGGTATTTAAATTCCCAATTCTGGTTTTCTATTTTAGAAGATTTGATTCAAAAGTTATTAAAGCAGTAAAGTTTTATTTTACAATTTCACTCTTATTCGACATTATTTGTGTAAAATTTATATTGAATGGATAATATGTTATTTACATTATTAAACTACATCTATTTTATTATTATTTTGTTTTTTATAGTTTTTTTATGTTTTCTTCCAAATTTTCCTATGTTTGAAACTTTAAACAACTGAAATATTTTTTTATATAAAAATAGACCATATTTCTCTTTTGTGGTTGGGAATATTTATCTTCCATATAAATATTCTAAAAATTATTTTATGAAAGTTTTTATCTACTTTTAAATGATTGGTAATTGTATTTTTGTAGAAATTTTTTAATATTTATAACGTTTTAAATGGAATTATTTAAAAAAATAGGACTAGTTACTTCTAACTTTTTAAATAAGTATAAAAGGAATTTTATTTTTAATGTATACGGAGTAGATATATTATACCACCACTATGAACGTTATTTTATATTTCGATTCCTATAAAAGGTTATTTTTTTAATAAATATTTTTTTCATTATTCTATAATTTTTTTTAAATGAATTATTTTCTAAAGTTTGGAATTAATTTTAGAAGTAATTTATAACTTCATATTTATGCAATGTTACAGAGGTTTTAAGAAAGTTTCTTTTAAAATTATTCATTTCTATTTTACTATCTATTTTTAAAAACTTTGATTTTACTTCAAAACTTGAATTTTTATTATTGATTTTACTTTATATTCCATTATTGATTTAAAGATTTTACCTTATTTTTTGATCATTTACTTTCTTTTGATCATGTTTCTATCACTCTCCATTATTCAATGGAGATTATTTTTCTCCTTTATGTTCATATTTTTAGTATCCTTTAATTTACTTTGATAATTTCTTAACTGTATAAAATTTTAATATATGGTTTTAGTTGAATGAATCTCATTGATAACTTGATTTACTTTAATAGGGTAATATTGATGTTTCATATTCTTTATTTTATATGGATGTTAATTTATTAATACATAATATTAATTATGTTGTATATTATTGATAAAATATATGAGAAATGAATTTTAAATATGTTAATTATGGGTGGGCCCTAGATATATATAGTCCCTCAATGTATTTATACGTCTCATGAGATAAATATTTTGCCCAAATAGTTTAGTATTTGGTACATACCAACATATTCATTGAATTACAATGGAAATGGACCTGATGATAATGTTCTTGCTGTATTAGCATGATGTCTTGATGATAATATCATGTAATCTTTTATTATTCATTTCATTCATTTAAATTTTAGTTATTTTTATCCATATGATTTTTTTATTCATATTTTCCATGGATATATTTTGGATTTCAATTTATTGATTAAATGTAATATGTATTGATTATTTTATATCTATCATATTGTTTATTACTCATGTATTAATGATAGATTTAATTATAGGATTTCCTATAATACTATATATGGTCTCCATTTATCATGTTTTCCTTTTCCTAAAATCTGAATAAAAAATATTTGAGTGATTTTCAAGGTTGTATGTAATTATATCATGTTTTGTTTTGTTTTTTTCAATGTAATATAGAAATTATATATGTATCCAGTATCCTAAGACTGCAAAATTACTCAATCCGTTGAAATGTGATCACATATATCTTTTTTTAAAATAATAAATTAAACATTGGCTCAGGGTTATTGGAGCTGATATCATAACATTTGATGCATCAGTTGGTCTCATGAGAAAAATTGTATTGGGTATTTGGAATATTCCTTACCTATTTATGTATGATCTTTTAACATGAGAAATTAATAATATTATTTTGATGTCCATCAATAGGAATTCCATCATTTTGAAATCAGTTATTTATCCATGTGATTATTTATGTTTTTATGTTACCCATGGAAATAATTCAAAATTATGTGGTAAGTTAAATGATGATTATTACATACTACTTCTATACTAGTAATGTCTTACTTATTCTATGACAAATTCCACCATATTATTTCCCTTACCAGGCATCTAATACACCCTTCTTATGTTTTATTT
Source organism: Viscum album (assembly GCA_963277665.1). Classification (NCBI taxonomy): domain Eukaryota; kingdom Viridiplantae; phylum Streptophyta; class Magnoliopsida; order Santalales; family Viscaceae; genus Viscum; species Viscum album. The sequence continues at coordinate 593,948,457 of OY728135.1, read as the reverse complement.
CCCTAATTTATAAATAATATTAATAGATTTAAAATTTCTATAAGGGTATTATGTTATGGGAATTTTTTGGGAGATATCAAAAACCTTTTATGAAAAAAATATGGGTATAGTGGGTAAAATGTCCATTGGGTGAGAAATATATGGGTTATGTTATGTATTTTTTCTGGATTCTCAAAATATCTACACCTAAAATGGTATTAGGTATGTAAGTGAACCCATAGTCTATTTTATATTTTAATTATGTATGTTTAAAATTGTGTCACTTCAACCTGTGTTAAATCAATAACATAAAGAGTATTTTTTTAGCATTGGATTTGGGTGTATGGGTCTGGGCTATTACAATCCTTCTATCAATTCACCTAAGGGAATAAATACAACAATATATATTTCCCCCACCCATTGATATATATATATATATGTTTATATATATATATATATATATATCTGTGTGTGTATTTGTGTGGAGTATTCTTAAATTATTTAAAAAACTTACCTAAGGATATCTATGTACACATGTTAGAGATGTTCTTGCAACCTGTTGGGATTAATGCTCCCAACTATATATATTTTAGTGATATTAACCTCTCAAAATTTATCATAAATCATTTTCATATTTTTTTCATATATTCTTGTTGACACCACTTAGGAAAACAAAAAGACAATGAAGGGAACCCTGGATATTTCAAAGCCCAAAAACAAGACTCAAATAGTTCAAAGAAAACTCAAAATACTCCAAAAGAGCTTCGCGATAGATCTACACAACAGACTAGCTTCACGGGCCTACACGACAGACTTACGTAGCGAAGCTATGTAGAAGAGCTGTGCGCCCAAATAATTTTGGTGCCCCTATGTGGTGTACCTATGCAACGGAGCTGCCTGAAGGACCTGCGTTGGCAACATCTCTTCGACCAAGCCCTATATGTGCCTATAAATAGTGCCCTTGGTCTCCCCATCCCAACACTGAAAAACGTTTAAAGACTCTCTGAAGCTCCCATTGTGTAGTTATTTCACTTAGATCCATCAAATTGTCTCAGGTATCTCTCTAAAACTCGTGATAATAGATAATTAAATTGGGTAAGAATGTTTTGAATGTCTTTTTAAATTTTTTTGCATAGGTTTGGTTCTCCTATGTGAAACACATTCTTCAGTCATCATTCATATCTGTTTGGCATACCTGCACGCCACACCTGTGTGGTAAACCTACGTGGCAGACCTGCACGCCGCATCTTCGTGGGACATTAATGTGAGGTACCTACGTGGAATACTTGTGTAAAGTACCTACACAATAGAGTTTGGTATAAAGCTTACATACCAACTCAAGTACCCTCTTAAAAATATATTTATGGTAGGGTATCTCATTCCTTGGTTCCCTTATCTGAAAGGGAATAAGTTGAAGCCTCCACCAAAACCTCATGACTTATCAAACCTCTGGGAAAGGAACATCAGTGTGTCTCTTATTTTGGGTTTTATTTCCATAGTCATAGGTTTCCCTCATTTGTTTTACAATGGGTTTATGATTCATGGTATGTTTGTGGGTTTGTATATCTACATTCACATGAACATTTCTCTCAGGAACGATGTTGGGATGTTCCCAATTTGAAGGAGGGTTTGGTTCCTGGCCTCTCCCTTCTCAAAGAGATGGCCCGAAGCCTCAGTTCTCTGGTAGGGAAGGTAAATTTTACACTTTATTTTCCACTCAAGAATAGGATAACTTTCCCTCCCTTACCAGGATCAATTTTAGGGAAACCATCCTAGCGTAAACCCCAATAATTTCTTGTAGGATGTGGCATCATTGCTCTTCCTCACTTCTTCGGTGCCAAAGACTAAATGGGAGATGGGCACAGGGAATTTCATTGCCCATTCCCTCTCCCATTGGTCTCTGTCACCATGGGAATTCATCCTGGTGTAATCCCCTGACCTTCACCCCTTCTTCCTTCCATTGGACCATTTTCCAATGTGAAAATAATAGAGGGAAGGCTTTTTGCCTCATCCTCTTCCATAGTCGATGTTCCCTCTTCCATCAGCAAAGTAGGAAAAGTGTTAAGTGTCATTGTTGAATCTTTCACATCCTATTGTTTCTCACACTAATCATGACTCATGTGGTCTTATAGATATGTGATGGTTACAACATGTAAAAAAACACTCACTCAAATGAACTATGAGAACTCTGATTCCTGTTCAAACTAGGATACGTAGGAATCCCTATCAAGGCCTGAGACCACTGGACATCCTCTTCTGGAATGCAACCCTAATTCCTTTAATCTGGGCATCCTCCATAAGGATAAGCCCCAAATTAAACCCTTAAGTCACCAAGGAATCCTTTTTAGGATGTAAGCCCAAACTCATTTCTCTCAAATAATTATACTCTCCTATGAGACTAGTCAAACTACGTGGGATTTTATTACCATATATATGTGATACATAGTAAGCCTCCTTGAGGTTCAAACCCAATACCCTAAATCAAACCTGTTCTCCTTGGGCCATATTCCGAACAGGGTCTGATCCTACTTGGAAACCCATATTCATTCCAAAGTTAATTGGGATTCTTCAGTATAAGTCCCACACTATTTTTTGGCTAAGCACCTTCCGCTTAGATGTTCATACCACATGACATTAAACTGCTCGTCTTATTCCTTATCATAGGACCTTAAAATGTATGATGTGTCCCATTAAATGGAACCTAACTATGGGGGTTTTGATTCCTTTTACAAGGATACATAGGTAGCCCATTTTATGGGAATGATCCCAAAATCAAATCAAAACTTCGTCTCCCTCGATGACAATAAAATTCCAGAGTTCCCCACTAAGTGGCTTAAAAACCAGTATTATCACAACAATTATTAAAATAATCTCTAAGCAGTATATTAGAGGATACCATTGATGGAAAACCTCAAATACATATGTATATTTCAACTAATGAAGAACCTTTAATACATACTGATGATTCTAAATTTACACATGTTAGTAAGTTACTGTAAATTCCAAGGGATAATTATGATATACTTGGTGAATTAATAAGGATTCATGAAAATATCTTAAATTTATAAATAGAGTCCTGGAGTAGACAATAATTCCCCCCAAAAGGGTGTGATGAGTCTGACCTCCCATCCTATCGAACAATGCATGTTCTTAAGTATCGTAAAGTTCACACTTAATGAACGACTTCATTTGGAAATAAGGTCACCTTTGGATAGATAACTATTGGAAGTTTCCGGTTCCATAAATAAATTCAATGGAAAATTCTTAGAAACAATGATTCTTAAAACTACAACACACATTTCAGGGAACTACAAAACAAAAATAGTGAACCTGACGTGAATCCTTAACCATGTTAATAATGTTACCCACCTTTTAGTCCCCTATCAATTGATAATGTATGTAAATACAGAGGCATCAATCACACATGTATTCATCTAAAAAGATGTTGCTTTAATGGAGTTTGTTGTTGTTCTCACTTTTTTTCTTCTCAAAATTCCCTTCATTCCAATGATGGATTTATCCAAGACCACATCTGTGAAATTATAGACCGCTGCTCAAGATGGATCCTCATCCAATTGAAGGATGCCTTCACCAACCCAACATCTTCAACGTTGGGTCTCTAATGTGATAGTAAAGGAATGTCTCCAGCATGGTACGATCCTGAATTTGGAGGCTGCCTGTCAGACCCTCCAGGACAATAACAATCCTTGATCATCCGGCCAACGATGACTGATGATTAAGAAGAAGATGGTGACAACCACTGTCTTTAACCGTTTTGGGTCCTTATCCCTAGAACGCAACAATCAATACCTACCGTACTACATAGAGGTTGATCAAGAGGTCACTCAAGGCCTCAATTCAAGAATGAAAGAGTCATTCCTAAGGACTCCCACCAGCAATTGCCTCTGGAATCACGTGGTAGGGAACCCCCAACATGATGTGGTGTTTCCTTTGGACGTTCGGCCCAGGTCTGTCAGACCCGAGCATGTAAGATGAACTGATGGGGACAACGTCCGATCAACAAGAAGCAGGTTCTCCCCTCTAACTCCTCTAGAGAAGTCCATAAACTTAAATTTATGGAAAACAATGAGCATACACATACAACTATCCATCCTAATTATGTTGATTAGAAGACTCGTCTCATGGTAACCCACCAATCCCACCAGATAAATCTGGTGGAGTATCATGAACAGGAACATACACCTGCTTAGAAGTTATCAGCCAGTCAGTAGGCCAGTATGACTGCATTTAAAGAATCATTCCAATCTAATGTGGTGGAAACTATTAAACAAGAACACACACTGGTTTACAATCACCAATTTTGTCAGCAGTCTCATCTTCCAATATTAAAGGAAGTCCATTAACCATACTTGACGAGAAATAGCCAGCAGGCACATACACCTGCCAATGTTCATCAAGCCAGCCAACAGTCCTGTTTGGTAGCACCCAGAGTAGTCAGTCAAAAAGCTCCAATGACAAATTTGGGAAGACCCAACTCTCTACCCCCATGCATGAGTACTATCAATATCCATTGACAGGAAAAGGAGAATTGGAGCAGGAAAATACACCTACTCGTGATACAGAATGGATGTATATTCCCATTCCTTCCACTAAAGTCACCAAACACATCTTATAAATAGTGAAGGGGTAGATGAAAATCCTTTCCCATATTCTAGAAGCATGACAGGATATTATAATAACTACTTCAACAGTATCAGTGGAAAAAACACATAAATTTGTCCCCATGCATGGGGTGACACATCAACATGCCATCCCAGAGCATATAAACACCTCTATTCTAGTCCAGGAGGGTCATGTTGTATACTCCCCCATATCATACAGACCAAAAGATCAGGAACATACACCCTTTCCAATTGGATTTAATCGGTATGTTCCAGTAACCACTCCAAGGAAAGAACATACACTTGCTCATGATAACCACTTATCCTTGAAAGTGTCCCCAACTAAGTATAAGAGAACATGGAAAGAGAAGTCTCTCCAAGAACCATTGGAAAATCAAGATTCAAGATGAAATTTATCTCTTCTTAATGCTGGAGTTCTTGAATCCCTTAGACATTTATCTGTTTCAACTTAAGATTCTACCCTCTTATTACAAAATTTTGGGAGTGGTAGCTATAATTCTGATGTTCCTCATCGGAAACTTCATCCTAAAGTCCTTCTTCATGAAAATTCAGTCAATTCAGAGTGCCTATCTCTAGATGAGATCCATGGAAACCCTTTGTGTGGCTAGAAGAACAAGGAGAAATAATATTTATCCCTTGTTGTAATCCACCATGGTGATAATACCCATGATGGAATTAGATGTGAAAGTCCTCTCTGTTGTAATATTTCACATTGTCAAGACAATTCTATAGTTGACAATGTAGCAATGAGAAATCCCACCTATCTCAAGGCACTTGCAAGCACAAGGCCAATCATGTTTTATGCATTGTCATTTACGGATGAAACACTTTCTCGACCAGAAGAAATCTTATGGAAACAGTCATTCTCTGAACCTCCCTTAGGCCATTTGTCTTCAAATACAGAGCATCCACTATGGTCAGACCAAGTGGAGAAATCTCTAGTGAAATATGATGAAGATATGTTAAACATGAGAAAACAATTGGATAAAGGAGAAATACCATTCATATTTTGGCCTTTGTAAAATTCTCAGTATAACATTCTAGAATTGATTACAGAATATTGAAATCATGATATCCACCTCAACTTATGGAAAACTCTTCATAATTTGAAAACCAAAGTATTACCATATGATGGATATCAAAATCATGTAAAGGTAATAAAAGGGTAGAAACACCAAATTGAATTTGAATCTCTCTCAGTTTCCCAACATCTAAAGGTTGAAAAATAGCAGAGAACCCTTCATCGTGTATGTCTTAATACTCTAAAGAGGATACACCAGTTAATTTCTGATTCCCTATCTAATGATCGTATCAGAGGATGGGGTGCACATGGAGAATTTTATTTCATTGCACTCTAAAATCAGCAAAGTTCTCCAAAAGTGGTCTCATGAAATGTTATTACCCATGGACAGCCTCGATCAATAGGTTATGTATGTAATCAAATGTATGCTAAGAAATAGGCCTCAACCAACTCTCTTTAGAGTCATTCATAAAGAAAAAAAGTTGTTGAGTTTAATTTACATCAAGAATCTGAAAATCATGAGTAGGTGTCGCGTTTATAGGATTTCAACCATCAGATAATGAAAATTTCTGAAATATCACATTGATCATCCAAAATATGTGATTTAAGTGATTGTCAGATGATGCACCCAGCTAATGTCCGAACCCAAATTCGTAAAATAATAAGAGTAGTTGCACGAATTCTAGCCATAGAAGTTCAAGAATCACCCTATATTTCAAGGCTATGGGTCATTTAATTCAACCTTCAAATTTATTAAATAGAGGTCAATGATTTGAAGAAGAACAACAAGAAAAGCTCCAGCATGCAGGGATGGGGGCTTTTTCACATCTACAATCTCTTCCTCAACAGAAGTCAATTTTATCCCGATTAGGGGAGAATCCATGAGGAGAGCGTACAACTGAACTATCTGAGGATTCTCTTCGGGTTACTTTTTTCCGAATAGTTCCCTGGAATTCATCACATGGGAGGACAGAGCCTCATAAAAGATACATAGAGATATGATCTTGCAAAAATACTAACAGAATGCCCTTGATGCATTATTATTCAGTTAATTTCATTAACACCACTATAGAAGATCCTCTAGAAAATGAGTCCAGATCAGGGGAATCAGAAGATTTTGTTCTTGTCAATAATATGGTACACATCGAGGAAAATGAAGAAGGTGTGCGTACCTGAAATCAAAGGCTTACCTAGAATCTACGTAGGCCTTCAAATAACCAACTCCCCCCTCTCCAAAAGGTATCTAACAAGGGGAAATGCAAAAGTCAGATTGCATTTTACTTTTTCAATGGAGAAGGTCAATCTCTTTCTATTGAAGATATATTTTCACAACAATAAGAGGAAATGAAGGAGTTTAAAAGAATCAATACAGTGTTACTTCGAAACAGAATTTCTACTAGACGTACTCCCCAATCAGGTGTTGAGATGGTATGTGAGTATGATATACTCTATAATACCAAATGTAGGATCAAATATGTAAACATGAGATGCTCAGATACAGGAGGGGGTGAATTTTATACTTTAAAAATTACTTTGAAACTTTAAAGAATGTTATGTTTAACAAGGTTAAAAAAGGTAATTCACAAAACCTCTCGATCTATAACTTTCTTGATTCATGGAATATGATTTCAAGAATGCAATTCCTAAAAAGTGATTCTGGGAATGAAACATAATGAAAGTTAACAAAGATAAAGATTCTACCTTAAAGCGTATAGAATCTAACTAAATCAAAGTAAAAAAAATAAGGAAGTATAAGATAGTTATACTTTCCTCAATAATACAAATGTAGAGGAAAACTTGTAACAAAGACAAGTAACAAATAGTAAATCTTTTAACACAAAGAGAAGGGTATCCAACAACCTTGGATAAAGGTCCCTTGATTTAAACTTTCTAGAAAGTCTATCTTAACAATAATAGGGTAATCCCTCAATATGAAGATTGGAGTCTATCTTACTATCCCTGCAAGCCCTCAACTTGATGGTAGTTGGAACCTCTGTCTTCCTCACCAAGGAAGCCCTCAACTTCAAGGTAGTCAGCACCTCAGTCTTCATATCTTTGGAAGCACTTGATTGTACACAGCAAAAATCGGTCTCGCACGAAGCAAAAACTAAACAATAAGTTTAGTATGCACAAAGCAATGAAAGTATCTCTCTAAAATTACTTCAAAAACATGTAATATCTATTTTCATCGAACAGTATTAAGCTCTTTCAAAAGATCCCCTATTTATAGGTACGACTTCAATGGTCGACTCCCTCCTCCAATGGTCATATATTCCTTGAATTTTGGAGGGACCTATACACATGTCACTCAAACAACGGTTAGTTGATAACTGAAAGCATGACATTATTTTATAACAAAACAAGTTTCGACATAACTAAAATCTGATATTTGGAATGTGAGTAAATATAAATGTTCGGAGTCTAACCAAAATTGAATTCAGGGTCTATAATACAAAGATGTTAAGATTATATTTTCTAAGAATTCAGAGTCTTAATTCAGAGTCAAAATTCATAAGAATTTGTAATCATAATTCATAACAATAATTCATAGTCGAACTATACATATGTTTGTAATCAGAATTCAGAGTTGAACTTCATGAGAGTTCGTAACCAGAATTCAGAGTTGAACTTCATGAGAGTTCGTAACCAGAATTCGGAGTTGAACTTCATGAATGTTCATATCCAAAATTAGGAGTTTAACTTTATAACGTTCATATCCAGAATTCGTCATCAGAATTCAGAGTCAGATCTTAGAAGATTTCATATCTAGAATTCGAAATCAGAATTTGGAGTCAGCACTCAGAAGAGTTCGTATCGAGAATTCTGAGAATTCGGATCCTAAAACATAATGATTCATATCTAGGTATTTATAGGATTCTGAGGTTTTGGTTTTCAAAATGAATTATTCACTTAGAAAATTTTTTATATGAACAATGAAAACATGGTAAGAATAAATTTCCTTAAAGAAGGAAATTTTCCTTAATGAAGTAAAACAAGGGTAAAAATAAATTTTCATTGAGATAAGGTGTTTGTGATTTTCAAAATAAGAAGGAATCATGAAGTCATAAGGAAAGCCTTAATTAATTAAAAATCTCCCCCATGTATGAAGGAATGGAAAATTCATAAGGAAACCCTTATTGACTCAAAAAATATCCCCCTTTTTGGAAAGCAAAAACATCCTTATGAAAAAGAATAAATGGACTTAGAAAATATTTTTCAAGAATTTGCAAATAAAACATATCTCCATTTTTTACATTGGAAAAGATGAATACGACTAATTAACCCTTAGGCTTTGGAACACTAAGGATTGTATTCTAGATTTTTGGAATGAAGATTTTCAATATCTTTAGTATAGAAATATTCTTAATGGGAACTCCCCCTTAGATAAACTCCCCCTTACTTAGGGATATTTATTCTTTACTTGAAATTCTTTTTCCTTTCTCCCCCTTTGTGATTTTAAAAAAGAAATTTTGGGAATGGAAAAGAAATATGGTACCTAAAATATTAATACAAACAACCAAACAAAACAAGAATCCACAATTTCATTGAGATTGGAAGTATTTATACGAGGAAAAATTGGAAAAACAAAAGATCATATTTGGGTATATTTTGCTTTTTTTTCTTGGGTAATAGCTTCTTCACGATGGTTTTTAGTTTCTTTAGTTATTTGTGATCCTCCTCTGCTTTCTATTCTAAGATTGTGATCCTATCACCTTGTGCCTTTAGGGCCTCTGCCCGAGCCTTCAACAATCCATCTTGCTTCTCTTGCTTTTCTTGAATCTCAATCCAGCGATCCCTTTCTATTTTCCAACTTTGGACAACATAATTCAACTTTCCATTCATGTCTTTGACATCCTGAATCTGAACATTCTGCTCCAGAGTTATATTTTTCTCAAATCTATCTGTAAGAAACTTGATTTTGGTGTCTTTGGTATCAAAATCTTCCTTGATATCTTCTTGAAATCGATCAAGCACTCTCAAATCTACAACAATCATTTTCGACCAGTTGGTCATTTTCTTGCAAGATTTTTTTGTGGGATTCATTGTTGATAAGGAAATTCTTGTGTTCGGCCTCAATCTTTACACACCTATCCATAACCATGGATACAGAGTCTGATTTCTGATTCATGCTATACTGGAGCATTTGGAATATAGAGTCAATTGTTGGAATGATCGGAATGGTGTCCACTAGATTTTTCAGGGACTAAACTACAAAATCATGTCCTAAATATGATGACTCTGAATCTAACATTTTTCTTGGAGATGTTTTTTCCTCTAGCTCTACTAACTTCCTCTTAGAGGATTCTCTATCTTCCTTTTTCCTCAAAATATTTTTAGTTGGGGTATTAACAACTACTTGTTTTCTCTTGTCAGTTTTCAGAACATCTCCTTTATCTAGAGACTAATTATCACTTTTAGATAATTGTACAATCTTATCTTCATCAATTTTCTCTTTTTTAGCTCCTACCTCAATGACTTTAGGGAGAATGAAGTCATTATTATGACTCTCTTCTTCAGATAACTTGCTTACTTCTTCTTCACCCTTCTCATCTATTCTAGGAGTAGCTATTTTTGAAGATCTGGCTGAGAAGTCCGGATTGAAAACTTTTTGGAAGCGCTTTACTTTTAATGAAAGTATTCTACTTGCATTATCAGATCAGTTGTCTCTTTAGTGCTTCGATCTTCCTGAAATTCTTCCACAAATTCCTTTTCAACATCCTTCTCTTGGTCTTTTTGTGGAGTCATGAAAATTTTTTCCGGTGTCTCAGCTAACGGTTCAACTAAGACGGTTTTAGGAATATGAATTTGTTGAAATGCTAAATCAGTATCCCTCAGAAGGGATTGAAAAATTTCAGCCTCTGAAATCTCTTTTTTTGCTTCTTCTCTTTGTCTTGCTTCTCATGCTCTTCAGCATCTTTCTCTTTCAGTGCTTTGGACTCTTCAGGGTCTAGACCAAATTTTGGTTCACCTTCCTTTTGAGTCTTTTTATCCTTCCTCCATTTGGAAACCACTTCATCCGGATAGGCTTTCTACTTTTTGGGATTTGGAGGTGCGGATTTAGATTCTTTGGCCTTTGGGGTTTTCTCAGTTTCTTTCACTTCCTTTAATTTCATCTTCTTTTCAACCTTCTTTGATGGTTCATCTTCTTCAACATTTTTCGAAACAGCTTCTGCCTTATCCTCGGGTAGATCATAAAACAGTCATGTCTCCTTAGAAAAAGCTACTTTTATCCTATTGGGGGTATCATCACTGATCAACATTACTTTTAAATTCCTTGTCTTGGAACTGCAAGGGATCTTGAAGGATTCAAGATACCGAACTATCAACTTGGAGAGCAGGTAAGGATACATGATTATTTGTACTCTCAGATTCCCGTTCTAGATATTCTCTATAATAATGTGAATATGCTTCATCAGATTGATTTTCCTTGGATTTACCAAAAATTCTAAGATATATATATCACTTTTCTTAAGAGTGTCCTTGTCACCCTTTCTCGGTACGATAAGACCTTGAACCCATAACTGTGGGATCCAATTGTTGGTAGACAGGTGGGAAATTTTTGTAGTCTTGACATTAGTAAGTCCAAGGCGTTCCATAGCCTTTACCTTTACGAAAGTTCCTTGAACATATTGTAGCTTTTTGGAGAAAAGTTCTGCCTCCCCTTCATAAGATAGCACTACCAAGCTAGCAGCCTTGGTAAAATAAAGTTTATTTGTTTTTCCATAACTCTTGAAGGAAAACTTTTCTCTGCCATATTCTTTGAAAATACAAACTGATTCATAAAATTCTATAAGTAGATCTAGATAAAAAACATCCTGAGCTCCTATATTTGAAATGGATACACTCTCTCATCCATTAATCTTTATATTCTTTGAAATAATAGATTCATACTTATTAAAGAAGTTCAGATGTACCAACCTCTCCCTGTAAATTTTCCACTCTAAAATGAGTATGATAGAAGAAATTTCTTAAGAAGGAATTTCAGCAGACATTCGGATTTTTGAAAACTCTAAAAATATGAAATGGGCCTTTGAATTTGGTCAGAGCTTCAACACGCAAATTCTTTGAAAACCGATATGGGACAACCATCGGGGGTCCCCTTTTTATAGCTGTTGAAGCGACAATTCATCTTCCCATTTAAATCCAATGGCTGATAATTCTTCAGATCTAATCTGAAGGTTGAGATGATAGCTATAAGGAAAATTTGGTAGAATCCGATATTTTGAGTTTTTTTTAAAGGAAAACATTTGTATTGAAGGAAACTAGAATCCGAGAATTTTAAAAACAAAAGAACCTAACAGTAAGTAAAAGGTTATTATGAAAACTCATGAAAGAAACATACCTTTTGAATTGTTAAGAGAATTATTCGTATTGGGAAAACTTATCTTTGAAGGACTTAATATTACAAAAAGAAAACTTGAGTATGAAAAAGAAATTGAGTACACAGATCTTATTAATGACAATTTTCATTACAAAAACCTTCATTACGAAAATCTTCAGTACAAAAAACTTCACTACAAAAAATTCTAGTCTGAAAATTTCAATTAAGAAAATTTCAGGTCTGAAAATTTTTATTATGAAAATTCAAGTATGAAAATTTATATTTCGAAAATTTAAAGTACGAAAATATAAATTATGAAAATTTCAAAGTCCGAAAATTTCCATTACAAAAATTATGAAAAACTTCATTACGAAAAACATGAAAAACTTCATTATGAAAAAAATGAAAAACTTCATTACGAAAAACATGAAAGACTTCATTACAAAAAACAAGAAAAATGTCGTTACAAAAAACATGAAAAACTTAATTACAAAAAACATGAAAAACTTCATTGAAAAAAACATGAAAAACTTCATCATTACAAAAAACATGAAAAACTTCATTACAAAAAACATGAAAAACTTCATTATAAAAAAACATGAAAAACTTCATTACGGAAAACATGAAAAACTTCATTACAAATGTACTCCCCCTATGAAAAAAAAGATTATTATTATAAAGAGATTTGTGTAACAAGAAGTTAATCAATGAATATTACCTTATGGTTATCATACCTAACTTCTGTTTAATGTATTCAAATCTATCGGAATGTTATGATTTTCAGAAAATCTCAGCAAGTTTATCTTGCGTTCTGATAAACTGAGGAATGATATCTCCTTTGACTGTGTGATCCCTAAGAAAGTGATGCCTAATATCTATGTTCTTTGGATGAGAGTGATGTGTAGGGTTTTTACTAAGGGAAATGGCACTTTTATTATCACACAAAATTTTTGTTTTGGTCAAACTCAAACCATAGTCTGTGAGTGTATGTTGCATCCACAACACTTGAGCACAACAACTTCTAGCTACTACATATTCAGCTTCAGCATAGGAAAGTGCTACTGAGTGTTGCTTATTTCAAGACCAAGAAACTAATGAATCTCCTAAGAAATGAAAAGTTTCGGATGTAATCTTTCTATCCATTCTACATCCACTAAATTCGGAATCCAAAAAACTTTTTAAAATAAAATCATTTCCAAAAGTATAAAAGAGTCCTAAATCCATGGTTCCCTTTAAGTAGAGAAAAATTATTTTCACTAACTTTAAATGAGATTCCTTAGGATTGGATTGATATCCTGCACATAAGCATACTGAAAACATTATGTCTGGATGACTAGATGTCAAGTAAACTAAACTTCTTATCATACCTCTAAAAGTTGTTTGATCTACTAGTTTCCCAACTTCATAAAGGTCAAGTGTGTTTGAGGTACCAATGAGAGTACTTATACTCTTAGTGTTGTCATATCCATACTTTTTAAGAATATTTTTAATGTACTTATGTTGGGATATATAGATTCCTTCTGGTTTTTGATAAATTTGAAAACCAAGGAAAAATGTTAAATCACCCATCATACTCATTTCAAACTCATATTTCATTATATCTACAAAGGAATCAGTTAAAGATTGCTGAGTTGAACCAAATATAATGTCATCAATATAAATTTAAACAATCAAAACATTTTTCTTATATTTATTTATAAAAAGGGTTGGATCTTCATTTCCCTTGACATAGTTATTTTGAAGAAAAAATCTTGTAAGTCTATCATACCATGCTTGAGGGGCATGTTTAAGGCCATACAAAGCTTTGGTAAGTCTATAAACATGATCAAGATGTTTTATATTTTCAAATCCAGAAGGTTGTTCAACAAAAACTTCCTATTGAACATAACCATTAAGGAAATCACATTTCACATCCATTTGAAAAATTTTGAAATTGAAGAATGCTGCAAAGGCAAGTAAAATATGAATAGATTAAAGTCTAGCTACTAGAGCATAGGTTTCTTCATAGTCTATTCCTTCTTTTTGATTATTTCCATTAACAACTAATCTAGATTTGTTTCTTACAATGATTCCATTTTCATCACAATTATTTCTGAAGACCCATTTTACTCTAATAATAGAATTTTCCATAGGTCTTTCAACCAAGGTCCAAACTTTATTCCTTTCGAATTCATTTAGTTCATCTTTCATAGCTTTAATCTAATCATCATCCCCTAAAGATTCATTAGTTCTTTTTGGTTCTAATTTGGAAAGAAATGCTGGATATTCTACTTCATTTCTTAAGGAATTTCTATTCCTTATAGGTTGATTTACATCACCAATGATGCTATCATTGGGATGATTCTTTAGAAACAACTGATTTGGGTTTTGTAAAACCTGTTCATCAACATAGGGTAGGAAATCTTCTGGGGTAAATGTTTCAGTAGTATATTCTTGAAAATTTTATTTATCAGAACGATCTTCTATCAAAGGTTGATAATCAGTTTTTGAAAACACATACGAGGATTTAGGTTGGGGTTGTTTAAAAACAAAAGGATCAGTTTCATCAAATTTAGCATGTATTGTCTCTTCAAAAGTACAAGTGTTTTTATTGAAAACTCTATATACCTTAGAAGTTGTGGAGTAGCCTAAAAACATTCCTTCATTATATTTTAGTGAGAATTTATGTAGATTATATTTAGTATTCAAAATTAATACCTTGCAAACAAAAACCATAAAATAGGAAAGTCTAGGTTTTCTACCATTCCATAACTTATAAATAGTTTTATTAAGAAAAGGTCTAATCAAAATTCGATTTATAGTATAACAAGTAGTACTTATAGCTTTAGCCCAAAAATGTTTGGCTATAGAATACTCACTCAACATGGTTATAGTTATCTCTTGAAGAATTCTATTTCCTCTTTCAACAACACCATTTTGTTGAGGTGTTCTGGGTGCTGAGAAGTTTGAGTAATGCCTTTTCTACTACAAAAAGTTTCAAAATCAGAATTTTGATATTCTCCACCATGATCACTATGAATAGTTTTCAATGGAATATTTTTCTCAATGTAACATGGGATCTAAAACTTTTGAAATAAGATAAGGCTTCAATCTTCTTTTCTAGAAAATAGACCCACATAAATCTAGTGTACCCATCAACCAAGAAAAATACATAGTACTTGCCTCTAATGCATCCAGTTTATGTTGGACCAAAAAGATCCATATGCACTAGCTGTAATGCATCAGTAGTTGAGACTTAACTGACTAATTTAAAACTTGATTTATGTTTCTTTAAAAACTGACAAGGGTAATAAACTTTTGAAAAATCAAATCTAAGCTCCGGTAGATCCTTAACTAATCTTTTCTTAGAATGTTTTCATAAGTTCCTAAGGTTACAGTGACCTAACCTTCTATGCCATAACCAAGAATGATATTCCATTACACTAAGTCAAGGTAATTCTTGGCACCTATGGTCTTCTAAGTTTAGTGTGTAAACATTCTCTTTCCTATGGGCAGAAAGAATAAACTTTTCCTTGTAATTTTGTACTAGAAACGTTTCATTCCTAAAATTCAAAAGGTAGCCTTCATCACAAAATTGGATTATGCTAATGAGGTTGTGCTTAAGAACCTTAACAAATAAAACATTTTAAATCATGGTTTTTCCAAGAAGAACAATGTTACCTATACCAATAATTTCTCCCTGAGCATTATCTCCGAAAGTTACTTTTCCTCCTTTTGTCTTGATAATATTTTCAAAATTGTTTTTGTTACCAGTCATATGCCGGAACATCCACTATCCATGTACCACGTATTTCTATTGGTACCTTCTCCATTTTCTTGAAAATAAGAAAAAGTTAGGTTTTCGAAATCCAAAATTTCTAAGATATTGAATTCATAGTAAGAAAATTTTTAGGTACCCACATATTCTTAGAAAAATAGGCTTTATGAAATCCTAAAAACTGAGTTTTGTTTTGAGAAAAATTCTTTGCCCAGTGTCAACCATATGGAAAGATAGTGCAAAAAGGAACACTTTTTATAACAAAGTAATTGTTACTAAAAATAGGTTTAGAACTAGTATAACCAAAACCATAACTATTTCTTAGAGGTCAGATTTGAGAATACATTTTATCAAAAGTTTCTTTACCTAAGGTAAAGTTTTAAAAAAACTTCCTCAAGGAAAAGATTTCTGATTTGAGTTTGATAACCAAGTTCTTGTCTCAAAGAACATTTTATTTTGAACTAGATCTAGGCTCAAAATCATCTTTCTTAGAAATTACGTTTTCTAGATATTTAGATAGTTTATTCTTCTCAGAATTTACTTCCTCAAGATTTTTTGAAATACTTTCAAAATCCGAATTTTTCTTATCAAGATCTTTATAAAGATCTGATATTTCCTTAGTAAGAATAGAATTCCTAGAATTTTCCTTATCATTTTTTTTCATGAGTTTTGAATTCTCAATCTCAAGAAGTTTTGAAAACCTAGAAACTTCTTCATAGAAAGGTAAAGTATCATCTTCATTAGAAGAAGATTCTTTATCCGAAGAGTTATAATATTTACTATAATTAGAATTTAAAGAAACATTGGTCAATGATTCATCATTTTGTACCTTATCCATAATGAAATGATTGTCAATATGTAGTCGGACTATTAGACCAATATTTTTCTGTCCAGAAGATTCATAATCTGAAGATTCATTTGAGGATTCCCCACCACTGGCACTCCATGTGTCAATTGATTTCAAGACTTTCTTAGCTTTATCCTTGTAATACTTTTTTCTTTTTCTCTCATAATTCCTTTACATTCTTTCTTTTATCTTAAGCATAGGACAATTAGGTCTTATGTTTCTAGCTCTCTTTCATTCGTAACATGTGACTTCTGAATCTTTCTTATATTTCCTTGCCTTTTTCTAATATCTGGATTAAAAGTTCCTCAGTCCAACTATTTTTTTCATCCTTTGAGCAAGATTTTCTAATTCATTCTCTGAGGATTCATCTCCACTAAATTCATATTGGATAACAACTTTCTTAGATTTGGATCTGGTAACTCTCTCAGGAGTCTTAGCTTTTATATGATTAGAAGTTGTACTAAAAGAAACGCTTCAATTTCCTTTCTTCTTCTTTACATTATCATCATCTCTCTTCATTATAGTCTCATGCTGAAGAGGAGTTCCAAAGAGTTCATCAAGATTAATCTGAGTAACCTCTCTGTTTTCATCAGTAGCAGTCCTCTTGGATTCCCACTCATTGGGCATGATGTCTATGATCTTATCAATAAGAGCTTCATCATCTAATCCTTTACCACCCATGGATTGCAAAATATTCACAATAGTCATGAATCTTTGTTTCACCATACATATGGGTTCTCCATAAGGAAATAAAAAACCATGATATTCAGCTCTGAGCATGGATCTTCTAGTTTCAATAACTTTGGAAGTTCTAAAGTGAGTAACATCACGTTTCTTCCATATAGACTTTGTTGCTTCACAATATAAAATTTGGCTATATATATTTTTAGTCATGGAGCAATGAAAAGTTTTGCGTACCTTATAATTCAGTTAATATTCATGATTTCCTTGATTGGTAAAGGTACTAACTTCATTGTTAAGAATTTTATATCCTCTAGTAAGCATAACAAAATTTTCAACACTAGTATTGATAATGAAAGTATTCATGTGATCTCTCCAATATTCGTAATCATTTTCATCAAAGATAGGTTGTCTAGTTGGATTGATATTGTCTATGGAACCAACATTGATTCCTGCCATCTTAAAGAAAATTCTTTCCACACAAAACATGTTAATAGAAAAAGTTCGTAAACAAGAAGAATATTCCTAAGCATGGAAAAATAAAGAACTAGAGTATCTCTAAGAAAAAAAGAATCCGAAATATATGAGTCCAAAAAATAGATTCCAAAAAATTATGAATCCGGGAATTCAATTCTAAGAATTTCCTTCTGAATCTAATCGTGAGATTAATTCAGGGTTAACCTCTTCTGATACCAATTGTTGAGATGGTTTGTGAGTATGATATACTCTATAATACCAAATGTAGGATCAAATATTTAAACATGAGATGCTCAAATACAAGAGGGGGTGAATTGTATACTTTAAAAATTCATTTGGAAATTTAAAGAAGGTTATGATTAACAAGGTTAAACAAGGTAATTCACAAAAACTCTAGATTTATAACTTGATTGATTCAGGGAATATGATTTTTAGAAAGCAATTCTGGAAAGGTGATTCTAGAATGAAACTTAATGAATGTTTACAAAGATAAAGAGTCTACCTTAAAGCATATAGAATATAACTAAATCAGAGTACAAAAATAAAGAAGTTTAAGATTGTTATACTTTCATAAAAAATAAAAAAGCAGTGGAAAACTTGTAACAAAGACAAGTAAAAAATAGTAAATATTTTAACCCAAAGGGAAAGGCATCCAACAACTTTGGATAAAGGTCCTTTGATTTATACTTTCAATAAATTCTGTCTTACCCACACTAGGGTAAGGCCTCGATATGAAGATCAGAGTCTGTCTTTCTATCCCCGCAAGCCCTCAACTTCAAGGTAGTTGGAACCTCTGTCTTCCTCATCAAGGAATCCCTCAACATCAAGGTATTCGGAACCTCAATCTTCCTATCCCCAGATGCCCTCAATTGTACACAGCAACAATCAAAGTCGCATGAAGAAAAAATTGAACAAGAAGTTCAGTACGCACAAAGCAATAAAAGTATCTCTCTAGAAATAACTGCAACAACATGTAATCTCTAGAGTCATCAAACGGTATTGAGATCTTTCAAAAGAGCCCCTATTTATAGGTACAGATTCAACGGTCAGCTCCCTCCTCCAACTGTCATATATTCCTTGAATTTTAGAGGGACCTGTACATGTGTCACTCGAACAACGGTTAGTTGATAATTGAAAGAACGACATCATTTTATAACAAAACAAGTGTGAGAATAACTAAAATATGATATTCAGAATGTGAGTAAATATGAAAGTTCAGAGTCTAACCAAAGTTGATTCCCAAGTCTATAATACAAAGATCTTCAGATTTTGTTTTCTAGGAATTCGTAGTCTAAATTCCGAGTCATAATTCATAAGAATTCGTAATAAGAATTCATAACCAAAATTCATTGTCGAACTTTACATAAGTTTGTAATCAGAATTCAGAGTCAAACTTCATGAGAGTTCGTAACTAGAATTCGGAGTCAAACTTCATGAATATTCGTATATGGAATTCAGAGTTGAACTTCATAACGTTCGTATCCAGAATTCATAGTTGAACTTAACGATATTTCATAACCAGAATTTGGATTCGAACATCTTGAATGTTCATATCCAAAATTTGGAGTTGAACTTCATAACATTCGTATCCAGAATTCGTAATCAGAATTTGGAGTCAGAACTTAGAAGAGTTCATATCCAGAATTTGTAATCAGAATTCAAAGTCAGAACTCAGAAGAGTTCGTATCCAGAATTTTGAGAATTCGGATCCTAAAACAGAATGCTTCATATCTACGTATTTATAGGATTTGGAGGTTTTTGTTTTCAAACAGAATTTTACACTTATAAAAATTATGATATGAACAATTAAAATTAGGTAAGAATATATTTCCTTAAGGAAGTAAATTCTCCTTAAATAAGTAAAACAAGGGGGAAAAGAAATTTACCTTGAGGTAAGGTGTTTGTGATTTTCAAAACAAGAAGGAATCATGAAGTCATAAGGAAGGAATTAATGACTTAACAATCTCCCCCATGTATAAAAGAATGGAAAATTCATAAGGAAAAGCTTATTGACTCAACAGCAGGTCCTCAACATGCAAATCCTTTAGGATCTCCTCAGCAAAGAGGACTTGTAGTAACTATATATGTGGATAATGAATTCCCTCCACTTGGTACTAAATCAAGGTAGGGTTATATACATCCTGATAGGCATGTTCCCATGGGTTATCCAAGGTAGATATTAGCCCCACCATCAGTGGTTTTGTCGGTCGTTGCACCAGCTCAACCTCCAATCCCTATACCTCCACAGACTCCAACTCATTCAGATATTCCCCAAATTCTTATGAATACAATTGAGGAATTATCGACTTGATTGGAAGCTATAGAGTAACGACGTGCACTAGTTCATCCAGAAAAGAGAGCTTATCCTGAATGGGTGGATGTAATTCCTCCCCCACCAAATTTTTTGAAAACCACGTTTCCAATATTTAATGGTTCGGGAGATCCGGAACAACACATAACACATTTTGTTTCTCATTGTGATCCCATGATAGGAACTTCTCAACAACAATAAGTAGTTAAGATTTGGTGTTTTGTGCAGTCATTACAAGGACCAGCTTTTGTTTGGTATAAAAGCATACAATCTTCATAAATTACTGGATGAGAAGATCCCCGTCAGAAATCCCTTCTTCAATTTAGCTCAATGCTACCAAAGATGACAGTTTTTTATCTAATCAATTGTAAACAAAGAGAGAATGAAAGAGTTTCTGATTTCATTTCTTGATTAAAATGATTAACATATTCCTTAAGTCTATCACTCGCTCAAGAAGAGTTGCTACCGATATATGTGGAAAATCTACGTGATGAGTTATGCACACCATTGATCCCTATGAAATACACAGGAGGGTTTCAAGACATTAATTCAATAACTCAACATATATAAGACTCTATTATAGAAACTAAGGCTAAAACTTGTGTAATCCCATCATCTTTGGGGAGGATGATAATAAAGGAAGAAGCTGCTAGAGTCACACTCAAGCAGGCGTGTGTACCTACTTCTACTTCATGACCTTCATCATACTGAATGACTCTGCCTCCTGAGCACCCGCTGCAAAAACGGCCTCGTCAAGAAGATAAAAGAGGCCAAAAGAAGAAACTTTTTGATGAATTAAAGAACAAAGTTTATTCTTTCTAGAATGAACAATTTCTTGGTCAATTCATCTCAGCTCTAGAAAACAATTTGGTTCCGTTACCAAGGCCGAAGAAACAAAATAAAGTAGGAGATGAAGATCTTCTAAATTATTGTCCCTTTCACCAGATATTAGGTCATCCCATTCAGGAATGTTTTGTTTTCAAATATCTCTTTCAAAAATGGTAGAATATGGGAAATTGAAACTAAAAAGTTCATCAGCTCAAGTAGCATGTGTTACTAATACTGATCTGGATGAATAAGGTGAATGTCAAGAGGTTAAAAGTAAAAATGTGCAGAAATATGATGATTGGATGATTAGGAAAATGATCAACTGGACTCATTTCAATTTATGAACACAGTTGAAACAACCGATTGTGTTGTCTTCCACTCCTTCCACCATGAAGCCACCTTCATAAAAAGGTAGTTCTTCAAAGAAACGAAGTGATCATAAGGATAAAGTTCTGTTAGAAGAAGACAAGCTCATGTCGAGGATAAAGTTGTCCTTGAACTTTGTAGATTTTATGCCATCTGTTTCAAAATCATGGGAACCGCCCTGCCAAACGGCACAATCAGAAGTAACCTATTAGGTATAATATTCATCAGATGAAGAATTGAACTTTGGTTCAGTCAATGTTATTCATTTAACGGATCCTTATGCCAATGGGGATTCTGATTATAATGAGCAAGAATTTTTTATACATAATTGGGGAACTATAGGAAGAGTCCAAGGCTGAGGATACAGGGGAAGACGTGGGAATTATAGAAACTACCATTTTAACTCTACCACTGCTCAAACCATATATGTGGTAGAAACACGTGGAAGATCCCTTCTGCAGGCTCAAAAAGAACAAGGAGTTTCTTCCCTAATAAACAAGTCTGGTTCTAACACAATTATTTTGGAGGACCGATTAAAAGTCATGATGTCATCCTCTCAGCAAGTCAATAGACCCAGTCAGTCTAATCTCCCAAAGTCAGGATTATCTCCATCTTCTGCTTTGACACAGAATACGACTACATCATACGCATCAACTTCCAAAGCACCTGTAAAACCGCATCTCCCTGATGATAAACGCAGACCTTTGGACCAAAATTATGATGGCATGAAACATTTGGACCAAGTACCAACCATGTTATCAATTCTGGATGCTTTGAATCTATCAAAATATCTTCAAGAAGAACTTGTTGAGGCTTTGTGAAGTCCTCAAGAGTTTGAAACCGAAGTCACTGCTACTGACGTTTACCGTATGGAGAATGATCTTGTAGAATGTCATCCAGTCATATCTTTTATAGATGAAGATAAAGATGATGTTGTATATGGACATATCAAACCTTTGTATTTTTCTGGAAAATCAAGGATGTAGACATCAAATGATCCTTCATTAATAATGGCTATGGGCTTAACCTCATTCTTGTTCGTACACTTCATTGATTGGTCCAGACTTAATCTAACTTATCTCCTTCGACTTTAATGTTTCAATGATATGACAAGAATGAACAACAACCTATAAGAAAAATTACATTGAGAACACAGTTTGGAGATCTTGTGTCTAATTCAGATTTCATGGTTATTCGTCAGGACATAACCTTTAATATTCTTCTTGGAAGGCCTTGGCTACATCAACATGCAACCATAACTTCATCATAACACCAATGTCTTAAGTATTTTTTCAATGGTCAAATTGGGAAATTGTATGGTGACAAGTCTTCATTCAAAACATGTGATTTTTAGTACATTGAGGTATAGTTTTATCACACAAAAGGAACGAAGTCCATGATGAAGGAAATAACAAGAGTTAATACTCCAAATAGACTAGAAAAGATTCTAGAAAATTCATTCATACATTTGAGTACATATTATGTGCTGCCCATCAATAAAATTTAAATGCTAAAACCAAATCCAAGAACTCATCTAGTAACTTCCATAATGTCAGTTGTGGAAACTAATACTGACAATATGGGAGAAATTGTTGATTCACCAAGTAGTGATGGAAACTTAAACGGAGATGTCTTCATTTCATCTGTTGAACTACAACAAGCCTATAATTCGTCAGTCAGAATAGAATAAATTGTGGAAATTCTAGAAGAAGAAAAATATGTTGATTCTCGATCCATCATTTACTCTTTATTACTACAGGAAGACCATTCATCGTCAATAGGGTCAGATATGGTGGCCTCTTCTTCAGGATGTTCAAATACTTACTCCTCCCATAACTTTGGAAGTTTTTCCTCATCATCTACTATGAAAGTGGAAACAGAAAAGGTTACTTTTAATGTAAAAGAAGAGGAAGATTTTAGTAATGCTCATACAGCATTTGAATAAGGTGTCTCTACCACCGTGGATGAGCTCAGAGAAATAAATTTGGGTACATAAGAAGATCCACACCCCACTCTAATTAGTGCGTCCATGACCTCTGAAGAGAAAGAGGTGTATAATTCATTTCTATAGAATAATCAAGAAATATTTTCTTGGAATTATAAAGAAACTCAAGGTCTTAATCCTGATATATCCACCCATCATTTGGGTTTTCCAGAAGAACATCGCAGATTCAAGCAAGCAGTAAGAAGAGCACACCCAACTCATGCCTCTAAAATTGAAGCTGAAGTTGATAAGCTACTAAAGACAAACTTTTTCAGGGAAGTTAAATATCCTAAATGTCTGGCCAATATTGTCCCAATGAAGAAGAAGAGTGGGAACATTAGAGTTTTCATTGATTTCAGAGATCTTAATCGGCATTTTCCTAAAGATGATTTTCCAGTTCCGATTACAGAGATTTTAATTCATCCAAAGGCTAGATATGAAGATATTTACTTCATGGATGGTTACTCTAGGTATAATCAAATCCATATGGACCCAGAGGATGAAGAATCTACAGCCTTCGGATCCCCTCAAGGCATGTTTTCCAATCGGGTAATGCCATTTGGTTTAAAGAATTCAGGTGCAACATACCAACCTGTCATGCACCATATCTTCAAACCCTTCTTATGGAAATTTTTTGAATGTTATGTGGATGATTTGGTGGTCAAATACAAACAACGTTTAAATCACTTGGCTGATTTGGAGACCACATTCCATAAACTTCAACAACACAATTTGAAGATCAACCCCTTGAAATGTGCTTTCAGGGTAACCTCATGAAAGTTTCTTGGCTTCGTTGCACACCATATTGGTATCGAAGTTGATCCTGAGAAAAAAAAATCAATCCTTGGTATGTCACCTCCTCAAAATTTGAAAGAATTAAGAAGACTCCAAGGACACTTTTCCTATATTTGGAGCTTTATAGCCAATTTGGCAGGCATGTTTTTTCCCTTCAACAGATTAATGAAGAATGGAGTCACCTATCAATGGAATGAATATTTCCAAGAATCATTTGATAACTTCAAGAAATATCTCTTGATTCCACTAGAATTGATGCCACCTGTTGAAAGAAAAACCATTTATTCTCTATGTGACAGCTTTAGAGTGATCACTAGGTACCTTCCTCACCCAAAAGAATGATGTCGGGAATGAAAACAACATTAAATATCTCAGTCAAACTATTAATGATGTGGAAACTTGATATTCAAGTATTGAAAAGTTTTTCATAGCATTAACATTTTAAGTTCACAAATTGATGCATTACCTACTACATCATGAGGTCCAATTGGAATCTCTCAATAACCCACTCAAATTTATCCTCAGTCGTCCTATTATTATAGGGCATTTGGCACAGTGGGTGGTTATTTTCCAACACTTTGATATCCAGTTTGTGCCTCAAAAGGAAATAAAATTTCAAGCCCTGGCTGAATTCCTTGCTGAGCATCCATCTGCGGAAGATACATCATTTAATACTGAACTTCTTGATGAAGAGGTCTTATCTATTTATGATAATTCCCAAACATGGGAAATGTATTTTGATGGTGCTTCTATAAGTACAATAGAGAAGATAATGGAAAACCCTAAACTCAAAAAAAAGTTGGGTTAGGAATTGTCCTTATTTCCCAAGAAAAGGAATTATTTCTTTATTCCTTCCCATTATCGAAATGTGGTACCAATAATGAGGCGGAATATCCAACTCTCATCGCAGGTTTGGAATTGGACCTTCAAGTGAAAATGGATCATTTAAAGGTGAAATGTGATTCAGAATTATTATTCAAACAAATAAATGTGGAATATTTTATTAGAAAAGAATAGTAAATCCCTTTGTGTGATTACATCAGAGGGTTACTAGATGAATTTCCCTTAGAGATGAAATTTTTTTATGTCCCGTGATCACAAAATGCTCAAGCAGATGCACTGGATAATGCATCTACAGCCTTGGAAGATCCAAATCGGGATGAGACAGTTATCAGCATATCCCATCGTTGTGTGATCTCACCTTTTGTTCAAACCATAATGGAGGAAATTAATGAAATTAGTCCTATTCTTGAACCATATGTTCATGAAACGATATGGAGAAGATCCATCATGGAATATATTCAAAATGGGATACTTCCACCAGATATGACTGAAAAAGAACATATTGGGCGATGAGCAACCAATTTCACTCTTTATGATAGTCTAGACCACCAAAAGATCCTCTACAAGCAAGGCATTGATGGTATACTTTTCAAATGTATTGATGGAGAAGAGACAGAAGATTTCATGAAAGAAGTACATTTGGGAGTTTTTGGTGCCCACCAGTCTGGGCATAGACTCTTTGATAAGATCTAAAGGCTTGGATAATTTTAACCTTCAATGACGCAGGATTGTATAGATTTCACTAAAAAATTCCATCCCTTCCAAGTGCATGAAAACTTTATTCATCAACCCCCAGAGTTTCTAAACACAGCTAAATAATCCTGGTCATTTTCCACATAGGGAACGGATGTAGTAGGTCCTTATCCTCCAACTACAGCTAAGCAGTTCAAGTATATTCTCACTAATACTGACTTATTTTCTAAATGGGTTGAGGCAATACCTCTAGAAGAATTAGGATCTAAAAGCATTTTTATTTTTTAAAGAACTAATATCATCAACATATTTGGTGTCCCCCATACTATTTTGACAGAAAATGGCACCATTTTTTGTTCTGCTGAGGTAAAAAAGTTATATCATGAATATAATATCAAATCCAATCATTCAGCTTGATAATATGCAATGACCAATGGAAAAATAGAATCCTTCAACAAAACCCTATCAAATATACTCCAAAATATGGTGGATAAAGATAAGAATGAAAGGCCTGATAAACTTTTCAATGCTTTATGAGCTTATCGTATAACTACCCATACTGCTACCTAAGAAAATCCTTATTCATTAATATATGGAGCTGAAGCAGTTTTTCTAATTGAAGTAAAATTGCCTTCACTTAGAGTTGTAATCTGTGATCAATTTTCTACATATGGGAGGTCTTATAATTGGTTTAATGAGATTGAATTATTAGATGATAAAATATTGCATACATTTCATCATCTAGAAGTCTATCAGAACAGAATATCAAGATATTTTAATAAGAAATTTTACCTCCATTCATTTTTTCAAGGAGAATCGGTATTGGTCCTTAGGACTCCAATGATACTTAGGAAAAAACATCCAAATTTTGAGCCAAAATGGGAGGGACCTTATTCCTTAAACAAGGTCTATTAAAATGGAGCTTATTTTTTAATCTCATTGGATAGAGATCTTATTAAAACTCCAACCAATGAGAGATTCTTGAAGAAAATACTTTGTATAGTTGTGCACATTCGTCCTCACTGCAAGACTTTAAACTGCACAGTACAATGTCCTCACTATAAGAATTTAAACTACACAGTCCCCAAGTCCTAGTTGTAAGACATTAAACTGCATAACAACCATAACAGTACATGTTTCATGACGTTAAAGTGCATATAATATTTGTCCTTATCTCATGATGTTAAACTGCATGACATCATTTGTATAGATAACATTTTCTTTTTTTTGACATTAGAAGCTTCCATAAGAAAACATCATTGACATCATCGCTACTCCTTAGTAGCACATGAGTCCCTCTTTTTCCTATTTCTAAGACAGATCTACATAGAGACCTCATTTTAAGAACTATATATGGCTTGATTCTCATTTTCCTATGAGATACGTAGAGACACCTAAATCCCTAATTTTGGGACCAGCCAAAATCCCAAAATCTTCTTATTTTTTCCAAATCATTTATATGAATCAGATCTATATAGAGTGTTTCCTTAAGATATATGATTTTTTCCTTATACCATTATATTTCTTAATATTTTCCATTCTCTCAGAATGTGTCAAACATCCTCATTCATCATATCAAATTTGATTAGCATGAGGAATGATTTTTAAAGAACTACGTATGGATTAATTCTCATTTGCCAATGAGATACGTAGAGATGACTAGATCTACAATCTTGGGTCTAGTCACGATAAAAAACCCTTTTATTTCTTGTATAAGAATCAAATCTACATAGGGAATGATTTAAGAACTATGTATGACTTGATTCTTTCCCCAGTAAGACACATAGTGACATTTGGGTTTTATAACATATCCAATTACAATATGTCTTTCCTTTCACATCGGTCCATCTTCGTCCTTACCACATGATGTTAAACTACATGGAAATATAGCATCCCTGTTCTTCACTCGTGTCACCTTTGCACAATAAAAGAAACCCTTACTACTCCTTGTTTCTCACACCACGCATAGCTCACGTGGGCATAAGAATTGGGTAAGTGGATTCATTATATAAATAAGGTGTTTCAATTTATTATGGGGATATTAATGTCCCCACTACATGACTTAAAAAACATTGTATAATGTCCTCACTGCATGAATTAAAACTGCACATCACAATATTAATTCGGAGGAAACAAAGAAAGTATATATTTTACATATGAGTCGGATCTATGTAAATAACGTTTAACTAATAGCCCATATTGGTTCAAATATTTCTCATATACATTGGGCATAACCCCCTTCCATATTCCACACTCTTAATATTGAATACTTACAGATCCTCATAATATTTATTATGGTTTATGGTGACAAAGTTTCTAATAACTGAGAACTCTTTTTTCTGACTATGCATCACGTTCCCTTAGGCGGCCTTGCATAAGTTACCTACATAACTGGTCTATCAGTCAAAAGATGCCACTATTTGGCTATGTAGCATATTACCCAGTTATCCCAGCATAATACATCCCCCATAATGGGTTTTGAAAATAATGGTAACTTCATTCATGGTTATAGTATCTTTGTCCTCTTTAATCATTGATGACAATATACAAGAATCTGTATTTTAAAACAGTCATTCATGTATACTTTTCCTATTATCTTTCTATTGATTTGAAAGTCTCAAGACCATGGTTTACACATTTTCTCACCATGTGTTAAATGAAATATGAAATATCTTGGAATCATTTGTCCATATATCATATATTATTCCCATTTCTGGTCTTAGTTGTATGACCTAAAACTACAGACACCATATCTCCTATGTTTGGGTTAGACCTTCATAACAGTTATATTCCTCCAATTATTTGTAAATGTCAGTTGAAAATATAATTTCTATATTTAGGTACCTGTCTCCATAAATCAAACTCTGTGATTCAGAAAATCTGAGTCTCCATAAACATTCTTTGGATTTTAGCGAAAGAACACCAAACTTTTGAGAACTCTTTTGTCTGACTATGCAGTCTGTGCCCTTAGGTGGCCTTGCATAAGTTGCCTACATAACAGTTCTACGATCCAAATGATTCCACTGTTTGGATATACATTATATACCCCATTTGGCCCTACATAACATAGCCCCCATAACGGGTTTTTCAAATAATGGTAACTTCGTACTTAGAAAAGACTTCCTCTAATGCCTTTAACCCTTTTTTCATATCATCCTTTGGATTCAAAAATTTTTGAATCCTAGTTTACCATTTTCTCTTCCATACCAGGATATGGTCATATATTCCCAAAAAAATTATCAATAAATTGGGAGAGTCTCATACCTTTGGTCAAAGATAAATACCTTAAATTAAATCCAACCAATGTCCCCACTGCATGGCATAAAACTGCACAGTGAAATGTCCTCACTGCATGACTTAAAACTTCACAATGCAATGTCCTCATTGCATGACTTAAAACTGCACAATACAATATTAGAAATTCCCATTTATGATAAATTTTTGCCAATACTCATACACCAAATTTGTATAGAATTGTTTTTCTTATTCATGACATATGTTGGTATAAAATAACCCTTTTCATTCTTAAAATTTCTTTTCTTGTAAAAATCACCCACTGTGGTCTTGATTCACCCAAATCTTAGTTTCCCCTATATATCAATAGTAAAGTGTTAAATTCCTAAAGAGCTCTTTTTTCTGACTATGTAGCACGTGCCCTTAGGCGGCCTTGCATAAGTTTCCTACATAATGGGCTTGTCAATTAAAAGATACCACTCTTTGGATATGCAGCATATGTCCCAGTTGGCCCTACATAACACAACCCCAATAAAAGGTTTGTCAAATAATGTTAACTTGGTTCTTGGAAGAGACACCCCATATGTTGATACATGTTTTCGATTTGGTGACCATAAAAAACCCGGATTCAAGATTCCCCTTGGAAATGTTTAAAGAATATTAAAGTAATTCTTATCCATTGAGTATTGTTTGGAATCTAATTTCAAATTTATGGTCAAAGCTATTAGACCTTAAATATTATCCCTTTATAGTCCAATATTCATGACTCTAAACTGAAAATAACAAAAGACTTAGTACTCATTAGATCGAGAACTCGCAAAGGGAATTCTAAATAAAATCTGAGTTCCAGCTCACTAAATATACATTTTGTATGATTTAGGTAATATTTTTGTAATCTTGGAAAACATGAATGAAGAGACATATGTCAAAATAAAGTCTTAACACGACTCTTCATTAGTTGAACAACTTAATAAGCCTTATCAGATTCCTGTTGAAGTTGAGATAGCTGAGAAACTCTAGCCTCCTCGGCCTGACCAAGTTCTTCCTTAGCAGTTGAAATGGTAGTTATCCCCTATAATTGGGTTTCTACCAATTCCTGATTCAATTGCTCAAGTTTTTTATGAACCACATCCAATTTATGTTAAATATATAACGACTTATTCATGGATTCTTTGATTTTTTGACCAATTTCAATTGATTTGGAGTTATGATTTGCCTCCACCTCAACTACTGCAGCTTGGAAGCTCTCAACACTAGTGCAGAAAACATTTTTTACGTCGGTTATTTTTCATTATTTACGTCGGTTTTTAGGCGACGTTAATACGGACGACGTTATAAATAACGTTTTTTACGTCGGTTATTTAAAACCCGACGTAACATCCCTAACATCACGGTGTTTATCACGTCGGTTCATTAATAACCGACGTGATAAATATGCGCGGGGGGGGGGGGGGGGGGGGGGTTTATCACGTCGGTTATTTTCTAAACCGACGTGATAAAACGCCTGGGATATCGTTTATCACGTCGGTTATGACATAACCGACGTGATTAACCCTTCCCCGGGCCTATTATCACGTCGCTTTCTTAAATAACCGACGTGATAAAAAGGCCTGGGGAACGTTTTAGCACGTCGGTTATCCAATAACCGACGTGGTAAATTGATTCCCAGGCCTTTTATCACGTCGGTTATATTAAGAACTGACGTGATAAAAGGCCCGGGAACGGTTTATCACGTCGGTTCTCGAAAAAACCGACGTGATAAACCCCTACCAATTTATTTACCACGTCGGTTATAAAATAACCGACGTGAAAGTGATATTTTTTTTAAAAAAATAATTGCACTTCTCTCACCAAAAAGCAACCAGAAACCAAACAAAAATAACCATGCCAGCCCTCCCCCAAGCCCCAACTGAACCCCACCCTCATCTATACCCACCTAACAACCTGGCCAGCCCTCCCCCACCACATTGGAGCCCCACCACAACCCTTGGACACCCCCCCACCCCTTGGACAGCCCCCCCCCCACCCTCATTTACACCCCCACGACCCCTAGTACAGCCTCAAACACCCATTGGACACCCCTCTCATATCCCTTGGACACCCCCCACCCCTTGGACACCCCCCACCCCTTGGACAGCCCCCCACCCTCATTTACACCCCCAAGACCCCTAGTACAACCTCAAACACCCATTGGACACCCCCCACACCTTGACAGCCCTCCCAGACCCCTTGGACACCCCCCCGACCCCTGGACACCCCCCCCCCCCCCCGAGCCCTTGGACAGCCCCAAACACCCCTTGGACACCCCTCCCATATCCCTTGGACACCCCCCCCCCACCCCTTGGACACCCCCCACCCCTTGGACAGCCCCCCCACCCTCATTTACACCCAACCAGACCCTTGGACAGAACTCCCAGACACCTTGGACACCACTCCCATATCCCTTGGACACCCCCCCCACCCTTGGACACCCCCCACCCCTTCGACAGCCCCCCCCCCCCACCCTCATTTACACCCCCCGAACACTAGGAAAGCCCCAAACACCCCTTGGACACCCCTCCCATATCCCTTGGACACCCCCACCCCTTGGACACCCCCCCCCCACCCCTTGGATAGCCCCCCCACCCCCTGGACACCCCCCCGACCCCTTGGAAACCCCCCTACCCCTTGGAACCCCCCCCCCCCCCCATCCCCTTGGACAGCCCCAAACACCCCTTGGACACCCCTCCTATATCCCTTGGACACCCCCCCACCACTTGGACACCCCCACCCCTTGGATACCCCCCCCCCCCCTCATTTACACCCAACCGACTCATTGGACAGCCCCAAACACACCATGGACACCCCCCACCCCTTGGACACCCCCCACCCTCATTTACACCCCCCCGACCCCTAGGACAGCCCCAAACACACCTTGGACACCCCTCCCATATCCCTTGGACACCCCCCAAACACCCACCCACCCCCTTGGAACCTCTCCCCCCATACCAAAATCCAGACCAGAAAAACCATCAACAGTAGACCAAAACAAGAAGTAGAGAAAAATTAAACATTCACTTATATAACATTCAAAACTTACACTGTCAACTTCAAAAAAAACTAAATCCAACCTAAATGACTAAGAAATACACAATTACATTGACAATATTCAAAATTACATTTTACATTACAAACAACTAAAAGTCAATCAAACCTGTAAAATAATTTGACCACTCCACTTGTAAGTGTTTGATATCTTCAACAGTAAAGGGTTGAGGGTCATCAAAAAGCTACAAAGGAAAAGGATAGTAGTCAACGTGTATAATGAATAAATCAAATTGAAATATTATGAGAAAGAGGAAATCTTACCAGGTCAAAACTCAGAACTGTCCCAGTTGTTATTATTTCATACATAAATCTTAACATGTAATATCCACATTCGATGATGCCTTGTTGCTCATGACATTTCTATTTGAATGAGTGTAAATTCAATATATTATTTTTATGTAATAAATCAAAATGTACAAATTATAAATGGATATTTACCTTCGCATGTACATATTTGATCTTGAAATTCCTTTTCTTTGCGCTTTTTCGAAAGTGGACCCATGCCCTGTTAGAAAATAATACGAATGGGGTAAATTTAAAATTCATTATAATATATAAAACTATTGTGAAATTGAAACTTACGTTTCCAATATATTCTTAAAACTTTCTCGCACATCATCATGGAGAGAGCATATCCAATAAAGTGTTTTCTCCCTAGGGCAAAAAACCCCTAACATCCAATGATCCCTGATAAAAGGAAATTTAACGTTAGTGGTTTTTTATGTTAAAAGATAATTAACTCTTTGAGAGGGATGTGTTTCATACCTCTCACAAAAAGGCATCATCCAACACTGTGTGATTACATTCTTTTCAAATCTATCAGCAATATAAAGCATTCTTTGTTCCTCATCCAATGCACATGCTTCAGGGGAAATCAATTGTGGGTCCACGAATCCATATACATCTGTCAGCTCATTCATCTCACAAATTTTATACAGATACCTAATACAAAGCAGACATAAGTATACATTTTTAATAAATATAACGCAAGGAAAAGGTGTTCAGACTTACATGATAAAAATTTGCACCACGTTGATGCCCAACTTATCTCCAGTGACAAACTCTATGATATCAGTTTTCATAATCCCCACACTTAGTTCACGTCCACAGACATGAGCTTCCATTGTAAAGTCATAATGATCCGCCAACAAATTTGAATATCTTGAAAATTTGTCAAGACTGCTAGTATCTGCATCTGATGTCA
The DNA here is from genome assembly GCA_963277665.1 of Viscum album. Taxonomy (NCBI): domain Eukaryota; kingdom Viridiplantae; phylum Streptophyta; class Magnoliopsida; order Santalales; family Viscaceae; genus Viscum; species Viscum album. The sequence continues at coordinate 593,915,385 of OY728135.1, read as the reverse complement.
TAGCTATCTGTCTTTGTTGTTGTCTATACAGTATTTCTTTACCTTTGAAGTATTCTTGTAAAAATAAATTGAAAAATATATTAGTTTCCAAATGATAAAACATTAATAAAAATATAAAATAAAAGATATAACATCCATACCTCTATGGTAATGAGTCGAAGAAGTATGGATGGCCACAGTAAAAAATGGCCGATACTATGTCCAACTGTCGTCACCTCATCTGTAGGTAATGGTATCCGAGCTGATCTATCTATAATATCCCGTACAGTGACCCTCTGATTCTCTACCTCTAACTATTGATGATGAACTGTATCTCCTATACAATATACCATCCCATATGCAACTATATGATGTTCAGGATCATCAACATACAACTCACAATAAGTAGGTAGCTGCGGCGGAGGAGGAGGATCAAAAATGGGGTCCGCAGGCTGAGGTGGGGGAGTGGGAGCTACTGGGAGAGGTGGTGTGGGAGCTGCACCCTGAAATTGTCTTTGCAAGTCTGCAAACATAAACTGCACCGATGCTCTAATCTTGTCCTCCATTGTCGCATTAATATTATGGACTTCAGCCTCCAAGGATTCTATTTTTTTTTATAAACTCCCTCAACGTTAGAAGTTGAGGAACGTGGCAACACTTTTCTTACTGATACACCTTCCAGATATCCTCTTACACGGCCAGGATGTTCGGGCATTCCCAATGCCACAGATAAAATATCTTCCCTCCCAGATGGTGTAAATGTCCCCTGTGAACTCTGCTCCTCAAGAGAGTCCTGTAATAATTAATTGAACATTTTTATAATGATTTGAAATATATGACGAAAATAGTAAACTTAAATAAATAAAATAGATATCTTACAATCCTCTCAACTACGAGTCTCGATTCTTCCGAAAGATATTGTCCTTTTTTGCCCTTCCGAGCTCTTTTCCATTTCTCATGTCTAGATGGAGGGGATGGAGGGGCCACCTCTCCAGAGCTTGAAGACTCAGCTCTTAGTTGTTGAAATTTTTCTGCAATCATTTGTTCTTCCAATAATGCATATCCTCCCCGAGATAAACTAAGAGGGTATACATTTTTAGATTGGATCTCTTGATGAGATTTCCTTGTTTGCTGTAAATTAAGAATAAGTAATCATTAACAAAACAATAATAAGATCATTTATATAAGAAAGCTTATAAAAGTTTACATTTCCCTTACCAAAAATGATTCTTTTCTTCTACTTTCAAAAAATTGTCTCCATGTGTCTTAATCTATAAAAGGATATATACGACATGGATTCTCACGACTCCTATGACCATAAATGAAATCAGATGAGAGGGTTGATTTGAAATCCCTCCATCTCCTAGCAGCCAACGATAAGCATTTCTTCCTGACTCCTCCAGTGTCAGGAATATCAAATGTCATCTGATAAAAAAGAGGTTAAAAATATTATATATACTAGAAACATTTAAAGAACAGTCAAACAATAGCAAAAGATATTACCAAAATGGTCTCCCACAGCTAAGAAATTATCGCCTTATCCACACTTCTCCAATCATCATAGAGAATGCTTACTTTGCTCTTAGCCTGAGTTGCTACAAAACCCTTAAAATCTTTAGCATTTGGACCTCTAGGAAGATCATCATCATCAAACTCCACGACTATCCTCTCCTCCTTTGTACGGGCAAGTGATAATTTTGGTAAACGTGTGCACCCACGCTTACCAACCTTTGAACTCTTTTTCGTAATAGGAGCATGTGAATGTTCCTCCTCAGATGTATGACCAATATGCTCATCTCCAGAATCATGTGGCTGATCAACTGATTGATCTATCATTTTCCTTCAAATCAAAAAAACAAACATTAGTTCACAAATATACAAATTCAAATATTGTAGTACTACTTAATCAGAAAATAGAAAAGTGTACTAAATTACATAATAGTAAACATTGGTAATATGGTAAGCATGTTAAACAATGATAAACATGGTAAACACAGGCAAAAGGTTTCCAAGGAGTTGGCCCAAGAAAGCTGAAAAATGGACTCACTGAGCCACCGGTCAGCCGGTGTGAGCTCACCGGCCAGCCGGAGGACCCAGGCAGTAGACTTGCCCACTGCCTGGTGCCACCGGCCGGCCGCTGGCTCACCACCGGCCGGCCGGTGGACTAGACAGAGCCTTCCTCTCTGGACCACCGGTCGGCCGCTGGATCACCACCGGCCGGCCGGTGGACCAGAGCCTTGCTCTGTCTGGACCACCGGCCGGCCGCTGGATCACCACCAGCCGGCCGGTGGACCAGACAGAGAGCCTTCCTCTGTCTGGACCACAGGCCAGCCGCTGGATCACCACCGGCCGGTCGGTGGACCAGACAGAGAGCCTTCCTCTCTGTCTGGACCACCGGCAGGCCGCTGGATCACCACCGGCCGGCCGGTGGACCAGACAGAGAGCCTCCCTCTCTGTCTGGACCACCGGCCGGCCGCTGGCTCATCACCGGCCGGCCGGTGGACCAGACAGAGCTTTGCTCTGGACCACCGGCCAACCGGTGATCCACCACCGGCCAGCCGGTGCGCCCAGGACTTCTCCTCTTTACGGTTTTTATTGTTTTATCGTTTTGGTTTGATACATGTTTTAATAAGTAAAAAATTTACAATATCTAATATTATATGAAAAAACTAAATGTAAACAAGAAATAAACATGTGTTACCTGTAATTTTAGGAATGTACAGTTGGATTGTTTTCCCAAATTCCTTCGTCGTGATCGTTCCTTATGGCACAAACCATGTCTTCAACATACTCATCATTATGTTCTATTAATCTTTCCATGGAAGTAGGGATCTCACATAAATCAGCATCTTCATCAAATTCATCCTCACCAACATATTGTTTTTTCCCTTGTAAAACAACATCCCACTGCATATCTGATTGATCTACTACATAGAAAATTTGTTTGGCATGTGTTGCCATTATAAAAGAATCAGCTGTGTCTTCCAATCTATTCAGATTAACAAGTGTCATTCCAAATTCATCGTGTCTGACACTGTTGTTACCGATAAACCATTTACAGTTAAAAACAGGAACTTTAATTTTAAAGTAATCAGCCTCCCATATGTCTTCAATCACTCCATAATATGCACTTGATGCCGAAATTGGGTTTCTGTCCTTAGCACTCGAAAAATGCATTGCTTCTGCAAACACCAATACACCACTATTATGAACTGCACTTCTGTTGTCCTGAGCTTTCGTATGAAATGTATAGCCATTAATGTCATAAGCGGACCATGTTATCACATTTAAAGATGGACCACCCACTATCCATTTTAATGTCTCTGATACATCTGATCTACCAAGCAAGGTCTTTTTAAACCATGGCAAAAAAGTTTTGTTGTGCTCATTCAAAATCCACATTTCTTTCTTCTTTGGATGACATTGTTTCAACTCATTAATATGCAATGTGATATACGGTTGAACATCAGCTATGTTATTCAAGATGTATGATTCTAACTTCTTCATATGTTCAGCTGACAGTGATTTGACTTTCAAGCCACGAATCCCCTTTCCCTCATTATTAACCCGTTCATGGAGAGATGGAGGCAAACCTATGTGTTGCGCCGTAGCCAAGTAGCTCGTACAAAACTCTGCTACCTCCTCAGAAATATACTTTTCAATAATGGAGGCTTCAGGTCGATATGGATTTTTAACATATCCCTTTAATATTTTCATATACCTTTCAAAATGATACATCCAACGAAGATATACAGGTGCACAAAGCTTTATTTCTCGAACCAGATGAATCATTAAATGCACCATCATATCAAAAAAAGTTGGAGGAAAATACATTTCCAAATGACAAAGTATAAAAATTGCATCCTTTTCCAAAATGTTCAAAGCATTCACATCAATCGCCTTGTTACAAATTGAATTGAAAAAATAACACAACCTCATTATAGTCTTTCTGACACGGATGGGCAATATTCCACGCAGTGCAACTGGTAGAATTTGTTTCATCATGACGTGACAATCATGTGATTTCATACCTATCAACTTCAAGTCTTTCAATGAGACAAAATTTTTTACATTTGAAGAATAACCTTGAGGCACTTTGATATCATGAAGACACTGACAGAAGCTACTTTTCTCCCTCTTCGATAATGTATGACAAGCCGGGGGAAGAAATGTTCGTCTTCCATTAGGAGTGGGAGCTAACTCCAAACGTATTCCCATTGATAGTAGGTCTAACCTTGCATTCAACCCATCTTTTGTCTTTCCTTTAATATCTAGCAATGTTCCGATCAAAGAATCACAGATATTCTTCTCCACGTGCATGACATCAATATTATGTTTGACTTCATGATACCTCCAATATGGTAGCTCAAAAAATATTGACCTTTTCTTCCAAATATGTCTATCATTAACAGATTTCTGTGTCTTTCCCAATGTCACATCAAGGTTTTTCACCCTCTCAAAATACAAATCTGGGGATAAAGGTTTTGGAGCAGTATCAAATTCTTGTGATCCATTGAATGCCTTTTTTAGTCTTCTATAAGGGTGATCCATAGGCAAAAACTTTCGATGACCCATGTACACTGTTTTCCTCCCATGATGCAATTGACAATATGACGTCTGTTGTTCGCAAATTGGACATGCTTTATGCCCTTTAACACTGTATCCAGACAAATTTCCATATGCTGGGAAGTCATTTATAGTGAATATAAGCACTGCATGCAGTTGAAAATATTCCATTTTATAAGAATCATACACCCTAATACCATCAGCCCATAACAGTTTCAAATCATCAATCAGCGGTGACAAGTATACATCAATATCATTGCCGGGTTGCTTTGGACCAGAGATCATGATACTCAACATGACATATTTGTGCTTCATACAAACTTCAGGAGAGAGGTTGTAAATTACCAATAAAACAGGCCATGAACTATGTGTGCTACTGAGGGTTCGGTATGGATTCATTCCATCTGTGCACAAGCCTAGTCTCAGATTTCTAATTTCATTTCCAAATGTAGGGTACTGGGCATCAATTTTCTTCCATTGTGGACAATCAGCTGGATGACGTATTTTTCCATCACATACCCGCTCATCAGCATGCCATCTTAACCTTTTTGCATCATGTGAATTATCAAATAAACGTTTGAAACGAGGAATTATAGAAAGATACCAAAATACCTTTGAAGGGAGCTTTGTAATCTCTACATCAGTTTGTGATTTTTCTTTCACCTTATACCGTGATGTCCCACATTTAGGACACTCTTTCAGAAATTCATATTCCTTCCTAAATATAATGCAGTCATTCGGACAGGCATGTATTTTCCTGTATCCCAATCCCATCGGGCATAATATTTTTTTGGCCTTATAATGTGAATCTGGAAGATCGTTATCTTTTGGAAGAATGTCTTTCATCAATTGTAGCAGCTCTGTAAAACTTCTGTCACTCCATCCATGTTTCGCCTTCAGGTTAATCAATGTTAACACCGCCGACAAAACCGTAAAATCTGTACAACCAGGATATAATGGTTTTTTGGCATCACCATATAGACGTGCAACTTTCGGTTCTATCTCAATTTGTTCTGCTACAATATCGTGAATCATTTCTTCAATTCCATCGGAGTTACCATCTTGCGATTCATTATCATCAGTGACATTCTGTCCAGTTTCGCCATGCCAAATCCAAGGGTTGTAACTCGGATTGAAACCATGACAAATCAGATGATCTTTTATCTCTCTACTTTTCAACTTCTTCATATTCAGACATTTCTGGCATGGACAGAAAAAAATGTCACTACTTGGAACATTTCGTTTAGCAAATTCCAAAAAGGCATCAACACCTTCCTCATATTTATTTCTCATTCGATGTGCCGTAATCCAACTTCGACTCATTATTACCTATAACAAATAGCAAAAATATATATATTTTTTAGATAAGACAAATATATGTTTATATGAAAAAAATCATAATTTGAATGTGAACAATTTTGAAATATAAAACAAATCGATGTGTATTTAAAAAAATATGCTTGAATATTATTTTTTAAACAAAATATAGTAAGATATAACACCCCCCCTGGACACCCCCCGACCCCTCTGGACAGCCCCCCGCCCCTCCTGGACACCACCCCCCACCCCCTACCCCCTTGGACACCCCCCTGGACATCCCCCAACCCTCTGGACAGCCCCCCCACCCACCCGGACAACCCCAAATACCCTCTGGAGAGGCCGCCACCCACTTGGACAGCCCCCCACACCCATCCACCCCCTTGGACACCCCCTGGACACCCACCGACCCCTCTGGACAGGCCGCCACCCCCTTGGACAGCCCCCCACACCCACCCATTCCCTTGGACACCACCCTGGACACCCCCCGACCCCTCTGGACAGCCCCCGACCCCTCTAGAAAGCACCCCCACCCCTCCTGGACACAACCCCCACCCCCGACCTGCTTGGACACCCCCCTGGACACCCCCCAACCCTCTGGACAGCCCCCCCACACCTCCTAAACACCACCCCCTACCCCCTTGGACACCCCCCTGGACACCCCCCAACACCCACCCACACCCTTGGACAACCCCCCACACCCACCTACCCCCTTGTAAACCCCCCTGGACACCCCCCGACCCCTCTGGATAGCCCCCCGCCCCTCCTGGACACCACCCCCACCCCCTACCCCCTTGGACACCCCCCTGGACATCCCCCAACCCTCTGGACAGCCCCCCCACCCACCCGGACAACCCTAAATACCCTCTGAAGAGGCCGCCACCCACTTGGACAGCCCCCCACACCCATCCAACCCCTTGGACACCCCCCTGGACACCCCACCGACCCCTCTGGACAGGCCGCCACCCCCTTGGACAGCCCCCACACCCACCCATCCCCTTGGACACCACCCTGGACACCCCCCGACCCCTCTGGACAGCCCCCGACCCCTCTAGAAAGCACCCCCACCCCTCCTGGACACAACCCCCCACCCCCGACCTACTTGGACACCCCCCTGGACACCCCCCAACCCTCTGGACAGCCCCCCACCCCTCCTAAACACCACCCACCACCCCCTACCCCCTTGGACACCCCCCTGGACACCCCCCAACACCCACCCACACCCTTGGACAGCCCCCCACACCCACCCACCCCCTTGTAAACCCCCCTGGACACCCCCCGACCCCTCTGGACAGCCCCCCACCCCTCCTGGACACCACCCCCCACACCCTACCCCCTTGGACACCCCCCTGGACACCCCCCAACCCTCTTGGGGGATTTATAGAAAATGATGAAAAATTAGTGAAATCATAAAATTAGTCAATATTGAAAGTCGAACTAATAGATCTAGGGATGATAAATAAGATTATGGTGCCAAAACGAGTTAAAAGGGTTCGCAATCGAAGAATCTTAGCTAGTTTCAACAAAAAAATCACAACACATATATATATACTATCCGCGAAAAAAAACGAACGAGTGGGAGGATTAACTGAGTGCTACGAGTTTAGATGATTGATCCCAGGAGATTAAATATGAGAAACGATGATCGCAAAACGAATCTAAACCAACGAAATGGACGAGCCGATTCGGGTTTACGCGCGAGAGAGACGAGTCGCGATTGTCGAAGGTAAACTCGCGAATGACAATCCACGGGTCTGGGTAAATTTTTAAATGAGTTATCACGTCGGTTATTCAATAACCGACGTTATAATTTTTTTAAAAACATTTATAACGTCGGTTATTCAATAACCGATGTAAAAACCTTCCTCTGATTCTTTTTTTACGTCGGTTATTCTATAACCGACGTTATAAAGGGCTCAAAATCCGCGTTTTATTACGTCGGTTATTCCATAACCGACGTCAAAAACATCTGCGGATTCTTTATTTACGTCGGTTATAAAATAACCGACGTAAAAAGGCCTTCAAAAACCGCGTTTTTTTACGTCGGTTATTGAATAACCGACGTAACAAACGCCCTCCGCTTCTGTTTTTTACGGCGGTTAATGTATAACCGACGTAAAAAACGAAGCTGCGCGATTAATAACGTCGGTTATAAAAATAACCAACGTTAAAGGTGTACTAAACACAGGTTTTTACGTCGGTTATTAAATAACCGACGTAAAAAACCTCGTTTTACATATTATGACGTCGGTTTTATATAACCGACGTAAAAAATGGTGACGTAAAAAACGTTTTCTGCACTAGTGCAATATTGATTAGTCATTTAAACTCTTCAAAATCTTGTTGAAACTTATTCTCCTACTCTTATCGGCAAATGATTTCTTTCATAGCATTATATACTGTTCAATAATCAAATCCAATAAATCCCAATATGCAGAATAATGTTGGGTGTTTGGAAAAATGGGATAACAGTTCATCTAAAGTCTTGTAATCAATTATGCTCCAGATATGTCACCATGTCTTCTTAAGTTCCATGCTAAGGGAATATTGCATCTCTAAATCTGAATATGAGTCACTACCATGAGGTAAAATGTACTCTGGAAACAGATCGCTTTAAGAGCTTCTTTGCTATACTTCTCTCGGAATAATTTAATCTTCACCTTCTGATCTGGCAGCTGATAACCCTAAATGATAAATCAAGTTCATTTTCAATTTCAAATGGATGAAATAGATATGATTCTGAAAGCTTATTATATTTACACAATAATTAGTCAACTAGTTGATTGGACTCATCCCCTGTATTCTCAGTTTCAATGATTTGAGAAGATGTTTCTTGAGAAGGGGAATTCCCCTGAGTTTGCTCAGTTATCACATGTGAATGCTCTTGAGACTCTCTTGATGGAGGATCATCAATAGGTATTTATCCAATTCCAATATAAGGGTAGAGTGGAATACCCTATTCTTGAAGAGCCTTTGCAATATTTTTTGCAGATAAACCTGCATGAGGTGAAATTTGATGTAATGAATCAAGGAAAGAAAAACAAATGTGTATGGAAAATGAAATAATAAGGACTTACATCTTTGAAATTCCTCATGAAAATCCCCAAACACCTTGATTGAACCTGGAATATCAATATTTTTATTGAGGGATTCCATCATTTTAGTGTATACGGCTTGGAATGTTATAGCTTCCTCACCATTTAAGGTATCCAGAAAACATTGGTTGATGCCCAAATTGGCACTGCTGACATTTTATTCCATCGTATCTTCAACAAGTACAACATCGTCTGGTCTTTCTAGATTTGGGCCTACACCAGTATTTATCTCCCATTACCCTGGGTCCTCATTCCTTTCTTCTGTAGTAATATGAATATTAGAATTGATTATTTATGGATCCTCTATTGAAAAACACTGAGGAATGTATTTAATATTACCACAGATTTTCTCTCTCTCCGTAGAGCAAGGAGCGGGTATAGTTGAATCATTTGATGAATTATATATTAAGATAGAATATTCATTAATATAAAACTGGGTTTTCCCTGGGGTTTCTTCTTCTGGTCATGAAGAATCAACTCTTAATCCCTTGAGAGAGTAGAGAGGCATAGATCCTGCAAGAGGATAAAACATGATTACCAGAGTGTATTGAGTAAATTATATTCCCTAAGGACAGTATAAATATTTACCCCTTCAGCAAACACTTCGGATCAGTCTCAGTGCTCTCTTATGTTTCTTTTAAAAAGCTTGTGGAGAAATTGAAACACTCATCTTGGCAGGAGAAACTTTAGGTAATGGATGAGGATTATCCATCGCCATTACTCCAGTCATGATTCTCTCTCATGGAGAATGTTCTAGTGACCTGGGAGGATCATTCGTTGCATTAATAGGAGAGCCTGCAAGACCATGCTTAGGCGATTCGAGAATTGGTCTGGAGCTTACATCTCTACATTCAAGTTGCACAAATACATTTTCATCAATATTAATGATGATAAATGGTAAATCAGAGTTTATACAAAAGAAGAAGGAAAATACATTCTCAGTATTAACATAAATATCCCACTACTCCGCATAGTCAATAATTAACCCTTTGTGTACTCTTAAGTCCATCATATGAGACACTCGTTTCGAGATTGGTATTTGTTCATTAGTTGCATATATAAAAGCCTCCAACTCCATCATGTACTTATGTAATTTAGCTAGGTTATTATCTGAATTACAATTAGAAGGTTCCTTGATGTCACCAATATCTGGTATTTGAATTCCATGCTCGAGGAATTCCCATGCATCCCTAAGATAATGAGTCAAACTCTCCCAATAATGAATGACTGAAGGTCGCACATAATCCAATCTTGGTATGGACAATTGTGGAGGAGATTCAATACTTTCTGACTGGTGAGCCTCTTCAGGACTCATTTCTTCTTTAAAGATTTCAACAGATGGAATTTGAACCTCTGTTTGATGGCGGCGACTAGATCTCTTTGGTGTTGGAGGTATTGCTTCTCTAGCCCTGGTTTTCCTGGTATACTTCCGTTGAAGATTCTTTGAGGACTCTGAAACCTCTGAAACTTCTGTATCATCTCTGGATTTGGAATTCTTACCACGATTTCCATGTGAAACAGTCATTGTAGCTACCACTTGATATATTCCTTTTGTCAAATCCCCTTGAGAATATGAAGAAACCCAAGATTTGGCATACCCATCTTCCAATCATAAATTTCCCGAGGAATGGTAATTCCAGTTGTTTGTTATATATCCCGGAGACTAATACCAACTTCACCATGCATCAAATGGAAGGAATTCAATTGAGAACTCTATCGAATCAGTAATTCAGGAATGAAATCATTTTTATAAACATAAGTTTTCCCCATCTAGACAACTTTTTATATACGAACATCAAATAACTCTTTTCTGAATTATGCATAAGTCCGACGTACCCATAATTCCCACATCCACTTGGGTTTGACACCTCCTCTAGAATGAAGATCACAGTCTTCCTTCATACCATTAGATTGATCTATTTGAGAAGCACAAAAAGTGGAATAATAGAAATGTGGTCTTGGATCTACAATGTGATCCTTCATATCAGGAGTACAACCACTGTTATGAAGGATGCAACCAATAGGAACTGTTCCATCTTGTATTGGAACCCCCCTTGCACTAATATTCATGCAGTTACAGTTGGAGTACTGAAGAAACCAATTATTTGGAAAGTATTTCTTAATTGATGGAACATGGGCATCTTGCAAAATACCATGCCCATACAAGGGTAAATAAGGACTTTGTGGATAGTCACAATGGTACGGAATTAAACCCTTCCATATCCCATGAAGAGTACTCTCAACAATTTCATAATATTCTGGTCGGATGATCTTAATCATTTCATTTTGACGATCCTTAGCTTCTAAAGTATAAGTCATCAAATGAGTCATTCTTTCCTATAAAATAATTACCCAACTTCCACTACTAGGTTTGATTTTTAAAAGAGATAAATCAAAAATTTGGCAAAGAACGCTGTTCGCACAGGTCCTTCGATGAGGTACATCACATAGGTCCTTCGATGAAGTCAATCGCGTAGGTCCCTCAACTAGGTCTCTAGCGTAACTCCTTTGATGAAGTCCTTTGGTGTAGCTCCATCACTTAAATAGTTTTACCTATAAGAAATTTCAAAAGAATTATGTGAGAGAACAACACAATGAGGTTTGATGAATGAGATACGCAATGAGAGCTCTAAATTCTAAAAATAATAGGTGAAGAAATCATGAAGGATGATACCTATTTATAGACAACTGAAGTCCTGCGCGCCAAGACTGCGTGCAAGATCTACGTGGAATACCTATATGAAGTAGTTGTGCAACAAACCTACACTATCCAACTTTTAACCCATAGTCCCTTTCCCCACATTATACCTCAGGACTCGACCCTCTTTCTTTTTATTCAGATCCAATCCTAAGGGTGTCTTTTGTTGACACTACTTAGGAAAAAAAGACTATGAAGAGAACCCTGGATATTTAAAATCCCAAAAACAAGATTCCAAGAGTTCAAATGAAAGTCAAAATAATCCAAAAGAGCTTTGCAATAGATCCATACAACATACTAGCTTCATAGGCCTACGCGGAAGACCTATGCAGCAGAGCTACATGGCAGTGCTCCGCACACGAATAATTTTAGTTCCCCTATGTGGAGTACCTGCATGGAGGAGCTATGAGAAGGACCTGCGCAAACAACATCTCTTCGACCAGGCCTTATCCTTGCCTATAAATAGAGCTCTTGGGCTCCCCATCCCAAGACTGAAAAAAGTTGAAAGACTCTCTGAAACTCCCATTGCATATCTCTTTCGCTTAGATCCCTCAAATTGTCTTAGTTAGCTCTCTAAAACTCAAAATAAGAGATGATTAAATGGGATATGCCTGTTTTTAAAGTCTTTTTACATTTTTTACACAGGTTTGGTTGTCCTATGTGAAAAACATTCTTCAGTCATCATTCATATCTACACAGCATACCTGTGCGCCACACCTGTGCGGCAGACCTATACACCGCTTCTCTATGGGACATCAATGTGAGGTACCTACGCGGCATACTTGCATAAAGTACCTACACGACAAATTTTGGTATAAAGCTTACATACCAACTCAAGCACCCTATTTAAAATATATTTATGGTAGGGTATATTCTTCCTTGGTTCCTTTATCTAAAAGGGACTAAGTTGAAACCTCTACCAAAATCTCTTCACTTATCAAACCTTTGGGAAAGGCACATCAGTGTGTCTCCTATTTTGGTTTGTATTTCCGTAGTCAAAGGTTTCCCACATTTGTTTCAAAATGGGGTTAATATTAATGGGATGTTTTTGGGTTTGTATATCTGCAGTCACATGGACCTTTCTCCTAGGAAAGGTGTTGGGAAGTTCCTGGTTTGGAAGAGGGTTTGGGTCCGGACCTCTCCCTTCTCGAATAGATGGCACAGAACCTCAGGTCTCTAGTAGGGAATGTACAGTTCATGCTTTCTTTTCCATGCAATCATAGGAGAAGTATCCCTCCCCTACTATGATCAATTTTAGGTCAACCATCATGGAATAATCCCCTAGATTTTCTTGTAGGAGGTGGCATCATTGATTCTCCTATTTTCTTAGGTGCCAAAGACCAAAGGGGAGATGGGAATAGGGACTTTCATTACCCTTTCCCTCTCCCATTGGGATCTGTCACCACGGGAAGGCATCCTATTGTAAGCATATAACCTTCACCCCTTCTTACTTCCATCGGAACCTTGTCCAATGTGAAGAGAAAAGAGGGAATGCTCGTCACCTCGTCCTCTTCCATGGTCGATGCGCCCTATTCCATCAGTAGAGGAGGAAAAGTGTGAAGTGTCATTGTTTAATCTTTCACATCCTCTTGTTTCTCACACTAAGAATGACTCACATGGGCTTAGAGATACGTGATGGTTACAACATGTGCACAAACACTCACTGGAAGTAAATATGAGAACTCTGATTCCTGTTCAAACTAGGATACATAATAATCCCTTTTAGGTCCCGAGATCACTGGACATCCTCTTCAGGAATACAACCCTAATTCCTTTAACCTGGTAATCATCCTTATGGATAAGCCCCAAATTAAACCCTTAAGTCACCAAGAAAACCTTTTCAGAAATTAATCCCAAACTTATTTCTCTCAAAGGACTATACTCTTCTATGAGACTAGTCAAACTACGCGGTCTTTGATTACCATCCATATGGGATACGTAGGAATCCTCCTTGAGGTTCAAACCCAATACCCTAAATCAACCCTGTTCTCCTTAGGCCATATTCCCAATAGGGTCTAATCCTACATGGAAACCCATATTCCTTCCAAAGTTTATTGGGCTTCTTCAGTATAAGTCCCACACTTTGTTTTTACTAAGACCCTTCCGCTTAGATTTCCATACCACATGACATTAAACTATACAGTTAGGTCCTTATCACATAACCTTAAAAGGTATGATGTGTCCCATTCAGTGGAACCGAACTACGGGGGTTCTGATTCCTTTTACAAGGATACGTAGGTAGCCCATTTTATGGGCATGATCCCAAAATATAAAAAATCTTCATCTCCCTAGATGATAATAAAATTCTTGAGTTCCCCACTAAGTGGCTTAAAAACCAGTATCATCATCGCAATGATTCAAAGAATCTCTGAGCAACATATTATAGGATACCATTGATGGAAAACCTCAAATACATATGGATATTTCCACTAATGAAGAATCGTTAATGAATACTAATGATTCTAAATTTACACATGTAAATAAGTGATTGTAAATTCCAAGGGATACTTATGATATACTTGGTGAATTAATAAGGATTCGTGAAAATATCTTAAATTTACAAAGAGAGTCCCATAGTAGACAATAATTCCCCCCAAAAGGGTGTGATGAGTCTGACCTCCCATCCTCTCAACCAATTCACGTTCTTAAGTATCGTAAATTTCAAACCTAAAATGTGTCTACCTTTAGAAAGCAGTTCCTATTTGGATAAGGAACTATTGGAAGTTTCTTGTTCCATAAATAAATCCAATGGGAACTACCTGGAAACATTGATTCTTAAAACTAGAACACACATTTCAAAGAACTATGAAACCATGTTTTATGGAATATATCAACTAATGTGGAAATTACACATTACACATAGGTTTTGGTGTATGTGTATAATATGGTCCACCATAATAGATTTAGTTATAACAAATTAGTTGTTAGAATGAAGATAAAACATGAATGTTAACTTATTTCCTTCAAGTTCTTCCCACATTTAATTATAATCAAATTATTCCTAAGAATAAGGATCATATGAATAATCTAAATATAGTGATTATGGCCTTAAATTTTTATCATCAAATCCCATAGTTTCATAATTATCCTTGATTGTTTCAATATTCAATTGATCTAATTACAGGTTGGATGATAGTCATTTCCTAGGAATATCATGTGATTATGCAACACCCTGAGTTTTTATTAATTTTGATTCAGGTAAAATAAATTTATTTGATATCATGAATTACATGAAACACCATGATAGTCTTGCACTACATGAAACACTAGGTTATCTTGCATTACACATGACACTAAATTTTAACAACACCATGTTATATTATTAATATAGTTATTAAAATGAGACTATTATAACCTAGATGTTAAACATTGTGATTTGTATAACAATAAATTATTTTAAAAATATTAATTATAATGTTAATATAAAAATGGAACATATTAATAATAAAATACATAATTTTTTGTAAGGTCTTTATATGTTTCAAAAATACTCTTTTCTCAAAAAAAATTATTCATTTTTGTGAACAATAATAAAATTAATTTTTGAAACTTTTAGAAATTCGATTTTATAAAATAAACTTGATTTTGGAAATGTTAATTTCAAAATTATTTTACGTTTACTTTTTTGGGATTAATCTAAAGAGTTACATTTTTTATGAATAATGAAAAATACTGAATTTTAATTTAAAATTGTTTTTCATCTAAATTATGTATAAAGATAAATTATATTTTATTTTTTTTCAAAAGTTAAATTAGTAAAGTTATATATCTATTAATTCAATTTAATTAATTTTAATGAATTTCATATTTAATTTGGATATAAATCCCTTGTATAATTTTGAACAGTTTCTCTTTAAAACCCTATTTTCTCATTGAGTGTGCGTGATTAATTTTAAATAAACATTTTCCAATTATATGAATGGAAATTTGAAAAATGGATTCAATATTTTTATTCATAATTGTCACGACCCCCTCCCGCCAAAGATGCCCCTCCTGAGCTAGTAATGGTGGAAGGGAGATAATGACCCTCGAGTCCCGCCTTAAGTAGGCCCCGGGGTGGCGACTAGCACTAAGGGTATGAGTTTTCACAAATATGGGAGGCATTACCCTTTTTATTATTTAGGATCAGGAAATATCACAAGTCAACCACCAAAAATGAAAAAGAACAAGTGTATAGAAATAAACCCAAACCAAGCCCACATGCATGTTTAAACAATTTTATAACAAGGTACAAGTACAAGAAAGCTCAAAGTACAATACCAAAAGAAACAAGAAAACAACAACTGCAACAACTCCAACTGTCTGACTAGTAGGGTCCCGCACGGACCTAGTAGTCCTCCTGGAAACCTAAAAGTAAACGTAGGGTGAGAATACAAGTATACTCAGTATGGAAACCTAAAGCTCTCGTGCACAAGTGGGGAGACATCATAATGTCCCGTGAGAACAACAGAAGAAACCTAGCAAGGAATTCTATCCACCCAACCTCACCAGCCACACTCACCAAAACACAAGCACTACAAGTAGTAGTATATAAGAAACAAGAGTATAGGGTACCCCGCACCATTTCCCTTTAGTTAGTTGATCTTCCAAACGGAGAACGTCCTGATGCTGCCCCACTCTCCCCGCCCGCACACACCTGGGCCTCACTAACACGTATCCCGCCCGCACACACCTGGGCCTCACAACCACGTATCCCGACCGCACACACCTGGGCCTCACAACCACGTATCCCGACCGCACACACCTGGGCCTCACAACCATGTATCCCACCTGCACACACCTGGGCCTCATAACCATGTATCCCTCTCGCACACACCTGGGTCTCACAACCACGTATCCCTCCCACACACAGCTGGGCCTCATCCCAAAGATTCTTGGGAAACAGTAGAACCTTCCCGAAGAGTCTTGGGCTAAAGCCACCCCAATAGAAACCTACCCGAAGAGTCTTAGGTGTAAGGTCGCCTCAATCCATCATAGCCTAGGGGAGAAGGAGCAGGAAGAAGCTAGTAATTAAGGGAAAAACACCCTCTCCCATGAAATGGGAGTGTTCGGCACTAAGTTCTCAACATGGTTGGGGTGCGATAAAACAAAAAAGATACATATATATATATATATATACCAACCACACAGCCCAACCTATGGCTTCTAAACAGAGAAACTGAGAACGTGCCTCGGCACTGCTATTACGAAGCATGCATACAACAAACAACTCCAACCCCATTTAGGTTTTCACGTTTCAGCAGAATTAGATTATTTAGTTCCTTAACTACAGGGAAACTATCCACAACCAACCACATCGATCGTTCGTAAACCATATCCCTGCCATCCACAAATCAAGTTAGGAAAACACAAGAAACACAACCAAGCCCTTCTTATCAACCAACCAGCCCCATTGATTATTAATCTTGTTCCATCACCACGATCCACCATTCATTAACTCTTCTTCTTTTATTTATTTTTCACAACCCATAATCCGTTCACATTCAACCCATCCCCGCAGCCCCGCGGCCAACTACCATAACCACAACCACACTGAAACTCGTACATCATCATCCCTTTAATACCATTTATCACAGCCCCGCTACCCATCACATTCACACCAACCCACAACCAAGACAACCGCAGCCCCACTGCTCACCCAAACCACAACAACCCACAAAACACCCCCCATCACATGCCACGTATCCAAACCAACACCCACATGTTCATTATTCCATTTTTGTTTAACCAGGGTGATCACACAAGGGTTCCATATTTTCATTTAATCATCCAACTTTACGTGATTAACCAATTTCCACAAAGTTATATCCACAAAAACGGTCTAGAAAGATAGGGAAACATTTAATTGTGCAAGAAAAGTCCCCCAACAACCGTGACTTT
Organism: Viscum album; assembly: GCA_963277665.1. Taxonomy (NCBI): domain Eukaryota; kingdom Viridiplantae; phylum Streptophyta; class Magnoliopsida; order Santalales; family Viscaceae; genus Viscum; species Viscum album. The sequence goes on along the minus strand of OY728135.1, from coordinate 593,897,850 downwards.
CAGTAGGAATAATCATATTCAATTCACATCATATCAATAGGATAAACAAGATAAACATAATGACTTTCCCATCCTCATTATTAACCAGTTATTATCTTCATTTAATGGTTCAACTTCTTATCATGAAAACAAGAGGATACCCACCCCGCATGATGCACAAAAGAGAGATAGAGACAAAGTTAAGATCCCTACCTCAACAGGTTCTGATCACAACGCTCCCTCGGATCAACTTTAGAAGAAGTCTGTCGGCATCTTTCACCTCTTTCGGGTCCCGGAAAAACCTCCTCGGGTGGAAGTCGGAAAGGAAAGGCCGAAGGAAAGACAACGGATCCAAGCTCGGAAGTTCCGCCTCGTCGTCACAATCCCGTGGCCGCTGACGGATCGTAAATCAGAGCTCGGACGAAGTAGTTATGGAGTAAGGAGCCTTCGAGTCTCTTGGGAGAACTCTGCTCAGAGGGAAAGGGGAGGAGAGGGGTGAGTTGAAAGAAGGAAGGGACCCCTCCTTTTATAGGAGAGAAACGGAAAAGTACACGGCGTGTACTTTAGGGTACACGGCGTGTACTTGGTTATTTTACATGGTCTCCACGCGGCTTCCAACATGGCTCCGTGGCCGTTGACTGGTCGACACACGGTTTGAGGGTAATGCATACGCGGGGAAGGAATACACGGCGTGTAGTTTAGACACACGGTGTGTACTAGTTTATTGCACACGACACAGACACGGCTCCAACATGGTACATGGAGATTGACTAGTAACGCGTACGCGGGGAAGGACTACACGGCATGTAGAACTGGGAACACGGTGTGCACCCATTATTTCACACAGCGAGGACACGGCCTGCAACATGGGGTATACCCAGAAAGGGGGTACACAATGTGTACTCAAACTACACGGCGTGTAGTTTCAAAATTCTGGAAAGTGTGGGAAAAGTCCATTTTACCCTCCAAAACACTTTGTGACCTTATTTTTGACAAAGGAAAGGGCCGGAGAGGTCCAGGCCATTACATCAGATACCTTTTAAAACATTCTCGTCCCTGAGAATTCAAAACCACCCCAGAGGAAATCCAACAAGATACCTCTTAGGGTTCTCATTATAACAGGAACCCAACCAACAACCCTAATCATATGTGTTAGGAATTTCTTCTTCTATGTCGATATATTATCCACTTTAGGCGGCACTAACTCGCCTACACGGGTTTAATCACAACCTCATTAATGTGTCTTGATTAAGAATTGGGTCTTCCCACTTTCATACATTAGGATTTTTCAACTCGCACTACCCCCAACACCACACAACCAACACACTGCCCGAACACATGGTTTTGGGAAATTCCTTCTCCCATGTCAAGATATTATCCTCTTTAGGCGACACTGACTTGCCCGCATGGGTTCAATCGCATCCACATTAATGTGTCTCGATTAAGGGACAGGTTTTCCCCTTCCTCACACATCCAGACATGCTACACACTACCAGGGGACAAGGAAACAAAAGGTCTCACAACTGACAAGCCAAGCATTCTATATATCAAAGGTACAAAGTACAACATCAACACAAAGCTCAGAAGAAAAAGGGAAAACACAAGTCAAAACAACTCCGGGTACTGAGCGTTCATCTGGGTCTCCCGCTCCCAAGTGCTTTCCTCGAGTCCTCCATGTCTCCAAAACACTCGAACCAACGGAATGGTTCATCCATGGATCACCTTCTCTTTACGATCCTCGATCCTGACTGGTCGTTCCTTGATGGTCGTGTCGTCTCCCATATCTAACTCTCCCCAGTCGATAACGTGGGAGTCATCGTGTAAGTACCGACGAAGCTAAGAGATGTGGAAAACGTCATGAACCATCTCTAACTGAGGTGGCAGGGCCAGCTAATATGCCACCTCATCGACTCGCCTCAGCACCTCAAAAGGTCCGATGAACCTAGGTGATAGCTTTCTCCCTTTCCCAAACCTATGCTTCCCCCGTCGAGGGGAAACCTTCAAGAACACATGATCTCCCACCTCGAACTCCAAGGGCCTCCTCTGACGGTCAGCATAAGACTTCTGTCGGTCCTGAGCCGGTTTCATCCTCTCATGTATAAGCTGGACTTTCTCTGTAGTGCTCTGCACTACCTCTATCCCAAGAGCACCTGTCTCACCAACCTCTGCCCAGCAAATGGGTGGGAAACATGGCCCTCCATACAGAGCCTCAAACGGTGCCATGCCAATAGTAGAGTGGAAGATGTTGTTGTAGGTGAACTCTACTAAAGGCAAGTGCCGTACCCATGATCCTCTGAAATCCAGAACGCATGCTCGCAGCATGTCCTCCAACTTCTGGATAGTCTGCTCTATCTGCCCATCGGTCTGGGGGAGGAAAGCAGTGCTAAGGTGTAGCTGGGTGCCAAAATCATGTTGTAACCCCCTCCAAACTCGTGAGGTAAATTGAGTATCCTGATCTGAGAAGATAGTCTTTGGGACTCCATGCAACCTCATAACCTCGTCTACGTACCTCTGTGCTAAGGTACTCACCGGGCCTGAATCCTTAATTGCTAAGAAATGAGCTGATTTCGTCAGTTGATCCACCACTACCCAGATAACATCATAACCACCCTGAGCTCTGGGTAGTCCTGTGACGAAGTCCCCTGAGATTTCATCCCACTTCCACTCGGGGAAATCTAAAGGATGCAACAAACCACTGGGAACACGGTGTTCATCCTTCACTTGCTGACACACTGGGCATTTAGCCACAAACTCCACCACTACCCATTTCACCCCGGGCCACCAAAACTATTCCCTCAGGCCTCGGTACATTTTTGAAACTCTAGGATGTACTGCCAAGGCTGATATATGGAACTCACGGAGAACACCCTCACGCATTGCCTCCGGAACAAAAAACCTTCCATGGAAAATCATCCGATGTCAGCTATCCTCTGACCATAATTCTGGAGTGTTCCCCTGATCGACACGATCCCGCATCACTTCCGCCTCGGAGTCCCCCCACTAAGACTCTTCCACCTGCTGCAGCAAAGAGGACAACACCGTCATCTGAAACAAACAGCCTCTAACACCTTCTATCTTGGAATCCAAGTGCAAGGCAGCCAACTCTCCCATCACTTTCCAAGCATCAGTGGACTCCCAAACCACTTCCTGATGCGACTTCCAGCTCAGGGAATCAGCCACAACGTTTCCCTTACCTTCAGTGTAAGAGATATCAAATTCATAGTCTTGGAGAAACTCGATCCATCTCCGCTGCCGTAAGTTCAGGTCACACTGGGAGAAGATATAACGCAGGATCTTGTGATCTGAGAAGACCACAAAGCGCTCCCCAAAGAGGTAATTCTGCCACAACTTCAGTGAAAACACTACTGCTGCAAGCTCTAGGTCATGGGTGGCATAGTTATGCTCATGAGGGCGTAACTGCCTAGACCCATAATAGATCACTCCCTTCTTATGCATCACCACGCACCCCAGACCAAGGCCAGAAGCATCACAAAACACCTCATACAATAGCCCTTCCTCTTGAAAGCTGAGTACGAGAGCACTGAACAAATTCTCCTTCAGGTAGTCAAAAGCCTTCTGGCACTGCTCGCTCCATAGGAAGACATGGTTCTTCCTCGTCAAAGCTGTCAAAGGAGAAGAAACTCGAGAAAATTCTGAAACAAACCTCTGATGGTAACCTGCTAACCCTAGGAAACTACGAACGTCTTCCACACTCTTGGGTGCTGCCCAAGAAACAACTTCCTCTACCTTCGACGGGTCCACTGACACTCCATGCTGAGACACCACGTTCCTAAGGAAGTGTACTTATTTTGTCAAGAACTTACACTTCGACAATTTCCCGTAAAGCTGGTGGTGTATAAGGACTTCCAAGACTGTCTAGAGATGCTCAACATGCTCCTCCTCTAACCTTGAGTAGATCAGGATGGCATCGATAAACACAACGACAAACTAGTCCAGAAACTCCCGGAAGACAAAGTTCATAAGTCCCATGAACACAGTCGGTGCATTCGTAACTCCAAACGGAATCAACACAAACTCGAAGTTCCCATACCTACACCTGAAAGCCGTCTTCAAGATTTCACTGTTCTTTACCCTCAGCTGATGATATCCAGATCATAGATCAATCTTGGAAAACCAACCTGCTCCCATCAGTTGGTTGAAGAGATCATCTATCCTTGGGAGGGGATAGTTGTTCTTGACCGTTACCTTGTTCAACCTTCGGTAGTCTATGCATAGCCTGATACCACCATCTGCCATCTTCACGAACAAAACTGGAGCACCCCATGGCGATACGCTGGGTCGAACAAAACCCTTCTCCATCAGATCGTCAATCTGAATCCGAAACTCCTGCAACTCCGAAGGTTCCATCCGATAAGAGGCCATCGAAATCAGACGGGCACCAAGCTGTAAGTCTATCTCGAACTCAACATCATGTCGGGGGGGGTAGAGTCACAACCTCCTCAAGAAAAACATCGAGGAACTCCCCAACAACCTTTGGGACATCTATCATCTCTGTATCAGCTAGAACCACTGATAGCCCACCTAACAAGGAAAGGAGAGGCTCCACACGCCAGCTTCCCACCAGATAGCTCCTCTCGCCAAAAAAAGCTACACGCTGCCCATCCACGTCGAATAACATGACTCTTCTCTAGAATTAGTCGATAACGGAACCAACAGAAAACAACCAGTCGATGCCTAGGATGACATCGTATGGCTGCTTCTATAACAGAAGAAGGTCCCCACTAGATTGATGTGGTCCCAACGTCAGCCCACATCACCGGCAAACACAAGATACACTGGTCTGGCCTCCAACTGGTGTACTCAGCAGCAATGGTACAGAAAGTCTCTCTACGTCTAGTCCCAAGGAATGGGAAAGACCAGGTGTAACAAAGGAGTGTGAAGCTCCCGAATTGAACAAAGTAGAAACAAGAGTGCTGAACAAACAAATCGTAACTCGCACCACCTATGTTCCTGCTGGAGCTGTCAACTCTGCTGCGTGAAACTGTCCACACCCAACTCCTCTGACTCTCTGATGTCATCCACTTCCCCAACCATGCCCTGGTCGAGGTCCCTAAGGAGCACCCTGAGGTCGGCCTCCTCCCACAAAGTCTTCCCACGGAGGGGCATGGTCTTGCTGCTGCTGGAAGGGCCTTGCCGGAAACTGGTGCTGCTGAGGTGGGCGCTGAACCTTCTCACCTCCACCGTACTGAGCTCGGGTCGGGAACTGACTCTGAACATGCCCGAAACCTCCACAAGAAAAAAACCTCGGTCTTGGGCTCGTGAAAAAGGGACGAGGACCCGAAGATCTGAACTGGAACTGCTGGGGCCTTCTCCCCACTGGCCTGAACCTGGAAGGTCCCGTCACAGGATCCCTGCTGCTAACTGCCTTCCCCTTCGACGAGCCTGGCTGGATCCCCTCTTGGGGTGCACCTCCCAGCGAGTGCATCCTCTCTACAACATTTTCCTTCTTCTGTACCACCAAGTACGTCAGAAGGGTGAAGGGGGTGACATCATACTGGAGTGAAGGACGAAGCGCCTCCTCCAAACGTCTCGCCCAAGACTCCTCATCCAGAAAGAGATCGGTAGAAAAGTGCAAGAGATCCTTGAACTTGATCCCCAGCTCTCGTACTGACATAATCCCCTGTTGATGGGAGAGTAACTCATGCCGCTTCTCTTCCTTGATCATGGAAGAAAGGAATTACTCTTGGAGTTCCTTCTCAAAGTCAGCCCAAGGAACCTCTGCCTCTATCCTCTATCGGAGGTAGAGCATCCACCAATGTCGCGCTGCACCTCTCAGCTGACTGACTCCTAGGGGAACCCAGTACTCCCTCGGAGCACTGATCAAGGTAAAAGTGATCCCTAGCTCCTCAGCCACCCCTCTATATCCGTATCCGAAGTACTACCCTCGTACTTCTTGAGTTTCTTCCACTAGAAAGAACGGAGAGTCTTCTACCACTGGCTATCCTCCTCCTCTCGGTCAATCCTCAGCTGATTGACCGCCTGAATCTGCAGGGCCTCGCCCATCTGAGCCACCTGGGGACGACTTCTAGGTTCCATAGCTGTACGGTAAACAAGGATCACCTAAGCCCAAGTAGTAAGGAAAACTCAAGGTTTTATTTTATCATTTTATTTCAATTTCATTCCCAGAACACCCAAATAAAGAAAAACACAATCATGATGATGCATGTACCTTCCCTAGGGTCTCTACCCTGAAATCAATGTAGTCTCACTTGGTCGTTCGGTGGGCTTAGAGTCCTTGCATAGGATCATGGTGGGGCCTAAAATCCCGTGTCCTAGCCGGTATTCTCTGGCCTATGTCACGCACAAAGATTGACTAACATTTTCACCCTACCATCCCATGAAATCCTCACTATGTCTAACTCTAGACTCCATCTTATCTCTTAACCATCACCTCTGATACCATTCTGTCACGACCCCCTCCCACCAAAGATGCCCCTCCTGAGCTGGAAATGGTGGAAGGGAGATAATGACCCCTGAGTCCCTCCTCCAGTAGGCCCTGGGATGGCGACTAGCACCAAGGGTATGAGTTTTCACAAATATGGGAGGCATTACCCTTTTTATTATTTAGGATCGCGAAATAGGACAAGTCAACCACCAAAAAGAAAAAAGAACAAGTGTATAGAAATAAACCAAACCAAGCCCACATGTATGTTTAAATAATTTTATAACAAGGTACAAGTACAAGAAAGCTCAAATTACAATACCAAAAGAAACAAGAGAACATCAACTGCAATATCTCCAACTGTCCGACTAGTAGGGTCCCCCACAGCCCTGGTAGTCCTCCTGGAAACTTGAATGTAAATATAGGGTGAGCATACAAGTATACTCAGTAGGGAAACCTAAAGCTCTCATGCACAAGTGGGGAGACATCCTAATGTCTCGTGAGAATAGTAGAAGAAACCTAGCAAGGAATTCTATCCACCCAACCTCACCAGCCACACTCACCAAAACACAATCACAATAGGTATTAGTATATAAGAAACAAGAGTATTTGGTACCCCTCACCATTTCCCCTTAGTTAGATGCTCTTCCTAACGACGAACGTCCTAACACTACCACACTCTCCCCGCCCGCACACACCTGGGCCTCACTACCACGTATCCTGCCCGCACACACCTAGGACTCACAACCATGTATCCCGCCCGCACACACCTGGGCCTCACAACCACGTATCATGCACGCACACACCTGGGCCTCGCAACCACGTATCCCACCTGAACACACCTGGGCCTCACAACCATGTATCCCGCCCACACACACCTGGGCCTCACAACCATGTATCCCGCCCGCACACACATGGGCCTCATCCCGAAGATTCTTGGGAAACATTAGAACATTCCTGAAGAGTTTTGGGCTAAAGCCACCCCAATCGAAACCTACCCGAAGAGTTTTAGGTGTAAGGTCGCCTCAAGCCATTACAACCTAGGGGAGAAGGAGCAAGAAGAAGCTAGCAACTAAGGGAAAAACACCCTCTCCCATGAAATGGGAGTGTTCGGCACTAAGTGCTCAACATGGGTGGGGTGCGATAAAACACAAAAGATACAGATATATATATATATACTAACCACACATCCCAACCTATGTCTTCTAAACAGAGAAACTAAGCACGTGCCTCGACACTGCTACTACGAAAAATGCATACAACAAACAACCCCAACCCCATTTAGGTTTTCACGTTTCAGCAGAATTTGATTATTTAGTTCCTTAACTACTGGGCAATTATCCACAACCAACCACATCGATCGTTCGTAAACCATATCCCTTCCATCCAAAAATCAAGTTAGGAAAACACAAGCAACACAACCAAGCCCTTCTTATCAACCAACCATCCCCATTAATTATTAATCTTGTTCCATCACCACGCTCCACCATTCATTAACTCTTCCACTTTTATTTATTATTCACAACCCATAATCCGTTCACATTCAACCCATCCCTACAGCCCCGCTGCCCACTACCATAACCACAATCGCATCGAAACCCGTACATCATCATCCCTTTAATACCATTTATCGCAGCCCCGCTGCCCATCACATTCACACTAACCCACAACCAAGCCAACCGCAGCCCCGCTGCTCACCCAAACCACAAAAACCCACAAAACACCCCCATCACATGCCACGTATCCAAACCAACACCCACATGTTCATTATTCCATTTTTGTTTAACCGGGGTGATCACACAAGGGTTCCAGATTTTCATTTAATCAGCCAACTTTACGTGATTAACCAATTTCCACAAAGTTATATCCACAAAAATGGTCTAGAAAAATAGGGAAACAATTAATTTCACAAGAAAAGTCCCCCAACGACCGTGATTTTCAGTAGGCATAATCATATTAAATTCACATCATATCAATAGGATAAATAAGATAAACATAACAAATTTCACATCCCCGTTCTTAAACAATTATTATCTTCATTTAATGGTTCAACTTCTTCTCATGAAAACAAGAGGATACCCACCCCGCATGATGAAAAAAAGAGAGAGAGAGAGACAAAGGTAAGATCCCTACCTCAACAGGTTCTCATCACAACCCTCCCCCGGATCAACTTTAGAAGAAGTTTGTCAGCATCTATCACCTATTTTGGGTCCCAGAAAAACCTCCTCAGGTGGAAGTAGGAAAGGAATGGCCGAAGTAAAGACAACGGATCCAAGCTCATAAGTTCGACCTCATCGTCACGATCTCGTGGCCGCTGACGGATCATAAATCGGAGCTCGGACGAAGAAGTTATGGAAGAAAGAGCCTTCGAGTCTCTTGGGTGAACTCTGCTTAGAGGGAAAGGGGAGGAGAGGGGTGAGTTGAAAGGAGGAGGGGATCCCTCCTTTTGTAGGTGAGAAAAGGAAAAGTACATGGCATGTACTTTAGGGTACACGGCGTGTACTTGGTTATTTTACACGGTCTCCACGCTGCTTCCAACACGGCTCTGCGGCCGTTGAATGGTCAACACACGGTCTGAGGGTAATGCATACGCGGGGAAGGACTACACAACGTGTAGTTTAGACACACAGCGTGTACTCATTTATTGCACACGGCAAGGACACGGCTCCAACACGGTACACGACCGTTGACTGGTAACGCGTACATGGGGAAGGACTACACGGCGTGTAGACCTGGGAACACGGCGTGCACCCATTATTTCACATAGCGAGGACAGGGCCTGCAACACGGGGTATACCCAGAAAGGGGGTACACGGCGTGTACTCAAACTACACGGCGTGTAGTTTCAAAATTCTAGAAAGTGTGGGAAAAGTCCATTTTACCCTCCAGAACACTTTGTGACCTTCTTTTTGACAAAGGAAAGGGCTGGAGAGGTCCGGTCCATTACAATAATAATTAATAAAATATAATAAAGTTATCTTAATTTTTGAACAAAATGAATATTTAAAATAATAATAAAATATTTTCCATAGTTAAGGTAAAAATGGATTTAGTGGGGTTAAACTAACAGGATAAAGGTCAAAAATGACCCAAATCATTTTCAAACCCCATTTTATTGACATATTTAGACCTTATAATTTATAAGGTTCTAATTTTATCCATTTTTACCTATTTTATTTAAAAATATTGGGTATATGTTTTCTTTGCAAAACATTACAAGTTTGTCACTCGCCTCACTTATTAAAGGACACCCCTCTCTTGGTTTCTTCACAACTTAAAACTAATTTTTCAGTATATACCTACAAAAATAACTTCCAAAATTCCCTAATATCATCCTAGAAATATTATTTTGGATAAAAATATAGCCTATAAATTATTTTGGTGCAAACCTAATGTGGTTACCCAAAGAATAATTAATGTTCATCAATGAGTATTTTTGTTTTATTTTTTCCTCCCACTCATGAAATTATTATTATAACATGATGATATAATAAAATAAATATATTCAATATAATTATATTATTTATGTTAATTTATTTACCTACAACCATCTATACTTCTATCAAATGGGTTATGAAATCATTGTTCGTGTATACCATAGTCTACCACCTTATGAACTGATGTCATTTGTTTTTCCATTACTACCTCTCACAGTCTGACATAATCATGGTTTTATTGTTTATATATTATATTTATGATATTATTATGGTTCTGGGATTATTATATCACTCATACCTTCATACTCTCTATTTTTTGGGAATATGATAACGTTGCTCGTGTGCACCGCAAACTGCCACCTTATAGAGGAGTGTGATTCATTTACTCTTTACATGGAAGGTAATAAGGATGGTTTTAATAAAAATTTCAGATATATATTCCATAAAAAATTCTATAATGATAATTTATCATTTACCTTTCATTATTTCAATACATTAATAAAATGAAAACAACATTCATGCGTACATGTGACCTACCATCTCCATGAATGGTGCCTTTCATTTTTTAGCTCTAAATAGTTTGGATTACTCTGAAAAAGTATATAATAAATATATATTATAATGATATAATTTTTAACATTATGGATATGATTAAACCATTATTTATGTAAGATGATAAAAAATAACCAGTCAAAAAAGAAATGAAAATCAAAGTGTTTTTTACACAAAACATAACATTAACATGGAATTGTTAACAAATGGGCCATAAAATATCATAATAAAATAATATATAGTATTTTATATTTAAATATTTTACATTAATAAATTTAAAATAAACTTATATTTATTATATAGGATTTTTGAACAAGTACAGCATAAATCAAGACTTATGTTAAGGGATTTTTGTCTCAATTCACCTTTTTGAAACATATGTTAGGTTATTAACCTATCTTCTTTACAAGGTGTATATATAGCCACTTTTACATGTAATATAATGAATATATTTATCCTCGTAATATTTTAAGTTTAATTGTATTTTATTCCTTTATGGGTATTATGATTCAAAGTTACATAAGTGGTAAATATTTTATGTTACAATCTCATTGTTTATCAAGATTATTTATGACTATGTTTATGATAGTAAAATATTGTGATAAATGTCTAAATAAACTCATTAATAATATCCTAACATGGTTATTCAATATATTTTCAAGTAAAATATTCATTTTTACACTATTTGGTAATTAAAATAATGGATAAAATATTTTATGGAAATCCGATTTTTTTCTCTCTTTGGTCGGAAATCTATTTCCTTCCAAAACCACGATTTCTAAAAATGTTCTCAAACATTATTTCCTATTCTCATATTATTTTTAAAATTATTGTTTACCCATGTATGATAATTTTAATTTTTTTAAAAGTAATCTTCATGTCTTTTTTCCAAACAATCCATGCAAGGATTTTACTGATAATGTGAAAGGAATATTAATTTAACATGTACATCATGAAAAAAATTATCCACCTTTGGGAACAATAATTTCTTTAAAGAATCCTTTATAATTTTCAAAGAATATTTTCAATCCAATTTATTTTTAAAATGCTTTATTTTTTACTAAAAATTTATTTTCAAAGTGGAAAGGATATTTTCTTCAATAAATTTTTTAAATGATCTTTTAAAATCATTTTTCATCTAAGATGGAATCCTTTCATGCTACTTATTCCTCACTAGGGATATGATACAAGGATAACATTATTATTATTTTTTAAAATGGTTTATATTTATGATTACATGAAATTTAGGAAACTATTTTCTCTTCTATGGGAAATACCATGATAAAATTATTATATAAATCTGATTCCTTTTCAATGGTTTATGATATGATGAGATGATAAAATGATAAATAAACCTATCCCTTTCTCCAGGTTATGATATGATGAATTTTTTGTGAAACTCATTTCATTTATTGGGTTATGATATTATGAATTTTTTATGATCTTGTGTCACACATATGTATGATTTTAATTATGTGACTGGTGGGACCAATATCTCCCTCCAACATGTTGGGTAAATATTTACATCTCATGATATAGATAAGATTGGAACTGGGAGTGAACCTGGTTCATTAAAGGACTTTGTCAACTATGATGTCCTTGGGAGTGAACCTTGACTACAATGATGGTTTGGGCAGTGAACCAAATATACTATGATAGTCTTGTAAGTGAGTCTTAAGTACTATGTAAATGATTTTATTCTTATATGTATGAAACAATTCTATGTATTATGCCAATTTTATGATCTCATGACTCATGTTCTTTTATTCCCTTATGATCAATGCTTTTGTAAGATTATGGTTTTCATAGAGGTTTTTACTTGTTTAAAATTTTGGTTAAAATCCATTTAAATTTATAATTTAAATGTTCACTAGTAGTACAAGGGTCCTCGGGGGTGATCTGGGGTTTTGGGTCATGGAAGGAAAAAAATTAGGACAACCTATTCAAGGAGCATAGTTGGTGAAAAACTTAGTAAACCATGCGAACTCCCCAGGAAAACCATGAAACCTTGTAAATTGGCATTCCTCATAGTTGGAGAATGTTTTTTTAAACTGTGTGGAGCTTCCCAGGTAACTGTATGACCTCACTCCCCTTAGATAGTGGCATGTGCATGATTTGGAAAACTGTGTTGGTAAACTATGCACCCTATTAAAAGCTCAAAAAATACAATTTTTTCATCTCGTATATTTTTATGTTCCCAACTAATTTTCATTCCCTTTATCTTATCTATAGACCTAGGAATGAACTAAAATCCCCAAATATCCTTAAGGGTGATTCTCGGTCAATTCTAGTCTATTTGGATTGTATTTGGTTTTGTATTGAAGCTCCATGTAAGTCAAACCTCCATCTTGATTCTATTTTTTATATTAGGGTTTGTGGTTTCACCCTTCTCTGTAAGAAGCCCTAAAACCCTTATTTTTAGTGGATCTCAGGTTGAAGATTCAATGGGTGTTTTACTCTAGATTTAAGGCTATGATTAGGTGTGAATTTGTATTTGAATTTGAGTTAGGTGGTCTATAAGTTATACCACATAGTCGTGATGTTGATGTGTGATTTAATGTGGCTATGTTTTCCATCCACTTTTTTTGAATTAGATTCCTTTAGTAATAATTGTTAAATTGGTTGTCTAAATGAATAATTTTACCCCTCATGATCCTCATGGGATGTGTTTAGGATGATGTGACCAATTTAGGTCCACCCATGTGGTGCGCTGACATTCCCGAACATGGAACTTGTATTGGTTATCATTTTTTTGATTTGAAATTTAGTAGATCTCATGATGGACATGTAAATATGTTGTTTTGAGACAAAAAGGTAGTCTTGGCAGTATTTATAGACTTTTATAATGGCATAATAGTTTGTTTGGAATAATGTGAGAAAATTTTAAATGGATTACTGTTCATGTGATAAATAGCCTATGAACTTGTAATGGAAAAGTGTTAATGGAATAAGGCATATGAATTGTTGAATATGATGAGTGGGTTAATGTATAAATTTCTTTATTACGCATAATGGGTTAAGGCATGGGAAATGGGGATGGAGTAAATGGACTATTCATGGTGAATGATAATTTGTAGATGGGTTAGGTCATAATGATGATTTATGTGTTGAAGTGAAATGTGAAATTTGAATGTTATGATTGTTGATTGTACTTGGATTCTGATATGTTATATGTGGTAAATGAATGAATAAGAAAGATAATATGGATTGGTGGTGGGATAAAGGACCGAGGATCCTTCCATGGGTTGGGTTGGACTGATTCTCTAACCCCAACCAAGAATACCCCTGTTAGGGAGTCGGACTGATGTTATATGCCACTAATGGTTTTATTTAATGAGATTACTTAGATTTAAAATCCATGGTACATGTGATGTATTTATATGAAATTTTTATCCACGGTGAGTTAGGGAACATGAATTATACCCTTATTAATGATGGTTTATAGCTTAGTGTGTTGTGTAAATTATATAAAGGCCAAATCCATAGAACATGTAATGAAATGAGTTTAGAAATATAGATTGTGTAAGTGATGAAAATGGTTAAAGTTAACATTGTTATCTATTAGAATATGAGTTTTTTTTGTTTTACCTTGTCATTTACTTGATACATTCACGCAATATCTATTTAGACTAGATATTTTGTAGACAATATTGGTGGAGGCCTTCTAAGTTATACTCACACCCTACTCGGGCCGTCTTTGTGTACCCGATAAGAGTTCATTATTGTAGATTTAAATAATGGAAAAGACCTCGTGCTAGGGACTTGAGTTGGGATTGAGATATGCATATATGAACATCTAGACTTGGATTCAAGATCCAGTTTTGGGATTTGGATGTTGTCTTTATTTTGGGTTTTTCTCAATTTTGGAAATGTGACATGAGATTACATTTTTATTGTTTGGTTATGGTTCATACTTGGTTTTAGGAAATGTTGTTTATGCGTGGTTCTTGGTTATTGTTATTTTATCGTTCTATTTCAAGTTATTATCTATTGTTTTATACTCTTATTATGAGGGTATATTATCCCCATGTGTTTATTTAGACCCTCACTGCTGGTTGGAAAACTCTGGCATATGGGGAGGTTCACTTGAGATCATGTGGAGACCCAAATCGGAGCACTAGTTTAGTGGATTCTTGGTTGGGTACTTTATAAAGTGGTATCAGATCATGTCTTTTCTATTTTCATACTATTTGAGATGGTCAAATAGAGATTAGGATGTGTCAAGGCCTGGAAATTATCCCATGAATAGGAGTATCTAACCCATGTACAACGGAAAAACCAAATGTACAGGGTGGGAATGTTTGTTTTTATGTGTGTGAGTTACATTTTAATGTTATTTAACTATTGGGTGATTCACTTGTTGCGTGATGTGATCGCTTTATGATATTTTTCTCATGGATGGATTGGAATGATGTTGTGCATTCATACATAATTTTAAGAACCTAAGGATATAGGTGGAATGCATTATGATAGGCGCAAACATGGGATGGGTGTGTGTGGAATAAAAAGTATAATATTTTTCACTTCTTTAAAAATTTGAAGAAAATGGTGTCTAATAAGAATTATGTGAATGGTTAAAAAAAATTAGAGAAGGGTTAAAGAATTTTGGTTAAATAAAGGTCAAAATGAGTTAAAAGGATAGTTATAACTAGTTGTTAAATGGGGAATGTTCCAAAGAGGAAATGGATTAAAGAATTGTATAACCAAAGAATTGGGATTATGTGATATGGTTTTCCTATTTTGACCATGCCCAAAAGTAAATATATATTAGGGTAGTGTTTTTTGTGTGATGGTATCCATTGGGATAGTGTATGAAATATGGGTTTCTTATAGCTAGTAGAAAGCCTTATATTACATAAACTATGAATTCCTTATGATATGTGTTCTATGATGTGTTCTTGGAATTTTAGGAAATTTCCACCATGGTGACATTTTCTAGTAGAGCGACAAGAGGATTTCACCGAGAATGGTCCTCCATAAGTGGAGAAAGAAAACTTAGTGATTCAGGGTAACATGGTAAAATAACAGTTCCATGATAACTTCAATCATTTCTTGAAGATGATGAAAAGGGACCTAGGGTTGGTTGTGTCGAGAATGTTTGAGCTGAACAGTGAGTTTTAGCTACAACACCCTCAAAAATTTCTTGCAGAGGGTAAACCCAAGGATAAAAAATTATGGATAGGGTATATTCATAAATTTCTTGATCACATGGATATTCCTACTGAGAATAGAGTCAATTTAGAAAATTATATGCTACAAGGTTAGGCAAAATGCTGGTGGGATGTTCTGGTTCAGATCTACCAAGCTACAGGTATGGTAAGGAAAGATTTTCAAGATAAGTTTCTAGAACATTTCTATCTAGAAACCTTCAGAAATGATAATGATGGATATTTTATGAGGTTTACCCAAGGATATATGATGGTAATGGAATATTCTAGACGTTTCACTGACTTGCAATGTTTTGTTCCATATTTGGTGGGGGATGAGGTGGACAATAAAAGACATTTCAAAGATAGACATAGGTATGGGATCAAGTCGCAGGTGAATATATTTCTCTTGAAGAGGGTCACTGAAGTGGTGGATCAAGACCTTATATTAGACGAAAACCTCAAGGAGGCTTCTAGAAGATGACACGAATCTCTAGTGGGGAGAAGCAGTGGTGAAACTTTTGATAGTAGTAAGGGCCTCTTAGAGAGTTTTCACTATAGTGGGGCTGGATAGGGTAGCCAAAAGAAGGAACCGGTCTCTTAGGACAGTGATTTAGTTTTCTGATATCAATTAGAAGGTCAGGACACATGCATAGTTAGTGTTCCTAACCACCAGTTGATTACTGAGTGTGTGGAATATTAAGGCATGTGAAAAGGTTCTATAGGAACCCACGATAGTTGGGAAATTATGGAGGAGTGAAACTATTGAAGAGTATATGAAGGGTGTTAGTTACCCCATATTAGGTAGGTAGTTGGAGCTCAACCAGCCATATCGGTAGAGGTGGTGGACATGGTACTCTGAGGTGAGATATACCATATCAGTAGGGTATTACAACACTATAAACTCATACTAGGGACTAGGTTAGAGGGGAAATTCATATTCATGTACTTCATTCTACATGTGGGGGTAGCGAGGCTGAGACATCAATAGATTGAGGTATGATCCTTGTAGCATCCACACATTCTAGTGCTTTATTTGATCTAAGTTATTTTAATTATTTTATTACTATTCAGTTGGTAGTTGTGTTGGACCAAGAGGTGGAAAGAATGTGTGGGGTTATTTCTATTGATACTCTGTTAGGGTTGATGGAAGATAATATTAGGTAATGTAAGTGTTGTACTCTTGAGGTTGGTGGGAACCATTTTCTATTGGTTTTTTGTTCTAGAGATTCCAGGATTTGATCTAATTATAGTAATTTATTGGTTGGTGTTGTTCCAAGACTATATTGACTATTACCTTCATAGGTTAACATTAAAATCTCTTGAAGGATACTTGTGTGTCCTTCGTGGTGAATGGGATGTTGGGGAAAGTCATACAGGACCCGTCTGTAAGAAGATGGGTGAACTTATACCCTGAGTGCCTTGTCTCAATACTGATGATTGGGGAGTAGAACCACTTGTTTTTCCTCATGTGGTGGATCCATTTTAGGATGTGTTTCTTGAGGAATTCTTAGGGATGTCTCTTGAGATAGATGTTGAGTTCACAATAGAGTTACTATTGGGGGAAGAACCAATTTCCATTTTCCCATATAGAATAGCCCAACAGAACTCCAGGAGCATAAGACTCAATTGGATGAATTGTAGAATAAATGGATTATTCATCTTAGCACATCACCTTTGGTATCTCTAGGTTTGTTTCCCGATATGGATGGTGGATCCTTGAATTTGTGTATTGATTTTAGGAATCTGAATTAGATGATAGTTAATAAAAGAAATCATCCTCCTCATATAGATGATTTTTTGACTAGCTAATTGGTGATTCACTATTTCATAATATTTATTTGATATTAGGATATCACCAGTTGAGGTTGAGGCCTTTATATGCATGATAGACTATCTTTAGGAGCATGTACGGGTTGTATGATTTTTTTGTGAAGTCATTTGGGTTGACTAATGAACATATAGTTTTTATGAATCTAATGAACAGAATATTCTACCCGTACCTATATTAGGTTTTAGTAATTTTTTTGATGAAATCTTGGTATACTCAAATATTCATGATGGTCATGAAAATCATTTTGAAACCATCTGGAGTATAATATAGAGCATATGATCTACACCATGATATCCAAATTTCAGTTTTGGATTGATAGGGTGCATTTATTAGGTCACATTATTTATGAGGATGTTGAGTCGGTGGACCCACATAAATTGAAAGTAGTTGTATCTTGGGAGTAGGCCCAGAATGTTTGTGATGTTTAAAGTTTTCTGGGTTTAGAGGGAACCTATCCAAGGATTATTAAATATTTTTCCCATTTGTCAATAACACTTTGTGGATTGACCAAGAAAGGTATTAGGTTTTAATGGTCAAAATCATGAGAGAGTGATCTATAATATTTAAAGAAGAAATTTACTACCACACTGATCAAAATCCTACTTGAGATGGGTAAGAATTATTCTTTTTTTTGTGATGTGTTTTGTGTTGTACTGGAAGAATTATTGTTGTAGGATTATTGGATTTTTGTGTATGGTTCATATTAGTTGAGGCCTCATGAAATAAATTATCCTACCCTTGATCTTGAATTAACTATATTAGTTCATTCCTTAAAATATTGGTGCCATTAAATGATTTTAAAATGGTTTGTGGCGTATATCGACCATAAAATATTAAGTACATTTTCTTGAAATGTGACATGAATATTCATCAGTGGAGGTGGGTTATTAAAGGATGTAATTTGATTTTGATTTGGTTTATAAAATATGAAAATGAAATAGTGTTTTGTATTCCTTGATTAGATAAAATCAGAATCAGGAAGTTCAGAAATCCAGTTCTGCGTGGATGATGATGGTGTTGTTTGTTGAGATGCATTTTGAGGTACAGGATGGCCAAGGGTGGATGACCCTTGCATACATAGTAGTTGAGTCTATGATTTTGGTCCAGGTTAATGAGATTCATCTTGAGTATCTGGCTTGTGATTCTATGAGGGAAGGACTTAATGGTGTGGATTCACCTTCTGGTTGGTCCGTTGGAGATGATCAGATCATTTTTTTACATGAAGGAGCTGTTGTGTTAACATGTATGTGATAATATTTGATGTGTGAGTTTCATTTCTCAATGTGGGATGCGAATCCTAGATTAACCGAAAATTATTTGATATTCAAAGGTAGTATTAGTGTCTAGGATTAAAGAAAGGGGTTGTATTCTTTTTAACGACGGCTTACCTGTCATCATGTAAAGGATGAAAATTAGTGATTCTGTGGTTTGTTACAGTCATTACACATCCTGGAATGAAAATGGGATGATGTAAAAATGGATTTCATGGTAGGAAATCTGATTAAACCTTGGAAGAAAGATACAATCTGGGTATTTTTCATTTGGTTGACTATGGTGGCTCACTTCTTACTAATTTGAGAGAACTTCCCCATTGATTAGTTGGGTGATTTATATGTTTGGGAAATTGTTTGGTTGTATGGAGTACCATAAACTATAGTTTTGGATCATGATTTTCATTTCACATCACACTTCGGTAGGGTTTGTAGAAAGCGCTTGGTACCTAGGTACTCTTGAGTATATATTTCCACCCACAAACAGATGGTCAGTTGGAGCATACTATTTAGGTAATATATGACATGTTGATGTCTTTTGTTTTGGATTTTCTAGGATCTTGGGAAAATAATTTGGCACTTGTTGAAATTTTTTACAATAATAGTTACTAGGATACAACTCAAATGGAGCTGTTTGAGGTAGTTTATGGTAGACTATGTGGATATCCATTGTGTTGGATAGAAGTTGGAGAATTTGTGTTTTTGGGATTGAGCCTTGTGTAAAAGATGTTGGAAAAGGTTTAATTGATTCAAAATCACATTAAAATGTATCAGAGTAGGAATAATTCATATGCATATCAGATTTGTAGGCATATTGAGTTCAAGGTGGGCAACAATGTGTTTCTTTGGGTGTTTACAAGGTTGGTTCACTTTTGGATTCAAAAAAATGTTATTTAGCACCAAAGTACTTGGGGTCGTTTGAGATTATGGATAGGATCGGACCAGTGGCTTGCCGATTGGATCTTCCACATTGTTATATTGGTATACATGATGTTTTTCAATTTTCATAGCTTCGATAGTATCACCCTATCACATCTTGGGTGATTGATGTTGACGATGTAGATCCTGAGGTAGATGCATCCTTTGAAGATAATATGGTACGTATTGTGGGTCATAGATAGAAATTTTTATAGGTAATGATTATGCCGTTGGTTCATGTTTTATGGTATCACGGTAATGTTCCAGAAGAAACTTGGTAAAGGGAGTTGGATATTTGGGCCCAGTGTCCGAATATTATTTTACCTTCAAAGATAAGTGAATCTTGGGAAGAGTAACATGAGGATGGGTCATTATAAGGTGGAGAGGTTGCAAGATCCTGGTTTTATGGAGGTATTTCATTATTTAAAATTTCAGTCTAAATCCATTTTAATTCATCATTTAAATTTTCATTAGGAGTATGATGGGACTCAAGGGAGATCGGGGGTTAGGGTCATGGAATCATGGAAAATTGGGCCAACTTGTACAAGGTGTATAGTTGGTGCATGATTAAATAAACTGTGTGGCCTCCCCAGGAAAACTATGAAACCTTGGATTGTGGAATTTTTCCTGGTCAGAACATAATTTTTCAAAATGTGAAGATCTCTCTACGTAGTCGTGTGACCTCACTCCCCTTAGATAGTGGCATGTACATAGATTTACAATGGTTTATATAACCATGTGGGTAAACCATGCTCCCCATTAAAAATTGGAAAAATTAAAAAAAAATCCATCTTGGGATTTTTAATTTTCCACTATGTTTTCATTCCATTTATCCTACCTTCATCCCTAATAATGAACTCAAATCCACAAATCATCTCAATGGTTGTTCTCCCTCGATTCTATGCCATTTGGAGTGTCTTTGGTTGTAGATAGAAGCTTTGGGTAAGTCTAACCTCTCTCTTTCTTCTCTTTTTTAGATTAGGGTTTTTAGTTTTGATTTTCTCCATTCTAAGACCTAAAACCCTTATTTTCAAAAGATCTTATGTTGGGGCTTCAAGGGGTATTTGAATCTAGATATAAGTCTGATATTAATCATGTGATTGTCTTTGGATTTAACATATGTTCTCTACAAGGTATATCTCATAGTCTGGATTTTTATTTGTGATTTCATGTTGGTGTGTTTTCCTTTTGCTTGTTGTGATTTTGATGAATTTAGTAATACATGGTAAATTTGTTTTACAAATGAATATTTAGACCCCTCATGATACCAATGCAATGCACTGAGGATGACGTGATTGATTTATGGCCACCCATGGGGTGTACCGACATTTCTAAACATGGAAATTATAATGCTAAGCATAGTTTTGATTTGAATTTAAGTAGATACCATGATGAACATGTTAATATGTTGGTTTGATAAAAATATGGGGTTTTGGTAGTATGTCTAGACTTTGATAATGTCATAAGGGTTTGTTTTTAATAATATGAAAAAAAGGATTAAATGAATTATTATGCATGTGAAAAATGGCCTATGAACTTGTAATGGAAATGTGTTAATGGAATAAGGCATATTAATTTCTGAATATGATGAGTGGGATAATGTATAGAAATTTTTGATAATTATTAATGGGTTAAGACATGGGAAAGTGTAATTAGTGAAATAGAATATTCTAGGTGAATGATAATGTGTAAATTGGTTAAGTCATAAGGATAATTTATGGGTTGAAGTGAAATTTGAAATGTGAATGTTGTGATTATTTATTGTTCTTATATTATGATATTTTATATGTGGTCAATGAATGGATATACATGGAGACATGGCTTAGTGGTGGTATAAAGTATTGAGGCTCCTTCCATGTGTCAAGTTGGACCGATGCTCTAACCTCACCCATAAATGCATGGGTGAGGGAGTTGGACTAATGCTATATTCCCCTAATTGTTGCACTCAATGAGATTACATGGATTGAATATCTATGGTAATTGTGTGAATGGTTGTGAAAAGTTTATCCCCAGTGAGTTATAGAACTTGACTTATAACCTTATGCATGATGGTTTCTAGAATATGCTATTGGTTAAATGATGTAAATGCCTAACCCATAGAACATTTAATGAAATGAGTTTATCAATAAATATTATGTAAGTGATGAAAATGGAAATAATGATGAAAATGGAAAAATTTAACATTGTGAGCTAGTGGAACTAAAGTTTTTTTGTTTTACCTTGTCAGTTACTTGGTAATTTTATGCACAATCTCTTTAGATTAGAAAATTTTCTATACATCGTTAGTGGTGGCCTACTAAGTTTTACTCACACCCTACTTGGGTCACTATTGGGTACCTGAGCAGAAATCATTATTACAGGTTTAGATAAGGTAAAAGGTTGGGTACTAGGGAGTTGATTTGGGCTTGGGATATGCATGGATGAGGATCCATACTTGGAGTTAGGACCTGTTTTGGGGATTTTTTTCGTTGTCTTTATTTGGGATTTTCCTCACTTTTGGCACTGTAACATGACATGAAAAGTTTATTGTTCTGTTGTGGTTTGTACCCAGTTTTGGGAAATGTTGGTTATGCATGGTAATTTATTATTATTTATTGTTTCGTTTTTTTCAAGTTATTTTTTTTTTATAATACTATAATTAAGAGGGTATAGTCTCTCCGTATGTTTATTTAGACACTCACTACTTGTTGGAAACCTCTAACATATGGGAAGGAAAACTGGAGGTCATGTGATGACCCAACTCAGACCACCAGTTTAGTAGATTTTGTGTTGGGGATGTTACAACTTATGAACTTTAAATATTTATTCCATGACTCAAAATTATAATATTTGATATATAGGGTATGGTTTTAAAATGTTATGCTCATGTTTTCATACCTTTATGCTCATGTTATTATTATGTATCTGCCTTGTTTACCATTATTGGGAATATGATCTCACCCTTTCTTATGTTTCCTTTCCCCATGTTATGAATAAATATATTGTGTATGATATGTATAAAAAGGATTATTGTTATAAATTTTATAGTGGGAGATGATGTAACTCAATAATCGATCATTTGTTTATGTTTCCAAGTTTCTAAAGGCACTAAACTATTATGGTCCTCATACATGTGCTTGTATAATGTAATGAATATTCATCCAAAATGATGCAATATCTATGTATGATAAGCTCGGGTCATTAGAGTTGGTATCATAGGATAGGTTTAGGTAACCTTTGGAAACTATGATGAGAAAACCTTAGTCGTATCTCTAAGGACATGTCTAAGTTTAAGTCTAAGAATGAGTCAAAGTATAGGAAAATATCCTGAAATTTTGATAAAAGACAGGATGAATGGTTTCTAAGAAATTACTTCCCTTTATAAATACTAAAAGTGGATGTGGCTCTAGCATAGAGGTACTTAGGGGTAATAAATCATAAAAGGTGGAATTGAGCAAGCCTATATTGTCACCTTGTGCACTACAACAAGCCTTACTTCACACCTAGTTTGACACTCTTGGAGGATATACATTTGAAATTCATAGACTCTTTATGGACCATCATGAAGGATTTAAATAGATAATAACTATAAATGACCTAGTATAAACCTAAGGAGTTATAGTTTATAAATAAGGTGTCATGTTTTAGACATCATATAAGTGATTTATCATGATTATGTGGTTCCTAATTATGATTATTGTTTCTTACACAATTATTTCTGGTTTTAGTCAATGGATGGAACCAGAAGGAACCAGGTTAATGTTGAGTGTGATGGACAATAAAATGATTACCCTCCTGAGTATCCAAATATTGTGGGAGTTGGATTGAAAAATATCACTACTATTATAACAAACCATTATTAACATACATATACATTACATCATATTTTTCATAATACTTAATACATTACACAACAAATTCCCAAAGACCATATAAGTTTAGGGACTTTGAAAACATTGAACAAAAAACTTCTAACTCCGTGAATGATCATCAATGTTTCCTACTGATATATTCCCCCTTATTAGTTATAATTAAAAACCTTTCTTCATAACTTAGGGAGAGGAAACATAAGAAAGGGGTGAGCTCAAATGCTCAGTAAGTTAAAATAGAAGAAATACGTAAGAATAATATAAATATAAGGGTATAATAACATGATTATAACATTTTAAGATCACACCCTTTATATCCAATATCAAAAACATGAATCCTAGAATAAATATTATCATTTCATAGGGTATGAATTATAATTAAATCAAAGGAATATTCCATGAAATCATATCATATGAGTAAGACATGGAATTATCACATACACATCAATGTATAACATCGTGAACATGTATATGTAGAAAAAGGTTCACTAATTATATTAAGAACATGAAATCATTCCCTCACATATACTTATGGACATGAAACCAGGTCTATGCATAATTGTTTTGAACATGCAATCAGGTTCATGTATAACATTGTGAATATATAATAAGGTTCACACATAAACTTATGGACATATAACAAGGTCCAGGAATAACATTGTGAATAAGTATTCAGGTTCACACATAACATTATGAATGTCACGACCCGTCCTCAGGGCCCGTGCCGTGACTACCCCAAGCCCGCCTTCCATAGGCCAGGGGCTGGCGACAAGCACCAAGGCGTAAAACCCAACAAAAAGGGAAGGCATTGCCTTTGGAAAGTAAACAAGCACCATAGAGTAAGCAAGCGGAAGAGTAGACACTAAGTAAAAACTGTAACAAGCTGTGATGAAAGTAAAAGGGGCCGAAAATACAAGACCAACTGTGAAGTACAACTGAAGGGAAAAACAGCAACTGAAAAAGAAAAGCCGCAGCGTCGAGCCATCGTCTGGAAGTCCCACCTGAAGGGTGGGTACAGATAGCCTCCACTGCTCCTCGGGTCCACCATACCACTCCGAGTACGTCCCACCCAGTGGTCCACCTCCAGGTACCGTCCTGCTCCGCAAGCCTCCACCACGATCAGCGTTGCCCGTCGTCTGCAACCAACACAACGAAGTGCGGGTATAGCCCGTGCAGGGGTGAGTATAAGCTACTCAGTAGGGACCCCGAGACCCCCGAAGGTCTCCCGAAATCCACAAAGGATAAACCACAAGTAAAGTTACAATCACAAAGTGACATCCGACTCTGCTTAGGTATATGCCCATACATATACCTAAGTCATCAATTCTCATTCGGCTCCAACATCCGAGCCCAAACACAACCCAGTCCACACAGGAAAGCAAAACGTATACCCACACAGGATAGCACAACACAATCCACAAAGGAAAGTAAACAGGAATCAGCTCACACAGGTATACTTCTTCGGATGGCGATAAAGATGATCACTGATCCATCTAAGTCATCGGACCCACAAAGGATCGATAGGTACTAACCCCCGCAATGAACCACACAGGATCGGGCCCACACAGGACCTGTAGGCGCTGGCTCACACAGAACTGCTGAGCGCTGACCCACACAGGATCAGACCCACACAGTATCGGGCCCACACAGGACCTTTAGGCGCTGGCTCACACAGAACCACTGAGCGCTGATCCACACAGGATCGGGCCCACACAGGATCGGGCCCACACATGACCAGTAGTCGTCGTAGTCCACTGAGGATTTGTGCACAGTCGTCGTCGCAGTCCACTGAGGATCTCTGCACAGTCGTCGCAGTCCACTGAGGATCTCCGCACTGTCGTCGTCGTAGTCCACTGAGGATCTCTGCACAGTCGCCGCGGTCCACTGAGGATCTCTGCACAGTCGTCGTCGCAGTCCACTGAGGATCTCTGCACATTCGTCGCGGTCCACTAAGGATCTCGGCACTGTCGTCGTCGCCGTCCACTGAGGATCTCGGCACAGTCATCGCGGTCCACTGAGGATCTCCGCACAGTCGTCGTCGCAGTCCACTGAGGATCTCTGCACAGTCGTCGCGGTCCACTAAGGATCTCCGCACTGTCGTCGTCACAGTCCACTGAGGATATCTGCACCGTCGTCGTTTCCACAGCCAGCACTAGGGTTTCTGCACACAACAAGCTCGTTTCGGAGGGTCCGCTCCACGATCCGAGAGGATGATACATCAACTGACACGTGGTCCAAAGCTGATGTATCCAAAAGTTTTGTATTGTCAACAGGAACTCAACGCAACAGACGACGCGTCAATCGGACGATCGGTCTGAAAGTTATTAGCCTTTTTGTCCCAGGGGCCCGGTTGGTTTCGTGAGCGAACCAATCCCGGCCATATCTCAACTGTTCCCTGAACTCTCGTAGGGCATATTCATAGGGACCGTTTCTCAACGTGATCACCAATGCCGCCGACGGTTCGTCAAATGGAGGTCCTGTCTGAAAGATATCAACTTTTCCGTTCCAGGGGCCCGGTTGGATTTCGGTACGATCCAACCCGGCCAAAATCCAACTGTGTCCAAAACTCGAGCGGAGTATGCCAAAAGTTCCGTCTCATCATGAGGAATTCAATGAAACAGACGGCGCGTCAATCGGACGCCCGGTTTGTTAGTTATTGGCCTTTCCGTCTCACACCCACCCTGGGAAACTTCCCAGGAGGTCACCCATCCTGATCACTACTCTAGGCCAAGCACGCTTAACTATGGAGTTTTAACCACGTAGGCTCCCGAAAAAGAAGGTGCACCTTGAGTATAGTATACCGAAACGACCGTCTCGATCCAAGGGTCGCTACGCAACTAACGGTTCGTCGATCGGATGTCTGCAGCCCAAGTTATGGGCATTTGAACTAATCATGTCCAAAGACGGGGGGTCTGGGCCCGGTCCGACCCGGCCCAGTACCCTCTGGGCCGGCCCGAACCGGGTCGACCCGGCCTGAGTGGCGGCCCGACCCGGCGGCTCGGCCCGGCCAGCGGCGCGGTGGGGCGACGGCTCGGCGGCACGACGGCTCGACGACACGATGGCTCGGCCAGCGCGGCGCGCTAAATGGAGGGGGCATTGCCCCCCCCCCCCCCCCTTTAATTTTTAAAACGGCGGTCCCTTTAAGGGGCCGCGCCATGTGTATTGCCGGGGGGGTTACACCCCCGGGCTCCCCCCTGTAACGGTCGGCCAGCGCGGGGCCGGCCGGGTTCTCACCGCGGGACCCCGCGGTCCCGCTCCTTCCGGCGCCAGCGACCGGATTTCCAGCCGCCTCCTTCGAGTTCTCCGGCGGCCGGTTTTTCCGGCCGCCACTTCCAAGATGAACGTGAATCCGTTCGACGCGACGTGACGACGCCGCGTCCTTCCGTCGCGGTCCGACTCCGGCCACGGCCTCGTTTGAAACCTACGGCGCGACACGATGGCGCCGCGTTCCTTCGTCGCAGCCCACTCCGGCCGTGTTTTCTTTTGTTCTTGCGCGGTGCGACGACACCGCGCTGTCTTCGCTAAATCAACACCAAAGATTAGAAGGGGGAGGAGAATTGGACGTGTTCATGCGGTCCGGTCTCCTCCCGTTATAACGATAACAGTCGGCCAATCGTAAAAACACAACGATGAACTTTTCACAATTTTTAATAAAATTTGGAACAACGTCCAACAGATTATTCTTTCATGTTCGAGGGAAAGAAACACGTAATTTGAAAAAAAGACAAAACCCCTACCTCGGGTTCGATGTTCATTCGTCGCCGATGCGGAAATCGGTGTCGCGGAAGACATCCTCGCGGAACGTGCCTCCGTAATCGTCGTTGACGAAGTCACAGATCTAAGCGGTGCCGGTTCGTTGACGTCGGGAGACGTTCGAAGATGAAGAGTCATCGATGTTCCTTGGAGACGACGCCCATTCATTCAACACGGAAGGAGGTCGTGGAAAGGAAGAAGAAGTGTCGTCTTTCTGCTTTGGAAAAAGGCGTTCTTCGTTGGAGAACTCTAATTCTCCCAAGTGTTGGGTGTCTCGGTACTTTACCAGCGTTCCATTGCTTGGTGAAGCCGTCCCCCAAACCCTCTCCCAAGATCCCTATATATAGGTGAGGGGGAGAGGTATGTAACCATCGTGGTTACATAATTATAAAAAAAAGGGGGTCCGGTGAAATAAATTGCGTTGACGCAATTAAAGAGGTCTGTTGGCACCACTTAAGAGGGGAGGGTGCCAAGGAGTTTCTCCCCGTTTAATGGGGAGTTGAGGAATTAAGAGGCTCTCCCTCATTAATGAGGGAGAGTTGGGAGGTTTCCTCTCCTCTCATTAATTGGGGGGTTAAGCCCCGTGTGGTCCCCACCATAATAAACCACCCATGGGAGGTTTAGTTTGGGTGGGCCCCACCACCATAACCTCTCAAGGGAGGTTAAGGTGTGGTGGCCCCACCTCCAACCTCCGTGAGGAGGTTTCAACCACCTCACTCCCAATGGCGACTGAAATAAAATAAAGTGCAACATGACACGTTATTTTTATTATTACACTTTTAAAGAAAACCCAAAAAAAAACCTCTGCTCTCGATAAAAAAAAACTACCGAAAAAGTCTCCTTAAGAAAATACCGGCGTTGTGAGTTCATCAGTGCCCTCAGATTTCAATTCCGAGCACCGGTTCAAAAGATAGAAAATCCCGCTCGTTCGTTCACTGAACGTACCCGAGCTAAACTTCGGAAATTGATTCTGGGCACACCGGGCCTCGGAATCAGGTGCCTTCAGAAACTGCACTCTTGTAAAATTCCAAAGAAAATTAAGGAAAAAAATTTTCCTTGAAATTTCTGGTTCTTTACATTACTCCCACCTCAGGGCTTTACGTCCCCGTAAAGCTTCAACACAAACTAGGGTCACAAAAGCGGTACAGAGCATGCATATGAGACTTCTGCTCCCATGTGCTCACCTAGAGGTTACCGTACTGTCAAAGAAAGTGAACAAGAGGAATCGACCATCCTCGTAGGACCCGGTCCCGTCGATCCTCAATCCCCACTGGATCCTCTGTGCATATTTCCCTAACATCGATGTCCAACTTCCTGATGTCGATGATGTGTGAAGGATCAGGAACGTATCTCCTCAGTTGCGATATATGGAAAACGTCATGCACCTGGTGCACTGAGGTGGATGGTTCAAGCGGTAAACCATCTCGCCGACCTAGCTGAGGACCTAGTGAGGTCCGTTGAACCTTGGAGATAACTTGCCGCCTCGGCCACATCTCCGTAAACCTTGTCGAGGTGAGACCCGTATAAGAACGTGGTCTCCATCCTCAAACTCTAGAGGTCTCCCTTTTCAGATTATAATTGAAACTAAAAACGACTGCTGACAAGGGTAAAGTTGACCGACTCAAAAGTGATCGATCGCACCCTCCTGTGCATGAGTTTAACTTGTACTGCCCAGGGTTTTCTTTTCTCCGACCAAGGAAAACACATCCCGACGTTTGCCTAATACCGTCAATTTGAATATGAATAGTGATTTCCAAATCTATACTCAAACTAACGTCGTAAGGCCTCGACGCTGCCACCAAGAGGTCCCAACCGAGACTCTCGCCTCAAGGTTCAGATCACACCGTCGGCATAAGTGTGACTATCGAGTCTCCTCCCAAAGGTATCTCCAGACCTGAGGGTCAAGTCATCGGCTTAACCGGAAACTCTAGGTCTGGGACTAGATTCATGGAAGGTAGGGATGATTCATATCGATGTCTGTGGCTACGGCAGCTAGTAGAAGACAAAGTCTGCACTTCGAATCACCTTTAGAGCCCTTTTTGGTCGCACTCCATGACCACAAGCAGCTACTCTCTTCCCCTGCCATCCATCTCCCTGAGCCTGGCGGGGACAACAAAGGCAGGTGGTGGTAACATGTTGAAATGTATACCACCACAAGCTGCTCTCCTAGCTCTGCCTCCATGTCTGCTGCTCAGCAAATTCATCTGTCCTTAACATTTCCTCTTCTTGAAACATATTACATGCCCAAGTCTTCGAGACTGGTGCTGGTTTCCAGCTTTCCAAACTTTTAACATTCTCTGGATGTATTCGATCTGCAAATAATTCTCAACCACAAAGGTTCCTTCTAGCCCCCTAGACTAAGTAGGAATGAATAGAGAAAAGGTGTTGGCTCGGAAGCCCTTAAACATACCCTTCTCAGAGGTCCGACCTCTATTGCACTGATCGAAACGCATCCATCGAGTACCCGGTATGTTCAGTACGCCTCGATGAATTCTCAACTACCAACACGTCGTCCGCCGAAACTTTAAAAAGCTCTAGGAAACTCTCAGTCACCTCCTCAAGTAAGTCCTCATCCGTCCTTGGGTCATGTTCGCCTTGGAACTTGAGGGTATCTGATGCTGAAACATGTGTAAGGAAGTAAGCCTATATGTGTCACCTACCGGTACCGCCGGTTGTAACTACTGACCAACAGGTAGTGATGTATAGCTGACACACTACCCGAAGGCACTATCTCAGGCATCGGTCCACGTACCGAAGCCTCATCACTATGCGGACCATCCTCATGGTCATTCACCAGAAAAAACTAGTAGCCAAGTCCACCATCCACTCTACTGATGTCTCATCTAGGCGGAAAACTCTAGAAATCGCCTCCATCCAGTCCACTGTTGCCTGGGATAAACAGTCTCGCCATGTAACCTCGGAGGCCTCTACTGCTGGAACCCGTGCAACGCGCTCTGTCAGGTGATGGTGCTACTGGTACACCACCTGAGGGTGCCAACATAGTAAAAAGGGCCCCGCACTGGAACCTCACCACTCGGTGGGCCGTCATCGCGTACAAAACTTGGAACCCTAGCTGGCTGTCATCGTGGGGCCATCCTCAAAAGAGTTAGGTGCGCCACGGTCAAACAGTATACCTGGTGAGCTGACACAAAGTAATCACAAAGAAAACTTGTAACACACACGCAATCAATGTTTTCGTATATTAAGTCGGAAATCATAAGTCAGGGTCCTGGTGTACGGATACGTCGGCCGCCGCACCAACACTGGACTCCCTGGACTGATAACCACACTTAATACGCTTAACACTATTGCTTCACATAGAAAACGATCAGAGTCCTAAGTTCTGTGGTAGAACCGAACTCCTTTGATACCAATTTGTCACGACCTGTCCTCGGGGCCCGTGCCGTGACTACCCCAAGCCCGCCTTCCATAGGCCAGGGGCTGGCGACTAGCACCAATGCGTAAATCCCAACAAAAAGGGAAGGCATTGCCTTTGGAAAGTAAACAAGCACCATAGAGTAAGCAAGAGGGAGAGTAGACACTAAGTAAAAACTTTAACAAGCTGTGCTGAAAGTAAAAGGGGCCGGAAATACAAGCCCAACTATGATGTACAATTGAAGGGAAAAAGAGCAACTGAAAAAGAAAAGCCGCAGCGTCGAGCCGTCGTCTGGAAGTCCCACATGAAGGGTGGGTACATATAGCCTCCACTACTCCTCAGTTCCACCATACTGCTCCGAGTACGTCCCGCCCAGTGGTCCACATCCAGGTACCGTCCTGCTCCGCAATCCTCCACCACGATCAGCGCTGCCCGTCGTCTACAACCAACACAACGAAGTGCGGGCATAGCCCGTGCAGGGGTGAGTATAAGCTACTCAGTAGGGACCCCGAGACCCCCGAAGGTCTTCCGAAATCCACAAAGGATAAACCACAAGGAAAGTTACAATCACGAAGTAACATCCGACTCTGCTTAGGTATATGCCCATACATATACCTAAGTCAGAAATTCTCATTCGGCTCCAACACCCGAGCCCAAACACAACCCAGTCCACACAGGAAAGCAAAACGTATACCCACACAGGATAGCACAACACAATCCACAAAGGAAAGTAAACAGGAATCAGCTCACACAGGTATACTTCTTCAGATGACGATCAAGATGATCACTGATCCATCTAAGTCATCGGACCCACAAAGGATCGATAGGTACTAACCCCCGTAATGACCCACATAGGATCGGGCCCACACAGGACCTGTAGGCGCTGGCTCACATAGAACTGTTGAGCGCTGACCCACACAGGATCGGACCCACACAGGATCGGGCCCACACAGGACCTGTAGGCACTGGCTCACACAGAATCGCTGAGCGCTGACCCACACAGGATCGGGCCCACACAGGACCTGTAGTACTGATCCACGTAGGATCGCTGAGTGCAGTAGTCGTCGTAGTCCACTGAGGATCTCTGCACAGTCGTCGTCGCAGTCCACTGAGGATCTCTGCACAGTCGTCGCGGTCCACTGAGGATCTCCGCACTGTCGTCGTCGCAGTCCACTGAGGATCTCTGCACATTCGTCGCGGTCCACTGAGGATCTCCGCACAGTCGTCGTCGCAATCCACTGAGGATCTCTGCACATTCGTCGCGGTCCACTGAGGATCTTTGCACTGTCGTCGTCGCAGTCCACTGAGGATATCTGCACAGTCGTCGCGGTCCACTGAGGATCTCCGCACAGTCATCGTCGCATTCCACTGAGGATCTCTGCACAGTCGTCGTGGTCCACTGAGGATCTCCGCACTTTCGTCGTCGCAGTCCACTGAGGATCTCTACACCGTCGTCGTTGCCACAGCCAGCACTAGGGTTCCTGCACACAGCAAGCTCATTTCGGAGGGTCCGCTCCACGAGCCGAGAGGCTGATACATCAACTGACACGTGGTCCGAAGTTGATGTATCCAAAAGTTCTGTATCGTCAACAGGAACTCAACGCAACAGACAACGCGTCAATCGGACGACCGGTCTGAAAGTTATTAGCCTTTTTGTCCTAGGGGCCCGGTTGGTTTCATGAGCGAACCAATCCCGGCCATATCTCAACTGTACCCCGAACTCTCATAGGGCATACTCATAGGGACCGTTTCTCAACGTGATCACCAATGTCGCCGATGGTTCGTCAAACGGAGGTCCTGTCTAAAAGATATCAACTTTTCCGTTCCAGGGGCCCGGTTGGATTTCGGTACGATCCAACCTGGCCAAAATCCAACGGTGTCCAAAACTCGGGAGGAGTATGCCAAAAGTTCCGTCTCATCATGAGGAATTCAATGAAACAGACGGCGCGTCAATCGGACGCCCGGTCTGTTAGTTATTGGGATTTCTGTCTCACACCCACCCTGTGAAACTTCCCAGGAGGTCACCCATCCTGATCACTACTATAGGCCAAGCACGCTTAACTATGGAGTTTTAACCACATAGGCTCCCGAAAAGGAAGGTGCACCTTGAGTATAGTATACCGAAACGACCGTCTCGATCCAAGGATCGCTACGCAACTGACGGTTCGTCGATCGGATGTCTGCAGCCCAAGTTATGGGCATTTGAACCTATCCTGTCCGAAGACGGGGGGGTCTGGGCCCGGTCCGACCCGGCCCAGTACCCCCTGGGCCGGCCCGACCCGGCGGCTCGGCCCGGCCAGCGGCTCGTCCCGGCCAGCGGCGCGGCGGCGCAGTGGCGCGACGGCTCGGCGGCTCGACGGCACGACGGCTCGGCCAGCGCGGCGCGCTAAAGGGAGGGGGCATTGCCCCCCCCCTTTAATTTTCAAAAAGGCGGCCCCTTTAAGGGGCCGCTCCATGTGTATTGCCGGGGGGGTTACACCCCCGGGCTCCCCCCTGTAACGGCCAGCCAGCGCGGGGCCGGCCTGGTTCTCACCGCGGGACCCCGCGGTCCCGCTCCTTCCGGCGCCAGCGGCCGGATTTCCAGCCGCCTCCTTCGAGTTCTCCGGCGGCCGGTTTTTCCGGCCGCCACTTCCAAGATGAACGTGAATCCGTTCGACGCGACGTGACGACTTTGCGTCCTTCCGCCGCGGTCCGACTCCGGTTGCGGCCTCGTTTGAAACTTACGGCGCGACGTGATGGCACCGCGTTCCTTCGTCGCAGCCCACTCTGGCCGTGTTTTCTTTTGTTCCTGCGCGGTGCGACGACACCGCGCTGTCTTCGCTAAATCAACACCAAAGATTAGAAGGGGAGGAGAATCAGTCGTGTTCGTGCGGTCCGGTCTCCTCCCGTTATAACGATAACAGTCGGCCAATCGTAAAAACACAACGATGAACTTTTCACAATTTTTAATAAAATTTCGAACAACATCCAACAGATTATTCTTTCATGTTCGAGGGAAAGAAAC
Source organism: Viscum album (assembly GCA_963277665.1). Classification (NCBI taxonomy): domain Eukaryota; kingdom Viridiplantae; phylum Streptophyta; class Magnoliopsida; order Santalales; family Viscaceae; genus Viscum; species Viscum album. Next base: position 593,864,328 of record OY728135.1, on the reverse strand, counting down.
ACGTAATTTAAAAAAAAGACAAAACCCCTACCTCGGATTCGATGTTCATTCGTCGCCAATGCGGAAATCGGTGTCGCGGAAGACATCCTCGCAGAACGTGCCTCCGTAATCGTCGTTGACGAAGTCACAGATCTAAGCGGTGTCGGTTCGTTGACGTCGGGAGACGTTCGAAGATGAAGAGTCGTCGATGTTCCTTGCAGAAGACGCCCATTCATTCAACACGGAAGGAGGTCGTGGAAAGGAAGAAGAAGTGTCGTCTTTCTGCTTTGGAAAAAGGCGTTCTTCGTTGGAGAACTCTAATTCTCCCAAGTGTTGGGTGTCGCGGTACTTTACCAGCGTTCCGTCGCTTGGTGAAGCCGTCCCCCAAACCCTCTCCCAAGTACCCTATATATAGGTGAGGGGGAGAGGTATGTAACCATCATGGTTACATAATTTAAAAAAAAGGGGGTCGGGTGAAATAAATTGCGTTGACGCAATTAAAGAGGTCCGTTGGCACCACTTAAGAGGGGAGGGTGCCAAGGAGTTTCTCCCCATTTAATGGGGAGTTGAGGAATTAAGAGGCTCTCCCTCATTAATGAGGGAGAGTTGGGAGGTTTCCTCTCCTCTCATTAATTGGGGGGTTAAGCCCCGTGTGGTCCCCACCACAATAAACCACCCATGGGAGGTTTAGTTTGGGTGGGCCCCACCACCATAACCTCTCAAGGGAGGTTAAGGTGTGGTGTCCTCACCTCCAACCTCCATGAGGAGGTTTCAACCACCTCACTCCCAATGGCGGCTGAAATAAAATAAAGTGCAACATGGCACGTTATTTTATTATTACACTTTTAAAGAAAACCAAAAAAAAACCTCTGCTCTCGATAAAATGCAACTACCGAAAAAGTCTCCTTAAGCAAATACCGGCGTTGTGAGTTCATCGGTGTCCTCAGATTTCAATTCTGAGCACCGGTTCAAAAGATAGAAAATCCCGCTCGTTCGTTCACTAAACGTACCCGAGATAAACTTCGGAAATTGATTCGGGGCACACCGGGCCTCAGAATCAGGTGCCGTCAGAAACTGCACTCTTTTAAAATTCCAAAGAAAATTAAGGAAAAACATTTTCCTTGAAATTTCTGGTTCTTTACAATAAACACATGATAAGGTTCAATCCTAAAATTATAAACATGTAATAAGGTTTATGCATAAACTTATGGACATGAAACTAGATCTATGCATATCATTATGAAAACTTAGTCAGGATCACACATAACATTTATACTTATGATAAATTCACCATTACCCAATGCATTGTAGGGAGATATAGGTCCCACCCATCACATAATATGTATGCCATGAGATTATAAAAAATAATCATATCACATCCCATGAATGGAAATGTGTATCATAAACATTTCATTATATAATTTCCTGTAGAAAATATATGGGTCTCATAATCATTTAATTGAAGCATACCCTATGAAAAGAAGTAGGTTTCTAATGTATATTAAACATGAAATAGAAATTGGTGTCATAATAATTATTCCATAAAAACATAAAACATTCATGAAAGTATATGAATGGAACCTTTGGACCATTTCCCAAAAGTTCACGAGTAACATCAACTAATTTCATCTTATATGGAAAATAAATTCGAAATATAATTTAAAAAAATTCTTGAGGAAAATATCATTTCTTCTTTGAAAATGATTTTTACAACATAAAATCTTTAGAAAACCATGTTGTTTGAAAATGAATTTAAAACATAAAAAGAAGGCTTGAAATAATTTTTCAAAAATTTTCCCTTGAATACATATAAATTAATCTTGGAAACATTTTGAAATCCATTTTCCTTGAAAATAAATAAAATAATCTTGAAAACATTTTGAAAATTGTTTTCCTTGAAAACTTATAAAAGAAACTTGAAAAAAATTATTTTAAAATAATTTTAAAACATATAAAATAATCATTTAGATCATTAAAATCCATTTCCTTTAAAACAACCTTTTTAAAACATATAATAGAATCCGGGAAAATCATTAAACTCATTTTTTTAACAAAAAATAATGTTTGAAAACCTTTTTTCTTCAAAAACCATTTTAAAATAAAAAAATTCAAGAATATAGGAAACCTATTTTTTAAAAAAATAACCTTGTAGAATTATAAATGAATCTTCAAGGAAATTATGTTCATGATTGTGGATTGGTCCATACCTGTTGAACATTCCTTTTGTACCATAAAATCTCAGAAAATTTCCTTGATCAGAAAATGAAAAGAAGATTCCTTTTGAAATCCATTTTTAAATAGGAAATAATTGGGTACAAATTTCCTTTAAACATAATATAATAATAGGAAGTCATTTTTTTGAAACATTTTTAGAAAAAAAAGTTTTTGAAAGAACATAGATTTCTGACAAAAAGAAGATAAAAAGTTAGATTTTCATAAAAACAATTCTAAATTATCTTAAGTACCAAAGAGTAGAAAAATGGTACCATTACATGGATATAAAAATCTTGTACATATGGTAAGAATAGTAATGATATTTCTTGATATATGTATCATAATATTTCATCAATGTAAGTATAATTATAAATGATGAGATTGATGCTACAAATTGTTACCACTTTGGTAAAATTAAATCATAATACAATGGAAAAAATAACATTACATAAAGCATAAACTATCATGAATATTAGTATATTCATGATATAACATGTAAATATGTATTATATATACCTCATTGAAAAATATAGTTTTATAACATGGCATGTGTCTCAAAGAAGGAAAATTGAGATAAAATTACTTTACTGATTTGCTAACTTTTGAAACATAACCCCCTGAAAGAAAGATCATAAAATGGATATTTAAATAACTATAAAATTAAATATAAAAATAATATAACACATTCATGGGAACAATACACAACACACAAATGAAATTAGTGTTCAATAAGGCATGTATCTCATGGAAATAAAAAATGAGATGAAATTCCCTTACCTTAATTCTTGACTTTCTTCGTACACATTAAAAGAACCTTTATAATAAAAATAAGTTTCTTATAAATCTAATAAATAAACATATTATTATATATAATACTATATATGATTTATTTATGAAGTTATATTACTCGTTTATTAACAACTCCATGTTAATGTTATGTTTTTAGGTAATATCCTCTATACATTTCATATATGTTTTGACTTGTTATTTTTTAACATATTACGTAGATCGTAATTTAATTATTTATAGAATTTAAAAAATGACATAAATATCAAATATATTTAGTATATATTCATTTATAATAAAATATATTAGATAGAAGTATGAAATGGAATACACCGTTCATGGGGATGGTAGGTCGTACGTACGAATGAACGCTCATTCTATTTTTTTATCATATTGAAAGAAAGTAAGTAAAATAAATATATGTGTATATATATATATATTATAATTAATCTAGAATTTTTATTTCTTATATATTATATACGTTCAGTAAATGCATCCTTCATATATTCCATGTAAGGTGTGAACTAATCACATCGCTTGGAGGAGGAGGTAGTCCACACATCCCCAAATGAAATTAGCATACATACATAAAATGGAAATCATAAAGGTAAGTGTTATATACTAATTAAATAAGAAAAAACAAATTATAAATATCATATATTACATTTAAAATATATTTTTCATCAAAATTACAAACCATGAAAGGCGGTGAAGGAAAAACGTACAAAATCATTTTGCTAGGCTGTAGTTCTTCATACACAAGAACGATAAGTTTGTTACCCATTATATGGAAGTTTGTAAAATTAAAATTCCAAACCGTAGAATAAAAATATATCTTCATATTTAAGATACTTTTTTATTATACAATACTATAATAATAACAATTAAGGTGGTGGATAATGAAAATAAAACTAAAGATCCTGAGGAAGGATGTAACCTCTTTTCGGTAACTCCTTTTGGTTTGCACCAAAGGGATTATTTGGATGGATTTTTTCCCAAGGTGATGCTTCTAGGTTGATGGAAGGGATTTTTATAATCTATGTTTTCATATATTTTTCAATCCAATGTGTATTTAATGGTGTGATGAAGTGGGGGGGGGGGTGACTTCATTTTTATAGTGGATGAGGAGTGGAATTTTTGAAATTTTTTGGAAATGGAATTCCACACACATTTTCCCTTAGAATGGTGACTTAAATAATGGTCCAAAGTAGAACCAAGAGATAATAGGGTCAATATAAGTCCATAAAATAGATTTTCTACAAGTCTCTATGTCATTTCAGCTCTTATTTTTATGGGTTATCCCCTTGTTAAGCTAATTTTCCTCTTAATTTTTGTAATTAGTTTTAATTACATTCACTAATATTTTCTGTAAAAAAATGACCTTATTATAAATTATAAATTATTATGATTCTAAATGTGGAATCCATTTTTCAAAATTTCAATCACGTAAGGGGCATAAGTTAATTTATAATTATTCCTATGGGTGGGATGACAACGTGGGTTTTTATAGTTAAAATGGAAAAAATTTGATAAGTTTTTTATATCTGATTTCAAAGTGAAATTGAGACCAATTACCTAAATTAGATTAATTGTTTTATAATTGATCTAATAAAATATTAAAACCAATATAATATAAAATTTAACCTTATAATTAAATTATTCAAAAAAGAAGTATTTAATTAAGATTTAGTATTTTTCACTCTTCATCAAAAAATGAAACTTCACAGAAAAATATCAAAAATTCACCATAATATTTTTTTCTCTTTAAAAAATAAAGTTTATTTTGACTTAAAAATGCTATAAAAGATTAAAAATTTATATTTAAAATAGGATCTTCATTAAAAGGTTGTGAAACTACTTTTATAAAAAATTAACTTTTTATGTGTAATTTCGGTTTGTTCTTACCTTATGCCTATCAAATATATTAGCTGAATATAAAATATATTGAATAGATAAAATATATATTTAGTTAATATCAATCACCAATAGTAATTTATTTAATTTATTAGGATAAAATTCTTTTATGAGCATAAAATTATTTTTTACAAAAACATTACCTTTATATTAAACTGATTATTATATTCATTTCTAATTAATTTATAACCAATGAATTAAACCATGTATTTTCATAATTTATTTAATCATATTCTTATCTTACAATATAACATCTAGGTTATATCATATTATATTAAATAATGATATTTTTTATAAATCATCTTTAATCAATAAAACTTTTTCTTTCATGTTACCCAAGCCATCGAGGAAAGTCCATCTTGTGTGTAACGTAAGAAAACTCAATGTTCCCTGTAGAGAAATAGAAACATTATGTTCCATGTAATTCATGAATAAAATTGTGTTTTGTATAACACAATCCAAATTTAGTTCTTTAAAATTAAAAAAAACATTTTCCATGATGCATTAAATGAAAAATATCAACAAGATTAAATTAATTTGAGAAAATAAATTTCAAAAAATATAATGGTGTTACATTCAAATCCCCATAAAAAATAAATTTTCCCTCAACAATATTATGGGTTATCAATGGATTAATACTTTAATGTTCCTTTCGTAGAAATTCACATTATAAAAATGGATACTAAAACATCCTTTAAAAAGGGAATGTTGGAAACATAACAGTCACCCAAAATAACATATTACAAGGATTCCACATAGGAGAACATTGGTGGGAAGTGAAAAAATGGACCTGGAAGATAAATTAAACAATCAAGTTCTGATGAATAGTGATAGAGAACAGGGTTAGGTGAAATTTAAAAATAAAAAGTCCATAAATATGTGATAATATAAGGGTCCATTTGATTCATTGTAAATGAAGGTACAATGATAACATTTTTGGTTTCAAGATCCTTTTTCCAAAAGTGGATGAAATTTACCAAGAAGATATACTTACTTGATATATTTCTATAAAAACAATTTCATTCTTTGGTTTTAATTCAATCAATTTATAATTCATTTATTACATCATGAAATGGAAATATAGAAGTTAACCTTGACACCCACATCACGAAGATAAACTTTTAACAGATCATAAGGCCCATAAAATAAGGAAATATCTAACTATTGTCTCTAACTATTTTCCAAAATCAATGTTGTTAATATATTCATCTCTAATCCTAAAACTAACACGTTCGGTTCATCATTAATATATATTCATCAAAAAAATTAACTAAATAAATAATTACACATTAACCAGGACATTGCTTAGGCTAGTGGTAGGCGTGAAACCCTTATCATTATTTGATCATGGGTTCAAGACCCACGCACTTTCCAAATTCGATGGGTTTTCACCTTCCATATTGGTGTTCCTTTTCTAAAACCACATTGATATAATAGTAATGGATCAGGTTTTGGGGTCCATTACTTAGTAAAAATCTTATGTTGAGGTGTTCTGGGTGGTCTGGAAGGCCATCCCAGCTTCTCGGTGACTCCTAGCGGTAGCCTTGGCCTACCGGTAGCCTCGACCTACCGGTAGACCTAGCCTACCAGTGACCTTGGGGTACTGGTAGCTCTCAGCTACCGGTGGCTCCCGGCTACCGGTGGCTCCCGGCTACCGGTGGCTCCCTGCTACCGGTGGCTCCCAGCTACCGGTAGCTCTCGCCTACCGGTAGATGTCACCAAACGGTAGCTCTCAACTACCTGTAGTTGTCCCCAACCGGTAGCTCTCAGATTCCGGTAGCTATCGCCATACGATAGCTCTCAGCTACCAGTAGCTCTCACCTACCCCCATGGGTTTTCCAGTAGCCTCTCCTTTTTGCGCTAATTAGATTTTAAACCGCATTTTGACCGCCCTTTAAAGCCATTAATGGGTTTTAATTAAATGTTGGTGTGTTGTGAGTCCATTTTAGCCTCCCCAAAGGGAGGGGACTTCTAAGTTGGACGTGTGGGGTGGCCCAACCATGTGGTCAACCCACGATCCCGCTCCTTCCAGGATTCCTAGTTTTTTTCCATATCTTAACCGTCCAGGGGGTGTTTTATCTCATTCCTTATATCCTAAAGGCTTATCCTCTCCCTACGTTTCTGTTTTCTCTATCGTGCTCGAGATAACCTCCCTCCGGACGAGTCGTACCCCACCCCACAAAGTTTTCTTGATCACGTTCTGTGGAGTTCCTGCTACTCCTGTTCCAGTTTCCAACTGAGGAATTAAACGTCGATCATTGATCAATCAAGTAGGTGTTTCGCCTTCGTCTATCCTTTCTGTGTATCTTGCGGGGTGGGTAGGATACTGCTTCTGTAGAATTGGATGAACCAAACTTTAATGAAATAATAATCGGATTCTAAAGAATAAAAGGGAGGAGTGTGATCGATGATGATCCTCTGCTTTTCTCCTCTTTCATGATTAATGATTTCTGAATGGTTTGGGCTTACGCCTACTAAAAATCATGGTCGTTGGTGGACTTTCTCTATGCACTAATAAACCCTTACCCCTTGTTATGATTAAATGGCTTTTATTTTGGATGTGAACCTTTTTCTGTGTAAAGGGAATTGGTTAATTACGTATATTCAGATAAATAAATTGGAAGCACTAGGATCAACTCCTTTTCTATGATAACCCTGGTTTAAGCCCAGTGTAATTTTAATCATGGAGTGTGTTAAATCCTTTAAATATGAAAATACCTGTTGATTCTGCCTTGTGTTGGTAGTATTGGTTTGGTTTTTTCCTCCACGGGCCGAGTACGGGTGACCTTATAGTTTTGTTGGATAGGGGATTAGATTGATGGGGTGGTGGGTGAGGATGGGATCCTCTGTTTGTATCAAGAATTAGGGTGGGATCCTATTCTTTTGTGAAACCTTCTTATTCATAGTTATGGGAACTTGGGACTGTATCTCACTTTGACCTTCTTTGGTTCCAATACTTGGAGGGGTCTCACTTGTTGTGCTTTTACAAGAGAACCGGGTGTGAATTTTTAAATTGTTGTTGGGTGTACTCTTTCCTTGGCTTGTTCTTATGATTACTAGTTGCCCAAGTAGGTGCAAAAACTTATTTAAACATTATTACTGAACATAAAAACAAGGATGGGACAAATGGGGATTTGGTTTGATGTGATTTGTAACTTGGGCATGGGTTCTTTTCTCTTCTCTTATGAATGAATAGTAAGGATAGTGTTATTTAGGCTAACTGAAGAAAAACCTATATTGGGTGAGTGCTTGTTACCTATACATATACTTGTAGTTTTTTTGTTTCTTATTCGTGCCCCACACAAGTTGAGCACTAAGTACCGAACACCCCCACTTCATGGGGGAGGGTGTTTTTTCCAACACTCCTATGAGTGGCTGGTTATTAGATCCTATTCTGCTCCCTCTCCCGGATATCCCAAGACTCTACGGGCAAGCTGTGATGGCCTGAAGTCCATTATTATCCCAATAATCTTCGAGCAGGGCGGTTGTGTTTTTTGGCCCAGGTGTTTGCAGGCAGGTTGTTTCCCAAGTGTCTTTAGGATGAGGCCCAGGTGTCTTCGGGTGTGGTAGTAGTTGTTCTGACCCAGATGTCTGCAGGTGTGGTTACGCATGGTGGTTGTGGCCTAGGTGTCTACGGGTAGGGTTTGGAAGTGGGACTGCGGTGAGGTTGTGGCCCAGGTGTGTGCATGTGTGGTATGGCAGTGGGACTGCGATGATAGAATGGCGGGATTGGTTCGATGCATAGGATGTCTTCAATAACCAATGGGAAAGTGGCGCAGGGTACCCAAACATCGATGTGCTATTACTATACATTACTTAACTTGTGTTATTTAGGGAGTGTTCCTTGGTGAGGCTTGGGTGGTAAGTTTCCTTTCTAGGTGCTTGGTTATCTCTTTTCTCATAGGCCATTAGTATGCCTCCCCACTTGTGCACGAGAGTCTTTGGTTTTTCCCTACTGAGTATACTTGTATGCTCACCTTATGTATATAAAACTGCTTTGAGGTTTTCAGGAGGACTTAGGGGATCGTGATGGACCGTACTAGCTCAGACCTTGTGACAGATCATTACAGTTGCTGTTGTTATTTCTTTTGGTATTTTTCTTTGTAGTCTCCTCATACATTGTGGATTTTACTTTTGTAACATGCATTGGGAATGGTTCTTGGATTTACTTTTACTTTCAGTTTGGTGTTGTGGTGGGATTAACTATCTTATCTCCCGATCCTATTAAAAGAAAAAGGGTAATGCCTTCCATTTAGTGTGTGATTATATACCCCTAGTTCTGGTCACCACTCTGGGACCTATTGAAGGCGGGTTTTGGGGGTCATTATCTCTCCTTCAACTTAAAGAAGGAAGGGCCTGACAATCTGCTGACCCTTCCCTTCTTTTGGTGAAGGCGGGTCATGATAGAATGGTATCAGAGGTGATGTTTGAGAGATAGGATGGAGTCTGGAGTTAAGAACAGAAATGATTGCATGGGATTGTAGGGAAACAGTGTTGGGTGACCTTGGTGCGTGAATTAGGCCAGGGAAGACCGGCTAGGACATGGGATTTTAAGGCCCCCTGTGATCCGATGAAAGGAATCTAGACCTACCAAACGACCAAGTGAGGCCACGCTGATTGTAGGGTAGAGACCCTAAGAAAGGTACATGCATCATAATGACTTTCTTTCTCATGTTTCTGGGGTGTTTTTGGAATTTGAAATAAATAAGAAGTTTAAGGAGTTTTAAGAACAATATTCTGCACTACTTGGGCTTAGGCATTCTTTTTTTACCTTGCAGATATGGCACCCGAGAGACGACCATGAGTTGTACGGGCGATCGAGGCCCAAAAGGATGACTTGGTCGATCAACAGAGGGATGATCAAGAGGAGGAGGATGACCAGTGGCAGAAGACGCTTCGAGCCTTCTAGCGACAGAACCTCGAGAAGTACGAGGGCAGCACCTCTGACATGAAGACGGAGGGCTGGCTAGAGGAGTTGGTGACAGCTTTCGTCTTGATTCGGGCTCCAACGGAGAACTGGGTTCCTCTGTCCATTAGCCAGATGCGGGGATAAGCACGCCAGTGGTGGACGCTCTACCTGGGTGAGAGGAGAGAGGCTGAGGTGGCATGGTCTGATTTCGAGAAGGAGTTCTGGGTGGAATTATTCTCTTCTACGATGAAATCTGAGAAGAGGCTGGAGCTACTCTCCCTCCAGCAGGGGAGTATGTTAGTAAGGGAGCTAGATATCAAGTTCAAGGATCTCCCCTCTTTGCTCTGGACCTCTTTCCAGATGAGGAGTCTCGGGTGAGACATTTAGAGGAGGTGATATAACCTTCCCTCCAGTACTTTGTTACCCCCTTCACCTTGTCGACATACTTAAAGGTGTAGAAGAAGGATGAAGTGGTAGATAGGATGCACATGTTGGGAGGTGTGTCATGTGAGGGGATCCAGCTAGGATCATCGAAGGGAAAGGATTTCAGCACCAGAACTCCAGCATCAGGACCCTCTAGGTTCCGACCAGTAGGGAGCAGGCTGCAGCAGTTCCAGTTCCAGTCCCCCAATCCTCGCCCTTTCCCTTCGGGCCCAGGACCAAGGTGCTTTGTCTGTGGGAGCCATGTACATATATGGAATCAGTTCTCGGACCGAGTTCAGTAAGGCGTTGGAAGAGAGGCCCAGCACCCACCTCAGCAGCAACTTCCAGCTTGGCCCTTCCAGTAGCAGCAGTAGGGGCAGCGAGCTCCCACTCCTCCAAGGGAAGACGTTGCAGGGGTAGGCTGACCTCAGGGAGGTCCTCAGGGACCTCGACTAGGGCATGGTCGGGGAGGCGGCCAACAGCCGAGGGGTAGACGAGATGGGTGTGGAAAGTTTCACGCGACAAATGAAGCAGTTATAGCGGGACCAGAGGTTGTTCGAGGTACGATCTATTTTTCACTACCCTTGCTTACGCCTTGTTCGATACCGGAGCTTCACACTCCTTTTTTGCACCCGGTCTGGCCTGTGCTCTGGGTCTAGATGCCGAGAGACTTCCAGTTGCCCTGGTGATGAGCACTCCAGTCGGAGGTCAGACCGACTTGTTATATGTTTGTAGAGGATGCAGACTGATGATAAGGCCACATCAGTTACTCAGGGATCTATTACTGCTACAGATACAGCCATACGATGTCATCCTAGGCATCGACTGGCTGTTCTATGTGTGTGTCGTCATCAAATGCTTCTGAGGAAGGTTTGTGTTCTCAGACTTGGGCGGCCAACGTGTTACTTGCACCAGTGAGGGGAGTGGCCCGAAGGGCAGCAAGAGAGATGAACCCATCCTCTTATTGTTAGTCGAGCTATCAGTAGAGTCGATGGATGTTGAGATGGTGGAGGTACCAAGGATCGTCAGTGAGTTTATGGACGTCTTTCCTAAGGAGGTAACGACTCTACCCCCTCGACGTGATATCGAGTTTGGGATAGACTTGCATCCTGGTGCTCATCCGATTTCGATGGCTCCATACAAGATGGCACCTTCGGAGCTCCGGGAGCTGCAGATTCTGATTGATGATCTGATGAAGAGGGGTTATGTTTGACCAAGTGCGTCACCGTGGGGTGCCCCGGTTTTTTTTCAAAGAAGGAGGATAGTGGTCTCGGGTTGTGTATAGATTACATGAGGCTGAATCAGGTGAAGATCAAGAATCTCTACCCTCTTCCGAGGATAGACGATCTCTTTGACCATCTGAAGGGGGCATGATGGTTCTCGAAGATCGACTTGAGGTCTGGGTATCACCAGTTGAGGGTAAAGAAGGGTGGCATCTCGAAGACGACCTTCAGGTGCAGATATGGTAACTTCGAATTTGTAGTCATGCCTTTTGGTGTTACGAACGCCCCGACTGTGTTCATGAGGATTATGAACTCTGTCTTCTGAGAGTATCTGGATCGGTTCATAGTCGTGTTCATTGACGACATCCTGATCTACTCAAGATCATAGGAAGACCACGTTGAGCACCTGAGGATGGTTTTGGAGGTCCTCCGACAGCACCAACTCTATGGGAAGTTGTCGAAATGCAAGTTCTAGATGCGAGAAGTACACTTCCTTGGGCACATAGTGTCCAAGCAAGGGGTAGTGGTGGACCCATCAAAGGTTAAGGCGGTTGCTTCTTGGGCATCACCTAAGAATGTGGCAGAGGTTCGTAGTTTCCTCGAGATGGAAAGTTACTACCGGAGGTTCATACCCAACTTCTCTCGAGTTGCGACACCTTTGACGGCCATGACCAAGAAGGACCAGGTTTTCATGTGGAGTGAGCAGTGCGAGGCAGCCTTCAGCTATCTAAAGGAGAAGTTGGTTAGTTCCCCAGTGCTGAGACTACCAGAAGAAGGGGAAACGTATGAGGTGTTTTGTGATGCTTCAGGGCAAGGACTCAGATGTGTGTTGATGCAGCGACAAGGGGTGATCTCTTATGGGTCTAGGAAGCTACTCCCTCATGAGCGTAATTATGCCACCCACGATCTGGAGCTTACAGCGGTCATTTTCGCACTAAAGTTGTGGCAGCATTACTTCATCGGAGAACACTTTGTGGTATTCACAGATCACAAAATCTTGAGGTATATATTCTCTCAGCGGGACCTAAACATATGACAGCGAAGGTGGATAGAGTTCCTCCTGGATTACGACTTGGAGATTTCCTACACTTCGAGAAAAGGGAATGTAGTGGTCGATGCTTTGAGCAGGAGGTCGTAGAAGGATGCAGTCCGAGAGTCAACAGTCGCCTAGAAGGAAATGGAGGAGTTGGTTTCCATGCACCTAGATTTGAGGATGGATAGCAGTGGGGGTTGCCTGTATCAGATGATAGTGCAGTCATCTCTTTTGCGGAAAGTGGAGGAGTCTCAGTGGGGAGACCAAGAGTGCGAAGTGATGTGTGACCGAGTTGACCAGGGCAATGCTCCGGAAGGGTGGACGGAGGATGGTCAGAACCAGATTCTTTTCCGAGATAAGTTATTTGTTAGAGAGGTGATGTGCGGCCAGGTTCTTAGTGAGTTCCACAACTCACCCCTAGTGGTACAAACAGGAGTTTCCAAAATGTACCAGGGTCTGAGGAGATAGCTTTGGTTGCCCGGAGTAAAACGAGCAGTGGCAGAGTTTGTGGTCAAGTTCTTAGTGGGTCAGCAGGTAAAGGTTGAACACCGTGTTCTAGGTGGGTTGTTGCAACCTTTAGATGTCCCTGAGTGGAAGTGGGATGACATCTCGATGGATTTCGTCACGGGACTACCCAAGGTGCAAGGGGGCTGTGACACCATCTGGGTAGTAGTGGACAGCTTGACGAATTCAGCTCACTTTCTGGCGATTAAGGAGTCGAGTGTAGTGGATGCTCTAGCATAGATGTATGTGGACGAGGAAGTGCGGTTGCATGGAGTTCTGAGTTCCATAGTCTCGAACATGGATGCACGTTTTACCTCACGAGTCTGGAGGGGATTACAACATGCTTTTGGAACCCATCTACGTCTAAGAACAACTTTCCAACCCCAGACAGATGGTCAGACAGAGCGCACCATCTAGACCATGGAGTACATGCTGCGGGCATGTATTCTGGACTTTGGGGGATCATGGGTGCAACACTTTCCTCTGGTATAGTTCGCCTACAATAATATCCATCACTCTACCATTGGCATGGCTCCATTCGAAGCTTTATATGGAAGGTCGTGTCACTCACCTGTGTGATGGACTGAGGTTAGGGATGCGGGTGTTCTTGGCCCTGAGATGATGCAGAGCACGATAGAGAAGGTTCAGCTTATACGAGAAAGGATGAAGGTGGATCAGGACCAGCAGAAGTGATATGCCGATAATAGGAGGAGACCCTTGGAGTTTGAGGTCAGGGACCACGTGTTCTTGAAGGTCTCCCCTCGGCGTGGACTGCAGAGGTTCGGCAGGGGAAGTAAGCTTTATCCTAGGTTCATCAGACCCTTCAAAGTGGTGCAGCGGGTCGGTGAAATGGCTTATCAGCTAGCACTACCACCGCTGCTACTAAAGATACACGATGTATTCCATGTGTCCTAGCTTCGTTGATATATACATGAAGACTCCCATGTCATCGATTGAGGAGAGTTAGATTTCGAAGACGATGCCACCTTCATAGAACGACCAATCAAGATCAAGGATTGTAAGGATAAATTGGTTCATGGATGAACCATCCCCTTGGTTCGTGTGTTGTGGAGGCATGGTGGCCTAGAAGAGAGCACATGGGAGCGGGAGGCCCAGTTACGTGTTCAGTACCCAAAGCTGTTTTTACTTGTTGTTTTTGTTCTGATCCTTGAGATATTGTACCCTATGCTTTAATATATGAAATTCTTATTTTTATTAGCTATTAGATGATCTATTCCATGTTCTCTGTGTGTGTTGTGTACGAATGTGTGATGATGGAAAAAACCTGACTGGTAATCAGGATGCATTAATGTGGATGCGATTAAACCCGTGTGGGCGAGTCTGTGTCGCCCAAAGCGGATAATATCCTGACATGTAGGAGGGGACTCCCTAACTCATGTGTTGGAAAGTGTGATCCTTGTTCGTTTTGTGAATTTTATGGTTGATAACTCTTGGGGGAGTATTCCTAGATGTAGGGGGAGGGTTTGGTTGCATCTTTCGAACAACTCCAGGGTTTTCCCCTGAGAAGTATCTTTAGGGGGTGGTTTTTTGGACCCCATTTTTCTCCTTTCTGGGTTGTTCTTATATTCTTGAGGACGAGAATAGTTTTAGAAGTATCTTATGTAATTTCCCGGGTTTTTGGGTCCATTACTTAGTAAAAATCTGATGTTGAGGTGTTCTGGGTGGTCTGGAAGGCCATCCCAGCTTCTCGGTGACTCCTATTGGTAGCCTTGGCCTACCAGTAGCCTTGGCCTACCGGTAAAACTAGACTACTAGTGAACTTGAGGTACCAGTAGCCCTCAGTCACCGGTAGCGCTCGGCTACCAGTAGCTCTCGACTACCGGTGGCTCCCGACTACCGGTGTCTCTCAGCTATCGGTGGCTCTCGGCTACCAGTGGCTCTCAGCTACCGACAGCTCTTGGCTACCGATAGATGTTGCCAACCGGTAGCTCTCAACTACCGGTGGATGTCGCCAATCGGTAGATCTCAGATACTTGTCATTGTCTCCAACCGGTAGCTCACATATACCGGTAGCTGTCGCCAACCAGTAGCTCTCGGCTACCGGTAGCTCTCGCCTACCCCCACGGATTTTCCAGTAGCGCCTCCTTTTTGTACTAATTGGCTTTCAAACCGAATTTTGACCCCCCCTTTAAAGCCATTAATGGGTTTTAGTTAAATGTTGGTGAGGTGTGAGTCCATTTTAGCCTCCCCAAAGGGTGGGGACTTATAAGTTGGACATGTGGGGTGGCCCAACCATGTGGTCAACCCACAATCCCTCTCCTTCCGGAATTCCTAGTTTTTCTCCATATCTTAACCATTCGGGGGCACTGTATCTCAGCCCTTATACCCTAAAGGCTTATCCTCTCCCTACGTTTCTATTTTATCTATCGCGCTCGAGATAACCTCCCTCCAGAAGAGTCATACCCCACCCCACGATGTTTTCTTGATCATGTTCAGTGTATTTTTTGCTACTCCTATTCTGGTTCCCAACTGAGGAATTAAATGTCGATCTTTGATCAATCAAGTAGGGGTTTCACCTTTGTCTCTCCTTTCCGTGTATCTTGCGGGATGGGTATGATACTGCTTCTGTAGAATTGGATGAACCATATTTTAATGAAATAATAAACGGATTCTAAGGAATGAAGGGGAGGGGTGTGATCAATGATGATCCTCTGATTTTCTCCTCTTTCATGATTAACGATTTCTGAATAGTGCGGGCTTACGCCTACTGAAAATCATGGCCTTTGGTGGTCTTTCCCTGTTCACCAATAAACCATTACCCCTTGTGATGTTTAAATGGCTAGTATTTTGGCTGTGAACCTTTTGTTATGTAAAAGGAATTGGTTAACTAAGTATATTCGGCTAAATAAATTGGAAGCACCAGGATCAACTCATTTTCTGTGATAACCCCAGTTTAAGCCCAGTAGAATTGAAATCATGGAGTGTGTTAAATCATTTAAATCTGAAAATACCTGTTGAGTCTGCCTTGTGTTGGTAGTATTGGTTTGGTTGTTTCCTCCATGGGCCGAGTATGGGTGACCTTATAGTTTTCTTGGATAGGGGATTAGATTGCTGGGGTGGTGGGTGAGGATGGGATCCTCTGTTTGTATCACCAATTGGGGTGGGATCCTCTTCTATTTTGAAACCTTCTTATTCATAGTTCTGGGAACTTGGGACAGTATCTCACTTTGACCTAATTTGGTTCCAATACTTGTAGGGGTCTCACTTGACGTGATTTTACAAGAGAACTGGGTGTGAATGTTTAAATTGATGTTGGGTGTACTCTTTCCTTGGCATGTGATTATGATTACTAGTTTCCCAATTAGGTGCAGAAACTTATTTAAACATTATTACTGAACATGAAAACAAGGATGGGACAAATGGGGATTTGGTTTTATGTGATTTGTAACTTGGGCATGGTTGTTGTTCTCTTCTCTTATGAATGAATAGTAAGGATAGTGTTCTTTAGGCTGGCTGAAGAAAAACCTAGATTGGGTGAGTGCTTGTTTCCTATACATATACTTGTAGTTTTTTTGTTTCTTATTTGCGCCCCACCCAAGTTGAGAACTTAGTTCCAAACACCCCCACTTCATGGGGGATGGTGTTTTTTCCAACACTCCTATGAGTGGCTAGTTATTAGCTCCTATTCTACTCCCTTTCCCAGATATCCCGAGACTCTACGGGCAGGCTGTGATGGCCTGAAGTCCATTATTAGCCCATGAATCTTTGGGTAGGGTGGTTGTGGTGGTTGGCCTAGGTGTTTGAGGGCAGGTTCTTTCCCAAGTGTATTCAGGATGAGGCCCATGTGTCTTTGGGTGTGGCAGTAGTTGTTCTAACCTAGGTGTTTGCGGGTGTGGTTACGCATGGTGGTTGTGGCCCAGGTGTCTACAGGCGGGGTTTGGTTGTGGGATTGAGGTGATGTTGTAGCCCAGGTGTGTGCGGACGGGGTATGGCGGTGGGACTGCGATGACAGAATGGCTGGATTGGTTCGATGCATAGTACGTCTTCAATAACCAGTGGGAAAGTGGCACGGGGTACCCAAACATCAATGTGCTATTACTATACATTATTTGACTTGTGTTATTTGGGGAATGTGCCTTGGTGAGGCTTGGGTGGTTAGTTTCCTTGATAGGTGCTTGGATATCTCTTTTCTCACAGGGCATTAGTATGCCTCCCCACTTGTGCATGAGAGTCTTTGGTTTTTTCCTATTGAGTATACTTGTATGCTCACCCTACGTATATAAAACTGCTTTCAGGTTTCCAGGAGGACTTCAGGGATCTTGTTGGACCGTACTAGATCAAACCTTGTGACAGATCATTACAGTTGTTGTTTTTCGTTCTTTTGGTATTTTTCTTTTTAGTCTCCTTATACATTGTGGATTTTACTTTTGTAACATGCATTGGGAATAGTTATTGACTTTAATTTTACTTTCAGTTTGGTGTTGTGGTGGGATTCACTATCTTATCTCCCGATCCTATTAAAAGAAAAAGGGTAGTGCCTTCCATTTAGTGTGTGATTCTATACCCTTGGTTCTGGTCGCCACTCCAAGACCTATTGAAGGTGGGTTTCGGGGGTCATTATCTCTCCTTCAACTTAAAGAAGGATGGGCCAGGCAATCTGTTGACCCTTCCCTCCTTTTGGTGAAGGCGGGTCGTGACAATAATTTCCAAAATAAAAATAATGTATATCCTTGAAGTTAATTTAATTACTAAGTAGACTTTTAACTAAGGTTTTCAATACAACCTTAATACAAAAATACTTCAACTAAGGTTTAACTTAAAATTTACAAAAATGGTTATCCTTATAACACTTATGAAATATGAAGATCCAAAACATTATAAATAAAGTTATATAATCATCTTAACATTGATCCCCCATATATCAAAAAGTATCTCTTGGTTGTCACATTCTAGACATGTGAATACACTCATAATGTATTCTCTTGAAACTTGGTAATAACCTAAATTACCATAAATACTTTTGGAAATCATAAAGGCTTTTTTATTCTAAAGATTACTGGATATATTCCTTAAATACAAGAAGTTATGAAATTCATCCATGATAATGTAGAATACTTTTCCAACAAATCCATTTTTAGTTATGAGGTAATCAGTACCATCCAATTTACTTATTTATATCTAATATATATTTATCTAAACATCATTATCTAAACATCATGAATAAATTAGGGGTCACCATCCTTTATTCAAAATATCACCTTTCCAAGAAATCACTTTTCTACCTCACTAAACCATTAAACATGTCCTTTAAAATCCTTAATGAAAAACTTATACTAAAAATACTTATATATTTCATGATTCATATAACATAATCTTTAAATTCAAAAACATATACACATCAATTATTCAACATTAGTCTTAAACCATTACTCTAGATTAATCATCTTATCCCTTAATACCCCTTTCCAAGAATATGAAATATGAATCATGTCTTAAGTTACATAATCCTTAATCTAATTGTGCATCTTTTATTAAATTTAAATAATAATATTAGAATAATATTTCATACCTTTCACAAGTCATTTGCGATCTCATTATCTTCGACTGTATAACCAATACTCATGGACCTTCCTGATTATATTCATGATATTTCTAATCAATTTTATTTATGTCCGTACTTTCCAGATATAAAACATCCAATGTTAAACTTTTTCTTTCTAGTTCCCACTATTGATTAAAACTAGAAATCATAGGGTGATAAGCATTTTTCATAGTATAAAACCATATATTCATGGAAAACAATTATCCATTGGATATCTAAATAATGATATCTACTTATTTAATATTTTACACCTTTGGTTTGTCCTAGGTTATTCATAGAAATATTCTATTTAAATCCTTCATGATGGTTCATAAATATTTGGTGAATTCACAAATAATATCCCCTGAGAGTGAAAAATCATGTGTATAACAAGCCCATTGTCGTGTACCATGTTACTCCTGAGTCAGGCGTGATGCACGTTCTCAAAGTTATCACCCCTATGTAAATTTGTTCCAGAGCTTCATCCACTTGTATTATCTAGACTAGGATGTAATTCTAGGAAACCACTCACTCTATCCTTTACCAAAATCCCAATACATTTTCCAAAACATTTACTCATCCTTATAATTATCCATTGAGACCCCCAAGACATATCCTTATAAATATCCCTAGGGATATCGCTAAATATTTATCATCATAGTTTCAAAAGTATTACTAAACCTTTGATCTGATAACAACTTTAACAACCCAATATTAACATATATAAACATTGCATCATTTTTTCGGAATACTTCATATATTACACAATAGGGGGCCAAAGACTGTATTAGTTAAGTTCCTTTGGAAACTTGAAAAAAAAATTCTAACTCAGTGAAATATCTTCAATGTTTCTTATAAAAATATCCCCCTCAATAATTCTAATTAAAAACCTTTCTTTATAACATGGGTAAAGGAAACATAAGAGTGTGGTGAGCTCTAATGCTCAGTAATGTAAAATGAAGGAAATACGTAAGAATAACATGAACATAAGGGTATGATAATATGAACATAACACTTGAATATCACACCATAAAAATCAAATATTATATACATGAATAAATGAATAAATAATAGTATTTCATAGGGTATTAATCATAATGGAATCAATAGAATAACCAATGAAATAATAACATATGATTAAGATGTGGAATTTTTTCATACACGTCAATATATAACATCGTGAACATGTATAAGTATAAATTGGTTCACTCATTAAGTTAAGAACATGAAATCATTCCCTAACAAACTGGGTCCATGTATAATGTTTTGAACATGAAATAGGGTTCATTTATAACATTTTTAACATTTAATCAGGTTCAATCATAAACTTATATACATCAAAATAGGTCCATGCATAACATTGTGAACATGTATTCGAGTTCACACATAACATTACGATCACATAATAAAGTTTACTCATAACATTGTGAACATGTAATCAGGTTCACACATAAACTTATATACATGAAACCAAATCTATTAATAACATTTTTAACATGTAATGAGGTTTATAGATCATATTTATACTAATGAGTCATCCATCATTACCCAATTCATTAGAGGGAGATAGCGGTCTCACCCATCACATAATATGTATGCCACAATCTTATTGAAAATCATAATAACATATCCCATGAAATTAAATGGGTATGTTAGTAATTTATTCATATCTTTACCTATATAAAATATATAGGTCTCATAATCATTTCATCAAAGAACAACCTATGAAATGAATCAAGTTTCAAAAGCATATAACTTATAAAATATAAATGTGTGTCATAAGCATCATTACATAAAATCATAAACCATTCATGAAATTATATGAATGGATAATTTATATATTTTCCCAAAATGGAATGACTAACACTAACATATTTCATCTTTAATGGAAAATAATTTTAAAAAATATTTTAAAAACATTTCTTGAGGAAAATATCTTTTCTTATTTGAAAAGAATTTTTAAGACATAAAACCTCTAGAAAACCAATTTATTTGAAAATTCATTCAAAACATATAAAATAATCTTGAAAAAATTTTGAAAACCATTTTCATGAGAACTTATAAAAGAATATTGAAAAACTTTTGAAAACCTTCTTCCATAAAAACATATAAAAGAAGCCTGAATAATTTTTGAAAACTATTTTCCTTCAAAATTATTGAAAACTAGTTAAAATAATCTTTGAGATCATTAAAATCCTTTTCTTTGAAAACATCCTTTTGAAAACATATAAAGGAATCTTTGAAAATCATTTAAAACATTTTTTTATAATGACACAATTTTTTAAAACCATTTTTCTTTGAAAACCTTTTTAAAATAAAAAAATTATAATTTTTTGGAAAAAATTTCTTTTAATTAAAATAACCTTGTAAACTTATAAATAAATAATCATGTAAATGACATTCATGACTGCGGGTAGGTCCGTACATACTGAACATTCCTTATATGCCTTAAAATTTCAAAAAATTTCCTTGATCAGAAAATAACAAGAAGATTTCTTATAAAAACACTTTTTTAAAAATTCAATACATTGGTAAAAATTTCAATTAATAATAATAATCTAATATTAAAACTTGTTTTTTAAAACTTTTTTTATAATGCATGGTTTTGGAAGAAAATATATTTCATACATAAAGGAGATATAAAGTCATATTTTCATAAAAAATTATTAATTATCTTAAGTAAAAAATAGTAGATAAATGTTACCATTACATGGATATAAAATTAATATCTATAGTTTAAGAAAATTACTTATATTTCCTGATATATTGATCATAATATTTCATCAATGTAAGCATAATCATAAATAATATCGATAAATGATGAGATTGAAGTTATAAAGAATTACCACTTTGGTAACTTTTAATCATAATCCAATAGAAAGAATAAAATTACCTGAAGCTTAATATATCATTAAGAAAATGTGATTAATGATATAACATATACAAATTTAGTATATAAACCTCAAAGAAAAATATATGTGCATGACATGGCATGTCTCAAAGAAGGTAAATTAAGACAAACATTACTTTATCAATTTGGTAACTTTTAAATTATAACCCTCATAAAATAAAGACAATAAAATGGAAATGTAAATATAAATATATTTAATTATGATAATCATATAATACATCCATGGGTATTATACACACCACACAATATAAAATAGTGGTTAATAAGGCTTGTATCTCACGAAAAATAAAAAGTGAGATGAAACTCCCTTACCTTAAGTCTTGACTTTTTTCATACACCTTAAAACATCATGTATAATAAATATAAGTTTATTATACAAATAATAAAAAACCATATTATTATATGTAATACCATATATTATTTTTTTATGATTTTATATTACCTATTTATTAACAACTCGTTGTTATTGTTTTGTTTTTGGGTAACATCCGCTTTATATTTTGTATTTATTTTGACATGTTATTGTGTATCCTCTTATATATATTCACTATTTAATTATTTATAGAATGTTAAAAATGGTATAAATATAATATATATGTAATTATATATGTAATTATAATAGTCTATATGTTATATATATATGAAATGGATTACACTATTCATGGAGACGGTAGCCCATACGTACACATGAACGTTGGTTATGTTTTATTGACGTATTGAAAGAAAGAAAATAAATGAAATATATGTATATATATATATATATTAATTATAGTAGAATTATTTTTCATATATATAATATAAATTCACTAAACTCATCCATAATACATTCCATATAAGGTGTAAATGAATCACACCACTTTGAAGAGGAGGTAGTCCACACTTCCCCAAAATAAATTCTGATACTTACACAAAATGGAAACCATGAGTGTATGTGTTATATAATAATTAAATAACAATAAATATATCTTAAATATCATATATAAAATATAAAAACAAATTTTACTTCATAATTATCAACCATGAGAGGTGGTAAAATAAAACAAATATCATTTCGTGAGATGGTAGTTCATCATACACAAGAATGATAATTTCGTTACCCATTAGATATAAGAGTATTTATGTGGATATAAAACCATTATTATGATAAAATATAATAATATTCAGGATTCCAAAGTTATTATATAAGCATATAATAAGAATATTTGAGGTGGTGGATAATGAAAATAAAACTAAAGAACTTGAGGAAGGATGTAACCACAACTAGAAAAAAGGCTATTGTCATGGTTCAAAACTGTGGCAATAGGGCCCAAAACCATGGTCATAGGTTACAGCCATAGTTTTTCCCAACCTTGGGCGATATCGTCGTGGCAGTAGGGTCTGACCTATTATGAAGGTTTTGAAAACTCTGCCAATATGTGTCTCTATTTTCAACTGTGGCAGTCGACCTATGGCCACAATTTTAACCGTGGTAATAGAGACCTATTTCCATGGTTTTAACTATGGATATAGCCCATGAAATCTATGGAAATATCCAAAAAAATTGTGTACCTAGACGGATTTGATCCCAGCACCTTTGCTTCATGTTCCAGCACATTAACCACAAGACCACCAAATCTTTTGTGTATATATCTATATAATATGTTATATATATTATTAAAAACCATGGAAAATCCTAAAAATTGTGGCAATATTTCTTCATGCCATTTTTTTGGAAGGAAATTTTATATCCTGCGCAAGGGCGGGAGACCTATAGCCAGAGTTTTGAAAACCATGGCTATAGGCCACATAACCGTGGAAATAGGTGGGGGATATAGCCACAGTTTTGAAAACTATGGCTATAGGCCACATAATCGTGGAAATAGGTGTGGGATATAGCCACGGTTTTAAAAACTGTGTCTATATCCCATGAAAAAAAGCATATATCCACAGTTTTAAAACCGTGTCTATAGGCCACATAACCATGGCCATAGCCACCTATAGCCATATTTTTAAAACTATGGCTATAGGTCTGTGGTCGTAACCTGTTTTTCTAGTAGTGTACCTCTTATTCGGGTAAGTCCTTTTGGTTTTCACTAGAGGGATTCCATGGATGGATTTATTCCAAAGGTGAGGCTCATAGGTTTATGGTAGAAGCCTAAGTGTGTTGATAGGTGTGAGGAAGTGGGAGGGGAGAGAGCATTTTTATAGTGTAGGAGGAGTGGTATTCTTGTAAATTTTTTGAAAGGGAATTCCACCCGTGTTTTTCCTATGAAAGGTGGCTCCAATAAGGTTCCAAAGTCTATACAAGAGATAATAGGGTAGAAAAATGGCCATAAAATGTTTTTTAGACAATTATTTCTGTCATTTTAGCTATTAATTTTATTGTTTAGTATTTTGTTAAGCCAATTTTCCTTTCAATCATTGTAATTAGTATTAATTACATTCATTAATATTATTGGTAAAAAATTAATTTTTAATTACTATAAATTATAAATTATTATGGTTACAAATAAGGAATCCATTTTTGTAAATTCAAATCATATAATTGGTAGAAATTAATTTAAAATTAATCCCGCAGACGGGATAAAAATATAGGTTTTTAAAGTAAAAATATTCAGAAGTTTACTAAGTTTTTATACATAATTCCAATTTAAAATTACCAAAAAATAATTCTAACCTAATTTTTATCTTTCAAATTAAAAAATTAAGTTTTTTTTGAAAAATAAAATTTATAAATGTCTAAAAATTATATTTAAAATAGAATCTCCATTAAAAGGTGGTAAAGTGATTTTATAAAAATATATCTTTTTATGTGTAATATTTGGTTTATTCTTAACCTATACCTATAAAATAAATTATATGAATGTAAAAAAAATTATTGAACCTATAAAATATATATTTCATTAATTTAATTCAATAATATTAATTAATTTAATTTATTGGGATAAATTTCCTTTGTGAGCATAAAAGTTGTTTTTACAAAACAATTCCCTTTATATTCAATTGGTTCTTTTATTCATTTATAGTTAATTTTTACTCAATGAATTCAACTATATATTTTTATAAGATAGTTAATAATATTCATAATATCCAACTTAATGGATAGGATATTTATTATTATATTAAATAATAATATTTTTAATAATATATCGTTGTTTGGTAAAACTCATCCTTGCTGTTACGTAATCCATTGAGTAAAGTCAACCTTACGTGTAATGTAAGCTACACTCGGTGTTATTTGTAGAGAAAGATAAACTTTATGTTGTGTGTAGTCATTATTATATTAGTGTTTCATATAATTTAATCCAAACTTATTGATTTAATCTATAAATACTATTTTCAATGTTGTGTGAAAGAAAAAATGTCAAGAAGATTAAATTAATTCAAACAAAATACTTCACAAAATCTTAGGGCATTAAATATATTCTGATGAAACTTTCTCAAACAATGAATCATGATGGAATTTCAAATAAACAATGGAATGAAACACATTTTGTTAAATCCTTCTTGAGGTAATTTCAACATTACTTTAGAGGAACAGTTGATCCACTAGTTGGTTAGAAATGGATCGGTGCCACAAAAAAGATATTTTTCATTATCTATTATTCAAAACATGAAAATTTAAATTTTTTTTTTCTACTATTTATAATGTGAATTGGATCAATGGTGGAATATTATCAAGAATATGAGAAAATATCATAAAATTAACTCCATTTATTTAGATGAGTTAAAGAACTTATTTTTCAGTAAGTAATGTCCTCATATCCTTCGTACAAAGATGGATAAAGAGTTTATTCATCTAAATGAAAAGGATGATGAATCCATTGGTACCTATGATGAAAATTTTACCAGACATACGAGTTACGACTCTGGTATTATTATCCAACCTAAAAGTAAGATTGATTGATTTTTCAGTGGCATAAAACCATTTTTATGAAGAGAATTATCCTTAATGACTTTAGTATCAATGAAGATATTGTTCAATGTGATATCTCGGTGGAAATGGATGTAGGAGTTAAACATAAATCACATGGTTTTGAAAATTAGAGAAAAATGGAATTTAAAGGGAAATCTAAGAACCCTGAAGAGACAAATATGATCTTTCCTTTTTGTTCAAAGTGTGGAATGAAAAATAGATGAAATTACCTTAAGGGGACTAGTAAATATTTTATATGTGGGGAAAAAGGTCTTTGGTCAATTGATTACTGAATTTATTGGAAGTATTTAGCTAACTATGCATATAGATATAAAGCTACATAGAATGGACAGCAAACATGTTAGGGTTTCAAATGTAAGGAGTATGTGTAATATGATAACCAGTGCCCAAATAAAGAGATTAATCATGATGATTGATATAAAAAACCTCTTAATATGAGAGAAAAAAATAAATTCCATGTGCTCACTATTTCTGGTGAGGGGTACGATAATGACGTGGTGAAAGGAACACTTACCATACACTCTAAAACTACTAATGTCTTGTTTGACTCTGGATCAACCCATTCTTTTTTATATGAATAATTTTATAAAGGTATCAAAATTACACACAAATTATTAGATGTATAATTATAATTGAAACCCTCTAATGGTATGATGATTATATCTCAATTAAATGATTCTTCTTCAGTTGAAGTTTGTGAGAAGGTCCTTTGTAATACCCCGAGATTTTAATAGAATAAAATGATGTTTGATAGCAGAAACAACACACAACAATAAACATAGACAAAAATATAACTCCTTAAGAATTTATGATGTACTTATTTTTAAATAAATTTAATTTCTTTTATAGCTTTTGGTACACTAATCCCTAAGATTTTTTTGTTCAATAGCGTATTCAACATGCAACACTGAGCATAAACAACCCACGATATATATAACTATTATAACCTAGTCATTAAATCATAATGTATGAATTTTATTAAATAATTTACTATATATATATATATATTTCCAAATCAATATAAATTATTGATAAATTTTTAGAAAATAATCAATTAATTTTTAATAAGTTACTTTTACTCTTTAAAAATATGTTTTCTTGAAAAATGATTTTAATTGATTTTCCTGAAAAAAATACTAAAATTAATTTGAAAAAATTTTAAAAAATTTATTTTAAAAAATGAAACTAATTTTTTAAATCAGAATATAACAATTTACATTTAGTGATATTATGTGATTTTTCATAAAATATTGTTTTTTTAGTGAATAGTGAAAATACAGATTTTTATAAAAATGTAATTTTTTCAATAAATTAGGCAATTAAAAAGTCACAATATGTTTTGAATATTATTTGATGTAACATAATTATTACTTATTTATATTTAATATAATTTCTTATATTTTAATCATAATAATATTTTATTTTATTATAAGTTTGTTTTTGGGTTAAAAATGGATTTTTTTTAAACACTATTTTAAATTACATAATGTTTCACCATTATAATTAATTAGAATAACACTAATGAGGAATGATTTAAATTAAATATATAGATTATATATCAATAAATATTAATTTATATTAATAAAATCATAGTTATTTGACAGAGTTAATATAAAATCATTTTGTGCTAGAAAAAAATACACTTCTCAAAAACGTGCTTTTTTGTCGCGTCTGGGGGTTTTGTATTAACATTAGTTTTTTCCAATTTTATAAAATTTATTTGAAAAAATAAAATTATTTCTTTAATTGAATATTTTAAAATTATATTATGGTTAATTTCTTATAATTTTTTGAAAATATTAATATTTTGATGAATGGTGAAAATAATAAATTTTAATTGAAAAGTACCTTTTCGTTTAAATTATTTATGAAGTTAAAATATATTTTAAATTTGTTTTAATGTAAAATTAGTAAAATTATATATAAAACAATCCAATTTAGGTCATTTTAATCAATTTCAGATTGAAATTGGATATAAAAACTTTGTTAATATTTGAACATTTTTCGCATTGAAACCCTTATTTCTCATCGCGTTTGTATGATTAATTTTCAATTAAATTTTGACACATATGTGAATTGAATTAGGAAAAATTTATCACCAATTTGGAATCATAATAATTTAAAATTTATAATAAGTTCAAATTAATTCTCTACCAAAATTAATATCGAATAGAGTAAAAATTATTTACCATGGTTAAGGTAAAAATTGGTTTACCAGGGGTTAAAAAAAAGAATATTTGGGTTACAGATGATCTATAAACATCAACAATACCAATTTTATTGCTATATTTGGACCTTATATCTTTTATTATTGATAATGGACCATTTTTGGGCTTTTTCATGATAAAAACATGGGAATGATTAATTCGTTTCGAAAAAATTATAAGAGTTCCACTCACCCAAATTATAAAAGGTCAGCCTTCTCCTATATTCTTCACACATTTAAAAACTTTTTATTCCACAAATAACTTACCAAATAACTTTTAAATTTCCTCACCTTATTTGGAAATGATTATTTTTTTGAATAAATACAACCTAGGAAGGATTTTTTGTGCAAACCTAAGGAGGATACCCGAAGAAGAGGTAATGTTCATCAACGAGTGTTTTTGTTTTATTTATTTCTCCACTTCCATAAATTATTATTATTAAATTATGAAATATTATCCTTATTATCTCCCATACACTTATATATTTTTATTTTTATTTCATGAATTATAACCATCTCCACTTCCCTCAAATAGGTTACAAAATCATCATTCGTGTGTGCAGCGAACAACCACCTTACGAACTGATGTCATTTGTTTTTCCATTACAACCTATCTTAGTTGGGTTTGATGACGCATGTAAATTATATATGTATTATATTTATAAAATATTTATAAATATTGGTTCATTATATCTTATATATATTTATTTCCATTTTATAGGGGAAATGATAATGTCACTCGTGTGTATGGTGCACTACCGCCTCGTGAAGTGATGTAAATCATTCTTTACTAACACATTACATGGAAGGTAATAAGGCTAAATATAATGAATATAAATGATATAAATGAAATATTTATTATATTAAGGAAATATTTAAAAATTTTAAGATATATTATATTATTTTCTATCTTTCACTGAAAAATGATAGTGTTCTTCGTGGATATGTGGACTACCACCTCCACAAAGCGATGTGGTTCCTTTTTTCATCACCAAATTATAATAATTGAATATATAAGTATACATAATTAAATAATATGTTATTTATTATATTATTATTATGATTTAAATATAAAATATCACTTACCTTCCTTCCATATTGATCATTGAAAAATGTAAATGTTACTTATGTGTACATACCACCTACGATCTCTGTAATTGTAACGTTAGTTCATTTTTCATAACAATATTTCATTATTTATTTTCAAAGTATAATTGATTTATAAATATGGTAATTATTTCATTATTATTATTCTAGATATGTTTATATAATGACCTATTTGACCATTTTCAACCTACCAAAGTCATTTTTGACATATAAGCCAAATATGGTCAAAACATATGATGTAAAGTTAATTGATTATGTAATCATATATTAAATGGTAATAAGTGACATAAAATAAATAATAAAATTTAAAAATGTTTTTAAAAAATTAAATAATTAACATGAGTTAATTATTTATGAAGATAAATATAAATCGTGATGAATCAAACTTGAGGTAAGGGTTTTCTCGCCTCAATTTTATTTCATTACGATATATGACATATTCACCACATATTTTTATTGTGTGGTGTATAATTCAAAGCACGGAATATTGTCTCCAATAAACCGTTTAAAGATCCTATGCATTGCTAATGTGTATGGAAGCACTCAGGTCGAATCCTAGGGAATGATACTTTTTAATAGTCTATTGTTTTTAGTTGATTGTATTTTGATCCGGTTTTTTTTGAAAAGTTTAAATGAAGTGATTAATAATGGTGTTTGATTTAACAATTTGATAAATATTGGGGTGAGTTCATCATTAGGTAGTTAAAATTGTTATATCCTTGAGCCTTGCTTTATATTGCATTAAATTAACACTCATGTCACAAGTTGACGTTGATTGGAATTACCAAGTGTTAAGGGTTTATTACAAGCCTTAACATAACATTGGTTTCTAATATTAATCATATCTTGTTTATGGTAGTGTATTTATGGTTCCAATAATCCATGGAAACCACTCATTAAACAAAACAAGTCATTAATCCATGACAAGTTAAGTCCAACACACACAATGTTAAATTAAAGAATACTCATCGAGCAAAATTTCTCAATCAATTAATATAGAAAAATTATAACTCACCACAATGAGAGATTTACTCATAAATTTGGGTGGTTAATAATATGGTTATAATTTTATGATGATTAATTAATAGGTGAATGAAAATAAATGGATAAGAAAAGAGTTGTGTGTCGAACACACACACAAAAATAGTGAAGGGAATTAAATACTGACTTTAGATTGAATGAGAAAGCACAATAAGGTAAGGGGATTCAACTATATTTAAACTATTTTAATACCACTAATATTATTTAACAAAATATGTATGGTAATAGTATATGAATAAGAAGAATCTTTCATTAAAATAGTTTTACTAAAAACAAAGATTTACAAGATTACAACAATGAAGAACACAAAAGTAAATGAAAACAAAGAGAGGAGGAAAGGTCTCTCAAGAGAAAACATTAGTATGGAAGGTACTCCCAAGCCTTTGGTAAGGCTTTGGTCGTATCAATATATGATCCTCTCTTCTGAAATGCCAAACCTTTTGAAAGTAGAGTAGGGGATGTATTTATATCCCAAGGTTGTGGGCTGTTTGCATTCCAAAACTACACCTCCACTTGAATCGATGATTTTGTCATCCAGACAGCTTAATATTGAGATATCCTCTTCTTAAAAAATTTATATAATAATTTTGTCTGACTAATCACAACATTTGAAATAATTTGGACTTATGGATCCAAATTTATGGTGTTTTTAATTAATAATGTTAAACTGTCCATTTCTCTCTATGCTTTTTCGATGGCCAAAATGTGCATGGATTTTTGAATAGGAAGAAGCCTTCAAATCCAAATTCTTTATTCAACAAATTTTTCCGCCTATATATCTGATTTCAAACTAAAATATCTCATCTTTATTTGATGAATATATCAGGAGACATGTCATGAATACTGTACTAATTTTAATTCCCGGCCAGAATGGTGGGCTGAGTTTAAATGAAACAGTTGGGCCCCTTTTCTTTGGAGTTCAGCCTTGAAATTTTTATCAAATACTCCTTACATTGTCCCCATAACATTTTAAGAGAATAAAAGAATTTGTAATTGTTGATGGATCCAAGTAATTCAATATTTTTAGCTAGTCTAGTTTCATCACAAATTCTTTGGGTCTTCTTGTGTGGTCCATATGGCCCTTCAAATGATAGACTTTCCCATGATACCTTATAATGAAAGGTTTTATATTGAAATTGGAATCATAGAAAACAATAACCATTCAATTTGGATCTGTATGGTGATATTTATTATTAAAACATTAAATAGACTTGAATCTGGATGAATTCAAATAGTTCTCAAAAATTATATTTAATATTTAAACATAAATATTTCACAAAAATTATGTACATTTCATATAAAATTAGTAAAGGGAGTATATAATAAGTTATGAATAAGTTAATAACATCAATAATACCATTAATGTATTTTAATATTCATATAATTAAATTTATAGGGATTTGAATATCCACATTAGGATCTATATTTCGTGGGGTTTATGGTTTCAATGTTACCAAAGATAAACGTGATTTTTATCTCAATATGATTTATTTGAGACGTATGTTATATTGTAATCCTATCTTGTTTTATGAGTTGTACATACCGACCCATTTAAATTTTATATCATGAATATAATTACTTTCATGAAATTACAATTTTTATATAATTTTATTATTTCATGGGAATTACGATTCAATGTTACCATATTTTTTAGAGTCTTATGTTACAATGTCAATATTTATCGAGATTGTTTATGATTATGCTTCTAATGATGAGATCGTATGAACCATATCTCAAGAAACTCATTAATTTTATTATCCTATGGTTATTCAATATATTTAAAATTAATAACACCCATTTTTACACTCTTCGGTACTAAAAATAATGGATTAATTGTTTTTAAAGAAATTTGACTATATTTCTCTCTTTTTTCATAAATCTATTTTATTTCCAAATAGTTTTTACAAAAAAAATAAAAATGTATTAAAGATTTAATAGGATTTTTAATAAAAATACATTTTAACTATCTTTAACCTTTTAAAAAATTTAAAATTAATATTCATTTCATTTTCCAAATAATTCTCATTTTTCTTTTACCAAAAATGTGAAAGGAATCTTCTTATTGTTTTCTAAACAAGGCACTTTTATAAGCTTTTTGAAATGAAAAGATAAATTATCTTTTTAACCTACATGAAGTGTAAAAAATTACCCTTCATCATTATTTAAATTTATTTTAGGATTCCTTTATAGTTTTAAATGGTTCTTTTTAAAGAAACTGTTTTCCTAATATTATAGACATTCTAAGTTTAAAAAATGTTTTTCAAGGAAAAGGATTTTTAAAATGTTTTATTTTTAGAAAAATCAAGAATATATGATATTTTCATTAATAATTTTTTTAAATGATTTTTAAATGTTCATTTATATGTTTCCAAGGTTGTTTTCAAAGAAAATGACTTTTACAAAAAAAAATTATGATTTTTTATGTTTTTCAAAGTGATTTAAAAAATTAAAAGTATATTTTCTTAAAAAAAGTTTCTTATTATCTTTTAATTGTATTTCCATTAATCAAAATCAACAACATGTGTTGTTACTTATGATAAATTGGGAATATTTTCTAATTATACCATCCTTATTATTTCTTTGGGTGGATTAATATTGTTTCAAAGATATTATTATGCAACCAATTTCTTTCCCATGAGTTAATCATGTTTCTAAGAGATTGTTATGAAACTCATTTCATTTCTAATAATGTTTAAAAAATATTGAAATGAAACCCATTTCTCTTCCATGGGTTAATATGGTTATAAAATAATAATGTTTGTTTTTATGATTTTTATGATGAATAATCTATGTACTTTATTCATGATTTGATTCCTATAAATTAATACGATGGGTGTGCTTAGATAGCGTCAGGTGAGCCCATTATATCTTATATTATGGGTTTCTCAAAATATTGTTACGGTGAATTTAGTAATGATTATATTCTAGTAGAATTATATTAGAATATTTTCATATTTTTATTCTAGTTTCAAGGGTTTTGTAAGGGTTTTTTATATGGAATCCCACCTTTTATTACATAATGTTTCATTGAATTTTACAAACAGAGGATCTTTAAAGGCTAGTGTCTTGGAAAAAGGTACATAATACATGAAAACATAAAAAAAAACTTTTAATCCTATTGAAATTATTATTGAAATGTTCATCCTTAATATGTATTTATTTTAATTTGAGCCACATAGATTATTACCAAAAATTTCATAAATAAACCAAATAAAAATAAAATAAATGGGTTTCATATCAAAATCATCACATTTTAAAAAGTGTTTAAAAACAAGATCATTATGTCATTTATAAACCATGGAAATAAAATGAGTTTTTTTCTATGAAAATTAAAGAATAAAATATATAATTTTTATTTATTGATTAATACCCCTATAAATAAAATATTTTTGGGTATTCAAATAAATAAAATAAGTTAATTTCTTGAGAAAAAAGAGAGAGATTTTGAGATAAAAATTCTGAAGCATAACGGCTATACAACATGGTTTTAGAAAACATTAAAAAGATATGGGAAAAGGGTATAACATACATAAATGTATCATAATACATAATATGGACATAATAAAATGGAAATAAAAATAAGGTATAGAAACATGAAAGTTATATCATATAAAATATAAGTTGAATTGAAAATAATGAAGTTGAGAATACCCTTACAAAAATTTGGTAACCTAAAAACATCACTTAAAATTCAGAAAATAAGTTGATTAGAGTGTAAAGGGTCTCTCATAATTTGGGAATAAAATGAAAATAAATATTTATATATAATAACATACCCCGAAATAATAAAATGGGAACTAGAAGACCAAATATAAAGGAAGTCTTGACCAAAAAAGGAGGGTGAAAGGTTCCCTTACCTTGTAGAGTAACTTCAAAAACTTGAAGGTTGGGACCTTGGAAGGCTTGAGGGAACCTTGGGAGGACTAATAGGGTGGTAAAAATACTATATATTAGTTTAGTAGTAATTTTTAATGAAATGAATGAACTAATGGGTTGGTATTTATAGAAAAAGTGAGGGAATGTTTTATTAATTTCCAAGGGACACCTCATTAGTGGTATTTGCAAAAACATGGGATTTCCCATGGTATTTGCCCATGGTTTTGTCCAAATGGGACACCTAATATAATATTTTAATCCAGATGAGTCTACCAACTTTTTAAATTACATATTACATCATTATGATGTCATAAAACACCCTGAAAACTCAAAAACTATATTTTTACTATTCACTGAAAAACAAAACATTTTATAAAAATATAATAAATTCACCATAAACTAATATTGATGTTATGAATTCAAAAATGAACTCTATTTTATGAAAATAATTTTCTAAATATGAGATATTTAATTTTTTTGTAAAAGCACGGTTTACGAGAAAAAATAAAAATACTAACTAATAATTTCTGAAGTAATTATTTAATTATGCTATTATTTCATATTACCATTCAAGATGCCTTAATTATATTTATACTTTCTTAAGTGAGGATACTATTCCATTGGTCACATTACTATTCATAAGGGTAACATTAATATTCCTTATTAACTATTTATGAAAAATTAAGTTGATCTTATTAGACTCTAAATTTCTTAGTGATAAAAACATGTATATGTCTATTTTATGAAAATAATTTCACATTATTAATTATTTAAATTTAAAAAAATATTTTAAAATAATCTCTTTTTTAAATATTCGTCAATAATTTTAAACTTCTAAAAAAATTTCCTATATTTATTTTGATGTTTAAAATTCAAAAAAAAGTTACCATAAGAAGAAATAAAATTTTCATTTATACAAAAGGATTACACAAGGTAATTAATGCCTTGATACATATCCCCTTATAACACCACCATTGGACCTATGAGTGAGGTGTGCAATAATGATAGAATCTTGTGGTGGCTCAGAAAACTTTTCCTGAGTAGTGATTTCTATCATCTTGAACTTCTCCCAATGGAGACTACGTTCAAGCTTAACATGTAGAAGCTAGGCTTGGGCTTGGTCCAGAGAAAAGCCCAATGATGATACCTCCTTCCCAAGCTCTGAAAGACAGGCTTTGTATAACCTCAGTCTACTGGATGAGGCCATCGACTCTTCTTTATTCATTAATTATCAATTATTATTTATCTTTTAAACAACAATTGTAATATTAATAAATTATTATTGTTTCCAACAGTCATATTGACCAATGGTCATATAGTGGTCAAAACCCAATGGTCATATTTCATTTAAACATGTATATTTTTTATTTATTATGAAATAGTAAGACATACATTTTCAGGAAAGTAAATATTATTCAAAGTTTTGGGTCGTTACATTATTCCACCTTATGAAATTTCCTCAATGAAGTTTCAAATCTTACCCTTAGAAGAGAAATGGTGTGGGTACATCTACCTCATAGACTCATTTGGTTCCCATGTGGCTTCTTCATATTTTTGGTTCTTCTACAACACATTAACATGGTGTGTAGTCTTGTTGCATAGAAACCTATCTCTACGATCCAAGATCTCCACTAGATGCTCCTCGTAATTGAGGTAATGTTCTAGTTGTACCACCTCTACATTTAGTACATGTGAAGGGTTAGGTATGTACTTCCTCAAGAAGGATATGTGAAAGACATCATGAAATCATGCTATATTTGGTGGAAGTAAAATTCAATAGTCCACTACTCCTACACAATCAAGGATTTCATAGGGGATAATGTCTCTAGCGATGAGCTTCCCTTATTTCCCAAAACTCATGACTTTATTCCAAGGTCAGATTTGAAGAAAGACTTTGTCACCAAAATCAAACTCCATGTCCCTTTGATGGTTTCTGGAATAGATATTTTTTTAACTTTTAGTAGACTTAATATGTTTCTAGATGGAATGAACCTTTTCTATTATCTCTTTCAAAATATCATGATGAAGAAGCTTTCTATCACTAGATTTATCCCAATAAGTAGGATTTCTACATTTCTTCCCACATAGAGCTTCATAGGGTTCCATTTGAATGGTTTAGTGGAAAATATTATTGTAAGAGAACTCAAATAATGGGATATGTTGGTCTTATCCACCTTTAAATTCCATTGATCATGTTCTTAGAATTTCCTCTGAGTTTGAATATTCCTTTCATATTGGCCATCAGTTTGGGGGTGATAGGCTGTACTGAAATTCAATTCGGTACAAAGATCATGTTGAAGACTTCTCAAAAATTTTGATGTGAACCTTGGATCACGAACATATATGATAGAAAGTGTAACTCCATGTATCCTTACCACTTTCTTCATGTAAATCCTAGAATTTTGATCAAGATAGAAATATTCTCAAATAGAGATAAAATGGGAAGTCTTGGTGAGACGGTCCACTATAATCCATTTTTCATTGTTTCCATTGGATGTTCTTAGGATACCAGTGACAAATTCCATAGTGATATTGTCCCACTTCCATGCTGGTATGGGTAGTAGTTGTAATAACCCTTTAGGGTGTTTTTTATGTTTCTTCACATGTTTACATACTAGGTACCTTTATGTGTATTTAGAAATATCTCTTTTCATGTTATCCCACCAATAATGATCACAAAGGTCCCTATACATTTTCGTGCTTCCAGGATGTATAGAGAAAGTAAATCTATGAGTTTCATCCATCATCACCTTCTTAATTTATGGAATTTATGAAACACATTGTCTTGTATGAAATTTCAGTACACCTTATTGATCAATATTGAACTCAACAAACTTCCCATACTTCACAGCCTCAAACTCCTTCTATAACAAAGGGTCTTCTTTTTGAGCCTTCTTGATATTATCTAATAATGATGGTTTAGAAATAATTTGGGATAGGGTTTATGATTTCCATTCCCTTATAATAACCATTTCCATTTTATCTTGTTATTGGATCAAGGGATATCTTTGAATCCTCATCATGGATAGAACAGCTGGTTATTTTCTACTTAATACATCGGTGATTTTTTTGCTCTTCCGGGATGATAATGAATTGAACAATCATAGTCTTTAATAAATTCAAACCATATCCTTTGTCTCGTGTTAAATTACTTTTATTTGGAAATATACTTCATACATTGATGGTTTGTGTATATATCACATTTATCCTCATAAAGATAGTGCCTCCAAATCTTTAGAGCAAAAACAACTATAGCCATCTCAAGGTCACACGTAGGATAGTTCTGCTCATGAGTCTTCAACTGTCAAGATGTATAAGCAATGACTTTGTCATTTTTTATGGGAAATCACCCAATACCTATCAAAGACGCATAACTAAATATAATGAATCCTTCTCCGCTTGAGGGTAGATTTAACACAGGTGTAGTAACTATCATCTTCTTCATCTATTGGAAACCTTCCTCGCACTTCTTTTTTCAGATGATCTTGACCCCTTTTCGAGATAACTTGGTTAATGGATTAGAAAGGAATGATTTTTTTCAACAACCTCCTATAATATTCTATTAAACCAAGGAAACTACAAAAATCAGTTATTATTGTATCTTGAGGCCACTCCTCTACAACCCTTGTCTTTGTAGGGTCAACTGTGATTCCTTCATTGGTTACAATGTTCCCCAGAAAATAAACATGTTGTAAGAAAAATTCAATTTTGTTGAACTTCCCAAAAACCCTATCTTGTTGTATATTTGGTAAAATAACCCTTAGATGATCCTCATGATCCTTGTGAATTTTGAAATATATCATAATATCATCAATAAAAACTTCCACAAATTTATCAAGGTAGTTCTTAAAGACTCTATTCGTCAAATACATAAAATAGTAGGTGAATTAGTCAGTATTAATTGCATAGAAACAATCTAATAATGCCTATATATTGATTGGAAGGAGGTTTTTTGAATATATTCATTATTCACCCTCAACTAATGATAACCAGAATGAAGCTCGATCTTGGACAAGAATTGGTCCCCATGAAGTTGGTCAAATAAGTCATCAATTCTTAGAAGAGGGTATTTGTTCTTCATTGTGATCTCGTTATGTTCTATATAATTAATGCACAGGTTCATTGATCCATCCTTCTTCTTCACAAAGCTAATAGGTTATCCACAAGGAGACACACTTGGTTGGACAAACCCCTTCTCCAAAAGATATTCTATTTGTTTCGTTAATTATTCCAACCCTACATTTTACATCCTATATGGGTTCTTTGATATCAAATGAGATACAGGTACGATTTCAATAGAGAAATCTACCTCTCTTTATGGGGGAGGTCTGGGTAACTCCTCAGGAAATTCTTTAATCTATTCCTAGATAATGGGGACATTTTTTATCATTATACTATCATTTCCTTCTTTTTTAACACTGATCAACTCTATAAAAAGGATATAGGAGTTTCTTCTAGACAACGATCAGGTTGATATATCTCTCTTTGGAATATAATTGTAGGTTTTCCATTCAAGACTACTGAGATTTCCTTACTTCTATATTTTATCTTATCATTATACATTGAGATCTAGTCCATCCCTAGTATAATGTCAAATTCCATCATGAAAATAACAACTATATTTTCTATAAGATTATTCTCACTAAAGTAAACACTGTAGTTTATAAACACTGATGATTCTTGGATAATCCCACCAGGATTCTTGACTAACAACTCTACTTTTATCAATTTAGGGGTTGATTCTAAATTCCTTGAAAACATGGAGGAAATAAAGTAATACGTAGAACTAGAAACAAATAAAGTACTTACTAGCATTGATAAAACAACAAGAGTGCATGACACTACATCATTTGGTTCTTCAACTTCATCCATAGTGATATAAAAAGCATGACCTTACTCCCATGGCCTATTCTAAGGATGATGGTGATTCCCCTTCCACTTCTCTTGGATTTGGACACTGATTTGCAAAGTGCCCAAGCTATCCGCACTTATATCATTGGACTTCAGGTAGGACCTTCACTATCTTCCCTTTTTTGTTAGTTTTTGGGAAATTGAGGCTTCACCTCACTATGACAATTCCACGTGATATGGTCATCTCTTCCACACTTATACCACTCCACACTCCCGAGCAGAAAGTTCCTTGAATGCTTCATCCCACATTTATTACATGTGGGAAGTTGCACTTGCTTTCCTCCTCTTTCTTGATCAACTCTCCTCTCCAAGATTGGATCCATAGATCTCTTCTTATAATTAGATTTTTGATACCACTATGTCTCACCAGACTCTATCTCTACTTTCATAGCACTCTGCATGATCTTTATATAGCTGTCATAGTCTTGGTTGGATATATTCTTATGCATATGAGATCTTAGTCCACCAATGAATATATCAACTTTACCATTAGGATCCATGACAAAGAATGAGGTATAATGGGAAAGTCTTGTGAATTTCATTTTGTATCTTCCAACAGATTCATTCTCCCATTTATTTGGCTCGAGAAACACCTTAAGATCCCTATGAACACTTCCCTCTCCATATATTCAACCTCCACTATTAGCCTTGAGTTTTTAATCCACTACCACCACTGATCATCTTCTCCCTCTAAGTAGTAAACAACTAGGGTGACCTTCTCTTGTTCTGGACAACAGAGCCCAGAAAAGACCTTATCGATAGAGCTGGCCTACTATTTAGAAATCAATGGGTCAGTAGATCCATAGAAGGTTGGTGGTCATTAAAGCATAAAGGAATCAATAGAAAGTTGTTCCTGTTGTGGTTAAATCTGTCTCTCAGCATGATTAAAGTTCTTTATAGTAACTTGAGTTAGTTTTTTTATAAATATCATGAAA
Source organism: Viscum album (assembly GCA_963277665.1). Classification (NCBI taxonomy): domain Eukaryota; kingdom Viridiplantae; phylum Streptophyta; class Magnoliopsida; order Santalales; family Viscaceae; genus Viscum; species Viscum album. Next base: position 593,824,898 of record OY728135.1, on the reverse strand, counting down.
TTTCACATTCCGACTTCCATCGGAGGGCCCTCAGTGCATGGTCCATTGTAGTCACAATTTGCACGGTTCCTCTTATTTCCCTCCATTTTATAAAAGAACAAAACCTTTGTAAGAATATTATTTCATTTAAAAATATTTTAACTATAAAAGATTTTTGTGTCTTAAAATATCATGCTTAAACATATTATTCTTTAAAAAAATTACATTTCTCTATAAATCCTTCATAATGATTCATAAAATGCTCGGGATTAACAAAACATATCCCCTATGAGTTTCAAACCAAGATTATAGCAGGGGCCATTGTCATGCACCTATTCTCATTTTATTCTATCAAAAAGCATTGTATTTGGGTTTTACCCTAAGATACATCTATTCTAGAGCCACATCCTCTTGTTCATAACAATATAGGGATTTATTTGTTCATGAACTACTTACTTAATGTTTCACCAAAATACTAGGAATTTTTCTTATATTTAAGCTTTTATATTGGTTTATTACTTAATTTTTCATTTAATAATTCCACAAATAATTAAACTATCTTTTCATACCAATTATGGAATCCCGCCTTTTTATTACATAACGTTTCATTAGATTTTACAAAAATAAGATCTTTAAATTCTAGTGTTGTAGAAATAAAGTACATAATACATGAAAACATAAAAAAAATTTAATCCTCTTTGAAGGCTTATTGAAATGTTCATACTCATTACAATTACTGCATATCATAACCTAGGAACATACATTAAAGGAAAGGGTGAGCAGAAGGCCCATTAAGGAAAATAGGTAAAACTGTTTACATGTGAACTTGAGTGATATCAATAAGAACATGGGGAATATCATAAAGGCATGATAAAGAGGAATATCATGATAATAATAACTTGAATTATATATTGAAAATGTGGCAAAAACATTTAATTAAGACATTCATAATAATATCACCAAGGTCCATCCCCAAGGTGTCATAAAAATTACCAAGGTTATTAACCAAGGTATCATAAAACTTGTCATCTCTAGAGATTAATATATTTTCCCAATGCATTGGAGTGATATCAGGTTGCACTGTTAATATGTATTTATTTTCATGTGATCCACATATATTATAATCAATATCTTAATAAAAAACCCAAATATAATAAAATAAATGGGTTTCATATCAAAATCATGATGTTTTAAAAGGTGTTTAAAAACAAGATTATTATCTCATTTATAACTAATAGAAAGGAAATGAGGGTTTTCTGTATGTAAATTCTAGAATAAATTATATAATTTTTATGTCTTTATTAACACCGATGTAAATTAAATATTATTGGGTATTCATATAAATAAAATAAGATAATTTCTTGAGAAAAAGAGATATTTTTAGATAAAAATTCTGCAACATAACGACTATACAACATGGTTTTAGAAAAAAAAATTAAAAAGAGAGGGTAAAATGGTATCCCATCAATAAATGTCTCATAATATAGAATAGGGACATAATAAAATGGAAATAAAATCATGGTACGGAAACTTCAAATCTATACCATATAAAGATAACTTGAATGGAAAGAATGAAGTTGAGAATTCCCTTACGAAAAATTAGCAGCCTTACAGCGTCGCTTAAAATTTAGAAAATCATTTGATAAAAGTGGAAAGGGTATCTAATAATTTGGACATAAAATTTACAGATTAATGGATATATAATAACATACCCAACCTAATAAAATGGAAACTAGAAAACATAACATAAAGGATTTCTTGACAAAATGTGGTGGGTGAAAGGTTCCCTTACCTTGAAGAGTAACATCAAAAACTCAAATGTTGGGACCTTTGGTGGCTTGAGGGAACCTTGGGAGGACCCCTTGAGATATAAAATGACTATATATTAATTTAGAATTAATTTCTAATGAAAGTAATGATGTAATGGGTTGGTATTTATAGAAAAAGTGAGGGAATATTTTATTAATTTCAAAGGGGCACCTCATTAGTTGTATTTGCAAAACCATGGGATTTCCCTTGGTATTTGCCCATGGTTTTGGACACTTGGGACACCTCATATAATATTTTAGTCCAAATGATTTGAAAAACATTTTAAATTACATATTACATCATTATGATGTCATAAAACTCACCAAAAACACAAAACTGTATTTTTACTATTTACTGAAAAACAAAACATTTTATAAAAATCTCATAATTTAAACCTAACCAAATATCGATGTTCTGATTTAAAAAATGAAATCCATTTTATGAAAATAATTTTATAAAAATGACATATTTAATTTTAAATAAAATCACTATTTTCCTAAAAGAATACTAAGACTTAGAAAATAATTTCTGGAGAATTTATTTACATATTCTATTATGTCACATTACCATTTAAGATGCATAAATTATATTTATACTTTCCTAAGTGTGGATACAATTCCTTTAGTTACATTAATATTTATAATGGTAATATTACTATTCATAACTTATTATTGGACAAAAATTAATTTGATCTCATTAGACTCTAAATTTCTTACTCATCACAACTATATATGTCCATTTTTTGAAAATAATTTCGCATTATTAATTAATTAAGGTATAAAAATATTTTCAAATACTCTCTTTTTTCAATATTCATCAATAATATGAAACTTATAAAAATTAATCATATATTTATTTTGATGTTTGAAATTCAATAAAACATAGCATAACAAGAAATAAAAATTTTATCTATGATTTCTATAGATTTATAATGTTTCCTTTGACAAACATTGATATCATATTTCTCATGATTATTTATTTGAATCACTTTTTTTATTTGTTAAATATATATTCCATGTTTTCATGTTTGATGGTACAAGTATTGTTGGGTATTAATATTCTTATGTTATACTCATGCACCTCGATTATTTCATCGCACCCTTATGATCTTCTTATACTTACTGATGACATTAAATTATTGATGCTTATGTTTTCCCTTACAAATAATATGATCTCACCAAACTTATTTTTCCCTTACCTAGGTCATAAATAATGAGTTTGGATGAATTATGTATATAAGGTATTTCATTTGGATAATTATGATTTCTTAAAGTGAAAAAATAAAGTTAGGTTAAGAGGGACATATTCTCATTTAAAGTCCTGGGAATTGTTTAAGTAAGAGTTGTTCCTTATTTCATAAAAATATAAAACTAATAGGTCTGTGAGAGTATAAGTGATACAAGTTCTCCTATTAATATTTTATGTTCTGGATGAAACAAAATTGGTTCACATCTATCGTTATCAATGCCAAAAATGTAATGTTTATGAATTTAAACCAGGATCCGAGAGTACAGGTCATGCGATGTTGTAGTTTGTATTTGGGAAATAGATTAGAAACCTTTATAATCTAGGATTTAATTTCATGTGTTTTTATATTATGTGTTATTTAATATATCACAGGTCTATAGAAATTAGTTTGATCATACGTACAAAGTCATATACACCCCATCTGAGGGTTTTAAGTAGTAAAACTTTTGAAGTTATTTATGAAATTTTGGGAGATGTTTAATTTTTTTGGGTATTTGTAACCCATGGGATCAACATGAAGTTTAATTTAGGGTAAAATTGTTTTTTTCATATTTAAGAAATATAAAACCCAAAGGACGGGTTAAAACTTATCATGTCTGGCAAGGCCATAGGGATTGAACACACAACTGGGGTATATTGTCTACCAATGGCCAACATGATGCATTAGTTAGTAAGAAATTTTTGCAGGTAAATGTTATATTTAATTAAGAAAAATATGGAATTTTATTTACGGAATAATAGTTGATTTATCTTGTAAAAATATATGATCAAATCCTTCTAATATTTTGGTTTTAAACTTAGTTAAGAAATGTTTGAATAATTTTAAGGATAGTTATTTAAGGAATGAATTAGTTTTGAATTTTTGTATTATTGTTAACCCTTTGCATGACATAGGTTTAAAAAAATATTATTTCCAAATATCCAAACTTTTATTACCATTATAATGTTAAAATTTTGAGGATGAAATTTATTAAATGGGGGAGGATGTAACACTGAGATTTTAAAATAAGAAAATTGTGTTAGATATCATAAACGAAACACAACACTGAAATTAGATAAGAATGTAGCTCCTCAATACATTATGATATACTTATTTCTAAATAAATTTAATCTCTAAAATAGATTTCAGTGTATGTAACCCCAAGATTTTTATTTTTAATAACATATTGAATACGTAACATCGAGCATAAATGACAGAAGATATATATTACCGTTACAACCTTACCATCGAATTATAGGGTATGAATAGTATTAAAATCATTATAAATATATATATATATATATATATGTCTTAATAAATATAGGATATTTATAATTATTTAGTAAATAATCAATCAATTTTTAGTAAAGTAATTTTATTCCTTAAAAATATGTTTTTCTTCAAAAATGATTTTTTATTTATTTTGAAGAAAAAATATAATAATTAAATTTTCAAACATTTAGAATATCTACTTGATAAAATGAAATTAATTTTTCAAATTAGCATGTCCAAATTTACTTTTGGTGAAATTTTTGGATTTTTTAGAAAACATTGATTTTTCAGTGTATAGTGAAAATACCAATTTATGTAAAATACCAATTTTTTTCAAAAAATTAAGTAATTGAAAACTTTAATTATGTTTTAAATATTATTTTATATAATATAAGTATTTTTTATTTATATAAAATACACTTAATTACATTTTATTCACAATTATATTGCATTTTAGTATAAGTTTGTTTTTGCGTTTAAAAAAAGGATTTTTCATAAAACAATTTTAGAGTACATAATGTTTCTCCATTTTAATTAATTAAAATAGCCCGTAATTAGTAATTATTTAAATTAAATTTATATAATATATATATATATATATATATATATATTTATTGAGATTCATAAATTGATTATTGTTAAATATAGAGTTAATCTAAAATCATATTGTGCTTGAAAAAATACACTTCTCGAAAATAGAGTTTTTCATCACATCTACGACTATTGTTTTAAATTTAAATTTTTTCCGCATTTATAAATTTTATTTGAAAAATAATTAACTTTTTAAATAATCATGTAAAAATTATATGAGGTTAAATTGTATAGAGTTTTTTAAAATGATTAATATTTGAATGAATAATGAAAAATACATAATTTTAATTGAAACTACCTTTTCATTTAATTTAATTGTAAAGTATAAATATATTTTATATTGGTTTTAAAATAAAATTAGTTCCATTATATATAAAATAATCCAATATATTTCATTTTAATCAATTTCATATTAAAACGTGATATAAAAACTTCAAGAATATTTGAACAGTTTTCTCTCTGAAAACCTACTTTCTCACCGCGTCTTCGAGATTAATTTTAAATTAAAATTTTGAAATTATGTAAATTTAAATTTTAAAAATAGATTCCATATTTGGAATGAGAATAATTTATAGTTTCTAATAAAGTTAACATAATTCTTTCCCATAATAAATAGTGAAAACAACAAAAAATAATTACCACGGTTAAGGTAAAAATGGTTTTACTGGGGGTTAAACTATGAAGATAAGGGTTAAAATGGATAAAAAAACATTTAAAACACTCATTTTATAGCCATAGTTTTAAATAATATCTTATAGTCTCTATAATGACTCATTTTTTAGGATTTTTCATGATAAAAACATGGGTATGAATGAGTGTGTTTAAAAGATTACATGTGTGCGGCTCACCTCGCTTATAAAAGGCCACCCCCTCTCCCCTCTTCTTCACACCTAAAAAAAATTAGGTTATGGAATTACCTAAAAATAAACTTAAAAATTCAATAATTTCATATATATTCCATAGTTTTTATATAAATCCATCCTAGGAAGGATTGTGATACAATCCTAAGGAGGATACTCAAAAAAGTGGTAGCGTTCATTAATTAGTGTTTTTTATTTCTTTCTTCACCTCCTTCAATTAATATTATAAAACTAAAAAATAATAACCATGGTATCCCCCATATACTTTGGTTTTTATATGTTAATTAAATTACCTAAAACCATCTTCACCTCCATCAAATGGGTTATGAACTTCTCATTCGTGTGTGTGGCGGACTACCACCTCATGAACCGATGTCATTCATTTTTTCCATTCCCACCTCTCATAGTTGGGTATGATGATAGATATAAAGTATATATATGATATTTATTACAATTTTATACGTATGTATTCATTATATAATAAAACCTTTTTACTTTTCATTCTGTATGGTATATGATAACGTCGCTCATGTGTATGGTGGGCTACCACCTCATGAAGCGATGTGATTCATTCATCACTAATGCTTTACATGGAAGGTAATAACGGTAAATATAATGAATATATGTGATATAAATGAAGTAAATTATTATACTAATGGAATATGTTTTGTTATTAAAATATATTATATAATTTTAATTCTTTCATTGACGTGTGGACTACTGCCTCCACGAAGCAATGTAATTCATTTTGTTGTTCACCACATCCAAAGAATGATATATTTAAGTACATATAATTAAATAATATGGTATTTATAATATTATTATATATATTTAAATATAAATTATTAATTAACTTCCTTCTATAATGATCATTGAAAAATGGAAATGTTAGTCATGCATTCGTACAACCTACCGTATCTATGATCGTAATATTAGTTAATTTTTCATAACCATATTTAATTATTGGATTTAAAAGTATAATTTATGTATAAATATAATAATTATTATATTGTTATTATTCTTTACATATTTATATAATTAAAATTTGATCACATTCAACCTACCAAAAATTATTATTGACACATAATCCAAATATGGTCAAGACATCCATTGTAAACCTAATAGATTAATTAATCATATGTAACATGGTAAAAAGTTAAATAAAATAAATAATAAATCGAAAATTTTATTAATAAAGTAAAAAATTTATATAAGTTTATTATTTTGGAAGATAAATACCAAGTGTGACAAATAAAACTCGAAGTAAGGGTTTTCTCATCTCATTTTTTTTGTGATCTATATCACATTTTCACCACTTATTTTTGTTGGGATTCCTATATACTACCAATTAATGTGTTTTATGATTCATATATTTAAATTTATTGGGGTTTTCATATCTATATTTTTATCTCCCATTCATGGTGTTTATGGTTTCAGATTTACCAAAGCGGTAAGGGTTTTTTGTCTCAATTTGCATTATTTGATATATATGTAATGTGATTCACCTATATCCTTTAATGATGTATATATAATACACCATTGAAATGTTATATAATGAATCTCCTAATTCTTATGATATTATATTTTTAATTAAATTTTATTATTTCATGGGAATTATGATTCAATGTTTCCAAAGTGATTGGAGTATTTTATTATAATCTTATCATTTATTAGGATTGGTTATGATTATGATTCCAATAATTAGATAAAATTATACACATCTCAAGAAACCCATATATTTTATTATCCTTTAATTATTCATGATATTTAAAAGTCATTGTACCATTTTCCACTCATTTTTAATTATTATAATCGATAGTTTTTAAGTAAATTAGTATTTATTTCTCCCTTTGATCCGAAATGTGTTTTATTTACAAATAATGTCTTCAAATTTTTTTGGTTACTCACCTAATATTTTCAAAAAAAATTAATTTTTAACCGTGTTTTACCTTTTAACAAAAATTTTCAAAAGTAATCTTCATGTTTTCTTACAAAAAATTTCCATTTAAACTATACCGGAAATGTGAAAGGAATCTTCTTATAGTTTTCCAAACATGGAAACTTCCTAACTTTTTTAAGTTTGAAAGGAATATTCTTTATAACTATTAAAAAATATAAGGAATTTCCCTCTACTATTATAGATATTTATTTTAATCTTCCATTTCATGTTTTTAAGGTTCCTTATAAAAAAATCCAAATATTTTAGAAATTATTAGTTTTTAAAAGTGGCTTTCAAAGAAAATTATTTTAAAAATGTTTAATATTTTAAAAAGAATTATTCAAGTGAAAAATATATTTTCCTTAATAAATGTTTTAAATGGTTTTTAAAACATCCTTTAAATGTTTCCAAGGTTAATTTCAAAGAAAATTATTTTGAATTTTTTTTGAATTTTTATGTTTTTAAAAGTGATTTCAAAATGGAAATTTTATTTTCTTTAAAAATGATTTTTATTATATTTTAATGAAATTTCCATTCATAAATATAAACAACCCATGTTTTCACTTATTCTTCTCTATGGATATTTTGAAATGATACCATCCTCATTATCTACTTTTAAAAATTAATATTTTTTCAAAGAAACATTTATGGAACTAGTTTATTTTAATTGGGTTAATTATATTTCCATGGGATTTCACCACTACAAAATAGGTTTTTAACAACACTAAAAATGGTCTTTATCGGTTCTAGTTAATCAATAACTTTTGGAACTATATTAAAATCCAAACACTTTTATTAGCCTTAAAAAAAGTGCGGATAAATTGGTGCTTTATCAAATATTTTATTTACCACTGATAAAGGGGCATATTGTAGTGTGCTATAACATCACACTGCAGCACCAGAAACACCACAATAATATTAGAAAAATCATATACCAATAAAAAATTTATATTAAAAAATTACAATACAAATACAAGAAAAAAACTAATTTATAGTCATTTCAAACATTTGTTTATATAGTTACATAAGTAAAAATTATTTCATACATTAAGAAACGTCAGTGTTCCTTAGTATTTTGATCATGACCCTGACACATGCTATTTCCAAACAAACCACCCCTAATCAAAAAAAAAGAACACACCTGTATAAAAAACAATTCTTATGTAAGTAATAATATAAAGAAACAAATTGATAGAAAGTATTAATTTTAAACTAATCTTTGAGTCATACCAATAATAGTGTGTATTAGATTGAGTTGTGGTTCGTTCTTACACATCACACCAATTCTTATTCTTCTTCAAGCATTATCTTTGTGAAAATTAACTAAATAAGTATAAGATAAAAATGATAAGGAAATTAATTACATAATAGCATATAGAATGATGAGAAAGAAATCAAGGCTGGTTTTCTGGGTTTTGGAAATGTGATGGGTGTTTTAATCTAAAATTACACTTATATATTGGAAATATTTACTTGGAGTATTACTAGTCATAAAAGTCACACCATGCATCAGATTGAGGTGATGAAAATTACTAATCATCCCAAATGACCTATGGATCATTTTATAAAACTATCAAAATAATTTGAAATTGTTTATTTTTTTCTTTTGAGTACATCATATTCCTTTTTTATTAAAATTTCATTTAAAAATAAAACACACAAATTAAGTAAACCCGGTCACATCGTGTGCTGGTTTTAGGTTATAATGATTCTTTCACATAAAAATGAATTATTTATCATTTTCAAAAAAGTATCAAGACAATCCAAGCACATTTTAATATTTTTATGTGAGTGACACTTTTTGAACTAAAATGTAAATTTTAAACAGATAACGGAAACATTGAGTCATACTAGGAACATAGTGTATCGGATTTAGGTGAGGTTGTAATGTATTGAATCTCTCTAGTCCATTACATTGTGAAAATGCAATCTTTTATGTTTTGGGGGAGGTCACTTCAAGAGTTTTTCAAAAATTTGGTTTTTCCAATAGTGAGTCAGGACTGGTAGGTCCCGACGGTAGGTCTCTAGTGGTGAGTTTCAATGGTGGCTCGCAATGGTGAGTTGTTAATGGTAGGTAAGTATCGTTAGGTTATGACGGTAGGTTTCCAACGATGAGTCACAATGGTGAGTCACTGATGATAGGTCACAACGATAGGTCGCCAGTAGCAAGTCACCCAATGGTGAATCATCCACTGGTAGCTCGTCTAATGGTGAGTCACATAATGGTGACTTGTCCACTGGTAGCTTTTCCAATGGTGATTCATCCAACTATTAATCGTCCTCTGATATCTCATCTAATGGTGATTCATTTCCAATAGTTTTTCAAAATTCCATAACTCTCCAGTTTTTCCAGTTTCTCCCCTTTAATGTTTTATTTGACAGGAAATGACTTTATTACCATATTTAATTTTTTTTATGCCATTTAAAATTGTATCTATCTTTTAAAATCATGAAGCTTCCATTGACTTCCAAACTATATGGTCTTGGTCAAGATCCACCTTTAATGACTTTTAAAAACTGGTTCTCCCATTGATAAAGGATTTGGATTTCTAAAGGTCAGATCCTCTCTTCCTTGTGTTTTCCCATTTTCTCTTGGAGCATCCTGAAACCTTCTTCCCTGAATTTGGATCACATTTTCCATAGAATAATTTCTTGCCTATTCACCCACTGTTTTGGGGAATTAATTAAGTGTTTATCACTTCTTCTTCCAGATAGGGTTCCCTTCACCTATACTTTCTCTTTGTATCATTAGGGGTGGGTGTAAGAATTTTTCCATGTGAATATAGAATAATAAGAAAAAATTGAATCGGTTTAAGATCAATATACGGGGATAGTAAAAGTGACTTATGTTTTAATTTGTTATCTATTAATGTTGTGAATTATACAGGATAAACGCCCTTCTTATAATCATGGTTGTTGAGGGTCTTTATTCTGCACTAAGTATTGATTCTAGAATGCAAGATTTCTGGGGTTTTTTTTGAACAATTTTTATGAAATCGGTTAACCACAAACACTCGGTTGAAAAATGGATGCCCCATGATCAAACTGTTTCTATTATAACCCTAAGAGTTAATAGGTCGAATTAAAGAATAGATGAATTGTTAAATCAAAATATGTTTTTTGTGGTGGTATGATGGTGAGCATAGTTTTGTATTGTGGGGTGGTTTGGAAGGCATAATGGAATCTCAAGCTGAGATATTGATTGATTTTGGAATGTATGGGTAGTGTTGTGCAGTGGGGCTATGATCGGGTTGTGTTATGTTGTGTTGCTGGGAGTGATGGGTGTGGTGTGTTTATGCATCAGGGCTACCGAGAATGGTTGTGATGGATGTGTTGTAGTTGTCATGAGGTGTGTTACTGGGTTTTTATATGATTTTGGGGTTTTCTCTGTTGAGATGATGCATTGGGAGGAATGAATTTAAATAATAATGATGAAAGTGGTTGGTGTGGTTAATTCACGTAGAGTTTATGTAACACCCTGAGATTTAATGAGATATATTCTTTTTAATTTATTTCATATCTTCTATTTTATGCTACACAAATATTATCTTGCGCTATAAGTAACACCGTATTAGCTTGCAGTATGCGCAACACTATTCTTCGATCGTGTTACACACAATTTCAAGTTTGTTTGATAGTAGTTATTCTATGGAACATTGAGTGTATATATATATATAAATATTAAATGTATAAATGAAATATGGTTGTATTTTTTTATACGCAACAACAAAGGAGTCTTTCACAATACGCAACCCTAACTTGGCTTGCATTACATGCAATCACGACCTTCCTCGATAGTGTGTGTTGTACGCAATACGAGTTTTCACTAAACAATGATATATGGTTATAATATTATTATGAACTAGCCGTTATGAATAGTATTAACTACATTTTGAATTTTATAACATTATTATTCATCTTACATATGTTCTAGAACATGGTATGAGAACAAAATAAATTTTTTGGGTAAAATAAGTATTTTTCAAAAAATGCAGTTTTGCCACATTTTGATGGAGCACCCACATTAAATATAGTTTTTGACATGTTTATAAGTTCAATTTGAAAAAATAAAATTCTTCCTTGGAATCAGGATATAAAAATTTAATTTGGATAAATTTTTTATATTATTCTGATAACTTTCATATTTTGATAAATAGTAAAAACACGCTATATTTTAATTAAAAACAACTTTTTTCATTGTAATAATTTATATGGCTAGATTATATTTTTAATTGGTTATAAAGTGTAATTAGAATATATTTTTACCATTTAATCCAATGTTGGTCATTGGAATTAATTTCACTTTGAGATTGGACATAAACAAGTATCAATCGTTTGATAGTTATTGTTTCTTAAAAACATGCTATTTGTTTTGATAATGGGAATTAATTTTAAAATTAATTAATTCCACTTCTATGTATTGAATATGGAAAAATAGACATCATTTTTGAATTTGGAATATCAAATATAGCTTAAGCTGATTTTTTGGTATTTTTCTGAAAAACATTAATTTTTGAGGAATAGTGAAAACACTGAGTTTTTGGTTAAAACCGACATTTTATTTAAATAATAATTTATTTGATTTAAATATATTTTTGGTCAAAATAGATACATAATACTTATATAATTTCAACGATATTCATTGGAGTCATTTTATAAAAATTTTAGATTTATAAAAAATTGTATTGAACTTTTCACCATCTTTTACCCACCTCCTAGGAGCTTTTCAATTGTTCATAAAACTTAATTTTACAGATTTTGTGAGTTGAATTTCGAAAATCCGAGAGAAATATTCAATATCAAGGAGTAAAATTTAGTTCAATTAGATAAAAATAATTTTTGGCGAATAGTAACTTTTTACTTTTATTTACCACAGTTAAAAGTAAATAAGGTATTTAAAGGTTAAAAGAATATTATAATAATTCAAAATTACCATAAAAATTGTCCTAAACTTATTGGATGAGTAGTGAACGACCATGGGCATCCTTGGGTCGATTTTGGGACCCCATTGAGCCACTTGGTAGTGATAATGATAATTAGGATTAATTAATTTAATGTAAAGACAAAATTGACATTAACAAAAATATTTTAGTAAATTAATTTTTATATGGTGTTATATAAGTCATATTTTAGACTATAAATATTCATTAGAAATCTAAAAATATTTTCTACATCATGGTATTTTTTTCATAATTTTTAGACATCAAATGAATTAAATTATTTATGACACAATAATGATGCAGTATTTACCTCATTAATAAATGATTTAAATAAATAAGATTATAATGATTAAAATATTATCCAAAACCTGTCCAATTCCTATTGGATGATTTTATTTCGAATATGAGTCATCTTATCTTTGACATTAATGTTTTTTGGACCTCTTGAAACCAAAGAAAAGTTTATAATAAAATAATGTTTTCACACTTTCTTAAAGAGCCCCTCCTCTCCCTTATAAAAGGAGACCACTTCTATTCAATTCATTACGCCTCTCAAGACTTTTGGATCGTCCAAAATCTACCCAACTAAGCTCCCTAAATCCCTCTCCCCATATATAAGCCTTACAATAGGCATAAGGCACTTTAAGAAGTCCTTTTGGTTCAAACCAAAGGAAGTTACCCAAATTAAAGGTATTAGTTTCTCTTAAGTTGTTTTATTTTATTCTACTTCCCCAACCCCTAAAATCTTTTTAATCCTTCATTTTGTAACAACAACAGTATCCTAAATATACTAGGATGTATTTAAGAGAATTTTTATAACTTCACTAACACACACCTCCATCTAATGGATGAAGAACATAATGTTTCTGTGATGGAAAACTAACGCCTCATGAAACGATGATTGTTCGATTTTCTCCTACCGCCTCTCATGGTGGACATTATGATGGAACTGTATTCATATATGATATATATTATGTTTATTATTTCCTTATTCTTATTTACTTCCCAATTATATCATGCCTTTTCCATAGTGGGTAAATGCGATGATCTCATTTGAGGAAGTGCGGACTACCGCCCCCTCAAAGTGATGTGATTCATTAATGCCTTATGTGGGATGTATAAAGGATGTATTTAATGATATTATATAAGATATTATACTGGAATTATAATATACCTATTCCATTAAAATAATAAATAGAAATGAAGGTAGCGTTCATGCGTATGTACGACTTACCGTCTCGATGAACAGTGCATTTCATTTCTTACCTCCATATGTTATGTACTATTATAAATACATGTATATGTTGGATATATAATGAATATATATGATATATAAATCATAATTTACATTTTGGAAGTAATTAAATCATGATATAAGTAATAATAACATCAAGAACAACAAGTCCAAACACGTATGATAAATAAGATGATTCTACCCAAAACGTTGCTTTAACATGGGATTTACAAAAGAATGGGTAATATAAAGTCATAAGTTAACCATATATGATATCATAACAATGAATATTATTCTCTAATCAGTCAATGACATTATTTAAATCATTATACAGGAGGTTCGAATACGTACGAAGCATATCGGACCTAAGTTAAGGGATAACTTTTCCAATCTCATTTTTATCCGAGATTGTTTATTCGTAAGTATTCAATGGGGTTATATTTATCATCCATATCCCTGTTTTATAAAAATGGTTTCATGTATGTTTAAAGTCATTTTTACCCATTTTTGACTTTTACTACATGGTATGTAAGGAATCTTTCTTTTGTTTACTTTACAAGACACTTTATTGACTTTTTCGGAAAAAGTACGAGAAGAATTTTTTTAACTTATACGGCATGAAAGGATTTTTACGATTTCATAATGCCTTATTTTTAGGAATCTTCCTCCAAAATATTTCATGACTATTTTCAAAAAATCTCTTTCTTTTAAAATTTCATGACGTTTTGTGAAAATAATTTGATTTTGAAGAAGAAATGATATTTTCCTCAAGAATTCATTTCAAGTGTTTTATCAAAACCATTTTCCATATAAGATGACATTATTTCATATGTGTCTCTATGATTTACATGGTTTCACTTTTCTTATTATGAAATGATATCCATTTCTATTATATGGATTATGTAATGATGGGATGACGTTTATGACACCCATTTTATTCGTTGGGTTATTATGAATGATGTATGTTTATTTAGTGGCATAAGTAAGAATGGTTTCATTATGAGATTGGTGGGACATATATCTCCCTAAAATTCATTAGTTAAAGATTTATATCTCATGATATAGACATGGATGGAACGGAAAGTAAATCTGGTTCAGTAATTCAGGGCTGGAACAGCAAGTAAACCCGGTTCAGTAAGGGACTTTGTCCACTAAGATGGTCTTTGCAGCAATGCCTTGGCTACTATGGAAATCATATCATGTGCTTAATGTTTTTACACAATTACAAGTTTTATTCCCATGCTATTTTTTCATGATTGATGTTCCATTATGATCTATTCCTTATGTACTTCCATGTTTTATGTCATTTCTCAAGATTTTGATGTTTAAACTTTATGTTCATGTTTTTAAGTTCAAATGTATATGGTTTTTTTATTTTCTCCATGCCTACCCTTACTAAGCATTTGAGATCACCATTTATATGTTTTATTTTCCCCATCATTTAAAGAAAGGTTTTAGGTATGAAAAAAAAAGGGGAAGATCTGTATGGGAGATGTTGAAGATCTTTCACCACAATTAGAGGATTATATTTCGAGTTTCCAAAGACACTAAACTATTACGGTCATTGTGTGTTTGTTTTTATTATGTATTAAATATTCCTCAAAAGTAATGTAATGTCCCTGTACGTCAAGCTTTTGGGCCTCTACAGTTGGTATCAGAGGAAAGGTTTAGTTAACCTTTGGAAACTAGGATGCGAAAACTTTAGTGAGATCCCTAGAGATATTTCTAAGGTATGTCTAGGGATGTCCCTAAGGTTAAGTATAAGTATAGGTTATAGTCCTAGAATTAAGGTAATGATATTAGAATTAAACCTAAGATGTTAGATATTGAAGTTACTCCCCCTTTATTATGTTGTTTTACCTAGCATGATTTTTTCCTCTCACACTATTCTTTTTGGGTTTTAGAAAATGGCTAAAAACAGGAAGATTCATGATAATGGAGAATATGATGGACAATGGAATGATATTATTCATGATCAAGCATATGAAATGGTATTAGGAAGGTGAAACATCGTTATTATCCCTAATCATCAATCTCATAATATGATCAATAATCTCAGCTTTGGTAAGTTTCCTGACTCAGCTAATAAGAGAAAGATGAAGTTTCATGATGATCATAGAGGAAAGAAAGTTAAATTTCCCTCATGTAAGTCATGTGGGAAGAGGCATCAAAGAGAATGTTTCAAAGAAACTGGAAGATGATTTGGGTGTGTAAAATAAGTACACAAAGCTAGTAATTGTAAAGAAAAGGGTCCAGTTAACACCATGGACAAGGATAATGGTATTGCTAAGACATCAACAACAGTTAAGTGTTTTAAATGTGGAATGTACAGGCATTATGCAAACCAATGCCCTAAGGGAAAATCTCATAAAGAGAATCAGCATGGTCATAAGAGTAGTATTTATGTGGATGATGATGAAGAGACTACAAATGATATGTGAGATGAAAGAATTGTTGAAGCTCGGTCAATGGTTTAAGAAGGTAGTGGAGTGATTACATGTTTATCAAGAGTAATGTTGTATAAGTAATATCATGGTACTATGGAATAAAGAGACATCTAAGGATTGTTACACTATTGTCTTTCCGTAAGTTTTGAAAGTGTATGATGAATGGTACCGGTAACCATGAAAGGTTATTCAGATATTTTTGGAAAGCACCTTATATGCGCATAAAGAAGTGCTAAGAAGATAATGAAATGTTTGATAGTATTAATAAGCTTGTGACTAATATAAGGACAAGGTTATATCATGGTTTGAGTATATAGAATTTTTGGATTTTGGTATGTGGAAAGAGTTAACTTTTTATATCATTCATGTATTCACTAAGGTTCAATGGGTATTCATTTTTCAAGAGAATACATGATTAAGGTATTCACATGATTGGAATGTGACCAAAAACAAGATATATCTTATGATATATTGGGGACAAATGAAGGAATTAACTTGCTCGGTAGATGAAATTTCTAGTAATCAGACAAAAGTATTTTTGATAAGCCTAAAGATTGCAATGGATTATGTTAGACACAAGTTAGTATTTTTTAAGGATAGAACTTTTTTTTGATATTATTTATGGAAAGTCATAATGATGTAATTTTAGAAAAAGGACAACCTGCAAGATGGGTGACAACCCGTCGCGTCAGACAAGGTTATGGGAATCAAACCCACAACCGAAGTGCGACAGGCCTTCATCGCCTACCACTAGCCTACAGGAAGTCCCTAGTTTGTAGAAATTGGTTTTATTTTATTAAGTGGTATGATAGATGAAGTATAAGTCCATTTTTGGAATCATATACGATTAACCACACCATAGATGGACTTATGTATATTTGATAACTTTTTCTAACCTTTTGTTTGAAACAGATGGAATGACTCATCATTCTATCACATGATCTACTAACACTTCATGAATGACAAATTCAACTTCATTTTCTTAAGAGATGATGTGGAAATTGTTCAAGGCATGAACAACAGTGAGATTGTACCAAAATCAAGTAAGTATTTCTTTTGATTTGAAAATTCTTCAAATTTAGGGAAATGATCATGAAAACAAAAAAACTGTTGTCCTAGTATCCTTATATCCGATGAATCAGATGGTACCTTAGATCATCACAAATTTATGGCTTTTTGATTGTTGTTTTTTTCATAGCCATGTCCTCTACCACTCTTCATCAGAACATGATGGTTAGATTTTTCTTCCATATCCATATTTTCACCTATGTTATCCTATGTGGAAACCCAGTGATGAGTTACTTTGGGTAATTGTTAGGTTTAATACTTTAGTTTTTAAAATTAAGTTTTAGTATTCCTTTTTACAATGTGGGTTTCAATGAATAGTAAACGATTTATAACCCCGAAGAATTTCGAGGGAGAAATTCATTTTAAGGGGGGTAGAATGTAACACCCTGAGATTTTATGAGATATATTATTTTTAATTTCTTTCATATCTTCTATTGTACGTGACACCAAGATTATCTTGCGCTATATGCAACACCGTATTAGCTTTCAGTATGCGCAACACTATTCTTGGATCGTGTTACACACAATTTCAAGTTTGTTTGATAGTAGTTATTCTACGAAACATTGAGTGTATATATATATATAAATATTAAATGTATAAATGAAATATGGTTGGATTTTTTTATAAGCAACAACAAAATAGTCTTTCAAAACACGCAACCTTGACTTGGCTTACATTACACGCAATCACGACCTTCCTCGATAGCGTGTGTTGTATGCAATACCAGGTTTCAATAAACAACGATATATGGTTATAATATTATTATGAACTAGCCAGTTATGAATATTATTAACTACATTTTAAATTTTATAATATTATTATTCATCTTACATATTTTCTAGAACATGTTATGAGAACAAAATAAATTTTTTGAGTAAAATAAGTATTTTTCAGAAAATGCAGTTTTGCCGCCTTTTGATGGCGCACCCACATTAAATATAGTTTTGACATGTTTTTAAGTTCAATTTGACAAAATAAAATTCTTCCTTGGAATCAGGATATAGAAATTTAATTTGGATAAATTTTTCATATTATTCTGATAACTTTCATATTTTGATGAATAGTAAAAACACGCTATATTTTAATTAAAAACAACTTTTTTCATTGCAATAATTTATATGGATATATTATCATTTTAATTGGTTTTAAAGTGTAATTAGAATATATTTTTACCATTTAATCCAATGTCTGTCATTGGAATTAATTTCACTTTGAAATTGGACATAAACAAGTTTCAATCTTTTGATAGTTATTGTTTCTTAAAAACAAGCTATTTGTTTTGATAACGGTAAATAATATTAAAATTAATTAATTCCAGTTATATGTATTGAATTTGGAAAATAGACATCATTTTGGAATTTGGAATATCAAATATAGCTTAGGCTGAATTTTTGGTATTTTCTGAAAAACTTTAATATTTGAGGAATAGTGAAAACACTGAGTTTTTGGTTAAAACCATATTTTTATTTAAATAATATTTTATTTGATTTAAATTTATTTTAGGTCAAAATATATACATAATACTTATATAAGTTCAATTAAATTCATTGGAGTCATTTTATAATAATTTTAGATTTATAAAAAATTGTATTGAACTTTTCACCATCTTTTACCCACCTCCTAGGAGCTTTTGCGATTGTTCATAAAGCATAATTTTACCACTTCTGTGAGTTGAATTTCGAAAATCCAAGAGACATGGTTAATATCAAGGTGTAAAATGTAGTTCAATTAGATAAAAATAATTTTTGCTGAATAGTAACTTTTTACTTTTATTTACCACTATTAAAATTAAATAGGGTGTTTAAAGGTTAAAAGAATATTATAATAATTTAAAATTACCTTAACACTTGTCCTAACCATGTTGTATGAGTAGTGGAAAACCATGGTCATCCTTGGGTCGATTTTGAGACCCCATTGAGCCACTTTGTAGTGATAATGACAATTTGGATTAATTAATTTAATGTAAAGACAAAATTGACATTAACAAAAATCTTTTAGTAAATTAATTTTTATATGGTGTAATATAAGTCATATTTTCGACTATAAATATTCATTAGAATGATAAAAAGATTTCCTAAATCATGGTAGTTTTTTCATAATTTTTAGACATCAAATGAATTAAATTATTTATGACACAATAATGATGTAGTATTTACTTCATTAATAAATGATTTAAATAAATAAGATTATAATGATTAAAATATTATTCAAAACCATTCCAATTCCTATTGTATGATTTTATTTAGAATATGAGTCATCTGATCTTCAACATTAATGTGTTTTGGACCTCTTGAAACTGAAGATAAGTTTATAATAAAATAATGATTTCACACTTTCCTAAAGAGTCTCTCCTCTCCCTTATAAAAGGAGACCACTTCTATGCAATTACTCAAACATATCAAGCCTTTTATCTCGTCCAAACTCTACCCAAATAATCTCCCTACATCCCAATCCCCCCCTAGAAGCCTTACATTAGGCATAAGGCACTTCAAGAAGTCCTTTTGGTTCAAACCAAAGGAAGTTACCCAAATTAAAGATAATAGTTTCTCTTAAGTTGTTTTCTTTTATTCTACTTATGCAACCCCTATAATCTTTTTAATCCTTTATTTTGTAACAACACCAGTATCCTAAATATACTAGGATGTTGTTATGAGAAGTATTCTAACTACACTTACACACACCTCCATATAATGGATGAAGAACATAATGTTTCTGTGATGGAAAACCAATGCCTCATGAAATGATGATTGTTCGATTTTCTCCTACCGCCTCTCATGATGGCCATTATGATGGAACAGTATTTATATATGATATATATTATTTATGATTTCTTTATGCTTATTTACTTCCCAATTATATCAAGCCTTTATGGTTTCCATAGTGGGTAAATACGATGATCTCATTTGAGGAAGTGCGGACTACCACCCCCTCAAACTGTTGTGATTCGTTAATGCCTTATATGGGATGTATAAAGGATGGAGTTAATGATATTATATAAGATATTATACTGGAATTATAATATAACTATTCCATTAAAATAATAAATATAAATGAAAATAGCGTTCATGCGTACGTACGGCTTACCGTCTCCATGAACGGTGCATTTCATTTCTTACCTCCATATGTTATGTACTATTATAAATACATGTATATACTGGATATATAATGAATATATATGATATATAAATCATTACTTACATTCTGGAAGTAATTAAATCATGATATAAGTAATAATAACATCAATAATAACAAGTCCAAACACGTACGATAAATAAGATGATTTTACCCAAAACGTTGCTTTAACATGTGATTTACAAAAGAACGGGTAATATAAAGTCCTAAGAAATCCATATATGATATCATAACAATGAATATTATTCTGTAATAAGTCAATGACATTATTTAAATCATTATATATGAGGTTCTCATACGTACAAAGTATATTGGACCTAAGGTAAGGGATAACTTTTCCAATCTCATTTTTATCCGAGATTGTTTATTCATAAGTATTCACTGGGGTTATATTTATCATCCATATCCCTGTTTTATAAAAATGGTTTCATGTATTTTAAAAGTCCTTTTTACCCATTTTTTACTTTTACTACATGGTATGTAAGGAATCTTTCTTTTATTTACATTACGAGGTGCTTTATTGACTTTTCCGGCAAAAGTACGAGGAGAATGTTTTTTTAACTTATTCGGCATGAATGGATTTTTACGGTTTTATAAAGACTTATTCTCAGGAATCTTCCTCCAAAATTCTTCATGACTATTTTCAACAAAATCTATTTCTTTTAAAATTTCATGACGTTTTGTGAAAAGAAATTGATTTTGAAGAAGAAAGGATATTTTCCTCAAGAATTTTTTTCAAGTGTTTTATCAAAACCATTTTCCATATAAGATGACGTTATTTCATATGTGTCTCTATGATTTACATGGTTTCACTTTTCTTATTATGAAATGATATCCATTTCTTTTCTATGGATTATGTGATGATGGGATGATGTTTATGACAACCATTTTATTCGTTGGGTTATTATGAATGATGTATGTTTATTTTGTGGAACAAGTAAGAATGATTTCATTATGAGATGGGTGGGACATATATCTCCCTCCAATGCATTGGGTAAAGATATATATCTCATGAGATAGACATGGCTGGAATGGAAAGTAAATTCAGTTCAGTAATATAGGGTTGGAATGACAAGTAAACTCAGTTCAATAAGGGACTTTGTCCACTAAGATGATCTTGGCTGCAATGCCTTGGCTACTACGGAAATCATATCATGTGATTAATGTTTTGACACAATTACAAGTTTTATTCCCATGTTATTTTATCATGATTGATGTTACATTATGATCTATACCTTATGTACTTCCATGTTTTATGTTATTGCTGAATATTTTGATGTTCAAACTTTATGTTCATGTTTTGAAGTTCAAATGTATATGGTTTGTTTTATTTTCTTCATGCTTACCCTTACTGAGTATTTGAGCTCACCCTTTATATGTTTTCTTATCCCCAGGATTTAAAGAAAGGTTTTAGGTAAGAAAACAAAAGGGGAAGATCTTTATGGGAGATGTTGAAGATCTTTCACCACGATTAGAAGATTATATTATGAGTTTCCAAAGACACTAAAATATTACAGTCCTTGTGCGTCTGTTTTTGTTATGTATTAAGTATTCCGCAAAAGTAATGTAATGTCCATGTAAGTCAAGATTTTGGGCCTCTACATTTGGTATCAGAGGAAATGTTTAGTTAACCTTTGGAAACTAGGATGCGAAAACTTTAGTGAGATCCCTAGAGATATTTCTAAGGTATGTCTAGGGATGTCCCTAAGGTTAAGTATAAGTATAGGATATAGTCCTAGAATTATGGTAACAATCTTATAATTAAGCCTAATATGTTCGATATTCAAGTTACTCCCCCTTTATTATGTTTTTTTACCTAGCATGATTTTTGCCTCTCACACTATTCTTTTTGGGTTTTAGAAAATGGCTGGAAACATGAAGATTCACGAAAATGGAGAATATGATGGACAATGGAATGATATTCTTCATGATCAAGCATATGAAATGGGATTTGGAAGGCGAAACATCGTTATTATGCCTAATCATCAATCTCATAATATGATCAATAATCTTAGCTTTGGTAAGTTTCCCGACTCAGCTAATAAGAGAAAGATGGAGTTTCATGATGATAATAGAGAAAAGAAAGTTCAATTTCCCTCATGTAAGTCATGTGGGAAGAGGCATCAATGAGAATGTTTCAAAGAAACTGGAAGATGCTTTGGGTGTAGAAAAGAAGGACACAAATCTAGTAATTGTAAAGGAAAAGGTTCAGTTAACACCATGGACAAGGATAATGGTATTGCTAAGACATCAATAATGGTTAAGTATTTTAAATGTTGAATGTACGGGCATTATGCAAACAAATGCCCTAAGGGAAAATCTCATAAAGAGAATCAGCATGGTCATAAGAGTAGTATTTATGTGGATGATGATGAAAAGACTCTAAATGATATGTGAGATGAAAGAATTGTCGAAGCTCGATCAATGGTTTAAGAAGGTAGTGGAATGATTACATGTTTATCAAGAGTAATGTTGTATAAGTAATCTCATGGTTCTATGGAATAAAGAGACATCTAAGGAATGTTACACTATTGTCTTTCCTTAAGTTTTTAAAGTGTATTATGAATGGTACTGGTAACCACGAAAGGTTATTCAGATATTTTTGGAAAGCACCTAATATGCACATAAAGAAGTGCTAAGGAGATAATGAAATGTTTGATAGTATTAATGAGCTCATGACTAATATAAGGACAAGGTTATATCATGGTTTGAGTATATAGAATTTTTGGATTTTGGTATGTGGAAAGAGTTAACTTTTGACAGTATTCATGTATTCACTAAGGTTCAATGGGTATTCATTTTTCAAGAGAATACATGATTAAGGTGTTCACATGATTGGAATGTGACCAAAAACAAGATATATCTTATGATATATGGGGGAAAATGAAGGAATTCACATGCTCGGTAGATGAAATTTCTAGTAATCGGACAAAAGTATCTTCGATGAGCCTAAATATTGAAATGGATTATGTTGGACACAAGTTAATATTGTTTAAGTGTAGAACTGTTTTTCGATATTATTGATGGAATGTCATGATGGTGTACTTTTAAAAAAAATACAACCTGCAAGATGGGGGAAAACCCATCGCGTCGGACAAGGTTGCGGGAATCGAACCCACAACCGAAGTGCGACAGGCCTTCATCACCTACCACTGGCCTACAGGAAGTCCCTGGTTAGTAGAAACTAGTTTTATTTTATTAAGAGGTATGATATATGAATTATAAGTCCATTTTTGGAATCATATATGATTAACCACACCATAGATAGACTTATGTATATTTGATATCTTTTTCTAAACTTTTGTTTGAAACAGATGGAATGACTCATCATTCTATCACATGATCTGCTAACACTTCATGAATGAAAAATTCAACTTCATTTCTTTAAGAGATGAAGTGGAAATTGATCAAGGCACGAACAACAATGAGACTCTACCAAAATCAAGTAAGTATTTCTTTTGATTCAAAAATTCTTCAACTTTAGGGAAATGATCTTGAAAACAAAAAAAATGTTGTCCTAGTATCCTTATATCTGATGAATCAGATGGTACCTTAGATCATCAAAAATTTATGGCTTTGTGATTGTTGGTTTTTTCATATCCATGTCCTCTACCACTCTTCATCAGAACATGATGGTTAGATTTTTCTTCCATATCCATATTTTCACCTATGTTCTCTTATGTGGAAAACCATTAATGAGTTACTTTGGGTAATTGTTACGTTTCATACTTTAGTTTTTAAAATTAAGTTTTAGTATTCTTTTTTACGATGTGGGTTTCAATGAATAGTAAACGATTTATAACCCCGAATAATTTCGAGGGCGAAATTCATTTTAAGGGGCGTAGAATGTAACACCCCGCGATTTTATGAGATATATTATTTTTAATGTCTTTCATATATTCTATTGTATGCTACACCAAGATTACCTTTCTCTATACGCAACACCGTATAAGCTTGCAGTATACGTAACACTATTCTTGGATCGTGTTACACACAATTTCAAGTTTGTTTGATGGTAGTTATTCTACACAACATTGAGTTTATATATATATAAATATTCAATGTATAAATGAAATATGGTTGGATTTTTTTATACACAACAACAAAGGAGTCTTGCACAACATGCAACCCTGACATGGCTTGCATTACATGCAATCGCGACCTTCCTCGATAGCATGTGTTGTACGCAATTTCAGGTTTCACTAAACAACGATATATGGTTATAATATTATTATGGACTAGACGTTATGAATATTATTAACTACATTTTTCATTTTATAACATTATTATTCATCTTACATATTTTCTTGAACATTGTATGAGAACAAAATAAATTTTTCAGGTAAAATAAGTATTTTTCAAAAAATGCAGTTTTGCGGCCTTTTGATGGCGCACCCACATTAAATCTAGTTTCTGACATGTTTATAAGTTCAATTTGACAAAATAAAATTCTTACTTGGAGTCAAGATATAAAATTTTAATTTGGATAAATTTTTCATATTATTCTGATAACTTTTATATTTTGATGAATATTAAAAACACGCTATATTTTAATTAAAAACAAATTTTTTCATCACAATAATTTATATGGATAGATTATCTTTTTAATTTGTTTTAAATTTTAATTAGAATATATTTTTACCATTTAATCCAATGTTTTTCATTGAAATTAATTTCACTTTGAAATTGGACATAAACAAGTATCAATCTTTTGATAGTTATTGTTTCTTAAAAACACGCTATTTGTTTTGATAACAGGAATTAATTTTAAAATTAATTAATTCCAATTCTATGTATTTAATTAGGAAAAATAGAAATAATTTTTGAATTCATAATATCAAATATAGCTTAGGCTGAATTTTTGGTATTTCTCTGAAAAACTTTAATTTTTGAGGAATAGTGAAAACACTGAGTTTTTGGTTAAAACCGACTTTTTATTTAAATAATCATTTATTTTATTTAAATTTATTTTAGGCCAACATAGATACATAATACTTATATAAGTTCAATGAAATTCATTGGAGTCATTTTATAATAATTTTAGATTTATAAAAAATTGTGTTGAACTTTTCACCATCTTTTACCCACCTCCTTTAAGCTTTTGCGATTGTTCATAAAATTTAATTTTACTGCTTGTGTGAGTTGAATTTCGAAAATCCGAGAGACACGGTTAATATCAAGGAGTAAAATTTAGTTCAATTAGATGAAAATAATTTTTGGTGAATAGTAACTTTTTACTTTTATTTACCACGGTTAAAAGTAAATAGGGTATTTAAAGGTTAAAAGAATATTATAAAAATTCAAAATTAACTTAACACTTTTCCTAACCTTATTATATGAGTAGTGGCCGACTATGGGCATCCTTCGGTCGCTTTTGGGACCCAATTGAGCCACTTGGTAGTGATAATGACAATTTGGATTAATTAATTTAATGTAAAGACAAAATTGACATAAACAAATATCTTTTAGCCAATTAATTTTTATATGGTGTTATATAAGTCATATTTTCGACTATAAATATTAATTAGAAAGCTAAAAATATTTCCTACATCCTGGTATTTGTTTCATAATTTTTAGACATCAAATGAATTAAATTATTTATGACACAATAATGATGCAGTATTTACCTCATTAATAAATGATTTAAATAAATAAGATTATAATGATTAAACTATTATCCAAAACCTGTCCAATTCCTATTGGATGATTTTATTTCGAATATTAGTCATCTTATCTTTGACTTTA
This sequence comes from Viscum album, assembly GCA_963277665.1. Classification (NCBI taxonomy): domain Eukaryota; kingdom Viridiplantae; phylum Streptophyta; class Magnoliopsida; order Santalales; family Viscaceae; genus Viscum; species Viscum album. The sequence continues at coordinate 593,798,653 of OY728135.1, read as the reverse complement.
ATGTGTTTTGGACCTCTTGAAATGGAAGATAAGTTTATAATAAAATAATGTTTTCACACTTTCCTAAAGATCCCCTCCCCTCCCTTATAAAAGGAGAGCACTTCTACGCAATTCCTCACACCTCTCAAGCCTTTTGGCTCGTCCAAACTCTACCCAAATAAGCTCCCTACATCCCTCGCCCCCCTAGAAGCCTTAAATTAAGAATAAGGTAATTCAAGAAGTCCTTTTGGTTCAAACCAATGGAAGTTACCCAAATTAAAGGTAATAGTTTCTCTTAAGTTGTTATCTTTTATTCTACTTCTCCATCCATTAAAATCTTTTTAATGCATTATTTTGTAACAAAAATAGTATCCTAAATATACTAGGATGTTGTTATGAGAATTATTCGAACTACACTTACACACACCTCCATCTAATGGATGAAGAATATAATGTTTCTGTGATGGTAAACTAACGCCTCATGAAACGATGATTGTTCGATTTTCTCCTACCGCCTCTCATGGTGGCCATTATGATGTCACTGTATTTATATATGATATATATTATGTTTATTATTTCCTTATTCTTCTTTAATTCCCAATTATATCAAGCCTTTATGGTTTGCATAGTGGGTAAATACGATGATCTCATTTGAGGAAGTGCGGACTACCGCCCCCTCAAAGTGATGTGATTCATTAATGCCTTATGTGGGATGTATAAAGGATAGAGTTAATGATATTATATAAGATATTATACTAGAATTAGAATATACCTATTCCATTAAAATAATAAATAGAAATGAAGGTATCGTTCATGCGTACGTACGGCTTACCGTCTCCATAAACGGTGCATTTCATTTCTTACCTCCATATGTAATGTACTATTATAAATACATGTATATGCTGGATATATAATGAATATATATGATATATAAATCATTATTTACATTTTGGAAGTAAGTAAATCATGATATAAGTAATAATAACATCAAGAACAACAAGTCCAAACACGTACGATAAATAAGATGATTTTACCCAAAACGTTGCTTTAACATGGGATTTACAAAAGAACGGGTAATATATAGTCATAAGTAAACCATATATGATATCATAAAAATGAATATTATTATGTAATAATTCAATGACATTATTTAAATCATTATATAGGAGTTTCAGATATGTACGACGCATATCAGACCTAAGGTAAGGGATAACTTTTCCAATCTCGTTTTTATCCGAGATTGTTTATTCATAAGTATTCACTGGGGTTATATTTATCATCCATATCCCTATTTTCTAAAAATGGTTCCATGTATGTTTAAAGTCCTTTTTACCCATTTTTGACTTTTACTACATGGTATGTAAGGAATATTTCTTTTGTTTACGTTACGAGGTCCTATATTGACTTTTCCAGCAAAAGTACGAGAAGAATGTTTTTTTAACTTATAATGCATGAAAGGATTTTTACGGTTTTATAAAGCCTTATTTTCACGAAGCTTTCTCTAAAATATTTCATGATTATTTTCAACAAAATCTCTTTCTTTTAAAATTGCATGATTTTTTTTGAAAATCAATTGATTTTGAAGAAGAAAGGATATTTTTCTCAAGAATTCACTTCAAGTGTTTTATCAAAACCATTTTCCATCTAAGATGACATTATTTCATATGGGTCTCTACGATTTACATGGTTTCACTTTTCTTATTATGAAATGATATCCATTTTTTATATGGATTAGGTGATGATGAGATGATGTTTATGACACCCATTTTATTCGTTGGGTTATTATGAATGATTTATGTTTATTTTGTGGCACAAGTAAGAATGATTTCATTATGAGATGGGTGGGACCTATATCTACCTCCAATTCATTGGGTAAAGATTTATATCTCATGAGATAGACATGGCTGGAATGGAAAGTAAATCCTATTTAGTAATACAGGGCTAGGAGATGTTGAAGATCTTTCACCACGATTAAAAGATTATATTCCAAATTTCCAAAGACACTAAACTATTACGGTCCTTGTGTGTCGGTTTTTGTTATGTATTAAGTATTCCGCAAAAGTAATGTAATGTCCATGTGCGTCAAGATTCGGGTCTCTATAGTTTATCCATGAGAAGCATGCCTAATTCTTCACTATGTGTCTCAGGATTGGTTTTTTTATGACATGAATGGGTGTTAAACGGAGCGAATATATGAAGTGGGTTAATTTACCCTAGTTCTTATTCCCCTGTGTGACTTTTGATGTGTTCCTTGTTGTGTTATATGATTTTTAGTTTCTTGGATAGTGATAGATAAAATAAAAACATAATAATATTGAAATCGAATGATTTGGCTTGGTAAATGGGAATGAGTTTGTCAATGAAAATTTAAATGATGGGTTGCACAATTAACTATGGATAAAGCTAATGAATGAAATGAATGTGTGTTGAGCTAAATAGATTTTTGAATCCACTTTAATTTATCAACATCTAAAATGATAGTTGCTGAAACTAATTTAGGTAGTATTTTTTGTGAATCCCATAGGTGGGTCTTGAGTGCTTGATACTATATATACACAAAAATTGTATTTTCTTATGATTTTTATGCACACCCTAAACTAGTTGAGCACCATGTGATGAATAGCCCCATTATCACTGGGGAGGGTGTCTTTCCCATACATCTTAGTGTGGGGATGGATGGCCATCCACTCTTCCCTTCTCTCTCTTCCAGACGATGATAGCCCAAGATCTTTTAGGCAAGGTTTGGTTTGTAAGGACCAGGTGTGTGTGGGAAAGTTTTACTTCCTAGGTGTATTCAGTTTGAGTTTTTTTTACTTTCAAATGTATCTTTGGAATGAGGTGTGGTATGTGGAACAAGTGTTTGTGGGTGGGATGTGATTTGGTATGTGAACCAGGTGTTTGAGGGTGGGATATGATGTGGTATGTGGCCCAAGTGTCTGTGGGCAGGATGTGATAAGATTCTTTTTCCTAGGTGATGGTACTAGCTGTGAGTCCTGGGTGTGTGGGGGAGGGTTGTGATGTGGTTCTTTCAAAAGAGGTGGGAGTTCTAGGATGTATGTTGTTAGAGTGTGAAAGTGGATAATCAATGGAAAAGTGGTTCGGGGTACCCTATCTTTAATGTGATTACTATGTTAATTTACATTACTTACATTATTTGGTGAGCATGCCTTAGTGAGGTGTGGATGGTTAGTATTCCTTGTTAGGTGTTGTTAGTGATGTTGTTTTCTCATGGAAGCATTAGTATGATCCTCTCACTTGTGAACAAGAGACTTTGCTTTTTCTTAATGAGTATACTTGTTTTCTCACCCTACATATATAACACATTTTTTGGGTTTCTGGAAGGACTATGTGGACCATGGTGAGCATTACTAGCTCGGACTTCATGATAGTTGTTTTTTTTACTGCCTAGCTTTTCTTTTGGTACTTACCTTGGAGTTTTTTTGCATTTATAATAGTTTTTTTATAAAAATTCACATGGGGTTGATTTTTTCATTATTTATGTATGTATTGGATTTATTTTGAGGTTGATACATTTTATCTCCCGTTCTTGTTTTCTTATAAAGGGTAATGCCTCCCATATTATGATATCATCATACCATTGGTGTTGGTTGCCACCCTAAGGCTAACTAGAGGTGGGACTCGGGTGTCATTATCTATTTTTCTTCATTTCCAACTCAATAGTGGCATCTTATTTTGGAGGGGGTTGTGACAAAATGGTATTAAATTTTTATGGTTGTGAGATAGGATGAGGTTTGGGGTTAGGCACAATGAAGATTACTTGGGTTGGTAGGGAAATAGTGTCTTGTAACCTTGGTGCAAGAAATAGGCTAAGGACGTCCAGATAGGAAACATGATTTTAGGGGCCCTTGTAATCCGATGAAAGGAATCTGAGCCTACCAAACAACCAAGTGAGGATACACCATTTATAGGGTAGAGACCCCAGGAAAGGTACATGAATCATAATGACTTGTGTTCTTGTCTGAATTGAGTTATTTTGTGGAATTTTAAATGGATAAAGGAATGAGTTAAATGATTGAAAATAAATCTTAAATAAAAATTATATAGTACTCAGGATTAGGAATTCCTTGTTCAACTTTTTTAGCTATAGAACCTAGTTGTTGTCCACATGTGGCTCGGGCAGTTGAGGCTTAGCAGGCATCCCTGGTTGATCGGAGATGGTTTGATCCAGTGGAGGAGGAGGACTAGTGGAAGATAATGTTACATTCCTTCTATTGACATACCCTGGGAAAGTATGAGGGTAGTGTTTCAAACATGGAGATGGAGAGCTAGCTCAAGGAGCTTTATATCACCTTTAACTAGATCTAGGCTCCAAAGGGGTACTGAGTTACTTTAGTGGTAAGCCAGATGTGGGGTGTTTCATTTCATTGGTGGAAATTATACTTAGGGGAGAGGAAGTAGGTTGATGTTCTATGGGTTTATTTCAAGAAGGTGTTCTGAGAAGAAATCCTTTTATTGAAAATGAAGGCTAAGAAGTGGCAGGAGTTACTCTCCCTCCAGTATGGGAGTATGTCTTTAAAAGATTTGAGGATTAAGTTTAAGGATCTCTATCATTTTTCCCAAATCTCTTTCCAAACGAGGAGTCTCATAAAAGATGCCTAGATGAGGCACTTCATCCTTCTTTCCAGTACACGATTACTCCATTTACATTTACGACGTACTTAGAGGTCTAGAAAAAGGTGGTGGTAATTGAGAAGATGAACTTAAGAGGAGGTATATTGTGAAAGGGGATTCATCAGGGTTCCCTAAAGGTAAAGGTTATAGGCAGTAGGTCTCAGGTGCTAGGGCCATCTAGTCCTCATGCCTTTACTGTGGGTTTGGGGATGATGAGTTTCATATGTCAAGTTAGTGGGGATCTTTAGAATTAGTTCCATGTCTCTGTTTGAGATCAGTTTGGTTGAGGTGGGTAGCTCCAGTGCCCACCTTAGCAGTAGATTCCATCCATGTTGTTTCAGCATTAAGGATAGTAGGCTCTTATTCCACTGAGGGGAGACAGAGCAGGTAGACTCCGTCCATAGGGTTTTCCTCAAGTACCTCAACCCAGGCATGTTCTAGGAGATAGTATTCTGTAGAGGTGAAGAGAAGATAGGAATGGTTAGTTACACACCATAGAGGTAGCAGCTCCATTAGGGCCATATATTATTAGAGTTATGATCAACTTTTTTAGTACCATTGCGTGTTCTTTTTTTGGATTTAGGAGATTCACACTCCTTTGTTTCACCTAGTCCATCCCATGATCTAGGGCAAGAAATAGAGAGGTTTATCCATCCCCTGGTGTTGAGTATGTTAGTCATAGTCCAAAAAAACATGTTTGATGTGTGCTGCGGTTGTAGACAAATGATGGGACCACATCAATCCTGTGGGGATCTCTTCTTGCTACAGATAAAACCTTACAATGACATTCCCAGAATCGACTAGTTTTATTCTATGTATTTCATTATCAACTAGTTCTAGAGAAGATATTTGTTTTCATACATGAATGGTAGGTGTTTGTCTTTCATTAACAAACAGAATTTCCAGGTGACTAGTTGGTGTCTAGAGACTCTTCTTTCCTTATTGGTTTAGCTGTAAATAGGAGCAGTAGATGATGATATAGTGGATATTCCTAGTGTTTTTGGGGATTTATTGAATTTGGTTACCTAAGGAGGTTGTGACTCTACCCCCCTCCCCAACCTGATGTTTAGTTTAGGATAGACTTACATACCAGTGCTTATCTGATTTCGATGGATCCTTATCAAATGGCACCATCTGAGTTGCGGGAGATGGGGATTCAGATTAATGACCTAATGAATAATGGCTTCATCTGGCCCAATGATTCATCATGGTGTGCTCTATAGTTTTTTTGTAAAGAAGGTATATTGTGGTATGAGGATGTTCATAGACTATTAAAGGTTGAATCAAGTGACCATCAATAATTATTTCACTCTCCCAAGGATGGAATATCTTTTTGACCAGATGAGAGGAGAAATTTTGTTTTCTATGATCGATATGTGGTCTGGATATCACTAGTTGAAGGTGAAGGAGAGAGATATCCTGAATACTAATTTAAGATATAGGTATTGGCACTTTGAGTTCTTAGTTAGGGTGTTCATTGTTACGCATGCACCAACTATGTTTATGGGGATTATGAACTATGTATTATGTGAGTTCCTAGATTGATTTTTTGTCATATTCATTGATGAAATATTGATTAACTCGAATTCATGGGGGGATCATACCAAGTATCTCAGGACTGTCTTTCAGGTCCATCGATGAAAACAACTCTATAGAAATCTGTCTAAGTGCAATTTACAAACATGAGAGGTGCATTTCCATGGACATGTGGTGTCTCATCATGGCATAATAGTGGAACTATAGAATTTCATGGTAGTTGTTTCTTTGGAAGAACTCAGTAATGTTGCATAGGTTTATAGTTTTCTCATTCTGGTAGGCTATTATTGGATATTCGTACCCAATTTCACTCGAGTTGAAGCTTTGTTGATAGCTCTAACTGGAAAAAGCATGGATTTTGTGTGGAGTGAGTAGTTCTATTCATAATTCAGCTATTCGTAGGAGAAATTGTTCAGTTCTCTAGTCCATAAATTTTTAGAGGAAAGGGTGATGTTTGAGGTGTTTTGTGATGCCTTCCATCTGGGCTTGGGATGTGTTTTGATGCAGTAGGGGGGAGTTAACTCTTATGGGTCTGGGATGTTACATCCCCATTAATGTAATTATTCCACCCATGGTCTGGATTTGGTATTGGTTTGGTTTACACGGAATCTATGGTGGAATTAACTAATTGGGGAGCACTTATTGGTCTACACAGATCATAAGTGTTTGAGGTATATCTTTTACGAGTGAGATCTAAACCTGTGATAGTGGATGTGGATGGAGTTTCATTAGAAATATGATTTTAATATCTCCTACACCTTAGGGAAAGGAAATTTCTGGGCCAATTTCTTGACCAGGGATTCACATAAGAAGGTTGTTTGGGAATCTTCAGACGCTTAGAAGAAAATGGTGGAGTTGGAAGCCTTGCACTTGGATGAAAGGGTGGATAGCGGCATAGGCTATTTGTTCCAGATGATAGTGAAGTCTTCTCTAATGTATTAGGTGGAGGAGTCTCATTGGGGATACTCAAAGGAAGAGGTGGTGCATGATCACATTGACCAAGGTGATGATCTAAAGGGACGGTTGTAGGATGGTCATAATAGAATGATGTTTCATGGAAGGATATTTTTTACAATGGTGATTCAGGAAGAAGTCCTCTGTGAGATTCATATCTCACATTTAGTGGTGCACTCGAGATCTTCCAAGATGTACCGTGGCTTGAGGGAGTAGTTTTGTGGACCAGGATCAAATTGGAAATTGCAGAGTTTGTGTCTAAGTGTTTAGTTTTCTAGAAGGTGAAGGATGAGCATCGTGTTCTAGCTAATTTCTTACAGCCCTTAGATGTCCCAGAGTGGAATTTGGATGAAATATCAATGGATTTAAGCATAGGTTTTCCCATATATCAGAGATTCTATGATTCCATCTAGGTAGTAGTGCATTGGATAAAATATTGGCCCACTAATTAGTGACCAAGGAGTCAATCACAGTGGATGCCTTGGAAAATAGGTATGTGGATGAGGTGGTGTGGTTTCACAAAGTTCTGATTTCCATTATCTCAAGCCAGGATACATGTTTACCTCATGAGTCCAGATGGGATTGAAGCATTCTTTTTCACTCAGGTAAGCCTCGACACTGCTTTCCACCTTTAGAAATATGGGAAGATAGAACGGACAATCCAAATGATAGAAGACATGTTGTGGGAATTCGTATTAGACTTTGGCAGATCTTGGGTATGAAAATTTACCTTGGTAGAGTTTTATTAGAATAATAGTTATCACTCTTCCATTGTAATGGCTCAATTTGAATAATTTTATAGATGAACATGTCATTCACCTTTATGCTAGACATAGGTTGTAAAGATAGCACTTCTTGTCCTTGAGGTAGTACAAAGAATGACAGATAGATTTCAGCTCATTCGTGAGAGGATGAAGGTAGCGTAGGACTGGTAGAAGTTGTATGTTGGTCTCAGGAGGAGACCCTAACAGTTCCAGTTTGGGGACCACCTATTCTAAATGTTTTCTCCTCAACCTAGGCAATAGAGATTTGGTTGTGGGAGGAAGATTTCTCTCAGGTTTTTCAAACCATTTGAGGTGTTAGGGCAAGTTTGAGAGGTGGAATATCAATTGGAGTTTCCACCATAGATCCATAGGATCCATGATGTCTTTCACATATCCCAACTTCCTCGGTATCTACATGATGAATCATATGTCGCTGACTGGGGAGAGTTGGATATTAAAGATCACATGATGTTCATGGAGTGGCTAGTAGGGATCCAGGATCATCGGGAGAAGGTGCTACATGGGCGGACCATTCCTTGGGTTCACATTTTGTGGAGGCATGGTGGTCTAGAGGATATTACTTGTGAGTGAGAAGTGCAGATGCATGCCCAATACCTAGAGTTTTTTTGAGTTTTATCTTGATCTGTTTTACTTTGTAATGAAATTTTTAAAACTTGTTTTTATAAGAGGATTTTTTCCTTATTCCTTGATATATGATAAATTAAATACATGTGAAAAGGGAAGTACATTATTACTAATCAAGATTCATTAATTTTGATATTATTAAACCCATGCGGTGAGTCAGTGCCTCCCTAAGTAGATATTATCTTGACATGGGGAAAACAACTCTGTGATTTGTGTGTTCGGAAAGTGTGGTTGTTGTTCTTGTGTGATGCGTCTACGGGTTGTTTGGGTTAGCATATGTCAGAGAAGGTATTCTTGGATATTGATAATTCACTCCATCCTTCGAACAATACAAGGTGGTTTATCATTGAACTTTTACAATGGTAGCAGTGTTTCAAGCATACAGAGAGCCTTGATAGGTATCTCATATGGTGGTGGTTCGGATCCCTATTTTTCTTATGGGTTTGGTGTTGAATTATTGGAGATGTTAATAGTTTTAACGGTATCTAATGCAATGCACTGTATCTATCTAGTCCATTACTTTGTGAAAATTCAGTGTTTTAACTATTTAGGGAAGTTATAGTGACTCGTTTCAAGAGTTTTTCAAAAATATAGTATTTCCAATGGTGAGTCAGGACCATTAGGTCTTGATGGTAGGTCGCAAATGGTGAGTCTCAATGGTAACTCACAATGGTGAGTCATTAACGGTGAGTTGCGACCGGTAGGTCATGACAGTAGGTCACTAGTTATGAGTCCCAATGGTGACTCACAATGGTGAGTCGCTAACGATAGGTCACGATGGTAGGTCACCAGTGGTGAGTCACCAAATGGTGATTCATCCATAGGTATCTCATCTAATGGTGAGTCACTAAATGTTGACTCATCCACCAGAAGCTCATCCAATGGTGAGTCACCCAATGTTGTCTCATCCACCGGTGGTCCGTCCATTGGTGAGTCGCACCGGTGACTCGCACCGGTGACTCACCTAATGGTGAGTCACTCCGAGTGATTTTTCAAAATTCCATAGCTCTCTTGTTTTTCTAGTTTCTACCCTTTAATGTTTTATTTTATGTGAAATGATTTTAATACTATATTTAATGGTTTTTGGAGCTATTTCAAATTGTATTTATCTTCTAAAAACATGAAGCTTCCTTTGACTTCAAAACAACAGGATCTTGGTCATGATCCACCTTTAATGGATTTTAAAAACCATTTCTTTCATTGTTAAAGGATATGACCTTTATAAAGTTGAGATCATCCCTACCTTGTTCTCTCCCATTTTACCTTGTGGTGCCCTAGGCCCTTCTTTCTCGAGGATCCATGTGTTGTGTTGTAGACTTTGAATCGCGTTTTCCTTGTAGGCTTCTCTTGCCTATACACCCCTTATTTTGGTGCAATAAGGGTGTTTTGATTTCTTCTTCTTCCAAAAATGGATCCCTTAGTCTCTCCTTTAATTTTGTATCATGTGGGGTGGGTGTATGAATGTTTCCTTGTGAAGATAGCAGAATATTGAATAAAACAATATAATTGAATCGATTTTAAGATCAACATGTGGGGCTAGGAAAAGTAACTTATGTTCTTATTTGTTATTTTTTGATGTTGTGAATTATACAATCTAAACACCTTGCTAAAAATAAAGGTCATTCGGGTCTTTATTGTACACTGAGTAATGATTATGGAATTCATGAATTTTGGTTTTCTATCAAACATTTTTTATGAAATTGGTTAACCATATACACTCGGTAGATAAATGGATTCCACGGGATGAAACTATTTCTACGATAACCCCGGATTTTAACAAGTGGAATAAAATAATAGATGATTTGTTAAATCTAAATATTTTTTTTTGGTTTGTGTGTTTGTGTGGTTGTGAGAACTTTTATGTGTTGGGGGTGGTTCAGAAGGTGTAATATAATCTCATGTTAATATATTTATTGATTTCGGAATGCATGGGTAGTGTTTTGCAGCAGGAATGCGGTTAGGTTATGCTATGTTTTGTTTTTAGGTGTGATGGGTGTGGTGTGGTTATGCAGTAGGGATTCCAAGAATGGTTATGATGGGTGTTCTATAGTTGTGATGAGGTTTGTTTATGGGTGTGGTTGTGAGTTGGGGATTTGTTCTGTTGAGAGTATGTATTGAGCAGAATGAATTTTAAGAATAATGATTGTAGTGGTTGGAATGGGAAATTCTCTCAGAGTTTCTCCATGATTTTCATGCCCAAAGCTTAACTTCATGTCTTAGGATCGGTTTTTTTATGATATTAATGGGTGTTAAATAGAGCATAAATATGAAGTGGGTTAATTTACAATGGTTCTTCTTTCCCTGTATGTCTTTTGTTATGTGCCTTGATGTGTTATGCTTGGTAGTTTCTTAGATAGTTATAGAGAAAATAAATACTTAAAAAAATTATATGACCTAAGTTTTCTTTGTAAATGGGAAGAATTTTTTCAATGAAAATTTAAATGATGGGTTACACGGTTAACTATGGTTAAAGCTAAAGAATTAAATGACTGGGTGTTGAGAGAATGAGCTTTGTGAAACTGATTTATATTTATCAACTTCTGAAGTTACCTTTTCTTATAATAATTGAGGTAGATGTTGTTTTGAATCCAATAATTTGGGATTGAATGATTGATATAATATATATATATATATATATATACATATAGTGTATGTTTATGTGATTTCTATGTGTACCCCACCCTATTTTAGCACCATGTGACAAATAGCCCCACTATCATGGGGGAGGGTGTATTTCTCAAACACCCTAGTGGGAGAATGGATAGATGGCCACCTGCTCTTCTCTGATCCCACTTACAGATGTTGATAGCCCAATATCCTTCAATAACATTGTGGTTTGTGTGGCCCAAGAGTGTGTGGGAATGTTTTGATTCCTAGGTGTCTTTAGAATGAGATGTATTATGATTTACCAGGTTTCTTCGGGATGAGTTTTTTTATGTGGCCCATGTGTTTGCGGGTGGGATGTGATGTGGTATGTGGCCTAGAGGTTTTAGGGTAGGATTTGATGTAGTATGTAGACCTCGGGTCTATGGGAGAGATGTGATGAGCTTGTTTTTCCTAGGTGATGGGACTAGGTGTGAGGCATAGGTCTGCGCGGGTGGGTTGTGATGTGGTTCTTTCGGAAGATGTGGGAGTAACAGGAAATTTCTCGTTAGGGTGTGAGAGTGGATATTTAGTGGGAAAGTGGTGCAGAGTACACTATCACCGATGTTCTAACTATATTACATTACTTGACTTTCATTATTTAGTGAGAATACCCTAGTGTGGTTGGGATGGTTAGTATTCCCTATTAGGTGTTTTTGGTTTTGTTGTTTTCTCACAGGAGCATTAGTATGCTCCTCTCAGTTGTGCACGAGAGATTTTGGTGTTTCTTACTGAGTATACTTGTATGATCATCCTATATATATATATAAAATTAGGTTTCTAGGAGGAATACATGGACCCTTTTGGGCATTACTTTCTGGACTTTGGGATAGTTGATGTGTCGCTGCTTAGCTTTTCTTTTGGTACTTAGCTTTGAGTTTTGTTTCATTTGAAATAGTTTCATTTCTAAACATGCATGTGATATGGATTTTAAATTTATTTTATATATGTCCTAGAGTTTTTTTAAGGTCGATACATCTTATCTCCCAATCTTGTTTTATTATAAAGGGTAATTCCTCTCATATTGTGAAGTCTCTATACCCTTGGTTCTAGTGGCCACCTCGATGCCTACTAGTGGTGGGACTCAGGGGTTACTATCTCCCTTTATTCATTTCCAACTCAAGAGGGGATTATTCGGATGGACGGGTCATGACAGATTATGATTCCTACACAACCAAAAAAAATTGACTTTTGGATCATTTTTCTAAAGTTTCAAAACAATCCAAATACATTTCTCAGTTTTGAGTATGAAAGTTGTCTTTTTTACAAAAAAAAATTATCAATTTTAAATAAATAGATGTACTTTGAGTCATATTGGTCACACCATGCATCATATTGAGGTGAGGATAATTCTTACACATCCCAAATAAATTATTAATCATTTTCCTTAATTTTCAGGACAATAAAATCATGTTTTCTTGGTTTTGAATATGTTGCATGTATTTTTTACTAAAATTTATTTTTAAATTAGAAACACATACCTTGAGTCATACCTGTCACATCATGTGTTGGTTTGACATGAGAAAAATTCCTACACATCATAAATGACTTAAGAATCTCTGCCTTAAATTATCAAGACAATCTGAGTGTGTTTTATCTATTTTCAGTGAGTGACTCTTTTTGAACTAAAATGTAAATTTTAAACTAATAACAGACACTTTGAGTCATAATTGGAAAATCATGTATTTGATTGAGGTTACTATTATTCCAACACATAAAATATTACTTATGGATCATTTTTTTTAAGTATCAAAACAAGCAAAAATAATTTTTATGTTTTTTAGTATATCAGTTGTCTTTTTTACTAAGCTTAATGTTAACTTTAAATAAAAAGATTCACTTGTAGAAATAATAGTCACAATGTGCATCATATTGAGTTAAATATTATTATAACATGCCTAAAATGATATATGGATCATTTTCCTAATGTGTCAAAACAATCTAAATGTGTTTTCTAAGTTTTGAGTAAGATAATTGTCTTTATTACTTAAATTAATGTCAATTTTAAATAAAAAGATGCACTTGGAGTTATACCGGTCACACCGTGCATTATATTGAGATAAGGATAATTCTTACATGTATAAAATTTATTATGGATTGTTATCATAAAGGATCAAAACAATATAAATGTGTTTTCTTGGTTTTGAGTATGTTAGTTTTCTTTTTTACAAAAATTAATGTCAATTTTAACTGAAAAGACACACTTAGAGTCATACTAATCATACCATGTTTAGAATTGAGGTCAGGCTGAACTATACACATCTCAAATTCATTATGTATTTTTTTCCTAAATTATCCACACAATCCATGTGTGTTTTATTAGTTTTGATTGTGTCACATGTATTTTTTACTAAAATGTAATTTTAAATTGAAAATAGATACTTTGAGTCATACCAATCATATAGTTTGGTGATTTGAGGTGATACTGATTCCTACACATCACAAGTTACGATGAATAATTTTCCTAAATTATCAATAAAATCCGATCTTGTTTTCTTGGTTTTCACTGAGTCACACTTTTTAAACAAAATTTCAATTTTAAACTGATAACAAACACTTTGAGTCATACTAGGCATATCATGTATCAAATTGAGGTGTGAATGATTCTTATATGTCCAAAATAACTTATGGATAATTTATTGAATTTTAAAAATAATAAGAATGTTTTTCTCAGTTTTTAGTATGTCGGTTGTCTTTTTCAATAAAATTGATGTAAATTTTAAATAAAAAGAATCAAATTGAGTCATACCGGTCACACTGTGTGTTGTATTGAGGTGCGACTAACTTTTAAATATTCCAAAGTATCAAATTAAACCAAACATCCAATGTTACCATTATTTATATTGGATTTATTTTTCTGACTACCAACACTTTATATCAACTCAATATGAAGTATTGAATGTTCAAAAAACAAATATAATGGGAACTGTGGTAAATTTGGAATAAAGGAACATGTTATCTCTTTCCTATCTTGTTGCAGATAGTTGAAATAAAATATGACTTCCCATAATATTTATGAAAAAAACAAAATAATAATTGGATAAAAAATATTAGGAAATTAACTTACAAATAATAGATAAAATGATGAAAAAATTAATTAAATAAGTAGTATGAATACACATTTTCAAGATGGTTGTATAAATTATTAATCCATTTCCTTGTTTTAAGTATCTTAGTTCTAGTATCAAATTCTACCCTCTCACAATAATTATAAAATTTTAACAAAACACCACAACATGAACAAAATAATCCACATGTATAAGAAAACAGTTATTGTGTGAGTAATACTAAAAATAAATAAATTAAAAATAAATATTATATAGTGTATTAATTCTAGGGGTAATGATTTTACTGTGAAAACATCAATATAGCCTTTGTGATTGAGTAGAGGAAGTTTTTTTTCATTCCCCGCAAAGGTAGTGGGGGAACATAAAGGAAACTGATAAATTCCAAAACTGTAGGTGTGAAACGTTTTTTAGGGAGAAGAATTTTTTGTATATCTTGGTGTTCAAAGGAATTAAATATGGATAGAGATATTCTAAAATAAATAATATATGAAAATATGACTATCCAAAATATCTATGAAAAAAACTAAATAAGTATTACATAAAAATGAAAAGGAAATTAACTTAAAATTAATAGATAAAATGATGAAAAAATTATTTAAATGAGTAGTGGGAATTCACCTTTTCATATTGATTGTATACATTCTTGACCCATTTACTTGAGCTCGTTATCTCAATTTTATTCCCAAAGTCTGATCTCTCACTGGTATGAGAAGCTTCAAAAAAACCACCCCAACTCTAACAAAATAATCCACCAGTATAATAAAACAATTATTATGTGATTAATATTAAAAATAAATAAATCAATCAAAAATGTGAAATAATAAATTAATTATATATACAATTATTTTACTATGAAAACAACAATATTTCCTCTATGATCGAGTAGAGGTAGAATCATATCTCTTCCTATAAAGGCAGTGTAGGGAACTTGAAGGAAAGTGAAAATGCCAACACTTTAGGGGAGAAAAAATTTTGAGGTAGAATATGTATGTGGTATTTTTGGTGTAGAAAGTCATGAAATATGAACAAAAATATTCTAAAATAAATGAACTATGAAAATTTAACAATCCAAAAAATCTGTGAAAAAAAAAACTAAATAAGCATTAGAGAATTTTTTTAAGGAAATTAACTTACAAATAGTAAATAAATTTATGAGAAAACTAATTAAATGAGTTATAGGAGTTCACCTTTTCATGATGGTTGTATACATTCATGAACCATTTCTTTATTATCACTATCTTAATTATAGCCTCAAATTCCAATCTCTCATGAGCATGAGAATCTTCAAACAAACCACCCCATCTCGAATAAAAGAATCCACCAGTATAAGAAAACAATTATTATATGATTAATACTAAAAATAATTCAATTAAAGATAAATATGAAACAATAAATTAATTATATGGACAATAATTTTACTGTGAAAACACCAATATTTCCTCTATTATTGAGTAGAGGAAGTTTCATTTATCTTCTTGAAAAGTTAGTGGAGGTATCATGAAGGAAAGTGATAAATGACAACACTATAGGGGTAAAAACGTTTTGATGGTGGAAAAGTATATGGACGTTTTGGTGTAGAATGTATGAAAGATAAAAATAAATATTCTAAAATAAATGAACTCTTCACAGAATGATGAAAATTAAATCAATATTTCATTATATAATTTTTCATTAAAAAAGAAAAAGTATAACATAACATTACCTTTACATCTTCCCAAAAGTTTTTCTTTATCAATGTATTTTCTTCCATGGGATTGATAAAATAATCATATAAAGAATACATTATATACATGAGAAGTCAGAAATTTAATTTATATAATATTAATATAGAAGATAAAATATAATTTTATGAGAAAAAACATGGTATATTAAAAACAATTTTACCTTCTCGTTAAACTCACATTTTTTAAAGGGTTTAGGTATTTAGATCCTCTATTGAGAAACCAAAACCAAACTTTATGGTATCATTTAATGTAAAATACATTGTATATATTGGTACTGACATGAAAATATTATGATTTCCCAATGAAAGGGCCATACTCAATTGAATTTTCATCTGACCCAATATTTTTTTAGTCTCCAATAGGATAATAAAACAATTCTTTTATGATAGATATGATATATAAAATACTTGCACAGATTATGATTCCATTATAAAAAAATCATATTTTTTCCTTCCATGCTAAAATTTACCTTCAAGATTCCAATTTGATTAACTTTCACTGTACTGCTATTTTTAACCCATTTTTTAATAGAAAATTAGGATTTGAAATTTTTTATAATCTAACACATATATTTTCTCGATAATGCCAAAATATGACATATTGGCATAAATTTGATTTCTATCCTTGGAACCAGATATGTGAATCACTTATTCCACAAGCGTAACACTATTGTTTTTCATCGTATTTCATTCATCATGTTCTTTTTTATAGAACATATAACCATTTATTACAAATCCAGTGTAAGATGTAACATTTTCATTCAGTATCATAGCTTGAAATTGACATTATTCGTCAATTGAATTTGGATTTTCAGATAATTCCTTATAAATGTGATCTTTGAACCATCTTATGAACTGTTGATTATGTGTATTTGATATCCATCCTTCATCCCTTGATGGATTTGAATCTCAAATAATTTATTTTTGGGCTTCAACATATGGATCAGTATCTTCACTATTATGTAAAATGTAAAGGTTCACTTTCTCTAGCTCTATCAAGGTGATTGTAACAACATCTATTTAGGAAAAACCTTCACCCATATTTCATCCACTATGACGATACTTTGGGATAATGATTCTTTCAACATCTGATATATAATCATTACAAAATTTAAAAGCTTCTTCAACAATATATCATTCTTCAAACCAACCTTTTGGTCAACTTCGTTCCATGAAATACCCTTTCATGATCTTTATATACCACTCAATGGGGTATATACATCCTTATTTTATAGGAACACATGATTAAAACTATCTAACAAAGTGAACCATCAGGTGAACCATTATATCAAAGAATGATAGTGGGAAGAACATCCATAATTCACATAATATGACTAAAACATTCTTCTTCGGGATTAAAAACTTCTTCAGGTATTTAAATTTAGTGTATAAGGCTTTGAAAGATTGGTAGAGTCTAGTTAATATATGTTATACATTTTTAGTCAGAATGAAATGGAAAGAAATAAGAATCATATATTTTATCAAAAGATGATAGTCAGGTGATTTCAATCCGTGTAATTTCAAATTAGTCATTTACACAACATTATTTATATTAGATGAATACCCCTATGGAAATTTTACACTATTATAAAAAATGAAAAATTGAAATTTTTTAGGATAGATTTTAAGATGCTAGAGGAAGAAAAGACTATACTCTACCATTTATTAGTGCCAACTTTTCCCTTATCCAAATGTTAATCACATACAACCTAGCCTTGATCCAATCTTTTTTTCATGAATATTTAGTATAGTTCCAAAAACACTATTGAATAAATTTTCTTCTACATGCAGTACATCAAGAAAATTTATGTCATACAAACAATTCTAATATTGTAATTTAGATAAAACTGGTCTCTTCTTCCAACCTGATTTCAAAAGGTTTTTCAAAAATAGTTTACCTAAAATAGTGTTAATATATTTTACATTATCGAAAATTTGATTGCCCATTAGTGGAGATAGTGTTATACCTTATTCGATATTCCTATTGAAATCTATCATTTGGTATTATTAGTTATTTCATTGAGGTAAAATTTTTGGATGTTCTAAAAACACAGTCTTTGAGACATTTTTTAGCCAAACTAATTGTGTGAATTTTTCATAAATTGGACACCCCAACATTCCTTTAATTTTATAGCTTGGTAAATTTCTATAATAAGGGAAGTCATTTATAATCTCATACAAAATGTCCCTCAATGTGAATTATTCACTTAAATGGGCATCATACATTGTAACACTCATATCCCACATCAATTTTAGATTTTATATTAATGGATATAAATAGATATCGATATCATTAACCATATTTCTTTGGTCCAGATATAAGAAGAGACAAAATAATGTATTTGTGCTTTATTCATAACCATGGAAGAAAGTTATAATTTACCAACATGATGGTCCATGTACTGTGAGTACTAATTTTTACACCAAAAACATTTATTTCATCTGAAGATAACCCAAGATTAAAATTTCTCAACTCATTTCCAAATTTGGGATACTCATAATCAATTTTCTTCGATTGAGGATAATCCTTTAGATAATGTAGGTTCTCATCTCTAATTATTCTATATGAAAGCCATGTTAAATGTATCAAGGTTTACTAACATCTATATAGTCATCTAAATCATGGAATGATAGGAAAGTACTATACATATTTCTAAGGAATTGATTCATTTTTGTTGTATTGATTTGTTCCACACTTAGGTAATTTAATGATTGATTAATGGTCCTTGCGTAATAGTATAACATCATTTGGAAAAGTGTGTATTTTTTAGAGACTATTCCCAATGAACTAAGCATTTGTTTAGCACTATATGTTTAATATGGCAGTTAATTTACTTCTAGTATCATATCTTTTAGGATACCAAGTATTTCTGTAAAGCTAGTGTCACTCCATCCACTGTCATCTTTCAAATTATATAACTTCAACATAGGTAATAATGTTGTGTATTTAGTATAACCAGTATAAAATGGTGTATTAGCATGGCTATTTAACTTTTCAAAAAAAACTTTGTAAAATAACGAATATCATCTTCAATTTCCTTTTTCATTTCGTCCATGTGATACCCATCATCATTTACACTGGTATTCATATCAAATTATCCTTATATTTTAGTACCATACAAATTAGTGTGCATGTTCAGTTTTTACCATCATTAGTCCACCATTAATAGCTCTAATCTATTCCGTGATAAATTCAATGTTCTTCATACTATTCCAAACTAATATTTCTTGAATAAAATCAATGTAAACATGGAAATGTATTTTAGAAGGGTTGTATTCATTCTATATTTAAAATTTAATGAATTATTTAACTCTATATGCATTTTATTTTTTCAAATGATTATCATTCATCCATTTTCAATTTGTATCTATCCTATTGGATTTATAAAATATTAATTTTTTACAATTAATAAATATAATAAATATATACATATGAGATATTAATAATAAAAGGTGAAAGTTATATATAATTCTAATAATGTAAAACTAACATTTTATTATTTCAAAGAATTTATGTACACTTTGAAGAAAATGGGTAATTGAATTTAAGAAAATAATTACTCCACTATGGTAGGTTTTATCCTCTTAATTCATCCAAAGGTGAAAGTTATAGACAAATTTCATCCTCATCGTCTCATCTACTAAACAGTTATCATTTCATTTTGTAGTTTGACAACCATCCTCCATCTCTTGTGTACATTCTGCTATTTTTCTTGAAATAATCTCAACAATAGTCATCCATAGGATTACTACTTCTCAAAGTAGTAAAAAACATAAAAGATATGGGGGATCAATCTCAAGAAAAAAAAATCAATAATAACTATTCAAAAGATGAAGCTGATAAAGATGATAGTAGCAATAGATTGTGTTCTATAAAAGGGGAAATGCCTCCCATTTATGATAATTACACCACTAGAACTAGTTATTAACTTTTGGAATAACAAATGTGATATTTGGGGGTATATATGTTGTTTTCTATGATCAAAGGGGTCTCGGTGGGGACATGTTATTATATATGAATCCTTGTGGCATCTAAGAATTATATATTTATAGGATAAATCCAACTTTCAATACTTTAAATAATATAACCAAGATTAGTCCTATATATATTAAAATGAGCCAAAAAGTATTTCTTAAATCCCCTAAACAAATGAAAATTTAAAATAGGCATAAGGAGTAACAAGAAACTCCAATCTGATAAAAAGGAATAATAAACTCTTATTACATTAAAAATAATATATAAAAATTTATTAATAATTAATTTTAATAAATAAAGTGTTGTTTCATATACATGGATGGTAGTCAAAGATTTCTATGGATGGAACAGATACATGTAGACCTAAAATTATGAATACCAAAGAAAATCTAATAATTAATCAAACATAAATAGAATTTGATAACCTCAATATTTTTTTGGAATAAGTGATGTAACAACCTATGTAATTATTACATTTAATATTAATGGTATATCAAATATTTGAAAAAAAACTCAACATTATAATTTCAATTTCAATTAAAAATCGATAAGGAATGGAAAAAATAATGTTAGGAAAATAATATACCAAATAATGATAATGGTTCTAAAAATATCAAAATTCTTGGTTCATAAATTGATTTATGAATTATGTCTAGATAGGTTGAAACCAAAAATTATTTTCAAGAAGAAGAAGAGTTGGAATTATAAAAAAAATTACATTTTCATGTACATTATGTGTTCTATGGTGATTTTGGGAACATAGTATAAAATTTTAGTCATAATGAGATAAATAATAGTAATTATGGAAGATATAAAGGTTTTGTGTTAAAGGGTAGATGACCCACACTTACAAAAATAGTTTCTAAGTGAGATGAATCTTCATAAGTCAAATCGGATGATGGATTTCAACCATTGAATGAAATATATTGAACATGTGACAAATTAAATGGTTGTATGAAGGGTTTTAAAGACTTAATAAAAATATAGATCAATGTGAAGAAAAAATTAGAAATTTATTATGTGAAAAATAAAGGAATTTAAGAGGAATTTATTATTGATGTCACACTAAAGGATTTAAAAAAGAAACATCCTTTAATGTTATATATTGGTTTCTCATCTCACATATGATAGGTAAATTGATGTAATTAAAGATTTTTTACAAGTTTAAAGGGTATGTATTGTTTTAGGAATGGTGAATATCTTAAGATAATTTTTTTTCATTTAAAAATGTTGCAAATAAAAGGAAATATAAAATAATGATTTGTTTTTGGATGGATTAACCTAATAAATATATATTTTTCATTAGATGTGTGATGAAGGAAATAAATTGATTTTTAAGAAGTATTAATGAGTAGGTTATAATTTCAAAGATGAATATATTTTTACAAAGCTATAGAAAACTATAGGAACCATATCCTAATTTTGGTTTTGTAAAAATTTATGGTAACTGTGTTTGAAAGAGTAAATTGATTTGTGGTAGTGAAAAATTGATCATATTAGATAATGATACATTAAAATACTGACCTAAAAAGGGTGGGTTTAGATGTTATTATGATGAAAAGATAAGATTGATAGATACTTTTTAGTAATTAGAATGGGGATACTATTAATAATTAAAATAATAAATTATAGATTTTAATGAAACACCCCAATGAGTTTATTCACTATGATATATAGACCCTCATAATATAAATCAATACATTGTGTAAGTATTTCATTTCACCCATTTATATTTACACTAAGGTCGTATGTATTATCTTTAAGTCATATATATATATAACACTCTAAAGGGGATTAAAATTTTAAGAATAATTATTAATAATGAGTTTCATTTTGTGGTAAAGAAGTCTATATTAGATTGTGGAATTATTGTCAAAGGTGCACACCTCATAGTGCCTTGGCATGATGTGAGGTGAGGTTCATCAGGTGTGCCTCCCCACTGGTGAGGGGGTGTAACCTCACTATGGTGCGCCAAAGACATGCGCCTCACACAACAACTCGAGAGATGTTGTAGCACTAGGGGTGATAAAGGCACACCACCAGCTTCCAAAATCGAGCGGGAATGGGGAGGTGAAAATCATGGGTATAGGGGCAGTGGGAATCAAGGGAAACCCGATGAAAATCAAAAGTGGCGGCAGAATGAATGATGATCAAAAAAAATAAAAATAGATATCACCAAACAAGAAATCAACGTGTGATGAGGAGAAAATAATATACCTTGTATTGAATCTCTAAATCATGTGAAAGAAAGTAGATATATCACCAAACCTAGAATTTTTTTGAGCCTTGGATTCATTCGAACCATGAATCATTTGAGTCTTGGATTCGATCCATTGAACTGTTTGTGCCTTGATTCGATCTTGGATTCGATGAGGAGGAGCACCGATAGTATGCCTCTTATGTGGGATGCTTCAGATATGACGACTTGTTCGTGACTGGAAGGGGTTCTTAAAATAGGTTGGGAGACTTCTATCAACACTTCCAAAAAAATTGATTAAGATTCTTTTTATCAACACTAAATTAGTAAGCCGTGATAAAGGATTTATAATTATAATTACAAATAATAATTTTTTAAAATATATTTATATATTTGTATATATTTAATAAATGTTTATAAATATAAATATATTAAATATATTCATTATTGAAATATGATCATTACAATTTTATAATTATTTAAGTATATAATTATTTATTTATAATTATATAAATTCTTTTTTAAAAAATAATATTTATATATTTATATATATATATCATTGTATATATTTATATAATTATATATATATAATAAATATATAAAATATAAATATTGTAAATATATTAATTATTTAAATAAATTTATTATAATTTTATAATTATTTAAATATATATAATTATTTTTTTATAATTATATAAATACTTTTTAAAAAATAATATTTATTTATTTATAACTATAAATGTAAAAATGAATAAATATAGTAAATATACATCTAAAAATATATTTATTATAAATATTTATTTACAAATATATTTTTAACCTTATTAATGAATATTTAGTTTTATGTAATTGCATGTCAAAAATGAGTGAAATTGAATAATTAAAAATGAGTACATTTTAATAATATTGAAAAAAATGCATTATTTTTATTAATTAAATATAAATTATTAGAAAAATATGGATAAATATTGAAATAAATATGAAAACATATTAAACAAATTAAAACATGGTAAAAAAACTATATATAAATAAATAATTGAAATTGATGAAATTCCAAAAAAATAAAAAATAAAAATATTAAAAATGAATTAATACCTATGTGTAATAAAATTAAATATTAATAAATATAATTTATTTATTAAATAAATGATATATTAAATATATCTTATTATAATTAGTTTCTAAAATGAACACTAAAATTTGAAAAAATAACATAAATATTAGGTGCATTTGTTTCTATGTAAGATTTCATTAATAATGTAAATATTTTTATATGTGTTTTATAAATTAAAATGAATTAATTATTTATATGTCTGTGAAATAAATATAGCACATGTTTGATATATGCTAAATTGAAAAATCAAACGACATTTAATTATTTTTATTACATGATATAATTAGTTTGTATTTTTAATTCATGTTTTTTTTAATTATAAAACATTTTTCACTAATTATATGAATATTTAATGTAAAGAATAAATATTTTGTATTATATAAATCATATTTATATACATTTATATGTATCTAAATATTTAATATATATTATTAACTTATATTATCAATAATTATTTAATCGTAAATTGTTTACTATTTTTTATAATTTACTTTTTTTTATTTTTTTAATCTTAATTGTACATATATCTATATATTTAATATATAATATTTATTAGTATTTATAATTTATATATAGTATAATAAATTTATTCATTTTTATCTATAATTATTTCATTAATAAATAATTTAATATTTTTTTAATAAAATAATTTTTATTTTTTATTTATTTAATTATTTCATTTTATTCGAGACCCTTTTCAGTGCTAAAAGTAAACTGATAAATTATCCCTTTATCAGTGCTAAAAATGAAGCACTGATAAAGGGTTCCCTTAATCAGCACTAAAAATAAAATGCTGATAAAGGGTACCTTTTATGAGTGCTAAGAAAATTGTTGATAAAGGTTACCCTTTACCAGTGTTAAAAAAAGTGCTGCTAAAGTGTACATTTTATCAGCTCTAAAAAAGCACTAATAAAAGGTAAAATTTATCATTACATGTTTTATCAATGATAAAGGTAACCTTTATTAGTTATTTTTCTAGCGCTGATAAAGCCATGTTTTGTAGTAGTGCTGTCATGGAACCCTTTTTTCCATCGATTATTCATGATTCAAAGAGATTGACATGAAACCCATTTAGTTTTTATGGGTTAATCTATTTATAAAAAAATAATGATTATCTATATGATTTTTATGACGAAATATATCTTTACATTATTCATGTTGTAGTTCTTGGACATTATATACGATGGGTGCACCAAGATAACACCGGATGAGCCCATTATAGATTATATGATGGTTGCACCCAAATAGTGCTCTAATGTGTTGGGTAATGGTTATGTTCTCTATAGAATTATATTGTGTGTCGGCCATATGGTTATTCAAATTTTAAAGGTTCGTAATGGTTTTCTAATTGTTCTTTGAGATGATGACCCAAGATACCAGTGAGTTTTATTTATGATTTCTATGGGTTTATAATGTTTCCTTTGATCAACATTGATATCACATGGATCATGATTATTGATTTATATGACTTTTTCCTTTTTCAAATCCTTATTCCACGTTTTCATGTATGATAATATATGTATTAATGCGTATTAAAATTCTTATGTTATACTCACGCACATTGATTATTTCATCATATCATTATTCTATTCATATTCTATTTTATCACATTCATTTTTTAAATCTTATGTTTTCCCTTACTGAGCATTTAATATCACCCTTATTATGTTTCCTTTTCCCCAGGTTATAAATAATCAGGTTGAAAAAATTGATTCTAGAAGGGGATTCATATGAATAATTATGATGTCTTAATGTGAAAAAAGAAAAGATTGTTTAAGTGTAATAAATTGTCATTTAAAGTTATGGGAATTTTTTGGGTAAGTGTTTTTCCTGATTCTATAAAACTCTAAACCTAAAAGTTCCTTGATAGTGTTAGTGATCCATGTTTTCACTTTTATATTGTAACACCCCAGGTAAATGAAGAATAGACATTTTCATATTTATCCATATTTGTGAATAAAGTATTAATATTACTTTAAAGGGTTGCTATGTTCGATAGCGTACCTGATACACAACAAAGAGTTTCATTGAATTCTTACGTTGCACTCTAATAATAAAATAATATTATTTTAAATGGTAGTTAACATGTATCCGTTGTAATGGCGGGAATGGATAGAAATAACTAAAATATGATTATATATGTTTTTAAATGTTTATACATTTACCCAATAAAAGATAAAAGCTTAAAATACGGAAAGAGTTCAATTTTACGGGCATATATACTCTAATTTTCACTAAAGGTTCACTTATCACCTTTTAATGGTGAACCGTCATTAAATATAGTTTTGATCACTCTTATACATTATTTTGGACCAAATATAACTCTTCTTTAGAATCGGGACATCAAAATTTACTTTGTGTAAATTTTTGGTACCTTTCTGATAAAGTTCATTTCTTTTATGAATAGTGTAAAATGTTGTATTTTAATTCAAAACCTCTTTTTAATCTAATTTATTTATATGATTAGATTATATTTTGAATTATTTTTAAAGTGAAATTAGAAAATATTTTTACCATTAAATCCAATAGTGGTCATTGGAATTAATTTCACTTTGAAATCAGACTTAAACTAGTGTCAATCTTTTGATATTTATTATTTTATAAAAACACGCTATTTGCTCTGACAGCGGGAATTAATTATTAAATTAATTAATGTGACTAATATTTTTTTGAATTTTGTAAAATGGACTTCATTTTTGAATTTGGAATATCAAATATAGATTAGGGTGATTTTTTGGTAATTTTCTGAAAAACTTCAATTTTTTATGAATAGTGAAACCACTAAGTGGTAATCAAGCAAACTGATTTTTCAGTTAAATGAAAGTTTACCACTAATGTGTATTGAATTTTGAAAATCCGACATACATGGTTGTCATTAAGAAGTAAAATGTGGTTCAATGAGATTAAAATAATTTTTTGGTGAATAGTAACTTTTTTTCATTAATCGCGATTAGAGGTAATTAGTGTAGTTTAAGGTAAAAATGATATTATAAGAATGTGAAAACACCATGACACTTGTCCTACACATATTGGGTGAGTCATGGCCGACCAAGACAAGCCATGGGCCAACTTGGGGACCCCATGGAGCCACTTTAGTTGGAAAATGACATTAATATATTTTTATTTAATGTTAAAGTGAAAATGACACTAACATAAATTGTTTTACTAAAATAATTTTTGAGTGGGGTTATACAAGTCCAAATTTTGCTTATAAATAGTCATTGGAAAGCTAAAAATATTTCCTACATCATAGTAGTTTTTTTATAATTTTTAGACATTAAATAAATTAAATTATTTATGACATAATAAAGATGCAGCGATGACATCATTATTAGACGATTTAAATAAAATGGAATGATAATGAAAAATCTAAAACCTACACATGTCCAAAACCAATTGGATGAGTAGATTTCGAACCCTTATCACCTTATCCAAGAATTATATCAATGTGGGACCTTTTAAAACCGAAACACATTTTCAAATAAAATAATATTTCTTTACTTTCCAAAAGTGCCCCTCCTCTCCTCTTATAAAAGGCCCCCACCTCTACCCCATTTCACACACTTCTCAAGCCTTTGGCTCAGCCATCCCCTGACCAATTACTCTCTCCACATCCCTCTCCTCATCCTAGAGGATTCCCTTTGGGCAGAATCCTTTCAAAGGAAGCCTTTAGGCTCAAATCAAAAAGGAGTTACACTTTTAAAGGTAATTGATTCTCTCTTGTTCATTTGTTTTATTTTGCTTCTCCAACCCTCTAAACTCTTTTTATTTAATTATTTTGTAACAACACCAGTATATTAAATATACTAGGATGTTGTTATAAGATTTATTTGAGCTACAATTTCACACAACTACATCAAATGGTTAAAGAACATACGGTTTCCGTGGATGGCGAAATTCTGCCTCCCGAAACGATGATTGTTCAATACTCATTTAACACCTTCAAGGGTGGCCATTATGATGTCACTATTTTTATATATGATATATAATATGTTTATGTTTTCTTTAAGCTTATTTATTTTTCATTTTTGGCATACCTTTATGGTTTCCATTATGGGTAAACATGATATATTCATTTAAGGAAGTGCGGACTACCGCCCCCTAAAAGTGATGTGATTCGTTAATGCCATATATGGGACGTGTAAATGATGGATTTAAAGTTATTATATATGATGTTATACTGGAATTATAATATACCTCTATATAATTATTATTTCTTTCCATTAAATTATGAGATAGAAATGAAAGTAGCGTTCATGCGTACGTACGGCTTGCCGTCTCCATGAACGGTGCATTTCATTTCTTATCCCCAGATGTAATGTACTATTAAAATTACATGTATATAATGTATATATATAATTAATGATATATCTAAATGATGAATATAATTCTGTAATTAAAATATACATACCTCTCATTTAGTTTTAATTCCACTAATATGACAAAGAAATGAAAGTAGCGTTCATGTGTACGTACGGCTTACCGTCTCCATGAACGGTGCATTTCATTTCTTACCTCTAAATGATTATGTAATATTATAAATACATGTATATGCTGGATATATATGATACATATTATATCCAAATCGGGAATTTCATTCTGGATATAATGAACTTTTGACCACATGAACAACATGTAATTGTAAGAAGTCAACTTTCGACTTAAGAACAAAATATTGACAAAACAAACATTATTAACTTAAATGGTTACATAATGTTTATAACATGGCAATAAGTGATATAAAAGGAATAATGAACTTTAAAAAGGTTATTAATCAAGTATAAATTAACTCAAGTTTATTATTCAGGACGTTAAAGAACGATCGAGTCAAGTCGGACCCAAGGTAAGGGACTTCGTCTCAATCTCCTTTCATTGCGGCATATTTCGTTTTATACACAACTTTCTTTTATACGGTGTATAAACTCCTTTGACTTTTACTTTTATACAAAAGGAATATTTTTCTACGAAGCGTTTTACTAAACGACAAAAAGGAATGTTTTTTTAACGTACGCGGTGACAACGACCTTTTTCCGCCGCCGCGAGTATTATTTGATCTTTGGCTTTCTCAACAAGCCGTAATGTTTTTAGAATAAAATAAATACCATATACTCTTTTATGTATTTTGGTATTGAAAATGGTTTTGAAAAAGGATTCTATTATGTCAATATATTTATGATATATTGTGATTGAAATGTGGAAATGTTATCATTCCTTTATATTGGTTTTATGTTTTATGATTTTATATTGGTACTTGGATATTTTAACGGGTGGTTACGTTATAAACCATATGACGGGTGGTGCCGTGAATACCAGGACGGGTGGTTACGTTATAACCTCCAATGCATTGGGTATGGAAGTCGGCCATATGGCTATTCCATTAAGTATGTATGGAAATTGGTCGTATGGCTATTCCATTAAGTGATATGTGTGGAAGTCGACCGTATGGTTATTCCACTTAAGTATGTTTATGTCCCAAGTTACCTTTATATATTCTATGTGTTCTTTATATGGGTTTTATGGTAATCCTTTGGTTACAAAAAGGTAAGTAATGATACTTTATTCAGTGAAATTGTTTTTACTACTTCATGAAGGTGAAGGTATTACTTTGATATAGTATACATGGTTTACTTGATGTTTGAAAAACTAACAGTTTTCATTCTTTTTGTATCCCTTACTGAGCTTTTTATGCTCACCCCAAGTTTTTCGAAATGTTTTTCACAGGACTTAAAGTGGAATAAGGTCAAGGATGGGATCAAGGGAATTTCATGCTATCTAAAACATGGAATCTAGACATATTTCTTTTTAAGAGTTTTTATTTTATGGAGACTTAGTAGAAGTGTCTACTTTGTAATCTTTTAAGATGTAATAGTTATGTTCTAATTCTCTAAAACTCTAAACCTGAAAAGATTCTCAATGTGAATTATTTATTTAATTCAATATTAAGTAAGGTTTAAGGCTGGGGCCTTATAGTTGGTATCAAAGGGAGGTTTAGACAACTTTAGGGATTATGAGTTTTTGTGAGGCACATGATTAGTCCCTATAACTATTATTTCAGTTAAATCCTTGTTTTATAATTTTTTTCAGGTCAAGTAAATTCAGTTACGAATGGAAGGAGGAGGATCTCAAACGACATTCCTATCTCTCCCTGATGACATGCTTGCAATAATTATTGCAAAGTCATCTTCGGATGATTGTGAAACTTTTTCTAGCATACAACTCACTTGCAAGCATTTGTTTGAAATATCAAACACCTCCGCTATACCTCGTTATCATCGTGGATCATGGGTTGTTTTTAGAAAAATACTATTTTCACAATATTCTCTTGTTTTCAAGAGAGGTAAATATTATCAAGGTATTTTCAAATATTTTACCTTATCATAAGAATTTAAAGCATATTATGATTTTAAAAATGGTGATGAGGAAGGAGACCCTTGCGCAACCTATTTATATTTGATTTTAAAATATAGTCTCACATCTCATACTTATGGTATTTTAAAAGGACCAATGATATAAAGTTTCAACTCAATTTCGGTCTGACTATTTTTTAGAAATCATGTTTTATCAGATGTTTTGGAATTATATGTCCTACATGATTATTTTCCAAAACTGTTTTTCTGTGAACACCCATATGACCCATGTTGTGCGAGGTGTATTTGGATGGAGGAAGCAAATGATTTTGAAGGATATCTAAATCATTGTTGTAATGCATGGGACTTCTACCTACGTGAACAATATGACGATGAAACCGAGTGGACGCCATGATCAAGGTATGCTATTATGAGTTTGTGTAAGAAACCTAGAAAGAGTTGAGAGTCAACATGACAAGTATGTTTCCTTAAGATCAAAAACTAAATTACTAAATGAAAAGTAACTTAAAATAAAAATGTTGTCTATTAACTTTTACTACTAGGGAATCAAATACTATTTAACCCATCACAAGTTTGTGATTCTCTCATGGTTAACTTTCTCCTAAACATGTTTTCTATCACTCTCCATCAGAACATGACCCTATGTTTTCTCCTCCATGTCCATGTTTTCATACTTGGAATCCTAGTATGGGTTAACTCGGGTGACCTTTGTACTTATCTTTCTTTATTTTAAAGTGATTGTTTTATCGATCCTTGTTCCGATGTGGGACTTTCAAGGATGTTACCAAGCCCAATTTTAAAATTGCGAGGATGCAATTCCCAAAAGGGGGGAAGGATGTAACACCCCAGGTAAATGAAGAATAGACATTTTCATATTTATCCATATTTGTGAATAAAGTATTAATATTACTTTAAAGGGTTTCTATGTTCGATAGCATACCCGATACACAACAAAGAGTTTTATTGAATTCTTACGTTGCACTCTAATAATAAAATAATATTATTTTAAATGGTAGTTAACATGTTTCCGTTGTAATGGCGGGAATGGATAGAAATAACTAAAATATGATTATATATGTTTTTAAATGTTTATACATTTACCCAATAAAAGATAAAAGCTTAAAATACGGAAAGAGTTCAATTTTACGGGCATATATACTCTAATTTTCACTAAAGGTTCACTTATCACCTTTTAATGGTGAACCATCATTAAATATAGTTTTGATCACTCTTATAATTTATTTTGGACCAAATATAACTCTTATTTAGAATCGGGACATCAAAATTTACTTTGTGTAAATTTTTGGTACTTTTCTGATAAAGTTCATTTTTTTATGAATAGTGTAAAATGTTGTATTTTAATTCAAAACCTCTTTTTAATCTAATTTATTTATATGATTAGATTATATTTTGAATTAGTTTTAAAGTGAAATTAGAAAATATTTTTACCATTAAATCCAATAGTGGTCGTTGGAATTAATTTCACTTTGAAATCAGACTTAAACTAGTGTCAATCTTTTGATACTTATTATTTTATAAAAACACGCTATTTGCTCTGACAGCGGGAATTAATTATTAAATTAATTAATGTGACTAATATGTTTTGAATTTTGTAAAATGGACTTCATTTTTGAATTCGGAATATCAAATATAGCTTAGGGTAAATTTTTGGTAATTTTCTGAAAAACATCAATTTTTGATGAATAGTGAAACCACTAAGTGGTAATCAAGCAAACTGATTTTTCAGTTAAATGAATGTTTACCACTAATGTGTATTGAATTTTGAAAATCCGACATACATGGTTGTCATTAAGAAGTAAAATGTGGTTCAATGAGATTAAAATAATTTTTTGGTGAATAGTAACTTTTTTTCATTAATCGCGATTAGAGGTAATTAGTGTAGTTTAAGGTAAAAATGATATTATAAAAATGTGAAAACACCATGACACTTGTCCTAAACCTATTGGGTGAGTCATGGCCGACCAAGAAAATCCATGGGCCAACTTGGGGACCCCATGGAGCCACTTTAGTTGGAAAATGACATTAATATATTTTTATTTAATGTTAAAGTGAAAATGACACTAACATAAATTGTTTTACTAAAATAATTTTTGAGTGGGGTTATACAAGTCCAAATTTTGATTATAAATAGTCATTGAAAATATAAAAATATTTCCTACATCATAGTAGTTTTTTTATAATTTTTAGACATTAAATAAATTAAATTATATATGACATAATAATGATGCAGCGATGACATCATTATTAGACGATTTAAATAAAATGGAATGATAATGAAAAATCTAAAACCTACACATGTCCACAACCAATTGGATGAGTGTATTTCGAACCCTTATAACCTTATCCACGAATTATATCAATTTGGGACCTTTTAAAACCGAAACACATTTTCAAATAAAGTAATATTTCTTTACTTTCCAAAAGTGCCCCTCCTCTCCTCTTATAAAAGGCCCCCACCTCTACCCCATTTCACACACTTCTCAAGCCTTTGGCTCGGCCAACCCCTACCCAATTACTCTCTCCACATCCCTCTCCTCATCCTAGAGGATTACCTTTGGGCAGAATCCTTTCAAAGGAAGCCTTTAGGCTCAAATCAAAAAGGAGTTACACTTTTAAAGGTAATTCATTCTCTCTTGTTCATTTGTTTTATTTTGCTTCTCCAACCCTCTAAACTCTTTTTATTTACTTATTTTGTAACAACACCAGTATATTAAATATACTAGGATGTTGTTATAAGATTTATTTGAGCTACACTCTCACACAACTACATCAAATGGTTAAAGAACATACGGTTTCCGTGGATGGTGAAATTCTTCCTCCCGAAACGATGATTGTTCAATACTCATTTAACACCTTCAAGGGTGGCCATTATGATGTCACTATTTTTATATATGATATATAATATGTTTATGTTTTCTTTAAGCTTCTGTATTTTTCATTTTTGGCATACCTTTATGGTTTCCATTATGGGTAAACACGATATCTTCATTTAAGGAAGTGCGGACTACCGCCCCCTAAAAGTGATGTGATTCGTTAATGCCATATGTGGGACGTGTAAAGGATGGATTTAAAGTTATTATATATGATGTTATACTGGAATTCTAATATACCTCTATATCATTATTATTTCTTTCCATTAAAGTATGAGATAGAAATGAAAGTAGCGTTCATGCGTACGTACGGCTTACCGTCTCCATGAACAGTGCATTTCATTTCTTATCCCCAAATGTAATGTACTATTAAAATTACATGTATATAATGTATATATATAATTAATGATATATCTAAATGATATATATAATTCTGGAATTAAAATATACATACCTCTCATTTAGTTTTAATTCCACTAATATGACAAAGAAATGAAAGTAGCGTTCATGCGTACGTACGGCTTACCGTCTCCATGAACGGTGCATTTCATTTCTTACCTCTAAATGATTATGTAATATTATAAATACATGTATATTCTGGATATATATGATACATATTATATCCAAATCGGGAATTTCATTCTGGATATAAAGAACTTTTGACCACATGAACAACATGTAATTGTAAGAAGTCAACTTTCGACTTAAGAACCAAATATTGACAAAACAAACATTATTAACTTAAATGGTTACATAATGTTTATAACATGGCAATAAGTGATATAAAAGGAATAATGAACTTTAAAAAGGTTCTTAATCAAGTATAAAATAACTCAAGTTTATTATTCAGGACGTTAAAGAATGGTCGAGTCAAGTCGGACCCAAGGTAAGGGACTTCGTCTCAATCTCCTTTCATTGAGGCATATTTCGTTTTATACACAACTTTCTTTTATACGGTGTATAAACTCCTCTGACTTTTACTTTTATACAAAAGGAATCTTTTTCTACGAAGCGTTTTACTAAACGACAAAAAGGAATGTTTTTTTAACGTATGTGGTGACAACGACCTTTTTCCGCCGTCGCGAGTATTATTTGATCTTTGGCTTTCTCAACAAGCCGTAATGTTTTTAGAATAAAATAAATACCATATACTCTTTTATGTATTTTGGTATTGAAAATGGTTTTGAAAAAGGATTCTATTATGTCAATATATTTATGATATATTGTGATTGAAATGTTGAAATGTTATCATTCCTTTATATTGGTTTTATGTTTTATGATTTTATATTGGTACTTGGACATTTTAACGGGTGGTTACGTTATAAACCATATGACGGGTGGTGCCGTGAATACCAGGACGGGTGGTTACGTTATAACCTCCAATGCATTGGGTAT
Source organism: Viscum album (assembly GCA_963277665.1). NCBI lineage: Eukaryota > Viridiplantae > Streptophyta > Magnoliopsida > Santalales > Viscaceae > Viscum > Viscum album. Next base: position 593,764,768 of record OY728135.1, on the reverse strand, counting down.
GGAAGTCGGCCGTATGGCTATTCCATTAAGTATGTATGGAAATTGGCCGTATGGCTATTCCATTAAGTGATATGTGTGGAAGTCGACCGTATGGTTATTCCACTTAAGTATGTTTATGTCCCAAGTTACCTTTATATATTCTATGTGTTCTTTATATGGGTTTTATGGTAATCCTTTGGTTACAAAAAGGTAAGTAATGATACTTTATTCAGTGAAGATTTTTTTTTACTACTTCATGAAGGTGAAGGTATTACTTTGATATAGTATACATGGTTTACTTGATGTTTGAAAAACTAACAGTTTTCATTCTTTTTGTATCCCTTACTGAGCTTTTTATGCTCACCCCAAGTTTTTCGAAATGTTTTTCACAGGACTTAAAGTGGAATATGGTCAAGGATGGGATCAAGGGAATTTCATGCTATCTAAAACATGGAATCTAGACATCTTTCTTTTTAAGATTTTTTATTTTATGGAGACTTAGTAGAAGTGTCTACTTTGTAATCTTTTAAGATGTAATAGTTATGTTCTAATTCTCTAAAACTCTAAACCTAAAAAGATCCTCAATGTGAATTATTTATTTAATTCAATATTAAGTAAGGTTTAAGGCTGGGGACTTATATATATTATAAGGTCTCGATGAAAAAAATTGGACCACATTTATCGGTATCAAGGACAGAAATATAAAGTATATGAATTTAGCATGGGATCCAGGGGTACTAGTCCTAGGATATTATATTCTTCCTTTAAATGTTATCATTCTTCACCTTGTTGAATTTAATGTTATTTTAGGAATTTATTGTCTTTCTCTACATAAATAATACATCAATTGTCGAGGATGTGAAGTCAAATTTAATGTTACAACCCAAACTATGATTGTCTGTCAATGTGATGATAAGTATAAAGTTCTGATTGAGATCACATCCAATGTATGGGTATTAATTCCATTTCAAAAGGGTTGTTTATCTAAAATAGTTAGGAAGATAATCTTCATCTATTATATGCCTATTGTGTGGGAATTTGTTGATTTATTTCTGAAAGAGATTCCTAGTTTTAAACCTGATCATAAATTTTAGTTTTTTTTGTATAACTCACACCTGGTGTCACGCTAATTTCAAAGACTCCTTATAGAACGACCCTAATTGAGTTTTAGGAATTGAAGAAGAAACTCTATAATAATTTTGATAAGGATTTCATTCGACCAAGTGTGTCACCGTGGGGTGCACCAATTATTTTTTTTTAAGAATGATTGGTCTATTTGACACTTCATTAATTATTGGGAGATAAACAATATCCAAATTAAGAATAAGTATTCTCTACTCCATATTGATGATTTTTTTATCAAAATCATGGAGCTAAATACTTTTCCAAGATTGAACTTCATTATGGATATCATAAATTATGGTTAAACAAGAAGGATATACCCAATATTGAATTATGTACATGGTATAGAGACAATGAATATATTGTAATGTCATTCAGTCTTACTAATTACCCTACAATATTCATGGATTTAATGAATTTACTCTTTAGATATTACTTTGATCAGTTTGTGGTAGTTTTTATCGATGATATTCTTATCTATTCAAATAGAAAGGAGGATCATGAAGATCACTTGAGGATTTCACTAAATACCTTAAGGAAGGATAAATTGTATGAATAATTTAAAAAGTGTGAATTTTGGCCACAAAAAGATCCCTTATTAGGTAATATAATATCAAGAGAGGTTATATCAATAGATTTGTCAATGACAGAGACTATTGAATATTGTCCTAGACCAAACATGATGAATGAGATATGTAGTTGTCATGGCTTATCAAGATATTATCGATGGTTTGTGTAAAATTTATCATGACTATCTAATCCAATACCCAAGTTAACCTAGAAGGTAGCCATGTTCCTATGGATTGATGAATGTGAGGACAATTTCAATGAACTCAAGAGAATATTGTTCAGTACATGTATTCTAAAATTACCCTATAGTTGTGAAGGTCTTGTAATATATAGTGATTCAATTGAGAATGGATTGGGATGTTTACTTATGAAAAATAAAATGGTTATATCTTATGCCTCATGAAAATTTATGATTCATGGGAAAAATTACCCAACTCATGATTTTGATTTGGTTGCGGTAATTTTTTCATTAAATATATAAAGGGGTTATATTTAAGGATATAAGTGTAATATATATACTGATAATAAAAGTTTAAAGTATATATATTCACACATAAAGAGTTGATTATTCACTAGAGAAGATGGTTAGATAAGATTAGAGATTATTATTTCTCAATACATTACAACCCTGGGAAAGTGAACAAGGTGGTTAATGATTTAAGTTGAAAAGATCATAAAATCTTATCCATGATGAGGGACACAAAAGATCTAAATTTGATAGATTTTCAACAGATAGATCTTTAAATCTTTAATGAATGGGATAAATATTATCTTTTTAACTTAAATGTTCAAACATCAATCTAAGTGAAGATTAAAGATTCATATAAGGAAGATGCAGTGTTACAAAATATTGTAAGAAATGTTCTTGAGTGTAACCTTGATCTTGATGCAATGATAAGGTTTAGAAACCAGGTTTCTATTCCATCCATACCATATTTCAAAGAGTTTTTATAGTAATCTTATAGTTCTTCATTATCTACTCATCCTGGAAGTAAAAAGATGTATAGAAATTTGGAAGAATACTTCTAGTGGGATGGAAGGAAGAGAGATATCGTAGAGTCCATATCTATGTTCTTGGTATGTTAGAAATTTGTAGTTGAAAGAAAAATGCATAAGAGGATGTTACATACATTACCCATACTAGAATGTTAATGGGAAAACATCACCATGGATTTTTTTATTGGACTCCCCAAAATTTCCAAAGGCCATAATATTATATGGTTTTTAGTTGGTCACCTTACTAAGCCAGTACACTTTATTTATTTAAACTTTTCATTCCCTCTGGATCAACTTTAAAAGATATACATTAAGGAAGTGGTAAGATTTCATAGATTATTACATTCCATTTTTTCTGATTGGGATATGAGGTTTACATCAAAATTCTAGTGAAGTCTTTAATAATAACTTGATACAGAGTTTAGTTTTAGTGTTACATATCATGATTAAATAGATAGAGAGTCTAAATGAAAAATTAAAACCCTAGAGGATATGTTGAGATCGTGTTATTTAGATTTAAAAGGTGGTTGGGATCAACACCTTCCTCTAGTTGAGTTTTCCTAAAACAATATAATTTCTCAATCATTCAAATGCCTCCTTATGAATCCATCTATGGATATAAATTTATAGCTCTAACTTTCTGAAATGAAGTTGAAGGAAGAAATCTATTAGGACCTATGATAGATGATGAAATTACAGGGATAGTTGGATCTATTTAGAAAAACATCAAGGAAGCTGAGATTTGGTAGAAAATTTATGATGATAGTCACTGACATGATCTTTAATTTAAAGTTTGTGATACGGTGTTTCTATGAATTCCTCTATAGAAGAATATTATGATATTCATGGAGAAAGGGAAAATAATCCCTAGGTATATCAATCCCTATGAAATTCTTGATCACATCGGAATGTTATATTATAAATTGGTGCTTCCACCTAACCTCTCTCAAGTTCATGATGTATTCTATGCATCATTTTGGATTAAGTACATACATAACCCTTCATATATACTAAATTCAGATATCATACCATTAGAGAATGATCTTTCTTATAAGTAACTACCCGTGGAGATTATGGATAATGAAGATAATGTTCTATGAAACAAGACTACTCACCTGGTAAATTTTTTGGGTAGAACCACAAATTTGAAGAATCTACGTGCGAACCTAGGGAAATGATGATGTAAAAGGGTCCTCATTTTTTTGTATTATAATGACGAATTTCGAGGGAGAAATTCATTTTAAGGGGGTGTAATGTAACACCTTGAGGTTTTTTGAATTTTTTTTTAATAAATGAAATTTTGATATCTTACATTAAACAAAACACCAAGTTAATATTAAAATACACATAACACTATATTATCTTACATGACACACAACACTATTTTTTCAGAAAACCACAATATATTATTAATGTAGTTATTTAAACGTGACTATTATAACATAGTTGTTAAACTTAACAATATTAATAGTAATTAATACATGTAAAATATTAATTATAATGGTTTTATATTAATATATCATATTTATAATATAATACATAATTTTTTGTAAAGCCTTTATATGTTTCAAAAATACTATTTTTGTCAAAAAAATGTTTTTTTATGATTTTTTATGATTTCTTATGAAAAAAAATATAATTAATTTTTGGAAATATAGAAAATTAATTTTTTTTTAATTATAATATCAACATTATATGAGGGTTAATATTTTTTATTTTTATAAAAAGTTTCATTTTTTGAAGAACAGTGAAAAATACTGAATTTTAACTGAAAACTAGATTTTCTTATAATTTAATAATAATGTTAAATTATATATTAAGTTGGTTTGAAAGTAAAATTAGTTCATTTATATATTTATTAATCTAATTTAGGTCATTTTAATAAATTTCATATTTAATTTTGATAAAAAAAACTTCGTAAACTATTAGACATTTTCTCTTTAAAAGCTCGCTTTATCATCATATCTACTGGGTTAATCATAAATTAAACATTTCTAATTATATGAATGGAATTTAGAAAAATGGATTAAATGTTTCAAATAAGAATAATATATATTATCTAATAAGTTAGACTTCATTTTTGACCAAAATTAATAGTGAAAATAATAAAAAAGATATTTACCACGGTTAAAGTAAAAATTGATTCCCCCGGGTTAAACTAAAAAGATAATGGTAAACAATGACACAAAATTCTTAAAAACCCATAATAAGGTTATATTTAAACCTTATAATGTCTAAGGTTTGAATTTGATCCATTTTTTAACCCTTTTGTATGTGAAAAACAAGGGTACAATTTTTATTTTCAAAAACAAATACAAGTGTGTCACTCACCTCAATTATAAATGCCCCACCCCCTCATCTATTATTCTCACCTTAAAACCATTTTTCCTACAAATTCCTTCCCAAACAAGTTCTAAATTTCCCTCTTATCATCATAAAATCGTTATTTTCTATATAAATCCAACCTAGGAATGCTTTGGTGGAAACCTAAAGAGGTTACTTGAAGATTTGGTAAATCTAATCAATGAGAATTTTTATTTTATTTTCGCCTCCACTTCTATAAAATGGTTTACAAAATCATCATTCATATGTACAGCAGACTATCATTGTTTCCCTTAGATTTGTCTCCCTGTGGTTGTTCACTATTTTCAAATGGTTTCAAGCATGTTTGTTCATGGAACTAGAAACAACCAATGGTTATATATATTAAGGGAATTTATTTCCAAAGTGAGGAACTCGTTAGGTGTTTTGAACAACGATGCTTAATAAATTTCATTGGTCAAGTGGTTGGGAGGTCGGGCTCATCACACCTTTTTGGGGGAGAATTATTACCTACTTCGGGACTCTCTTATAGATTTTAGATATGTTCATGAAACCTTTATTAATTCCCATGTATGATTTAGGTCATCCCAAGATCATAAATCATTTATTATCATGTGTATAATTAAGAATCAGTTGCATGTATCTTAGGTTCTTTATAAATAAAGATATTTATATGTATCTGAGGTTATCCATGTATGTTATCCTCTTGTATACTAATTATATATTCCTTGGTCATTATTATGATGACGTTGGTTTTTAAGCCACTCAGTGGGGCACTTTGGAGTTTATTGTCATCTAGGTAGACGAAGGTCACTCTTGAGTTTATCATCATCCAGGGAGACAATAGTTGATTTGATATTGGGATCAAACCCATAAATGGTATTCCTTTGTGTCCTTCTGAAAGGAATTAGAACCCACATAGTTCAGTGCCACTTAAAGGTAAATATCATACCTTTTATAGTCATGTGATAAAGACCCAACAATATAGTTTATCATCATGTGGCAAGCACATCTAGGTAGAAGGAACCTTGTAAAAGTTTGGTGTGTAACTTATGCTGAAGAATCCCAAGGAACTTGTAACGGATATGAATTTCCAACTTGAATTAGACCTTTCTGGGGATATGGACCAAAACCATAGGGTTGATTTGTGGTGTTGGGTTTGAACCTTAGGTATGCTTCATACGTATCCCATTTGGATGGTAATCAAATCTCACATAGGTTGGTAGTGAGGACCCACACCTATGGAGGCCCTCAAGGGTATGTATCACAAGGGAGTATGGAAATTTGACATGATAGGTTGGGGGCTTAATGCTTTGAAGGATATCCCATATGAAGGTACCATTATTGATGTTTTAACTCATGGTTATTTGAGGGCTTAAATTGGGTTTCTCTCTTGAGGAAGATACGCAGGTTAAGGGAATTATTATTGGGACCTATTCCTAAGGAGGACACTCATTGAGATCGGGCCCTAAGTGGGATTCCTATATATCTCTGTTAGCATTAATCAGAGTTCCCATAGTTAAATACTTCAGTTTTATCATGTGTATTTCATTATCATCACTAACCTATAATCCCACTTGATTCATGCTTGGTGTGAGAAACAGGAGGAAGCAAAAAATTCGAAACACCACACACTTTTCATACTTCACTAATAGAAGAGGGTAGGGATACGATGGAAAATCTTTGGGATATGGTGGAAGAGATCAGGGAAATTATGGAAGAGGATGGGTTACGACACTTTCCTCTCTTCACTTTACATTTTATGTGATTCCAAGGTAAGGTTGGATTAAAGGTGAAGTATGTTGTGGTATATAGAAGAAATACTCTAGCCTCCTACATGAAAGGCTATAGGATTACTCTATAAGGGATTCCCCAAAATCAGTTCCACAGGGGGAGGAGGATCTAATTCTATGCTAAAAGGAAAATAAAGTGTTTTCCTTACCCTCCCTTCTCGGAACGAGAGGCTCTAGTTCTCAGATATGAGAATGAATGGACATGGTCCTATCCCTAGAATCTGAGACCGGAAACTTCCCAACATTATCCCTATGGTAAGGGTCCTTGTGACCATATATATAAAATTCAACATGTGCCCTGAGGATCTTAACCATCTGGTAGAAACATTGTGGGAAACCTCTGACCGTATAAATACAAATCCAAATTAGGGACACTCTCACATGCCTTTTACCATGGATTTTTATATCAGGAGTTCTTCGTGGAGGTTTCACCTTGTTCCCTTTCAGACACAGGCACCAAATAAAGATAGGCCCTACCATGAATAGTTTTTAAGGATGCCTAATGGATGACTCTTGTATGTTTAAAGGTGATGAAAACCAAAGAGGATCACACAGGTTGTGCTCCATTCAAGTAGGATTGGGTTAATTGGGGGCACCTTATGAAATGAACAACATGGATGACTACACTTGGGTGAGGCTTTTCACAAGCCTTTAATGGTCTCCACAGGTATTCTCAAAAGTGATTAGATAAAGTTCCTATTTGATGAATTAATACTAACACTATTCTTCTTAAATTAGGGTTAGGGTGAACAAAAAGAATATGTGATATTTATTTTAAACACTGGATGGACTTAAGTTCTCCAATTTCCCTTTAATTCCCTCTCTTTAAGTATTATAAAACTACCTAGAAGGTTTCTGAGGGCTTGATCGAGGTACTAGGATGATTATAGAATAAATTTCCCTTCATAAAAATTCATCCATACAAATGAAGACCCTAAGGGCTTATTTTTAGGAAAATATGGGACTCGGGGTGATGGACTAATCTCACGCAGGTTCCACTTGCATGTGTTAGGCACTGGGACCTTGCACAGAGACAGTGTTTGAGTTACCTATGGGGATCACTTGGAAGAAGCTGATATTCTATACCGTGGGGGATATGGACCCTCACCCTTTCTTGGGATTAGTGTCTTCCTACAGTATCAGCCCTTCGGGCTAGCCCCTTCACTACCATCCCTCACCCCCATGAAAAATGGAGAGTCGCACCATAAACTTTTCGAGTCTGGTTGGGGACTATTTTGATCACAGCACATGGAAATCCAATATAATCCTTCTTATAACATGAATATATATTTATTCTCAAATTCAGTATTTGGTGTCTGTGTGAGGTCCACATCTTCAATTCGGTGGAGAAGTGCATCGAACACATTTCACTGTGTCAAGAACCACTTCACGAACTGATGCCATTTTTTCCATTACAACCTCTCAAGGTTGGACATAATGATGGGTTTATTGTTTATATATGATATTTATGATATTATTATAATTATTTAATTATAAAATTACTCATCCTTTCATACTTTCCATTTTGTGGGAATATAATAACGTAGCTCGTATGTACGACGGACTACCACCTCGTGACGTGATGTGATTCATTCATGCTTTATATAGAAGGTAATAAGGATATTTCTAATGAACATATGTGATATATATGAAATAAAAATAATTATTCAATGATAATATATCATTTACGTTTCTTTATTTCAATCCAACAAGAAAATGGAAGTAATATTCTTGTGTACATACGGTATACCATCTCCATGAACGATGCATTTCATTTTCTATCTATAAATATTGTGGATTACTCTAAAAATTATATAATAAATATATATGATATATATATCATTTTTAAAATTATTTAAGTGATTATTACATGATATATGTTACATTAACAAAAACAAAAATTCAAAACATACATGAAAAACAAAGCAAAAATTACACGAAATGTAACTTTAACATGGAATTGTTAATAAATAGGTAATAAAGTGGCATAAAAATTTAATATATGGTATGATATATATAAATATTATTCTATATTAGATGTCTAATAAATTTATATTTATTATATATGAGGTTTTAACATGTATTAAGGAAGTCAAGACTTAAGGTAAGGTGTTTTTGTCTTAATTTTCCTTCTTTGAGACATATGTTATGTTATGCACCTATCATCTTTTAATAAGTTCATATACATCCAATTTGACATTAAATATCATGAATTTATTTATACTTGTGATATTTTAAGTTTTATTTTATGATATTTTTCATTGAACCCATTGTAAGGTGCAGTCCAAATTAGAAATTAATGTTCCCTTATGAACTAACTAACTAAGTAGCTAGAGGCTATCAAGTTTGATCCCATAGAGAGAATAAAGAAGAAATATAAATATCATGATTCATAAAATATCAATTGGTCATTTAGACAGAAATAATTTTGAATAGAACAATCTACTAAGTGAAAAAATTGTAAAAATTTAATTAAAACAAAAGAAGAACAAAACAAATAGAAGACAAGTGTGTCAGGGTTGTCATTGTGATCATGTTTTATTTTAATCATAATTAATTAGAATTGAATTTATTAATTAAAGTAATTTACCATTGGGATTCAATAAAACTATTGTTTCTTGATCTGAAAACCAACAATAACATATTTAATGGTTAATTCCTTTTTTTGGTAATTAATTACTTAAAACATGTTCAAGTTCTTTACCCCTAGGTAAAGAGACAATGGTATCATCTAATGGTCATGAATTTTCTCATTGAAACTCCTTGATTTTTCATCATTGGTGTATTTTTTGGTCTGATATGACACTTGGTTAATAATGCCTTGAATATTTTGAATATTTTTTTAAAAAATAAAATAAAAATAAAACTTTGGTATTTTAATTACAAATCACACACAATAATTATTATCACCTGAAAATGGGGAAAATTATCCTCTTATGACCATGGTCAGGGTGTGTAGATTTTGAAAAAACGAAATCCCTATCATGGATTTGAGATAAAATGGGGAGAGGTAGAGTCACACTAAAAAAGAAATTCAAAAGGGAAATAAAAGTGAAATTTGGATCTGTGGAGGTTCAAACAGCAGAGCAACCACACCTCCCCCTGGATGTCCATCCTCAAACATGGAGGGATGACCTCTTTTTATAGTGTTTCAAACTACACAAATTTTACCCAAAAATAAATTTTTTTTACTTAGGTCAACATTATTTGGCCTTGTTTTCTCCACCTATAGGTGATTTTTGCATTGTTCCTTGACTTTTAATGCATCAGTGGTCGGTTGGTGGGGTATACGGCAGGAAGCACCACCCTACACGGTGTTTACTAGTAAATTAAGCCACTAAATGATTCTGGAAGGTCATACATGGAATGTGATAATGTATTATATGTCATTTCATCCCTAGTCGGCTACATGGTCATGTACTCGGTCTGGCTGAACCATGTCTGGGAAAGGTTACACAGTGTCTGTACATAATGTACACAATGTGCATATGTGATCTTTTGTTCTGGTCATTCCCTATTTGTGACTTTTGCTGGAAAATACCTAAAAATAACCATGAACACCAATATAAATAATTTTATCCCTAAAAAATATATGTATTCAGTGAAAAAAATATAAAATATATGAAATATTATACACAAATAGGGCACATAAAAATTCCCCATACTTTGTTACTTTATTTACCTCAATAAAAATCACAAAATTTATTCAATTGAATTCATATTCTAAAAATTAAGGAATTCAAAAAATTATACGTATAAATACTATAGCCATAGTAGAAGAATTTTCAAATGAATAAAGAATATTTTAATTTCAATTGTATTCTAATCATGCCTCTTATTAATTCAATTAACCGAAAATACCACACTCATTAATCAAGGTTATTTAATCAAATTTATACTCAATATGAAGTATATTCACTCTATCCATTTAATTTAAAGTATTATCATTCTCCACTTAGAAATAAAATCACAAAATCATGAGGTCTTTCAATAATGTTCAAATGACTTTGAGGGAAAAGGTTGGTAGGTAATGATGTGAAAAATAATCTCAGAGTCTTAAAAATGGAGGCTGAATTTTTAAATAAAAATCAAACTTTTTTGAAATAAATCTCAATGAAAATGAATCTCCAATCAATATCTTTAAATGGTATCATCACCATGATATTCACCTGCCAATATGGGTCCATAAAACGTCTATAAAGTGTAATAAATGAATATGATCTCTATTTTGAATTTTTTAAATAAAGGGGCCACTAAAAATTCATTGAATAGTGCTTTTGGAATCCTTCTTCCCAAATGAACAAGTGGAACCCCCCCTAGATTAATTTTATAGTTTCTCACCAAAATGTCCCATGAATTTACAAAAATCCATCTTTCAAGGTCAAATGAATAATCATGAAATATTATCAAAGAATTATGATAGTAAATAAAAATAGAATTATAATGTGGCTTGTAACACCCCAAGCTTCTACGGTACGCTTCTCTTTGAATAATGCGATAGCGTGTGTTGTACGCAACACCGAGTTCTAACAACCAATCAAACTAGCCGTTATGAATAGTAATACCTACTTTTTAAAATTATATATATTTTATATTTCAAAATGGACTTCATTTTTGGATTCGGAATATCTAATTTAGCCTATGGTGAAATTTTGGTACTTTTCGGATAACTTTCATATTTTGATGAATAGTGAAAATTACTAAATTTTAATTAAAAACAACTTTTTTAATCAAAATAATTAATAGTGATAAATTATGAATTTTAGTAGTTTTAAAGTATATTTATAATATATTTTTACCATTTAATATAATGTTGGTCATTGGACATAATTTTACAATTAAACCGAACATAAACAAGTGTCAATCTTTTGATAGTTATTACCTCTTAAAAACACGCTTTTTGTTTTGACAGCGGGAATTAATTTTAAATTAATTTCTGCCACTTCTGTGTTTTGAATTTAGGAAAATGGATTCCATATTTGGAATCAGGATGTTCAAATTGTGTAAATAGGTAACTTTTATTTTTAGACATTTTGAATAATTACTGCGGTAAATATTTTATTTACCATGGTTAAGGGTAAATCCGGTAAATAAGGGTTAAAAATTATATTATAATAATAATAAATTACCCTAAAACGTGTCTTAACCCTATTGGTTGATACATGGTCGACCATGGACATCTTTGGGTCGATTTTGGGACCCCATGGATCCACTTGTAAGTGATAATGACATTTTATTTTAATTAAGTTAAAATGAATACAAAAATGACACAAGCATATATCTTTTAGCAAAACAATTGTTACATAGGGTTATATATGTTGGATTTTAGATTAGAAATATTCATTAGAAAGATAAAAATATTTCCTACATAATTATATTTTATTTATAATTTTTAGACATTAAATAATATATTTTATTTATGACACAATGATGATGCAGTAATTACTATAATAGTGAAAAATTAAAATAATGGATATGATAAATACCCAAATAAATATAATATGAAACTTTTAATGAATTAAACTAATTTTATAGGATGATATGATATATTAGGATTGATTTAATTGACTTTTTTCGAAGTAATCAATCTGTTATGAGTTTCACAAAAATCAACTATTGAATAGTGTCAAAATTGACATAAAAGAGTTCTTAAAACAAATATTATATTATTAATTGATATTAAATTCCTAAAAATATAAGGTTCGGCCAAGAGACTTATATCATGATCGGTTAGTCATTAATGGACCACTTGGGGGTTGGTTGGATGTATGTAGTAAGTTTATTAACCATATTATATAAAAATACAAAGAGACATTGTAAAAGTGAAACTAATTAACTTAGAGTTAATACTTAAAGATAAGGTTAATATAAGTACCCAAACCTGTCTAAATTCTATTGGTTGAGTGATTTTCGACCTATCCCCACATTAACATTTGAATAATCAACTTTGGAGCCATTAGAAACCGAATATTAATTTATTATAAATTAATATTTCTAGCTTTTCCAAAGGTACCCCTCACCCCTCTTATAAAAGGGCACTCCTCCTTCTCATTTATTCACACCTTCAAAGCCTTTTGGTTCAGCCAAACTCTGCCCAAATACTCTCCCAACTTCCCTCACTACAACCTAGGGGCCTTAGTTTGATCAGAAAGCCAACCTAAGGAGCCCTTTTGATCAAATCAAATGGAAGAACCCGAAGAAGAGGTAATGATTTCACCACCCTTTTCTAAGTTCATTTCTTCATCCACTTCTTCTTCCTTTGTTGTTACCATTCTAAAATAATAAATCCAGTATCATATATATACTGTGATGTTATTATAAATATGGTACAACCATATTCAGTATTCTATCCACCCTTTGAATAACATATCACCATACGTGCGTACGTACAGCTTACCGTCTCCACGTCGTGGTGTAATTGTTATTCAATATAATATTATTTGGATGGGTATAATAATGATGTGTAACTCATGTAAATAATAAATATAACATGTTAATGATTCTGTATATATGATATACCATCCATTTATATATTATTTTAATATCAAAATAATGATATTGTCGCTCGTGCGTACGTACGGACTACCGTCTCCACAAACGCGATGAGATTCATTCTCCATCGTATCCATTCAAGTATAATTATCATTTGATGATTTAAAAAATGATGTTTAAGGACTTGATATCATTCTGGATATGAATAATATAAAACCTATCCTTTACAAACATTTCTTACGTAACAAAACATATAAAATAAAACAAGTAAGTTAACACCCAAAACAACGATAATACTAAGATATTATTATCAAATCAATATTAAAAGATCAAATATGATATCATATTAATGTATATGATTATTGTATAATTTAATAACAATTATTTCACCATTATACAGGAGGTTAACCTACCCCAACCAAGGAAAAGTACAAGGTAAGGGTTATTTCACAATCTCTTCATTATCCGAGGTTGTTTATACGTAATAATCTACTGGGATTTCTTTATCATCCACATCCATGTTTCTTCGAAATGTTTTTCAAAACATATTTATTATTTACAAGAATATGGGTTAAAGTCATTTATACCCTTGTTTGACTTTTTATAAGAGGTTTATAAAGGAATCTTTCCGTCGTTTTCAAAACAAGGTCCTTTTTAACCTTTTCGACAGAATTATGGTAAGAATGTTTTTTTTAACTTATATGGCGGGTGCGGCTATTTTCCACCGTTATAAAATCTTCAAAGCTTCCCTTACAAGCTTATATGAATATTTTCAAAGAAAATGTTTTATTTTATATGGATCTTAAATGATTTCAAAATAAAAGGAGATATTTCTTTAAAAAGAATTTTGATTTCATCTATGTCAACATCCTTTGATGGATTTTAAGATTATTTGAAGTTGATTTATTATGATACAAAACTTCTATATTGTATTGAAGGTTTTGTGATAAGTTTGACTGTGGATGTGCTATTTTTATACCATTCATAGTTTATGGTGAAAGTATTGACATTTCGTATGCTAGTGTTTATGTTATGTTTAAACCTTTTCATATAGGAATGCATTGGACTTAATATGTGACGGGTGGAGCCCGCTATAGCTCCTAGATGCATCGGTAGGTCTCATGAGACAAACTAGTGTCTTGGCACAAGGCCATGACAAAATCTTATTTGTAGTCTTGGCACGAGGCCTTGACTATGTGGTTATGATAGTCTGGTATTATGCATTCCAACATTATGAAAGTGGTTATTGATTTTTTGCATGTGATTATTCGATTAGTAGAATATCCATGTGAATAAGTAAATGGCATTATTTCATTTTATTTATGCCATACCATGTTTAAAGTTCATTTTTGAAAGGCTTTTGTTTTACTTATACATTGCCTTAAATGTTTATTCTTATTTATGAAAGTTTCCACTATATTGTTATCCTTACTGGGCATTTGAGCTCACCCCTTTTCTATGTTTTATTTTTCCCAGGAAGTGAAGAAGTAAATTATGAATGACCTACAAGGATATTATGTGGGGATATGAGTGTGGATTATGGAGACATTATGTTGTTGTAGTAGTTTTTCATTTTATGATGTAATGTAAAACTTATGAATATATCTAGTGTTTCCAAGGCTACTAAACCAATAGGTCTTTCGAGATTTGATCTTTCTTGTGATCATGCCAATGTTATGTAATAATGCACCGACTCTGGGTAACTAGGGTCGGGGCGTTACAGTTGGTATCAGAGGAAGTTTAGTAAAAACATTGGAAGCTAGATTTAGATAAACTCTGATTAGAGCACGTAGACCTAAGATGAACTTTGAGGATTAGTATAGAAGATTTTCCTAGAATTTTGGTATTGTAGAGATTTTGTGAGTTTTCCGAGAAATACATCCCTGTCTGGATACGAGCAGGTAGAGGCGGCTCTGGCACAGATGTACCTAGGGGTAAAACCCGAAAACACCGCTTTGAGCTAGACTCGAACGGGAATTGGTGCACGACAACGGGCCTTGCTGCACTCTTGGTTACGACACTCCCGGGGGATATGCTTAGGATAACTCTCATTTTCTTTACAAATCATTATTAAGGGTTTATGAGTATATACTTCCTCAAAGAAAACATTTTTATGATTATGTATTATATCCATAAATAGTTCAATTTATGTTAAGTGTTTTATAAGTATGGGATTATGTATTTTGATTCATAAACTGATCTAGTTTATGCCATTGTTTAGAAATGCCGCCTAGTGGAAGAAATGGAAACCGTATCAATGCACGCACTCCATGTAGGGATTTCCCTCCTGCTCAAGATAATTATAGTGGGGATGGTGATGCAACTAGTGTCGATCAGCTAATCACCATACTGGGACAACTTACTCAGGTTATGAATAATAACCTTACCCGTATGGAGCACCCTGATCCGCAGCGTGGAGGATCAATGTTAGATCTATTCATGAGGCAACAACCACCAATGTTCAATGGGAATACAAATCCCTTAGTAGCCGAGCAGTGGATAAATTCCCTAGAGAAAATATTTCAGGCTTTGGGGAGCAGTGAAAGAGAAAAAGTTATCATGGCAGTTTACCGCCTCACTGGAGATGCTGATCAATGGTGGTCATTGATTCAAAACATGAAGGAAGATGAGGAAGTATCAAATATGGAATGGAGGGAGTTCAAAGATCTGTTTTTAGAAAAATACTTTCCTCGCGACCATCGAGCAGATATGGAAAGACAATTTCTGAGTCTGAGACAAAAGGAGGATGAGAATGTCACAAAGTATGAGGCTAACTTTACAAGGTTAGCGAGGTATGCTGGAGATTATATTCGCAACCCAAGAAGTAAGATTGATCGTTTCTTTGATGGGTTAAAACCATTTCTCGGTCGAGCATTAGTCTCACAATCCTTTTCATCGTACGAAGACATTGTCTCATGTGCTATCAAGACCGAAAAGGAATTCTCTAAGTCTTATGACTTTAAAGAAAAGCAATAGAATAAGAGACCTGCTGATCAATCTGGGAATGGAAATAAGGGGAAGAAGGGAAAGGTTGAATATCCATCTTGTGGTAAATGCGGGAAGAAACATCCTGGTACTTTCTTGAAGGGAATGGGAGTCTGTTACAAGTGTGGTGAAAAAGGCCACCAAGCTCGTGATTGCAATGGGAAGAAGGAAGCTACCAACGTTCAGTGCTACAAATGCAGGGAGATGGGGCATTATGCAAATGCATGTCCTAAGCATCAGGAGAACTTACCTCAGAAAAGGCCAAGGGATCAAGGCCAGGCTTATGCTATCACTACTGCAGAGGTAGAAGCTCCAAAAGACGTGGTGGCAGGTAATTTAATGGTTTACTCAAGTTTAGCAAATGCATTATTTGACTCTGGATCATCACATTGTTTCATATCTTCCTAGTTTTCTAAGAAAATTAGATATTTCCAATTTGATTTAATAAGGGAGTTGTCAGTTAAAACTCCTAAGGGAAGTATCATTGCAACAAAGTTTTGTGAATCAGTCCCCATTAGAGCACATAAATTTTCTTTATCTGCTGATCTCATCGTCATACCTATGATTGAGTTTGATATAATCCTCGGTATGGACTGGCTTTCGGACTATGATGCGAAGATTTATTGTAAGAAGAAAGAGGTTACGATTCTTGATGATAATTATAAGGAACACCTTATATTTAGAGCAGAATCGTCACCACCTAATTCTTATTTAGATCCACCCCCAGTAGCTCAACTTAATTAAATTATTGGGGAGGAAGAGAATGAAATAACTGTCGGTGAGGAAAGGAATGTTCAAATAGAGGATGTACCTGTTGTGAAAGAATTTGTAGATGTATTTCCGGAAGATTTACCTGGACATCCTTCAGAACCAGAAGTTGAGTTTTCCATTGATTTGATTCCTGGATCAAGGCCTATATCGAAGACCCCTTATAGAAAGGCCACTATAGAGTTAGTCGAACTAAAGAAACAACTAGAGGAATTGAGTAATAAGGGATTTATTCGCCCTAGTGTTTCTCCATGGGGATCCCCTGTTCTTTTTGTTAAAAAGAAAGATGGGTCTATGAGGTTATGTATCGACTACAGGGAGATCAATGCTATAACGATAAAGAACAAGTATCCCCTACCTCGTATTGATGATTTATTTGACCAACTACATGGAGCTCAATACTTTTCAAAGATTGACCTTCGATCTGGATACGATCAGTTGTGTGTGAAGAAGGAAGACATTCCGAAGACAGCATTTCGAACCAGGTACGGGCATTACGAGTTTACTGTAATGCCGTTTGGATTGACTAATGCACACTCTGTATTCATGGATCTGATGAATAGAGTTTTCAAGGAGTATCTCGATGAATTTGTGGTGGTATTTATTGATGATATCTTGGTATACTCCAAAACCTACGAAGATCATGAAGATCACTTGCGCATTATCTTGAAGACTCTGAGGAGGCATGAATTATATGGGAAGTTTAGCAAGTGTGAATTCTGGCTTCATGAGATTTCTTTTCTTGGCCATATTGTCTCTAAAGATGGAATCTCTGTTGATCCTTCTAAGACCAAGGCAATCCAAGAATGGCCAGCACCTACGAGTATAACTGAGGTACGCAGTTTTATTGGTTTGGCAGGTTATTATCGACGTTTCGTCCAGAATTTTGCCCGATTGGCTAACCCATTAACGAAGCTCACATGTAAAGGGGTTAAATTTGTTTGGACAAAAGAGTGTGAAGAATGTTTTGAAGAACTAAAGAAAAGATTATTCAATGCTCCTATATTGACTCTACCATCGGGGAATGATGGGTTCGTTATTTATAGTGATGCATCAAAGAAAGGACTTGGCTGTGTCCTTATGCAGAATGATAGAGTTATTGCCTATGCATCACGACAGTTGAAAATTCATGAACAAAACTATCCTACTCATGATCTCGAGTTAGCAACTGTGATCTTTGCTTTGAAGATATGGAGGCACTACCTCTATGGTGAAAAATGTGAGATTTATACTGATCACAAGAGTTTGAAGTATATTTTCTCACAAAAAGAACTCAACATGAGGCAAAGGAGATGTCTTGAATTACTCAAGGATTATGATTGTACGATACACTACCACCCGGGGAAGGCAAACAAGGTGGAAGATGCTTTGAGTAGAAATGACCATGGAGTTTTGAACAATATGAGAATTGAAAGGGATCCAATTTTCATTGATCTAGTGAAGATGGACATGGGAATAACCAGGGAAGGTGAAACATCAATGCTTTTTCAAATGGGTGCCAAACCATCTTTACTAGAAAGGATTAAGAGTTCTCAGACTGATGATGAAGACTTCAAAAAGAAGATTAAAGCTGTGAATGATGGAAGATTGAGAGACTTTGTGTATGAAGATGGAATTTTGAAATTCGGGAAGAGACTTTTTGTTCCCAATTTACCTGATCTAAAAAGGGAATTGCTGTATGATCCTCATAGTTCCAATTTCTCTATACACCCTGGGAGCACAAAAATGTATAGAGATTTGAAGGAACATTTTTGGTGGGACAACATGAAGAGGGAGATTTCTGATTTTGTGTCAAGATGTATGGTTTGTCAACAAGTGAAAGCTCGAAGGTAACAGCCTAGAGGAGTCATGCAACCTCTTCCCATACCAGAGTGGAAATGGGACAATATTACGATGGACTTTGTCATGGGGCTACCAAAGACTCCTAGAAGGAATGATGCAATATGGGTTATTGTTGATCGTCTTACCAAGTCAGCACAATTTCTTTCTATAAGAGAAGATCTACCCCTAGAACGTCTAGAAAGACTATATATTAATGAAGTTGTGAGACTTCATGGAGTACCCTTATCAATTGTTTCTGATCGTGATCCCCGTTTTACTTCAAGATTTTGGAAAAGACTTCAGAAATCCCTAGATACTGAACTTCATTTGAGCACTGCTTACCACCCTCAGACAGATGGACAATCAGAACGGACTATTCAGACCTTAGAAGACATGTTGAGATCTTGCTCACTTGACTTTCAGGGTATGTGGGATCAATATTTACCACTGGTAGAATTTTCCTATAACAATAGCTTCCATTCGAGTATTCAGATGGCACCATATGAAGCGTTATATGGAAAGAGATGTCGTACACCAACCTGTTGGGATGACGTTGGTGAAAGAAAACTTGTAGGCCCAGAACTGGTGGAGGAAATGGTGGAAAAGGTAAAAGTAATCCAAAATTACATCAAAGCAGCTCAAAGTAGGTAGAAGAGCTATGCCGATAATCGAAGGAAGGATTTGGAATTTCAAGTCGGTGATCATGTTTTCCTGAAGGTATCTCCGTGGAAGGGAGTCATACGTTTTGTTAAGAAAGGTAAATTGAGTCCCAGGTACATCGGACCTTTCGAAATTCTAGAACGAATTGGGGTTGTAGCTTACCGATTGGCAATGCCGCCAAGTCTCTCCAAAGTTCACGATGTGTTCCACGTATCTCTGTTGAGGAAATACATGCTTGATCCAACGCATGTACTCACCTATGAGGAATTAGAACTGGAACCCGATCTTTCCTATTGTGAAGAGCCCGTCAGGATTCTTGATACGAGAGAACAAGTACTGAGAAACCGGACGACGCGTCTGGTAAAAGTTTTGTGGAGAAACCATAAGATGGAAGAGGCAATGTGGGAACCCGAGGAACTTATGATGAAGAACCACCCGAGTCTTTTCATGTGATAGTATTCTAGAAATTTCGAGGACGAAATTATTTGAAGGAGGGGATAATGTAACACCCCAAGCTTCTACGGTACGCTTCTCTTTGAATAATGTGATAGCGTGTGTTGTACGCAACACCGAGTTCTAACAACCAATCAAACTAGCCGCTATGAATAGTAATACCTACTTTTTAAAATTATATATATTTTATATTTCAAAATGGACTTCATTTTTGAATTCGGAATATCTAATTTAGCCTAAGGTGAAATTTTGGTACTTTTCGGATAACTTTCATATTTTGATGAATAGTGAAAATTACTAAATTTTAATTAAAAACAACTTTTTTAATCAAAATAATTAATAGTGATAAATTATAAATTTTAGTAGTTTTAAAGTATATTTAGAATATATTTTTACCATTTAATATAATGTTGTTCATTGTACATAATTTTACAATTAAACCGAACATAAACAAGTGTCAATCTTTTGATAGTTATTACCTCTTAAAAACACGCTTTTTGTTTTGACAGCGGGAATTAATTTTAAATTAATTTCTGCCACTTCTGTGTTTTGAATTTAGGAAAATGGATTCCATATTTGGAATCAGGATGTTCAAATTTTTTAAATAGGTAACTTTTATTTTTAGACATTTTGAATAATTACTGCGGTAAATATTTTATTTACCATGGTTAAGGGTAAATCCGGTAAATAAGGGTTAAAAAATAATATTATAATAATACTAAATTACCCTAAAACGTGTCTTAACCCTATTGGTTGATACATGGTCGACCATGGACATCTTTGGGTCGATTTTGGGACCCCATGGATCCACTTGTAAGTGATAATGACACTTTATTTTAATTAAGTTAAAATGAATACAAAAATGACACAAGCATATATCTTTTAGCAAAACAATTGTTACATAGGGTTATATATGTTGGATTTTAGATTATAAATATTCATTAGAAAGATAAAACGATTTCCTACATAATGATATTTTATTTATAATTTTTAGAAATTAAATAATTTATTTTATTTATGACACAATGATGATGCAGTAATTACAATAATAGTGAAAAATTAAAATAATTGATATTATAAATACCCAAATAAATATAATATGAAACTTTTAATGAATTAAACTAATTTTATAGGATGATATGATATATTAGGATTGATTTAATTGACTTTGTTCGAAGTAATAAATCTGTTATGAGTTTCACAAAAATCAACTATTGAATAGTGTCAAAATTGACATAAAAGAGTTCTTAAAACAAATATTATATTATTAATTGATATTAAATTCCTAAAAATCTAAGGTTCGGCCAAGAGACTTATATCATGATAGTTTCATAATTAATGGACCACTTGGGGGTCGCTTGGATGTATGTAGTAAGTTTATTAACCATATTATATAAAAATAAAAAGAGACATTGTAAAAGTGAAACTAATTAACTTAGAGTTAATACTTAAAGATAAGGTTAATATAAGTACCCAAACCTGTCTAAATTCTATTGGTTGAGTGGATTTAGACCTATCCCCACATTAACCTTTTAATAATCAACTTTGGAGCCATTAGAAACCGAATATGAATTTATTATAAATTAATATTTCTAGCTTTTCCAAAGGTCCCCCTCACCCCTCTTATAAAAGGGCACTCCTCCTTCTCATTTATTCACACCTTAAAAGCCTTTTGGTTCGGCCAAACTCTGCCCAAATACTCTCCCAACTTCCCTCACTACAACCTAGGGGCCTTAGTTTGATCAGAAAGCCAACCTAAGAAGCCCTTTTGATCAAATCAAAAGGAAGAACCCAAAGAAGAGGTAATGATTTCACCACCCTTTTCTAAGTTCATTTCTTCTTCCACTTCTTCTTCCTTTGTTGTTACCATTATAAAATAATAAATCCGGTATCATATATATACTGTGATGTTATTATAAATATGGTACAACCATATTCAGTATTCTATCCACCCTTTGAATAACATGTCACCATACGTGCGTACGTACGGCTTACCGTCTCCACGTCATGGTGTAATTGTTATTCAATATAATATTATTTGGATGGGTATAATAATGATGTGTAACTCATGTAAATAATAAATATAACATGTTAATGATTCTTTATATATTATATATCATCCATTTATATATTATTTTGATATCAAAAGAATGATATTGTCGCTCGTGCGTACGTACGGACTACCGTCTCCACGAACGCGATGAGATTCATTCTCCATCGTATCCATTCAAGTATAATTATCATTTGATGATTTAAAAAATGATTTTTAAGGACTTGATATCATTCTGGATATGAATAATATAAAACCTATCCTTTACAAACATGTCTTACGTAACAAAACATATAAAATAAAACAAGTAAGTTAACACCCGAAACAACGATAATACTAAGATATTATTATCAAATGAATATTAAAAGATCATATATGATATCATATTAATGTATATGATTATTGTATAATTTAATAACAATTATTTTACCATTATACAGGAGGTTAACCTACCCCAAACAAGGAAAAGTACAAGGTAAGGGTTATTTCACAATCTCTTCATTATCCGAGGTTGTTTATACGTAATAATCTACTGGGATTTCTTTATCATCCACATCCATGTTTCTTCGAAATGTTTTTCAAAACATATTTATTATTTACAAGAATATGGGTTAAAGTCATTTATACCCTTGTTTGACTTTTTATAAGAGGTTTATAAATTAATCTTTCCGTCGTTTTCAAAACAAGGTCCTTTTTAACCTTTTCGACAGAATTATGGTAAGAATGTTTTTTTTATCTTATACGGCGGGTGCGGCTATTTTCCACCATTATAAAATCTTCAAAGATTCCCTTAAAATATTATAAGAATATTTTCAAAGAAAATGTTTTATTTTATATGGATCTTAAATTATTTCAAAATAAAAGGAGATATTTCTTTAAAAAGAATTTTGATTTCATCTATGTCAACATCCTTTGATGGATTTTAAGATTATTTGAATTTGATTTATTATGATACAAAACTTCTATATTGTATTGAAGGTTTTGTGATATGTTTGACTGTGGGTGTGCTATTTTTATACCATTCATATTTTATGGTGAAAGTATTGACATTTCGTATGCTAGTGTTTATGTTATGTTTAAACCTTTTCATATGGGAATGCATTGGACTTAATATGTGACGGGTGGAGCCCGCTATAGCTCCTAGATGCATCGGTAGGTCTCATGAGACAACCTAGTGTCTTGGCACAAGGCCTTGACAAAATCTTATTTGTAGTCTTGGCACGAGGCCTTGACTATGTGGTTATGATAGTCTGGCATTATGCATTCCAACATTATGAAAGTGGTTATTGATTTTTTGCATGTGATTATTCGATTATTAGAATATCCATGTGAATAAGTAAATGGAATTATTTCATTTTATTTATGCCATACCATGTTGAAAGTTCATGTTTGAAAGGCTTTTGTTTTATTTATACATTGCCTTAAATGTTTATTCTTATTTATGAAAGTTTCCGCTATATTGTTATCCTTACTGGGCATTTGATCTCACCCCTTTTCTATGTTTTATTTTTCCCAGGAAGTGAAGAAGTAAATTATGAATGACCTGCAGGGATATTATGTGGGGATATGAGTGTGGATTATGGAGACATTATGTTGTTGTAGTAGTTTTTCATTTTATGATGTAATGTAAAACTTATGAATATATCTAGTGTTTCCAAGGCTACTAAACCAATCGGTCTTTCAAGATTTGATCTTTCTTGTGATCATGCCAATGTTATGTAATAATGCACCGACTCTGGGTAACTAGGGTCGGGGAGTTACATGGATACCTATTAAGGTAGTTCATGGTTTTTAAGGCTTTTATGAAGGTCAGATGTAGGGTAGGTCTCAAGGTCAATGGGGCGGAAAAATAATCAATTTCCTCAATCATTTTAATGTGATTCAAAATCTTTATGTTTTGAGTAGAAAAACTCTCAAGTTCTAGGAGTCATGCATATCTCAAAAATATCTCAAGAAAGAGGCCATAAGAAAGAATATTTCAGAAATTATTACAATACCTCTTCAGAATGAGGATAAAAATGGGTCAATCAGGTCATTACATGAATAAAAAAGATTAGTTTAATAAATGTAAATGTCCAAGAATTTAAATCTTGAATCAAACTATATCAGCAATCATTTTGTAATGATTTAAAATTCAAAATAATCATGTAACTTCTAAAATTATTTTTATGTATTTACTATTTATAAATATAATTAATCAAAAAAATAATGTTTAAAATATTTCATATTTTAATGATTTCTCCTATATGATTTTAAGGAAAAACACTAGTGTAGAAACAGACTCTCTCCCACACCTAATATTTCACATCATCTGATAAGTGAAACACTAATAAAGATGATATAACATGAGAAAACACAAGTGTTCTAGGACAAGGGGAAGCAGTGAAAGAAGTAATTCTAAAATAATAATGAAAAGAAACTCAAAAATAATACTCCCCTCATTGTGAGATCAAAAAATGGAAAGTAGTCGAAAGACAATTTCCATATAGTGCCAAAGTACCTATGACTATTGATGGAATTGAAAACAAATATTCATACACATACACCATCACATTTAAAGAATAGCACAAAAGATATATATAATGGCAGAGAAATGTGCAAAAAATAAACACTTCATGTCCTTATAAGTGGTATCATCTATAACAGGGGGATCTGGAAATGTAAGATCGGCTGTAGTAGAATCCGGAGCCTATGTGTCCTCTATTTGAGTGATGGGTGTAGTAGGTAAATTTAGTGTGGAAATAATAGGAATGTCAGCTGGCCCCACAGTGGATAGGAGAACTAAATTGGTGGCAAGAAAGGTGAAAGGATGTGGCACTGATGAAGGATAAGGATCATATGGAGGAGCAGGTGTTGGGGGTAACCGAATACCCTAATGTTGAATAATATGGCCCAACATCAACTCAATATGAGACTGTCTCAGTACCATGGTAGTTTGATGTCACTCTAGTAGGTCCAGACAGTGGTCCATCGTGGTCAGGCGGATGGATATGGGGAGATCAACCGAGGGTGCGGGTGGCGGTGGGGATGTAGATGGAAATGAAGAAGGGTGTATGGTGGATGAAAATGGAAGGGAGGAAGACGTGGGAAGAGGTGGATAAGGTATATTGATAGGTGGAGGTGGTGGTACCAGATCAGAAATGCTTATGGGGGAAGGTGGGTCATCTCTTTCCCCATCAAGATTTGGGGTGTCTTGCACGAGCACAAAGTTGTCTCCCCAATGCTCGACCATCCTCATTCGGATAATCATGAATAATTCCATGTGCTAAGGATATCCTAAGTGTTCATAAGTGAGAGATGGACCAAACACCCCATCTAGTTTACCTCAAAATCCCTTTTTTGATATTTTCTAAGATCCACTTTAAGGAAAAGCGGTAACCATACATCACAAAATTCAAAAATAGCACCGCATTACAAAAACTCACATCCCGCCTTCTTCATAGCCAAAGTGACATGCCACCACTAGAGTTTTAAAATTCAAAAATCACAAACATAAACCTCTATACAATCCACGGGATATCCTTCATCATTGCGAGTTGATCCAAGAGCCACCTCGAGTCGCGTAGACACGGATTCGGTCACCCACCTCGATTCGAGCGGACTTCGTAATCAACATCTAGTCACCTCCATAAACATCGCTTCTCAGAACCACCACGGTCGTCGTCATTGGATCTTCCATAACTAGCATCTCCAGAGCTACCATCATCATCTCACGGTACTCGTTGCTCGATACCAATGTCCACTCATCAATGTATCCAAACAAGACATCGTCGGCATCGCCGAAACACCTAAAAAGAAACCAATGAACCAATCGTGCCTCCATGAAAAACCATCCACTCGCACGAACACCTCTAAATGCCTCATCAAAAACTAATACGCCCAACTGACCTAGGAGGGTGCAAAGAACCAATAAAATAGAGCAGTGCACAAGCGTCAGGATCCCCACAGCAAACCTAAGCTACCCCAACATCGCTTCATCTTTTTTTTCACCATCGACACTGAATTCCAGCACTGTACAGAAGAAAATATCACCAAAACCAGAAACCCAATATGAATTTAACATCATTCGATCATCAAATAGAAATATCTCATGCAGATAATCACAACAATTCTTCGCCAATTTCATTGAGGAAAAAACACAAATAACAACTGACTAGCAATAAAATGAATTCACAAGAAAATACCGCCTCATGATGCATCTGGTACACCAGCAGCCATCGAACCACACATCCCAGAACCTTAAAGATTCTACTGCTCTTAGTCCAACTCTAAGAGGAGCTAAGGAATTCAAGGTCAGAGTAGATTTGAGGGACAAAGGTCTTTGGCAGACACCATCATCAAATAAAACCTGTAGCATGCATGATATAAGCAAGTCAATTCCTGAAGGGCCTATAAATCCACCGATTATCGGACCATATAACCCAAAATCTCTTTGAACAGATGCTCCAAATCCGACCTGGAGAGGTGTAGGGGAATAAAAAATCAGATCAAGGTGATACCAGTCGAGGACTTTCACAGCAAACGTCCGATGATGGGAAGAATGAGATAAGAGAGGAATAAAACCCATGGCATCGATCCCTAGATCGAAGGATAGAGATCCGCCAAAAAGGGGGAAATGAGAATGAATTCGAAGTCTGGAGAGAATGAAAGGCAAAGAAAAGGAGGATGGGAGATCCATCACCGCCAAAGGGTTGTGGAAACCTTAGGAGGAGGAGAAGAGATCCGAGGATCCTGGAGAATGGGCATTATCTCCTCCCTTAAATCCCCCATGTAGTTTACTAACATGGTGGAATAGAAGTTGTTTTTTAGGTTTCCCTAACGTCCGTGGATCAGGGAATGGAAATAAGAGGTGGAATGATAAGGGAGGTTAGGATAGTTATGTTGAAAAGTATGGGTGGGAAGCTCCATATCACATCCTAACATGACACCCATGTCCTTATGGAATGGGAAAAGGATTTCATTGAAGCACTGGTGGATGAAACAAATGGGAGGGGAAATAATTAGAGTGCTCTTATAGGGTGGAGACAGAAGGTGGGTTGGAAATATGGTGGTAAAAGACACACCCTTAGTTAAACATGACCATAGTCAGTGATAAGTGCCATCCACCTTGCCTAAATCATACTTGAGTAGCCATATCAGTGGGAATCTGGTGGTATGCAGGCCCATCGAACTCAAAGGTTGCTAAGAGCTAAAAAAGACATCTCTAAATGTTGGAGTGCTAACCTTTATGGTGTCAACCAGGTGAGTATACTCCAAAATCTCATCAATATCCTCCCAAACACCCAAACACTGAGAAATAGTGGTGTCCAAGTATCGGCTACTCAACTACATCATGCACTATAAAATACATTGTAGTATATCTACTGCAAGATGTCCCTCAGAAAAGATCAATCAGGGGTGTGGCTAATTTTAGGCAGCAACCAGCGTAGGCCATAGAGGAGCCATAACTATGGATGTGGAGGGTCCAGCTATGGTTGAAGTGGGTATATCATCTGATGATGTTGTATCTAGATTTTAGAACCTTCTAGTGGTGGATAGTGGTGTGGACATAGAAGTGTCCACCGAAGTCATGGATGGAGCAGCTAGGGTCACACAGGTATAAGGATCTGCTATATTGGATCCCTCAGCAGCTGTAGATAATGCGAGCATGGTAGCCAGTGGATCAATAGATGTTGTAGAATGTGTCATAGTGTCTTCCAGACTAGTGGATTTCGAAAATGTGGGTGCCGGTAGGATAGGAGTTAGTTTCACCAAGGTTGGTGGCTGACACCCTAGAAGATATGTCACTCGTGTCGTTGGCCTCTAGAATCAGATTTGATGGGGTCTCTTACCATCAATAGTGGGTGCATGACACTTACCACTTGATTTATATTCATCTACTATAGCTGAAAGAGAATAAAAATGGAAACAACAAAATAAAAGGAGACAAAAAATAAGGAATAAAGGTAAGAAAATATAAAAACAACTATACATGTTGTGTAGATCCAGGGTACACAGCGTGTGGTTTGATCGAGTTCAAAACCCGTGTACCCTGGATAAACACGCTAAGTGGGATTGTGTTTAGAAAATAGCTAGTACAAGGTGTCTAGTAATGTGTAAATTCCATGTGTTAGAACATGGGGTGTTGGTCATGTAAGTTCCGATACACAGACTCAAGATATCACGTCGTGTGAAGACCCTACACAATATGTGTAAGAACATGGTTTAAAATGAATTTATATTCTTTATACAGACAACTCCTGATGAATAGGGTACATTATGTGTACCTAACATATATGTCTTGTGTGGATACAAGGGATCATGGTTGTGTATGTGGCCGGACATGAATTCATCATTGAAAATGGGTAAGGGTACTTTATATAGTGTGTACCAAATATACACACCATGTATTTGTAAAATTGCAAAAGCAGAGTCTGTGATCGTGTACATAGAGTACACAGAGTGTTATTTATGTAACCCATATACTTCAGGTTAGACCTAAATAGTCAATCGATTCCAAATCTCCCAAACTAGTTGTAAAACTTTTAAATAAAGTTTTTGAGACATTTTTTCTTGATCAAGTGTGGAAATGAAGTTTAATATTGCTCCTAAAATGAATTGAAATGATGGATTGGAGGAGTGGATGTGATGGTGTATGGGAGAAGCTAAATAAGGGAATAGTGAGAGGGTCACCACATGGAGTTAGGTAAGGTAGGTTTCTCAACCTTTATAGTCGAACCACATAGTGTGTAGAGGGTATCACAGTCTGGGTAAGAATATTTATTTTTAAATATTATAAATATTAAAAGTATAATTATAATAAACAATACAATACTTGTTATTTAAAATTTAAAAATAAATAAAAATATATATTATTTAAAAATGAAAAATAAACATATACACATAATGTATCAGATACATACATGTCTTCTGTTCTAAAAATCTAAAAAAAAGAACTACTACCTTCAGACCGGTTCTTGGGGCATGATTCGAACCGACGACCAACTGATTCGAACACAAACCCTCAACGACTAGAGAAAAGGCTTTAGTGGTACACATTTTATGATATTTTAATATTTAAAGTATATTTGTGTCACTACATGGTGAAAACAATAATGCATGGTGTGTGGTTTTAATTTCTATAAGATTGGGATGAAATTTGAAGGTTAACTGAATTTGAACCCGGGTCTTTTGAACCTAGGGCTATGACTCTTACAATCATCCCACTTCACCCATATGTGATTTCTTATTTTGGAAAAAAATTTATCTTATTATGAAAACCTGACTCACACAACATGTATCAAAATGTATGATTTTTTGTTTCAATTAAATTAATAATGATGGGACTGAACCGGTTAGCAGGACTTGAACTTGGGTCTTTTGGACCTATGGATTACGACCTTGCCATCTGATTCAACCCCACCGTTAGTTTTATTTTATTTTTAATTACTTGTATTTACTTCTAAAAACATCTTACACGCTATTTAATTAAAACATGGATTCAAAAGAAATGAACCATTTACCAAACACAAGTGTGGATTGTTCGAACCATGGTCATCTATGCATGATTTGGAGAATGGTTTCTGTTTGTTGTCAATCCTCAGAGGAAGTTCAGAATGTGTGCCAGCAAAGTACTCTTATAGGTCAAAATAGATAACAGTATTGAAGGTGGCACCATTTTCCAGTGTTTTCCAAATTTCTAGACCTCAAAATTGACAAAAGGGTAAAAACATTTCTTTTTGGGAAAGAGACTTGGGCACCGAGTATGTTTCGCGCAAGTTACTTGCGCACCGAGAAAGGACATGCATGCTAGTGCTTAGGAGGATTAGAAAGTTGTGCACCATATGTTTTTGTAAATCATAACTTCAAAATATGGAAAAGGAAAGAGGGTCACACAAGTATTGGTTGGGTCGCGCAAGTGAGTAGCACGATAGAGGCTAGGGCGGTTGGAGTTGCATGCTTGAACTTGCGCATCGAGAGGAGGCTTGCGCGCCACCGCGTAGGGTTTCCATTTTTCCTATAAATAGAGGACCACCCCTCCTCATTTTCAACTAAGTTCGAGACTTAGAGAAATTCAGTGCTCTCATCGCACTGGTGTAGTGGTCATGCAAGTGGTTTTGGGTCGCACACGTATAAGTTGCACGACAGTTTTTTGATGTGAATCCAAGGCGGCTTGGGTGAAAAGGAATGTGTGTCGCACAAGTTTGAAGTTGTTGAAGTGAGTGTCGCGCAAGTCGTTGAGGTGGACTTGCGCGCCAGTTATAACTTGCACTCCGTATTTGAAACTTGTGTGCCAGCTTAGGGAAGTGCGTATGGTGTTGTTTAAGTACGCTCGTCTTTTTAAAGCTACATGAAAGCTGGTAGATTTCCCGGTACCCTCAGCGCAAAGTGAGATTCATCTATTGGTGAGAGTTTAACTTCAATAGAGAATCTACATAAAATATAGGATGCATTATTTTGGAATGATGAAGAGACCTTCACATCTATAAATTGAGTGGGACTTCACCAAAGTCAGTGAGCCTGGGAGAGTAAATGGAGTGACCCAAGGGACGCAGTGAGCTATCCCTGAACCTTTGTAAAGGCAGTGATCCTAGGATAGAGTGATTGTTCCCAAACCATTGTAATCCACAACTAGTGAAGAATAGTGAAATTTGGTACGACCGGAAACCTGTCAGTGTATGATCCTTGGATGTAGCCCTTAGTGTTGAACCATGTAAAAAAGTGTTGTGTCATCTATATGCATTTGAATGTTGGCTTTCTGGTCTTTTTCATCATATAGGTTTAACAAGTTCCTACCAATGTGGGAATAATATCCATCTCTTTAACAGAAAAATTTGCTACCCCGATTCACCCCTCCCCTCTCAGGGTGACCCAGGGTCCTACAAGTGGTATCAGAGGGTAAAGTTTTTTGGTGTTGAATCTGTCGTTTCTCATCATGGAGAATGCAGTCAATGTCAGGGGAGTCCCTCTCTTCGATGGAATTAATTTTCATATTTGGAATAATAGAATGAGATATCATCTAAGATCCCTTGGAATGGATGTTCTGTTTTCCACAATGCAAGGTATACATGTTACTGATCTAACAGGGCTCACTATGACTAATTCCAATAGGAAAATTCTTGATGATGATGCCAAAGCGCAGAATTCTCTCACAGCATCCCTTTCTGATCAGATCTATCTAAAGGTAATGAGTTGCACCTCAGCAAAGTCCATGTGGGATAAACTTGAAAATATTTATGAAGTATATAAAAAAGTAAAGGAGGAAAAACTACAAGTCCTTCACAACATGTTTGATGATCTAAAGATACATCCTAATGAGAATGAAGATTCGTTCTTCAATTGAATTACTGAAGTTGTGGGAGCAATTAGAGGTCTTGGAGAAGAAATCACAGACATTCATATCGTAAAAAAATCATGAGAATATTTCCTCCTTTGTACAATTCAATAGTGTCAACCCTTGAAGATATATATCTATTTAAACTATCTCTAGATGATATTTTAACTAGTCTGGTGGCATATGAGATGAGAGTCAAACCTGAAGATTCCACGACTCGTGTAAGCAAGGAAATGGAATTCAAATCCATGGACAAACTGAAAATTTCAGAAGATAGTGGTGGTGAATATGAAGAGAAAAAGTAAATTCTTTCTCTCATCGCCAAGAAGCTGAATAAGGGAAAAGGTAAATTCAAAGGTTAGCTACCTATGGAATGTTTTAATTATGGAAGAGTCGGGAACATTGCATCTCAGTGCCAAAGAAAGTTTTATGATGATGAAAGTGAAGCAGAAGACATTGAGAAGCCTCAGAAAAGGTTTTTCAAAAGGGGAGACTTCAAATCTGGGAAGAAGATATAGAAGAAGTGTTTTTTATGTGAAGAGGAAGATGATAATATTGAATTCTGTGATAAAGAAGAACCAGAATTTAAAACTGGGAACCATGCTTCCATGATGGCCACTGTTGAAAAATCAGAAGATACTAGTGGAGAAAATCAGTTGAAAACTAGTGCAGGTCACGAGTTGCAACTTAAGGATGTTTTTAGTAAGATTAAGATTAAATGTAAGAGTTTAAATAAGTGGAAATCAATTGTAGAAGAATCAACTGAATATGTTGATCAACATGAAGTTGAAATTGAATGACTGGAATAATTGGTAAAATTACAGTCTAAAGTACTTGAAAGAAATGATGATGTAGTGGATCTGAAGCTGAGAATTGAAGAGCGGGTAAAGGTTATCAATGACCTCACCTCCAGACTTAATGAAAAGTCCAAGACTGTTGAGCGTCTTGAGGAGGAAGTTGTTACTATTAGGATTAAACTTGAAAAAGACTCAATTTCAAAAGAATCGAGGAAGAAAATAAAGTTTGGAAGGTTCTCAGATGTTGAGCTATTGGAGAGAGAAAAACAATGCTCTAATGGAGTTGAAAATATTTTAAATGATCAAAGACCAGCCTGCATGGGAAATAGTGGAATTGGTTGTGAGGCAGAATCATCAAATGCTACAAATGAAGGTGACTAAAATAAAGGCAAGATGAAAGTGGGTGATGTGGGAAAGTCTTCTGAAGTGATGAAATAGAAACCCCCAATTCAATCTGAAAGAAGAAAAGAATATTATCCTCGAGCCTCTTGGAAAAAGGAGTCCCCGTACTATTATCCCATAGAATAAGGTATGAGGAGAAATTCAAGTGAGAAGACATTTCCTCGCATGAAGTGTCAGTTCTGTGGCTATTTGGGCCATACCATGTCATATTGCGAAGAAGCAAGGAGCTAATTGAACAGGGAAGATCTGGGAGTTCAATGAAGGAGAAAAAATTCATATCCTAATTCTTTTAGAAGAAACAAATTCTATGGATATTGTTTTCGTTGTTCTAACTTTGGTCATAAGGCTGTTAATTACAGGCGGAGAAGGGACATGGACACCTCATACTAGAGTTCAAGACAAGTCAAATCTTGTCAACAAGAGAGTGTTTCACTTACAAACAGGTTTTCACCTCTCAAAGAGGACTTCGACTATGAAGAGCCAATGTACACAGATGAGATAATTGAAAGGCCATCAGTGATCTATAATAAATCCAATGTCTCATGGAAAGAAATGAAGAAAATTGGGAAATCCAACCTTGCAGAGGTGGCCCTCAAAGCTACAAAAAGCAACAGTACCTGGATTCTGGATAGCGGTTGCTCTTCCCATATGACGGGAAATGATGACCTTTTTAAGAACATTAAAAATAAGGTTAATGGAATAGTGAGGTTTGGTAATGATGGTGCTTTGATGATTAAAGGCAGTTGAAATACTTCTCTCTCCAATGGAGAGCTAAATAAGACTGAAGTTCTTTATGTGGACGGTCTACGTCATAATCTCCTCAGTGTGAGTCAACTCTGTGACTCAGGGCTCATAGTAACTTTCCATAAAAAAGGTTGCACTATAAAGGGAAAAACTGGGAATTCTATTATGAAAGGCTATAGAATAGATGTAAACTTATATCAGATTGACAGCAAAGTGAACTCCAGCTATTTTTCTGTTGAAGAAGAAAACAATTTTTGGCATCGAAGGCTAAGGCACATTAACTAACAAGATATGGAAAAGATATCTAAGCTGAAGATAGTCATGGATATCCCCATTCTGAAGTGTGAGGGGAAAAATTCTTTTGATGCTTGCATTTGTGTGAAGATGGTCTGCAGTTCATATCGGACAAAGAAGAAAAGAGCATCTCATCTTCTTGATCTAATTCATATAGATGTATGCGGGATGATAAATGTTGCGGGAACACATGGAGAAAGGTACTTTGTCCTTTTCATTAATGATTACAGTATAATGGCATGTGTTATGGTCATTCACAGGAAATGAAAAGTTCTTGACTACATGAAAATATATCAGTGAATCGCCGAGAATGATACTAGACAAACAATCAATGTGTTGTGATCTGACAATGGAGGGGAATACATGTCCATTGAGTTTGAGAATTACCTAGAAAAACATGGAATACAGCATGAGGTAGCTGCTATGAGAACCCCACAGCAAAATGGATTTATTGAGCGCCGAAATTGACAGGTCAACAATATGGCCAGGACTATGCTTATTGAGAGTGGTATATCTTGCCATTACGGGAAGGAAGTTGTTGAAGCTGCAGTACACATCCAGAATTGAATAGGGCTTTATATGGGAGAAACGAAGACACCATATGAATTGTGGCATGGAAAGAAGCCTTCGTTGAAAAACTTTCGTGTTTTTGGAAGAAAATGTTTAATCCACAATAAAGAAAGAAATCCAGGGAAGTTTTGTGACAATGTTGATGAAGGAATTTTTCTTGGGTATCCAATAAAAAGAAAAGCCTACAAGTGTTTCGACAAGAGATTAGGAAGGATTGTGGAAAATAGTGATGTTAAGATAATTGAAGATAAAACCAAAAATGCTTCAAGGACGTCATATGCTGGTGTGATAGAAAGGGAGGAAGAAAGTGATCATGGAGAAAATAAAAATAGAGAAATAGAGGAAGCTGTACAAAACAATCAGTAGTCACATCATGATGTCGACTCAAAAGAATAATCTGAAGAAGAAACTATGGCTGGAGAGAATGCAAATGAACCTCACAGGAGAAATCGAAGAGCTGAGGTTGATCCATCTAACATAATTGGGGACAGGAGTGCACCCAATCAAACAAGGTGGATGAGAAATAACACAAAATCTGCATTTCTATCAATTGTGGAGCCATCCTCATTCGAAGAAACTGCAAAGGATGAATTTTGGGTGAACTCCATGAATGAAGAGTTAGAACAGATTGACAAGAATCAGACATGGGATCTTGTCCAGAGACCCGAAGGTCACAATGTGATTGGTACAATATGGATCTTCAAGAACAAGTTTGATGAGCATGGAAGTGTTATAAGAAACAAGGCACAACTGGTATGTAAGGGATACTCCCAGATTGAAGGCGTTGATGTTGAAGAAACCTTTTATCTAGTAGCTAGACTAGATTCAATCAGGCTTTTCCTTGCCATGGAACTCCAAAGAGGATATAAAGTATATCAAATGGATGTCAAGACAGCTTTCCTAAATGGTGTACTCGAAGAAGAAGCCTACATTGAACAACTAGTGGGTTTTATTCTTGGTACTGATGAAACAAAAGTATGAAAACTGAAGAAAGCTCTATATGGTTTGAAGCAGGAACCACGAGCATGGTACTCCAAGCTGGACTCTTATCTCAAGAATATGGAATTCAAAAGAGGAGGATTAGATCACAATCTATATGTGAAGAATTCTCTAAAAGATCAATTCATGGTTCTTGTCTAAGTGGATGATATTATATTTGGTGGCAGTAGGTAGAAATCAGTGGATGAATTTTCCAATCACATGAAATCAGAATTTGAAATGTCTATGATTAGGGAGATCACATATTTCTTGGGGTTGCAGGTGATTCAAAATAAGGATTACACTTTCATTTCTTAGGAAAAGTATGCAAGAGAACTACTGAAGAAGTTTAATTCTAAATACCCCAAACCAATGTCAACTCTGATTGCAGTTGGAACTAAACTTGGAAAGCATGATTATGGGACCTCTGTAGATCCCACCATGTACAAGAGGATCATTGGAAGCTTATTGTACCTAACAGCGACACGTACAGATATTGTCTTTGTCACATGTCTTGTAGTCTGCTTTCAGAGTGATCCAAAAGAGGAATATATGTCAGTAGTAAAAGGAATCATTAGGTATATTCAAGGTACTCACAATTGTGGCTTATACTTTGTTGCAGGAAAAAACTGTGAATTATCAGTATTTTATGATGATGACTGGGCTGGAGATGTTGTGGAAAGAAAGTCCACTAGTGGTGGAGCATTCTATATTGGTAATAAATGTGTTGGCTTGTTGAGCAAGAAACAAGAAAGTACATCTCTTAGTACTTCTGAAGCTGAGTATATCTCCGCCACAAAGGCATGCACTCAACTGTTATGGATGAAGTAGAATTTAATAGATATTGGTGATGAGGTGAAGCAACCAATGGTGATTTACTGTGATAACAAGAGCGCAATTGATCTTACAAATAATTTGGTTCAACATTCTTGTACAAAACATATTGAAATTCGTTATCATTTTATCAAAGAGAAAGTTGAACAAGGAGTGATTATAATGGATCATGTGGGAACTGATGAGCAAGTGGTTGATATCCTGACCAAGCCACTGTCAACGTTTATATTCGTGAAGCATTGGTTGAACCTAGGTGTCCATCCACCTCCCCGTGCATAAGGAAGTCCCGGAATTCGCCTCTCCCCATTTATGTTAACTGTTTTTAATATATTTATGGATGGGGTGCAGGTTTGTGGGGGAGATACTATCCAGGGGGAGTGTGGTTTGAGATGAACAATGAACAATTACCGGTCTTTGGGTTTATTGTCAATGGGGGAGAAAGGAATAAATCCAGGCATGTAATGATTCTATGACATGATGAGATTTAGTGTCAGTGATAGGATGAGAAGGATGAGAAAACATTCAGTGTTAGTGATAGGATGAGAAGGATGAGAAGGAATACATTGGACAAGTAATGCTTCTGTGACACTGTAAGAGAATTTCTTGGGCGTCATTGAGAATTCCAAAACCCAGGAACCCAATTCAAGTTTTCTCTCTTGTTTTCTACACTGATCATTGTTCACGTAGACTTAGAGTGTTGGCTGAGTCGATTCTTGCATTTTTGGTCTGCATGTGGATGGTGATCTATTGAATTTATTTGCTGATTGACAACAAACCTAAAGGGGGTATTGTTGGAACCATGGTCATCTATGCATGATTTGGAGAATGGTTTGTGTTTGTTGTCAATCCTTAGAGGAAGTTCATAATGTTTGCAGCAAAGTACTCTTACAGGTCAAAATAGATAATAGTATTGAAGGTGGAACCGTTTTCCAGTGTTTCCCAAATTTCTGGACCTCAAAATTGACAAAAGGGGGAAAACATTACTTTTTGGGGAAGAGACTTGCGCATTGATTATGTGTCACACAAGTGACTTGCGTGCCGATAAAGGACTTGATTTCTGGTGCTTAGGAGGATTAGAAAGTTTCACACCATATGTTTTTGTAAATCAAAACTTCAAAATATGGAAAAGGAAAGAGGTTCGGGCATGTCTTGGTTGGGTCACGCAAGTGAGTAGTGTGACAGAGTTTAGGAAGGTTGGAATTGCATGCCAGAACTTTCACACTGAGAGGAGGCTTACGCGCCACTGTGCAGGGTGTCCATTTTTCCTATAAATAGAGGACCACCCCTCATCATTTTCAACTAATTTCGAGACTTAGATAAATTCAGTGCTCCCATCGTGCAGGTGTAGTGGTCGCGCAAGTGGTTGTGGGCCGCGCACGTATAAGTAGCGCGACAGTTGTCTGCTGTGGGTCCAAGGCGGTTTGGGTGAAAAGGAATGTGTGTCGTGCAAGTATTAAGTTGTTGAAGTGAGTGTTGTGCAAGTTTTTGAGGTGGACTTGCGCACCAGTTATAACTTGTGTGCCGTCTTTGAAACTTGTGTGCCGGATTAGGGAAGCGTGCCTCGTGTTGTTGAAGTACGTTCATCTTTTTGAAGCTACACGAAAGCTGGGAGATCGCCCAGTACCCTCAGTTCAAAGTGAGATTCATCTACTGGTGAGAGTTGAACTTCAACAAAGCATCTACATACAATAGATGATGCATTCTTTTACAATGATGAAGAGACCTTCACGTCTATAAACTGAGTGGGATTTCACCGAAGGCAGTGAGTGAGGGGGGAGTAAACGGGAGTGACCAAAGGGACGCAGTCAGCTATCCCTGAACCTTTGTAATGGTAGTGATCCTACGATAGAGTGACTGTGCCCGAACCATTATAATCCAAAACTAGTGAATAATAGTGGAATTTGGTATGACTGAAAACCTTTCGGCATATGCTCCTTGGACGTAGCCCTCAGTGGTGAACCAAGTAAAAATATTTTGTGTCATCTATCTGCATGTGAATGTTTTCTTTCTGATCTTTTTCATCATACAGGTTTAACAAGTTCCTACCAACTTGGGAACAAGATTTATCTCTTTAAAAGAAAATGTTGCCACCCTGATTCACCCCTCCCCTCTCAAGGTGTCCCGGGGTCCTACAAGTGGTATCAGAGGGTAAAGGTTGTTGGTGTTGAATCTGTCTTTTGTCATCATGGAGAATGAAGTCAATGTTCAGGGAGTCCCTCTCTTTGATGGAAGTAATTTTCAGATTTAGAAGAATGGAATGAGATCTCATCTAAGATCCCTTGGAATGGATGTTCTGTTTTCCACCATGCAAGGTATACATGTTACTGATCCAATAGGGTTGGCTATGACTGATGCCGATAGGAAAATTTTTTATACTGACGCTAAAGCGAAGAATCCTCTCACCTCAGCCCTTTCTAGTCAGATCTATCTAAAGGTAATGATTTGCACCTCAGCAAAGTCTGTGTGGGATAAACTTGAAAAAAATTATGAAGGAGATAGGAAAGTGAAGGAGGTAAAACTACAAGTCCTTCAAAACAGATTTTACGATCTAAAGATGCATCCTAATGAGAATGCAGATTCATTCTTCAATCGAATTACTGAAGTTGTGGGAGAAATTAGAGGTCTTGGAGAAGAAATAAAATACATTGATATCATAAAGACAATCTTGAGAAGACTTCCTTCTATGTAAAATGCAAATGTGTCAACCCTTGAAGAGAGAGATATATCTAAACTATCTCTTGATGATCTTTTAAGTAGTCTGGTGGCATATGAGATGAGATTCAAACCTGAAGATGCCACGAATCATGTAAGCAAGAAAATGGCATTCAATGACATGGACAAACTGAAAAATTCAGAAGATAGTGGTGGTGAAGATGAAGACAAAAAGGAAATTCTTTCTCTCATCACCAAGAAACTGAAGAAGGGAAAAGGTAAATTCAAAGGTAAGCTACCTCTGGCATGTTTTTGTTGTGGAAGAGTCGGGCACATTGCCTCTCAGTGCCAAAGAAAGTTTTATGATGATGAAATCGAAGCAGAAGACATTGAAAAGCCTCGAAAAAGGTTTTTTAAAAAGGGAGACTTCAAATCTGGGAAGAAGATACAGAGGAAGAGTTTTGTCTGTGAAGAGGAAGATGATAATATTTAATTCTATTATGAAGAAGAACCAGAATTTAAAATTTGGAACCATGCTTCCATGATGGCCACTATTGAAAAATTTGAAGATGCTAGTGGAGAAAATCAGTTGAAAACTAGTGCAGGTCCCAAGTTACAACTTAAGGATGCAGTTAGTAAGCTCAAGATTAAATGTAAGAGTTGTAATAAGTGGAAACCAATTGTAGAATAATCAACTAAATATTTTGATCAACTTGAAGCTGAAATTGAATGACTGGAAGAATTGGTGAATGTGCAGTCTAAAGTACTTGAAATCAATGATGATGTAGTGGACATGAAGTTGAGAATTGAAGAGAAGGAAAATTTCATCAATGACATCACCTCCAGACTAGAAGAAAAGTCCAATACTGTTGATCATCTTGCGGAGGAAGTTGTTACTACTAGGAGTAAACTTGAAAAATACTCAATTTCAAAAGAATCAAGGATGAAAATACAGTTTGGAAGGTTCTCAGATGCTGATCTATTGGAGAGAGAAAAACATGGATCTAATGGAGTTGAAAAGATTTTAAATGATCAATGACTTGCCTGCATGGGAAATAGTGGAATTGGTTGTGAGGAGGAATCATCAAATGCTACAAATAAAGGAAACCAAAATAAAGGCAAGATGAAAATGGGTGATGTGGGAAAGTCTTCTGAAGTGATGAAACAGAAACCCCTAATTCAATCTAAAAGAAGAAAAGAAGATTATCCTCGAGCCTCTTGGAAAAAGTATTCTTCATAATATTATCCCACAGAAGATAGTATGAGGACAAATTCAATTGAGAAGATATTTCCTCTCATGAAGTGTTAGTTCTGTGGATATTTCATCCATACCATGTCATATTACGAAGAAGCAAGGAGCTACTTGAACGGGGAAGATCTGGGAGTTCATTGAAAGAGAACAAATTCATATCCTAATTATTTTAGAAGAAAAAACTTCTATGGATATCATTTTCGTTGTTCTAACTTTGGTCATAAGGCTGTTAATTACAGGTAGAGAAGGGACATCGACACCTCATACCAGAGTTCAAGACAAGTAAAATCTCGTCAACAAGAGAGTGTTGCACTTACAAATAGATTTTCTCCTCTCAAAGAAGACTTTGACTATAAAGAACCAATGTACGCATATGAGATAATTCAAAGGCCATCAGTTCCCTATACTCAATCCAATGTCTCATGGAAAGAAAGGAAAAAAATTGAGAAATCCAACCTTGCTGAGGTGGACCTCAAAGCTACAAAAAGCAAAAGTACCTGGATTCTGGATAGAGGTTGCTCTTCCCATATAACGGGAAATGATGACGTTTTGAATAATATTAAATATAAGGTTGATGGAACAATGAGGTTTGTTAATGATGGTGCTTTGAAGATTAAAGGTAGTGGGAATACTGCTCTCGCCACTGGAGAGAAAAATGAGAATGAAGTTCTTTATGTGGACAGTCTATGTCACAATCTTCTCAGTGTGAGTCAACTCTATGACTCAGGGCTCCTTGTAACTTTCAATCAAAAAGGCTTCACTATAAAGGTTAAAACAGGGAATTATCTTATGAAAGGCTGTAGAACAGATGGAAACTTATATCAAGTTGACAGCAAAGTGAACTCCAGTTATTTGTCTGTTGAAGAATAAAACAATTTGTGGCATCTAAGTCTGGGGCACATTAACCCACAAGACATGGAAAAGATATCTAAGCTGAATATAGTCCTAGATCTCCCCAGTCTAAAGCATGAGCGTGAAAAGTATTGTGATGCTTTCATTTGTGGGAAGCTGGTCTCCAGTTCATATCGGCCAAAGAAGAAAAGACCATCTCATCTTCTTGATCTAATTCATACAGATGTATGTGGGCCAATAAATGTTGCCGAAACACATGGAGAAAGGTACTTTTTACTTTTAATTGATGGTTATAGTATAATGGCATGTGTTATGGTCATTCCGAGGAAACAAAAAGTGATTGACTGCATGAAAACATATTGGTGAATTACTGAGAATGATACTGGATGAACAATCAAAGTTCTGCGATCTGAAAATGGAGTGGAATACACGTCCATTGAGTTTAAGAATTACCTAGAAAAATATGGAATATAGAATGAGGTAGTTGCTGTGAGAACCCCACAACAAAATGGAGTTGTTGAGCACCAGAATCGACCGGTCAACA
This sequence comes from Viscum album, assembly GCA_963277665.1. NCBI lineage: Eukaryota > Viridiplantae > Streptophyta > Magnoliopsida > Santalales > Viscaceae > Viscum > Viscum album. The sequence goes on along the minus strand of OY728135.1, from coordinate 593,723,525 downwards.
ATATGGCCAGGACTATGCTGATCGAGAGTGGTATCTCTCTCCATTACTGGAAGGAAGCTGTTAAAGCTATAGTGCACATTCAGAATGGAACAGGGCTTTATATGGGAGAAATGAAGACACCATATGAATTGTGGCATAGAAGTAAGCCTTCATTGAAATACTTTTGTGTTTTAGGAAGAAAATGTTTCATCTGGAATAAAGACGGAAATAGAGGGATGTTTGGTGACAATTTTGATGAAGGAATTTTTCCTTGGTATCCAATGAATAGAAAAGCCTACAAGTGTTTCAACAAGCGATTAGGAAGGATTGTGGAAAGTAGTGATGTTAACATAATTGAAGATAAAACCACAAATTCTTCAAGGACGTCATATGATGATGTGATATAAAGTGAGGAATAAATTGATCATGAAGAAAATAAAAATACTGAAATAGACGAAGTTGTACAAAACACTCAGCAGTCACATTATGATGTTGACTCAGAAACAAGAATCTAAAGAAGAAACTATGGCTGGAGAGAATGAAACTGAACCTCACAGGATAAATCTAAGTGTTGAGGTTAATCCAACTAACATAATTGGGGATAGGAGTGCACCCACTCAAACATGGAGGATGAGAAATAACACATAATCTGCATTTCTATCAATTGTGGAGCCATCCTCATTTCAAGAAGCTGGAAAGGATGAATTTTGGGTGAAATCCATGAATGAAGAGTTAGATCAGATTGACAAGAATCATACATGGGATCTTGTACCAGAGACCCGAAGGTCACAATGTGATTAGTACAAAATGGATCTTCAAGAACAAGTTTGATGAGCATGGAAGTGTTATCAGAAACAAGGAATAACTGGTATGTAAAGGATACTCCTAGATTGAAGGTATTGATGTTGAAGAAACCTTTTCTCCAGTAGCTAGACTGGATTCAATCAGGATTTTCCTTTCCATGGCACTCCAAAGAGGATATAAAGTATATCAAATGGATGTCAAGACAGCTTTCCTAAATGGTGTACTCAAAGAAGAAGTCTACATTGAACAACCAGTGGGTTTTGTTCTTGGAACTGATGAAACAAAGGTATGCAAACTAAAGACATCTCTATATGGTTTGAAGTAGGCACCACGGGCGTGGTGCTCCCAGATGGACTCTTATCTCAAGAAGCTAGAATTCAAAAGAGGAGGAGTAGATCACAATCTATATGTGAAGAATTCTCCAAAATATCAATTCATGGTTCTTGTCTATATTGATGATATCATATTTTGTGGCAGTAGGCAAGAATTAGTGGATGAATTTTCCAATCACATGAAATCAGAATTTGAAATGTCTATGATTGGGGAGATAACATATTTCTTAGGGCTACAGGTGATTCAAAAGAAGGATTACACTTTCATTTCTTAGGAAAAGTATGCAAGATAACTGCTGAAGAATTTTGATATGCAAGACTCCAAACCAATTTCAACTCCGATTATAGTTGGAACTAAACTTGGAAAGCATGATGATGGGACCTATGTAGATCCCACCATGTGTAGGAGGATCATTGGAAGCTTACTGTACCTGACAGCGACACGACCATATATTGTCTTTTCCACATTTTTTGTAGCCCACTTTCATAGTAATCCAAAATAGGAACATATGGCAGTACTAAAAAATCATTAGGTATATTCAAGGTACTCACAATTGTGTCATATACTTTGTTGTAGAAAGAAATTGTGCATTATCAACATTTTCTAATGCCGATTGGGCTGGCGATGTTGTGGACTGAAATTCCACCAGTGGTGGATCATTCCATATTGGGAATAAATGTGTTGGCTAGTTGAGAAAGAAACAAGAAAAAACTTCTCTTAGTACTGTTGAAGCTGAGTATATCTCTGCCACAAAGTCATGCACTCAACTGCTATGTATGAAGCAGCAATTAACAGATATTGGTGATGAGGTGAAGCAACCAATAGTGATTTACTGTGATAATAAGAGCACAATTTATCATACTAAGAATCTAGTTCGACATTCTCATACAAAACATATTGAAATTTGGTATCATTTTATCAAAGATAAAGTTGAACAAGGTGTGATTAGAATGGATCATGTGGGAACTGATGATAAAGTGGCTGATATCCTGACCAAGCCACTATCAACAGCTGTATTTGTCAAGCATCGGTTGAACCTCGGTGTTCAGCCACCTCCCCATGCATAAGGAGGTCATAGAATTCCTCTCTCCCCGGTTATGTTAATTGTTTTTAATCTGTTTATGGATGCGATGCAGGTTTTTGGGGGATATACTATCTAGGGAGAGTGTGGTTTCAGATGAATAATGATCAATTACCAGTCTTTGGGTTTATTATCAATGGGGGAGAAAGGAATAAATTCAGGCATGTAATGATTCTATGACACAATGAGATTCAGTGTCAGTGATAGGATGAGAAGGATGAGAAAATATTCAGTGTTAGTGATAGGATGAGAAGGATGAGAAGGAATACATTGGATATGTAATGCTTCTGTGACACTGTTAGAGAATTTCTTGGGCGTCATTGAGAATCCCAAAAAACGGGAACCCAATTCAAGCTTTCAATTTTTTTTTCTACACCAAGAATTGCTCACATAGACATAGAGTGTTGGCTGAGTTTATTCTTGCGTTCTTGGTCTGCATGTGTATGGTGATCTATTGAATTTATTTTTTGGTTTCCAACAAATCCAAATGGGGAGATTGTTGGAACCATGTTCATCTATTCATGATTTGGATAATGGTTTGTTTTTGTTTTTAATCCTTAAAGGATGTTCAAAATGTGTGCCAGAAAAGTACTCTTATAGGTAAAAACAGATAACAGTATTGAAGGTGTCACCATTTTCCAGTGTTTGCCTAATTTCTGGACCTCAAAATTGACAAAAGGGGAAAAGCATTGCTTTTTTGGAAAGAGAATTGTGTGTCGAGTATGTGTCACACAAGTGACTTGCGCACCGAGAAATGACTTGTGCATCGGTGATTAGGAGGATTACAAAGTTGCACACCATATGTTTTTTTAAATCATAACTTCAAAATATGGAAAAGGAAAGAGGTTCGTGCAAGTATTGGTTAGGTTGCGCAAGTGAGTAGCGCGATAGAGGCGAGGGCGGTTGGAGTTGTGCGCCGGAACTTGCGTGCCGAGAGGAGTCTTGCACACCACCGTACAAGGTGTCCATTTTTCCTATAAATAGAGGACCACCCCTCATCATTCTCAATGAAGTTATAGACTTAGAGAAATTCAGTGCTCCTGTCGCGTAGGTGTAGTGGTCGAGCAAGTGGTTGTGGGTCGCACAAGTATAAGTTGTGCGACAGTTGTTTGCTGCGCGTCCAAGGCGGTTTTGGTGAAAAGGAATGTGTGTCGTGCAAGTTTGAAGTTTTTTAAGTGAGTTTCGTGCAGGTCATTGAGGTGGACTTGTGCACCAGTTATAACTTGTGTGCCATCTTTGAAACTTGTGCGCCGGCTTAGGGAAGTTCATCTGGTGTTGTTGAAGTATGCCCGTCTTTTTGAAGCTACATGAAAGCTGGGAGGTTTCCCGGTACCCTCAGCACAAATTGATATTTGTCTACTGGTGAGAGTTGAACTTCAACAGAGCATCTACATACAATAGAGGATGCATTCTTTTGCAATGATGAAGAGACCTTAATGTCTATAAACTGAGTGGGACTTCACCGAAGGCAATGAGTCAGGGGGAGTAAATGGGAGTGACCCGAGGGACACTGTAAGCTATCCCTGAACCTTTGTAAAGGAAGTGAGCCTGGGATAGAGTGACTGTGCACGAACCATTGTAATCCACAACTGGTGAAGAATAGTGGAATTTGGTACGACCGACAGCCTATCGGCATATGCTCCTTGGAAATAGCCCTTAGTGGTGAACCAAGTAAAAAAGTGATGTGTCATCTATCTGCATGTGAATGTTTGATTTCTAATATTTTTCATCATACAGTTTTAACAAGTTCCTACCAACGTGGGAAAAGATCCATCTATTTAAAAGAAAACGTTTCCACCCTGATTCACCCCTCCCCTCTCAGGGTGTCCCGGGGTCCTACATGGATAAATTTGAACCGACATCATCTCAGATACACTCCAGCAACCTTTTTATTGGCATAGTCCTCATCCCTATTTATTAAATTAAGTAATATGTATTTATACAAAAGTTATATAATAATATACACTAAAAAACTAATTACACGCTAGTTAATCAGTTATACATGGTGTTTAGTCTCATTTTTATCTTATCTCTATTGTGGATGGTTAAAATGGTGGTACACATTATGTGTTTATTAAAAATGGAAAAAAAGGAAGGAAGGGACATAAGATTTTATTGGCCACCTCCTAGAAAGTGTCTCTTTTTTATGTTTTCTGATCGACCTGAGTTAGGGTTACTTATCCGTAATCTAAAGAAATATGGGGATTTCATAATATAAACCACCACATGTGTCCAATGCCCTTGTCATGTGTCTAATCTTTGTGAGCTTCAGGTGGTTTGGACGGTGACATACAATGGCCCTCCTCCATGGCCAGTAGATTCTGAAGGTGGATGTGTTTCATGGTTTGATCTGGTACGCCCTCCACCTCCTGAGATTCCTACATTGAAATTATGAATACATGTGGTTATGTGTCCCCATATTCAAAGTTCGAATTTAGAAAAGTATGTTCACAAATATCTAGTGAATGATAAGTGGGTCCCACATCAAACAAGTTTTCTCATTTGAAAAAAAATTAGGACACCCATCCTAAAATTCTAACAGAGTATCTAAATTGATAACTATCTCAGAGAGCTTCTCTACCCAATTTACTTATCATCCCAACCTTTCAGTTTGGTTCAACTGGAATGTGGAAAATACCTCCATCATCAATAATAATCTTTCGGTATTACCTAAATATGGTTCTAGAGGAAAAGAATATAAGGTTGGGGTGAATAATGTACATGGGTTTTCCTCATAGTGGAACTCATCATCGATGTATGGGTAATACTCTTCCTGGTATGAGTACAACAATGCTTGATCATCTAGATAAAAAACCTCTCCTGGTGGATTGTACCACTCCCCAATTGATTAATAATTCATGGGATGTAGGGTAGAGGTTCCCAAGAAAAAGAATCTAGAAAATGAGAAATCAAATTTGAAAAATGTAGGTAAACCAACCTTTGACTCAGAATCATGTTGTTTTTTCCATGTTCCCTGACAACGGTGCTAGAATTTGGCGCCGAACGTATCGCAAGCTGCAGTCCAAATTAGAAATTAAAGTTTTCTTCTAAACTAACTAACTAAGTAGCTAATGGAAGTCATGGTCTATCTGATGGGGATAATGGAAAATAAATATAATCATCCCGAGTTATCTAATCTCAATTGGTTATCCATATAGAATGAAGGTTGAAGGAAAAATATACTAAGTGAAAATATTTATGAAAATTTTGTTAAAATAAAAGAATAACTGGACAAATAGAATAAAATCATGTCAGTTATGTACTTATGATCATGTTTTATTTCAATAAAATCATTTTTTTATGTCTACAAACAAACAATTACATATTTAAAGGTTAATTCCTTGATATGGTAATTAACTACTTAAAACAGGTTCGGGTTCATTACCCCTAAATAAAGCGGCAACTTGATCACCTAATGGTAATGGATTGGAATGTTGCAGCTCCTTCAATTTTCATCATTGGTATCATTCTTTCTCTGATACGACACCAACAGTGAATAAGTCATTATATTCTTGAAGTAATTTAAAAACTAAAATCATAATGATAACAACACTTTGGTATTTCAATTACAAATCACTTGAAATAATTATTAGAACCCCGACATGGGAAAAACTACACTCTTATGACCATAGTCATGATGTGAGGATTAAGATGAAACTAAATCCATTCCATGGATAAAAGAGAAAATAGGGATATGGATCATCACACTAAAACATAAATGAAAATAGGCAATAAAACTCAAGTTTGAATCTAAGGGGGGTTCAAATACCATAGTGGCAGCACCTCCCCCTAGATATCCTACCTCAAACATGGAGGGATTACATCATATTTATATAGTTTCAAACCACATGGTATGTACCCTAAATTATGAGAAATTTACTTCATACAACACTCTATGACATTGTTTTCTCCACTGGTAGGTGAGTTGTGCACCACTCCTTGACATTGAATGCATTGGTGGTCGTTTGGTGGGGGTACACGTCATGTAGCGCCGCCCCACATGGCGTGTAATAGAAACTTCAGCCACAAACCACTTCTAGAAGGTCATAAATAGTGTTTAATCATATATTACACGACATTTCATCCCTAGTCAGCTACATGTGTGTGTACTTAGCCTGGAATAATCGTGTTTGTGAAATGTTACACAACATGTGTTTATAAATTACACCTTGTTTGTATGTGTTCTTTTTTTTCATTCCCTATTTGTGACTTTGGATAGAAACTACCTGAAAATTACCATGAAAACCAAAATAAATAATTGTATCCACAAAATAATATATATTCAATGAAAACATGTCTATTAAATATATGAAATAGTATACACAAAATAGGCACATCATTATTCCTTCATGGGGATTATGATTCAAACTTACCCAAGTGGTAAATATTTTATGTTACATTCTTACCATTTATCATGATTTTTTGTGATTATGTTTCTGATGGTAAAATCTTTTGACCAGTCTCTCAAGAAACTAATGAATTTTCTTATCCTATGTTTGTTTATGATATTTTAAAGTAATATTTCAATTTTTTTACAATTTTGTACTTAAAATAATTTATAAAATGTTTTTAATAAAATATGACATTATTTCTCTCTTCATTCAGAAATATATTTTTTTCCCAAAACCATGTTCTCTAAAACTATTGTCAAAAATTGTTTTTCTATTCTCATATTATTTTTATTAGACATTTTCCCCATATTTTTTTTAAGAAAAAAAATTGAAAATAATATTAATATCATTTTCCAAATAATTCTTGTTTGTAATTTTTTGAAAATGTGAAAGGAATCTTCATTTTAATGTGTACAACATGAGAAAAATTATCTACCATCATGAAAATTAATTAATTAAAAGATTAGTTTATTATATCTCAATGTTATTTTCAAAGGAAAGAATTTTTAATATGTTTTATGTTTTAAATAAAAGTCTTTTTCAAAGTGGAAAGTGTTATTTCTTAAATAAATGTTTTAAATAATATTTCAATATCATTTTACATCTAAGATGACATCCATTGATGCAACCTATACCTTACTAGGGACATGATCCAAGGATGTCATTCTTATTATTTCTTTGAATGTTTTATTCTTATGATGGAATGATGTTTATGAAACATATTTATCTTCCACAGGATATACCATGATAAAATTCTTATGAAATCTGATTATTTTTTCAAGGGATATGCTATGATGTAATGATAAAATGATTGTGAAACTTTTATCTTCTTCCTTAGGTTATAATATGATGAAATGTCAATGAAACCCTTTTTTCATTTGTTATGATATGATTAATTTTTTATGGTCTTTTGGAACACATATTTATGATTTGAATTATGTGATGGGTGGGACCTATATCCCCTTCCATTGAATCAGGTAAATATTTGTGTCTCATGAGATATATAGGGCGTGAGCAAGGAGTGAACTCAGTTCAGTAAGGGACTTTTTTTGCTATGATGGTCATTGGAGTGGACCTTGACTACTATGATAGTTTGGGGAGTAAATCCATTCCACTATGATATTCTTGGAAGTGATCCTAAACTACTATGGAAATGATTTTATACTTTTGTATATTCCACAATTCATTATCTTATTCCAATGTTATGCTCTCATAGATCATGTTCTTTGATTCCATTATGATTCATGTCATATGAACTACCAATATTTATTCCATGACTCAAGATTATGATCTTTGATATATAGGTTATGTTTTTCAAATGTTATTCTCATGTTCTTGTACACTTATGTTCATGTTATACTTACATGTATCCCTTGTTTATCCTTACAAATAATATGAGCTCACCCTTTATTATGTTTCTTTTCCCCGTGTTATGAAGAAATTTATTTTGTATTATATGTCTAATAAGGTTGTTAGTTATGAAGTTTATTGAGGGAGATGTTTTACCTCACTTATATATGAGTTTATTATGTTTCCAAGTTTCCAATGGCACTGAACTATTACAGCCTTCATGCATGTGTTTGTGTAATATAATGAATATTGATCCAAAATGATGTAATATATATATATATATGATAATCTTGGGTTGTTATAAATTGTGTTTGGACATAATAGACTAATAATAGTGCATCCAATGAAAGTAATTTTGGACTCAAAAGTATCTCTAATTAAAAGGGAGTCTTTTCCAGTTCGGGGAATCTTTTAGCTAATGGGTTCATAGTTATATCATCTCATACTGATACTCTATCGTGAAAAAAAGATTTAAGGGTGTTGGTTTCATTCCTAAACTCTGAATAGATAAACTCTCATAGGGACTCCATAATAGTATGTATCTCCTACTCTAGTGTAATTAGGAATATGAATCATAAGATATGCCTCAAGGAAGAGGATCTAATAGTGTTACTGACCTTTTGTTTACTCTAATCCATATAGGTAATTAGATAAGAGAAAGCCACATATTTTTCATCTTTTCATGTGATGATTCACATTAGAGGGAAACCACCCTCAATCAGGGATCTTTATAATCATAATAGATAAAACCTCAATGGTAGGTGTTAGTTCACTCCATGGGGGATACCATCCTTTGAAATGTTAGGGTCAGTATGTGAGTACATTAACACATGTTGGGTATGTGGCTGGGGAATCTTTCCTAAAGTAACATAATTTTTTTTTCAATTCACCATCTGGGTTGGGGATAGACCTAGGTAATCATAGAAGAGAAATTTTTAGTAAACTCCTTAGAGATTAAGAGGGTGATATTTCCCTGAAGAAATATCCTCCTAGGTTCTAGATTTAGATCACTGAGGGAGGAGTGTCCTCAGTGGACTCTGGGGTATACAAGGTCACACATCATTGGGGAATTCTATAATGGTTGGGTTCCCTCCTGGGTAATTTTATGGTAGATAAAATAGAATAGGTGAAACCCTCATTTGTAACCTCTACATATGATGGGAGGGTATTATAACACTCAGGATAAAGGCTCCAAAATATATTTGAAGTTGATATGGGGGTTCCCTACCCTCTGTTATCCCTTTTTTATGGTTTAGGATTTTTTGCTTCATCCCTGTGAGGTTTTCCTACACCACTAAAAGGGTTGGAATCACCCCATTCAGTGTATATTTTTTCACCAAGGTATTTAAAATATGATAAAGGATATGTTGATCGGGGGATAATAGGTATTTATACCCATAAGTTGAGGAATGATTCATAGAAACAATAGTGAAGTTGTAACAAATTCATGAATGATGATTTTTTGTCCACGGTGTATTGTTAATCATTTGGTAAACTCCATACATGTTGGTTGTTATAGTATCACGAAACCCACTGATGAAATAAATTTTAAATTTTGTTAGAATAAAAAACAACATTTCAACATAGTATAAAAATTAAATATACATAGTCAATCAATATTCTTTAAAACTAAATTATTTTACATCAAGACTACTATTTTTTCATATCATTTTGATCCCATACATGTTTGACTGTCATATCCTTATAATAACGAGTTTTGATCAGGGGAATATTGGTCTATAAATATCAAAAATAAAATGATAGTCGGTTGATTCATCTCTTAAAGGGGCTTATTTTCAAGTCCAAAACTCCATTATATAATTAAGTTATGGTCATAAAATCCAACCCAATAACATTACCAATTTATTTTATATCTCTTTCTACCTTTGTAGGGTTAATACCAAAAAAAGGATCAAGTGAATTTATTTTATTTGAAATAATGATACATTAATTAAAATCATACCATGTTTAGGATGTAAGGAATCACAATCTTATTGAATGAGGGTGTGTATATCTAGTTTATTTATAGTATAAATTCATATAAAAATACACTCTAGAGTTTAACATCATCCTGGAATATATAAAATACAATTCCCCCATTTAAAATTAGATTTGAACGAATAAATTTTTAGATGGGTATACCCATCACATATGTGGATATTTTGATTCATTGGATCATCGATATGATATTTGTACATTGGATCATCCCCAATAATTTTTTATGTTTACTAGATCATCACCAATTGATTTGTGGGTTTGATAGATCATTACCGTTATATTGTGTCATTAGTTCATCACTGATGATTTTTTTAAAAGTGGGTTATAATCATATTTAAAGAAACTGGTTAGTAAATGTTTTTTAGTGTCATTTCATCCATGAAATATTAAATGATATGATATGATTTATGTTTTCTTATGTGTACCTAAGAGTAAATTAGAGTTTTACGCTATCAAAGAAGGCTTATAGTGTTTACACTAATTTTTATGGTTCCTTGGTAAGACTTATGGGTATGTTGTACTTTCATGTAATCCATGAAGACTTAAAGGTTTATAGTGGAGTTTAATTTTATCCAGGGAGGACTGTGTTTTATATTGGACCTTCAATCCATTCATGAAGGATTATGGTTTACAGTAGATTTTTGTGCAATCCAAGAAGGATTAAGGTTTATTCTTGAAGGGATCAGATCCTAGTATCCCCTTCCTTTGTGAGTTTTGGGTATTATAGGTACCCAATCAAGGATTTATAAGGATATTTAGGATTAAAAGGGGGAAACTACAATTTTTTATGGCTATGGCATGGAGTCTTGGGCTTGTCACAAGCCTTGTCTTTATGGCATGGAGGCCTTAGGATGCACTGTAAGCCCTGTCTTTGTGGCATGGAGATATCAGATTAAGCATATGGTCTAGGGAGGAGGTTTTCAGTGCTACTACCATTTTTACATATCTACGATGTGGAATAGGGTTTCAGTGTAGGTTGGTTGACCACTACAGTGTGGAGAGGCATGCTGCGATGTCGGATTTTGAGGGGAATTCTTCCTTTTTTGGGGAAATTGCGCCATAGATGTAGGTTGTGGAATAGCCTCCATTCTTATATAGTGATTTCTATGGAATGATGGCCTTTAATTCACTATAGTACCTCTACGGGTATATAGAATCTACGGAATGTAATACACCATGTTACTCATACACGGGTCTGACCAGGAAAGTTGCAGTATGGTCCTTTCTATTGTATCATAGTCTATCATGTTTCAGAAAGTTTTGTATCATGGTTTATTAGGATACATCATAGTCTTATAAATTTAAACCTAACTATAAAAACCTAAACTCCCTTATAATACAATTTTATCTCATCCTTTTCTATCAAATCTGAGACACCTAAGAGAGATTTTTGGAAATCCCTTACTGTGTTTGATCAGTAGGGATCTTTAGTGAGTTATTCTTCTTTTTATATAGTTTATTATCAAATTTATATAATTTATTACCATTATATATCTCTATATGATTTTAAATTTTATCTTCATCATTGTAATCGAGTTTTTTTATTGGCATGGTTTTGGCATTACGTTATTGGAGGGTTGTAGTTTTCCTTGTGGGAGAGCTGGCTGGAGATCTGTGTTATTGTTTTATTCTCATTTGAATGACATTGAATCATTATGGTAGTGGATATATTTATTATCTATTTAATATTACATGTAATCATAAATTTATTATTCTTTATCCCTTAGGTTAATGATGGAATTAACATAAATTAGTATTAAACTATATTAATTTAAACAAATGGTTTATGTTTTTGTATCAATCGCATGTATTATTCAACCATTAAAACTATTTTCCTCTTGATTTACTATATAGTGTGATATCTATTTTTATGTTTTTTTATCATGTTTTTTGTTCATGGATTCTCATGTTAATTTTATGTAAAATGTTTAAAGAATGTAAATATGGTATTGATTTTTTTAGCTAAATAATTAAAGAAGAATGTTTAATATATTCATTCTATCTTATAATTCAATAAAAATTAAATAATTATTGATGAATGTTTAATTGAGTTTATTCTTCCATGTCTTAATAGAGTTGGATAATGAACTTGAAGTTTATAATTATTGTTAAAGTTGATAATAATAAAAAATGAATGTTATTGAGATGTTCTTCCTTAATGTTTAATAAAATTGGATTTTATGCTTAAAAAAATTATTTAAAGAACTTATATCTTTTAATAGTTAATGCATTAGGTTACCCATGGTTGTGACCTATAAAAATATAATTAGTTAATTAAATATAGAATAAAAACCATATTTTTATAGAGATAAATTTTTGTGGTTAAGTGAGAATATTTTATTTTGAATGTTGAATGACTTGTGTTTAGGGGCGAGTGATCTTGTTTTAATGTGAATGATGAATTCCTTATATTAGTACCAAAATCCCCCTTTGTATCTTTTTTTGTTTTATTAGATTCTATTTTTCTCTAGACATGAGCCTTTCTATGCAATGTGATGTGATCCTGGTATGGCTAATGATTTGATGAAATTTGGGCAGGGTGGCCCAGAGTTTGTGATAGAGGTTGACATCTGGGACAGTGAGTTACATGATGATATACATGTTAGTGTCAGGTATGGAACCAAAATTTATGTAATAGTTTAAATCATTTCATTACCATTTTTTACTAAAATCTAGATTCTTTACTATTAATAAATCTTTTTAAAGGTCTAATTATCTGGTTTCTTTTTTATCTGCATTCCTTTTCCCACTACTTGAGGCAACTAGATGTGATTGGTTATGAATGTATTTTATAGTATCTTAGGATGTTTACTAGAGTACATGGAATTATAGAATGGTGAAATATTAATTAATGTTTTATCCCATGGTGTTTTTTCTTCCTAAAATGAAAATGTTGATAATTTAGAGAACCATGGACTCGGTTGAGTCATGGTAGAGGAAATGGAATTCGCTTTGTGGTTAATGAATGGTGAATAGAATAATATAAATTAATGGATAACGAATTAATTAATGTAAGGTTTAATTTTAAGAAGGAAAGAGGTAATATAATTTCATGTTTCTTAAATTATTTTGTTCTTATAGGATATCTAGCCCTAAGAAGTGCAGATGGATGTCTGAGAGAGGATTACTGCAGTTGATCTAGAGACTAGGTTAATGCGTATAGTGTGGTTTTTAGATATATTATAACCTATATATTTTAGTATTTCATATGCTACCCCATCTATTTTAGTTTGGATACAGACACTCATTTTAATCTTTGAGGGAGTTTTACCCAACATCCAGGTTGGTGAGGGACAAATAGGTAACTACCCCCACTCGACCCACTCCCTTCTCCTATTTGTATTATATGTCGGTATGCATGGTGGTTATATTTCCCATATATGTCTGTAGAGGGATGTAATTTCTTGTGTTTATTTCACAAATAATTGTCTCTAGATATATTATTCTGTGGATTATTATAGCTATGTCATGTATGGTCTATGATGGGATGAGGTAAATTACTCGGTGTGTGGGTTGTGATGAATTGAGGTGCAATACTTGATGTATGATACATTACATATGGGCTATGGCGGATCCAAAAAACTACTCAGTAACTATATGGATATGAGGATGGGATAATGAGATGATGTTATGAACAAGATGAAAGTTATGATTCTTATCTCAGGTGCCTTCAGGAGGGCTTCATTTAGAGAGATATTACATGCAGCGTATGATGTTGGGGCAGAACAGTAAACTAGTTGGGTAGCAGTAGTTGGTACCCATGTTTCATTATGATAATACATGATCTCTTATATGTGTTACTTGATGATATATATCCATTATGATGATGGAAAACTAATATACATGTTTAGGTTATGAGTTTGTTTCATTCATTGTTCACTGGGATTTAGAATGATTTATTTATCTTTTTTATGAGGGGCTCAGGGGAGAATCCTACTAAGTATACCTGTTAGGCTCACCCTATGTATATATAAGGTTTTTTCAGGATAATAAAAAAATGGATATTAGGATGGATATTAATAAATCATGGTTATTTAGGAGTTATTTGGGCTTCATCATCACTACTAAGTTTATCTTTTGGTACTTTTAGTTTCTTTTCAGTTGTATTAGTTTTTTATAAAATTACATGTATTTACTTGGATATTCCTTACCTATATTTGATCATTAGTTGATTAGTTTACTTTCCTTATCACTTGTCCCTCATATTCTTTTAGATGATATTGTCTCTCATTTGTATGTAATTTATACCCTCGGTGCTTGTTTCTTACCCGTGGCCTATTGGTTGTGGGATTTGGGCATTATTATCTCCCTTATATCATTACTAGGCTAGGAAGAGTAACTTTGGAGGAAGGGGTTATAAAAGAGTGGTATCTAAGTTTTTTTAGGGATAATATGGGGAGTGGAGTTAGGAACACTTGAGGACTACCTGGGTTGGTAGGTCAAATATGTCATCTAATTTTATTAACTGATATATACAAGGGAGACTGGCTGAGACACAGGTATTTAGGGAACCACATGATATTATTCATAGACCCTTATGTTTATTGATCCTGCTAAGGGAAATGATATTGATTTTCAGGTAAACACGTAGGAAGAGATCATGAATCATTCTTATTCTTCTTGTGTTTAAAATGGGTAGACCATGGGATTAGTATATAGATTAGAAAAATAATTAATTAATTATTCATAAATATTCAATATTTTAGGTTTAGGATTCTATAACTATTTGTTTCATATATATGTATGGTTCTAGGTCAATTTCCTCATTAGATTCATTTCAATGATGTTCATCAAGATGTACCAACAGATTTTCATAGAGTAGAGGTTGATGATGATGACCCTTAGAGGAGGAATATCCTAGTGATTTTGTGATAAAGTATCCATAAGTATGAGGGATTCATTTTGGAGTCAGTGATAGAGGGCCGACTGGAGGATATGAGGATAGATTTCAGTTTGATCAGTACTTTAAAGGACAATTGTGTTTAGTTGGATGTGAAAATGTTTTGTTGAGTAGTGAGGTAGTGGTGGATCTTATTTCAGGAGGATTATGAGGAGTATAAGGTCTCATGGGAGAAGTTCGAGGACTAGTTCCAATAAAATTTTCTTTCTTTGACTGTTAAGGTGACCAATCTCCATGAGTTGTTTATCCTTTGATAGGGGATTTCTAGCATGTGTGAGTTTGAAATCCATTTATAAACCCTTATATGTTATGCATTGGACCTATTTCTAGATGAGGAGTCTATGGTGAGGGATTTTAGGAGTAATTTGACTTAGAGATCAAGCACCATGTTACCCTATTTATGTTGATGATATATATCGAGGTGTTGGTAAGAGCATAGGTAGTTGAGAGGATGTCTCCCAGAACTAGATCATGACGATAGGGCAGTCTTAAATACTCTCTATAAATTATATATATGTTCTGAGGTTCCTAGTTTCCTAGATAAAAGATATTTTATACATATTATGGTTTTACCAGCCCTCATCATCTCATTTATTTGGGGTGGTTCCTCCTAGACCTATTCTAAGGGATCAGACACTTGTTTGCATGTAGTGGCCACATTCATCAGTTAAAAGAGTGAACAAACATTCAATGTAGGTAGTCTGTACCAGGTGTTCTAATTTAGGTCCTATAATTGAGTAAGTTTCATTTAATATATTCATAGAAATATTATACAACTTGGGATCAGAATAGAAGAGATTAATTAGGAATAAGATAGCCTTAACATTCACTTTGTTATCAAATAGAAAAGTGAGGTCAAAGAGGTGGTCATCATCATGGTCTGAGTATTCATAAAGAAGTTAATGGTTATCTTCATTGTCTGGTGTTTCTAGCACCAGGTGATCTATACATCATTTGAGTTACCCTTATCTTACTTTCTTATTGGGTTCATGACTTGTTTGATTTAAGAGTTACACACTTCTTTATATCACCATCCCTAGTCCGTTATTTAGAACATTAAGTGGAGAGACTTCTAGGTTACTTTTCCTTGACTATTCCAATTTGAGGTTGATCTTATCTATATGAAGTATATAGATATTTTCAGATAGTTTTGAGAGAGAACCACTCTTAGAGAGACTTCCTGTTTTTATGAATATAGACATACAGCATAATCCTTAATATGGACTTGTTGTATATATTAAAAGATATTGTGGAATTATTTAGGAGATATATTGAGTTATATGATGTTTATGGATATTATTCCATGTTTCATAGTGAGTGAGGCCCTAGGATGGGGCATAGGACTATTTTTTACTTCTCTTCCTTGATGGTTTAGTTAATGTTGGGTTCATAAAAGGTTCATCCCACAGTGTTTCCTATGGTTGTGGAAGACTACCCTGATGTTTTTTCATAGGAGGTTTTGAAATTACCCCTCAATGAATCAAGTTTGGGATAGAGCTAAAACTGAGTGTCTCTTTGATATTCATGTCTCTGTATAGTGTGGAGCCTTATGAATTTCAAGAGTTTCGAGTACAGCTCAATGATTTTTTTGCAGTGAGGTTTCATTCAACTTAGTGTGTCACTTTGGGGTGCACCAATCTTTTTCATGAAGAAGACTGGTGCTATTTTTTATCTATGTATTGATTACCATCTCTTGAAATAGTTGACAGTGAAAACCATTTTCATTTTCCATTGATTTATGATTTATATGATCGGATGAAAGGAGAAAGTTTGTTCTCATAGATCGATCTTTGGTCAGAATATAATCAGATTTAGGTAAAGGATTAGGATTACCAAACACCAAATTATGAGGTCAATATGGGTATTATGAGTTTTTTTAATTCAATTCAGTGTGAAAAAGACTCAAAAGATTTTCATGGGGTTGATGAACGTAGTTTTCAAGTATTTTTTGTATTATTTTTTGGTTGTTTTCATTGATTAAATCCTTTTATACTTCACAATTGAGAATGATCATGCAAGGAAACTATATGAAATTCTTAGAGTTCTTCGTTACCCAAAATTATTCAAGAATTTATGAAAGTTTGATTTATTTTATCATTTTTATATTTTCTTGGGGCATGTGGTATCCTATTAAGGAATAGTTTTGGATCCTTTTAAAATCAAGGCAGACATTTCTTGGGCATCCTCTAAGATAGTCATTGATGTGTAGGTTTCTTAGGTCTTGTAGGGAATTATAGGAGGTTTTTTGTTAATTTATATTAGATTTTGACTCATATGAAAACATTAACTTGAAAGGATAATGTGTTATTGTAGACTAATGAATTATTGGAATATTTTGAGTACCTAAAGGAGAAGTTTTTTAGTGCTCAAATTATTTATCTTAGAAAAGAAAGAGTTTAGTTCTATTTTTATGTGATGTTTCATGTATTTCTTGTGGATATATTATAACATAGTATAGATTAGTCATTTATTATGGGTATCAATAGTTACTCCCCCCAGATCTTAACATTGAATCCAATGACCTTTAGTTTGAAGTTGTTGTGTTTTCCTTGAATTTGTGGTGGCATTACCTCATCAGATAATATTTTTTTGTTTTTACTGATCATAAGATCCTACGGTATGTCTTTTCCCAACATTACCTGAACTTATGGTAGAAATAGTGGATGGAATTATTATAGTATTACAAATTTTAGATTCCATATACACTGGGAAAGGGTAATTTTAGAGCTCATGTTCTATGAAGGAATTCATGTGGTGATTATATGCATGAATTTAGACACTCCTATAATGTGATAGAATATCTCCTAGTGATGTATCTTTAAATGAGATAAGTTGGTGTAGGAGGTTGTATTTTATAGATAATAGTTCAGTCTTCCTTACCACAGTAGGTGGAAGAGTCCCAACTAGTGGATTCTAAGTTGGAGGACCAGGCAGACCAATTTATATTTAGTGATTCAACTAATGGTAGGTCTGAGGATGATCAAAACAAGGTGTTATTTTAGGGAAGGATTTTCACCCATTTTGTGATGAATGGAATTTTTCTCCATGAGTTCCATAGATCACACTTTTCATTATATCATAGAACGACAAAGATGTACCAAACTCTAAGAGTTCAGTTTTGGTAGCCTGGGTTAAAGCATTTAGTTTTAGAGTTTGTGTATCATTTTTTGGTATTTTAGAAGGTGAAGGTCAAGCACCGTGTTCCCAATAGTTTACTCCAGCCATTGGATGTTATTCAATGGAAGTGGGAGGAAATATAGATGGAATGTTTTATTATTTTACCTCAATATCTGATAATATTTGATTGTATATGTGTTATAGTGGACCATTTGATGAAATCATCCCATTTAATAGTGATCAAGGAGTCGAGCTTAGTGGAATTTTTTTGAGGCAGTACTTAGAGGTGATTTTAAGAATCCGTAGAGTCCCAAGGATGGTTATCTATTATGATGATCCTCATTTTACCTCTAGGGTTTTTATGGGTCTACAGCACTATTTTGGGCCTAATTTATGCATTTTCTCTACACTTCATCCATTTATGGATGGTTAGATAGACTATAATATCCAGACTCTTGAATAAATGTAGTGTTTTTATGTCTTGGATTTTGTAGTTTTGTTGATGAGGCACCTTCCCTTGGTCAAGTTTACTTAAAAAAATATTTTTCACTCCACTATTGCTATAGAACCATTTGAAGCTCTTCCGAACTATCCTTGTCTTTATTCATTATGTTATACTAGGGTCGAAGAGCAAGTAATTCTCAGACTATAACTAGTGAAGACTATGAATGATATGGATCAAGTGATTGTAAGAGGATGAAGGTATTGCATGATTGTCATAAGTCCAAATCCAATCATAGTAGGATACCTCTAAAGTTAAATTTTTGATATTATGTATTCTTAAATGTGACTACTTTTCATGTTAATTGAAGGTTTGATCATGGTAATAATCTTTATCCTCCGTTTTTTGGTCCTTTTAAGATATTGACTCATGTAGAGTCATCGAATATTAGATAGCACATTCCCCATAGGTGATCTGGATACCTTATGTATTCTATGTTTCATAAATTTTTTGTTATCGTCATGATAAATTTCATGTCACTTATTGGGATGAGTTCAACATTTATAATGATACAACCTTCAACAAGTAGCCTGTGGAGATCGAGGACCACCAAGAGAAGGTGTTTTGTAGGAATGTTATTACCTTAGTTTATGTACATTAGAAGAACAGTGTCATAGAAGATAACACCTGGGAATGGGATTCAATGATACACATTGTGTATCCTAGTTTTTTTGTTGATTATCTCTTCTCTAGTATCATTGCTCATTTTTTAGATGTTGACAACTATCTGGTTTATGAGATAGTTTCCTCTTGATGTTTTGTTTGTGACCTAGATCTCATTTCAGAGAAATCTCCACTAGTAGTGTTTTTAGAGGATTTTTCTTTGTGTTTCATAGTTTTATGATTTTTTACTCTAATTTAGGTGGTTGAGCTATAGTGTTAGCTAGATTCTTGATAATTTTCTCATGGGGTGGTTGTTGAGATGACCCTTTTTCCTTTTCTTTTCTTTGGGTTTGGTTTTAAATCGATGGCAAGAATAGATTGAGAGGTATCTCATGTAAGTGACCAAATAATAGTAACCATTTTCATTGTGATTTTTTTATGTTCCTAGAGGAGGCTAGGGGACGATATGGGATCCAAGAAGGGTGAAACTTCCATTTTTTGCATGGCTGCAGCATGGAGGATTTGGATTCACCATAATCCTGGTCGATATATCATGGAGATATTGGTTCAGAAATAGACTCTTAGGAGGAGGATTTTAGAGATAATACCATTTATTCATAGCTACAACATGGTTCAGGGCTTTGACATAGTCCAATTGAGCACTATGACATGGACAGGCCTATTGCGGCATAGGGTTTTGAGGTGTGTTCAGTCTTTTTTAGGGCATCTACACTATGGAGGTAGGTTATTGAATATCCTATCTTATTGGTGAATGTGTTTTGTGGGGTGGTGGTATTGACTATTTTATATTCCATCCCTATTTTTATAGTATCCATTGTATGTATAGATTTATGTTCCTTGAACATGGGTTTGACTAATAAAGATGTGGTGTGGTCCCTTCTATTATACCGAAGTCTATCTAATTTCATCCAGTTATGTGTCATGGTGTAGAGAACTATTTCATGGTCTTATATCTTTCCTTCTACTTATAAATACCTAAACCCCATTAAAATTTAAATTTCTAACATCCTCTTCTATTTAATCCTAGGTTTCCAAGATAGATTTTCAAATTCCATTAAGGCCCCTTTTGATCAGATTCAATCCATGGCTTCCAACGTTCGATCTATGGTAATTTGAGGTTATTTTTTATTTTTTCATGCCATTTATTCATTTACCAATAGTTTTTCCTCCCATTACCTCTCTCCGTGTAGTTTCATTTGATCAATATCATTTAAACGGAGTTTATTTTTTACATTATTGTCACCATTGTGGCATGGAATTCTTAGACGGTTGTAGCTTTCCTTGTGGGAGAGGTGGTCGGAGATCCATGTTGTTGTTCTATTCTCATTTGAAAGGCATTGAAGCCAAGAGGTAAGGTATTTGTTACTTTTCCATTTCATATTATGTTCAATCACTAATTTATCATCCTTTAACCATTTTGGATATGGAGGAATTAACCTAAATAAATATTGAAATAGAATAATGTAAATGAATGGTTTATGGTTGTAGTGATCACAAGTGTTCTTCCACCATGGTAACAAATTACCTAATGATTTACTAGATATTAAGTTATCTATGATTTTGATTTTTTTTATTTTTTTATTCTTGTATTAGTATATTAATTTGATGCGTAATAGTTAAAGAACAAAAATTTGTTATTGATTTGTTTGGATAAATAATTAAAGAGGTGTGTTTAAAAAATATGTTATTTCTTATAGTTTGATAGAAATCAAATAATGATTGATGCATGTTTAAATAAAATTTTTCTTCCTTGTTTTAATGGAACTTGATGTTGTTAATTTTTGTTGATGTTGATAACAATAAAAATTACATATTAATGAGATTTTCTTCCTTAAAGTATAATAAAACTAGAATTTATGCTTGAAATAATTGTTTAAAGAACATATAGATTTTAATAGTTGATTCCTTAGGTTACATATGGTCGTAACCTGTAACAAATAAATTTTTTGATTCAATATGGAATTAAAAAAATATTTGATAAACATAAATTTTTGGGGTTGAGTGATACATTTTTCTTGTGGAGGTTGAATACCTTGTGATTAGGGTTAAGTGATCCTATTTGCATATGAAGGCTTAATTCCATATTTTAGGGCCCAAATTCCATGTTGAATCTTTTTATTTTGTTTTTTTTTTGAATTTTTTATTTCTATTTATGTGAGACTTGTTGAGTTATGTGATGTGAGTATGGGATGGCTAGTAGTATGAAGATATATAGTTGGGAAAGCCTATATTTTGTGGTATTATTTGACACCTTTGATGGATAAATACAAGGTGATGTGAATGATGGTGTCAAGGATGGGACCAAAATTAATGGAATGGTTTGAAGCTATTACTTTCCTTTTTTGTACTAAAATATGGATTATTTATTGTTAATAAATCTATTTAATGGATGGATGGATAAGTTTCTTATTTATCTATATTACTTTCCCCACTCTTTGAGGTAGTTGGATGTTCTTGGTTATGAATATTTTTAATGGTAGCTTAGAATTTTTCCAATATTACCTAGAATTATGGAATGGTAAAAGAATAATTACTATTTCAACCCATGGGTTTCGTGTTTTCTAAATTGAAAATGTTGATAATTTTGAGAACCGTGGACTCAGTTGAGTTATGGCTAAAGGTCGTGGTCTTTTCTCGGTGGTTTATGAAATGGGAATCAAAAAATGTTAATTAATGACTAATCAATTAATTGTCATAAGGTTTAATTTTAATATGGAATGAATTATTTTAATGAAAAACTTCTTAAATTCATGTGTGATTATAGGATATCCGGATCTTAGTGGTCCCATATGAATGTCTCAGAGATGATAGTTTTAGTTGATCCTGAGACAAGGTTAATGCCTATATTATGGTTAGAAGATATATTATATCCTATATCTTTTATAATTATATACACTACCCCACCTTGTTCAGTAAGTTGATTGACACCCATTGGACTGTGGGAGGGTTTTTCCCAAACATCCAAGTTGGTGAGGAACAGATGGCTAACTACCCCCTCTAGCCATGCTCTCTTCTCTTAGTAGTACTATATGCTTTTATGGATGGTTTTTATTTTTTCCATATATGTGTTTAGAGGGTTGTATTGGATTGTGGTTATTTTACACACATGTATCAATAGATATAGTATCCTGAGGTTTATTATAGTTATGTCTTGTATGGATTGTGATGGTTTATGATGGGTTGAGGTATATTATTCGGCGTATGGGTTGTGATAGTTTAACGTACAATACTCGATGTATGATAAATGGATTATGGGTTTTGGTGGATCCCAAAACCTACTCGGTTACTATATAGAGATGTTGATGGGATGATGATGTGATGTGATGTATGAGATGAATGTTATGATACTTTGACCATGTGCCTTTGGGATGACTTCAATTGAAGGGAGATGGATCAAGAAGAATGACATTGTGGAAGAGTGAAAAACTAGTGGAAAATTTTTAGAATGGTACCTATGTTTCATTACTATAATATATGATCTCTTCTATGTGTTACTTGGTGAGATATAGACATGGTGAGGTTGATAACATAATATACCTGTTTATTTGATGAGCTAGTTTTACTCATTGTTCACTAAGATTTAGAATGATTTCTTTATCTTTTGAACAAATAAGCTTTTAAGAGGTCCCTAATAATTATACCTATTTTTCTCACCATATATATATATATATAATATTTTTTTAGGTTAGTAGGACTAAATTAGATATTAGGCTATATATTACTACCTCAATATTGTTTAAGAGCTATTTGGGATTTGTAACATCGCACGCCTCCTCAGTGGATAGAAAAGTTAAAGGTACTACTAGCCTTAAGTGACCTCCCCAAGACACTAAAGGCTATTAATAAATAAAAAGGTCCTCGAAAACATCTGGGGTATTATTTTTCCTTTTAAAAGATAAAGACACCCAACCAACACAACAATAACATCTAATTATCTGTATGATTCATGAGTAGACACTATAACTCAAAATAATAAACAATATCCTATTACAAGAGTAAACTAAACCAAATACTTGAAAAGAACTAAATTATTACAAAACACAAAAACATCCAAGTTTCATCAAAATAAGAAACACCCAACCTTCTTCAAGATCAAAATATATATTCCATTCCCATAGTGTCATGAAGCATCACAAAATAACTAAGACACATTCCATTTACCTATGTCTCATTAAATGACATCTGAAAATGAACAATAGTGACCAAGAAGGGGTGATTCTAAACTTAGTAGTATCTACCCAAATAATTAATAACTCAACCCACTAGTAAAAATATTATTTTCATAATTTATATAAAATAGTTTTGAAAGTATATAAAATCATTTATATTAAAATAGTAAATAAGTTCCAAGTAAAACATTATACAAAATGTAAAAACTTTCTCGTGTATTTTGAATACTGATAGACATGTCTCCACACACACATACATGAATTCCAATGTGATAATTACATACTCATAGTCGATCTATCATCGATCCAATGAGTCATCAAAAGGTGACCAATATCAGGTGACCCAATGGAACATGCCCCTTCTATAGTGTCATGTCTATGAATGCACCCACACCAACAATTTATTCCACATTACATGAAAAACCATTTCCACATAAAACATTTCTTACTTTAAAATAATTCAAAAACATTTTCCATGTGTTAAAACAAAACTGAAATTTTAAAAGAATCATTTTAAAATGTTAAACAAATATAATTTTCCCAAGAAACCATTTAATTTTAACTATTTCAAACTATAACTCAAAAGAGGTTTCTATCAAGATTCACAAAAATATTTAAAAAAATAAAAAATAATTAATTTAAAGAAGACTAATTATTCTAGTTCTATATCAAGTAGAGATTAGATATAACCCACCGACCTCTCAACAGCTAGAAAAAATGAAGATTGATACATAAAACTTAGTAATCAAAACATTGATCTCCTTTCCTTCAATATATCCAATAAGATATCATCATAAAAAAATTATAAAACATATAGATATATCCTTAATTATATAGATCTATGGTTATAGGAGAGAGGTGAGCCATGGATCTTAGAAAAACAATGAAAGATAGAGAGAATAAGGACTTACCAATGATTCTGGGTATCCAACACACTTTGATTAACCTAAGAATTGCTTATGGATCAAAGGGGATCTTACCTTAACCCAATATAGAAAATGGACTTTGATATTTTATAAAATTGTGATTTAAGAGGGTTTTGGAAGTTAATTTGAATTAGATCTAATATTATTAGGGTTCCAATTTCACACTACATGGCTATGACACACGGTTTGGAAAACTATTCCATGCTACTACCCTAATCCAACCCCTCATATGTTTGGTTTACATGGTTAGACAAACCATGCGCAAACTATTTTTCCCCTCACTATTCATATAATCACTATTTCCCCTATGAATTCATATAGTTTTTCTAAATTGTTTGAAAATTGTGCACCTGCCTAGGGACCACTATCCTCCCTTTCATGGTTTTTTAGTGGTGGTTCATGATTTCTACTAACAGTTCACAAATTTTTCACCTCCATAAATGCCTCTAAAACATGTCAAATCCCCTAATAACCTCCCAAAACGTAACACAAGAATTATAGAAGCTCAAAGTAAAAATATAAAGGGTCTTGTACATAAAACTAGGGATCTAAATTCTCTAAACTATTGGTATTTATGTCCTCATAAATTTTAAAACCATATTTGTCCTTGAAAATTTTGATCCACTCCTCTAATATTTACTTTTCACTCTCTCAAATCTCTTCCTAAATCTAAACATGCTACCATAAAACCCATAAAAGACTCATTCTTTTCCCATGAAATATCTTCTCTTTTCTATCAATAGTATGTGCTTGCACATCAATCAATATAGAATCTGGCTCTAGGTCAACATGATCCCATTGAATCACATAGTATGGATCAAGTTGGTACTACTTAAAGAGAGATAAATGAAAATCATTGTGCACTAAACTAAACCATGGTAGAATAGAAAACTTAGATTTCTCTTCACAAACTCATTTATGCATCTCAAAAAGGCCTATATAGCATGGGAAAACATTACCTGATTACAAAAATGATGATTCCCATGTCTTGGAGAGATTATAATGGAGACATAATCACTCAGCTCAAATGACAATGGTCATTGAAAATTATCTATATATGATTTCTGATGACTCTGAGCCATCTTCGCCCTCTTCCTGGTCTCCTAAATCATCTCCATTGTATCTTTTACAAGGTTGTGTTTTATTAGTGAAGTCTCTCCTGTTTCCATCCAATAAAGTGAATAATGACATGGACCCATGCATAATTCTTCAAAAGGATATATATCTATTAGGTATTGATGACTATTATTGTATGATAGCTCCACTTAAGGTATATGCTACACCCATGAGCCATCAAAATCCATTACACAAGTCGTAATATTTTCCTCTAAAATTTGGATTGTTCTTTTGAATTTTCCAGCCATTTGATGATGATAATCCATTCTCATAGTCAATTGGGTTCCAAGGGAGTGATATAAGGATTTCTAAAAAAGAGAGTTTGACCAAAGGTCTCAGTTAGATATAATCAAGACTGGAATGTTTTTCATCATTACAATTTCATGAATATATATTTTAGACAAGTATTCCACCATATTGGTTTCACAAATAAGGAATATGGTGTCCAACCTTTTGAGTTGATCTACTATCAACCATATGGTTTCATGTTTCCTAAGATCCACGGTAAACCTATTACAAAATCTATATATATCTACTCCTATTTTTATATAGGGACCGATAATGACTAAAACATACCAGTTGTTTGTTGATTCTCTACTTTAACTTGCTAATAGGTAAGGAATCTCAAAACAAACAATATTATATACCTTTCCATGATAAACCACTAAAACTATGATTTCAAAGCTTTATAAATATTCTAAATCAAAATATGAACTACCCATCTTGAATGTTGGAGGACCCCAAGAAGTGTTTTATGATATTATAAAGGTGAAACCATATGATCTCTAAATTGTAACACTAAACTCCCTTCAAGCTTTCATCCCTCAATGGCCTCCTCGCCATTGAGTTTTGAACTCATGGTAACACATTCAGGATTAGATGCTTGAGGATTTATAACCTTTTCATCCAAATCAGGAATAATATGAAAAGGAAATAAAATTATAACATCACCTTGTTCTTCATAATGAAAATTCATATCATATATGACTAAAAGAAGTTACCATTGATCTGAAGCCACTTTATCCAAATGAGAATATGAATTATTACTCAAGGCATCTACTACATAATTTCCTTTACCCGGTGCATACAATAATTTTAAGTCAAATATTTGAAGATATTAAACCCATATTATTTAACTTAGATTAAAATATCTTTGTGAGAAAATGTTCTGCAAGATTTTATGATCCTTATACACCATAAAGTTTACATCAAAAATATTATGATGCAAAGTATTTAATGCATGAACAACAACATCCAACTCTAAATCATGTGTTGGGTAGTTCTTCTCTTGAATCTGTAACCATCACGAGCATATACAGTAACATAATCTAACTATATGAGAACACATCCCAACCCATATCTCGATTCATCAAAACATACAATATAACCTTGTATAGATTCTGGAAACATAAAGATAGGTTCTAATGTAAGTCTTACATTATATTATTGGAAGGATTTATGGTATTGACAATTCCATTGGAAAGTAATGTCTTTCCTCATCAAATTTTTCATCAGTGAGTCCAACCAGGAAAAATAAAATACAAAATCTATATAGTATTCCACTAAGCTAAGTAAAATTGTGTCTCAAAATCATTCTTTTTGGGTTTTCAAGAGAAAAAACTTCTATCTTTTTAGTATCACATAAAAAAAATTCTTGATATAATGTGGACAATGAAACATACCTACTGTATCAAAAAAATCACAATTAGATATCTTAGGATAAAGTAGATTCTCTCATATAATACCCAAGAATATATCCAAGTGTTTCTCGTGATCCTATTATGTCCAAGAATAAACCAGAATGTCATCAAAAACCACTACCAAAAATAATCCATATATCTTTGAAATATTTGATACATCAATTCCATAAATATTTCTGGTGTATTAATAAAACCAAAATACATAACCACATATTTATAAAGGACATATCTTCTTATAATGGTTTTCTTTGGAATATCCTCCTTCTAAACTCACAGTTGGTGATATCCCAAACATAAGTCAATTTCAGAGAACCATTGGGATCCACTCAATTGATCAAAAAATCATTAATTAATGGAATATGATATATATTCTTTGTCATAACTTGGTTATAAATATGATAATCCACACACGGCCTAATAATTCCTTCCCCCTTCTTCTCAAAAATAAATGTTGCATCCCACGAAAACATGCTTGGTTGAATGAAAACTTTACTTTACAATTCCTCTAATTGAACTTTCAACTCCCTCAATTATTTGGTTCCATATGATAAGATGTAATCAAAATAGGATTGGTCTCTAATGGGAGATCAATCGTAATCTCTACTTATCTTTTGGGAGTAAAACCCAAGAAACTATTATGAAAAATAACATGAAATTAATCAATTATGTTCAGAAGATCTCTATTTAAAATCTTATCCATATATTCCAAGGTAAATAGTACTAATTGATAAGTGATTTTTCCAAACACTGGTTCCAAAATTCGATCTCTATTTACCTTTACATCCCAATCTCCTCTAAAGATATTATCGACTCCATCAAGATATTTGAAACTAAACTTTCAGGAATAATATTTAATGTGGGCCTTGAATGTTTTCATCCATTCCATACCCAAAATCAAGTCTGAGACATCCATCTCAAGAATAGATAAATCCCAAAGAAACTTTGCACAATTTATATAGTTATAAAATAATATTTATATATAAAGGTTCATCGCTCTATTTTTACAAGAGGAGTTTTATTTTTCAAAATAGAAGGAAGAAACTAAACCTGAAAGCACATATGATTAACAACATGAGATGAAATAAATGAGTAGTATGATCCCATATCAAACAAAGATTTCATAATTGTATAATTAAATAGAATCATATATCCCACTATTGAAGGTCATGATTGATCATCTATGATAATGTTCTCTTATCTATATAATTTATTAATCATAATACTTTTCTCTTTGTTTCCTTGTTTAGATTGTATAGGTTTAGGGTTCATAGTGTTCCTAGAATCACATTAGCTTGCTAGGTTATGATGATAAGAATTATTTTGCTGCACCCATCCCATTAAAGTATACAATGTTTAGAAAACATGATATGTTTATCTAGTTCCAAACCTTGGATCATTATGACAATTTCACTGAATATGTACCATTTATTACGATTGTAACAAGATCTAGGTGGTGTCCCAAAATATCACTTTATATGCTCAAAAGAACCACATTAAAAACATACCAACTTAATTTTTGATCAAATGAGGAATTTTTAATGATCTGAATGTCTGATTCTCAGGTGCCCTGCCATTATAGAAGTAGGATCCCAACATCCTTTTATTGTCAGCATTAGAGTTCCCATCTATTATCATAGGAATAATCATGCTCCCTACAACCTTATTTCAAAATATATATCTTTATATCACTTCCTCTCTCTTAAACATTTCAGTATAGTCTATAATATAAATAATAGAAATATTTGTTCATTTATCCAGTCATAACCCTAAATAAAAAATGTGTTCCTTCAAGGTTTCACTTGCAGCAACTTCTGGGGAAAAGTAAACTAAATTCATAAATTTATCCACATAATCTGTTGCTGAGAGATTTCATTTATTAAAACTAAATAATTCCATTATTCTTGTAATATAAAAGTTGTGAGGATATATTTCTGGATGAAACTTTCTTCAAAACCCTCCCATGTTATGACTTGTCTATCTTTATACTGAACTACTAAATCCCACAATTAGCATGATAGGTCATCTATCATATATGTATCCAAATTAACTTTCTACTGAATTGGTTTCCCAAGGAAATTTAATATTTGATTCGTCCTATTCAACCATGCTTCTAATATTTTGGTTCAGAATCCCCCAAAATGTGGGTAGGTTGTGCATTTGGAATTGATCCGAATGGTGCACTTGTCACATCTTTTCATTCAATTTACCCATATCTACAGCCTGAAAATCCTAGAAGGTACTCTAAACCAACTCTTGGTTTACATGTAGCTTAGTAGAAACCATGTTTTATGTATCCTCTACTAGTTGATTGTTATAATTCCAACCCTATGTCATTCAATATAACTACAAAAAAACTATGTTTCGTCTCACTCACTAGAAACTAATGTCATAGAAATTACAAATTACTATTTCAATAAGTACCAAAAAAATTATTTTCAAAATTGAACCATTTGAAATCATTTTTAACAATTTTCATAAATAATCAAATGAATAATGATAAATGAATTCCTAGTGGAAAGTCTCACTATCAATGTATTCCATGAAATTTTCATTGATTAAACCCATGATGATAAGATGAAAACTCTCCTAGAAGTTTCTTAAAACACTTATATGCCCAAACACCCACATAAATTTAAGTTTAGTATAAAAAGTTTATTTATGCCTTTTATGCTATATATTTCAAGTTTCAATATCATATCTACCTACTTCCATCCCAAATATAAACTGATTCCATTTTCAATACAAGGACCGAATAATATTATACCACTTATGACATCCCTCCCCTCGTCATTATCTGGAGAAGTGATGGGTATTAATGGCCTTAGGTGAAATCCCAAAGACACTAAAGGCTAGAAACAAATTACAAAGGCATCAGGAACATTTGGATATGATTTTCCCTTTTAAAGATATTATCACCTAGAAAACATAAAAATAACATCCAATACTCTATATGATGCATGAGTACATGATAAAACTCAAAACATTATACCATATCAGAGTAAAATCAAAAACCAAATTATATACTTAAAAAGAAATAAAAGTTAAAAAAACTCAAAAAAATCCAAGTGACATCAAAACAAGAAACAATCATCCCACTCCATGCTCCAAATCCATATACCATTCCCATGGTGTTATGAAGAATTCCTAAAAAACTAAGACACGTTGACTTTAACTTTGTCTCGATAGATGAAATATATAAACATAAATAGTTACCAAGAATTGGGTGAGTCTAAATTCAATAGTATTTCCCCAAATACTTCCCAACTAAAACCAATATGTCAAAGCACAATTTATATAAAATTATTTTTAAATAAGATAAAATGATTTATATCAAAATAGTATAGAATTTCCAAGGTAATCATTATAAAAAGTGTAAAAAAATTCTAATTTATTTAAAATAACCATAAAAATGTCTCCATGAACACACACATTAAATACCAAGTGTTAATTCTATACTTATGAGTGGTCTCTCACCAAACCACCAATTCATCACAAAGTGAACAATACTTTGTGCCCTAATGGATCATGCCCCTTCTACAGGATCCCATTTATAAATGAACCTGTACTAACCATGTTTACAAAATTCCATGAAAACCATTTAAATATAAAACTTTTCTTACTTTAAAAAATTTTACATACATCAAAACAAAACAAAAAATTTAAAATTATTATTTTAAAAGTATCACTAATGATAATTTTACCAATAAACCGTTTAATTTCCACAATTTCAAGCCATAACCAAAAATAGGTCTCTGTCAAGATTCACACATGTATTTTACAAAAATTACAATATATTTATTTAAATAAAACTAATCCTTAAATTTATACATCAAGTGGATTTGAGAGAGAATCCCCTACCTCTCAACGTTTGGTGAAAAAAAAGAATGATAATTAAAAATCCTAGTTCCAGTCTTGGATCTCCTTTCCTTTGATAGATCCAAAAATATCTCATCATAAAACATTCTCAAAAAACATAGATATATTCATAATGGATTACATATATAGTTCCAAAAGATAGGATAACCATGGATCTAGGAAGAACAAGTAATGAGAGGGAGGGAGAACAAGGAAATACTGATGATTTTGAGTCTCCAATGCACTTAGATTCACTTAACAATTGCTTATGGATCGAAGGGGGTAATCTCTCAAGACTGGGTAGAAAAATAAATTTGTTATTGTATAGAATTGGTTTATTAATTAGTGTTCTAAGTGTTAATTTGTATTTGATTCAAGAATTTTGGGGTTCCAACTATAAGCTACACAGTAAGTCACATGGTTTGGAAAACTGTGAACCAAATATATGGTGATACTACCTTAAACGAACCCCTAGAATGGTTTGATCACATAGTTATAAAAACTATAATCCAACCATACATTTCCTCATGGTTCGTACATTCACAGTTTCAACTATGCATTCGCATAATTTTTCCAAACCATGAACTAATCATGCACATTCCCAATGACCACTTTCCTCCCTTGGATAGTTTTCTAGTGGTGGTGTATAGTTTTTACTAACTGTGTACAATATTTTAACCTTTAAAAATTCCTAAAAACATTAAAAACCCCCTCATAACCTCCCAAATCTCAACCAAGGAATTATAAAAACTAAAATTATATAAATGAAGGGTTATTTTCCTAAAACTATGGGTGCTACAATATTTTTGGTCACTACCAAGTTTACATTTTGGTAGTTATAGTTTCCTTTAAGTTGTATTAGGTTTTTAAGAATTTCAGGTATATACTTGGGTTTTATTAATCTATATCTGAGTAGGAATTGATAGGTGTACTTTTCTTATCTCTCATTTCTCATATTCTTTTATAAGGTAATGTCTCCCATTTCTATGTATGTTATACACTCAGTGTTTATCGCCAACCCATGTCTTATTATAGGTGGGCTTCATGCATCATTATCTCACTTCACTCATTTTAATCATAGTAGGGGTACCTTTAAGTAAATAGGGTCATAAAAACTCTAGATTTTAGTTCAATCAAATAAGGATTTAATTTTTAAAAGTGGTATAACAATGAGGTTATGTTAGGGTTGGGCCCCTGAATGGGCCTCCCTATATATTCCTATAAAAGGTAATTTAAAACCTTATATTTCAAGGTCCTAATTTGAATCCATATAGAAAGTCATGTTGTAACTTATAAGGTTATTTAACATAGACCAATGGTGTTCATTTTAAGATCATGCGACAAATACCATAGTTTCTTAAGGATGAAAGATTTAAAGAAATAGGTAAAATTATCTTTTTATAGGATTTATGAATGAGTTTTCCCTTTTAGTTTATACTAGAAGATGAGCCTTGTGAAATTTTAAGGTATTACATCATGTAGGAGGTCTTAAAAACTTGAGTTTTTAGATGAAATCAATGAATATATAAAGGTATTTCCCAGGAATGGTATCCCATCTTTAATAACATCATATCCACTTGAAAATCAATAGGATAATAGATGAATGAACCCATGTAAGGTTATAAATAGTTGGGGTAATAGTTGTCTTATTCTTAACAAGTAAACAAGACTGAGGAGAAATTTGAGGCTATTAGGTTGAAAACATAAAGTGTTCCACTAAGAATGGTTCTTGAATACATGAAAAATTAAAGTAAATTAGAGTTGGATTCAAGTTAAGGTGAGGGGATTAAACTGGATTAGTATCCTTGGAAATTAAAAGGTTACCTCAAAAATAATTCTAAAATTAAAAATTAAGAGGTATTATATTACTCCTCAAGATAAATTATCACCATTATTAAGAAGATAGAAAATTGACCATTCCATGAGATATAATGAGAAGAATATAAGTGTCATAGGGGATAATTTATATAGAATGTGGTATCTCCTTTACAAAGGAATATATGATGGAATTGTTTAGTTTAAATTTTTTTAGAATCACTCATGTAAATAAGGATTAGAATGGCCAAACATGGGTACAAAGAGGATTTTAAATAGGGGTATGTGGTCTTTAAGGGAAAATGTTGAATTTTTTTCATTAGTAGGGTTCACAATTATGGATGTTTCTAGTATAGTGATCATAATCATGGATAAACCCACTGTTTTTAACACAATAATGAATAATCCCATTATTGGAAGTATAGTCATAGATGCATATACTATAGGATGGATGATCTCATAAAATTTTGAAATAAAGGGCATTAAATAATAAAAAAATTATTCTCCCTCACATTAGGGTTATGTGGTACTTATACCACATAGTTTTATCTTCAATTAGAGGTAATAGGTTTTCTCAACATAAGGTCTAATAAAATTTATCTAGATCATACACATAAAATAAGGATGGTTCATATGAATTTCATTCCTAAACCCTTAACTTATTGTCCTATAATGTTACCTGTGTAAGGTTTATAAAGGTCCTAGGGGGTCATACGAATCATGCGAGTAATGTGTCACTTTGAGTTCCTCGCTAAATTTTATGATCCCCAAATGAGATATTACTTTGAGTATTTATAAATAAATTTCTTAGTGTGTGTCCATGAGTAAATATTCATGGTATTGAAACATATTTCAAGTAAATTGTTTATTATATAAAATAATGAATAGGGATTTGTAGTCATGTATGTTTGGTTTTGTAAAAATTCCCCTCATTATCTGAAATATATCCAAAAATGTCATGAACTATTTTTTTGATATACAAATCATTTTTTTGTGTTTATAACAATAACAAGGTATCCTTTGAGTAATATTCCTTATAATTATTGATATATTTATATAACCTAGGTGGAAAAACTCAAAATTGGTTCAGGTAATTCCAACAATAGAAAGGCCTACCATAATATACAAAAAAAATAACTTCATACACTATGGAATTCAGACTAAAAAATGGTATAATTTCTCAATACATAGAGAACTTATTATCACCTAATGGATATAAATAAAAACATTAACCATTTAATTGAAACCTAATGACACTATAAAAACACTTAAAAAGAAACCAAAGTTGAGACCCATCAAAAAAATTCTAATCTCACCATTTATAGTATGAATTATTATCATAAGAAGGAAACCACAGATTATACTCTCTTTAAAATAAGTTTAGAGATATCATTAGTCCATTGGGTGTCTATGTATTTGGTGAAAAGTTAAAAATTTTACACTGATCCCACGGATTTTATACCACAATTAAAAGCAGGTATGATGTGTAAAATTAAAAAAGGTTATGATACAAAAAAAATATTTTAGTAAAACTTGTGGAAAAAGAACATAAAGAGATATTTTTTAGACATTTGAACTAAAGATTAAATTATGATATGGTGGTTTAAATATTGACATAGTTTATGTTAGTTTTTACCATGTTGTAGTGTCATGATATTACTATTTAGTGTATGGAAGTATATAAATTATGTGATATGCACATTTCTCATACTTTTTATTAACATAAGATATCATGTTGAGTTGAATCACCATGAACTGATGGTTTTAAAATTTTTGATGATATAATATGAAATTTGTAATGAATTAAAAGTTTTATCATGGATGAATAAATATTAAAAAAACATTGTAACTTGTTTCATTTTTTAAACATTTATGGAACATTTTTAATTATAAATTGAATGTTTATAAAAAATTTATACTTTAACGATAATTGTTAAAGGAAATATGATTTCACTAATAATGTGAGATTTAGGTATAATATTGATGTTGTAGAACTTGTTCCATCCCATCACTCTCTCACTATATCTCTCTCTCTCTGTCAATCTCTCTCTTTAACTCAAATTTTATAGTATGATGTAGTGAAGTTGGATCCCTTCCTAAGTGTTGGGAAATTTATATATTTTTTTGATACCCTATGAGGAAAGATTATATTGTATTATTCCTAGTTGTATTTATCTAGATCATGTATAAAACTTTAACTTAAAATATTAATGGATAAAATGTATTTATTCTTCATTTATTTTATTGAGACCAAACGTATGGATTGATATTTTGGGAAAATTATTTTTTTAATACATTAAAACTATATTTAAATAATTATTGTCTCATCCAAAACCCAATATTGTTGTTAGTCACATTTACATTATTTTTTTGATTGAAATTCTAGATAGATGGAGAAACTAAGAAAATATGATTTTCTTAAATTTTGGAAAGTTTTATTTAAAATAGATGTGCTTCATGAGTTTTTTAAAATTATGAAAATTTGTAAGAATAAAATGGGATTGGTTATATAAATTTTATAAAACTATTTTATAATTTGATAAAAATAGGTGTGGGAAAGTTTTATAAAAACATATCACATTACTAGAAATTCCACTAATAGCCAAAGGAATTCCATTATAATCTACAATTTTTTGTCTATGTATAAAGTTTATTCATGAGAAATATAATTTAACTAGTATAATTGTTTAAAGTTTCCATATTATGGCCATAATAAATAATCCTCATGGATATTGGCCCATCGGATGACACTCTATAGTCAAGACCATGGTTTTTGTGGATATGGGACCATCAGATGATATAAAATTACCATATGAATTTGTGTTTGTGGATATAAAAAAATATTTCCATGGGTTTTATGGCCCATAGAAATAGGGTATTATATATAAAGTCATTCACCCCACCCCCCACACCACCACCCCCACTATGATTCACATCATCCCTCTTGATATTTCACATGCTCATATTTTTCACATTCACATGGTGTTACGCTATATTTTTTTTCTCACATGAGATATGTGCACCAAGTATTCTTTGAATAATCATATAGTTTTCCAAAATTCCTTGGATTATCCAAATAATTTTCTTCCCTATCTCAGATTAAATCTTAGGAAATATTTTAGACATGCGTGTGTTCCATGGTCTGTTGTTTTTTATATGTTCATCCAATATATCCTCTGAAATTCTTCCCAAATCCACTTAACCCTATTTAGTGATTATTCCCTATAAAGATCAATATTCTATGATTAGGTTGATTTTGGTATCCTCCAACTATTTTTATGCATTAATATTATGTAATTTAATTTTAATAATTTTGTTGATCTCAAAAAAATTGTTTTTTAAGTTTTAATTTTACGAGTATAATTTTAAATGATATTGAATACGTTATTCGATATTATTGTTGATATATTCAATCTCACTTATTTCTAAATTATTTTATAGTGGATCTAAAATTTATGATACTTTATAAAATGTAAATAAATGGGGATTCATGGTGGTTTTCATTATCTTTTACTAGTAAAAGTAGAAAATGGGTCAATGATAAATGTTTGCCTATTAATTTTTATAAAAAATATTTATAGCATGACCAGAGTTTTTTTTGTTATGATTTAATTAATAAGGATGTTTTCGAAAATTATGACGTATTGAAATATATGTGAGTGATCCAAAATATCAATTATATAAATGAATATATTGATATATTTATTGTGAACTGAATGATTTTTTTTCCTGGGATACCATAAATAAGTGTTCTAATAAAGAAAATGATTTATTTTTCTAGGGATATGATTAGTGGAAAGATTAATAATGTGATAAATGTTGTAATTTTTAAGGTAAATGGTTTATTATATTGAAAATACAAGATAAGAAACTATATATGTAACCAATGATGTTTACAAGAGAAATAATTGGTTTATATATATTATTGGTAAATAGATTTTCATATAAATTATCCCTAAATACTTAATTTGATTATTTTTTAATTATATGATATTATAATGATTTATTTTTGATAAAAAATTGAAATTTATACATAGTAATTCTCTAAATCATGAATTCTAGTGGCACCAATGAAAAATTGTTCACACTAATGGGTCATATTTTAGAGATATTATTTTGATTTATTAAATAAAATTTGAAGGATCTTCCCATTCCTGATCTCATAATAGAATTGTATTAAATTTTATTAATATTCCTTATAATTATACTAATATTTTTTTTAAATTCATTAACAATAAAATTTATCTCTCAATGGAACCTGAAATATAACCAAGACACGTTTCTAAGTTAAAATTACTTTATTCTTATGTTTCTAAAAATCATAATTTATAATTCCCCATTACATTTAACCAACACTTTGATAATGTAAAATATATATAATAAAAATTAACAAAATTAATCAAACAATATATTATATACACAATTAAACTAAAATTAATCTATAAAAAACCATTGTAAATTTATTATAATTATTAAATAAAAAATTGTGTTCCAACTCTATTCTAAAATAATATTTATCCCTCCAATTTTTTTAGAAAGATATCCCAAAACAATATATGAGAATAAAGTTGGATGGAATTGTTAATTAGCCTATTGTATTCCTTATTTTGGAAATATTACCTTAATAAATATTTTTTAAGTTGTTTATTATTTTAAATATATTCTAGTTTTGGAGAAAAAAATATTTTCAAATGTATATTTATTATTGAAGTACATTACAAATACCATTGCATGATTTTCCAGAAAATAAATTTGTATAAAAATTATTTTCCCTATGCAATGATGTTTTCAATTTTTATAACTTGTTATACTATTTTAAATCATTAATTTTACTAAAAATATAATTTTTAATATTATAAGGCCTATAAGTTGTATGAAAAACATTGATCAGATCACTGTTGAGTTTCAGAATGAGTTATAAT
Source organism: Viscum album (assembly GCA_963277665.1). Lineage (NCBI taxonomy): Eukaryota > Viridiplantae > Streptophyta > Magnoliopsida > Santalales > Viscaceae > Viscum > Viscum album. Next base: position 593,685,943 of record OY728135.1, on the reverse strand, counting down.
ATTTATTTGGAATTTTCATTCAATAATGATTACGATGGTGGACTAATTTGATTCCAACTATTTATTTATTTTACAATACTATAGTTAATTCATGAGGAATTAATATATTGTATCACTAAAAAAAAATTTCCAAAAAAGGTATCATGTGTCGTATCACAATGGATAAAAATTTTAAGCATATAATCACATTAATTAAACTAAAAGGATTAGTATATAAATTTTTATTTCTAATCAGTTTTAAATTTTTTCTTAATAAAACACGCCATTTATACCAATAAAAGTGGAAATGAATAAAATATTTCATTTTTTTATCTATTGATCATAATGAATACATCAAGCGTGTTAGAAATCCGATGGATGATGGAAATACCCCAATATACTTGGAAAGTGGAAAATAACCAAACATGTGTTTAAAATGAAATTATATCATGGAAAAACAATGTATGAATTTATTAATACTATGAATTATTATTTCCTTTTTTAAAGAGTTACTACCTAAGGATTGATGCATTCTAGAAAATGACAAAAGAAAATCACATTTGGTTGAAAATTTTGTATTTTCATCAACTAAAATCCATGTTTGGCCTAAATATTGTTTCTCTTTTAGAAGGAAAATGAAAATTAGAATGGTGAAAATAGTGATTCACTTGAATATATAAGGAAAATAAATATAGAACTAAATAATTTATTATATAAAACTTTATGTGGCAATTTATATTGATTTTTATACTTCAAAAACATTTTATATCAGAACAAATGGAAATGGATATGAGATTCCATGAAGATGAAGGAAATATTGATAATGATGAAATAGTACATCCTTCAAACATGTTAGCATGGAAAAAGTTTTTTATTTTACATTTTGATTTAGTATATGTCCCATAAAATATGAGATTGAGATTGTCATGTGATATTCCCATTTCACCAGATGCATACAGCACACTATATTTAGCCTATTTTAATTCAAATTTATAACTTTCCATCATGTATGTGTATGAAAAAATAATATTATATCATTATTATATTTTTATCTATAACCAGTTATCCTATAAATTATTTTGACATATACTTTCAATCATTAATAGATGGGTTAAAGGAGAATTTGACAATTAGTGAGTAGGTCTATGATGCATTCACAAAGGAGTAATTTATGTTTCATGCAACATTATTATGGATAGTAAAAGATTTAGGTAATTAAGGAATGTTGTCTAGTTTGAGTAAAAATGTTAAATTATCATGCCCTATTTTTATGAAAAATAAAAATCCATGATATCAATGTTTTGATGGACTTTTAGCTTCATAGTACATCGACTATTTATACTTATGGATCATCTATATAGGAAACATCGAATACATGTTCATAATACCATAGAAATAGAAAAAACAACTCAATGAATTTTTGGGGATTATATCCTTAAATAACTTGATGTTTGAAATTATGTTCTTATAAAGAGTTGATAAAATTTAAGAAATCAAAGGCATGCTCCTTCAAATTCCAATAGTAATTGGATATAGAAAAGTATATTCATTAAGTTATCATATTGTTCATCGATTTAAAAACCCATGTAATAGTAAATCAATTTAATTCCTTGTTAATATTCATGAATTAGATTTTACATATTTATATTCATTATAATAATATTACATATTTTTTCAATCAAAAACAAAATAGTTTAATTTTTACTAAATTCGTTTTCATGTATTGTATGGTTTTATTTAAAAGCTTTTTTTCTAAATTTTTAAATTTTATTTTGAGAAATGAACTTTATTTTTTAAAATAATAAATTAAAAAATTGAATTAAATTTTTTTATTTTTATTAAAATATTTAATTTTAAGTGAATAGTGAAAGATACTGATTTTTGTAAAGTTGTTATTTCCTTTCGTTTAATAAAGTAATATAAAAAGTCCCATTTTATTTTAATTTGTTCTAAAAGTAACATAATTCTATTTTAATTATAAATAATATAATTAGTTGTGTAGGAATCACTATTATACCTAATTTTGGTATATGTTCGTTTTTGGGCATAAAAACACAATTTTCTAAAAAAATGTTTTTTGTTTTATGCATTCATATTAAAATTCATTTCTTCCACTTATATAATTTAAATCTTGAAAAATAGATTCAATATTTATTATCATGAGATTAAATTGTTTTTAAATATGTCCCTTTTATTTTTTACCATTATTAATAGTAACCATAGTAAATAATTGTTACCTCAGTAAGGATAAAATAGGTAAAATAGGGTTACATCTTTTACATAAGGCATAAAAATATACCTAGAAAATGATAATATTTTATTGAATAAGTTTGTTTTACCATTAAAAAATGTTTAAAAATATGTTGAATTATAGTTTTATTCATTTGATATTGACCTTAATATTATTTTAAGTAAATAATAAAAACAAAATATCACTCTCATTGTTTTAATATATATAATATTTTTCATTGGGATAAAAAGATTTTATATTAGATTCTAAATGGTTATTTGAAATATGAATTAATTTTTTTATCAAGTAAGTTTATTTTTAATTTTTAGTGATGAAATAATTACCCTAAGTGCTTACGCAACACCGATAGGGTGCTTATTCAAGTAATATAAAAAAGTAAATTAGTTTTAAAAATAGTAAAAGTAATAATAATTGGATGAATTATTTTATTAAAATAATTTTTTGGATGAATATAAAATATAGTGACGCGTTATATGTTTATATTATAATTCAAATTTTATATTTTTTTCAATAAAGTACAACTATGTGAATAGTCTTCAAAATGACATTAAGAGTATATTATGTTAGATAATATTTTATTTAATGATTAAAAATTTATAAAAGTATTATATTTAGTAAATTTAATGTTATATGTTTGATCATATCAACCATTTCCAATTGTTTTTAAATTTCCCTTTTTTAGTAACTTTCTAGACCCTTATAGAGTAAAAAACATTGATATTATGAGAATCATCAAAAGGGTTAACAGGGGTTAAAAATAAGAGATAAGGGTGAAAACATCCCCTAAAATTTTCCAAATTTTATTGTATGATTGGATTTATACTCATCATCATCCAATATTTTAAATATATAAATTTGTTACAACTTAAACATTAAAATTTACTTATATTAATTTAATACTTTAACTAATTCCATGGGTGCCCCTCCCCTTACCTATATAAGAGAAACACATGTCCTCTCTTCCTAACACATTTTATGACTATATTTTAGAAACTACCCACCAAAATATCTCCCCAAAATACCTCTGCACATCCTAGAGGTCATTGACTCACCAAAATAAAAAACCAATAAGGCATAATTTGTAAGCCAAATTGGTTATTATAGGAGAAGGTATAAGTCTTAACTGACATATTTCTATTTTATTTCTTATTTTACCTCCTTAAAAATATTATTACTATATTTTTCAACAAAAAATAAGTATATAATATATAATTAAAAAAAATATGATTATATTAAACCATTTTTAATCTCCATTTCTATCCTATGGAAAAAAACATCACTCTTGTGTGTGTGTGTGTGTGTAGATTACTACCTGTACAAGGTGATGTATTCCATTTTTCATCACCACCTCACAAGGATGGTTGTTTTGATATTCTTAATTATTATATATTATATTCATTAAATAATTATAATTCAATAAAGATAATATATTATCCATTTTCTTACCTTTATATGCATTTAAAAATTATAATACCGTTTGTGAGAACTTGTGAACTACCACCTCCATGAAGTGATGTGAATCATTTTTCACGTATACCTTTCATGAATGGTTAAAAATTAAAATTTAATTAATAAATATGATAATAATTTCGTTATTAATATTATTTCAATGTTTTAATAGTGGCCCATTTTTCTACAGGCATCCTATCGAAGCTGTTTTGGGATTAGGAACTGAACGTCCTCAAAACTTCTAACATAAAATTAACTAATTAAGTAACTAAATAAAATATGATCATAAGTGACATAAAAGGTATCATGATAATGAAATAAACATGAAAAATTTTATTAATCAATTAAATAAGTATTATAACTTTATTATTCATGAGTTCAAGTAAGTATGATGGTGGATGGTATTTAAGGAAATGGATTTTTATTTAAAACCTTGTTTTAAAGTATTCCTCTAAAATATTTTTATTTCATATTCATGATATTTAGATTTTTTAAATAATGTTATTATTTATAATTAAAATTCTATTAAATTTCATTTTAAACTACCTATTAATTTCCTTACAAGGTTTAAAAAGGAATTGTCTCATCATTTTTCGAACGAGGTAATTTTTCAAAGGTGTAAAGGGAATTATTGTTTTATCTTTTACGTCATAAATGTAATATACCACTATAATTACTTTTAATTGATTTAAATATTAGATTAAAATTATCCATGATTGTTTTCAAATGAAAATATTTCCAAAAAATTGTATTTTTTAAATATTTCTTAAAAGAAAGGTGTATTTCTCCATATTTTTATGAAAAAAATGGGAATTGATTAGATTATGGGTTCAAATGAGTTTTTAAATGGATTTATGATAAAAAAGGGGGAACATAAAAAAAATTATTCATGATTTGGTACTTGATAATTATAGATTATTAAGGGTAAGCCTAATTTGTATTTTACTTTGGGTGATCCTGATACAGATTATACAACAGGTGATCTCGACATAGTTCTCTAATTCATTGGGTAATGTTCCTTGTATTAAATGGAAATTAGGGAGTAAATTTTATAGGTTTATGCTATGGATTTAATTAGGGTTTAGTTATTTCTAACACAAGTGAACATTAGTTATTAATATGATATTTTAAGATACCTAAAAGAGTTTTTATTTTATTATTTGGGGTTCAAAATGTTTTCATTGAGAAAAAATTGTGTTTTCTATGTGGATATGATTTATTTAATATTCTAAAAAATTAATGTCCAAAAAGGTAAAAATATTTATTTTTATGTTTCTCACTGGACTAATGGATTTCTTTATGCTTTATCCCTTACTGATTCTTTTTTGGTTTCCCCATATTTTCAAATGTTTTTCACAGGGTTTAAGGATGAGTAAGAGAAAAGAATAAGTTAATTTGAAAGTCATTAAGATTCTTCATGGAAATAAAACATGTTTCACTTTAAAAAATTTATATTCTGGGAAAAATGAATACAAATTTGAAGTGTATACTTTTTAATATATAGGTTTTTTTGTAAGAGTTATGACTTAATTATGTAAAACTCTATACCATAAAGATACTTAAATTTTAAAAAAGTGAATTATTTAAAAAACTCATGATTATTTAATTTTTTAAGGTTGGGTACATATATTTGGTTTCATAAGAAAGGTTTATATAACTTTATAGGCTATTTTAATATTAATAGAATACCCTTAAATGATTCTAAATTATGGTTTTTTTAAATGGAATAGAATTTAAATATTATAATGTTTCTTCATCTAATAAATGTATATTTATAAATTTTTTTGACAAAGGAAATAGGGAAGCTAAATTATGAAGGTATAAAGATAAAAATATCCTCTGAAATCAGTATCCAGAAATTTATGGAATTTGAACTGAGTTGATTTTTGTGATGATGGATCATTTGATGGAGTTTATAAACGGTGGTGGAAACCATGTTATAGAGAATTAAGATTTACCATATTGGAACATGTCGATAATTGATCATTTTATGAAACAACACCCTCAAGGTTTTGATGGAACCTTAGATCTAGTGGTAGCTGAAGGATAGATCAATACTCTAGAAATATATTCAAAGTCATGGGATACTCATCACATAAAACGGTGTTATGTATTATTTTAAAGTTGAATCTAATTAATGGTATTCATTAGTTAATAATTATATAGAGAAATAAGATATTGATTCCTTGGAATAGGATACATTTAAGAATATTTTCCTGGAGAAATATTTCCTTCAGTATGTTTGAAAATATTTTTAATTCCTATTTTAATATTAAATGCATTATTTTTAAATATTAAAGTATTAATGTTTCTGTTGTTTACCTATTTTTTATTATATGGTGGGATAAAATTATTTATTATAAATGAGCTAAAAGATAATGAATTGATGATGAAAATTATGGCCCATGATTAAGGATAAGTGAAGGACCAAGTCCAAGACTTGGAAATTAAGAAACTGGCTAAAACTGAGAAAAACAAAATAGAAAAGAAAAATTCACATCATAAATCATGTATTCACATTGTGAACTTCCATAGAAAAGTGAGATGGGGGTAAGAAGTGGTGAAAAAAATAAATCGATAGTAGAAGACTATGTTTCATGGAATAACACATATACTTTATACCATAACACAACTTGAATAATTTTAGAACATGAAACAAGCCATGGAGAAACTCATTGGTTTCTTGGCCTTGAATAACTCATGATGTGAAATAACTATTCAAATTTTGACTCAGCCTTATAGTACCAAGAATCATCTAGTTTGATGTAATTAATTCTTGGATACCCTTTTACTCCCCCTATTATAACCTTGGAGTACTTTTACCCATTTATTGTGAAATTTATGATACCCATAGTGACTGAGGCCTATAAATAGATAGTCATTAGATATTGAATAAATATTAGTGAATCTATTGAATCATCTATTGTGCCTAAGAAGAAGAGATCAATATTTTGGTTTTTTAAAATTTCTTTCCCATGTAACCATATTTTATATTTTTATTAAAGTGTTTCCTATTTTCATTCTATATATCTCTCTCTATCTATCTTATCACTTTCCAATGTTATCTCTTTTCTCACGATGCTAGGTGATCTTCCAAAGGATTATCCTCGGGGGAGGTTTCAAAGAGTTCACAAATTCTTATACTTTAAATTATAAAATTTTTTAATTTAATATTTAGTCAATGATAGGGGAGTTTATGTGTGTGAAAATATTCCACCATGAAAAAAAATTCATCCCTATTATTATATTTAAAAACTTTACCTGCCTTATCTCAGGTAAGATCTTCATATGATGAAGTTAAGGATGCCTGGATGGATTAAATGGCATACAGTGGATCTGAGACTATTAAGTTATTACACTCTTGATGAAGGTGTTAATCTTAAATGGCTATTGGAGGAGGTGAAAATTCATGTACCGAATAGATTTTCCAATCATGTTAAATTTCTAACTCATTAAATTAAATAATAGTAATTCATGAATGATATTTTATAAATGAATTATCAAATTGAATTTAAACATCAGTAAATGAATAATTAAGGATCTTATGTAATTAAACCCTAAGTACCAAGACCATTCTTTTTAAACTTCATTAAATTTGGTATATTAATGATAGGATGGTATTATATTTCCATTCAAAATTCCATTTTTACAAAATAAAATTTCATTTTTTTCATAAATAATAAATAAAATATAAAAAAATGATTTAGGAAAATAATTTCATCGACTGTAAGGCTCTTTAAGTGGGATGACCCTGGTCATCCATTATTCTGTACTATAAAATAAATAGTAGATTTTCACCACCCTATGTGGGTGTGTCAAAACATGGAATCATTGCAGGGGAGGCAAGAATTTTTTCATTAACTATTTCTAATTTAATATTTTTTAAATAATTTCCTTTGATTAAATAATAAAATCTCAAAAATGTATTTTTTTTCATGATGTTTTCAGAGTATTATTATTGTACATGGGAAGATAACTCATAGGTGAAAAAAAAAAATAGGTCAAAATGACTATGGAGGCCCTATTATGAAGTATTAATGAATTTATTAATTTAGTTAAATATTAATTGAATGGATATTCAATAGGTTATATATTTCAATAACTGACTGATATGGCCAATAAAATCTAAAATGATATTCAATAAGTGAGGTAAAATAAGGAAGAATAGCTAGATCCTCATACGTTTTCCAATGAAACCCAAGAGTTTGAAGATTTTCTTGTAGAATATCTATAGCCCAACCATCTAGAGACCTAGATAAAAACCTACCATTTAGATTCGGAGAGTAAGGATAAATAATCACATTCTGTGTGTATATGGGAAATAAACATGATTTAGAATAATTTTGAAGTGAATTGGAAAATAAAGAAAATCAGCATGATATCCCCATCTTCAAAGTAGAAGAATCAACACCTCTGTACATATCTCTGGTCCTGGAAGAATAAACCACCCATGTGGTGGAATTTCAAGAAATAATGGAGTATCCTGAATACCTTCCACCATATACTAATACTCAACTCCAAGGGGAACCTTCTAATGAAGATAAAATTGAATCATAACAAACTCAGGGAGATAATGCTTTTGGATTTTAATTTCATTTTTTAAGATGAATTGAGTACTACCTATCCTTTTTTAAATATTTTAGATTAATCTAACTATTATTTTTCCCTAGAGGAAGATGATGAACAAAAATATACACCTCATGAGGAACATATGGAGCTCCAATAACATATTGTTCATTTATTAGAGGAAATCCATGATTATATCCAAGTAGCACTTCCTGAGGAGACCCAGGAACAATATTCCTACTTTAAAAGGGAACACTTTTCTATTGATTCTTCAAGTTTAATTTTTTTCAAATAAAAATACACTTTAACTTTCCCTTTTATCATTATTTTAATGTATTATATCTATATAAAGAACTAGAGAATGAATAATAGGTTTCACGAGTAATAACCAAGAAGGAGGAAGACCCATACGTTATCTTTCCCCCACCATACAATTAGTACCTCATTGATAAGGGGTGGTTATGTTGTGCTCTTCCCATAGAGCCTATAAAAATAATAACAAAGAAGTGAAAGCTAAAAAGAACAAAATGTGGTGGTTCAAATCAAATTGACTCCACTCACCATCAAAATATGGATGATAGTTTTTATGTCCCTTCTAGAGGTACTCAAAACCTAGGGCCCACTTCAGGATATCTAACTAAGAATATTATTTCCTTTATTTACTTATTTTCTATGAATTTAATTTTCATTTTATTCTATGAATATATAATAATATAGATATATTTACTACTATTTGAACTTTGATGATGTGGTACTTATACTCTAATGAGTAATTTATTTTTTTAGTTTAATCAACATGGCACAAATAAATAAGAAGTGAAATTAAAGAAACTATAAAAAATTCAGGTTTTGAAAATGGAATTCACAATGAAAATGTAATTCACATCATGAAATTAGGATTCCTGTCATGAAAATGTTGTAGAATAGAACTATACTAAAAAAACCAACCCAAACTGAAGCATCATTAAAAGGGGGTATGAGTTTCAATTTTTTTATTTAACACTCATAATTCTAATTTGTTTTATATCATTAAAAATTAAATTTCTTACCCCACTTTAAACACTTGTGCTCTATCATTGATCTATGAGACAAATATGTTTCTTAGGATAATCATTATGCCTTATTTTAAATTTTATTGTTGACATGATTCAATGGTAAAAAGGTAATTTAATGATTATAGTTAATAATGAGGGTATAAATTTTAAGAATTAGGATTTTCTGAATAATTTGGTTTTTATAGAATAAATTATTCTTATATTTTTCATGTTTTTAATTTCTGAAATTAATATGGATTGGTGTATTTATTATGTGAATTACCATGCATAATTTTCCAAAACTATTTGTTCTCATTCCTAAGAAAATTTATAAACCAATATTTTCTATTATTTAAAGATTATATTTCATGAGAGTCTCATGCATGTTTTTATTCTAGAACTTTCTTTGAATCATATCAAAGTTTTTACTGGACAAAATAAAATTTAATATTATTGCAGAAATTTATTGTTTATCCTTTTATCCTTGGAATAAAATAAAATCAATCCTTTTTTTCCTATACAATCAATGAATTACCTTATTAGGAAATGATCCATATTACAAACCAATTATATCCATTCCAACACTACTCATGGTATGTTTCATGTTATTCAAAATAATAAGTTTAGGGAGAGGTTTTACATGTTGTATGGGGATGTATCATGTTGAGGAAACATTTTTGTGGGTATGCCTATAATTTGGTGGGATATAATATTATTACTAATTCTACTTTATTATTCACATATCTTGTGAAAAAAAGTAAAAATATTAATAAAAAAAATTAAAAATGGAAAAAATGAAAAAAAAAATGGGTTGTGTATTGGGAGGATAAAAAATCAATTCTTTTAGACTAGATATATTTTGATCATATGTGGTTGGGTGATGGATATGAGATTTTTTTTAAAACAAATTTTAAAAAAAAAACAAGATAGGGTGATTCATTTATTGGGCTTACTCGTATCATATACCTACTTTGAACCTTGTGGAATTGGGAGATTATATTTTTATTGGAGTATCTAATTTAACATTTCTTTTGTTATCATGAAGTGTGCTTAAGAGTCAATCCTCCTTTTTGAGGCTTATTTTCTTCATTACCCACCTACCTTAATCCTCAAATACATTTGAACCTATATGATAAAACCTCATGATCACCTATGATTTTTATCTTTATAAGGTGGATATTCTAGATGCCTATCAAGACAATAGTAATTGACATGTACTTGAGGTATGAGAAATATATTAGTTATAATTGTTACCTTAAGAGATGAGAAAATATACTTCAATGTGAGATTAATTTCAAAGTGGGATTCACATTAATAGTTAATTAAGTAATAAAATTTGAAGGAAGGGTGTTATTATTTCAAAAGAGTATAAGTAAAATGCGTGATTGATTTTGTTTCTTTAAAGAGTGAGGAGTTGGATGATTTCTTTTGTGTGACATTTGAAAGTTTATTTTACACTAGATAACTTTTCATTTTGTTACTCTTGAAATTTAAAAATTAATATAATTGAATTCCTTTGTAATGTTTTTTAGATTACTATCTTGAGGAAAAGTGAGTTCCAAGTCTGGAGGAATTGATAGGAACGTATTTTGAATGATTATTTTAATATTAATTACATTTTTTTAAATTAAAAGATAAATATTTATAGTTTTTAACTATTTTTTAAATTTATGTTAGGATACAATTATTTTTGAAAATTAACTATAAGATAGTGAATTGATGGTACAAATGATATCCTGTGATGAAAGACAAGTAAAGGACCAATTTTGAGGCTTGAAAATAAAGAGAAAAGGTAAAACAAAGAAAAATATGTTGAAAAAAACAATTCTGTCATGAATCATGTATTTACAATATGAAATTCCATGAAAAAGTTATATGGGAGTAAGAAGTTATGAAAAAAAGAAATTGGGAGAATAATACCTTGTGTCAAAATGTGACACATATATGTCATGTTAGGGCACACCTTGAACACTTTTATAATGTGAAACAATCCATGATAAAACTCATCAAGTTAAAAGGTTTAAATAATTCATGATGGTAAATCAGTATTTACATCATGAATTTTTCTAATGGGGCCAAGAGTCATACAGTTTAATTTAATTAATTCCTATATGAAAATTTACTCCCCCATTATGAACCAGGAATAATTTTACCCATTTATTATAAAATGTATGATTCCTGGGTGTGCGATTTTTTGGACAGACTTATAATATTCCAACATTTCACAGTTTTTATGCATTTTAATTATTCCTAAAATCCTTATTTTTATTTTTAATGATTTCATTTTAAGTTTTTAAGATTATATTTTTTTATAATATATCATCTATTAATTTCAAAGGAGTTTTATTCTATGCCTAATATAAATAATTATCTTGTACTGAGTAAAATGGTTCAAATCTGTGGAAAAGTATTTTATCCTACGAGAATCTAGTTTTGAAAGTTTATCTTCCATTTTCTCATATTCAAAAAACTCATTATTGAAAATTTATCTTACTAAATAATATATTATATTATGAAGAGAATAAATGATCTACCTCATGTTCAAAGTTATATATTTTATTTAGAGTGTAGTTATGAAAATTCATTACCCTATAAAAGGATATTCAAAAAATATTATCTTGTGATAATCAAGAAACATTTTGAAATTTAATTATCACACTTCAGTACCATAATTCTATTACATATAATAATTATTATATGCAATATTGAATTAAGTTTATTTTACACACAGTAAAATTCAAAAAAACGTTTTATCTTATGATGCCTCCTATAAAATTATCTTATGAAGATAGTTCTATTAGTTTGATAACTTACGAAGAATAAGATAATGGATAGATTATGATATCTTTTATAATGTTATAACCATATATCTATAATTTGTTTCATGCTTTTAAGTGTATCAAAAATGAAATTATCTAGTTATGAAAAGGTCTATTTGAATAAAGTGTTGTTTTTCAAGAATGGAATGATTTGAAGAAGAATATTTCTAACATTTACATTATAAAAGTCTATTCTATATTTGGATGTAATATACACATGCCATTAAGATCCTGTATCATCAACTTTTTAATGGATTATTCACTCAACCATTGTGATTATCTCATATGATTAAGTTCAAAATCAAATACGAACTATAAATAGGAAAATTTATCCGCTACGTGGAGACATGCATATACATAGATACATAGAGATAGAGATACACATGTACATATAATAAATAGGATAACAAAAATTAAGAATCCATGTTCATATAAAAAATATCATACAACATTCATGTGTTGTTCCTACAAGATAATCAGTTGAAATAAAAGATCATCCAAAGATGTGCTTTAAAGATTAATCATCTTTTCAAGACATGTTTTTATCTACTATCATTTACTACTTGTTACTAAACATTTCAACCATCTATTAAAGTTCATCCATATCTATTTTATCTACACTCAATATAAGTGAGTGTGTTAAGACCATGGATAGGTATTATAAAGGAATATCCTAGTTGAAATATCTGATACCTTTTTAATAAGTAACAGAAAATTGTAATCAGCTAGGAGCCCCTTGAAAAATGGTTTTCATAGTGAAAATCACCAAACTCATATAGTATAGTTTTGGTGGAGTGGACTAGGGTTTTTGGTTCTCTAAACCCATATAAATATCTTGTTTACAATATCTTTCCACAAATATTTTATATTTTTATTGCCTATTTTTATTTAGGAAAATATTTTAACTCACATACCTCGAATAGGGTGGTTTATGGTTCATAAATTTTAAGGAACTCAATTCACCACCTTCTTGAGTTTTCAGTTAGCCATTCTCTATGAAAAAAATTGTATTAGAGCTCATGAATCTTGAGTCCACCACTGTCAAAGGTTAAAGACCAATTATCCTATTTCAAATGGTTGGTATAGATGATATTAAATAACGTTTATCAATAATTAGAGATCCTTATTTTTATAATGAAAATTATGGTTGATGGGAGGCTTGAATGAATATCTATTTGAAGAACCTTGGTTTTAAGATCTATCTTAATGTGGTGAAGCCTTATAAAATTATAAATACATAACAAGAAACTTGGGATGTTGACACTAAAGAAATATATTATATTAATTCTAAATATATGAATTCTATAATATATATTCTCAGTCTATATGAGTTTAATAAAAAAATTCAATGTCTAAAATCTCATGAAATGTGGGTTATTATAGCAGTTTCTTATGAGGCTACAGAAAATGTGAAGGGTTTATATATGATACAGCTAAACGTAAGTTTGATACCTTCAAAATGGATAAAGGGGAAAGCATTACTTTGTTGAATGGAAGACTCACTAATATTTTCAATAATGTTGCTACTCTAGGAATTCCAATTACTGATCCCAAGAAATAATTGAAAGTTCTAAGAGACTTACCACCTTAGTGGATTGGAATCTTAGCTACCACCAAACAATCTAGAGAGGTCAATATTTTTAAAATAAAATATCTCATTAGAACTCTTATGATGTATAATGAATAAATGGAAGCTAAAACTGGAGAATATAAAATAATCAAGAAATAAAATAATTCATTGAAGGTTTCTACTTCTATGGATGATAAAAAGTACATGGCTATACAGATCTCTAAGACATATAAAGAAGAAGATTCCTCAAGAAAGTTTGTATCAAATAATGAACTTTCATAGTTTTCCTATAATTTTAGAAGTTATACAACAAGATAAGAGGTTTCAGAAGACCCTTCAATAAGTATATGAATTATTGTGTAAATTATGAATAAGTAATATTCTATAAGTGTAAGAAAATATGACATATTAAGATAGATTTTCCACAATTTCATGAAAATTAAAAGTATAAAAAAAACTTATTTATGAAAACCAGATATAAGAAGAATTCAAATAAGGATATGAAGACTACGTGGAGTTCTTATAAAGACTCTATCAAATGAACAACTTCATAATTAGAAGCTGAAGCCCCTAATCAAAAGGCTTAATGTTCTTCGTGTCACATTTTGATGAGGCACATTCTTATTGTTCTTATGATCATGATTTTAAATCAAATAATAAAAATTTCTCACATTAATAATGAAATGAATATTCTACCCTCTTTGAAACTAATATGAAAGATTAAATAAGAAAAAAATATCTTAGGAATTCCTATAAAAAAATTATTGAAGAAGAGAACTTAAACATGTAAATTTTATATTTGAAAATTATACTGCATCATGTGCTAACAAATTTGGCATTATTTAGAACCTAATTAAGGATGTTAAAAAATTCAAAGATATTGCAAGTTTTTTCACTAAGGGGGGGATTACATAAAAAAAATTCTTTGTCTAAATCAATACAAAAAGGAAAATTTAGGAATAGAAAGATAGCGTGAATGGCATGAATTTTATAAAAATTATTTTGTGCCTGGTTATAAAAAACCTCTCCATGATTAATTATTTTCATTGTGGAGAAGTATAAAATTATTCCATTATCTATAATTTGAAAAACAATCAATTTTTTGGAATTAAAAATGATTTTATTACAAAAAATCTCTCAAAATGTTTTAATAAATTTTCAAGAAAACATAAATAGATTTCGATCCCCAAGTCTTTCATACATAACATTACTAGAACCAAGATTTTTTAGGTACCAAAAAATATTTCTATTTAATTTTTCATTGTATGTAACTAGCCACATGAATAGTAGTAAAAAAATATTTTATGGATAATGGATGTTCAATACATATGATTGGAGATTTCTCAAATATTCACTCATTATACAAGATTGATTAAGGCTATGTTATTTGATTTCCAAACGAACCACAATCCTCCTTCCATGGAGGTTTGGGTATGTTTTCCAAAGATACCATTACCGTTTTAAAATCCTTCAGTTATAAAGATGATTGGAAAATTAGTTGGTATATTTTTATGCTCTGATAGTCGTATAGATGTTGTTTGCCATCTGGTTAATCCATGGGTCTATGTGGAAGTGGATCTATCTATAACTCTATTTGATTTCATCTGGATTTCAATTGGCGAGGAGTACCGATGTAAACAGTGGGTGGTGTATGAAAACTGGACTGATTTCTGCCCTTCCTGCAAGCGCCTGGGTCATCCTACAGATTTCTGCAATCATGGGTCATTAAGGGTGAAGGGTAGGGGGAAGGGAAGAGAATTCTATTCTGTGTGCAAAAAACCAGGCCATTCACTGGAAGTATGTCAATGAGGTTTTCAGTCCATGGGAAGGCTGGAGGATGACGGCAATGGTATGATCGTAGTAAGATGGGAGAAGGATGGTTCAGACCAATCGTACAAGGGTGTTGTTGTGAGAGATCGGGGGATGCAGTGGACACGAAAAACAAAAGGGAGGTGGTCTAAAGGTTTGTAGTGAAGTGTCTAAGGAGATGTCTGGTGATGATTAGATGAGGAAGCGCTCGACCCAAATCAATCCACTGGTGTCGGAGGTGTTCTCTAGGATGAGGAGGGACCTGTCAGGACCATCGAAGGATGGCCATTTGGTTATGTTGGAGGATGCTCATATGGATAGCTAGAATATGGATCAGAAGCTGGATGAAGAGAAAGAGGCTATGATAGTTTTTCCGGATGAGGATCCAAGGTCGGGCAACGAGTATGAGGATAAGGGGAGGAAGGGGATGGAAATGGTGGAACCAGCTCCAATTAGTTGGAAGGAATGTGGTCTGACACTAATTTAGAACTCAAGCCTTTTTTGCAACAGGTTTGACAACCTCTCAGAGGATAATATGGGTTCGAATCCTAATCCTCTAGGAGAGGGAGCAGGGTCTGGATCAGAGATGGCCAAGGGGATCGATCACGGACACTCTACTGATGATGCTCCCACCCTGAAGAGAAATAGGGGCTCCATGAGGAGGAGGGGGAGGAAATAATATTCCTCCCTACCTCCACCTTTGGATACTCAATCGGTAAAGAAGGAAACTGGTAAGAGGATGGTTTCGGGGACCCAAATCCACCAGAAGTCAAGAGAGCAAGGAGAATCCTTGGTTCTGCTTCTAACCTCTGAAGAGGAAGGTACTGAATTGGTCCTATTGATCAATACATCTGAGGAAGAAGCAGTTCATATAATGGAAAGATCTCTATAGGTGTCACTCAATGAGGATCAATATGCATAGATTGATAAACATGACCTAATCCTGGTAAGAGGTTTCACCAAAGGGAAGCTCAATGTTGAGGAGTACATTCAGGTCTAGGACCATCTATCGTATGGGTTTTTGAGGATGTTGATGGAGGTACCTGACCTACATGTTTCATCCTTATCATGGAAATTATTCAGGGATACAGAATCTGGTGAGGTCCGATTTACTTTTAATCACTGTGTTTAAGTTGGTGGTAGGGTGGTTGGTTATAAAGGAATTTTTTGGCATACTTTGCTGGGTTTGGATATTCATGTTGTTTGTTTGTTTGTGTTGTTTGGTTTCCAGCATATTACTTGGATTTGCTCCGGAAGGGGATCAGAGCACGAAGCCTTCACCGTCACTGGCCTTTTGGATCTGGATGCTTGAGAGAGTAAGGCTTCGCCATTGGTTCTGTGCCCATGCACTTCTTCCCGGGACTGCTTTCCGAAGGGTCATGTTTTAGTGAAGGCTTGGGGTCAAGACATATTTTATACGGTGGGGAAAAAATAGTGGTTTGTTATATGTTTGTTTCTATTGTTGTGTCTAGTTGTTGTTTTATTATTCTATGGTTTCTCACTTTTCCATTAAAAGGTGTTTTTGAAATAAAAAAACAATTTTCAGTCATTCAGAAAGCCTTAATGGACAATGATTTTTTTAATTTTTCTGGTTGATGATTTTTTAATATTTACATGGGTTTACTTCTTAAGACTTAGAATTAAAGGTTTTTTTGTTATTATTAAAATTTTTAAACTTTTTCAAAATGAAAATGGTGAAAAAATTATAACATTCATAAGTGATCATGGAGGACAATTTGATAATCATTAATTTAATCATATTAATCAAAATAAGGTATTAATCATAATTTTTCTTCCTCTAAAGCATATCAATAGACTATTGTTGTTCAATTGAGGAATATGACCTTTCAAGGAATCACTAGAATAATTTTATGTGAATATAACATACCTAATTTTTTTTGGATTTAATCTAATAACACAAAATGTTATATCATTAATAAAGTTCTAATAAATCTTATACTAAGGAAAAAATACTATGATATATAGAATAATAAAAAACCAAAGTTATGGTGCTTTAAATTATTTGGAAGTAATCTTTACATGTTAAACAACAAGGATAATCTTGGTAAGTTTGATTAAAAAATATGACAAAGTTATATTCCTAGGTTATTCAGTTACATCTAAATCTTATAGAGTTTTCAACAAAATTTCAAGGACTTTTGAAGAATCAACTCATGTGATGTTTGATAAAAGTGATCCTTTTGATCAAAAAATGCCTCAAAATGATGAGCTATGTGATTCGCCTAAGGACATGAGACCAAAAACTCTCTTTAACAATGATAAGGCTAATGATTTGAAACTTGATTATTTTGAAACAAATACTATAAGGGTTGATACTAGTGAACCAAAAAGTTTGTTACTTAGAAAATCTAGAAACCTTAAAGACCAACCTCTATAAATAGTGATAAGAAATTTGGATGGATTTAGAACTAGAATAAATATAGGAAATCTAGAATAATTTTTTTCTTGTTTATATCTGCTAGTACCTAGAACTATAGAAAAATCATTACCTGATGAAAGTTTGGTTTTAGTTATACATGATGAGTTAAACAGGTTCAAGAGGGACAAATTATGGGAATTAGTTGAAAGTCCTTGTGAACAAATTATTATTATAACTAAATGGGTATTTAGAAACAAATAGAATGATCAAGGTGTGATCACTAGAAATAAAGCTATATTAGTTGCAAAAGGTTATAATCAAGAAGAAGGAATAGATTATGAACAAACCTTTTCCCATATGCCTAGGTTATAAGCAATTAGAATTATTCTATCATATGCATCTTATATGAATTTTAAGTTATATCATATGGATTTTCAATAATAATTTCTAAATAAATTTTTAACTTAGGAATTTTATGTTGAACAACCTCTTGGTTATGAAGTCCCTCACTATAAGAATTATATTTTTAAACATACTAAAGCCCCCTAAGGAGTTAAACATGAACCTATAGCTTGGTATGATATATTAATCTCCTTTATTTTAAAATTTTGTTTTTAGTAGGAAAAACAGATCATGTATTATTTTAGAAAATATTATCTTTGGTTATTTTATTGGTACAAGTATATGTTGATGATGTTATTTTTGGATCAGTAAACCAAAAATGTGTAAACAATTTTCAAGAATTTTTCTAAAGTAATTTGAAATGAGTATTATGGGGGGTTAAACTACTATATAGGATTTCAAAATTATAAAAAAGATTTTTGAAATTTATTAAAACAAAGAAAATACATTTTTGTCTTACTTAAAAAGTTTGGATTTGAAAACAATAATACTTATACAAATTCAATGATATACAGTATTAATATTGATATGGATGAGGCTATAAAACCAGTTAAAAACAATTTGTATAGAGGAATCATTAGAAGTTTACTTTTTCATACTGGAAGTGTACCAGTCATTAGGATATTTAAATAGAACTATGTATTTTTCTCTACATTTACTAGAAACCTCTAATTTTTATTTAACATCATACTTAGATGATGGTTTTGGTAGTTATAGACTATATAGGGATATCACCTTAAGAACTTTACATTTTCTTGGTAAATATCTTGTATAATGGTCATGTAAGAAAGATAACTATGTATAATTGTCAACTACCAAGGCTGAATACATTACAGCAGGTAGTTTTTGTGTGTAATGTGGATAAAGAACACCCTAATGGATTTTAGATTCAATTATAATTTTGTTCCATTGAAATGTGAAAACACTAATGTTATCAACATTTCAAAGAATCTAATAAAACATTCTAGAACAAAACACATTGATTTAAGGTATCATTTCTTAAGATATTATGCACAAAAGGGTGATATCTCTCTAAAATTTGTTTGCACATAAAATCAACTTGAAATAATTCTCACTAAACCATTACCTGCTAAAAGATTTGGTTTTATCAAATCCAAAATATGATTATTTAACTTTATTAAATTTTGTTTCAAAATTACTTATTTAGTCACGTGAATTTATAATTATGTAAATATATTATTCTAATTTTATTATTTGATATTTGGCATAAAACTTTTAATGTATTCGTCAAATAAAAATAAAACATGTCACCTAGTTTTGTTATTATTACTCTACAAATTACACTTTGAAACCATTCTATTAATATAAAATAAAATATGTTAAGTTTGTTCTATGTGCAGAAACCTTGAAATTTTCTGAATATTCATATCTTTTATATCTGAACCACTCTTACCTAAACCTCCAATATTCCAAATACTTTTCCAAAATGGTGAAATCTAAATGAACTGATGGTGCTTCCACAAGAAGAATCAAATGTCCAAGTACTAGAAGAAACTTTTTGAGTGTAAGATCCATAGATTTTGATTGTCTATACGGGAGTGATATTTTACATAAAAATGTTATAAATAATTAAGTTTGGGAATACATATTTGATGAAAAATGAATTTAATATATTTTTGAAAAATATGTTTGGGAGTTTTATTTGACTAGTGTATTTCATTTTGGTGATAGTGAAGATCTGGTCATAGAAAGTGTGAATTAGACAAGTTTTTCAGTAACTTCATTGGAAAAGGATGAAGCTTTAAAATATCCTCATGAAGGTTACACTATCATTATTACTTCCATATCTTCTGAATTACAGTTAACTCCACTAGAAATAATTGTTTCTCTTTTTGGAATGGATGACATTGAAAATAAGCTCATTGATGTTTTAGAACCTAAACGGAAGGTTCTTGTAAAATTCCTTCAGTTTTCTATTGCGTAACAGAACGGTGAGTTTGACAAAGTTATTTTTCAAGATGTTGCATTATTATATCTATTTATGATTTAGAATCATGTGAATATGTAACATTACATTATTAGGTATATGTGTCATATTCAAAATAATTCAATGAATTTTTATCCTTTTGGAAGGATGTTGACATTAGGTTTTTGTAAATTTAGGGTCAATCTGGACGATGCCACTACAACATGTTATCATGATTTAGCATTATTGTGTGCAAGTGTGGTAAGATTGAGTGTTTTTTAAAATATTTAATCTTTGAATAATCTATCACAGGTTGGTTTAGAATAATAACTTGAGGTAGACCCTACTAAAACTCGTGGGCAGTCATCTCATTTAGGAGTTTCTAGTGATGATTTTTCTCAAACTCCTACAAATATTCTAGTTTATGTTGAAGAACCAATGAAAAAGTGTGGATGTAAGGGTGTTCTGGAAAATGAGAATCTCACTGAAAGGAAAATAATAATGACATTTTTTGTTCAATCTAGAAAATGAACTTCTCCTAAAGTTATTTCATCCCCTTCCCTCATAGTAGTTCAACCCCATGTCATTATTATTTCTTCTATAAGATAATAATTGTCCTAAATAATTACCAAGTTGCTTAATTTTAAACAGGTAAAGACCATATCAAATATATTAGGAGATATACAACTTTTTAAAGTATCTTCATCTGGTTATACAAATTAAAAAAATCAGAATAGAATCAGTTTGTTTTGTTAATAAAGATGTTGATGGTAGAGAAGAAGAAGAATAACAATAAGATGTATATCATTTTGTTATAAAAAGAAGAGCCATATTGATCAGGATCACCATATCATGTGGATGAATTACATTATATTGGTTAAAATCAAAAAAAATTACGAAAATTGTACTACTTAAGTTCATAAATATAGTTTCTCTTCTATTCGTATAATTCATACGAGTTTATAAATTCCCATAGTATAATTGGTTGCTACTGATGAAAGAGCTTGAGGGAGCTATTCCAAATTGTTTTATAAAGTCAAGTCCTTTAATAATTATTAGTTTTATTCCATATTTAATATCGAGACTCTTCGATAGAAAGTCATTTCAAATTTTAAAGTTAGTGACTTTATGTTATGAGTACAATTATCTTTGGAGATGTTTTTAAAGGAATATCCCAAAGAATCTTAAAATAAAATAGATTTATAGTCAAAATTTTAAAGATATTATCAGGATATTGACCTGATATCTTCCACCATTGCTTTCATGTAATGTGAGATTTCTTTTGGATAGCTATTACGGGATATTTAAAAATATATAATTGTTAAAGTTAGAAGAATCCCTACATATTTTGAAAATCTCTATACTTTTTATTGATCAATATCGAAAGGAAAACAATCTCTTATTAAAAGAAAAATTACTAGAAATTCAAAAATATTTTGGTTAAAGTGAAAATGGGTATCATCTTTATTATCATAGGATTTCAAAAAATGGTTGGATCACTGGAAAATAATTTTGAATCTTTAGAATATAAGGTTGAAAATTTTCATCAAATGGTAGTAACCAAATTAAATACAAAATCATCAAAAGAATAATAAGTAGAGGAAGATGTTTTTATTTAACCTTAAAAGTTATATTTATCCTCATAAGGAAAGGAAATGGTTTCTTCAGATATTTAGTCTGGTTTTTATAAAGTTATTTTAAATCGTTGAAGAAGTAAGTTGTGAGTTGTGTCGAGAAAGGTGACTTGTAATATCTCATTAAAAACGTTTCTCAGAAAGTATGAAATAGTTTTGTAGGTATATTAGAATATTTTAATAATTATATGGTAAATAGGATTGATGTATAAAAAGATACTCTATTTCAAATTTGAGGAGGAAATTTTTATGGACCTCCTATTACCGATCATCATTCCATTTTATCTCAAAGACTCAAGGATATTTTTGACCCAATTGGAATCTATTTAAGTGAAAATATTTAGTTTGTATAAAAATCATCATTGCCTTTACTTGAACTCTAATATAAGCTATCATTTTTTCCTAAAGATAACTTTTACATATCAAGTTTGTAGAAAACTACTCTCAACATTCATTCCACCTCATTAAGGATCACTCGAAGTGATCGAGATAGACTTAGAGGATCATTACTCACCTTACTGATGTTTTTAGAGAAAGTTTTAATGATCTTATACCTATATTCTCCTTACCTATTTTCTATCCACAATAATTCAAAATACCTCCTCCAAGAATTCATTTTTCACCTTATAACTCACATAATTTTGATATTAGCATGTTTAGATGAATGGATCCCCAAAAACAGTTGAATGATGTTTCAAAAAATAGTTGAATAGTTTCATATTTATATTACATATTTTTTATTCTTTTAATTCTTTGGTTGTTATTATAGTTTATTTTGAATATGTTTATCTAAATTCTCTATGATTTTTCATCCATGTTTTATATTTCTTTTCTCTTTATTTATTTTATTTAATTGTTTAATGATTTATACTGCTAAATACTTATATTAATACAACTTTATACTAAATTCAATTCACATTCAGTAGTATTGATGATTTACACTTTCTTATTGTTACATATTTATTTTATTTTTCTCCTTTTTATACTAATTGTTTATATCACAAAAATTTTGAAGAAGAAAACTGATAATACACAAATTAAAAAAGGGGAGAAGAAAAAGGTTAATAAAAAAATTAAAATTTATTTTAAATCACCATTAAAAAAAGTTTTGGTTATTATTCAATGAATTTTTTATCATAAAAAGGGGGTATAGTGTTTCATTAACTTATATAGTTTCAAAAAATCATAGTTTTTATACATTTTTATGATTCACAACATCCTTATTTTTATTCTAATGAGTTTATTTTAAGTGGTTTGGATTGTATTATATTATTAGATATGGGCTATTTGTTTCAAAGGTGTTTTATTTTTTGCTTAATATAAATAATTAACTTATACTTATTAAAATAGTTTAAATATATGGAAAAGTATTTTATCCTATGGTAATATAGTGTTGGAATATTATCTTCTCTTTTCTCATAGTTAGAAAAATTAGTATTGAAATTTTTTCTTACTACATAAGATATTATATCAAGAAGAGAATAAATGAGTTACCATATGTTCAAAGTCATATATTTCAGTTAGACTGTAATTATAAAAAGTATTTATCCTATAAAAATGATATTCAAAAAGTATTACCTTATTATAACCGATAGAAGTTGTGAGATTTAAGTATCACATTTTATTAACATAATTCTGTTAGGCAGAATAATTATTTTATTAAATGTTGAATTTGGATTATCTTATACATAGTTGAATTCAAAGATCTATTTTATCTTATAAATCCTCTCAGAATTTTATCTTTTAAAGACAGTGTTATCAGTTTTTTCCTTATGAATAACAAGTTATTATGTAGATTATCTTGATTAATTTTATAATTTTATTACAATCTCTAGATAATTAATTTCATTCTTTTAAGGGTATCATAAAGTTAATTGGTTAATTAAGGAAAGTTCGACTTTTATAAAGTGTTGTTTTTTAGGATTGTAAAGATCTAAATAATAAGATTGATAAAAAATTTAGTGTAGAAGTATATTCAATATTTAGAAGGAATGGACACATTCCATTAAGGTCCTGTCTCAGAAACTTTTCAATAGGTTATTCACATGACCATTGTGATTATCTAATATACTTAAGTTCAAAATTAAAGAGAAGAAATAAGTTGGGATATTTTCCACTATATAGAGATGCACATACACATAGATACACAGAGACATAGATATATATGTACATATGAATACTATGATAATGAAAAAAAATAATGCATGCACATAAAAAAAATCTCATACATTGTTCATGTGTTGTGACTAAAAGATCATCGGTTGTAATGGAATATCTTATAAAGCTATTATTTAAAGTTCAGTCATATTCTTAATATTTATCTTCATCTCTTTTAATTTTCTTATTATGTTTATGTGCAACAAAAATCCTATAAAGTTCATTCATCTCTATTTTATCTACACTCGTTGTAAGTGAGTGTGTGAAGATCATGGATAGGTCTTGAAAAGTAAGAGCCTGGTTGAAATCTCTTATACCTTTGTAATAATTAACAACTGCTTGTACTTAGTAAGGATCCATTAGAAAAATATTTTTCATAGTGAAAATCATCGAAATCATACATTAGAATGTTGGTGGAGTGGACTAAAATATTTTTATTATTCAACCCACTATAAATATATTGTGTTTAATATCTTTATTATTTGATTTTATAATATCACAACCTATTTTTTTAAGAAAAATATTATAACTCTTATACCTCGAAGAGGGTGGTTTTAAAGTTAGGAAATTTTCAAGAACTCAATTCACCCCCTCTCTTGAGTTTTCAGTTATCCATTCTCTAGGATAAAACTATTGAGGGATATAAATATATGGAAAAAAGGGGGTTGAATCAATATTAGTGAATCTAGGGAATAGGCCAATGCACTGAGGAAGAAAGGATGATACCTTTTTGGTTTTTTGTTTCTAATTTCTTTCCCATGTAACCCTAATTCAAATTTTTAGTAAATTTTTTTATCTTTCCATTCTATCTCTCCCTTTCTATCTCCCTAACACTCTCTATTTCTCTCTTCTCACTTTAAATCATGATCTATTATGCTCATTATGATGAGTTACTAACCTGAGGCTAGGCTATGGGGGAGGTTTCAAGGAATTCTAAAATTCGTGTGCTTTAAATTCTTATATTTTTTAATTTAATTTATGGGGAATGAGAGGGAATTGTACAGGTGTAGTTATTATCCACCTTTAAATCAATTTCAATTTCATCCATATTATTAAATTTATAATCTTTACCTTCCTTATCTTGGGTAAACTCTTCATGTGATGTAGTTGAGGATGCCTGAAGGGATGAAATAGAATGTGATGGAGTGAGGTCTAGTAAGTTATTACACTCTCGAAAGAGGATTTTATCTTACTTGGTTATTAGAGGAGGTGATATTTGGTGTGATGAAGATATTTAATAAAAATGATAAATTTCACACTCAATAAACTAATGAATAGTAATTCATGAATGAAATTTCATAAATGAATTATCAAATTGAATTTAAACATTAATAAATTAATAGTTAAGGAACCTGTATAACTAAACCCTAAAGACCAAGACCTTTATTTTCTAAACTCATTCAGTTTTTGAATTTCTTGTTAGGATGGTTTTATATTTTCATTAAATTTTCCTTTTTATGAAATCAAAATTCCCACCTTTAATAAATATTATAAACTGAAAATATAATAAGTGAATTTGGAATAGAATTTGATCAAATACAAGGATCCTCAAGTGAGATTACCATGCTCAGCCATTATGCAACACTAGAAAATAAATAGTAACTTTTTCACAACCCTATGATAGGAAAGTCAATTTTTGACTCAAAATAGATAAAGAATTATTGGAATTGAGGAAAATGGAGGAGGATCCAGAAGCCGCGTATGATGAAAATTTTATAATATTTTCCATGTACACATTAAATTGTATTCAAGACATTTATAGTAAAATTAATATATTTTACTTAGGAATAAAATAGATTTTATGACTATAATTACCCATATGGGATTTTAAAATTTGTGTGAAATTTTTTCTTTTTTCTTAGAAAATTTAGATGGAGTTTTTAACCCTTATGTGCCTCATTATGACAAGAGTAAGAAGAAGTCATGGTGGCATGCAATGAAGAGGCAGTCAACTAATAAATCAATAGTTAAGACCCAATATTTTTCATGTGTAGTAAAATAAATTTTAGGTAATGTTTGAAATGATCTACAAAGTGATACCAATGTGGTATGTTTAGTCATATCACTCATGAATATAAAGAAAAGAGTTTTGATTAATACAAGAATGGGGTGATAGATTTCCAGCCAATTGTGAGATGTTTTAATAAAATGAGTGAAGAAATTATTCTAATGTGTGTCCAAAGTTAGTTACTTAGGGTGGAAAACATCTATATTGAAACAAAAAAAAGTATTGGTAATATAATTTTCAATTACTACGGATGATGTTGGGATGTTTATTGAATTGGTGATTGTTACGTTAATTGTTTATTCAAATAATACCAACGCCTGGGTTAACTTTGTATCTTCATATTCCATCATTTATGAGAAATTTTCAAGTAAAATAGTAATATAACCACATTAAAAGAAGATAATTTTTTTTAAACTCATGGTGCAAGTATTAAAGAAACCATGATTTATAATAATCTTTCTATTTTCTATCAGTGGAAAGTATTTTCCTACTAATATTGTTGAAATTCCCATAGTATAGTTTGATATTATTCTTGGTATATATTATATTTAAATATATTATGATAAGATAGCTTTTATAGCTAATAATTTTGTATTCAATGATTTTATACCTTTAATAATATATCAATAATTTGATAAATTAATTAAATATGGTAGTAAAAGTTACTTAAAAAGTTATTAAGAAAAAGTAAATTGTTTATATTAGTGATATTTGAGTTGTAAATAAATATATTGATGTATTTCATGATGATTTTCCTGGTACTATTCCTGATTAGTATGTTGGATTTACTATTTACTTAGTGTATGATGCTAAGACAATTTCAAAAACCCCTTATCTAATAGCCCAAGTAGAAATTTTGGAATTGAAAAGGTAGTTATAGTCGTTTTTTTATAAATGTTTCATTCATCTATGAACTTCCCCATGAAATCCTCCTACTTTATTTTTTAAAAAAACTTAGTTCAATTAGGATTTGTATTGATTATAGAGACTTGAATAACATCAATATTAAGAGTAATTATATTTTTCCTCATATTGATGATTTGTTTCATCAGATCCATGGAGTGAATTATTTTTTAAAGATTGATATCAGGTCTGGGTACCATTATTTGAAGGTAAAGGATGAATATATTCTGAAGATGGTGTTTTAGACTTTATATGGGAATTATGAGTTTTTGGTTATTCCCTTTGGGTTATCTAATGCACTAACTATATTCATGGATCTTATGAATAGAGTTTTCCATGACTATTTGGATAAGTTTTTAGTTGTTTGTATTGATTATGTTTTGGTATATTCCAAAATTTGTGAGGATTAAGAAATACAACGAAGTATTATTTTTCAAACCTTGAAAGAAAAGAATTAATATGTAAAATCTAGTAAATGTGAATTTTGGTTGTAGTAGATTTCATTCCTAAGGAATTTTTTTCTAAATATGGAAGAATTATTAACCCTTCTAAAACTAAAGTGGTTAAAGAATATCCAAGGCCTAAAATAGAATTGATATTTGTATTTTTATTTGATTAGTGGGTTAGTATTTAGGGTTTATTAAAACATTTTATTAGTTATATATCTCACTAACTATTTAAAATCAAAAATAAATTAAATGTATATAGAAAAAATAGTGTGACTAATGTTTCTCAAAACTGAAAATAATAATTTTGTATGATCTAGCTTTTTCTCTTCCCTCTAGAAATGGGGAATTTTTCATCTTTAGTTATGCTTATTTAAATAGACTCGATTGTGTTATGATGAAGAATAATCATATAATTTCTTATGATTCACATTAATAAAAACCCCATGATATAAATTTTCCTACACAATATGTAGAACTAGCTATTGTGGTTTTCACTTGGAATTATGGAGAAATCATTTATATAGATTAAAGTGTAAAATATAAACTGATCATAAAATTTTGAAGTATATATTCACTGATAGAGAATTGAACATGATGTATAAGAGATGTGTTAAAATAATAAAAGACTATGATTTCATGATTCATTACAATCTAGTAAAATAAAACAAAGTAGTTAATTCTTTGAGATGAAAATATACTGCATCATTAACCATGATATGTCTATAACATAATTCTTTGGTAAATAAATTAATTAATGATGGATTAGAAATTTTTCATGCAGTAACATCCTCTATTTTTTCAGGTTTTATTGTTTTCTTCATTGTTAGATAGAATTAAGCAATCAAAGAAGGAAGAAAATTTTTTGTAAGAAAAGTTGGAACTGGAAAATAAAATTAAGCTATCAAAATTTAACATTGATGATGAAGGTGTTTTGAGATTTGGAAATATTTATTGTGTAATGGATATATCCTAATTGAAAAATGAATTGTTAAATTAACCTCATAGATCATCCTTCTTCATCTAGTTATTACAAATATGTATAGAGACCTTAGGGATTATTACTGGTGGGATAAAATGAATAAAGTTACTATAGATTTTACCATGAAATGTATAACTTTTCCACTTGTTAAAGTCGAATGATAATTACTGAATGGGATACATCAAAATGTTCTAGTGCCAGAGTGGAAATGAAAACATATATTCATGGATTTCATGGTGGATTTTCCAAATATGTATTGATGTAATAATTTGATTTGGGTTATTGTTGATCAATTGACTAAATCTACACATTTCCTTCTTATTTAAGATATTATTTTTTTATTAGCTTTATCGAATGTATCTCAAGGATCTATTTAGGTTACATGGAGTTTATATCTCCATTTTATCTTGCTTTGATCCTATTTTTACTTATAATTTGTTTAAAGGACTTTAGAATTTATTTGGTATTGAAATAAATTTTATTACATGTTTTGATCCTCAATCTAATGGATAGTCAAAGAGAATTATTAAAACTTTGGAATACATACTTAAATATTGTTCAATTGATTACCAGGGAAGTTGGGATCTATATATTTCATTTTTTAAATTTTATTATAATAATAGTTTCATTCCAGTATGCAGATGGTGCCTTTGGATGGATTATATGGAAAGTGGTATTGGACTCCAACTTATTGGGATGAAGTAGGTAAAAGGAAGCTATTTGGACCAGAGTTAGTGTAAGAAATAGTTGAAATGGTAAATATGATTCAATGTAATATGAGTGAACCTAATTTTAGAAAAAATAGTAATACATATAAACATAGGATAGGTATTTCATTATAGGTAGGCAATCTTGTTTTTATTAAATTGTCTCCATGGAAAAGTGTTATGTGTTTTGGTAAAAAGGGAAATTTATTTCCATGGTTCATTAGACAATATGAAATTATTAATAAATCTAGATTGGTCTAGTACTAAGTGTTCTTGCCTCCATGTTTATAATAGGTACATGATGTGTTTCATATTTAATTATTAATGAAATATGTGTCGGATACATCTCATTTTTTGAGTCCTGAAGTAGTAGAGTTGTAATAGAATATTTTGTACAAGTAATAGTTGATTCATATTCTTGATGAAAAATAGAAAGTTTTGTGGAATAATGAAATTATTCTGGTTAAGGTTTTATGTAAAAACCATAATGTTGAATAAACTACATAGGAATTAAAAAAAATTATGTAATAAAAATATCCCCACTTGATTAAGTAGTAAATAAAATTAAGAGGATGTAATTTTCCAAAGGGGGAAGAATGTGAAAGCCCAATTAATAGTAAATAAATTTTATTCCTTATTAATTTTCATAAATTATATTTTATAAATTTATATTCAAATTTGATAAATAAGTCTCGTTTATTTTTTTATCACCTCGGTAATGGTAAAATGAGTAAAACATGGTTAAAACTATGAGATAAGGCCTAAAAATATCCTTAAAATAGTATTCATTTTATTTGATATGTTTTTTTGTCCATGACCATCATAGTTTCAAAAATGTGTCAATTTTATTCAAATTTCCTTTGATAAGTACCTTAATAATATTTTAAGTAATGAATAAAAAAATGCCACCCACTTTGTTTTAATATATCTAGTGTTTTTTCATTGGGATAAAAAGATGACATGTCTCGATATAAATGTTTAATTAAAATATAAATTATTTTTTTATAGAAATTTGTTTTTAATTTTTATTGATGGAATAATTACCTTAAGCGATTATGAAACTCCAACATAGTTCTTGTTCAAGTAATAGAAAAATCAAGTAAATGAATTTTCAAAACATTAAAAGTGATAAAATTTGGATAAATTATTGTGTTCCATTAATTTTTTAGATAAATTAAACATATTTTTTATGTTTTAAATGTTTATATTCAAATTCCAATACTATATTTATGTCCTTAAAGACAAACTATGTGAATAGTCCCGAAAATGACTTTAACTGTATATTCTATTAAATAGAATTTTATTTAATGATTTAAAATTAATAAAGATATTATATTTTTACAAGTGAATGGGATATCATCTATAATATCGACCACTATCCACTTATTGTTCAATTTTCCTTTTATTGATACTTTCTTAGCCCTTATAGTGTAAAAATTTTGATATCACGGTAATCATCAAAAGGGTTAATAAGGGTTAAAACTAAAAGATAAGGGGGGAAATTGCCTAAATGTTTCCAAAATTTATTGTATGAGATTATTTATACTGATACTCATACTATATTTTAAATATTTTAATTTTTTACCACTTGAAAATCAAACTTTATTTATATTAATTTAATAATTTAAGTAATTCCAAGGGTTCTCCTTTATAAAATAGAATCTCATATACTCTATTCCTTTAACCTTTTAAGCATTATTTTTTGGAAAAAAGTTACCCGAATTTATCTATAAAATCTCTTCACATTCCATAAATATCTTATTCTCACCAAAATACCAAACATATAAGGCTTAAGGTGGAAAACAAAAATGTTATCTGAGGAGAAGGTATAAGCCTACGCCAACCCATTTCAAGTACATTAATTCTTCTAAATCCTTCAAATATTCATCAATAATGATGAAATAATAACATCAATATCTTATATATAATAAAATTTTATTATAATTAAGTTAAAACCCATTTTTATCTCTTTTTTTGTAACATCCTCCTACAGGTATGACAGGTATTTCTTTAACCTTATCATGTATTTTCATTTTCATTGACTGGGTATGGTTGAGAATGAATTGGGAGGATACCTATAATGGTTAAGTCAGAGTTTTGTTGGACTCTCATCCTTAAAAATCCTTTCCTGTTGGCTTTCATAGGGTTAAATGTTGTGTAACTAGGATACACAACTTGTAATAGTTTCTAGAAGCAAGTCATGAAAGGCTTCATGTTGTGAAGGTTATAAATGGTGAACAGACTTTACACCTCGGGAATGATTTAAATATTTTTTATAAACTCAAAGCATCGGTTTTTTATTCTATATGATGTTCTTTTTGACAGTTATGTAAATTATCTATTTCATGACATGAAAGGGTATTACATGCTATGTAATACCTCAAATATGGTTTTTAAAAAGTTAGTGTGGAAGATATCTATTTTCTCCTCTACTCTAGTTTCTTATCCCTTGACCTAAGGACTTCCCTAGGTGATCTTCATGCTCTCAAACCCTTTTGGATCCTCTTGTTTGGCATTCAAGCATCATTGCTCTTATAGTGTGATTCCCAATTAAGCGTTCTCATTCATTCTTCATCTTTATCTCTTTCTCCTCCTTTGGGATTTCAACAGGTCATCCTAGAATATATGTATCTATGCTCTATATTTTTGGATCTCATATCTCGGTTGTGTTTCAAGGTTTTTACACCTTTGTTCTTGTTGAGGAATGACATTGTGAGTGTTGAGTTTTGAGAAAAGTTAGGTGATTTCATCCTGTTTATCCAAATTAATTAACTTTTAATTGATTTATTTATTTCAACTATTGATTTAAATTTAATTTCATAAAATTTCTTTCAATTTATGTAATAGAATCCAATTCCAGTGAATTGGGAGATATGAAATGGTTTTGTCATGAGAGTTTAGAAAACAACTAGTCTTATTGAATTGCGGTGGGTTTATAGATATTTTTCAATCTAAATTGGTTAATTTAAATTATAATTTTGATAGAAATAATTTCAATAAAACTGTTGAATTTAATTTTCGAAATGAATTTTTAAAATGATTTAATTGGTTTTGAATGGATTTAAAACTTGTGAAAATGGATTAAAATATTTTTATAGAAACCCAATGGATTAATCATGTTAAAGAGGAATGTTTTTTATTAAAAAATTGGTTTTAAATGGAAAATTGGAATAGAAATAAAGACTGGTATTTAATTTAATTTTGATCAGTATTAAAATAAATTTCACATCATTGATTGTGTAAGACCACATGCAAGCCTTAGGTAGTTGGTGAGTTATTTGGACACACTATGCACTATTACAACATTCTAAAACATTCATGTAGCGGTTCACATCCCTGATGGGATGGTGATGAGTTTCCTTTGGCTAGTTTCAGGGGGATTTTTGTATACACGTGTTGATGAGATCACTTAGAGAGTTTAGAGACTTGTATCCTGAAACATTCATACATATTTGAAATATGACCTTGTTGATCGCTTATTTTATATTTGAGATACAAATGTATTCCAATGTTGTAAAACTTATCTACATGAATTTTGGGTTTAAATAAACTATTTTATGTAAATATTTTATTTAATCCATTGTTTTAGAAATATTCCACCACTAGTAAAGCCTTTTCTTAAAGTATTTTTCCATCATTTGAACTGTATAGCATGATTTTTTTAAATATAATTTGAAAATGAAAAACCTATTTATTCTAAAAATTGAAAGAATTTATTTTGCTGATCCATTATTTTTATATGTTATAGAATCCTTGGTGAGACCCTACTGGTCTTTCTATCTCACACTCTACTTGTGCCTTCAGGTGTTTTTAGATTATCTCCTTCCTGGTTTGAGCAAGGGGACAGGATCTCTTGCAGGTGGATCCAGTTGTTGAACTGAGGACCTGGTGAGTTGTGTCCTTAGGTACATGGGGTGTTTTAAACTATTTTGGTACTTGGTTTTTAGTATTTTGTGATTTCATTCCTTATTGACTTCTAGTATATTACTCCCAATAGAGTTTCTTTTGTATGTATATTGATTTTATTGTCTTTCTTCTGCTATGTTTTATGGAAAATTCATTCCCACTTGTATTTTGTTTGATGTCAGGTACTAGTCAACAACCCATTGTGATCTGGAATGCCCTTCGACCTATTTCAGGGCCGGTTCAGTTACCGGTTTACCAGAGTACCTGGGTTGGTTCATAAAAAAATTATATCAGAGGGAGGTTGTTGAGATTTTATCTTAAAGTCAGTATGCATTTGAAATCTTGTTAGGACTTAAGAGGTAGTTATGACTGAGTGTCTGGAAAAATATCATCACAATGAACCTTAAGTCTCCATGGGTGGTTAGGGAAGGATGACTTGTGTATTATTTCTAGTCTTTAGCCAATTGTGATTTGGATTGAGTGAAATCAAAATCTCTTTATTACATCTATAGAAAATAATTTCCCTTGTTTCTTAGTTTGAGTGTTAGTATGATGTCTTCCTTATTGTCTATTAGTATCGTATAACATCATGCCTTTGAGAAGATGTGGAAATTAGATCTAGGAGGAAACTTCTGCTGAACCACTACAAGTGAATCATATAGTGGACCCAAATCTAGTTTAGGTGATTATACAAACTATCCAAGCTCTAGGACAGGCACTATCTCCAATTCACACTCAGGCTCCATCTATGGATCCTCATGGGGGTGTTCTACGAAATCATTCTCAAAAGTTCCTTCGCAAAAATCCACAAAATTTCAAAATCTCAAACGATCCTCAACATTTTGAGGAACGGTTAGAAAATATAGAACATATGTTTTATTTCTTGGATAAACCAGATGAGATCAAGGTAAAATGTGTTACCTTTATGCTGGAAGGACCGAGTAGGAGATGTTGGGAAATGATGGTAACGGTGATAAAACATGAGGTATTAGAGTGGAAATACTTTTATATTATTTTTACTAACTAGTTATATCTAGATTAAATGGTTTTGGATAAGGATTTGGAGTTTTTCAATCATGATAAGGCCGAAAAAACTGTGACTAAGTATTTTAATAGCTTTACTGAGCTGGTACAGTTTGTGCCTAAGAATGTACCTAATTAGAGGATAAAGACTAAATGATTTGAGTTAGGAATTTTATCAGATATCCATTCTCATGTTTTCCTTCTAAAGCTTCCCACTTATGCTAATAAATCGAATAGTGCGATGATGGTCAAGAAATACCTAGATGGAAAGTTAGTGTTATCAAGAGTTTCTTTCTCTCCCAGTGGTAATGTGAGTTCCTTTAGGGAAAAACATAAGAGTGATGATTCTTCTGATATTTATACATAGTAAATTCATTCCATAACTCCTATATCTCTAGGGGAAGTCCTTTGATTTTTTGTCAGTGTAGAAAGCTAGTAAATTCTAATAGGGTTTGCACTAAAGCACCTAAGAACTGTAAATATTGTGGATGTTCATAAAATTTACATAGATTATTCCATAAATTTCCTACTATATATAGTGGGAAAGGATCATCATCTCATCATAAAACTATGGGGAAATCAGATGCTTCATTTATAAAAGGGTTCCAGTTACAGGCATCTGGAAGGAAGAAACTTCGCATAGTGGAAGAGTCTCTAAAGGAAGCAGCCACGGGTCTAGAAACTGTGAGAGGTACCATTACTATATCTTCATCATTAGTGATAGATATATTTGATACTAGTGCATCTCACTCATTTATTTCAAATCATATATTTAATATTCTTAATCTATCTATGTATCTTTTATCTATTAAAATGAATATTACTAATCTTCTTGGTGTGAAGAGGGAGCAGGGTCTCTATAGTCCTGCTTGTGTCTTCTCTCTATCTGATGTTGAGCTGGCCTGGATTTTTCTATTCCTTGACATGAAATCTATTGACATCATATTTGGTATGGATTGGATCATTTCCAATAAATTCCTAATTTATTTTTATCTTCAACAGGTCTACCTTACTACACCTAGTGGTGTTCCTATTTTCTTTCAAGGAGAATGGGACCCAAGGTCGAGCTAAGTCGTGCCTTATTATTCAGAGTTGTAGAAAGTGATATCAGTGGTTTATTTTGATCAAGATTATTATTCAATTAGTGTTGATCTCCCACTAGTCATTGTTGATTTTTCTGATGTGTTTCCTTCGGACTTCTCTAGTTCACCACCGTTAAGGGATGTTTATTTTTCTATTGACTTAATTCATGGAACACAACCAATTTCAATTCCATATTATTGAATGGATCCAACTTAAATGAAAGAGATGAATTCCCATTTGGATGATCTTCTTGAGAAAGGATTTATATGACATAGTGTGTCACCTTGGGCTACACTAGTTCTCATAGCAAAGAAAGATGATGGTTCTTTTCAATTATGTGTTAACTACCAAAAGCTCAATCAAGTTACGGTAAAGGACAAGTATTTGTTTCCATGAATTGATGATATATTTTATCTGTTGAAAGGAGTGAAGTGGCATTAAAATATCAACCTCTGATATGGTTACCATCACGTGAGGATAAAATAATCAAACATTCAGAAAACCTCATTTCGAAGTAGGTATAGCCATTATGAGTACCTTGTTATTCCCTTTGTCCTAAAAAATGGTCCTTCAATTTTCATGGCTCTAATGATAAGGATTTTTCATGAGTATATGGATACCTTTATGGTAGTTTTTATGGATTAAATACTTGTTTACTTAATTTAAGATGAGGATCATGTGCATCATCATAGAATAGTTCTGAGTCTACTAAGAAATCACTAACTTTACACCAAACTTTCAAAGTGTTATGTATGGATTCAGGAGGTGAAATTCTTATGACACATGGTGTATGAATAAGTTATAATTGTTTATCCTAAGAAGTTTAAGGATATTATGACTTGGTAGAAACCATAAAATTTCTTCAAGATTAGAATATTCTTGGTCTTAGCCACATATTATCAATGGTTCATGAAGGACTTCTCGAAGTTGGATTCTCTAATGACTACTCTAACTTGGAAGGGGGTGAATTTTTCTTGGAATGTTAAATATTATATTTATTTTTTTGAGATGAAACATATTTTTACTACTGCACTGGTGTTGACTCTTCTAGATGCTGATCAGGGCTATGTGGTATTTTGTGATGCGTCTGGTTTAGGATTGGGTTGCGTTCTTATACAGGGAGATCATGTAGTTACTTATGGATCTCTTCATATTATGAAACATGATAATAATTATCCTACCCATGACCTTGAACTTGTGGTTGTGATATACATATTTAAGATTTTATGATGCTGCCTTTTTTAAAATGAATCTCTACCAGAGGTGTTGGGTGGAATACCTACAGTATTTTGACATTGACATTGCCTAAACCCCAATGAAAGGGAATGTCATTGAAGATTTGTTGAGTAGGAAACTTACAACCCAGGTAGTGAAATAATCCTTGGAAGAGTGTAATTTGATGGATTTATTTTCATAGTTTCATATTGGAGTTCAGGAGAAAAGGGAAAAAGTTTATTTATCCAATTTTTAGTATAAATATTCTCTTATAAAGATAATTATTCAAGATTAGGAGATTGATGATGAATTATATAGTATTAGAGAGTCTCTTTATATTGGGGATACAGTTTCCTAGTGGTCTTCTCCAAAGAGGGTGTTATATACTCTCAGTAACCCTTTGTTGTACCATTATCCAAAAGAGAGATTTTGATGGGGGATTTCCATAATTCCCAGTGGGATGTGAACCCAATAATCGATAAGATGTTATATGACATGAAGCAGCAGTTCTGGTGGCTAGGTATGAGATGGGGCATTGCTGAGTTTGTTTCCTGCTTTTATATATTCTTTCAGGTTAAGGCTAGGCATTAGAAACCTTTAGGTTTAATTTAGCCACTTCAATCCCCAAATTGGAAGTGGGATGAAATATCTATGGGCTTTTTGGTTGGGTTTCCTCATACACAGAGAAAGAATAATGTGATATGGGTTTTGATCACCAGTTTGACCAAGTCATCTCACTTCATACCCATTTTTAATACAACCAAAGTTGAGGAGTTAGGAAATATCTATGTGATGGATATTATTCATTTTTAAGGAGTCCCATCTTCAATAGTTTCTTATATGGATCCTCAGTACACTTCTTGATTTTGGAGAGGCTTTCAGGAGGCACCGGGATCTCAGGTCTATTTGGGAATGGCCTATCATCTGTAGTCAGATGGACAGACAGAGAGATCTATATAGATTCTTGAGGATATTCTTTGCATGTGTGTTCTAAACTTTTGTGGGAATTGGGATGATCACCTAGTGATGGTTGAGTTTTCTTATAATATTAGTTACAATACCATTATTATAATGGAACCTTTTGAGGCCTTGTATGGATGACCTTGTAAATTGATGTTGTGTTAGTTGGAGATTGGTGAAAGTTCCTTAATTAGACCAGGCTTATTATAAGAGATAACAATGAAGATTTCAATGATTCACCAGAGAATGTTGATAGAACAGAACTGATATAAGTATTATGCTGGTCATTGTCATATACCTTTGGAGTTCTCAGTTGGTCACCAGGTGTTCTTGAAATTTTCACCTCGGTTGGGTCGTCGATGGCTTGGGAGGAAAGGGAAGCTTTCTCCCTGTTTTTTGGGAACTTCCAAGATTTTTGAACCGGTGAGAAAAGTTGTATACCATTTTTAACTTCCACCATAACTTATGTGAATTCATAACATATTCAATGTATCAAAACTGAGAAAGTTTTTATCTGATCCATCTCATGTTTTGAGCTGGAGTGATCTTGAGACTGAACCTAACTTATCTTTGATTGACTGGACAATCATTATAGTTGATTCTAAGACAAAGTTAATTCATGGGAGGAGGATACCTTTGGTTTATGTGCCATGGAATCATGGTTTTGATAATCATGAGATGTGGGAATGCGAGGTAATGATGGGAGAGTCACTATAGGAAAATCATCACATATCGGCGGTTTTTTTATATGGCACTGGTTTAAACCGCCACAATATACTACTACGGTGGTTTCAAAAAACCACCACTAAATTGTGTGTTGGCATAAAATACACGGTGGTTTATTCAATTTAGTTTCATTTTATGGAAACCATCATAGTCAATGCATTTCGTAGTGAAATGATAATAGAATATGAATATTGTGTAGTTAGGGTTTTAACCGCCGCTAAATTATTTTATATAGTGGCGGTTTTAACTTCCACCAATAGTAAAATACCAAATCATAGTGGCAGTTTTAACTACCGCTAAATATTATCCATTTACTTAGCGGTGGTTTAAACTGCCACTAAATCTTTATTT
This sequence comes from Viscum album, assembly GCA_963277665.1. NCBI lineage: Eukaryota > Viridiplantae > Streptophyta > Magnoliopsida > Santalales > Viscaceae > Viscum > Viscum album. Next base: position 593,647,656 of record OY728135.1, on the reverse strand, counting down.
ATAAAAAAGGACACAGCTGATTTTGCAGCCCTAGAACTAGTGCCCTGAAAAAAACCATTCCAATTTCACATGCACATACATCCTACATCCAAAATAATACAAGGAAAACAAAATATTCATATGAAAAAATACTTTTAAATCCCCACACACTTTTCTAATTATCACTCATTGCATGGTGTAATAATCTTTCCATGAGCCCATCCATGTGTTCCCCCTTGGGAACCAGTGTTACTCATATGAATCTAAGTAAAGCGAACAGTGTGATTATCCATGATATAACATGTATCACCCATGAAATACAAAGTATCAACAACCTATGAGACCATAATTAGTATTTTTTAAAGAGGAAAACAATTTTATTTCAAGTTGTAACTAATATGTTGATTTTCTTTAGGTTTTAAATACTAATGATGCCATGTGTAAAGCCATTCCATCTTATAAATCAAGTGGATTTAATGAGGTTCGAACACATAATCCATTTCAATAATAAATTCATAAGGTAAATGAAGTAATCAATCCATAACTCATATCATTTCATTTAATTAATTAGGTAGTCCATTCCATAATTAAAGGTTTATGAGAATTGAATAAAAGTAATAGGTCCATGTGGACGACCCATGGAAGTTAACACCATACATTCAAAGGTATGTGGTAGGCCATGCTAGTGTGAATTCCATATGAGAACATCTATTCTACTCAATAATACTTTGGACATAACCACCTAAAAGAAGGTTTAGTCACTAAGGAATACATAGGGGGTTGTCATATCCTCCCACAATTCATTTGAACTTCACTTTGATAGTTTAGAAAACAATACACTTAAAAGGGGGTTTTATTAAAAAAAATATTAAGTCATTCAATGATTACCCCATTATGTGTTGTTCAAATTTGAGGTTCATGGTCCTTAAAATAACCAATTTAATAAACGAGGGTTACTAATCCTAATGAAATATGTTCAAAAATTTTAAAAACAAATTCACAAGTCACCACATGGAAGTCCCGCCAGAAATCATAGTGACACAATTTATAGAACATCAAGACTCTAAGGTAAATGATATAGACCACCTAAAAAATACCATGGATGACCGACGAGACCAATATCAAGGAATGTTTCTATCCATATTGAAAGAAATTATGGAAACAGATGAATTCCCTAATAATATGGTGAATTTAGTTTCACCAAAATAATACATCTAGAGAGGAGATAAATGTAGAAAGAAGGAAGGAAGATTCCTAGACTCACTAGTTGATATAAAACTCAATTTATAGAGGTTAAATTCAATACCAGACAATGGGGATTATACCAACCCTTTGAGATGATAGGATAGGAGGATCATGGGCAGGAGCCCCCTTGAGCACACGAAGGAGAAATAATGATAGGGTGAAAAGAAATAAGGACTCAGGGGAATTTTTGTAATTTATAACCTATTTAATGAGGATCACAGTTTTTCTACACGGTTATCCATACTATGTTCCAACCATTCCCATGCCACTGATTATAGAGGGTGTCTTCACAGTTCATGAGCAAAAATTGGGAAACCATGCACAAACTATTCATTATACCTCTTTTCAATACCTACATCATGGTTTACTGGTGAAGGGATCTTTGTTTGTTTTCTCTACAATTATGAAACTATTAGGATGAAAGTATAATGATCCAGTGGGATGATGTCGAGTATGGTATTCACCATATATGGCTACATGTATAAAATTTTCCCTATTTTATTCATATCATGACACTGGTGGATCATATAATCTTGGTGAAATTCTAGATCATGACAAAGAATAGCCTTTTGTTTTGAAAGGTGAAACTTGTAAATATTTGTGTTTCTTGTGTATGTGTATTGGGTTGTATTTATCGAAATAAAAAAATAATGTGATTGAGATAATAATAGAATCACTCGCCTAAATGTGACAAAGTAAAAGTTAATAGGGATTAAAAATTATTAATTGGACTCTAATACTAATTCAATCCCCTTATCAGTATCGATCATATCCCTCCTTGGATCCGATAAATTGGTATTAGAGTGTAGGTTCATAAATTATTGGGTTGTATATTGGAAGTTTATTCTCTTTTTAAAGTTTGAAGTTTATTTCATGATTTATGATGAATTTTAGTTTTAGATAATAATGATTTTACTTTGATCAGAATTTAGTTTCTTCCATAACTTTGATAAATACGAGAAATAAAGAGAAGAATAAAATTAGAAAGATTTCACTATTGAGTAAGGAAGATGTTTCTCCATAATATAATGATAAATATGATAGATCTAGTTTATAAAGAGAATATATGGTGTTTTATTCTACTACTAATAAAGTGGACAATCCCTCTACCTTAACAGGATCAATACATTCAAGTGTTCAATAGATATTTGTAAATTCTTATCAAAACTATTTTGAATAAGGGGAAATAATAACTAGGAGTGATCACATGAAAACTATAAAACATGAGAAGAGAATACAATAAAATTTTAAGAAAGAAGGTCTATACACTAAAAACTAGTTGGAGGGAGTTACAAAACTTGATATTCCCAAGAAAATCAAAAAGAAGGTTGATCATTCATCCTTGGGTAACAAAACTAATAAATTTAGGAAAAATGAATCATAAAAAATGATTAATGATAATAAAGAAACATAGAATATTTCATGTGGGAAGACCAAGAAGGCTATAAATATACCTAAAGATATTTTAATGATTTTAGAAATAGCACCAAAACCTCATCTTAATCCTATACATCATAGATATAACAACCACGAAATTTTTACACTTTATTATATGATTCGTACTTATAAATATCCATTAATGAAACATAAGGATCTTAAATTCCTAGTGTATTTAGAAGACTAGGTTTATAATACATAAAAGAAAACATGAGAAATCAATAAAATGTTAGGTTGTGAAAATGTTTGGTGGAAATTCTGTGACACACATGATATATATACAAACTGACTATTACTATATTTTTCCATCATATCAAAAATACAACTAATCGATGTCAGATGATGAACACATCTTGTCACCCCCTCCACCTCCGTCTCTACTTCTTGTTACATCCTGTAAGAATATTATATTGAGAATTAAATACTATTGTATATTTATATTTAAACATAAAACCAATAAATGTTTCAAAACTAAATGAGTTTTAATTTTTGTGATTTACCTACACACCACCAGTTGATGTAATACCACCAGAGGTAGATCTAGTCATCTTATGATATAAATCAATCAACACATTCTGTAGAGCGGATATCTAAGCCCCCTGTTCTTGAATTATGTTTTGTAGAGAAATAATATTTCTCTGAGTATCTCGGGGTATGGGTTGACTACAACCAAGAGTAGATACAGATTCAATCCTCAGTGGCCTGCCAAATACCTCATATGGTATGGGTTCCAAACACATCCCACGCACTCTACTAGGATGCTCATTCCCAAGGACTTTAGCAACTGGGTCATCCGGGGAGATTGAGTAGGACTGCGTAGGATTGGCATCCCATAGTTATTTAATTCTTACCTATAAATAAAATATAAGTCATATTATAAGAAATATATATTAACATGGTAACAACTGATAATAAGTTATTATAATGAAAAATGAGTTCATACCCCAACTTTATTGGTAGTCTTAATAACAAAACTTCTATCATATATTTTGTGAACATTCAACCACACTTCTTTTCGGGATGCTTGGTGCCCTATACTCTATGAATGCATTAAACAAATATAAAACAACAATTTAATATATTAAACGGATATTATTTTCTTATAAATATTTAAACTAATTAAAATATTTCCAGAGTCAATCGGCTTCTAAAAAACTCTCTGACCTCACATTGTGAGGGATGACTTGCTTAGCCCAGCTTGATGCATTCATCCTTGAAAGATCCTAAAATAAATAAAATATAATTTAATAGTAATGTATTAAATTTCATATCTTCTTCATATATATGTATAAATGTAGAATGAGATTAACATAATAATATATGTTGAAATACCATATGTTTCTCATCACGATGTCTATCAAACAAAACTTTACATTGCTCTTTGGGTACCTCATCGGATAGCTTTTCATACATATGTTGGGTGGTCAACAAAGTATCATTGACATCACTCCACAATATCCATTTCAATTCTTTCCATTTCTTGCCCAGATTTTTCAATGTCCACTTTCATTCTAGTAGATCAACAACCGTAAAGTGGAAAAACATCTGTACAAATAAATTCATCTTGAAAATATTATAATTTAATAACATGATATTAAATTACACCATAATTTATTAAAATTTCCTTTATTTGGGAATCAAAAACATCATTTTTCCAAGTTGAAGACATATTCATCCAATCATTATATGAAATAGGAAGGGAACCCAGCTCCGCAGCCAGCTAGCCTATAATCTGGCCAAGTAATTCTATGACGTCATCCATAGTGACCCCATATGAATCGAAACACAAAACTATTCCTAAATAGGTAAAAAGATTCATATATAATAGTTTAAAATATATATAAATTTGTTAAATAACGTTTTCCTATATAAATACATATAGTAAATAATGAACCCACACACTAGAAAACCAAAGCATTAAAATTAAAAAAATCCATAAAAGAATAGAGGGATAATAAAAAACCATGATATAACAAATGAACTATATACTACATGTCAGGAAATGAATACATTTGTAGCAGATCATATACATCAAAAAATAAAATTCTAAATGGAAAAACTAGGAAAAACCTTGAAGATGGTCCCAAGTATAATCCTAGTCCCAAACTCCCATGATTTTTCCTAGTAATCCAATCATCAAGTATTGAGCCTTTCCCAAACCCAAGCCTATAATCAAGTAGCATCAACTTGGGTACCAAGTTATATGGTATCCTGAGAAATGAGTGACTATAATTAAATAGGCCACCACCAATGATATTCTTAAATATATCCAGACTATAATAATTTACATATATAAGTGACACAAATAAAAATAATAATAATTTAATTAAAAGGAAATAAATAACCACTAATGCTCGGGCTCTGTGATGAAACATGAGTCTCATATCTACCACTATTGATCCTTAGGCTTATGAACCTGATCGACCATACCTGATTCAGCAAATATTGGGGTGTCTATGAGAAAATCGCATAGATTGTTCCAACCATGGTATCATATCCACCCTTATGGGTATTTTCTTTATTATATCAAGATTGACTATGAGGGAATTTTCATGTAGTAATTAAACACTTCCTACAAGGGAATTTTCATTTAGTAACTCAACACCACCAATGAGGGTGTATTCTTATAGTAACTCAATACCATCTATGAGATCATTTTCTTGTAATAACTCAACACTTCTTAGGAGAGTGTTTGTATTTTTAGAATCAAAACTACCTGATGATAGTTTTACAAACCAATACATATAAAAATATCATTTTCTATGAGAAATTACAATCTACCCCTTTAACATCCTTTTATAATATTGATACCATTTCACATTTTTAGCATTTACTTATTTAATTTAAAATTTAATTTAAATTCGCAATCTATCTATTCACATAATAATATCTATCTTCTACTTAATAACCTAAGGTTTACTAATTGTTTATGTCAACATAAAATCATAATCTCATGATTTAATTTCATAATACCATGTTAATCCTAATTTATAATTTTATAGTTTAACACCTATCAATTTATTAGGCCCAACACAAGGGTCGCATCCCAATCTTAGCATTCTACTTAGATTCACCCTTCATTTCATAAATATTTATAATGCATTAAATTCCATTTACAACATCAATTATTTTGAAATTCCATTTCATAACCATTGATTTATATCACAATTTATTTTTAAACCCCATAAACATAGGGAGTAATATAATGATACCAATCCAAAACAAGGTCAAAGTTTCAACTAGAGTAATCCCTTTAATATTATCCACTTAATTTTTATAAAACATGGCTTTCAATTTTATTGTCTAATTATAGGTTCAATTCATCATTATGGAATTCCATTAGGAATTCCATTTTTATAACGTTCAATGTATGTGAAAGGGGGTGTCTAACAATGGAAAATGGAAATTAAAACTTTAAATTTAAACTAGGTCAATACATGGATAGGCTGGTATGACAACAAATGAATCACTAAGAAAATGTCAAAATATGGGTTAATTTTAAGGACCACCTTCCTTAGCCTCATAGACTTCCACTGATCTAATATTGGCCTTTAGTTCCAACTATAATAGGAACAAAAGTGGTAAAAAAAGACTTGGAAATTGGGAATATTAGACATAAATGGAAATAGATCACTTAAAAGTGAGATAAGAGAATAAGAAAAGGAGATGGATTTGTAGATTTACCTTAGTCTCACTAACACCTTAGATGAAATTCGATTCAGACAAGGGATGAATAATATCTCACTATAGAAGAGAGAAAGGAGGGGAGGGTTAAGCATGAGGCGCTACTGGCCAAAAATGGGAGGAAAATGAGGGTATTGGATTATAAAATCATAAGGGAAAATAGTAATATTCCACTTTTTAAGGGTTGCATGGTTTGGATTAATATTTCACCAAATAATGCATCAACCATGTGATAAGAATAGTATTAATCATCCCTCTTGACATGGTTGGTCTATATAATTTACCCACCATACACAAAACTAACACTAGCCATTGTGATAAGAATTGTATTTAACTAAATCTTTTAATGATTTAACTATGGATCAATCCATATAAACTATTTTATATGGAATATAACATAGATATCAATACTAATAACATGAACATATTATACCTTATAATGGGAACCATAACTATATCATATCATATAATATGATTTTTAATGAAAGTTATATAAGTATACCATACATTGTATCTATATCAATAATATTGTAGGTTTATAATCAACATCTTTTAACACTCGATTAGAACATATTATTTCATTGAACATGCCACTTGAATAAAAACCACTAAAAATTTTTAAACATATGAAGTTATGTTACATCACATGTAAAAATATTTGAAATAATTTAGAAAATAACAGTGGCGATGGGCCATGAGGTGTGGTGAGGGGTGGCGATGGGAGACAAGGTGTAATGAGGGGTGGAGAGATGTGTTAAGGGCTTTGGGGGTTCATCGGGGCTGCGAGGGTCGCCGGGGTCATGGGATCTTAGGGTTTCATGGGGTTTTTGGGATCGCGATGGGTGCCAAGGTGCGGTGAGGGGCGGTGAGGCGCGGTGAGGGCTTCAGGGGGTCATTGTGGTCAACGGGGTCACAGGGTCCTAGGGTTTCAAGGGTTTATGGGGGTTGCGGGGTTTTGGGGGTGTCAGGGGAGTCAGGGGAGTCAGGGGGATAAGTGTTACGGCTGTAAAAAAACATGTTTCTTGTTAGTTTATTAAAAACCATCACACATTTATTTAAAAACACTTCAGATGTGGTTTATTAAACCTATGATAAAAAAACTGCCGCTAAAGGATAATAATATTGTAGTGAGTGGTGGACTCATCTATTTGGCATGAAAGCTTCTTCATAAGCTTACTGGGGATAGAAATATTTTATGGTGGGGGGTTCTAGCATCTCGTTACTGATCTAACAGTTATGTCTTTAACCTTTCCATTTCTTTTCTATTTTCTTGACTCGGTAGGGTTGATAATGAATTGAGAGGATACATATAATGGTGAAGTTAGAGATTTTTTGGACTCTCATGTTTAACAGGACTTTTCTATAGGTTTCCATAGGGTTACATGTTGTGTAACTGGGTTACAAGACGTGTAATGATTTATAGAAATAAGGTTGTGAAAGGCTTTATATTATGAAGGTTACATGTCGTGAAGAACATTTACAGATCAGAAATTATTTAAAGATCATTTTTAAACTCATAGTATTAGTTTTAAATTTGAGGCGATGTGTTTTTCAGTGGTTATAAAAATTGACTATTGAATGACGTGAAAGGGTATTTCACATAATGTAATACCCCAACTATGGTTTTTAAACAGGTAGTGTGACTGATATCTCTTTTCTCCTCCACTCCAGTTTCTTCCCCCTCGACCTAAGGCCTTCCCCAGGTGATCTTGAAGCACTGCAACCCTTCCAGATCTTCTCTTTTTTCATTCTATCATCATTGGGCTTATGGTGTAATTCATAGGTATGTGTTCTCCGTCGTTATTCATCTTTATCTATTTCTCATCCTTTGATATTTCAATATATCATCTTTAAATTGATTAATCTATGTTCCATATTGTTGGATCTCATCTCTAGGTTGTGTTTTGAGGTCTTCTACACCTTTTTTATCATTGATGGGTGTTGTTGTGAGTGTTGAGTTTCTAAAAAAGGTTGGTGATTCCATCCTATTTATCCAAATTTTTTAACATTGGATTGAATTATTTATGTCAACCATTGATTTAAATTCAATTTCTCGAACTTTATTTAAATTTATGTAATAAAATACAATTCTAGTGAATTGGGATATTCGAAATGGTTCTCTAATTAGAATTGGGAAAACCCCCAATCCCATTGAATTAGGGTGGGTTTATAGAAATTTTTCAATTTAAATTGTTTAATTTAAATTGGAATATTAATGAAAACTATTTCAATTAAATTTTTTATTTTAATTGATGAAATAAATTGTAAAATTTAAGTAATTGGTTTTGAATGGATTTAAAACTTTTTAAAATGGCTTCAAATGTTTTGATAGAATACTAGTGGTTTTATATTGTTAAAGAGGCATGTTTTTTATTAAAACCCAATTTGGTTTTAAATAGAAAATTTTAATTAAAATGGAATAATGGGATTTAATTTAATTTTTAGAAGTCTTAAAATAAATTTCTCTTCATTTATTGTTTACGGTCACATGTTATCCTTAGCTAGTTGGTGAGTTATTTGGATACAATCGACTCTATTACAACTTTCTATAACATACATGCAGTGGGTTACATTTTTAATGGGATGGTGATGATTTTCCTTTATCCAATGTTAGGGGAATGTGTGTATACACATATTCTTAAGATCAATTATAGAGTTTGTAGTCCAGTAGACTAAAACTTTCATACCTATTTTAAATATGACCATGTTGCTCGATTGTTTTAAATTTGAAATATAAATGTATTCCAATGTTTTAAAACTTCTCTACATGCTTTCTGGAATTAAAAAACTATTTTATATAACTTTTTTATTTAATCCATTATTTTAGAAATATTCCATCACTTGTAAATCCTTTTCTTAAATTATTTTTCTATCATTTGAACTATATAGCATGCTTTGTTTAAATACTCTTTGAAAATGCCAAACATGTTTATTTTAAAATTTTAAATCATTTTTTTGGTTAATATATTATTGGTATATATTATGGAATCCTTAGTGAGACTCTACTTTTAATTTTATCTCATACCCTACTTGTGCCTCTGGATGTTTATAAATTATCTCATTTCAAGTTCGAGCAAGGGGAAAGGATCTCTTGGAGGTGGATCGAGTTGTTGAACCTAGGATGTGGTGAGTTGTTTCCTTGGGGACTTGGGTTGTTTTACTCTATATTGGTACTTGGGTTGTATTATTCTGGGCTTTAATTCCTTTTTTACTTTTGGTACATTATTCCCAGTGTAGTTTCTTTTGTATTCATATTGACTTGTCTATCTTGCATTCGTTATGTTTTGTGGAAAATTTCTTTCCACTTGCATGTTGTGTGATGCCAAGTGATATATTTCAACCCACAGGGATCAGGGATTTCACTTCATGATATGTCAGGGCCAGATCAGTTACCAGTTTACTAGGGTACTCAGGCTGGTTCGTGACATTTTTCATCATATGGGAAATGAAAACATTACTCATGCATACATGTGGATTACCACCTCTATGGAGTGATTTGTTCCATTTTTCATCACCACATCACAAGGATAGTTATTTTTAAAGATTTAATATATATATATATTAAATTAATGACATAACTATATTTCTATAAATATAATATATTTTCTAATTTTTTACCTTCTTTTCCATTGAAAAATGATAACGTCGTTCATGCGTACATGTGGACCACCACCATACATGTGGAAAACCACCTTCACAAAGTGATGTGATTATTATTTTGTGTATGAATTTCATGGAGGGTTCTAACATTATATTTAATGTTTAAAAATGATAATAATTTCATGATTAATATTATTTATATTATTTATCAATTACCCATTTTACCATAGTCATCCTACCAAATCGATTTTGGGATTATGAACTGAACTTCCTCAAAATGTATTATATAAACTTAATTGATTAATTAACTAAATAAAATTTGGTGATAAATGAAATAGAAGTTAACATGAAAATATAATGAACATGAAAAATGTTATGAATCATGTAAATAATTAATATATTTTTATTATTCAGGAGTTAAAGACCATATGAAGCTAGATGATATTTAAGGTAAGGGGTTTTTCTTTAAAAACATACTTTAATGTATTCCTTTAAAATATTTTTATTCCATGTACATATTCTTTAAGATGTTTTAATAATTTTATTTTTTATAATTTAAAGGTTGTTAAATCTCATTTTCAGTTACCTTTAAATTTATTTACATGGTTGAAAAAGTAATCTTCTTTTAATTTTTCGAATTAGGTACTTTTATGAAGGTTTGAAAGGAATTAATGTTTTATCTTTTATTACAAGAAAAAAAAATCACGCCATCATGAATTTTAATTACTTTAAAGATTAATTTATAGGTTCCTATTTTTATTTTCAAATTAAATCATTTCCAAAATATTTTTTGAATTTTTCATTTTAAATAGTTTTTAAAATAATGGGATATTTCACCCCATTTTTATGTGAAAATAGAAAGTGTTTTTTATTGGTTAAAAAATGTTTTTCAAGGGATTTATGATGATATGGGAAAATATTAAGAAACAATTTCATGATATAGTACTTTATCACTACATATGACACAAATTTAACCTCATATAGATTATATGATGGGTGAGCCCGATACAACTTGTATGATGAGTGAGATCGATATAGCTCTGCAATGCATTAATTAATGTTCCTTATCATAAAAGGTAGTAAGAAGGTAGTTAACCAGGGAATTTTCACCTATGTATTTTACTGGGCTCTAGTTATTTTTGACATGAATGAAAATAGGTTATGAATACAATTCTCTAAGATTCCTACAAGGGTTTATATTTGAAAGTTATGGGTTTTAAAGGTTTTATTTGAGAAAAAAAGTGTGTTTTATATATAGATATGATTTTTTTTATATGATAAATTAATAATGTAGAAAAGCAAAACATTTTATGGGTTTTTATTATTTTCACTAGACTAATAGATTTATTTATTTTATATCGAGTACTGAGCTTTTTTTCTTATCCCGTGTTTTTAAATGCTTTTTTCTGGTCTTAAGGATGAGTAAGATCAAAGAATAAGTAAAATTGAAATTCATGAAGATTTTTTCTAAAAAGAAAAAAAAATTCATTTCAAAAGTTTTATATTGTGTAAAATTTGATACTGATTGGAAGTTCCTACTTTTTAATATATGGGTTTGTTAGATTATTTTTATGACATAATTCTCTTAAAATCAAAACTGTAAAGATACTAAAAATATAATAAAGTAAAATATTTTACAAAAAATAAAGTTTATGTAATTTTTTAAGTACAATTCCTTATAATAGAATTTATTACATCACTACTTTGATATAATGAATATTGAGGAAAAATGTGCGTGAAATTTCACTTGATACCCTTTTATATGTAATGGGAAAAACAAAGGATGATTTATTCTCAGGTTATGAATCAATGGATTATAGAATAAAACCAATAATTAAACCATGTTTAATTGGTTTAAATCGATGTAAAGTTATTTTTCCATGTTTTTAGATGGAAAATATAGAGATAGAAAATTACTTTATGTATTGTAAAATTTAAATGTTTTAGATGGTTAATCAAGTAACAATTAAGATAAAGACAATCCATGATATACGGAATAAAAATTTACTAACACCCATGGATTAAATATCCCATTGAATGAGTTGATTCTCATTGACATTTGGTATTTATTTTCATATAATGTAAGGTTCAATGTGATTAGGTTTTGTAACTTTTATCGAGAACATTATATTAAATTTATGAATGAAAGTGTTATTAAGAAAATGATGAGAGATCCACAAAATATTATTTTTTACTTAGAAAAAAATTCCCTCAATCATTTTTCAAATGTATTTTATATATGACCATAAATGTTCCCAAAAAAATCTTTTTGGTGGTATGATTTCTATTTACTAGGTGTATCAGATAAAAATAATGATGTTTACATTGAAATATTATTTTAATAATAATAATCATACTAAATGAACTATTATAACAGTTTTTTTAGAATGGGAATTCATGGATTTATGTTCAACAAACTTGGTTAATGTCACTATGATATCTAATAAAAAATGGGATTTAAGATGAGAAATATGATCCCATTGACCCTATATTTCCAAAACTACCCCAAATAATGGGTATATCATGATTATAATCATTGTGTAATTTGAGGAGGGAAGAGTAGTAAATGGATTATCATATGATATATTTAATTATGGTGTGGTTTATTATTACATCAAGTAAATTAATAGGTATATATTATTTTGTTACTTAATTTTTTCATAGCTTCTAGAATTATAAATTTTTCATATTTATATAAAACATATATAAATTATAAAAAAAACGTTATTATTTATCTATTATGAGTAAGGAGAAGTTTCATAAAAAATAATTTCCTTTTTGTTTAAGTTCAATGGTAACCGAATTATTTTTTTACATGATTTAATCATAGGTACTTGTTTAGTATTTAATATTTTAGGTTTAAATATTATTTGTAGATAATTTATCTAATGAAATAAGGGTATTTTCACTTATTCCAAACAATGTGTCATGCGATTATAAATCGAATGTTTTAAATGGATTTAAATTAATTATAAATATTTTTTTATAAAACATAAAAACACAACATGATAGTGTCATATTAAGAAGAACAACATAATGATATAGTAGTGCATCATACATGAAACCTTGATCAGAAAATATATCATATTATGGGGTTATCTAGTGAATAATTTTAGTATACTACTATTTATATAGTCATGTCACGATGATAAAATGGATTTGGTTTGACTATATGAAACGATAAGGTGTAGATATAGATAGTTGTGGATTTGGAGTTATTGATTTTTTTCATGAGATGGATAATTTATCTATTAGAACAGATTGTGAACTAGAAATTGTAATATAGAAATCATAGTGTTTACGTATTTAGAAGTAACTTGTTTATATTATTGTGATGTGGTATATTATTTTAAAAAAGAATACATGGAACATAATTTATTTTTTTACGTATATTATATATATATTTTTATTTAATCAAAACATATTCACTACTGAAATAAAAAAACATATTGAGATGAGTTTTCATAATATTAACCAAATATAAATTTTTAATTAATCATTTTTTTAAGTTGATAAATCAATGTGTTAAAAATATTTTTTAACTTTTCATTTTTTTATGCCCACTAATAAAATTATTTAACATTTATATTATTTATAATTAACTGACATTACTATTTCAAATTTTTATTTCACTATGTATATGTATATGTTAGGATCACTCAAGATGAGGTAAACATGAAGAGGGGGTGAATCAGTGTTTATATTATTTATTCCAAATCCTAACTACTCTACTACTTATTCAACACAAATCCCTCACATTCAAAAATATGTAGAAATAAAAAGACAGCACAATAAGCTTGTAAATTCTATTCACCTCCAGGATGGATGACTATATCCCTAGTGTTTGGTGGTTTTTATCCCACATACATACTATTATAATATTATTCTTATGAAATTACTCAAGCATGGTTAAGACCTTGAACCAATAAAAATTCAAACACCAGCCAAAATTTCATACAAGAAACAATTCATTGTAACAATCAAAATAAAACAACATTAAAAAACTATCATCAGTGAACACATGTGTCACAAGGACCTACTAGATAAGATCTTTCTAATTCACAATTCAATAGTAATCAGTGACAATCTATTCTTTCTTATTTTCTTTGATACTCTTATTCCTCTTTCCTCAATTCATTAATTCTAAAACTCATATACATAGTACTAGATTCTTCACCAATTCCCATTATTCTCTTCTCCCCTATTTTATATGTTAATAACAATAAAAACATTCTATATTTAATTATAGAAATATTCCTTGAATAGTGGTATAATTGTCACCACATTATTTCATATTTTCTTTAATTATAATTCAAATTCTAGTCAAATAACTCATTATTCAAAAAATAAATAAATTTAGAATTTTATTCTCCACTCAATATTCAAAAATATATATACTTTTTTATATAAAATCACCAATATTATAAATATTTTCCATGTATATATGGGGAAATGTGATGATATTATCATGATGTGGAATCATATGTTGGGGATCAAATATTTTTGGAACTTTTCTTTTCATCACACACTCATATAGTGGTTCTATTATTTGTAGAATAAAGGTATTCACATAACATCTCCAGCCATAGTTCATTCATCATTTTCAAACAGCTTCATGATGAGATAATTTCAATGGCATGGTAACTCAATAATTAATTTCTATCCATTATTACTGAATACCATAGGTTGTATCATAATTATAAAAATAATCATCATATTTAGATATTTAGGTTTAATATAGAATTATCATAATTAATCTTCTGGAACTCCATTAATTTCATAAATCCTGTAACATGAGTGTAAAAGTGAATCTTATTGTATTCATTAGTACACCTCTACCTTTTCCTTTTCTATCTTTGAATGATATGTCATAAGAGTAAACATTCTCTTAAAATCCTTAGAATGATTCATATTAGATCATAAAATGACCCTTACTATATCCAATTAACTCTTTTGAAATTAAAAAATGACCATTACAATGTTTATTTGACTATTATAGAATTAATAAATAACCCTTCATATTTCTAGATAAATCTTACAAAATTAAAAAATGAACCTTAAGATGTTATTACAACTATTAGAGAATAGTATCTTTGTCAAATTTTTTGTTTTAATGTTTTGAATGAGTCTTATGAAAATATCACGCCTTTTCAATGTAAATTTGAATGATTTTTTCAATCTTATGGAATAGTCATGAATTTTCCAATTCTCTAATTTAGAGATTAAATAAATCTTATTGGATGACTCTTAAAAAAATAATGACTTTTATAATTCTTAATTTCCTAGATAAATTTACTCTTATGAAAAATCTAAATGACTCTTACAGAAAGAGTACTTATCCAGTTTTCTTCATTATCTAGTAACTTAGAGTTAATATATATCCTTCTCAAAACCCTTTTAAAATAATTCTATCAACCTCATCAACATGTATTAAAAACAAAAACAACACCATTCCCAAGTGGTTGAAATAATCCATCCCTTTGTATTTTCTCTCAATACCAAAACCATATCTTATGGTTTACTTGTCTCATTTCATCTAAGAGTTTATCCTCCTTAATTTATGAAAATAACCTAAAATTCGAATCCCTTTTCTACCATTTATTGGCAATAATTATAAATTTAACAAGTGAAGGAGATGGTATAAACATAATTAAATTGATGAGTCATGAACCAATTGAATCTATGCCTACTTTAGATATCTCGATATAGAAAACAAGAGTAACTATCCACAAAAATAAATATGTCTTTCAGTAATTCAGAAATAGATACTGACATTTATATACAGTCAGGAAATGTGAAAATAATTTTCTTAAGAATTTTTCTATACTCACTCAGCTAATATCTTAAAAAATCTCATACAAAAGTATGTTATAAAACCACATATATATTACATATCATATTTGAAAAAATATTCTTAATATAAAGAAAGAAAGGAGGAAACTCCAAGAATAACATACCTTAGTTTTATGAAGTGGGCTAAACTCTCATTTGTAGCCTTATCTTCTCAAAGACACGGATGTAAGATTATTAGTGAGGGTATCATATATTTATTCATTGAGTGGAAAAAATTCCTATTTTATAATTTCTTTAACCACCTTTTCTTTTAAAAAGTGATATTTAATATCAATACATTTCATTCATAAATGTTTTACTGTATTCATAGATATATTGGACAATGACCAAAAAATCTAACAATAACCTCAAAATATGAAAGCTAAGGCTTCATCCAAATCATCTATATAGATTATTGTGATATATCTACATACTTATCTTTAGAGGATGTCAAGTTAACTGATGTTTTTTCTCTAAGTTCCATGTAATGTATATTTTACCAATGAAAAATGTTCCACCATATTTATACTACCTATCATAAAATCCTCTATCCAATTCAGCATATTTAACCCATTTTAGATCACAATCACCTTTATTCTTGTATATAAAAACATAATTGAATTTGTTTGAGATATATATCAGAATTATATTTACTGCTATAAGATTTGATTGATTGGGATTAAATTTATACCTAGAAAAAATAATATTGGGATATACTATATCAGGTCTTGAAACTATCATGTATAAAGAATTATTAACTAATATTATAAATTTTATTTCATTAAAAAATATCCCTTATTCATCCTTTATAAGTTCTAATCCCACAAGGATTGTTTTAAACACTCCTGTAAACTCTTCTATTCCAAATATCTTTAATAGATCTTTAGCATCATTTTCTTGATAAATGGAGATTTAGACAGTAATTTGAGTAATCTTTTCACCCAAGAAAAACTTCATTTCACCATGTAAATACATATAAAATCTCATTTTAATATAATTAGATAATTATTTACACAATTTCTCTTCATTTCATGAAAACATGATACCATCAACATGCACAATCACAAAGAATGATCTGGTGTTGTTTTTTTCACCTAAAAATTACTATCCACCTATCATTTTATTAATTTTATGCTTCAAAAATATTCATATAGTTTTAAGTATTAAGATATTGGATTTTGTTTCAATTCACATATTTTATTCCTTGGATTATAAATTTTTTCCATCTAATTCAAGAAAAATCTCTCAGGTTGTTCTATGGAAACTTCTTCCTCGAGCTCACCATTTAAAAATATGATTTTTCATCTATTGGGAAAAACATTAAAATATATCAAAGTTTAAATAGTAAAAGTTATTCTAATAGTTTCAAGTATATAAATGGGATAACATTTATCATCAAGGTCAAATACATCAGTTGATGAATACCCCTTTTATAATATCCTCTCTTTGTTTTTAGAAACATCACCTTTCTTATCCATATTATTCTTGAAACCGCATTTAGATCCAATAAAAATTTTCTCCTTGGACCTTGGAACAAGCTCCCATTTTTCAATATTTTATATTTTAATATTCACAACCTTCAAATCTTGAATCTGTTATTTTTGTTCAAAATATTTATCAATAGTTCGAGGGTCAATCTTTAATAAGAAACTATTGTGAATAGATTCCATGACTATTATTCCTATATAAACACCCTGATTCTAGTATCCAATAATATTTTCAATATAAAAATGATTCTTCAATATATTATTTATTCCTATTTATTTAAATTCATCATCATCATTACTTAAGTAAATAAAGTCTACATCTTATCTATGAATCTATATTATTTCTTCAATATCTTTAATAGGTTTTGAACTAATATTAACTTCCTTATCATCTACCTTAATATAATTGTTTTCTTTATTTTTAAATACCATAAAACTATCATATTCTATAATCTTCCCAAAAAAGTTTTATAGAATCTTTAAAAACTTTTTTTTATTTTGAAACCAATAAATATTCAATTTTTTCCTTTTTCATAAAACTTACCACTACTACTATATTTATTTTTTATTAATCATGGGATCTCAAACACTTTGAAGTGTTTTAAATTTGGTTTTTTTCTTGAACCCCATCTCTTAAGGAGTTACATACAAACTTTTTCTTAAAAGACATCTGTTTTTCATAATTCTAGGAATGGTAATAATATATAGCTATCAAATATGGAGGTTTCATGTTTATAAAATATAGTTCTTGTGATATCAAAATGGATCATATTTTTCTTCTCAACTGACTAATTTTT
This sequence comes from Viscum album, assembly GCA_963277665.1. Taxonomy (NCBI): domain Eukaryota; kingdom Viridiplantae; phylum Streptophyta; class Magnoliopsida; order Santalales; family Viscaceae; genus Viscum; species Viscum album. The sequence goes on along the minus strand of OY728135.1, from coordinate 593,629,595 downwards.
TAGGGATTATATGGAGATCTTAACATGATTATAATTCAATTATTATCAAGATGTTTTGATAAATTCTTGTTATCATATTCAGCATCATTAAAATATCTCAACCACTTCAAGAGAAAATATTTTTTCATAAATTATTCTAAAGATTATAAATCTAATTGAGGCTTGATATTTTTGAGGCATGAATATGATACATTTTATTATAGTGTGGTAATCAATGAAAGTTATAAAATATTTGTCACTTTTTTTTAAATTCTTCTTCATAGGTACATAAATATCATTTTGAACCCACTATAATGGTTTTTTAGTAAGAATTTTAACTCCCATGTGACTTTTGTTACCAATTTTTCCTTTATGATACATTTCAAAAATTATGGTATTTTATTCTTTTAAAAAATGATATTTATGATAACCTCTTATTTTATAAGTTTATTCCTTTTCTTTAGGCCAATGTGGTCTAGTCTTATATTCCAAAGATTATTTTTTTCATATTGTCTTAATTAATACTTTTTCCTAGATTATCCTACTAGAAATAGGTTACCATAGGTTCTCAATACAGTTTTATAACAACTCCATATATTAACCTCTTTATTAGACATCCATTATTTATGAATATCACTTCTTTACCACCATGAAATAGTTTGGATGCCCTCAATTAATTATGTTTTAGTCATTTAAAAAATAATACATTGTTGGGACTAATCAAATTATTTTGAATATTGGCCTTTCCAACTCCTTTAATCTTCAATGATATATCCTTAAAAAAAGGTGAAAATGCCTCCTTAATATTTTTAAAAAAATTAAAGTATTTTTAAATCACCAATCATGTGAGAAGAAAACCATTTTCTATAATATAGGTCTTATAAAATTTACATTATTTAAAGTAAAATTAAACCACATTTTCTTATTTCTTGGACTATCACTTACTCTAAGCATTTATTAATTTATAAAAAATATACAATTTAGCTGGGATAGATGTAACACATTCATTTTTTTTCTACCCTATAATTCATGATCCATTATAAGTACTTATTGAGATATATTATACTGGAGATTTTAGGCCATATGGATTAATATACTATAACACCAAAAATAACCTTGAAACCTCATTATTTGACAAAAATATTATGGTTTTTATAGGTTGTTGTAGAAATCCATTCTTAGGATTCTAATGAGTTTATTAAACCAATTCCTTTTATGGGACCCTACCTTGATGTTTTTCAACTGGTATAAAAAAATACTTTGAATTTTTATCCTTCTAGATATGAGAATATTTTAATTTTTCTTTAGAATCTTTTGCCGATACAGATTTCATTTTAACACTAGATTCTTTTAAAAGCATGGTTTTATTTTAATATAGTTATTAAATTTATTTTTTTTGTTTTATATCTTACATATTGTAAATTAGATATAATATATTCATGTTTTTTTGTATAATCTCCTATTTTTTCATCTCTCTTCTTATAATAATAATTGATTTTTCTTTTTTGATTCTAAATTTCAACAATATTAATTTTTATTTTTTCAATTTTCTTATCTCTATGAATGATAGTTTATGTCATATCCTCAGTGATTTTACTTTTCTCATCAAATTAAAGCTTTTATTTTCCAATCACTTTGATCAAATTATCTTTCTCAAAGTGGATTTGAATGAGCTTATATAATTTCTTTTTTTATCATAATTCCAATATATAAATCTTCTTATTTCCTTTAGACACATTTTAATTTCCATTATCATAATATACTCCCTAGAGGATTCTCTTTCTTCTATTATAAACTCACTATAGGCTGGTGATTCATCTTTTTATGAATCAATTTCTTCTATATCCATAATAATCCTTTGAGAACATTATTTTGGAATAACTTCATCATCACTAATTTACTCACTATTAAATATACCCACTTCAACTAATTCAAAATTTCCTCTGTTGAAATTTGGTGAAATTTTTTTCTTTCCTTTTGGTTGGATTTTTATCTAAGAATTACCTTTATTAATTACCTTCATGTTAGATTCATCATATTCACATTCACCTTTCATTTTCATGGGATAATTGGTAGAAAATTTATAAAAATCAAAAATTAAATAATTTGAAAGTGATTTTACATCAATACTTACCTTTCCCATGTGTGAAACTTCTAAAAATTAAATAAATAATCTTATCAAAGTCATCTATATATTCATTTTCATCATATTCAATCTGATTATTTTCAACCTGAAATTATTTTAATCCTTTAAATGAAAACTAATTTTCTTTCTTACCCTTACTTTTTATATCCACTCCTATTTTAATCTAACAATTGATGAGAGAGTTGTGAAGTTTATAAATTATGAAATCGTCAATATCTCTAACTTTAAGGAATGATATCATGGAATTAAACTTGTTGGTAAATAATATCATAAGTTTCTTCACCATAGTAGATTCTTCAAAAGTTTCTTTAAATCCATAAATTCTATCGATGACCACATTAACACTAGAATAAAAACTCAATGAATTATCTATATTCATTAATTCTAATATTTTCAAACAATTTTCTATTATTTTACAACTTAGTTTCCTTCAAATTTATTTTAAATTTATAAATTCTAAAAAGCTTCTTCCAAATTTCATTTATCCAATGAATTTTTTAAGTTTCTTTCCAAATAAAAAATATAATAAGGAATTTCTTACCATTCTAACACTTTTAATATTCTTTTTATCAACAAGAGACTACACTAAGGTATATTATGGAATTTTGAACCCTAGATGGACCAAATTGAGAACATCAAATACCAAAGATATAAAATAAGGTACAATTATCTCATTTAAAATATGAAATCCCTTTACATTAAATGTTAGAATACCATTATTATCCACTAAGTTGTGTTGATTTATAGAAACCTTCAAAGGAGATAATCAAGAGTGATCCTTTTATATAATACCAATTATTAGGATCACTCAATATAAGGTAAACATAGATATGGGTGAATCAATGTTTATACTTTTTCTTAAAAATACCAACCACTCTCTGGATTATTAACCATGACTCCCTTGAAATCACACTCATTTAAAAATAAATATATAGAAAAATATATTTGTTAATAATATTTTTCTCTATGATGGATGACTATATCTCTAGTGTGTGGTGGTTTTTATATTACACACACATTTTTATTCTTTTATTATCAAGAAACAACTCATGCAAGGGTATGAACATGAACCTGTATAAATAATGGCACTAACCACGCTTTTATAGAAGCACCATGTCATTGTAAAAATAAAAATAATACACATTTTAATAACTATCACTAGTGAATTTTCATGGTAGAATGACCTAGTGTATGTGATCTCCATCCTCAATTCAACAATAATAAGTATTCATCTATTTATTTTCCTTTTATTTGATACTTTGGTTAATATTTCCTTGATATATCAGTTCTAAAACTCTTTTACATAGTATCATATTCTTCAAAAACACCAATTATCTCCTTGTATCCTCTTTTATATGTTATTATTAATAAAAATTTTCCATATTTAAATATGAAAATATTACTTTAATAGAGAAATAATGATCAGATTATTGTATCATGTTGGTTTTAATTCTCATTCCAATCCGATTCAAATATCTCTTTGTTCAAATTAACACAAAATTATAGATTTCATTCTCCACTTGATATTTAAACATTCCACTGCTTTCATTCACAAAATACATAGCCTTTTAAATATCTTCCACATGTATATATGGAAATATGCGATGATATTATCAAAACATGGAATCATATATTACAATTTAAGGCTTTCCCTCAACTTTCACTTCATCATGAACCCATGAATGTCACTGTGAGATAATTTTCACTACATGGGAACTAATTTTTTCTTCTTAATACATCATTAATAAATAATATAGCTTTAATATTGATTATAATAATAATACTTATATTTAGATCATTTATTTTCAATAAAACATCATCTAAATTAATCTTCTAGGACTCTCTTCATTTTAGTAATTCTTTATTGTAAGGGTAAAAATGAATATTTTGATATTCTTCTATACTTATCTGTATTTTCAATTTCTCACTTTTAATGATATATAATAGGAGTAAAAAATAATCTTATAATCCCTAGAATACTCTTAAAAAATTCTAAAATGACCCTTATGATGTCCAGTTGACTCTTATGGCATTAATAAATGACCCTTACAATGTCCATGTAATTATTATAAAACTAAAAAATGACCCTTAAGATATCCATATGACTCTTATAGAATTAAAAAATTACCCTTATGATTTCTAGTTGACTCTTTCAGAATAATCAATTTTCAAATTTTATGTATGTGTGCCCTAAATCACTCTTACAAAAATTACATTCCTTTGTAATGTAAATTTCAATGATGCTTACACTTTGAATGACATTTATAGAATATCCATGTCTTCTAAAATTCTCTAATAAAGATCCAAAATAACTCTTATTGAGTATCAGATGAATATTATAGAATTTTAATTCATTTTCCAATTCCTTATTCCCTAGATAAAATTAATTTTATGAAAAATCTGAATGAATCTTATGGAAAGAATACTTATCTAATTTTCTTTATAATTTAGAAACTCAAAGTTAATATAGATATTTCTAAAACTTTTTGAAAAAAAATTCTAGTATACTCATCAACATGTATTGAAAAAAATATAGTATCAACCTCAATATTGTTCCACAATATGGAGAAGTCAAAATAAAAACAACTCAAAGAAATTTGAATCGCATTGGAGATTTAGGTATGACCCCATTGATCACTGTTGTGAGTATTAACTTTCATATTCAGTGATCACATGTATAAATATAAAGAGGGTGAAATGTCTAATTAAAAACAAGTAAATCAATAATCATTTTATTTATAAATGTTACAAATATTAACTTTATTTTATTTCCCATTTTATGTTGGGGTGCTTCATCAAGGAAATAGAATGATTTCATTAAGGATTTAGAGGGTATGAAAGAATATATTATGAGAAATATTAAGAATTATAGGACTACTAGTACTACTAATTTTATATTTCAGCCTCCCACTACACTACATCAATCAACATAACATCATCCATCATTTATTTCATCACCTTATTTTGATTAATCTATGATGATAGGTCCTTTTTTATATCTATTTCCATTTATAACCACAAAGTATGGTATTTCACATGCTTTTATCCCTCCTTATTACCCATACCTAAAATATTTAATATAGAAAGCTACTCCTCTATTGATACCACCAATATATATATATCCAACATCTTATATACATATATTTACTATGTTTTTTATCACTCCATCAGTTCAGTATCCTTCGAAGGTTTTATATATTAATCATTTTGTTGATATTACACCACCTAATGTGTAGGATACTTCCACTAATCCATCTCTGGATGTTACATTATATGTGACAGTAGTTCCCCTATCTTCTAGTATGTGTTTAAAATTTACTCAAAGGAATCATTGATAAATTCATATGTATTATTTTTCTTAATTAATAGAATTTTCATGATCATTTTGATCCTCTAACAAATTAATATGTCTCAAAAATATGTGATAGTTTTGGAATAATCATGCATCAATTATGGTTGAAAACAATAGATATGTGTCAATAATTTATAATAATGGAAATTAATTCAATATTTTTATGGGTATAATTTCTAAACAAAGAAAAATTATTCCCGTTCAAGCCATAAATTTGAGATAATTTTTAGACACAAATAAAGCACATTGTTTTGATTGTGATTTGGGTATGAAATATTAATCTGATTTTACATATGTTAATTTTTAAAATTAAATTAACAAATATTTTTTCCAAAAAAGCTTAAAGATAAATTTCCTAATATGTATAATTTCAATAAAATAAGGTTGATGCAGAAGGGGTTAAATGTGGCGGGCATATAAGTATGTCTTGTATGTTGGTTGGAAAGAAATAATTAGTAATACACTTTATGGAATACCATTATTTTATGATTTAAAACTACCACTATATGGGGAGATGATCTAGTATTTAGACAGTTTAGATTTTAAGTTATTAATTAAATTTATAATCATTTAATTATTTTAAAATGGTTTTAAAAGTATAAGTCATTAATTTTAATAATATTAAAACTGTTGTAAAACTTTTTTTAGAGGAAAATTTTGATTGAAGTAAGTGAAATAAAATTTTATAAAATACATTAATACTTATGAGTTAAATTCTCCCCTAAACCATGAGCAAGAACAGGTAATTTTGGATTACTCTTTTATATAATTCTTGAAAATTATTATGTTTTTTGCATTATATATTTTATATTCAATTTTATATACAAATGATTTTTCTATCAGTTCCTTGAAATGATAATAGGTATTAATATAAATTTTTACATATTATGGATGGTTTCATTTCTTCTATTTATAACCCTATACCACTAAATACTTCAAAATATAGTCACAAGATAAAAAATCACGAGTTTTTCTAAGTACTTTTCTACTTTTTTTAATTAAATTTCATTGTCTAAACACAAGAATTTAGTTTTCTTTCCTAGATATTATTGAAATATCATCTTGTACCTTTTGATTCACTGTTCAAATTTAATATTTTGAAAGATTAATATACTATATCCTACTAAAACCTAAAAAATTTCATTCCTAAAATCATTAAAATATATAAACATATAAACATATAAAATATTAGCCTATAAGTTATAATATTGAATGCATACTAAACTTAAAACATGTGGTATTAAAACCTACAATAATACAAACCTTAACACCTAAAAACTTACATATCATAAAATAGATAACCTTCAATGTTTTAGACTTATAAACAAAAATACTAGAAACCATTAAACTTAAAAACCTATAAACCTATAAAACATAAATCCTATAATAAGAAATCTTATAGACTTAAAATATAAACAAAATATAGAAAAAATATGGAAACTTAAAAGCTCCAAAATAGGATATATGTTAACATGAAGTCATGCTAAACTATATCTTATAAAATATAAAAACATCAACCTACAAACCTATATAGCTTTAAATTTTTAAACCTAAAAAACTATAACGTTAAACCTAAAAACATGAGAACCTTGAACAAATAAATAAAAAACCAAAAAAATTGAAAAAATATAACCCAATATCATATGGACTACAAAACTTCACATCTAAAACTAGTAAACATGTGTCCCTACTAATTTTACATAGGTAGACCACTAATCTAGAAAGTCTATATAGAGTGATCCTACTAACCTCAAATCTTGAAAAAACCCTGAACTTATAGACCTAAAACTCTATATACCAACAACTAGTAAATCATAAAATTTCTACTAGTAAATAAGAAAAAATGAAAATATTTAATCCAAAAACATTCATACTTCTAAAGACACATCCCTTAAAACTGGAAATCATTATACCCAAAAACTTAATAATGAGTGATTTATTAACCAACCAACCTAAAACCCATAAACCTAAAAACTTGGAATATTTCAACAATAATACTTGAATAATAAAATCTTAAATACCATTAAAAAAGCTATATTGATTCCCAAAATTCTCTAATCCAACAAATCTACTTATTAAAAAACAAAAAAAATAAAAACTTCTGAATATTAACCTAAAATATGAAAACATGAGATCTCTATAAATTTCAAAACCTAAAACCTACAAACATGAATTATAATAACTATAATACCTATAAATTTAAAAACATGAAAACTTAATAACCTACAACCAATAATTAAACAAACTTTCATTCATGTAATCCTATGACTTGAAAACATCCAAACAGATATCCTATAAATATAGAAACATTCAAAGTGAAAAACTAAAATCTTGAAATGTAAAAACATTGAAACATTTAACATATATTCCAATAAACATTTAACATAAAAAAGGAAAATTTAAAACCTATAAAGCAAAAAACCCTTTAAAATGTAACTAGAAACCTACAAACCTAAAAACCTATAAAACAAAAAGCATAACACTTTCAAACATGGAAACCTAGAAACTAGAAACTTATAATGTGAAAACCTTGAAACCATCATTCCTTTAAACTTTTAAACAAAAAATAAATATATTGATCTATAAACAATTAGAAAACCAAAAAAACTAGTAAGATAGAAAAAATGAACCATGAAAATCAGCAAACTTCATAACCAAAAATCTATAAACCTTCCTATAAATAAAAATGAAAATGTTTCACATATAAATATGCAGTGTTGAAACAATGTAAATTATAGATTAAAAACCTCTTAACCTAAAAACACATAACTAGTAAACTTTTAAACCATAAAACATAAAACCTTTATCCAGAAAAACATCAAACCTGTAACATGAAAACCTTCATATCATCAATCCTATAACTTTTAAAGAATTGAACATAATAAAATTTTAATCCAACTAACTTGTGGAAATAAATTTAGTATATCTATAGGTTTATGAAATTATAAACCTTTAACCATTAAATTTTTATAATAAAAAACCCATTGTAATATATAACTGAAAACCTACATATTTTTATCTTTTCAGGATAAAAATATAGAATTTGTAAAGTTATAACCTTCATCTTATAACTCATCAAACCAATAAATTAGAAAATCTTGTGCCTAAAAATAGAAAAAATAAAAACATGAAAATGGGAAAATGAAAAACATAAAAATATCCAACCAAATAATTGAATGTTTTGTATACATTCATATATAAAAATAATAATCATGTATTTGTGTTATTATATAATCAATATATATATATTAATGAAAACCTATAGACCTAAAAAGTTTAATCCTTAAAACTTAAAAGCCATAATGTTAAAAACATTATACTTATAGACTTTCAATATTGAAACATACTGTAATATATACCAAAAAACTTTTTATATTGTAAATCAATAAACTTTAAAACATGAAAACCTATAAACATATACCTAAAAACAATAATTGGATAAATATAAAACCAAAATTATATAATCATAAAAAAATATTACCTTAAAATAGATACATTTTGAATATTGTATCCATGTAACCTCTAAATTTATAATCCATAAATATGTTATTGGAAACCATTAAAAATCAAAAACTATAAAATTGTGAACCCAAAACCTAGAACCATCAAAAAAATACAGCTATAAACATCGAACTTGAAAACAAATACACCAAAAATTATAAATTCTCAAAAATAAAAACCCATATATTTTAAAGACGAATCCATGGTGAACTTAAATTTCGGAACAAAATAATTTATTAATAATTTGAAATAATACATGATACACATAAAACAACACATTTCTCTACTATTTCATCATTAAATAATATATTCTTATATTTTTTTCGTTGGTTGATGTTGTATTTACAATTTATTTTATGATTAAAAAATACTATTAATGTTTTCAGTTTCATATTTTTCTAGAAATTTGTTTTATTTTATGATATTATTATTGGTTTTATTTATAAAGTGACTAATTCTAATATTATATTTTAGTTGAATGAAATTTATGATTGATATTATATTGGTAATTGATATATTAAGCTTAGTTATTTTGGATTATAAAATTAACTTATCTATTTCTTATTTATTTCATTATTTTCTCAAAAAAAATGCATTGAATATTAAGGGTTATATTCCTCACCTCACCTTGTTCTGTACAAGTAGAAAAAGAAATATGGTAGTGCAGTAAATACTAGAATCTAAGAAACAATTGTAAGTATATTTTAATTTCTCTTATTTTCATTAAATTTCATTCTTTAAATTATTTTATAATTCTAATTAACATAATCTATTATTTATTATAATGATATGTATTCACTGATAGAAAAATAACCTCATATTTTGAGCCCAAAGGATCGTCTATATCTTGTATTAGAATATGATCATTGAGACAGGGTGCACTATCAAGTTGGGAAGAATATTATACCATCTATATACTGGCCAAACAATAATGTTTCTTCAAGCGGAAATTATAGTAATGTTACAAAGGAACAAATTAATGGTTTAATCAAACAATAAACAAGATAATCAGAAGATGATTATCAGTGAAAAGGGATGATAAATGAACAGATCATGAAAGTAATTTTTTATCTTTCATTTTCACTTCCACTGAAGAGTGTTGTGAAATTGGTTATTGTTTGATGATGATTATATTTATTTATTCTTTAATTTTCATGAAAATTGTGATAGTGGTGGTGTGAGATTTAGTGATTTGATGATGGAAGTGGTGTTTCTATATGAGATATTAATAAGGAGTGTGGTGGTGCTTGTAGGGATGGTTCTAATGATACTAATGTTGATTATGAGAATAATTTTTTATGTAAACTATATATCAAATTTATAATTATTAGATTATAATATATTATGTATTTTTTGATTTTTTATTGTATTAGAGATTGTATTTTAGAGGCTAATTGATGTTTCCATGAAAAAAATATTGTTGCTTATTTTTTAAAACATGGTTAACTTATATACATGGGTTTAACTCATGGTTATATGTATACTTCCATGGGTCACTCCTATGGATATAAGTATACCACCATGAGCTACACCTATCGATATACATATACTACCATGGACCATGCCCATGGATATCGTTATACTTCCACGGGCCGCACTCATGGTGTAAAGACTCGGAATTTCCGTGGAAATTTTTTCCTTAAATACATGGGAATTTTACGAGTCTGCAAAAACTGACGGTGCGTGATTCCGAGGCCCGGTGTGCCCGGAATCAATTTTTGAAGTTTCGTTCAGGTACGTTCAGTAAACGTACGAGTGGGATTTTGTAACTTTTGAACTGGTGCTTGGAATTGAAATTTGAGGGCATCGTTGAACTCGCACCACCGGTATTCGCTTAAGAAGACTTTCACCTTGACGCCAGATGGTCGAGAGTAGAAGTTAGTTTCTGTTTTTTTATAAATTTTTAATAAAATAAAGTGAGTTAACACTTTATTATATTTTAGTCTCCATGAGGAGGTTGGGTTGTTAAAACCTCCTCAAGGGAGTTGGAGGTCGTACCACCACACCTTAACCTCCCTTGAGAGGTTATGGAGGTGGTTCCCAACCAAACATAACTTTATGTGAGAGGTTATGATGTAGGGACCACACGAGGCTTAACCCCCTATTGATGGAGGAGAGTAAAACCTCCTCAACTCCCCATTAAATGGGTAGAAACCCCTTGAACTCCTCCACATTAATGGATCATATTGACCTCCCCTAATTAATTTGTGCCAACACGCGTGAATTAATTAGGTGGAGCCTCTTAATTGAATGCTACCATTTTTTGAATTTTTTCCAATATCTAAAATAATAAGACATCTAATATTATTTTGGCTTGTCATTTCACACTTTGAGGATCTTTTTAGTGGAGAGCTTGGGAGAAATAGAATTCTCCCAATGAAGAATGCTCCTCCCAACCAAGAACGAACAACGCCAAAGAAGATCCTTCCTCGACTTCTTTCTCGGACACCTACCGACGTGGAGTGTCTTCCACAGTCAACGTAGCATGGGATTGGGAGCGTGTGGCAGACACGACGAACGATGATTCTCTTCATCTAACTTTCATGACTCCGTCAGTGAATGATGCCCGATAATCAAAAGGTAGGGGTTCAAGCTTGCTAATTGTTGGGTGTTCTTCACTTTCCATCGTGGTTTAGAATTCGAAGCCACTAGATATCACCCTAATACAGAGGGAACAGGCCGAAAAAACACGGCCCGGCCCCTCCGCATTCTTTGTGGATTTTGGCACTTATCATGGCATGAGACTGGAATGTACGACTCTCATCAATGATGACTGTGGATCAAAGGCAACGACTCGAGGAGAGCGTTACTTCTTCCAGAATGAGAATCGGGCCACCGGAGCTCGTTCGGTGACCCGTAGAAAGAACACTGGTGGATGGAACCGACATGCGTCAATGTGTGGTGATAGCGGTGCAACCGCACCGCTGGTGGAGAATCTGCGGTCCCTGGCCATAGCGGTGCATCGGCGGCCAGTGCATCTGCAGTCGGCGCAAGGTCGGTCATGATGAAACTGGCGGCACAAGCCGCCGAGTCGACCGAGAAGGCGCAGTGAAACCGGCACCGCGAGGTGCATCGAAGGAGGGTCACAGCTCCTAGCCACGGTGGTGCAACAGCGGCCGGATCAAGCCCGGCCGCGAAGATGTCCGGCAGCCCGAGCTTCCGGGTCGATGGAACAGGCATGGCGCAACCGGCGCCGCGCAGGGAGTCGGCTGGCCGCTCGGCCAGCTGGAAACAACGGGACCCCACTGGGTACCGCATGACACATCGGCACCAGCCTGGCGTCGGTTCCACCCGCCCGAACAGTTAAGTCATTCTGGAACCAGGGATCACAGCATCCCCCCTGGATGCGGCTAAGGCGGACCCCCTGTGGGCCGCCGGGCCGTCGGGCCGGACCCAGCACAGGCCAGACCCAGTGCAGGCCAGGCCGCCCCCATGGGCTAGGTCGGACCTGAGGGCCAGGTTATACCCACAGACCAGGTTGGACCCCAGTCCGGAACTAGGTCGGGACGGGTCGGTCCGACTGGGCCGGACCGGACCCGGACCCATTTGACCCGATTTCACCTTTTCGCCCATAACTTGGGCTACAGGTGTCCGATTAACGAACCGTCTACGGCAACGGAAAGGTTGGAGAAAGATGTTTCTTTTTGTATACCCCACTAAAGTCTTGGAAACAATTGGTATATGGCCAAATTGGATCAAACGTAAATCCAACCGGACCCTCGGAACGGAAATGCTAATAACTCACAGACCGAGCGTCTGATTGACGCGTCATATGTTGCTTTGAGACCCCTATGAAGAGAAGGAACTTTGAGATACATATTTGTGGTAATTGGTGATAGTTGATGTGTCAACACTTGTCTTGAGGAGAGGACCCTCATGTAATCAAGCGTACTTTGTGGAAACCCTGTGGCTGGCTATGCTCTGACTTCTGTTCCTGGATCATGTGTTGGTCCGACAGTTCTGACTTCTGTTCCTAGATCATGTATTGGTCTGATAGAATAACTGGTAGTATATCATGTGTTGGTCCGATAGCTCTGATGACTATTCGTGGATCTTGTGTTGGTCCGACACTTCAGAATTCTATTCCTGGATCATGTGTTGGTACGACAGAATAGCTGGTCCTGGATCATGTGTTGGTCCGACAACTCCAACTACTGTTCCTAGATCCTTTGTGGGTCTGACAGTTCTAATTGCGGGTCCTGGATCCTATATGGGTCTGACAGCTTAGATGATTCAGTGACAATATCTGATCATCTCTCTCTACATAATATGTATACCTCTATAATCTGAGTCAGTAACTCTTGTGTTTCCTCGTGATTGAGATAGATTACTTGATAACTTAGGTATATGTATGGGAATATACCTAAGTGGGGTTATCTTTTGATTTCGTACTTTTTGGTTTATCCTTGTTGGATTTTGTGAGACCTTGAGGGTCTCGGGGTCCCTACTGAGAATCGTTATACTCACCCCTACACGGGCTATGTCTGCACATTGTTGTGTTGGATGCAAACGACGGACAGTGATGACAGAGGATCAGAGTAGCAGGACTAGACAGTACCCGGAGGTGGACCACACAGTATGACGATACATGGAGGAGACGGATAGACGTGGAGTGTTGTGGAGGTTATTTGTACCTACCGTTCATGTAGGATCTATGGTGGACAATCCAGGAGCTACTTTACATATTTTAGTTGTTTTCTCCCTTTTCAGTTGTACTTGTACTTTATAGTTGGGCTTTTATTTCCGGCTACCTTTACTATTCAGCACTCCTTTTGTATACAGTTTTACTTAGTGTTTTTCTTCCAGCTTATACTCTATTGTTTGTGTTTATAATTTATAAAGGAAATGCCTTCCTAATTTTAGGGATTTATTCCTTGGTGCTAGTCACCAGCCCCTGGCCTATGGAAGGCGGGCTTGGGGTAGTCACGGAATGGGTCCCGGGGGACGGGTCGGGAAAAATTGGTATCAAAGGAGTTAGTTATACCACAGAACTTAGGACTCTTATCTTTTTTTTCTGTGAAGTAATAGTGTTAAGGGTACTGAGTGTGGTTTTCAGTTCAGGGAGTCCAGTGTTGGTGCGGCGACCGACGTATCCATACACCAGGACCCTGACTTCTGATTTCTGACTTAGTGTAAGAAAACACTGATTACGTTTGTGTTTTTAAGTGTTTTATTTATGATATCTTGAGTTAGCTTACCAGGTATAACTTATTGATCATGCCACACCTGTTTCTTTTCAAGATTCCTCCACGTAGACAACCAGCCAGGGTTCCTAGATTTGTATGAGATGGCAGCCCACTGAGCGATGAGGCCTCGGTGTAGGGCCCTATCATAGGGGAGGCACCAACGGTACCAATACCTGTTGGGCCACCGATACCACCAGCCCCAGTAGCGGAGAGTGCACTCCACTTGAGCACATTTCACGAGTTTCAGCGCCAGAGGCGGCCCAGGTTCAGGGGTGAGACGGACCCGTAGGAAGCTGAGGATTGGCTAGAGGCTGTGGTGAGAGTCTTTAGACTAGTAAGGACACTAGATGACCTTATGGTGATCCTTGCCGCGAGTCTTCTTTAGGCAGTAGTAGGCAGATGGTAGAGCCTGATTCTCTAGGTGTATGACGAGGCGATACTACTCTGGGCGGACTTCGAGAACCTATTTCGGGCAGAGGTTGTCCCAAACACCCTACATGCGTTGCAAATATAGGAGCTACTGTATCTACAGCAGGGTAGCATGATGGTGGCATAGTACTCAGCGAGGTTCATCGACATCTTGTATTACGCCACAGATATGGTACGGGACCCATTCTTCAGGGCCCGGACCTTCGAGAAGGGGCTCTGGTGAGAGATCATAGCTTCGATGATCTCCCTCAGCATCCCGACGCAAGCAGGGGTGTTAGAGAGAGCCCTCATAGTAGAGAGTTTCCTTGCTGAGCAGTCACCAGCAGTGAGACTCATCACTATTCGACATGCAGTGGAGTCTTCTGCAGTTAGAATTATACAGATGTTGCAGAGGTCCAAGCGGACCAGGCCATCTGGTGGATAAACATAGGACAAAGGTTCAGTTGTGTGGGGCACATGAGTTAGAGCCAATCATTCCAGGAGTAGGCAATGGTAATCTTGTGGCGGTCAGGTTCACATGGATCATGACTGTCCGAACCATTGTACTGATGATCAGCAGACAGTTGAGGGACCTCCATGGCAGAGGTAGAGGTTCGATCGAGGCAGACCCCAGGGAGCAGATGGACGTGACAGAGGAGCTAGTCGTGCATCTGGTGGTGGAAGACGATTCGAGGTGTTACCGCCACCACCTCCAGGAGGTCCACTACGACCGTAGGAAGCAGGTGGACAGGGGAGAGCTCAGCTTCAGGAAGCTGAGGCATACGACCATGGCACTCCAGAGATGATTCAAGGTACGATCTATGTCTACTCCACATTAGCTGTAGTTCTTATAGACACAGGTTCCATGCTTAGATCAACTGTATTAGGTGCAGAGTGCGGTGTTTCCGCACGGATGGGACCAGGTTCACCTTCACTGGTGAGAAGGGAGCCTTTGCAGTGCAGGACAGACTTACTCAGAGGAGGGTGCAGCCGATCACTCATCAGTTAGCCTGCATTACCCTTGGAGTAATTGATGTGGAGAGTCTGATCTATCTTGTAGTGGTGGACCAGTACACAGATGTTTTCCTGAACGATGTTCCAGGACTACCTCCTCGCAGAGAGGAGGACTTCTACATTGACTTGTACCTTGGGATGGAACTGATATCTACACCAGCATATCGGATGTCTCCTGCTGAGCTTTGCGAACTGATGGTACAGCTAGAGGACTTGTAGGGGAAGAGATTCATCTGGACCAGTGTTTCCCCCTGTGCAACCCCGATTCTATTCATCAAGAAGGTGTACGGGATCTTGAGGCTCTGTGTTGACTATCGTCACCTGAATCAGGTGACCGTGAAGAATAAATACCCACTCCTGAGGATTGATAAACTCTTTGATCATTTGAAGGGAGCACGATGGTTCTTAAATATAGACCTCATATCATGTTATCACCAGCTCAGATTTCGAGACGAGGATGTGTAGAGGACGGCCTTAAGATATCAGTACAGCCACTATGAGTTCTTGGTTATTCCCTTTGGCGTAACCAACACTCCAGTAGTGTTCATGGGTCTCATAAACAGGATCTTCCAGTCATACCTCGATCACTTTTTCATAGTCTTCATCGATGACATACTGATCTACTCGGCTACTGAGGAGGAGCATGCTTACGATTTGTGGGTAGTACTGGACACACTCCGAGAGCACCAACATTATGGTAAGCTCTCAAAGTACCAGTTCTAGATCCGATAGGTTCACTTCTTGGGACATGTCATCTTGGAGGCTATAGTTGCAGTAGATCCAGTGAATATTGAAGAGATACTTGCTTGGGATCCACCCAAGAGTGTGATGGAGGTACAGAGTTTCCTAGGTTTTGATGGATACTACAAAAGGTTCGTACCAGACTTCTCCAGAGTTTCAGCACCACTATCATCCTTGACGAAGAAGGGGAAACTCTTCGTGTGGTCGGAGAGATGCCAGCAGAGCTTCAAGGAGCTGAGGTAGAGGCTAACTAGTGCCCCCATCTTGAGGCTTTTAAAGGAAGGCATAGTGTATGTAGTTTACTATAACGCATCCGGGACCTGACTCGGGTGTGTCCTGATGCAGGAGTGAGTAGTGATCGCGTATGGTTCTTGGCAGCTGAGACAGAACGAGCAGAAATACGCTACCCATGACTTGGATTTAGTATCATTGGTCTTCTCCTTGAAGATGTGGTGACACTATTTGATGGGTGATCTTTTTACCATGTACTCCGATCACAAGAGTCTCAGGTATATCTTCTCTCAAAAGGACTTGAATGTGAGACAAAACTGATGTATTGAGTTCCTCTAGGACGACTTCGAGATAGTTTATACTCCTGGGAAGGGGAATATTATTGCAGATACACTCAGCAGGAGGTCTGGTATATAGATGCTAGAAGAGGAGACAAAGAAGCTAGCCTCTTTGCATATATTCTTTGTGGATAGAGACGGATCAGACTTTCTACAGTCTCTTACGATCACTCCCCCACTCCTTCAGCAAGTTATGGAAGCACATTATGGGGACGCTGACTGCAAGAGGCGACATGCTCAGATATCCAAAGGGAAGGAACCTGATGGATTTTATGTAGGTGGGGAGCACATCATTCACTTCAAAGGATGTACTATAGTTCTAGTGTCACTTCAAGAGGAAGTGTTGAGGGAGTTTCACACGTACCCTCTAGCAGTACATCCAGGAGTGGCAAAGATGTACCAGGACCTTCGATGATAGCACTGGTGGCTAGGTATGAAGAAGGAGGTAGCAGAGTTTTTCTCTCGATGCCTCACTTGTCAACAAGTGAAGGTGGAGCACCAGGTACAAGAAGGATTGTTCCTGCCTTTAGAGGCACCAGATTGAAAGTGGAACTACTGGAAAATAGGTCTATACCCACGGTTTTGCAACAAACTATGGGTATAGGGATAGTATGGGAACCTATACCCACGGTTTTCCAAAACCGTGGGTATAGGCCACCTATACCCACGGTTATGCCAAAAACCGTAGGTATTGTTTTCTTTTACGACCTATACCAACATTTTTAGAGAAAATTGTGGGTATAGGGTATTTTCCGAAGACCTATACCGACGGTTCTTCAAACTCGTAGGTATTGCGGTTTTTTTGGAAGACCTATACCCACAGTTCTCCAGAACCGTGGGTATAGCTTTCCCGCGTTATGGCGGGGAAAAAACATTAGGTGGGACACGAAAAAACATTTTGCGGGAAGATATTTTTTCACAGACTGTTTTAATATATATATCCAAATGAATATATATATAACAAATAACAATGTCAGCTCGGTTTGTACCTTAGTGAAAAGTAGCTTTGAGGTTCACTGTGAGATGAGAGTTCGAATTCCCATGGCTGAGCTTTTTGTATTTAAATACCCCATTATATTAATATATATACGCCGGTATATGTACCTATAACAAATAAATTTAACAGCTTGGTTGGTCCGTTGTGCTGCGCGGGCGTGAGGCGCAGCTGGAGGTGTGAGTTCAAAACCCCGTAAACGCATTTTTTGAATTTAAAAACCCAACATGGATTATATTAATATATATAATCAAATATATATATATACATAACAAATAAAATTCACAGCCTGGTTGGTCCGATGGTGGAGCGCGACCGCGAGGCACTAAGGGAGGCACAGTTTTGAAACCCCCTGGGCGCGTGTTTTTTGAATTAAATACCCCACGGTTTGAAAACCCTAGGGTCTGTTGTGTGCCACGGTGGCATAGCACTGTGCCACATTTGACACCCCCTATACCCATGGTTCTCTAAAACCATGGGTATAGGCTGAGACCCCTATACCGACGCCTTTCCATCCCACGGTTCCCAAAACTGTGGGTATAGGTTGTTTTTTCAGTTGTGTGGGATGGGATATCCATGGACTTTGTGGCAAGAATTCCACGTACATACAGGGTTCATGACTCAATTTGGGTGATCATAGACTGACTCACCAAATCGTCTCACTTCCTACCGATCAGAGAGCAGGGTTCAGTAGAGAGCTTGGGACACCTCTATGTGTAGGAGATTGTGCGGCTATATGGAGTAACTTCTTATATTGTCTCTGACCGTGATGTATGGTTTACTTCCCGACTATGGAAGGGGTTTACGAGGCTTTCGGGATGCATCTATGTCTAAGCACCACCTTCCATCCTCAGACAGATGGACAGACTGAGAGGACTATTCAAACCCTCGAGGACATGCTATGTGCTTGTGTCATTGACTTTGGTCGCAGTTGGGAGGATCACTTACCCTTGGTGGAGTTTTCCTACAACAATAGTTATCACTCCACCATAGGTATTGCACCTTTTGAGGTGTTGTACGGATGACCTTGTAGATCACCCTTTTTCTGGAATGACCCAAGGGAGTTAGCACTAGTGGGACCTGAGATGGTACGGGCTACCACGAAGAAGGTGCAGATCACCCAGGAGTGAATGAAGACTGCACAGAGTAGACAGAAGTCGTATGCTGATAGGAGACGGAGACCTCTGGAGTTCGATGATGGTGACCATGTCTTTCTATGAGTCTCACCCAGACGTGGTCTATGGAGATTTGGCTGAGGCAGCAAGTTATCTTCAATATTCATCGAACCTTTTCAGGTCCTCATCAGAGTTGGTGAGGTGGCTTACCGCTTATCTCTTCCACCTCAGTTGCACCGGGTGCATGAAATCTTTCACGTATCTCAGCTGAGGAGATACGTGCATGACCCTTCACACATCATCGACCATGGGGAGATGGACATCGATGATGGTGTGACTTTTACGAAGGTTCTCGTGGAGATTGAGGATCGACATGAGCGGGTCATACGTGGACGGTTGATACCTCTTGTGCGTGTTCGCTGGCAGCACGGGAACCTCTAAGAGAGCACATGGGACTGGGGGGCTCAGATGTGTGCTCAGTACCCCCATTTGTTTCTTTAGTTTGAGTTATAGCTTATGGGGATGTAAAGCCCTAATGTGGGGA
This sequence comes from Viscum album, assembly GCA_963277665.1. Taxonomy (NCBI): domain Eukaryota; kingdom Viridiplantae; phylum Streptophyta; class Magnoliopsida; order Santalales; family Viscaceae; genus Viscum; species Viscum album. Next base: position 593,610,046 of record OY728135.1, on the reverse strand, counting down.
GAATGTAAAGGACCAAAATTTAAATGGAAACTTTTTTCCTAAATACATGGGAATTTTACGAGTCTGCGAAAATAGATGGTGCGTGATTCCGAGGCCCGGTGTGCCCGGAATCAATTTCTGAAGTTTTTTTCGGGTACGTTTAGTAAACGTACGAGCGGGGTTTTATAACTTTTGAACCAGTTATCAGAATTGAAATCGGAGGGTACCATTGAAATCACAGCACCGGTATTCTCTTAAGAAGACTTTCACCTCGATGGCAGATGGTCGAAAGTAGAAGTTAGTTTTTGGGTTTTTATAAATTTTTAATAAAATAAAGTGAGCTAGAACTTTATTTTATTTTAGCTTCCATGAGGAGTTTGGGTGGTTAAAACCTCCTCAAGGGAGTTGAAGGTGGGACCACCACACCTTAACCTACCTTGAGAGGTTATGGTGGTGGGGCCCACCTGAACATAACCTTCCATGAGAGGTTATGACGTGGGGACCACATGACGCTTAACCCCCTATTGATGGAGGTGAGTAAAACCTCCTCAACTCCCCATTAAATGGGGAGAGACCCCTTGACCTCCTCCACCTTAATGGAGCATCTTGACCTCCCTTAATTAATTCATTCCAACACGTGTGAATTAATTAGGTGGAGCCTCTTAATTGAATTCTCCATTTTTGAATTTTTTCCAACATCTAAAATAATAAGACATCTAATATTATTTTGGCTTGGCATTTCACACTTGGAGGATATTTTGAGAGGAGATCTTGGGAGAAATAGAATTCTCCTAACAAAGAATGCTCCTCCCAACAAAGAACAATGAACGCTGGTGATGATCCTTCCTCGACTTCTTTCACAGACACCTACTGACGTGGAGTGTCTTCCACAGTCAACACAGCACGGGATTGGGAGCGTGCGGCAGACGTGACGAATGATGATTCTCTTTGTCTACCTTCTACGACTCTGTCAATGAACGATTCCCGATAATCCAAAGGTAGGGGTTCAAGATTTATAATTGTTGTGTGTTCTTCACTTTCCATCGTGGATTAGAATTCTAAGCCACTTGATAGCACCCTAATGCAGAGGGCGCAGGCCGAACAAACACGGCCCGACCCCTCCATATTCTTTGTGGATTTTGGTGCTAATCGCGGCATGAGACTGTAATGTGAGACTCTCATGAAAGATGATTGCGGATCTAAGGTAACAACCCAAGGAGAGTGTGACTTCTTCGAGAATGAGAATCGGGCCACTGGAGCTCGTTCAGTGACCAGTAGAAAGAACACTGGCGGATAGAACCGGCATGCGTCAACATGTGGTGGTGGTGGCGAAACCATGCCGCTAAAGGAGAAGTCACAATCCCTAGACATGGTGGTGCATCGGTGGCCTATGCAAGATCGGCCATGAAAGAAATCGGCAGCACAAGTTTCCGTGTCGACTGGGAAGGTGTCGCGCAATCGGCGTCGCGCGGTGGATCGAAGGAGGGTCGCAGCTTCTGGTCATGGCGGTGCAGTAGTGGCCGGATCGAGTCTGGCCATGAAGAGATCTAGAGGCCCGATCCACCGGGTCTCTGGAAGATGTGCGGTGCAACCGGCGCCACGCGTGGAGTTGGTTGACTGCTCGGCCAGCCGGAAACAGCGGGACCCCGCTTGGTCCCGCGTGACACACCGGCGCCATCCTGGCATCAGTTCCACCTGCCCGAATGGATAATCCTTTCGGGAACCATGGGGCATGGCCTCCTCCCTAGACACGGCTAGGGAGGACCCCCTGCGAGCCGTCGAGCCGGACCCAGTGCGGGCCGGACACAGCGCGGGCCGAACCCACGTGAGCCGGACCCACGCGGGTCGGGCCGCCAGCGTGGGTTGGGCCACCTTTGTAGGTCAGGCCACCCCCGCGGGCTAGGCCGCCCCCTCAGGTTGGGTCGGACCCACAGGCTGGTTTGGTCCCGTGGATCGGGTCAGACCCACAGTCCGGATCAGACCGGACTCAGACCCGTTTGACCCGAATTCACCTTTTTACCAATAACATGGGCTACAGGTGTCCGATTGATGAACCATCTCCGGCGATGGAAATCTTAGAGCAAGAAGGTTACTTTGGTATACCACACTCAAGGTTTGTACATAGTTGGGGTATGGCCATGTTGGATCAAACGTAAATCCAATCGGGCCCTCAGAACAGAAATGCTAATAACTCACAGACTGGGCATCTGATTGACGCGCTGTCTGTTGCATTGAGACCACTATGATGAGATGAAACTTTGAGTAAATTCTCTGTGGGACTTGGTTTAAGTTGACATGTTGAAACATGGATTGAGGAGCGGACCCTCCCAGAATCAAGCATGATTTGTGAAAACGCTATGGCTGGTTGGGCTCTGACTTCTGTTCCTGGATCATGTGTTGGTCCGACAGTTCTGACTTCTATTCCTGGATCATGTGTTGGTCCGATAGAATAGCTAGTTATGGATCATGTGTTGGTCTGATAGCTCTGACGACTATTCCTGGATCATGTGTTAGTCTGATAGTTCTGACTTTTGTTCCTGGATCATGTGTTGGTCCGATATAATAGCTGGTCTTGGATCATGTGTTGGTCCGACAGCTCCAACTACTATTCATGGATCTGGTGTGGGTCCGATAGTTCTAACTGCTGGTCCTAGATTCTATGTGGTTTCGATAGCTTAGATGATTCAATGACTATATCTGATCATCTATCTCTCTACATAAGATGTATACCTGTGTGAGATGATTCAGTAACTCTTGTGTTTCCTCGTGATTGAGATGGATTACATAATAACTTAGGTATATGTATGGGAATATACCTAAGTGGGGTTATCTACTGATTTCATACTTTGTGGTTTACCCTTGTTAAATTTTGTGAGACCTTGAGGGTCTCTGGGTCCCTACTAAGTATCGTTATACTTACCCCTGCACGGGCTATGCCCACACCTCGTTGTGTTGGTTGTAGATGACAGACAGCACTGACAGAGGATCAGAGTAGTAGGACTGGATGGTACACATAGGTGGACCACACAGCGTGACAGTACATGGAGAAGACGGACGGACGTGGAGTACTGTGGAGGTTATCTGTACCTACCCTTCAGTTAGGATCCATGGTGGACGATCTAGGAGCTGTTTTACATCTTTTAGTTGTTTTGTCCCATTTCAGTTGTACTTGTACTTTACAGTTGGTCTTGTATTTTCACCCCCTTTACTATTCAGCACTCCTTTTTTATTTAGTTTTACTTAGTTTTTTGCTTCCATATTATACTCTATTGTGTGTGTTTATAATTTATAAAGCCAATGCCTTCCCAGTTTTAGGGATTTACACCTTGGGGCTGGTCGCCAGCCCCTGGCCTATGGAAGATGGGCTTGGGGTAGTCAGAGGACAGGCCCAGAGGGATGATTCATGACACATGGCTATATAATCTTGATTCACATACCCCTATTTCTAAAAAAATAGGCACCACACTTGGCCTAACCATGGATAAAAACAATAGAAACTATTTTATTGGATATAGACACATCTCCTTCCTATGGTGGAAGTCCCTTTTTCTATTAGTGGCATCACAAAAATGATAATATTATTCCATGATTTAGTAAAAATACCCAAGGTTAGTATTAAAATTCAATTTTTATGAGAAACAACACAATGTTACTAGTTAAACCTAATTCATGGTTTCAGAATTAGATATTTATAAGGATCTAGATAAAATTTCTTCGCTTAAAGAAAATGAATGTGGTTCCCTATGGTAAGAGTTTTAACCTGAGAGAAACCACATCATGGTTTCTTAGAAAAATCATCATGGTTTAAAAAATTAAAAGAAAAAAAGTTTTTCTTAAAATTTTCAAAAAGAATTGTCAGTGTAGTACAAATAAGCCTACATAATCTCTCTTTAAACTATTCCAAAAACATTGCAGTGTATGTGATCAAGATTTAGTTTGATTTAAATAGTAAATTGATTTATAAAATGTTTATAAATTTTAATAGAATAAGTAAAATTTTAAAGATTTTATGTAAATTTATAAATTTTCCATAACTAATAATATAAATTGTTCATATTAAAATTAATTATTATTTTACTCATAAAAATTAATTTTATTCAAACTATAACTATTTGGTAAAATTAATTCTTGATAATCAATCAATTGAACATAATCTTAATTAAAATAAATTCTAAAATTGATAAGATTAAGTATTTCTTATTGTTTTTAGATATCATGATATTTAGTGAGTTAGCCAAAAAAATTCGTGACTATAACAATGAATAGTTATAACCTTCCTCTTAAAGAAACATATAATAAGTTAATAAAAAAATTGGAACCTGGCTAAGTGCTATAATTTCTTTTTATATGTGAATAATCATTATATGGTCTTTAATTTTTTTTCATTATATAAAATCCTTATGAATATAATAATTTTTTTCCCATTTTTCAATTAAATCAAAATGATTTTCCTCTAAATACTATAAAATGGTATTGGAATACTCTTTAATAATATTCTTCAAAAACATAGGATTAACTAAGTATAAATTTCTTTTAATATATTGCTAACTAAGTGTATATTAATATCTAGAAACCTTTATTCCTATCATTCCATCAAAGAAGCATCTAAGAAGGGATATAGGAGTATAACTAGTATGATTTTTATCTTTATGTTCTTGTTCATTTTTATGTGACTTATTTAAGGATTAAAGAAATTTTTACTTTAACATTGTGGCTAAAATATTCTATGTGACGTTTAATCATGAAAAAATATTTTATTAAATGGGGTTTGTTGACTCTTTTAAAGATATAATAGTCTCAATAATTTTTTTCTTACCAGTTGGATTTAGATTTTTTAATATTAAAAAATCTATATAAAGGAAGGGAGGGTTTTAAGATGTGTACTTTAATAAAAAAATAGGTAAATAATGGATGAATTGTGGACATAATAGTAAATTATGATTTGGTTAGGTGGCTTAGAGTTCTAGAAATTTCTATGACAGCATCAGCATTTTGAAGATTCACCATCAATTTATCCAAATTGACCCTATTTCGAGGGATTTACACTACTCATAGTATTACCTACCTTATGGTATTTAATATACATTAAAATTTCAATGATAAATTTTAGTATATTTTTAGTTTAATGAAACCATAGAATATTAAATTCAATAATATTTATTATACTAATTTTAAATTTAAGAAACTGGTAAACATAAATAATTCAAAATAGAATTCCAATTAATATGAATGATAAATGATTTTATTATAGTGTAATTTATGGATATAGTGATAGTATTATTAACTATATAACAAGAATAAAAACGTTTTATAACATTCTTGTAATATCAATTTGAATATGATGATTCAAAATAAAAAAAATCATAGACGTGAAAATATATTTATAGATTCACATTCATACATAATAGGAATCTATAAAATAGATTTAAGATTTTAAATAATATCAATCTAGAAAGAATGATTCATGATAATAAACATGCATTGGTAAATTTGAATAAATTAGAATCAATTTAAGTATAAAATTAAAATACATATTTGTATTATAGAAAATAGAATTGATATAATGTTTAACATTCTTAATAGAATCAATAAGTAAATAGTTTTTTTTAATGAATAATAATGAGAAATGTTCAAAAAACATCAAGAATCAACCATGATGTGATCGTTAAGCATACCAAAGATCATTGGATATATAAATAACAAGAACATAAAGGATACTAATATTTGTGTGCTTTAATCAATTGACATATGTACAAGGTAAAATAGAATCATGGTTTTCACTATGAAAATTCGAATAAGAGTATAAGATAATGGTAGACATGAATAATAATAACAATGGTAGTTATTAAAAAGTTTAGTTCCTATTGAGACATAAACTCATGGTCAACCTATGATAAATGTATTAAAATATAATTCACACCAAGGATTTACTCACATATGAATGTGATGAATCACAAAAAAACACATCTTTTATAATGAATATTGAATAAAGAAATAAGAAAGAAACCAAACTAAGTCCCCTTTACCAGGAATTGGCCTTGCCGCTATAAAAATACCCCATGATTATCTATAATTCATTATTATCTTCATGTTTTCCTCATCATTATTATCAATATGGTTTATTGTATATAAACCACATTCCTTACACAAGACCATCAATTACACAACATCATGTACACTAAAAGATCATGGGAACCAAAAGAAATCACCAACTTAAAAAAGACCCATAAAATAATGAACAACCATACATTATCAGATTATATCACTTTTATCTGATGAATAGGATGATTTTCCAGTGTCCCTATCCTCTCTTAACTCTTTGTGAACTATATAAATGAACCTATTCTCTATGGTTTAATGAATCACCACACCAAAAACTGAAGAGGTACCACTAAAACAACTGAGGAGTCAAATATCCATATTTGGAAAATATGTTATATTTAGTTTATGTAAATTGTTAACACAAAATGTTAAATTCTTATATGATTATAAAGTTTTTTATAAAAAATATATTTTTTTAAATATTATAGAAGTAATATTTAATTACATTTAAATAATTAAATATGATATGTTCAAATTTTTTATATAAATATAAAAAAAATATTTTTTTATTTTTTTCAATTTTTCGCAGATCATGTCTAAATTATAAACTATTTATAATTACTTTATTAATGAAATTTATTAAAAAATCATGACTAAAATTATCAATTTTATATTATATTATTCATTAATATATGATTTTTATATGATTAATGGATATATAATTTATTTTAAAAAGTTAAACTACTTCTTATAAATATCATACCATGCATATAAAGAGTTTCATTCTTCATATGACATAAGATTTAGTTTCATTCGACCATTTATATGATTTTTTATGAGTTATAAACTGAAAAGTAATGATTGATTTGGATTTATACATATTAATTATTAGGATAATAATGAAATTGATGTTTACCTTGAGTAGAGATATGTGGATATTTGGACTTTATGATTGAATTCATACTGGAATCGAGAAATTTTCTCTATCTATAAAAGTTGGGGATGGATACCTATCACGCCATCCTTGATCTTATATGGATTTTGATTGTATATTATTGTATCACTTTACATAAAAGGATTTAATATACCTTATTCATGGGATGAATTTGGATATATGTGGATATAATTAGATTTAATTTTTGGTAAGTAACATAAATCAAGAGTTTTATAAGGTTTAATTCATTAATATTTTTGTAATATATTAATTTGGTTAAAGTTATAAGATACTAAATGGGATAATATTGTGATATTTTTAACACCCTTAAAAATAATTAGTGTTCAATTCCATCCAATGACAACACTTTCCAAGACCTCTATCATCCAAATGGGTAGGTTCATCTAAATAAAGGTGTAAGGAAAGAACGTTATGGGTGACCCCGATTGGATTAGGTTCTCATACTGAACAAAAAAATGGTTAAAACTTGTTTGGGGAACCTTATGAGTTATGATACAATAGGAATATAGTTAGGATAATCTATATGATGGATTGGGAAAGAATTTATCCACTAAACTATCAAATGGTCATATATTATACGGTTTATATAATGTTCAACCTAAAAGGTTAAGTGGTGAGATAAACACAAAATTAAATATAAAGTTTATTAGAATATGGATATTTTTCCACTAATTGGTAAAATTTATTTAAATGGGTTTATTATTATTTTTAGAGAACATTTGACAGAATTTCAATAAATGTCAAAATTAATAATCATCTGATAAAAACTTCAATTATAGATAAAATAGCATCATCATTATTAAACATGAGTGTGGGATCAATTATTGAAAAGGATAATCTTAATAGAATTAGTTTTCGAAACTAGTATAGAGACTTTATAATTTCTATTATATAATAAATACAATTTTATATGTTAGAGAAACCTCTTCATGAGTAGATAACTAGTAATTTTTTTCAGAAAAAGGATATAAATGCTCGTGATAATAATTTAGAGGATTTGATTGATATCTCAACTCACATTCTTGTATCCATAGAACCAAAATTGAAAAGGAAACATGAGAAAATATATGTGTTTAATATAATATAAAATCGTAAATGGTTCTACCGAGAATAGTCTAGGCATGAGAGGTATGATGTTCTAAAGGTATTTTTTAGATACCATATTTTTTAAGGAACTTTGAACTCCATTCAAATGTTCAATATTATTGGGTATGTTAATGAATTAAAGAGGTCGGGGTAACCTTTAAGGATTTATCTAGATACGTATTTCATTCTATAATCATTGTTCTAAGGGTTTTATTAGTTTATTATAAACTATAATATGATTGATTTCAATATAATTTTACATACAATTATTGGTATGGAAGGGATATTTGATCAAGAAATTTTAGGTCCTAGATATGGTTCTATATTTAGAAGAATGATAGATAAAATTTTAATTGAGTTAAAGAATATTGATTGGTCCAATAGTTATCCTAGGATATTGTAACCTGAAGGGGTTATCATGAAGGATGGGTAGTGTTTCTATTGTTATAAACTTGGTCATTAGAAAATATAATTTCTTAGAATATCAAATGGGTTATAATAATCATCATGGAGAATTAATTTTAGGTATTAATGTTATAGAATTAAATTTCTCTATTAAAAATTATATTTGATACAGACGTTACAACATAAAAAATTTATAAATATGTATAGGATTTCAAAATTAATGATGAATTGATGATTGAATATTTAAGTATATATCTATATGATGAACAACGGGGTTAATATACCTAGGATGTGGGCGAAATGGACTAATTTAAATCTTTTATCAATTTTTAAATTACAAATATTTTATATTTTTATCATTTTATATTATATGATAAGAGAAGTTATTTATAAACAATGTTTGTTATGTATAATATAAAATCATAGTTTTTGTACACATAGTAATTATTGATCCAATTATATTTCATGTTTTAAAATAGTATAAGGATAAAAGGTTTTTTATCTACAATAATAGAGTTTATTCATAAAAAAACATAAAAATATAATGGATATCATCCCACCACTTCAGTGGTATATTTTATAGAATAAAATTTTCATTTAAATATATTGAACAAAAAAATAGAATACCATATAATAAATGGTTGTTAATAGTTTATTAATGAAATATTATCACTTAAGAAAATAATTTTTATTTTCTAGTACAAATTAGTTTGTGTGTTAGAAATCTATTTTAGAGAAAATATATTTTCTAAGAGAAAAGTGAGAGTATGTTTGGAAATATAAAAATTAAAAGTGTAAAAAATAAATTATTTTACCAATTAAATTAAAATTTAAATTTAAATTTTAACCTAATAGAGTTTAGTGAGTGTTGATAAATATTGATATCAATTTAAAGGGTTAAATTTTCAAACCAAAATAGTAAAAAATAAAATATTATATGGGAAAGTTACAGATATGGTGATAATGAACTTGTAAATTTTTTGAAGTAGACAACATAATTTATTAACATCGTAACATTAGAATATTTGAATAAATATTTTTTAATATTATATTCAATGAGCTAAACATGTGTATTATGAATTTATTTAACCACTATTAAAAAAGTATTTCTTTAAATATTCTACTCATTAAAGGATTTTAGTTGTAGTATTTATCAAATAGTGATGTGGAGAAGTGGAAGGAATTTCATAGTGATGTAATGAGTTGAAAAACCATAAAAATATTGAAATCATAAAGCCTCTCTGGTGGTATATCATTTTCCATATGATTGTATGAGATCTTATATAGAATTTTATTATTATTCTTAAAATATATTAAAATACAAAATATATCCTATTATATAAATGGTTGTCTCTACTTTATCATTCTATCATGTTGGCTGCACATATTTTCATGAAGTGAAATAATAATTAACCACTTAAAATATAAATTTGAGTTATCCATAATAGATATTCATTATAGATTATTATATGCTGTGATGAAATATTAAGATTATCATGGGTTGGGTTTTTTATTGAGATATGGTACCATCCCATGAGGCATAAAATGAGTTGTGGGTGTCGGATGACCCAATATGTATACCACATGGTGTTTCATACACAATGTATTTAGTATAATAAAGTTGCATGTTTCATATTTAATCCTTATACTATAAGTTAAAAAGATTATTACAATGAGAAACATTATACTTTGATACCTTATATATATTATCCTTGAAATTGAGCTAGTCAGGGGGTGGTTATAATGCCTCATAACATAAAAACCCCATAATTACATGATTTATATCAAGGGTTTCATATTCATGAATTTGAAAGAAATTTTTGATTTAGAGTTTTATAGATTTATGAAAAAATATTACATATCAAACACTTACAAAACAAGGTGGACACTTCCACTCAATGTCAATTGTTTCCACAAAAAATGGATTCGTAAGTTCATCTACTTGTTTCACTCATGACACACTTTCTTCATTCAGTTAAATTTTTTTATTTATATATAATCTTAATAATAGTTCCTACCAATACTTAATACCTATGAAAAACATTGGGAAACATGGGATTATTTAAAAAATCTCAGTAAGGGATATAAAATGAAAAAAAACTCATTAATCCATTTTGAAATTCCTGAAATCCCAAAAATAAGTTTTCCTTTTTCATAATAAAATTTTAATATTAAAATAATAATTTACTTACTTATGAAACAAGCGCTAAATCCCAAAGTCTTCATAAAAATTTTGAAATAAAAAATAATGGAAGAAATATTAAATCATGAAAGCTTTACCATGAAAATAAACCATTCACCTTTAGAAGATCATAAAATTTACTTCAAATAATAAACTCATTGTTTACCTCTTGAAATAAAAATATTTCCATTAAAACCCATTTTCAAGAAAACATTAAACATGTAAGAAACTCGGGGGTTCACTATATTATCATGGAATCACCTCACCAGATAATTCCAACATTCTCTTAGGAGTATCTTATATCAGTTAACTTTGTCACTTCATTGGAGTAACTTATTTCAACTTAACCCCATCTACATTATCTTAGAAGTAACTTGCATAATTTAATTCTGAAAATTAATATTAGTAATAAAATTAATCAAAATTATCTTAGTATTAATTATACCAGTTTACTCTATCATTTTACCCAATATATTATAGGGATTTAATGGACCTACTAGTCACATAATAGACATAGTCTCAAAAGGGTTTGGTTTTACGCTTCATTCCCACATTTATCAATAATGCTCAAGTGTAATGTTTTAGAATATAAAAATTTAATAATTTCAGTTTTCATCATAAAATTTAAAACTTTTATTTTAAAATATAAATAAAATCATTTTAAATTATCTTATAAAAATGATAAAAAAATATCCATTTCATTCTAAAACTTTTAAAAACTAAAGAAACCTGAATAATGGTGAAGTGTCTCCTTTTAAAAAACCATGAAACTCTATATAGTAATATTGATAATGAAGAAATTACTTAACTTTGGTAAAATACATTCATGTAATATATGTTAAAAAATCATTATTTTCTCACTTTGGAAAAAATATTCAAAAGTGACGTATACCTAAAATGTTAAAAATATTTTTTTATCCTTTGTAAAGAAAGTAAAAAATTAGTTTAAAATGGACTTCAAAATATTTTAAGTATAAATAGTAACATTATTTAAAAAATTATAATAACATTTAAATTAAGGGAATATATTTTAATGCACAACGTTAAAACAAGATTTTAAATAAAAACCCCTTAACACTTTAATATATTTTGAATTAAAAATAATTTAAGGAGATAACTTCAAAAGGATTTGAAAACCACATGAATTTAAACAAATTAATGAAAAAATAAATCCATGTGGAATTATATATACCACATAAAATAACACATGAAAAAAAACTAAATAGTCTCAATAAAAGGAAATTGAGATAAGAAATATCTTCCCTTGAGTCTGAATCATCACTTACATTCTTTAACTTCTCTTCTTTGGAAAACCTCTATTGGATTACAGCTTAATACTTCTCAGCCAGCCTTTTTGTGAGACAAAAACCTCTATTAAATGGTGAGGATGTTTTTAATGTATTTTTATATGCATTTTTTGATTTACATGGATCAATAGGTGTCCTAAATAGAGGAGTGTAGGTGCCCTTTTATAAGTGAGGTGGGTAGCAATATTGTAAATATAAGAAATATTAATATATAATATGTGCTTAACTCATGTAAAATGTCTCCAAAGTGTAATATATTTTAATATAAGAAGTTTAATATTTAAATAAATTCAACTAATAAAATTTATATAATTTTGAGTGTTATTTTAAACAATATCTTTTGGTTTAAACTTGTCGTTAACTCTGTTTAACCTAAATTAATGTAACAAATTTGTCAATATTTAAGGGTTATGAATGTAATTTTAAAAAATTGAAAGTGAAACATAAATTAACCATTCAAGATAGGCCCAAAAATTTCCCATTAATTTGATTTAATATAGGATATTTATAAGTTTTGATGATTTAAAAATTATTTTAAAACATTAAATACCTATTAAAGTTATTTTTGTGATTATTCACAAAATTTTACTTTAAAGACATGTAGAAAAAATATAATTCGAATATAAACACTTTAAATTTAAATTATACATTATAATTATCAAATAAATTTTTAGTACACCAACATTCATCTGAAACATATTACTTTAAAAAAATTAAAAAACATTTACTTGTTTTTTCTACTACTTGCACAAGTGATACATCGGCATTACATAAGCGTTCAAGATAATTATACAATTAATAAAAATTAAAAATAATTTAATATTATAAACATATTTTATTTATATTTAATTTATCATGAAGATCCATTCATATAACTTTTTTTACTATATACATATCGTGATAATATAATAAGTGAAAGAGGGTGACATTTTGTAATTATTTTGTACTTAAAATAATATAAATATTGTAATCAAAGGAAAGTGGCACAAAAATGATATATTTTCAATTATAGGATTTTTTTTATTGAAATATACTTATATGATCAAATAAACTAAATTTATTTATAGATTTGTATATCATATCCAATAGTTTTAACCTCATTTTACCCATTTTACCTTTTACCGTAGTGATAAACTTTTACCACAATTATTGTTTCTTATTACAAGAAATGAAATGGGCCTTATTACATAATTTGAATATGATGATTCCAAAAACGGAATCTATTAAATAATATTTAATGTCTGTAACTGGTAAAAACTAATTTTAATATAAGTGAGTGAAACACAGTGAAAATCATTTTTTAGAAAAATACATGTTTTAAGCATAAAAATGATTTTATTCAAAAATATTGTGTAATTTTTATTCCCATAACATTAATTGTATTTTTTTAATAAAATTTTACTTTTAAAATAATCCAAAACAAAATGTAACATTGAAATTACATTGATTAAAATTAAATATATTATAGTTTTTACTAAATCGGTATTTTTTATTTTTCACTCAAGAATAAACCTTTTCATAACAATCCCAAAAATATATCTTAATATTATTTTGACATGATTATTTCATAAATCATTTCTATTTTATCAAATAAAATGTTTAAAATTAGTATTAATTAATTATAATATCCTTGCATAAAATGTAATAAAGACCATTTTTGAAGAAAATGTATTTTTGAAGTATAAAATTAATTTATAATCATTACTTATCTAGTAACCACAATTTGGAGAATGTTAATTAATTTATTAAATATATTACATCTATTACATTAAAATAATTCATCTATAGTGATTAAATTAATTTAATTTGATAAAAAAAATCTTTACGGACATAAAATAGTTTTTTAGAAAAATATCCCTTTTAATCTTATATGAGATTTTTTTTAAATTGAGTTCTTATTTCCTAAAAATTAATCAATAAATTTATATTAAATAAAACTTTCCTACATATATTTCATAATATGGTTACACTTTTTCATACCTTCTAAACCAATGCCTAGGTTATAATATTCGTATTTAGATACTTATATTTTAATAGTACATCAAAATTCATTTTAAGCATGGTATTGCATGTGGTACATGAAATCAAACAAAGTATTATTATTAAACTAAAATATTGGGATGTTGCATTCTCCCATCCATAAAGAAATTATTACCTCTAAATTGAAATATTATGCTCTAAAAATTATTTTATCACATCATATTGATAAAATTAGATACATATTTTATCATAACCCTTAAATTTTATATTAATACTAGGAAACTATAAATTCATGTACCACTATAAGACTCATACTTGTAGATAAGTTTCTAAAAATATACCTTCATAGTTTATTGTTACTTTCCATATAAGAATTATTATATTTGAGAAATTATTTTTCCATATATAAATGGATTTTAAGGAAATATATGTACTTGATTTATTTCTGCATCATAATTAGAATTTCATCGTCCATTCATGCTTTGATCATTTTTCACTTCTATCTCATCTTTTATTCCAAGAAATGAATATTTGAGATTAATTTTTGTAGCCTAAAGCACTAAAATTAACTTTTAATAGATCATAAGATATATAAAATTTTTACAAGTAATTCCTCCTGAATTGATACATTAACCCAAACCAAAAATGGTTACCACATCTTAAGATAATATCCAATATGAAGAAATGATAAATTGATCTCCAAATCCTTAATAGTAACACCAAAATTTTAACATAAATCATCCCATAAATAACTAAACTTAAAACTCGTTGAAAAATACAAGATCAAAATTGAAATAAAAATATTATGATGACTTGATCACATATTCTTCCAAGATAAACTTTACATTTATCTCCAAATAATGGGAATCACTAATAAATTTACATTCCAAATATTTATATATCATAGTCATATAATCTCCAAGATATGATAATAATTTCCATAAATAACTCAAATCACCATAAATCTATAATAAAATCATATATGTTTCCAAAAGATAATATAACCTTTATTTCTAAAATAAAATCTCATCATATCCAATAATATTTATGTTTACTTTAATCGTATAATCTTCCCAATATAGTGAAATTCTTTGAAAATAACATTAATCACTTAGTCTCCAAATCAAAATTCAATCACATGGTTCTCTATATGATGAATAATATGTTCCTAAAATTTAATAACCATTTTATCCAAGTCAACCATAATTACCTCAACATCAAATATCATCTTAATGATAAAGTTATCAATACCATTAAAATTATGTTCAAAAAATATATAACAACTCATACTTAAAGAAAATTTTCCCTATAACACAAGTTAAACATAAGGGTAACTTATACCTTAAAATTTTATTAAACCTCAATAAATGTCTACCAAAGTTTTCCCACGACATAATACCTCAAGATGGATATTTATTCCTTTAAAAATATGATCAACCTTATACTTAATAACCCATGATGGTATTTAAAACTCTTAAAATATTATCATTTAAATAATTTTAACCTCTAATGTTATCTAAAAATCTTCTTTGATACAAAATACAACACACCATAACATAAACAACCAATAATTACATGATTTATGATAATGGTTTAACTTTCATAAAAATTATGGTCTTTTTGGTTTAGAGTTTTTGAGAATTAAGAAAAACTATTACATATAAAACCCTTATAAAAAATGGTCACTTCAACTAAATATCTATTTTTATTTTAAAAAAAATGGGATTCGTAAGTTTAGAATCTTGTATTATTCATTAAATAATTTTTTCTTTCAACGCCAATTTCCATTATTCAAAGTAAGAATTACTAAATAGTTCATACTCATCCTTAGGCCCTGTGAAAAAAATTTGAAAACATGGGATGAGCATAAAAATATTAATAAGGGATATAAAAAAAGGGAAACCTATTAAACTATTTTGAAATTCATGAAAACCCATAATTAAATTTTCCTACTTATATAATAAAATTTTTAGCTCAAAATAATCATTTACCTACTCATGAAATAAACTTCAATTCCCATTGTTTTTATTAAAAATATTGTAATAAATCATAATGGAAAAATCATAATTCATTAAAACCTTACAATAAAACTAAACATTTAACCTTTATAATATCATAAACATTATTTTAAATCATAAACTCATTATTTACATTTTGAAATCAAAATATTTCAATAAATATATCATTTCAAATAATAGAGAAAACATGCAAGAAACTTGGGGATTCATTATTTCATCATGGAATCACCTAATATTATAATTTTAACATTCTCTTTGGAGTAACATATATTAGTTAACTCGGTCACTTCATAAGAGTAACTTATTTCAAGTTAACCTAGTCCATATTCTCTTAGGAGTAACTTAAATGAGTTAAATTTGTCTCTTTATATAAGAAATTAAAATTATTCATATTATCTTAATTGTAACTTATATCAACTAACTTTGTTACTTTACTCAATTAATTATAGGGATTTAATGGAACCACCCATCACATAATGGGAATATATTTATATGGGTTTGGGTTCTCTCCTTATTCCAACATTCATCAATAATGACCAAGTATAATTCTTTAATATATAAACATTTAGTACTTTAAATTATCATTATAAATACCATTTTAATTGTCATTTATTCTCATAAAAACCCATTTTTAGTTATATCATAAAACTAAGAATAAATATAAGTTTTTTTGAAAACATTTAAAAACTAAAAATTCCCATAAAAATGCGAGAAGTATCTTCTATGAAAAACCATAGAAACGTGTAGAGTAAGATTGATAATTAATAAATGAAATGAAATCCAAAAAATACTTTCATGTATTATATTTTAGAAAATATTCTTTATATTCTTTTGTAAAAAGAGTCAAACGTGACCCATATAGAAGATGTTAAAAATGTTCTTTTTTAAACTTTGTAAAGAAAGTCAAAAGTTGTTGATAGTGACCTTTAACGATATTTTAATAATAAATAAGAAAATTATTGAAAAAAATAGAAGAATATGGAGATTTAGGAAACATATTTGAAATGATTTATTATATTGAGGTTTTAGAAAAATCCCTCACCGCTTTGGTAAATTTTTAATTAAAAGTTTATTAAATGAGAGAACTTGAAAAGGATTTATAAACCATTTGAATTTTAATAAATTAATGAAAAAATAAATTTATTAGGAAGTATATACACCATGGAAAATAAAATATCTAGTGAACATGGAATGAGTCTCAATGAAAGTAAATTGAGACAAGATCACTTTCCTCAAGTTTGACTCACCACGTACATTATTTAACTCCTCGTATTTGGAAAACCTCTTTTCTCATGCACTTTAAGCCATATCGGTTGGTATTTTAGTGATACCATAACCTATATAACATGGGGAGTAAGGTTATTAAAGGATTTTAGTAGATACTAGTCAATATAAATGGCTCAAAATGCGTTAGGAAGAGAGGAGAGGTGTATCCTTTTATAAGGGAGGTGGGTGGTAATCTTGTAAATACTTGAAATATTAATATATAATATGTGTCTAACTCATGATAAATAGATCCAAAGTGACATAGATTTTAAGATAAGTATTATATGGTAGAAATAAATTCAAACAATAAAATTTATACAAGTATAAGTGTTGTTTTAGACATTATCTTTTGGTATGACCCCCTCATTAACCATGTTTTACCATAATCATTATAAAAAATCTTTCAATCTGTAAGGTTTGTAAAATAATTTTAAAAACATTTACGTTGAACATACGTGAATGATTAATTATAGGCTCAAATATTTCCTGTACATTTGAGTTAATATAGTGTTTTTATGATTTTTAATTATTTAAAAATAATTTTAATCATTAAAAACCATTTAAATTCATTTTTAGGACTATTCACAAAATTTCACATTAAAGACATTCGGATGACAATATAATTTGAATATAAAAAAATTTCACCATAAATTATACATTATAATTATCTAATAAATTCCTGTAACATCAAAATTAGTCCAAAAAATATAACTTTTAAAGTTTCTAAAATCATTTACTTGCTTTTTTTACTACATGCACAAGTGTTGCATCGTCATTACATAAGCATTCAAGGTAATTAAATCATTACTTAAAACTGAAAATAAATTAAAATAAAAAAAATGTTCATATTAAATTTTATCATAAAGATTCATTCATATAACATATTTATCTATATCAATATCTTGACAGCCTAATAAGTGAGAGAGAGTGACATTTTATAATTATCATTTACTTAAAATAAAATAAATGTCATAATCCATGGAAATTTGAACCTAAATGAAATATATTTAGAGATAGTATGGTTCATGTAAAATTAAAACCATCCAATTAAATAATTGAAATTTTTGGATTGATTTTTATACCTTATCCCCTAGATTTAACCTCATTTAACCCATTTTACACTTTACCGTGGTGATAAACATGTAACATAGTTACTATTCAATAATACTAAAGATGAAATGAAACTTATTTAATAATTTTAAAATATTTATTCTAAATATAGAATCCATTTTAGAATATTTAATTTCCAGAATTTCTAAAAATTAATTTTAATATAAGTTCAAGAAACGCAATGAAAATAATTTTTTTGAAAAATATCGATTTTAAGCATAAAAATGATTTTATACCAAATCATTTACAATGTTGATTCCCATGGAATTAATTGGATTATATTTAATAAAATTTTAATTTCAAATAAATCTAAATCCAAATGGAACATTTAAATTACTTTGATTA
This sequence comes from Viscum album, assembly GCA_963277665.1. Classification (NCBI taxonomy): domain Eukaryota; kingdom Viridiplantae; phylum Streptophyta; class Magnoliopsida; order Santalales; family Viscaceae; genus Viscum; species Viscum album. The sequence continues at coordinate 593,591,371 of OY728135.1, read as the reverse complement.
AAAGTAAAAAAATGATAGTTTTTTCAAAGATGGTATTTTTCACTATTCATCCAAAAATAAACTTTTTTAGAAAAAAAAATCTTTATATAATTTTTTCATGATTATTTAAAAAATTATTTCCATTTATCAAATAAAATTTATAAAAGTGGTATAGTTTAATCATAATAACTGATTAAAATTACATTAAAACCAATTTTTAAAGAAAATGTGTTTTTTAGGTATAAAATGAATTTCTAATCATTAAATATCTAATTTCCACCAATATATGAATAATAATTTAATTTATTAAATATATTAATATCATCCATTTACTATTATTAAGTTAATTTACTTTGATAAATAAATTATTTAAAAGTATAAAATAGTTTTCTGAAAAATATTTCCATTAATCTTATATGATCTTTTTAAAGAAATTGAGTTCATATTTCCTAGGAATTATTCAGTAAATTATTATTAAAGAAAAATTCTCAAAATATATTTCATAATGCAGTTACTCATGTTCATACCCACCAAACCAATGGATTTTTTATAATGGTCATATTTAGAAAATAATATTTTAATAGTATATTGTAATTCACTTTAAGATCGGTATTGTGTGTGGTTAATTTAATCAGTAATGGTATTCTTTTTAAACTAAAATCATGGATTGTTAAATTTCTTGGGTATGTTATTTCACATGTATTTGATTGAGGTATGACCAAGATAATATTTTTCATCTCAAATTAAAACTACGGCATTTGGGCCCTCAATTGAGATAAAACTAAAATGTGTATGGTCATACATAGATAAGGTATATATGATGTGATTGTCTATTTGGGTGAGGATAGTGTGATTTAATTATCTATATGGGTGAATTCCATGTGATATGTCCATATTTTCTTTCAATATATACTTTTCAATTTGAGAATATTTGAGTAAACTATATGAGTTTGACATAATCCATGTACCATGATCCCTTAATGTCTTAGAAAAAATTGATTATATGATTATTCATAATTTTATATGGTATGAATGGTGAAAATAAGAATATAAATTCATGTTTTGATAGATATCAGGTTATATTCTTTTATAACATGAGTATTATAAATGCTTTTCAAGAGGCTTCTCATTGATTCTAATTTTGTGAAATAGAATTAATAATTGTTTTTCAACACTATAAAGGCCTGTAGGGTCAGAGTTTTTGGTTATATGAATTTATATTAGGTATTTTAATGTGTTTGTAACAAATATGTTTTACTACCTCAATATAGTTTTAGTGAATAACAAAAATACATTTTTGATGGATTTTCAAAAAAAATACATATGATGTGAAAATAAATTTTAGATTTTCTAAAAGAATTTTTAGAATGCATCCAAAAGCATTTTTGGGATATGGTTTCAAAATTTATTTCATATCATTTGATATAATGTAAAAGTACAGTAATTTTGTGAGTCTTAGTAAAATTTGATGATTTATAGAAATATTTAATATAAATTAAACCCTAATAATGTGGTTTAAACTAATAGAGATGTTCCCTAAATCCATAGATATATATAATGTGTTTAAGTCTATATTAAAGTGTATGATATAAAGATGTCATATGGAATAAAATTCATGGTATAAAAGGAATTATGTGTGACTTTGGTTATATTATTTAATATGATATATAGATTTTGTATAGACTCTACCTGAGCTAGTAAAACAATACAATAAGATATAACATAAGGTATTGTGAATCATAATATATGATTTATATTATTATTGATGAGGAATCCCAACATTATAAAATTAAAAAATCATTCATTCATGGCTAAAAGTAATCATTAATTATTTATTTTATGATATATTAGGAAGAATAAAAATCAGTTAAATGTTATAAGTTTTGTAACCAAAGTCTTTACTCAGACATTTGGTAAAACATAAGTAAATTTCATGTAAAGATAGTGAGTGTCTCAAGACCTATATAAGGAGGAAGTTATTATATTTGGTTCCCTGGAACCAACTATGTTATGATTTAAATTACCTGTATATTCTTATATTTGAATATTAATAAATATATTATCACGTAATTATTTTTCTTCTATATAAAATCAATATGATAATGTTCTTAGAGTATCTATTGCATCAAAAGGTCATAGTAGTTTCCTGTTATAATTATAATATTGATGTGGTATGATAATATTCTTATATATGTGTTTTATGGATGAATGGAATCTATCTGGTTGGTTAGATATGATGTAGGCTATCAAGTGTTGTAGGCTCATATGATATTAATATTTCTTCTCATGAAGTACACACATGATAATTTCCATAAGAGGAGGTTATGTGAATGTACTCACTAGTAGGAGTTCGAAATGTTATATGGGTCATTGGATACTTCTATCTATAGAAGTGTGTATTGGTCCTTTGACTTGATATTATTATTAATGTATATAATGAGTTGTGTAATTTTATGTATCGATGAAAACTATGATGATATATGTTCAGGGTGATGTAAGGTATGTTGGGAGTTTCAGAAGTTATATGAAATTAATGAATAATTAAAAAATAATTCTTACCTTCTATTTATTAAAAGTATATATCCCTGGCACTTTGATTGAAATGGAACTATTTGATAAATCTATGTATATGGTATTATAAAAACGTGTTCATTTTAGTAAGTCAATAAAAGATAAATCTAGAATATCAGTTTATGAAATTAAGTATTCAATATGTTTGATGATATATCATGAAAAATATGTAATATTAAAAGGTCAGTGTCTGTAGAAAGTTGTTTTCATTATGACATTGAATTATTTCTCAATGGGTGACTTGACATATTTCTTGACACTAGTGTTGGACTATAGACTAGTTTACTAAATTCCACTAAGAAATGGTCCTATAGATTCACATACTAAGTGTATACAAAATCTTAGTTAAATTATATTTGAATTTAATATTTTTAATAAACATTATTCCTATATTTTTATGTATGTAGAAGTTTAATACTAAATAAATAATTATCTATAAGGTAACTAATAATTACATGAATATATAATATTTATTTATCTCTTATTTATTCACAAGGTAATAGATAATTATTTATTTTTTTGTGAAAATATTAAATAAATATTTATTTTCTAGTGGGCAAATATATCATTTATTTTTTTATTGAATAAATAATGTGGTTTAATTTATATAAATAAATAGTTATTATTCAAGGTTTCATAAATGTTTATGTGGATTTTAGGGTTAAGTTATGGGTCTAGATTAAATGATATATTTAAATATTTCATTAGTTTAGCTCATGTTATGGAATATAATAATTATATAATTATTATTATTTGACATGGGGTGATTTTAGAGTTAATGATTATAGGAGTTCATTTCATAAATTATTGATTATTTAATCCTATATGTATAAAACTAATAATATCATTTTGTGATAGATTATATTTTTTTTATAAAGGATTTTCTAGATAATTCTCTCTAAAATTAAAGAGAAATTATCAAGAATGCACTCAAGAAATAATAGGTGGTCATACTCCTCCTACCTCTCAATGGTAAGAGAAAAATAGAGAGACATTCAAGTGAGGAAAGATTATTATTTTTGAAACTAAATAATGATGAAAATGGTTTTGATCCTTTTACCTGGAACCCAGTGTTCCAATAGTGATGTTCCAAGATTTAATGATCACGTGATGATACCATTGGAAGGATTATACCCTTCGATCCTTCTCTACAACAACGGTATGACAAGATAGGTCAGTTGAATCATTAGTGAAGAAATAATTCCAAGGAAATGTAATTATTTTCCAAATTAATTAATTATAAACTATATGTAAAAAGTTTATCTCTTCAAATATTATAGGGATTTATTAGTTTGGTTCTATGGATTTGATCCAAAGAAACCAAATAAAAATATTATTGGGTATAGGCTCAACCACTTCTGTTGTAACCTGGAACCTTAAAAAGGTATCAAAGTGGTCACATGTTAATTTTCAATTGTTTATTAATCTTTGATAAAATTTACATTTGATTTTTAGTTCTTTAATTTTGAGTTTTCTCATTATTTTATCTGAAGGTCGAGATGTCGTGATCGTTAAATTTCATATGACCCAGAATAGTCTAATAGTAGATAAATATCACTCGATAATCCCATCCATAGGTTCCCTAGAGTATTTATACATGAAAATAGTAAATTTAATTTGATGTAAATGTATACTCCATGTACCTATGGTCAACCACACAACAATGATTCATGAAAATCATAGTATGTTGGGTAGGGGTTTGGTATGTAATGTCATTACATGTCATGTATTAATCACCAGTTGGAACATGATTTGACAAGGTGTATATGACGTGTAGCTAGTTTACACATCATGTAATCCCACATGGTTTGTACCCACTAAAATCATGGAATCTATGTGGTAAAACTATAAAAAAATATAATTAATACACATAGTTTAATTCCCACCAATTGATCAACATGGTAATACGTGAAGTACATAGTATGTATCAAGTTTTACATGCCTTGTAATGTGTTATCACTCACATAGAAAACATGTTTAGTCACTAGGTGTGTAGTATAGGTCAACATGTTGAGAAATTAAAAAAATCAAAATAGAACTACATGGTTTATAGCTTGATGTACATTCCATGTAATCGGGTTTTACCACACACATTACATGTTGAGTATTCTGGTGAGTTGAGTGCAGTATTAAAATGCCTAATTAATTATTTATTCCCAATTTTGAAAATATAAGACATGTATGGTCATAATACACATCATTTACTTCTTATTAATTTCTATAAATAATGTTTTATATGTTCAAGGCATGTCATATAGTCATAAATGATGCATTGAATTAGCAAATTGACTCATAGAAAAACACATAGTGTATATTGTAACGACCCAAAGTTTCATTAATGGAAATCCCTCTTGATCTAATTAAATGTCTCTTTATGTTTATATAAAATTTCAACTTCATTGGTTTTATGTTAATAATTTTGACCATGGCTAATATAGCCGTTGAACAGTGATAACATGATTAGTATAAATATAGGGCCTTAACAAATCCAAATTTACTCAGACAAAAGAAGTGATGGTCTCATCCAGTAGAATTGCTCTATACGAAGCTCATTTGTCGGATCTTGGAAAGTAGGTGGCGTCCTTGGGCTTCACTCTTGACCAAGCCCAAGATGAGCTTCATCATGTCAAGCTCAAACAGGACCGTCTACAGGAAAAGTGGAAGTTGATAGAAATTACCACTCGAACGATGTTATCTGAGTCACCCCAAGAGTCGGTCACCATCGCACACCTTACCCTTAGGTCTTATGCAGCTGTTTTAAGGGGTTATGTAACTAATCGATAGTACTATGTTCATGTACATTATTTTTGTATATAATAATGAATATAATTTCTTGTCATTATTGATACATTGCAAATATTTTTTAAAGTACAAATGGTGTTTTTAGTTATTATTTAATTAAGAAATATATTTTATTAAATTAAGAAATTTTTGAATTAAATAATATTTTAATAAAATATTATTATTATTATTAGATTAATTTTATTATATATAAATAATCATGTAATTGTATGAATGCAATTATAATTTTTATTAAGGTTTGAAAGCCATTTTTGTCAAAACCTGTGAATTTTTTATAAATATCGGTTTTTATTTTAAAAGTGAAAATTAACTAATTTAGAAAATTATTTAGATAAAATAAATGTTATATTTGGAATCACGACGTCGAAATTATCCAACAGTGAATTTTTCATAATTTTCTGAGACAGTCAAATTTTTAAGTAAAAATTAAATACTGTTTAAATATATAATGTGTTTTATGACATCATAATGACCCAATATTGATGCAATAAAAAACTATAATCTTTATGTTAGGACAATATATGTTTTACCATTAAAATAATGTGATTTTGGGTTTTTTTGGCTTACTTTTTAAACCATTAATGGACCCCTCAAGACTTATTAAACACCATGTCTTTTTAAATTAATTTCCATGGGAGTGTGACTCACCTCCACATAAGAAACCCTAATATTTTAAGAATTTAGGACTTTGGACTTTTAAAATAATTTTTTCCTCTTCCCTTTTCCAAAAAACATGGGCAAAAACCATGGTATGGTTTGTGGTTTGGATTAATTTAATATAAGGGGTCCCAATCCTAAATAATAAAGAATTCCCTCACCTTTCCTATATAAACCCACCCAAGATTCCACTCCCTCCTCACTCAAAGCCTTTGGAGTTCGTCCAAACTCTGTCCTACTCTCTCTATAATCCTCCCAAGGTGCCCCAAGCTCTAAATAAGCCTCTCACAATCATCTCTCTAGCCTTTGGAATCACACTTCCAAGTAAGGGTTTTTTCTTCCTTTCTCATTTTTGTCCAATTTTCTTTAAGTTGTTTTGCCCTTTTAATTTCAATTATGAATGTTGGTTTATGGTTTCTCACCTCCCTAATACTTCCCTCTTTATGTTTGAATGATGGGAGACCCCTTTCTCTCTCATTAAATTCCTCCCATTTACACCCGTTACTATGCCGAAATTCTGAAAGGAACTTCTCTCTCCTCTTTTACATTCAAGAAATATTTTTGTATCATGAATCTAATTTACAATAAAATTTTTGGGAAATGTATCTATATGACCTCCTTACTTTCCATTACATTTAAATATGATGAGTAACCCCTTTCTCTCTCATCAACTATTTTTATTAATTCTTATGTCACGTCGTTACGCTGCTGAAATCGCATCGATTTTCTAAGCCAATGCCATTGTGTAGTGAATATCATGCTCATTTCTCCATCAAGGGTATTCACCTTTATGAACATTTACTTATTTATTATAATGTTTCATTTATTAATTCCACATTCCTTTATCATGGAATAAATGATTATGTTTTATGAATCTATGTTTTATGATCCATGTGGCACACTTATGCATGAAATGAAATGTTTATGAAGGGTGCGCCCTTATAGCGCTCTAATGCATTGGGTAAAGTATCATATCATGATACGTCATGTGAAATGAGTGTTTACTCATGATAATTCAAGTGAAATGAGGGTTTAATCGTGCTTTATGTGCAATGAGGATTTACTCATGCTCCATGTGCAATGAGCCTTGGCTCATGATAATTCCATGTTAAGTGTTGTTTCCACATTTCCATGTTATGATTATCATGATTTATCATGCCTTTATGTTCATGTTTTTCTTATGATCTATTGATATTCCTATTGTATAACATGTATTGAACTCCTCATTTTATTCCATGTGTACTCCCTTACTGGGATTTATAGCTCACCCTTTTCTTATGCATGTCCTCAGGTTATCCCATGCAATCCTAAGTATGAAGGAATGTAGTGGTCATGTAAAGGAAGTTTTCAATAAAGATGTTGTATTTCATGTTTTAAGTTTTTATTTAATGATCCTAAGCCCCAAAGACACTAAACCTCTCTATCTTCTTTGTTGTATCAAGTGAAGTTTTATGTAATAAATCATGTTTAAGTTGTAATAAAAAGCAGGGTTGTCATAGTTGGTATCAAAGGATAGGTTTGGTTATTTTTGGCATTAGGATTAGAAAACCCTAGTAAATACTTAAAGACAAGACTAAGTATAATAAAAACATCCCTAAGTTTTGGTAAGTACTGATTAAGTGGATTATCAAACAAATACATCCCTGTCTAGATACGAGCAGGTAGAGGCGGCTCTGGCACAGATGTATCCTAGGGGTAAAACCCAAAAACACCGCTTTGAGCTAGACTCAAACAAGAACTGGTGCACGACAATGGGCCTTGTTGTACTCTTGGTTATGGCACTCCCGGGGGATATGTTTTGATAAACTCACAATCTTAGTATGAACCCTTATTAAGGGAATTAAAAAAAATGCCCATAAGAATATATGTTAGAAAGTAGATCATGAAAAGCCTAGATTGAAGCCTATAGACTCATGAGTTAAGAAAATGAGAGTTTATTTATAAGTCCTCAAATTTTGTCTTTGGATTACCCTTTATGTGTTACCCCTAACATTCCTTTTATTCCAGCCAATGGCTGGTAATATGAGGACTCGGGCTAACAACCGATGTGAAGATCAGTTTGATGATTGTACTAATGAGATGCCCAATCCAATGGGATCGGGAATCACAAACTTTTTCACACTTCTCTCTCAGCTAACTCAAGCATTGAATAGAAACACTGGTCAAGAGGAATGTCCAAACCCCCCTAATAAAGAACAAGTCGCTATCGAGAGCTTAATGAGATAAAGGCCTCCTACTTTTAGTGGATCATCTGATCCCATGATCGCTGAACAATGGATCAACTCCATTGAAAAGATCTTCTCCATCCTTAAATGTTCTGAACAAGAGAAGGTTATCCTGGAAGCTTATCATATGGAGGGTGAATCTGATCAATGGTGTATGTTGATCAAAAATACGAAGCCTGAGGAAGAGATCAAGGCGTTGGAATGGAAGGATTTCCGGAAGATGTTTTCTGATAAATATTTTTCGCGCACCCTATGGCTTAAGATGGAAAGGGACTTCCTTTCCCTCAAGAAAAAAGATGAAGAATCTATTGGAGCGTACGAGGAAAACTTCACAAGGCTTGCACGATACACTTACAGCTTTTTCGTTACCCCCGAATTCAAGGTTGACCGCTTCTTTGGTGGGATGAAGCCTAGCCTGCAGAAAGCATTAGCGATCTGTGACTTCGACAACTATGAGGAAATTGTCTGATGTGCCCTCATGGTCTAAATAGAGATTGTAGAATCATAGGGGTATCATGGGGACAAGAAGCGTAAGGTAGAATTCAATACTAGCGGTCCGATGGATAAATCCAACGGTGCTAAGAAGATCCAGCACCCCACTTGTAAAAAGTGCGGAAAGAAGCACCCTGGAAATTGCCTTAAGGGGACGAGGAAATGCTTCAGGTGTGGAAGAGAAGGGCACCTAGCTATTAACTGTCGGCAAGAAAGACCCGCAGCTGCGACAGAGGAGAGGAACGCTCCATTCAAAACTCGATGCGTTGTTCAATGCTACAAATGCAAATAACTGGGTCATTTTTCAAATCAGTGTCCTAATCCAAGGGTTTTTGGAGACAATCAACAACCTCCAAGGTAGCAAGGAAGAGCTTTTTCCATCACTTCTGCCGAAGTGAACCCCGACAACGAAGTGGTGATAGGTACGCTAGTTATTCATTCAAGAATAGCGAACGTACTTTTTGATTCAGGTTCTACGCATTCATTTATATCTCAAAAGTTTAGTAGAACAATCCCAGAACCACCACAAATCATGGAAGTGAAGATGTCGGTGAGTACGGAAAATGGGGAAATCATTGCATCCCATGAATATAAGTCCTCCCCTATTATAATCTGTGGATTGAATTTCCCGGCGAACCTCATCATACTCCCTCTGGTATAATTTGATGCAATTCTTGGCATGGATTGGCTTTCCTTAAATAGAGCCAACATAAATTGTCGGGAGAGGGAAATCACACTCCATATGGAGAATCGACCCCCGATTCTTTATAAGTGTAAGGAGGAAGATGAATCTCATTTAGCTCCATCATCTCAAGCATGGATATTAATGCCTTATGAGCACGTGTATCTGGATTAGATGATTGAGTCCAAGGAAGAAACCATCCTTGAATAATTGCCTATTGTGAGGGAATTATCTGAAGTGTTTCCTGAGGAACTGCCTGGTCTTCCTCCTAGAAGAGATGTTGAATTCTCAATTGAACATATACTCAGTGCTTTACCAATATCCAAAACTCCATATAGAATGGCTGTTGTAGAGCTTGAAGAGCTGAAGAAACAGCTACAGGAGAATTTGGATAAAGGGTTTATACGCCCAAGTGCTTCACCATGGGGTGCACCAGTCCTCTTCATCAAGAAGAAGGATGGGTCATTGTGGCTTTGCATCGATTATCATGAACTTAACAAAATCATGATAAAGAACAAGTATCATCTCCCAAGAATTGATGACTTGTTCGATCAGCTGCATGGAGCACAATTCTTCTCCATGGTAGATTTGCGTTCGGGATATTATAAAGTAAGGGTGAAGAAGGAAGATGTCCCCAAGACTTCTTTTCGTACAAGATACGGGCACTATGAATTCATAGTAATGCCTTTAGGAATCACCAATGCTCCATAAATCTTCATGGACTTCATGAATAGAGTCTTTAGAGATTACCTAGAAAAATTTGTGGTAGTCTTTATAGATGATATTCTAATATACTCCAAAACCAAGGAGGATCATGAGGAGCATTTAAGAACTATACTAGAGACTTTGTGCAAGGAGAAGCTCTATGTAAAGTAAAGAAAGTTTGAGTTCTGGTTGAAGGAGGTCTCATTCTTGGTCCATATCATCACAAGCAATGGGATATCTATGGATCCCTCCAAAACAGATGTACTTGAGGGATGGCCGAGGCCAACATCGGTAACAGATATCTGTATCTTCTTAGGGTTAGCTGGATATTATCAATGATTTGTGAGAAATTGTTCATGATTGTCCAACCCTCTTACCATGATAACTCAAAAGAGAGTAAAGGTTTCTTGGAGTGATGAATGCGAAGAAAGTTTCAAGGAGTTGAAAAGGAGGCTTATCACTGCGTCCGTGCTCACTTTACCCACAAGTGGGGAGCTTTTTGTGGTATTCAGTGATGCTTCAAAAAAGGTATTAGGATGTGTGCCGATGCAGAATGATAAAGTGATATCCTATGCCTCAAGGCAGTTGAAAATCCATGAGAGAAACTATCCAACACATGATCTAGAGTTGGCGGCGGTGATATTTGCCTTGGAAATTTGGCGGCATTATCTCTATGGGGATAAATGTGAGATATATACTAACCACAAGAGTCTTAAATATATATTCACACAGAAAGAGATTAATATGCGCCAGAGAAGATGGATGGAGTTCATCAAGGATTATGACTATTCAATCCATTAACACCCTGGGAAAGCGAACAAGGTGGAGGATGCCCTAAGTAGAAAGGATTCAGTGATTCTAGCAATGATGAGAATTGAGAAGGATCCAAAATTCTTAGACTTGATGAAGATGGACATGGGAATCATAGAGAAGGGAACATCATCAATCCTTTCACAAATGATTGCTCAACCGTCTCTTTTGGAAAGGTTAAAAGATTATCAAAAGGATGGTGTGGGAATTCAAGAAAAAGTGGAAGCTATCGAAAAAGGGAAATCCTTGGAGTTTAATGTTAATGAAGAAGGAATTGTGCGGTTTGGGAAGATACTATGTGTTCCATCAAGTCTGGAGTTGAAGAAGGAACTTTTGGATGATGCACATAGTTCAAATTTCTCTATTCACCCAGGGAGCACAAAGATGTATCGAGATCTCCGATGAAACTTTTGGTGTGATAATATGAAGAAGGAGATTGCTGAATATACATCAAAGTGCCTGGTGTGTCAGCAAGTGAAAGAAGAGAGGCAGAAGTCTAAGGGGATGATGCAACCATTTCCCATACTAGAATGGAAATGGGAAAACATCACCATAGACTTTTTCACCGGACTTCTGAGGACATCCAAAGGCAACAATGCAATCTCGGTTTTTGTGGATCATCTTACAAAGACTACAAACTTCATTGCTATTTAGGAGGATTTCTCATTGGATCAACTGGCACGGATATATATTAGGGAAGTGGTAAGGTTTCATGGAGTACCACTATCTATTGTGTCTGACCGAGATCCACGATTCACCTCTATGTTTTGGAAGAGTCTTCAACATGATATGAATACTGAACTGAACTTCAGTACGGCCTATCATCCTCAAACTGATAGTCAATCCAAGCGGACTATCCAAACACTTGAGGATATGTTGAGAGCATGCTCAATGGACTTTAAAGGAGGATGGGATCAACATATTCCTCTGGTTGAGTTCTCTTATAATAACATTTTCCACTCGAGTATCCAAATGGCACCATATGAATCCCTATATGGGAAAAGGTGCAGAACACCGGCATGTTGGGATGAGGTCGGTGAACGTAAGCTGCTTGGACCAGAAATGGTTGAAGAAATGGTGGAGAAGGTGAAAACCATTCAGCAGCATATCAAGGCAGCCCAGAGTCGACATAAGAGTTATGCAGATAATCATCGATGAGACCTTGAGTTTAAAGATGGATACATGGTTTTTCTACGCATATCTCCTTGGAAGAAGGTCATGAGGTTTTGAAAGAAAGGGAAGTTAAGTCCAAGGTACATCGGCTCCTTCGAGATTCTTGATCGTGTCGGGGTTGTGGCCTATCGACTAGCACTTCCACCTACTATGGCCAAAGTACATGACGTCTTTCATGTATCCCTCTGAATAAAGTACATATCGGACCCTTCACATGTACTCTCTTCTAAGGTGGTACAATTGGAAGATGATCTTTCTTATGAGGAGCAACCAGTGAAGATCTTTGATCATAGAGAAAAAGTTCTACTAAATAAGACAATGCCCCTCGTCAAGGTGTTGTGGAGAAACAATAAGTTTGAAGAAGCGACTTGGGAATCAGAGGAAGTGATGAATCTAAGTTACCCACATCTGTTTTAGTGTGGGAAAAGGAAAATTTCGAGGGAAAAATTTCTTAAGGGGGGGATATTGTAACGACCCAATGTTTCATTAATGGAAATCCCTCTTGATCTAATTAAATGTCTCTTTATGTTTATATAAAATTTCAACTTCATTGGTTTTATGTTAAGAATTTTGACCGTTTCTAATATAGCCATTGAACAGTGATCACATGATTAGTATAAATATAGGGCCTTAACAAATCCAAATTTACTCAGACAAAAGAAGCGATGGCCTCATCCAGTAGAATTGCTCCATACAAAGCCCATTTTTTGGAGCTTGGAAAAGAGGTGGCATCCTTGGGCTTCTCTCTTGACCAAGCCCAAGATGAGCTTCATCATGTCAAGCTCGAACGGGACTGTCTACAGGAAAAGTGGAAGTTGATAGAAATTACCACTCGAGCGATGTTATCCGAGCCACCCCAAGAGTCTGTCACCATCGCACACCTTACCCTTAGGTCTTATGTGGCTATTTTAAGGGGATATATAACTAATCTATAGTACTATGTTCATGTACATTATTTTTTTATATAATAATGAATATAATTTCTTGTCATTATTGATACATTGTAAATAGTTTTTAAAGTAAAAATGGTGTTTTTAGTTATTATTTAATTAAGAAATCTATTTTATTAAATTAAGGGATTTTTGAATTAAATAATATTTTAATAAAATATTATTATTATTATTAGATTAATTTTATTATATATAAATGATCATGTAATTGTATGAATGCAATTATAATTTTTATTATGGTTTGAAAGCCATTTTTGTCAAAACCCGTGAATTTTTGATAAATGTCAGTTTTTATTTTAAAAGTTAAAATTAACATATTTAGAAAATTATTTAGATAAAATAAATGTTATTTTTTGAATCAGGACGTCGAAATTATCCAACGTTGAATTTTTCATAATTTTCTGAGACAGTCAAATTTTTGAGTAAAAATTAAATATCGTTTAAATATATAATGTGTTTTATGACATAATAATGACCCAATAGTGATGTAATAAAATACTATAATCTTTATGTTCGTCCAATATATGTTTTACCATTTAAATAATGTTATTTTGGGTTTTTTTGGATTACTTTTCAAAGCATTAACGGACCCCTCAAGACTTATTAAACACCTTGTCTTTTTAAATTAATTTCCATGGGAGTGTGACTCACCTCCACATAAGCAACCCTAATATTTTAATAAGTTCGGACTTTGGCCTTATAAAATAATGTTTTCCTCTTCCCTTTTATAAAAACCATGGGAAAAAACCATGGGATTGTTTGTGGTTTGGATTAATTTAATATAAGGGGTCCCAAACCTAAATAATAAAGAATTCCCTCACCTTTCCTATATAAACCCACCCAAGATTCCACTCCATCATCACTAAAAGCCTTTGGAGTTCATCCAACCTCTGTCATACTCTCTATATAATCCTCCCAAGGTTCCCCAAGCTCCCAATAAGCCTCTCACAAGCCTCTCTCTATCCTTTGGTAGCACACTTCCAAGTAAGGGTTTTTTCTTCCTTTCTCATTTTTGTCCAATTTTATTTAAGTTGTTTTGCCCTTTTAATTTCAATTATGAATCTTGGGGTATGGTTTAAAACCTCCCTCATACATCCATATTTATATTTTAATGATGGGATACCCATTTCTCTCTCATTAAATTCCTCCCATTTACACCCGTTACTATGCGGAAATTCTGAAAGGAACTTCTCTCACCTCTTTTACATTCAAGCAATATTTTTGTATCATGAATCTAATTTACATTAAAATTGTTGGGAAATGTATATATATGACCTCATTACTATCCATTACATGTAAATATGATGATAAACCCCTTTCTCTCTCATCAACCATTTTTATGAATTCTTATGTCACGCCGTTACGCTGTTGAAATCGCATCGATTTTCTAAGCCAATGCCATTGTGTAGTGAATACCATGCCCATTTCTCCATCAAGGGTATTCACATTTATGTACATTTACTTATTTATTATAATGTTTCATGTATTAATTCCAAATTCCTTTATCATGGAATAAATTATTATGTTTTATGAATCCATGTTTTATGATCCATGTGGCACACTTATGCATGAAATGAAATGTTTATGAAGGGTGCGCCCTTATAGCACTCCAATTCATTGGGTAAAGTATAGTATCATGATACATCGTGTGCAAGGAGTGTTGACTCATGCTAATTCAAGTGAAATGAGGGTTTACTCGTTCTTTATGTGCAATGAGGATTTACTCATGCTCCATGTGTAATGAGCCTTGGCTAATGCTAATTCCATGTTAAGTGTTGTTGCCACATTTCCATGTCATGATTATCATGCTTTATCATGACTTTATGTTCATGGTTTTCTTATGCTCTATTGATATTCCTATTTTATAACATGTATTGTACTCCTCATATTACTCCATGTGTACTCCCTTACTGGGCTTTATAGCTCACCCTTTTCTTATGCATGTCCTCAGGTTATCCCATGCAATGCTAAGTACGAAGGAATATAGTGGTCATGTAAAGGAAGTTTTCAATAAAGATGTTATATTTCATGTTTTAAGTTTTTAGGTAATGATCCTAATCCCCAAAGACACTAAACCTCTCGATCTTCTTTGTTGAATCAATTTAATTTTTATGTAATAAATCTTGTTTAAGTTGTAATAAAAAGCAGGGTTGTCATATATATCAATACATTTCATATAAGAATACATTTCATATGAGTACAATTCTTATGACTAAGACCATACAAAACATTAGTCACACACCATGTCATGTGATAGTACACATTGTGTAAGTATTTAAACTATAGAAAATGGGTTTTGATTATATATAGAAGAGTACATGTCATGCTACCTCTAGTACACATTATGTACTTAATTAATTTTAAATTAAATTAATTAATTGATTTAATTAATATTTTAATGGATTAGAATATCAAGGAATGTATCAATTAATAATTATGATAAATTAATTAATTACTAAATGAGATAATTTATTTATTTAGTAAATATATCCTTATATGGAATGAATTTAAATGAATGATAAGTGTTAATATAAATGTGTAGTCATTTCATGATTGGATTATAATGATGTTGATCAACCTATATATATTTAATTTATTTTAATATAATTACTATTTCATCTATTTTTGTGATAAATATTATTAAAATAAATAATGATCTTTGAATACTCCCTTATTCATTATTGTGTATGGGTCTGTGTGTTCACCATTTCATTTTTGTAACTTCAAAGACAAGGTTTCATTCACCTACATGTGAGTAAAAATATGTATAGAAAGGATCTCTCATGTGAGAGGATACAGTTCCAAATTTATTTAAGGTGAAACCAAAAAAAGAGATACACACATTAAAGGTGGAATTATATAAATTAAACCAAGTTTGGTTTAAGAAGTTATTCTCCTAGGGTTGGGGTTTAGTTTATCTTCTTCTCGATAAACCAACTAGAAGTAAATCTCATGATCATGAAACATTTTTTTAGTGAATGGTTAATTATTTATTTTTATTCAGTTCATAAACATGATAAGAAAAGATAAATTAATTAACAAGCATGAAATATATGATAAAATAAAAGGATTGTGTGTAAATTATTTTATCAAGACATAGTTAATTAAATTATGTAAAATCCATATAATCTTAGAAAGAATGTAAAATAATAATATAAAGAATATTTTCACATAAGATAAAATCCATCAATGAAATATTAAGTCAGTAAATCCATCCATTTATTAATTTAAAATTCAACCGTAGTTAAAAGTACTTGTATCACCTCTATTGGGGTGTTTTCAATTATTAGGGTGTTTTTGGAAATAAAATTTTTGGACAACTTAACCTAGTTGTCATCAAGGGTTGGTTTCCACTATAATATTTGGTGAAACTAAGAGGAAAGTGTGGAGAAAATCAAAGTATTGTATTTTAGGAATGTGTATTCCACTTAATGGGTCAAGGAAATATGAGTTAATGTAGTGGGAAATATCACCTATATAAATACATTCGAATAAATTATTAGTCCCCTAGTTGGGTTATGAGAAGGTAAATATGGATCCTTTCTACTATAATATCAATGTGATAGGATATTCTTAATAAAATAGTTATGGATATTGGGATTTTAAAAAATAGTGGGAGACTAAAAAATAAAATTTATTACATCACACTTTATTAAAAAAATATAAAGTACTTAAAATTACTTCTCTTAGTATAGAAAATGGGGAAAAACATGGGATCACTGTGCTAAATTTTTTATGAAGAAAATGTCCTCACCAACAAAAATTTCAAATATTGGTACATTTATTTGTACACTTCACTATTATGGGAAAAAATTTATTATGTTTTGGAGTCCTCTATTCTGGATTATCTATATCAGCAGGTGAATAAAAGTGAAAAGGATCATTATAGGAGATACCTGGAGGGTACTTTTATTGTTTGTTTCATTATGTTGTCAGCTATGTACTGAGATTTTACGGTGTAATATAAAGACATGGATTCATATACCATAATATCTCATATATTATGTATTTATAAAGAGAAAGAGAGCATTAAGATAAATCAGATTATCACTGTACTATACCAGTGTAAACTATAAGATGTGGACCTAGCTACTGATCATGTAATAAAAATATAGAATTATATTGAACAATTAGTGAAGTTATGATTCCATATGGATAATTAATTATCCACTAATATCATATTATTATACTTATCACCTATATATTCCATATTCATCTTGGACTATATGATGAACAATATAGAAAATACAATAAGGAATCTTTTGACTATGCTTTAACAGGTAGATATGGAATTGTGGGATCATGGTTCCCCGTCCATTTTGGTGAAAAAAGTAAAAGTAAAGTATAAAAATACCATGATCAGTTTAAATTTTATGAAGCCTTATAAAATCTTTTAATGAAACAAAATATTTAAAGATGTTGTGATGAACAGGAAGTGATCTTCTACTCATGTGAAAAGAAATGTCATTGTAAGAGGGACTACAATGATTTGAAAAACAAGCTAACAGTAGTATTTACTTTAGCTATATTCATAATTAAAAGTAATATATTTTTATTACCCTTATTGGTCATTAAATAAAATATTAAATTCACATATTTTTATTAAAAAATCGTAACCAAGTAATTTTAAAAACATTATAATAAGTAAGATGAAATTCTACCAATATTTGAGAAATGGTTATTCCTATGTATGAAGTGAGAAGCACACAAATTCATTTTTCTAAGTGGATTGATTCTTGAAAAACTATTGTTTTTATTTAATTCTACCAAAACATTTACCCCAGTGTACCTTAGACATTATGATACATTATCTTATCTTGAAATGGATTTTTTTATGGTATTTTATAATTAATGAATTATTCAGTAATACTTAAATCATTGATGATAAATGATGAATATAAAAATATAATATTTATAACAAGTTAATCTAGGATAATTATTTATCGTGTAATACTAAAAGTATCTATCAAGGATACACCTAGAAGGGTGGTTAGACTATTTGGATCTAAAACCCTTAGGTATAATTGACATACTTAATATGTTTTAGAAAAATAATCTTTTATAAATAAAGTTAAGATATAAATATTATAGAGATAGTTTATCTAAACCATGTGAAATATTCTAAGAAGTGGCTAAAAGTAAGTTCATATACTTAATTAAGTAATTAATACACTCAATAAAATATATAATATCCTATGGTTGGGTTTTTTGAAGAATATTTTAACCAAGTTTTCATCGATCATTTAAATGTAGAATGAATGTTTTCCCCAAATCACATTACCTTATTAACGTTAAAGATTTGATGGTAATGCATGGTAGATTAATGAGGAGTTTTATATGTATTGAATGTATTCCAAATTCTTTTAAGACATGATTTAAAAATATAAGCATAAAATTTAACCATATACCAACTTAATTAACTAATGCATATTATATAAGTTGTGAAATTAAGGGAGTACATTATTTTTTAGCCTCGGGTATTAGATGGGAATCATTTGTATAATTATAGTTATAGTTACAAACTTAAATTAAGGAAACACATATTTCATATTTTTTAATGATCCTATAGCTATTTAAGATATTAACAGCCTCAATATAGAAAGGTTTTATCCAAAATATACTATATTTCTATAAAGTAAGAACATCTATTTTGAGATAGTGGGAGAAAGATATGACTTGTTGAAATATATGATCTGGATGCACATAATTTGGAATAGAAACACTAAAATCCAAAAGTTTTAGTGGTATTAATTATTCTAAAAATATATACTATGTAGGAAAGTTAAAACCAAACTTGTGTTTTATATTTAGAAAAACAAGTGATTAATTATTCAATGAGAATAATGAATCCTACAAGGAAGTGGTTAATATAAAAATTAAATGATTGGAATGTTCAAAAAAATAAATATAAATTCCATGTAATATAAAACCAATTCTATATTTTGTAAGTTTCTCTAGTTGATGAAAATTCATTAGGGGGTATTCAAGAGAAACAAGGCATCGATGGTACAAGTTGGTACCAATAAATATTGACTAATTATAGAATGTTGAAGAGATGTTTAGACGTAGTCTATGATAAAACCTTACACAAGTAATTATGTTAAAATCTATTAGAATTGTACTTATCATAGAAACATTATATGATCATTATATTTGGAATTGGATGTTAATACCACCTTAATTAGAGAGAAAATGATGGAAGATATCGATATGAAATAACTAAAAGAGGTTAGTGACAAAAAAGAAATCAAATAAGAAGTGAAAGTTATAGAGATTAATTTATGGATTAAAGAAATAATGAGGATCATATTAATCATTATTCTAGAATGAATTTGATCTAGGTGTTTTAAATGGTTTAGTAAGAATGGTATTTTTTCCAAGACATATATGAGGAAAATATATAGAAATCATATGTTAGTATTAAAAACTAGAGAAAATAATTTTTCCAAGGATTACTTAAGTAGAATACAAGTTCTAGGTAACAATATTTATATACATAGATCAATGGAGTTTCTTAAATCAATTCAAAGTATATAAATTTAAAATTTATACTTATATATGTGACATGATATTAAATCTCTCTGGTATGATGTTTGAAAATATAGTAGGAGATTTATTTAGTAAATAAACATTATATTACTAAGAGTAATTTGGAAATATATCCCACACATCATGATATCTATTGTGTTATAGTTGCTTCCCTAGAACCAACTTTTATGTAATTTATGGTTACATGTATTCATATTTTTGAATATTTATAAACTTCTTATAACATCGTGATTTTTCTTCTGTGTAAAATGGCATGTGATAATGTCCTAAGAGTAGATGTCACACTGAAAGGTCATAGAAGCTCCCCCTTATGATGAGAACCCAGAACTTCCATGATAGTATTATTAAATATATGTTCTATAGCCTGATGAAATAATTTTAGGGACCAAAATTATATAAGATATCAAGGGAGGAGACTCATAGAACTTTGAGGCACCTTCTCATGGTGTATGACCTTGGTAATTTTTAGTGTATGAGATTATAAGAATGAGATCTGGTAGTAGGAAATCCATATTTATATTTTTCATTCAATGTTTCTATATGTGGATGTGTGTATTGGTATTTATACTTTAATATTATTTTTAATGGATGTTTTGAGTTGTGTACTTAAATGTATTGATGAGAACTATGACGATATATATTCATGGTGAAGTGGGATATGTTGGGTCTGTCACAAGTAATACTTAATTAATGAATAATGTGAGAAAGGATTTCTCCCATTTGTTATTTTATATAATTAGATATCTCAAGTCCTTTTATGGAAATGATATTGCCTAAATAAATCCTTTTCCATAGTTTTCTATAGGCAAGTTAAACTTCTAAAAATTCAAAGAAATAGTCATTGATCACATAAGTTGATGGCACCAACATATTGCCTGATTGATTAGAGATATCATGATAAAGGGATTAAATTACATGGTAATCATTCATATTATGTTTTATATCATTATAGCATTAACTTATTTATATATGGGTGTATTGGTGAGTTTCTAGATTCTAACCTTGGACTTGGGGCTACTTCGCCTAATGCCACTGAGAAAGAGGCCTAGAGGGTCACACACTAAGTGCATCCAGAACCTCAGTTAAATAATATTATTATTTATTATTTAACAAGTTGAATATATATTATTCTTTCACATGGTTTAATAATTATTAAAATGTTCTTGACCATATATATTTTTCACTAGTTATTCGATAGAATATTTTGTGATCATAATATTTAATAAATATTTATTTTCTATTTATTGGATATAATATTTATTTATTTATTTGAGATTAAAATAATAGTGCTTATTTAGTAAATAAATTGTCATTATTTAAGGCCTGATAAATATTGTGGAGGAATGGAAGACCTATTTTAATAGTCTTGTGAAAAATAATGTATGTTGAATATTATTTGAATAAAATAATATTTAATTTATTTTTTGATATTTGCACATGTTAATAAATTTTATTATTATTATTAATATTATTATTATATACATGGGGTTATGTAGGAATTAAGAAAAATAATGACACATTTTCAATTTTTATTTTCTAATGCTAGCTATTTTTATATCAAATTATATTATTTCTCAAAGGGGTTTTCATTTCATTTTGTTGTGTACCAAGACATCTGAATAGAATTATCTCAAATCCCTATAGATATCCCTCTCCAAAAACACTCTTAAAATAGAGAGTGTTCCTCCTCCACTGCCACTCTAAAGTTTTGATAGATCAAATATAACCCTTCCTTAAAGGGATTACTTGGGTGTTCAAAGTTGAACGATTCAAGCATCAAGATCAACTGTGCTATCACTTGGAGATTCCTATGTCGACATTAGGAGGTTCATAGAACATGTGTGGATCACCAATAGAGTGAATCTACACATGGTTCTGATAACACAATGATGATATAACATAGTGACATTGTCGGATCCATCACCGAAGAAAGAATTCATCACAAGGTAATTATTTAATTTTTTAAATTAATTATAAATAATATTATATGATCTTGAATCTTGGTTCGAGTATTTGATCATCAATTAACCTTTGATTCAATACTATTGATCAAAGTGTTTATCATTGTGTAAATCTTGGATCAATCATCAATTACGAAAAAAATACATCTTAGGAATACCCTATTCGGTGTTTCCACTGAACTTGGAACCATTAATTAGTATCTGAGAGGTCACTTAATTATTTATAATTATTTATGGATATTTGATTGATTAATACATTTATCATTATTTTTCAATTATTTTTTAATCATTCTTTAATTTGAATCATGAGATATGATCTTCTTACTCTTCATTCTCACAAATATAATCAAATTAATTAGTTTTATAAAAGAAATTCATTCAGAGAACTCATCTAAATGTGTTGATGATTCTGGCTGGTTAACGCAAGAGTGCATGTCATGTAGCCCATTGGTACACATCATGCACCTGTTTTCAATGCACCAAGAATTAATTAAAAATTAATTTTAGCCATGTGAATTTATTATGTGAGGTGTTTATTTAAATACACCACGTGTTTACTAGGTCGGGTTGGTGTGTTGTCAACCAAACTATATAGTTTGTAACATTCGTACAAGACGTGCAGTCCATTAGTAAAATATGGGATATGTATTCCCTTACACAACTTACATGACTGGTGACCATGTAATTTGGAGGCAAAACACCATATAGCCTATGTATACAACGTTTAATCTATTATTTTTATGGTATGGTTAAATGTTGATTTCATATGAGTGTTTCAAGGATAGATAGTGAGGAAAATACATTCAATGTAACTGGATTACACACACCATGTATATTATAAAATTACAAATAATTAAAAATTAATTTATTATACTAATTAAACCATATAAATGTGTATTTTTTGTTATTAAGTTGATAGTACATTCCATGTAATGGGTATTATATATATATTAAATGTCTATTTATTATTTTTTAATGTAAAGAACTTCATATTGTGTATAGGTTATAATACAGTCATTACTCTACACGCATTGAAACATAATACACTAAATAAATACCATGTGTTCTCTATGGTTTTTAAGTTGATAGTACACACCATGAAATTATGTGTTAAATCATGTGTGCCACATGTCGTATTAGTTAATAGTCTATAAATATAATACATGTTGGGTAGTTCAGATGGTTACTCTTCATGTTACCACCAAGGTATATTTTTTAACATAGTTTGTTTTAAATAAATTAATTTGTTTAAAATTATTATGGATGAGAATATCGATAAAATTTAGACGATAATTAAGATAAAATAATTGATTAATTATATAAGATAATTAATTTATTCAAATGAAATTTATCATAAATAAGAATGATTATAATTGGATGTTATTTTTATGAAACACATAGTTCATTTCATGCATGTGGATAATCATGAGTATAGACTAGACCATTGTATGTAATTTTTTTCTTTTAATTTAATATTAAATTAAATTGATAGCATGCATGTCATCCCTCCTCTCATTGTGTAAGGATCTGTGTGCCCATGGTTTATTTTATGTAAACCCCTTAACCAATATTTTGGTTCCCTTCACTTATGAGTGATTAAAGCATATGTAATGGATGGATCTCCCAAGATAGTGGGTGAGATTAAAGTTTTGAGCTAAGGTAAAACAAATCCAAGATAGATACATAAGTGGAAAGCTAAAACATGAACTATAAAATGGTTTAATGTGTTTTTTCCTGGGTCAATAATTATTTTATCATCCACTACATAAACTAACCATTAGTAAAATCTCATGATCATACCACTTTACTATTTTATTTCTTTAAAGTTTCATGGTTATTTCATTATGGATATTTTTTCATGATAACGTGAATTAATAAATTAAAAAGAATGTGGGATAGAACTAAAATAAATTGGATTTTGCATAAATTTTATCTAAGACATGGTTAATAACTTAATTAAATCCACTTAATATTAGCAAGCATGTAATAATGATAAAATCAAGAATATATGTATAAAGATAAAACCCCTCAATTATATATATTAAGTCGGTATAGTCTTCCACTACTTCAGTTAAAATTGAATCTTAGTTCAAAGTGATTGATTGGAAAAATTTGGGGTTCCTTCAATTATCAAGGAATTATAACTTGATTTTTTGGGTTGACTTAACTTATTTTACATCAAGGGTTGACTAAAAAAGTATAACTTGGTGTAAGTAAGAGGTAAAGGTTAAGAAAATCCAATTTAAAAATTTCATGATTGGGGAGTCCACTCAATAGATCAAGGAAATGTCAGTTAATGTAGTTGGTATTTGGAATACCTACCTAAAACCATTTTAAATTCTTAACTAGAAAAATTTTGGGTGATAAGAAGGGGAATATATATCCTTTTTATATAATTTCAATGAAAAGGGATATTTTAAAGAAAATAGTTAGGGATATTTGGTTTTGATAAAATTGTGGGAGATTAATTAATATAATATAATATAATTTATTTATTTATTTATCTACCTTTTATTAAATAAATTACTAAAATTATTCTCATCTTATTTGTAGAAATGTAAATAAACATGATTTAAAACATATCACCATGATAAATACTTGATAAAGATAACCTTATCACTGGAATAAATTTCCATGAGTGTTAAAGGTGCTTACACATTATCATAATCCATAAAAAGAAATTGTATGTGCTAGAAGAACATATTCCTGAAGTGCCTGGTAAAGAGGATAGTGAGTAAGATTTGCCTCTATATGAGATAAATTTGAATGATACCATAAATATTAAGTGTTTCATGTCATCAACCATGGCCAATGATATTCTAAAGTACCATGAGGACATGGATACATATAGAGTAATATCTCACTTTAGGGATCTCTATCAAGAGAAGGTGAGATAAGAGAGAGATGAAATCTTCAATTATCTATTTAAACCCATAATTCTAGATTCAGCGCATGATGGGCCTCATGTAGTAAAGATTATTGGATACATTTAAATCTTAGATATATTAATTATTAAATTATCATATTAGTTGCACATAGATCTCAAACATTCCTCACAACCCAAGTCCTTCTCCATTTTTATTATTAATATTAACATGAGAAATATTGAGAAAAGTCATTCAGAACTTCTTACTCTGATTTACCAAGTGGGAAAAGACATTAAGAATAACAAACCCATGGTCCTTATGGTAAATAAGATAATAAAGAAAAAATAAAATGGGACTAAGACTCATAACAAATATGAATCTCCTAAGCATCATTCTTCCAAAAAGAGGAATATCTAGAGGTAGGGAAATGAAATGTAAGCAGTATTTTTTTCATGTGTTAAGAAAGGACAATGGAATAGAAAGTGCACCTAGAAGCAAGGGTAAGATAATGTTTACTTCATTATAATGTGTAATATTTCAATATCTACACATTGGGTATTAGATATAGCTTATGGTGCTCACATCGTTATACAAATTCATGAATCAAGTATATTCCAAAATATTTCTAGAGGATAGGTGGACTTGAAAGACATAAATGGTATGAGGATAGCTGCTCAACCATTGGAGAGTACCACCTTTTATTTCCAACAAAAACTATATTATTTTTAAGTGATTTTTATTATGTACTAACTAATACAAAGAACATAGTTTATATATCCTTCCTAGATACAGATTTTTTTATTTTCAAATTTAAAACTAAAATTTGCTTCTTTTATAAAGGAAAAATATGTTATGGTATGGAATATTTAATAATAGTATTTGTGTATTAAATTATGAAAACCAAGTATTATAACTTGATAATGAATCATGCTAACATGACTCATATAACACCCAGCTACGGGGTCACATTATTGGTCATGTAAAAGAAAAGTTTTTGACAAATCTCTATCAAGAAGGTTATTTAGACTCTTTTGAGATAAAACCACTTGAAATATGTCATTCTTATTTATAGAAAAACATTTCTAAACCACTATTCAGTGGTGTTGGTCATAGTGGACACTCAATAGGGGGTTAATTGAGTTCCAATTAGAAATTTTTGTTAAAAATATTTCAGTTAAAATCCCCCAAATTTAATAACAAGATAATCTGTATTGAATTTGTAAAACTATAAAGGTTCAATTAGGTTCTCAAAGATTGATTAGGTCTCAGTCAATTTAATCAAAAGATTAAATTGGATTTTGAAACTAATCTACTGATTTACAATAGTTACAAACACTTTCTAGATTAACTATCAAAGTAACTTTAAAATAGTTTTGTATTTAAAAGTAACAGTAGTGGAATATAATATATATATATATATAGTATACTTTAAACTTAAACTAAAATGCACATCAAATATAACCAATAGGTTCAGTCTCAAGCCAAGACTTAGTCCCCTTAAACAATTTATATAAAAGTGATCCACACCCTGGATCGGGGTTAACAATAGTACAAGACTGTCTAGGACACGCAGGGACCTCTACCACAGTTCTTCGTGGGAAACAAAAATAAAGACCGAGCCACACAAGGACCTCTTCCATAGTTGTCGTGGGTAAAAAAGAGTAAGGAGTTTTGGTTTGAGGATTTTGATATCCTCTAGTTCAGCAAAGGAGTCAGTGTGTGTATAAGATATACAGAGTACACACACTGCTCAAAAAAGTAAATAATGAATCACTTAGAGAGAGTATATGAAAGTTTAGAAAGCTCTAGTGATTGGCAGTGTAGCTTTAGACTCATTGGATTCAGCAGAAATGCTTCTGAGTCCTTCTCTAGTTTTTTAATTAAAAAATAGAGTGTCATGGTTCAGCTTTTGTTCTTCAGGGGTGAAGATGTTCTCTTGACTTCATAGTACTTTGTGTGTTCTTCAGTAGTGTCGGATTGTATGCATGAGAGTTCTTTGAAGATCTTGCAATGTGTTCCACTTCTATTCAGTATAGTGATTGCATGTATTGTATTCGCGTATTGCTCTTTTTCACTCTCGAGCACTTGGGCTCACTCTTGTGTGTGTCGTTTTCTACTACATCTCAATCTTATTTATATTCCATAACCTCTGGCAATTGGAATGATTACCTTTTCATAATTACGAGGTACAGTTTCCTGACATAAAACAACTATCATTAAATAACATTAATTTCATTAAAAACATCAAATATGATTGTTAGTATTATTTAAATAATATTGACAAAAAGGTTAAGAAACGGTGTCACAGTGGTTGTGAAAATGGTGTCTCCTTGAACTGGTGTCTCCTTCATGGTATGTGCTTTATGGTGTATCCTTCACGGTGTCTCCATGTCACGGTGTCTGAGTCAGGGTGTCTGAGCCACGGTGTCTGAGTCATGGTGTCTGACTCACGGTGTGTCCTTCAAGGTGTCTAGGTCACGGTGTCTGACTTATGGTTTCTGGCTTCCGGTGCCTTGCTCATAGTATTTTTCTTCACGGTGTCAGGCTTACTATGTTTTTCTTACACTTCACAGTGTCTGTGTCTTGCACACAATCTATCTTATTATGTCAAACTTCACGGTGTCTTGATACTTAGACATATAACTGTATTCAAACTTAAACAGTAATATGCATAATGTGAATTAATATTAACCAATATAAGGTAAGAAAATTTGAAACATAAATACAGAGGTTTGATAAGATAAGTAAGATTTGTGATCATGCATGAGATTTGTAAATAATAAAGAGATTAATTAACAGTAATAAGATTTGTGATCATTAAAACATGATTAATACATGAGGAGTCCAACAAGTGGACATGTTGAAAGGGCCATAGAGCTTCAAGGATTGTTACACACTAATGTGTGTGGAACATTTCTAGTAGAAGTTGTAGGTGGGTATTCTTAGTTCATAAATTTTGCTGATGACTTGAGTAGATATGGATATGTCAACTTAATGAGGAATAAATATAACTCTTTTGAGAAATTAGAAGAATTAAATAATTAAGTAAATAATAAACTTGGAAAGAATATAAACAATCTTAGATCATATTGATGTGGTGAATATATTAACCAAGAGTTCGTTGACTTTATGCAGGAGTTTGGGATTATATCTAAACACACTCCACCTTACACACCATAGTGGAATGGTTTTAGTAAAATGAGGAACCATACCTTTATAGACATGGTAAGGTATATTATGAGTCATGGAGATATTCCATTATACTTTTGGGGATATTAATTAGAAATTTTGGCATATACGCTAAAACAATTATCAACTAAAGTGGAAAATGGAATTCCCTTTTATACTATGGAGTGGAAAGAAACTTGTTTTTTGAATACATGTGTATGGGGTTGTGAAGAATTTTCTAAGGTCTTTTCATGAAAAAAAATAGAACCTTGGGGTAAAAAATGTATCATTATAGGGTATACTAAGGAAACAAATGGATACTACTAATACAACCCCTAAAACAAAAAATTGAGTGTTACCAAAATACTTTATTTCTTGAGATTGAGAATATCCTCAAGGAGGATAGTGGGAGAAATATTAAATTCAATGAATTTTATGATAAAGATATAAAAGAGTTAGTATAGGAACATATTCTATAGGTCCCTATGGAAGAAGTTGTTCTTGAATTACAAGTACTGCATAGGAGCACGAGATAGGTATGAGAACTAGAGAGATATGGTTATCTAGTCACCGAATATAGTGACTCATTATTGGTAAACAATAATAAACCTCTATCCTAAAAATTGGAAAAAAAAAAGAGAACAAAATTCACAAGATGTCAAGAAGCTATGAATTCTGAAATATATTCTATATATCATAACCAAGTTTGGGTTTTGTTCTATCTTATAGTCGGTGTAAATCCTATTGGGTGAAAATGGGTATTCAAGAGAAAATTGGGCATGGAGAGTAATGTAAATACATATAAAGGAAGGCTAGTGGCTAAAAGGTTTAAACAGTGTCAATTCATTGACTATGGTAAAACATTTTTTCTAATTTCCATGTTTAAATCTATTAGAATTATACTTGATATAGTAGTATAACATGACTATAAAATTGATAAATGGATGTCAAAATAGCTTTCCATAATGAGAAACTTCTATAAAATGTTTATATGACCCAACTAGATGGGTTTGTGACCATGGATGATGCCAAGAGAATATGAAATTTTTAGAGATCCATTTATGGATTTAAGCAAGCATATAGGTCCTAGAACATTCGATTCGATGATGCTATAAAATATTTTGGCTTCATTAAGAATGAATGTGATCCATGTGTTTATAATAATTTTATTGGGAATGTGGCCGTTACCCTAGTGGTATATGTTAATGAAAATTTACTTACTGGAAATGACATACCAGTCTTATAGTATGTTAAGGAATCTTTAAACAATTGTTTCTCCATGAAGGACTTAGTTGAAACATCTTACATTATAGGGATTAAAATCATTAATGATAGATCCAAGAGTATTCTTGGACTAAATCAAAGTACATACATTGACCAAATAATAAAGAGATTTTTTATAGAACTATCCATGAGTAGATTAGTTTTAGTGTAACATAGTGTAAATATTTCAAATAAATTTTTACCTCTAACATAGTAGGAGAAAGAGATAATGAGTAATATCCCACATGTTATAGTGATAGTATCAATCATCTATGTTATGTTATGTACTAGACGTGATGTATCCTACACATTGAGCATGGTAGGAAGATATCAAGATTATCTTGGTGAATATAATTGGTCTAATTTCATGGTTATCCTTAACTATCTAAGAATAACTAAGTATATGTTCCTGATGTATAGAAGAGATGATGAGATATTCATCAGGGGTTATACTGATGATAGTTTTTAGATAGATCATAATAATTTAAATTCAGAGTCAGGATATGTTTTTAGTCTCAAAAGTGGAACTATAAGCTGAAAGAGTTCAAATAATCATGTTCTCACCAATTCTACAGTGGAGTATGAATACATAGTATCTTCTAATATAGATAAGGTATAACACTTTAAAATTTTAAAATATTAATATCATATTTGATAACGTGTATGACACGCAACACCAAGCATATAATGGAACATAAAATCTCAAGTATTTATGATAAATTTACAATTTTAAATAAATTAAATTTATAATTTAGTATAAAATTCACGTAATACTGATTTTATATTTCACTCAAGTAACAATGACTTCCTTTTATGTCTTGTGTTACACGTAACATCGAGTTTTACCGAATACAATTAATATTTTTATCTAAAAAGAAAAGTATATTATAGCCATTAAATTGGATTTTATGAATGGAACTAAATAACTTATAAAAATATGTGGTTTATGAAAATATAAAATTAATTCATTTGTTAACAATTAATTATAAATTAAAATAAAAACTAATTGAATCTAAAGGAAATGTTTTCAAAAAACTATTTTTTATGCATCCAAAGGTGTTTTATATTAATTAATAAAATTAATTACAATTAGTTAATGATATTAATAAAATTTATATATTATATATTAAATAAAATTATTTTACATTCATCAAATATATCTTATAGTTTTAAGATAAGAAAAAATCTAATTTTATGCATAAGAAGCTGTATTTTTCAAATGGTAGTTTCTCTGCCTTTTAATGGCGCATTTGTTTTAAAGATAAATTTTGAAAATTTTATAAGTTTATTTAAAAATATAAACTTTATTTTTTAAATATTAACACTAAAATTATCATATGTTTAATTTTTGGTATTTTTATGAGAAGTTCCATTTTTTATGAATAGTGAAAAATACTAAATTTTAATTCAAAATTAACTTTTCATCTAAAAAAAGTATAATGTTAAATTATATTTTAATTTGGTTTTGAACTAAAATTAAATCTATTATAAATCTATTAATCAAATTTATTCCATTTTAATTAATCTAATATTTAATTTACATATATATATAAACTTAGTAAACGTTTTCAACATTTTCACTTTAAAACCTCGATTTCTTGTCCCATCAGTGGGATTAATTTGAAATTAATTTTAGCCAATTATGTGATTTAAATTTGGATGAATTGATTAAATATTTTAAATAAGGGTAATTTATATTTTATAATAATTCAAACATAATTTTTTACCAAATTTATTAGTGAAATAGTTAAAAATAATTACAATGATTTAAAGAAAAGTGAGTTTATAAGGGACTAAACTTTAAACTTAATGGACCAAATGGCCTATAAACTTTTTAAAAAACAATTTTTTGGAAATATTTAGACCTTATAACATATATTATCTAAATTTTTTTCATTATTATATCCACTTTACATGAAAAAAAAATGTGGTTATAATTCACTCTTTCAAAAAATTACAAGAGTGCTACTCAGTTCACTTATAAATGGCCACCCCCTCTCCTCCTGTATTCGCAAATTCAAACCCAATTGGTTCAAAAAATACCAAAAAAATCAATCCAAAAATTATCTATACTCATCCTATATTCCTTATATTATTTATAAATCCATTCTAGGAAGGATTTAGTGAAAACCAACAAAAGATACCCGAGGAAGAGGTAATGTTCTTCAACAAGCATCTTCATTTTATTTCCTTCTCCACCTCATTTAATTATTTTAAAAATATATTGATATAATAAACTAATTTTATTAAATATAATTTTTTTCTAATTTTATGACCTACAACCACATAAAATTCCACCAAATGGGTTACGAAATCATCATTCGTGTGTACAGCGAATTACCACCTCGCAAACCGATGTCATTTGTTCTTCCATTACTGCCTCTCAAGTTTGGTTATGATGATATATATAAAGTATATATGAGATATTTATAACATTATTATACCTATTTATTCATTAAATCATATTATTCTTTTTACCTTTCATTTTTTATGAGACATGATAACGTTACTCATGTGTACAACGGATTACCACCTCACGAAACTATGTGATTTAGCTTTTACTAATACATCATATGGAAGGTGATAGAGATAAATTTAATGATTATATATGACATTAATTATATAATTATTATATTTATGACATATTTTTTATTCTTTAAATATTAAATATATCATTTTTATTCTTTCTTTTTTACTCACTTAAAGATGATGACATCATTCGTGTACGTGTGGACTACTGCCTTCATCAAGAGATGTGACTCTCATTTCATTAAAACAACACATAGATGATTATATATAAGTATATAATATGATATATATGATATTAATATAATTATTTAAATATATTATATTACTTATCTCTTTTATATAATGATCATCGAAAAATGAAAATGTCACTCATGCGTATATACGGTCTACCATCTCCATGATCGTAACATACTTCATCTTTCATAAAAATATTTCATGATTAGTTTTAAATGTATATTTTATTTATAAAGATGATAATTTTTTTTGATTATTATTGTGGAGATTATGAAACTATATAATATGATGAATAAATTTATCTTTTATAATGAAACACGCATGAGAAAACAAGATAATTTGCACACGAAACAACGAGAATAATGAAAGATTTTTAATTAATGGGTAATAATATGTTATAAATGGATAATATATAATATTATAAATATTAATATGGTTTTTTAATAAGTTAATTACATTTTTAAAATCACTATATAGTATTTTAAATCATTTTCAACCAAAAGGAATCATAAGGTAAGATATTTCTTCTCAATTTCATTTTATCGAGGCATATTGTAATGTTATGCACCTAATTTCTTTTATGTGGTGTATATACTTTACATTTTACTTGTAATATAATTAATACTTCAGTATTCATGATATTTTAAGTTTTTATTTTAATTATTTCATCTAAGTAGATTTTAATTAATAGTTACCAAGTGGTAAAAAATTTCATAACTCAATTTATTTTCAATGAGTTGTATTACTTCCTCGTTGTCATCAATATTCTAAGATTATATGTGTAATGAATTTTGACTATCTATTTTTGTATTTAAACTTGTTTTATTTGGATTCATAGATGATACACATAATATATACATTGGTTGATTCTCATTTCAACATTACGATCTTTGCAAGGGTTTACTTCACAATCTCATTTTATTTGGGATTGTTTGTAATTGAATTTCCATTAAATGAAATTATTTGATAATTATTTAATAATCCCTTTAATTTTATTATCCAAAGTTTATTTATGATTTTTTTAATTAATAGTTTTATTTTTCACTCTTTTTTACTTCAATTTTTTAGAAAAAAAATTAATAAAACCCAACTACATTTCTCTCTTCAGTTCGAAATATGATTTATTACAAAACCATGTTTAATAAAAACAAATTAAAAAAAATTAACATTTTAAAATGATTTTTAAAAGGAATTATTACCCATTTTTAATCTTTACAAAAAAATGGAATCTTATGTTATTTTCAAAACAATTCTTATTAGGCTTTTACTAAAAATTTGAAAGGAGTCTTATTGTCATTTTCTAAACAAGGAACTTTCTTAAGTATTTTATAGTGAAAATTAATATTCTATTTTACTTTTATAGCATGAATAGAATTACCCTCCATCATGACCTTATTTTCTTGAAGCTTCCTTTAAAATTTTACAAGGATATTTTTAAATAAAATTTTTATAGAAGTGATTTTCAAAGAAAATGATTTTCAAAATTAAAAGGATATTATCCTCAAGAGTGTATTTAAATATATTTTTATTCATCAATGATAACCACTATTCACCTCAAATATAATTTTTTATTGTGACACTTTAATGAAAAAGTGGGAAACCAAGGTTTATAAAACATGGGTACCGCTACGTGCTGAAAGATATTTAAAATTTATTAAACAAAATAATAATATTATTAGAATTAGACAATATATATAATTCCCAGTGAAAAGTACTAACTGGGGTGTCTTGATCCATGATGATGAGCTCTTCAAGGTGAGTAACCATTCTTTCAACTGTCTGTATGAATTCCTCCAAGTTTATTTTACCTTGGTTGAAGCCACAATTCATGATTGGGTCTTGTTTGTCTAACCACGCCTCTTTCTCCTCCTTGGCATCAACCTGCAACCTTCTTTCATATATTCTCTCAATATTCTATTCTTAAGTGTTTAACCTGACCTATTTTTAAAGAATTTATTCCTTGTAATGGAGTATGATCTTCAAGCACTCCCCTCGATTTATCAATAGTCACATTGGATGAACAAGTTGGATAGCCTTAGTTATGTGGGTTTTCACCCAGTATGTTTTAAACCGTCTTGTGAAATGTCTTGATGGTAAAGGTACCATGTACTTAGAAAACATGGCATCCAATAATTAATAATTTACTTTATATAGTATTTAGTTATTTCTATCTAGTATATTTTCACTATAAAATTATCTTTGGATGCATTTCATTCTCGATTATTGATTAAATTGAACTTTTTTATAGTTATTTACCTTTCTATATTGATTATTACATATCCAGTCATGATGGTCGGTTCATTGATTAAATGGAATGTGTTTTTAGTTATTTATATTTACATTAATTATTTTATTCAATTATTTAAATGGAATGTTCATTTAGATAATTACCTTTCCATATTTTTCATTCCTTATTGATAATGCTTCATTTATTCATGATTTATTCTGTTTTAATTAACACTTACTAAAAATTTGAGCTCACCCTTATCTTGTTTCCTTTTTTTATTATTCCATGAATTTTATTATGACTAATATACAGGGATATGCTAGATGTATTATAGTTACTATTTAAAAATAATGTTTTAATTTTTTATTAACATGTAATATGTGAATCATGTATGTATCTAGTTTACCAAGCCTACTAAACTTTCGGTCAATTGGGATTCAACACATTATGTCTAGGTCAATGTGATGGTTGCAGGCACTAAATATAAGAATCCAGGTTCGAGTCTATATAGTTTTTATCAAATAAGGTTTAGTATAAACCTTGGTAACTAGACTTATGAAAAACAATGATTATGGACCATAACACAATGACATGCTTTGAGGATAAGTATAGAATAACTTCTTAAAATTTTGGTAAGTTAGAGATTATTTGGTTTTTCCTTACAATAAATCTTTATCTATATACAATAAGTGGACACAGTTTTGGAACATATGTTCCTAGGGGTAATAAATTTGAAAATAGTGCATCAGTATTAACTTGAGCATTACCTGTTATATGATAATGGACCTTACTGTGAACCCGGTTTGAAACTTTTGAGGGTTATGATTAGGATAATTCACATTTTCTTTATAAACCATTGTAAAAGATTTTAATAGATAATAATAATGAATGCCCAAGTTAAAATTTTAGACTAATTAAGAACTTGTTTTGAAATAAAATGTGTGAAGTATTTGGATTCGAGAATTAAATTGTAGAATTATTTTTACTAATGGTATTTTTGTTATAATAATCATGAAGCATCGTAGGATGGTGTTAAATTTTAAAAGCACATGAGTCTTCATTAACTTAAGAGTTATGAATACTATCATAAGTTTATGAGACTAAGGTTTATCGTAATTTTATAGTCTTAAAAACCTCTTTTTTGGTTTTATGTAATGGGATTCTACCAATATTAAGTACATTTTTGGATAAATTCATGGAAATTATACGTTTTAGTGGAAAATTTATTTGAGGAATAATGAATTTACATTTTATAAAAATAATCTTAAAGGTATTGATAAACTTTAGGGTTAATATGATCATTAATGAAATTGTAATAATAGTCAAATATGATTATTAGACTTTTAAAAAAACTTATTGAAAAACATAGAAAAAATTTTATTTGATGATTAAATTTCAACGATGTCCATCATATTTCACTTTAGAATCGTGATAATATGGTTTTAGAAAAAAAGAAAAATTATATGTAGGGTGACAAACAATCTTTCCTGGTAAGGTTGTGAGGCTTGAACCCATGACCTAATGACGATAAGGGTTTCAAACCAACCACTAAGTAACATGGTGTCCTTGTTAATATGTCATTATTTTTAGGTAAACTATTTGAAAAATAAATATTAATCATGAATCAGTGGTGTTGATTTTGAGGTTCAAATATTAATGAATTATATTGTATAATTTTTTCTAAACATATTGGATTTTTAAAATAGTTAGAGATATATAGAAATATTTTTTACTATTTTATGGATCTTATAATCCATTAAAAGTGAATTTTAGTGCTTTAGGATTAAAAAAATAATTTTTGGATATTCATTTCTTAGAGTAAAGGGATAAAATTTGAAATTGATTGAATCATAACAAAATGATGGGATTGTGACTATGAAATAGAAATGTATCAAGTAAGTATGTTTCCACATATTTTGAGATAGTAAATGAATTACTCATCTTTAGGAAAAGGATATTGAAACAAAAAATTTATCCTATTACATTTATATTTGATGAATCAGATAGACTTTTAAATCATCCATGATTTATGTTTTTGAGTCCCTCAACTTTACATTAATCACTCAGTTTCCTATTATCAATGAACTCAATAACTCCCTATAATTATCTACATTTTTCTTCTAATTATATACCTTCACTTTCCTCTAATGTTCACCTACATAGAAACCTATTTATACATTATTTCATATGATCGTTATTCTTCCATTTCTCTTTTATTAAGAGATTATTTAATTAATCAATTTGCAATGTGGGTTTTTCAAAAAAAATAATTTTCAAATATCAGACACTAGATTACCAAGATCATGATTAAATTGTGATGAGATAATTTATTTAAGGTGGGGAGAATGCAACACCCCAAAATTTAAAAATATGAATATCACATTCGATAGTGTGTATGACATGCAACACCAAGCATAGAAGAGAATATAACATCCTGAGACTTTATGATATAATAATTATTTTAAATAAATTCAAACTTTTATATATATTTCAATTCACATGATACTAGGTTTAGCTTATGTTTCATGAAATAATGACTTCCTTTGATGGCTTGTGTTACACGTAAGACCGAGTTTTTTCGAATGATATTAATATTATTATTTAAAATGACAATTATCTCCTAGTAGTTAAATTGGAAATTATTAATAGGATTAAATAAATTATGAAAATATGTGTTTTACATAAATATAAAATGAGTTCGTTGGTTACCAATTAATTATAAATGAAAATAAAAAAATTAATATAAAGGAAATATATTACAAAAAATAATTTTTTATGCACCTAAAGGTGTTTTATCTTAAAAATTAAGTTAATTAATATTATTTAATGATATTAATGAAATTTATATATTATATATGTTGGCCAGAGTGATTAACCCAATAGGGGGTAAATTAAGTTCCTAATAAAAATTTCTGTAAATAAATAGACTAAAATAAAAACCCATTAATAAAATAAACTGGCCAATTAATCAAAACAGTAGATCAATATAAGATATATCCTTTTAAAATATTTATAAAGGAGTGATTAGGTCTATGTTAAAATATATTTTAGAAATACCTTGACTTTTGAAATCAATTTACTTAGATAGAAACATATATAAATACTAGTTAAGATTATTTATCAAAGAAATTGTTCTTTTTGTTAATTAAAATTTATCTTGAATATGATAGTAAAACAAAAAAATAGCATAGTGACATAGTGGAATAAACAAGAGGTTCAATCTCAAGGTTAGAATTAATCCCCTTCACTTGGCAATCACCCACTACAAAATAGATTATAAATATAATCAAATAAATCCACAACCTGGATTAGGTATACAATCTACAACAACAAGCTATCCATGATAAAAATCATATTCTATATTTATTCATGGGATGTAAGAATATCATAGGTCACACAGGGAACTCTTCCACAAACACAGTGGGAAACAGATTGAGGAAGAATAGAATAACAAGTATTTTCTAGGAATGTGTAGGATATAGTGTATGTTGGATAACATGGAAAAAAACAATGCCCAAAGGTAAAAAATATAGAACAAATAATAATAGAAAAAAGATCAGTCTTATTTGTTCTGTATGTTCATAGTCCTCATATCAACATTGGTGAGGAGTTTGTGCTTTGTTATGGAAAATTAAATCATAACAGAGGATCGTAGAAATCTACAGGTATGTTTTAGTTGATCTTTGTCTAATTTCTCAATAAATATCGGTAATGGGTTCAGTGCTTCTGTGTCGTTGATATTCAAATAATTTGGATAAGAATGTTTGTGAGAATTCAATAAATTGTTCACACAATCCACTATAGGTTTTTTTTGTCAGTAAGAGATTGTATTATCTGTCAATGGTATCTGTTGTTCTGTATTCATGAGAGAGAGAGAGATCCTTTGGGAATATATAGCAGCCTCCATTGGATGATATTACTCAGATCATATTTTAGTAAGTATTTAAGACTTGGTCAAACTATCCAAGAGTAGTTTTATCCATTAATCCATTCACTCCAAATTCCCCAAACAGCAACAGTAACAAGAAGCTAGTAGTGACTCAGTATCTGGCGATGACTCGCCTCTTGCGATGACTCCTTTGGTGGTAACGATGACTTGCCTCTAGCAGTAAATTTTCCTAGAGGTCGTGGTGACAGAGTCTGGTGGTATCTAATCCTATCAGTAACATTGTCTCCCATCCAACAGTGACTTACCATAATACTTAGCATAAATATCATATAAGCATTCTAATCATATAAAATGTTATCATACAACATGTGAAACATTAGTACTAAAATAGTCATGGATTTTTTATCATTAAAATAAGAGTGTTAAACAGACTACATACAAGTAGGTTACAATAATATATTTAATAAAAAAAATTTACATTAATCCAATAAATCTGATAGGTATAAGATAATAACAAATGTAATTTTACGCATAAAAACTGTATTTTCTATATGCAATTTTTCTACCTTTTAATGGAACACATGTTTTAAAATATTTTCTGAAAAATTTATAAATTTTATTTTAAAAAATAATTTTTTTTAAATTGTAATACAAAAATTATCTTTGGGTTAATTTTTGTTATTTTTCTGAGAAGCTCCATTTTTTGATGAATAGTTAGAAATACTTAATTTTAATTGAAAACTGACTTTTCATCTAAATAATTTATAATGTTAAATTATATTTTAATTTTGTTTTAAAGTAAAATTAGATACATTATAAATCATTAATCCAATTTATTTCATTATAATCAATTTTATATTGAATTTAGTTATAAAAAAATAGTAAATTTTTTAACCATTTTACTTTAAAAACTCTCTTTCTCATCCCATATGTGGGATTAATTTTAAATTAATTTTAGCCACTTATATGTATTGAATTTGGAAAAATGGATTATATCTTTATAATAGGAATGATTTATAATTTATAATAATTCCAAATTAATTTTTTACCAATTTTATTAGTGAAAACATTTAAAATTAATTATAGTGTTTGAGAGAAACATGAGTTTACCAAGGGACTAAAATTTAAACTTAAGAGAAATAATAACCTATAAACTTATCTAAAACCAATTTTATGAACATATTGCAACCTTATACCTTATATTATATAAATAGGTTCATTATTGGGTCCATTTTACATGAAGAAAATTCATGTATAATTCACTCTTTCATAAAATTACAAGAGTGTCGGTCGCCTCGTATATAAAAGGGCACCCAATCTCATCTTCTCTCTACACCTTAAAATACAATTGTTTCAGCCAATAACTAAGAACATAACTCCTTATATTTCTTATAATCATACTATAATAATTATATTGGGTAAAAATACAACCTAATAAGGGTTTAGTGAAAACCAAAGGAAGATATCTGAAGAAGAGGTAATTTTCTTCAACAAGCAGCTTCATTTTATTTCCCTCTCCACCTCCTTTAATTATTTTCAAACTATACTTATATAATAACCTCAGTGTCTTAAATATAATCAGATGTTATTTTTATAATTCTATTACCTAAAACTAAACATAATTCTATCAAACGGGTTATGAAATCACCATTTGTGTCTACGATGCACTACCGCCTCTTGAATCCATGTCGTTTATTCTTTAATTACTACCTCTCAAGGTTGGATATAATGATGTATATAAATTATATTTGTTATATTTATAACATTATTATACCTATGGATTCATTATATCATATGTTTCTTTTTACCTTCCATTCTGTAAGAGACACGATAGTTCCCCTCATGTGTATGGCAAACTATCGCTTTGCAATGTGATGTGATTCATCTTTCACTAAAATATCACATGGAAGGAGTTAAAGATAAAGTTAATTATTATATATTATATAAATGATATAAATATTATATTAATGATATATTTATCATTATTTGATGTTAATATATATCATTTTATTTCTTTATTTTTCACTCACTTAAAGATGATAGCACCGTTCATGCATGTGTGGATTACCGCCTTCACGAAGCAATGTGACACTCTTTTCATCATAAAACCACATGGATTATTATATATATGTATATAATATGATATATATTATATTAGGATAATTATTTAGATATATTATATTACTTATCTCCTTTATATAATGATCATTAAAAAATTAAAATGTTACTAATGCATATGTACGGCCTACCATCTCTATGATTGTAATGTACATAATTTTTCATAACCATCTATCATGATGGGTTTTAGAATTATATTTGATGTTTAAATATGATAATTATTTCATGATTATTGTTATTGATATTATGATACTATATAATATGTGCATGAAATGTATCTTTCATAACAAAACACACGTGAGAAAACAAAGCAATTAACACCCAAAACAATGAAAACAATGAAAGATTATTAAAAAAAGTAATAAGATGTTATAAAGGGATTATATAAGATATTATA
Source organism: Viscum album (assembly GCA_963277665.1). NCBI lineage: Eukaryota > Viridiplantae > Streptophyta > Magnoliopsida > Santalales > Viscaceae > Viscum > Viscum album. The sequence continues at coordinate 593,551,123 of OY728135.1, read as the reverse complement.
AATATTAATATGGTTTTTTATAATCTAATTACATGTTTAAAACCACTATAAAGGATAATTTTCAACTAAAAGGAACCATAAGGTAGTGGATTTCATCTCAATTTCATTTCATTGAGGCATATTATAATGTTATGAACTTAATTTCTTTTATGTGGTGTATATACTAAACATTTGACATGTAATATCATGAATAATTAATTATTCATGTTATTTTAATATTCAATCTGAATTATTTAATATAATAGGATTTTAATTAAGAGTTAATAAGTGGTAAATAATTTCATAACTCAATTTTATTTCATTGAGTTATATTACTTCCTTATTGTCATTAATATTATATTATGTTTGTAATTATTTTTTATTATATATTGATTTATTTACACCTATTTTATGTATATATATTTTTAATATAAATAATTTATACATTCATTGATTCTCTTCTCAATGTTATGATCTTTATAAGGTTTCATTCTATTTGGGATTTTTTTCACTTGAATTTCCATTGAAATAAAATTATTTGATCATTGTTTAATAAAAAATTTCATTATATTATACTATAGATATTAATGATCCATTTCAATTAATATTAACATTAATCACTCTTGTTTAATTAAAATGGTTTATAATTTTTTTAAGAAAAATCAATTTTGTTTTTTTCTTCAGTCAGAAATATGTTTTCTTACAAACCAATATTTTCTAAAAAAATAACCATTTAAAATTATTTTTAAAAGGAATTTTTACCCATTTTTACTCCTTAAAAAAATTTCAAATGAATCTTATGTTATTTTGAAAACAATTCCCATTTGGATTTTACCAAAAATGTGAAAGGAATCTTCTTGTTATTTTCTGGAAAATGCACATTTCTTACCTTTTTATAGTGAAAAACGAATGTTTTATTTTACTTTAATAGCATGTGAAGAATTACCTTCCATTGTCATCTTATTTCCTTTGAATCTTAATTTTCATGTTTAAAATAATCTTTTTAAATAATTTTTTTTCAAAATTTATTTTCAAAAAAAAATCCAAATGTTTTTAAAAATTAAATGGATATTTTCCTAAAGAATGTTTTTAAAGATATTTTTATTCATCAATGAAAACAACCCTCTATTGTTAATTTGATATGTTTATGATATATTTATATCATCTTTATTATTCATATGGATGGTTTATAGTCATTTTGACTAAGTAAATTATTAACATTCACTTCCTTGATTCATTTTTGTAGTTAATAACTTTACCCTAAAATTTTTACTTTCCTATGATCATTGGACATTAAATTTCTCCAAAATATAAATATTATTTATCATGGGTATTTTTATTGCTTAAAACATATATCATTTCCTCTTAAGGTGTTCTATATTTAATTTCATTTGTTTATATATGGAAATATTGATAAATCCATATTCTTTACTTGATGAAGATATTTGATAAGGTGCATTATTTATTAATTAAATTGATTAGTAAATATATTATTAGTTATTTAGAATAGTATGACATAGGGGTAGTTATTGATAGCTCGTAGAAGCATTGGTATTCTCATGGGATGGACCAGTTAGCCAGACTTAATTAAGTGGGTTTTTATCCAGTATGTTTTAAACCGTCTTTTGAAAAGTATTAAAGGTTAAGGTATCAAGTACATAGGAAACATGGCATCCAATAATTAATAATTTCTTTCATTCAATATTTAGTTATTTCTATCTAGAACATTTTCACTATGAAATTATCTCTATATGCATTTCATTATTAGTTACTGATTAAATGGAATGTTTTTTAGTTATTTACCTTTCCATATTTATAATGCCTTATTTATTCATGATAGTTAGTTTATTGATTAAATGGAAAGTGTTTTTAGTTATTTACCTTTCCATTAATTATGCTTGTCATTTATTTAAATGGAATGTGCATTTAAATATTTAACTTTCCATATTGTTCATTCCTTATTGGTAATGATTCATTTATTCATGATTGCTTCTATTATACTTAACCCTTACTATGAATTTGAGCTCATAATTATTTTTTTCCCTTTCTTCGGGATTGAATAAAGTTTATTATGACTAATAAGAAATGATATTCTAGATGGATTAAATTTATTCTTGAAAAAAAATATGTTTTAATTTGTGTATTCAAATGTAATATGTGAATCATGTATGTATCTAGTTTACCAAGACTACTAAACTATTCAGTACTTTGAGATTTGACCCATTATATCTATGCCAATGTAATGTTAGTAGGCATCAAATCTGGGTATCTGGGGTCAAGTTTCTACACAAGTAAGCCTTTTGGATATTAAAATTTATCTATGATATTAATTTGGTACCTATCAGTAAAGTCCCTATCACATTGTATTGTGATAATACTGTAGTGGTGGATCTTGTAAAAGAGTCAAAGTCACACCAAAGAAAAAAGCATATAATCTGGAATAATCACCTCTTGATGAATTTTTCATAGAGGGGTGAATTTGATCTAAGTAGAGTTTCTATGGAAGAAAATTTGGTGTAACCCTTGGCTAAAGAATTATCTTATAATAAGAATGAGTATCATGTGAGAAATAGAAAACTAAAGGTTTTTAACAGTTGGCTCATGCAAGTTGGGTTCTGTTGGAGTTGGTTCCCTATAACCAAATTATTTGAACTTTATGATTAATTCTATTCATAGTTTTTGAATATTAATAAACTCTTTATCACATCATGATTGTTCTTATATGTAACATAGTATGTAATAATGTCCTCAGGGTAGTTGTCACACTGAAAGGTCATTGCAGTTACATGCTAGGATGAGAACCCAGAAGTGCCATGATGGTATTATTAAATATATGTTCTATGTCCATAATAAATAATTTTAAATACATAAATGATAATGGATATCAGGGGTGGAGACTCATAGTACTTTAAGGAACCTTCTCATGGTGTATTTCATTAGTAATTTTTAGTGTATGAGATTATGAGAACCAGGTTTTTCAGTATAAAATCCACATATATGTGTGTCATTAGATGTTCCTATTTTAAAACATTTTTATTGGTCCTCAGACTTTGATATTATTATTGATGAATATTATGAGTCATTTACTTTGATGAATTGATGAAAACTATGATGATAGATTTTCATGGTGATGTAGGATATGTTTGGTGCATCATGAGTAATACATTATTAATGAATAATGTGGGAAAGGATTTATCCATTATGTTATTTAATGAAAGTTAATATCTCAGGACCATTGATAGAAATGATATAGCCTAAATATATCAGTGCTCATGGTATTTTTTAGGAAAGTTCAATTTCATTAAAGTTAAAGAGTAACACATTGAGCATATAGATTGATGGCACCAGCATGAAACCATCTTGATTATAGATATCATGATAAAGGGTTTATATTACATGGTAAGTTTTCGTATGAATTTTTATGTCATTATGACATTAAATTCTTTCTCTATGGGTTCCTTGGCATGTTACTAAATGTTAACTTTGGGATTTAGGCTACTTCACCTAATTCCACTAAGAAAGAGGCCTAAAGGGTCACGTAGAAAGTTTATTCAGAACCTCTGTTAAATAATATTATTATTTCATATTTAAAAATAAAATAAATGTTTTCCCCCACATAGTTTAATAATTATCCATGTTTTCTTGATCATATATATTTTATCACCAATCATTCAAGATAATATTTTGGAGTAGAATATTTAATAAATATATATTTTCTATTTATTAAATATAATATTTATTTTTCATATAAAAAATAATGAAATGATATTTATATAATAAATAAATAGTCATTATTCAAAGCCCAATAAATATTTTAGAGGAATGGTGGACCTATTTTAATCGTCCAGTGAGAAATAATATATATTAAGTATTATTGTAATAAAATAATATTTAATTTAATTCACGAGTTTTTAAAAAGTATTGAAATATTATTATTATTATTATTATTATTATTATTATAGACATAGGGTTCCAAAATAATTAAGAAAAATATTTTCACATGTGAAATTATTATTTTCTACCCCTAGCGGTATTTAAACCGAATTATATTATTTCTCAAAGGGGTTTATATTTATTTATTTTTTTGTGTACAACAAAATCCGAAGAGAATTATATCATATCCCTAGAGAGATAATTCTCCAAGAACACTCTTAATAAAGGTGAGAAATCCTACTCCACCACCACTCTTAATTATAGATAGATTTAAGATAACCCTTCCTTGAAGAGATTCTCTAAGCGATCAAAGGTGAACGATGAAAGCATCAAGATCTATTATACTAGCAGCCAAAGATTCCTACAGTGACGTTTGAAGGTTCAAGGAATATATGTGGATCGCCATTGGTAGGAATATACTCTTGATTCCTATAACACAATAATGGTACGATGTAGGGACATTTTTAGAACCATCAATGAAGAAATAATTCATAATAAGGTGATTTTTTAATTGTTTAAATTAAATATAAATAATATGAAATGATCTTGAATCTTGTTTTTGGTATTCAATAATAAATTAATATTTGATTAAATTATGTTGATCATAGAATTTATCATTGTGTAAATATAGGATTAATCATTGATTATGACAAAAATATGAGTTGGGCATGCCCCATCCAACACTTCCACTATACCCAAAACCATCATATTGATGCTTGATATTACTTATGTGTAAGAAATAGAAGGTGAATATTAAATAAACCCACAAAAATTGAAAATTATGAAATTAAAAACTATATGACAGTGATTGAGAATATAAAACTAGATATGTTCCTAATAACTATAGAGATAAGAATACTAGTTGTCGAGGGGATACAAAATTAGCCTTCTTTTAGATCAGTTTGATCTACTATCAGAGTTGGAATAAGGTAATATAAAAAGGAAAATTTAATATAGATATTGGTTTCCATGTCTACATTAACTAATTAAGTTACGGCTTCTGATGCATCTTTATAAGTGGGTTTGGTAATGATTTGATCTATATTGTGTTTCTTAGAAAAGATTTCAAATATTGACTAAGGATAAATAGTTAAAACTATGTGATATCACCTCTTGGTGTATTTTCTCAGAGATATAAAGTCAAAGTAATCAGAAAAGACAATTAAACATAGTAGTCTTAGTATCTATAGAAATACTATGCATAATTATGTTTATCATGTGAGGCTTACCAATTACTTTTTAGTTGTCTCTAGTCCAAGTGGGAGTTTGTTAGAGTTTCTTCCCTATAACGACCCGGACCCGTCCAGCCACCCAAACTGTGCCAAACGGGTTGGGTGTTACGACATTAGGCGCACCTCCCATGAACGCCAAAGGCTTCCGACTAGAAGCGAGGGTCTGAATAGGTATAGTGGGGAGGATATACCCTCTCAGAGGAATAAAAATGGTACTGGTCCGAGTATAATACTAAAATATGCAGCAAAAACAAATGACTCAGCAGAATCGAACCAGACCCGCAGAGTGGAAGCATATCCAATATCAATAAACAGCATAAGCATTATAGAAAACAACTGTAGCAGAAAGTAAACAGAAAAACATGCCAGAAATCAACTAAAACAACTACTATAAACAACCAAGCCTGCATCCATAACAGGTCATACACAACTGAGTATAAAAAGGGCGCCAATGGCTAACCAGTAGTAGCTACAAAATAAATTCAGCATGCTGATACGAAAAGGAAAAAATAAACAAAGTAAACTCCAGCTAGGCATGACCTCAAGGTCGATACCATATCCATGCAATAACTAATGTAACCCAGCTCCTGAAGCTGACCTCTTTCCTGCATGTAAATCCATAAAGTCTGCACGAGTCTTGAGGGGCCCGTGCAAGGTGTGAGAAAAATCTCAGTAGGATACCACCCAACGGTGCGTACCAAATATATGTGTTTAAGCAGTCAGGCATTACAAGGAAAGTAGTAAATAGTACTATGCACAAGTAACCACAAACTCCACTGGTGCTCAATAGCCACCATGGAGTGTCACCTGCTTCGGCCAAGGTCGGAATCTCTGTCGTGTAACCCGGCACCATGTGCCACCTGACAGCTCGTGTCTCAAGTACCGATGTCCCAAAGGCATTCCCAAGAATAGTAACCCAGCACCATGTGCCTCCTAACACCTTGTGTCTCAAGTATCGACGTCCTGAAGGCATGCCCAAAATAGTAACCCGGAACCATGTGCCTCCTGACACCTCATGTCTCAAGTATCGACATCTTGAAGGCACGCCCATCCCCTGAAGGCTCCTCACCTCCCACATGGCTTTCTACGGCAAACACCCCCAACGAAAATACCTAATTGCATCTATGGGGGCCTCTACCCACACGAGTGGTCAAAACCACCTCATCACGGAGTATCTCTGTGTGCACACTACTCAAGTCTCGGGTGAGCGGTAATCACCAAATAGTCCTAAGACACCAACATGTCTGACACCTCGTGTCCCTGTGACCATGTCGCTCAAGTCCGATGGCATCCCCATCCTAGTAACCTAGGTCATGCCCAACCTGATATTCATCCTGCCTCAAGCTGACGTCCATGACGCCCAATCCCGTGGTTAAAACCACCCAAAGTAACCCGGGAAAAGCCCCAACCTGTGATCAGCATCACTCAAGCATAACTGGGCCAATCCCAACACAACCCAAATGGGTCCAGCAGATGCAATCCATCAATTTCATATATAACATGTTTAAATAGAAAAATATAAACTAGAAAAATAAACTAAAGAGTTTAATTTCACTATACCAGGTTTTGTCCCATACCAGAACTGAGGTCTTAAATGCCTCCAACAATTATAACAGGCTTAAATAAATTAAACTAAACAGTTTAACACTTTAATATTTCAACTAAAACCATTTTGGCGTTCCCCGGCCAAAATGCCCCGATGAGCCATGGCCCCTCACACGGCCTACTCACGCAAACTGGTCACAGGACATACCCAAAGACATCCCATAGTTCAAATAAACAATTATGAAATAACAGATAAAATGGGTCCTGCTCAAAATATCTGAAAACGTACAGAAGGTCACGTCACCCAAACAACCACGAAAACACAAAATGAGGTATGTACCACCTACCTGAGACTCGTACGACACTACTCCTCCGGTAACAGCCACCAATTCGGTCTAAAACACGGTAAATCTACAAAATATTCAATATCATTCAAACCCCTATAACTTATTCTTGAAAAAAAATCAGACAAAACGGCCAAAGAGGAATCGAGGCCTTACCGAGGGGGTTCCAACACACTAATCAGAGCTCAAAACAGGTCTCGAACGGCGAGCTGGGGAAGGATTGAAGTCCCGGCCAGTTTGGTTTGTGAATCCGAGCGGAGGAGACTAGTTCTGCCTCAAAATAAGGCTACTGCCCATTTTAAGTGAAAAAAGGAAGTAAACGGCGTGTACTTTAGGACTACACGCCGTGTATAGTTCATTTAACTATTCATAAGACAGCAGGATTCCACTGACTTACTTTCTGAACCTGCTGACATGAGTACACGGAATGTACCACTGGGTACATGATGTGTACCGGGTTCCTCTTATCCTCCTCACCGACAAACCCACACGCCATGTGTTTCCCTTATACATGGCTCGACTACACGATGTGTCCAAAGGGAACACAGCATGTCCCTGGTTCTACCCGGCCAATAGGCCTACACGCCATGTATGGCCTCACACGGTCGAGGGTATACATGGCATGTACAAAACTACACGCCGTGTAGTAGGAAACTACTACACGGTCATCACATGGCATGTACTCGGCGAGCACACAGTCGGTCACTCGCCTACACATACACGGTGTGTACCTTAAAGTACACGGTGTGTAGTTTGGAAATTTCCTGAAACTTCACATTTTCTCCAGTTTCCTCAGAAACCAGTCAAAAATTCAAACAAGGTCGGGATTTTGACCCATTCCAAAAACCCGGGTTCTCACAAACTTCCCACCTTAACGTAGCTCATACCCGAGCTACCGAACGAAACCTGGAGATGGCACCGAACATACCACCCCGATCAACCAACCCGGACTTCCCGGGTCTCAACGGTTCTGGCTAAATTCCTCAAGGGGGATCCCCACCTTAGGAATCGCCTTACCCAGTCTCAACCCAACAAAACATAAAGCAAACAGGGTTTACTAACCTTTTTTCTATACGCATATTCCTCCCATGATGCATTGTCACCCCTGCACCCCATTGGTGCTCCTGTGTCGCTTCCGACACCCAACGTATCCTACACCGCATCGGTGTCCGCCTCCATGAGGTCCCAGTGTTGAGCACCTCTAGTAACCCACATCCTTGATGCCCCGATGCCCATGGCACCTCAAGTAACCCGCATCCACGATGCCCCGATGCCCATGGCACCTCAAGTAACCCACATCCATGATGCCCTGATGCTATGCATCTCATACATATATATATATATATATATATATATATATATATATATATATATATCACGCACTCGATATGGTGCCAATCCCACTAACTAGAATCTAGTCAGACCACATAGATCATGTACTCTACGTACACGCAAAACAGACATGCCTCTACATCTCATGACAAAAAGAAAACATGGATATCATGGTCACACCGTGGTGTACCTCTAACCATCATAGACTCACCATCCTGCTCAGCCTCTGGCAGATCCACAGCGTGCACCTGGCCTGAAACATGGCTGCTTGACGCCTGACCTCCCGATGCTACTCTAGTCACTAGCCACTGACCCCTCAGCTGGGTCCCACCATCTATGTCATGACCTCCGCGCACAATTGAACTTCGAATACCATCTCTGGGTACAGAACCTGAACCAACTCTAGATACCGCAGCATGTCCCGATCCCTACCTGCAAAACCTCTCCAGATGCATGTCCTATCCACATGCCTGGCACTCCTTCGGAGGCCCATCGCATTGTGCCCGAACATGTCCCGGTTGTCCACACTATAAAAATATCACCGAAGAACTCCCACGAGGTGGTCTAGCTGAATCCCTGTCCTGGCTGCCCTGCTGGAACTCGTCCCGCCCTCGTTTCCTGCTGTCTGAACCGTCACTCGAAGTTGTTGTCCTACCCAAGTGAGATTTCTCTCTCTCGTTACCCTCGGCTATGAGCGCCTGATTCACCACCTCGGAGAAAGAACCCAGCCTAAAGATGTTCACCTGGACCCAAATGGCATGTCGTAATCCATCCTCGAAGCACCTCACCCTAGCTACATCATCGCTCACCATACCAGCTGCAAAGCGAGACAACTCTGTGAAAGTAGCTGCGTAGTCCATAACAGACATATCTCCCTGCTGAAGACTCAAGAACTCCTGAGCTCTCTCTGCCCTTAGTGTCTCTGGGTAGAAGTGCTCAAAGAACTTGTCCTTGAAGTCCTTCCATGCTAGTCCCTTATGCCTACGAGCCTGTACCTGTACATCCCACCAACGCTTCGCCAGTCCTCTCAGCATGTACGTTGCTAGCTTGACCCTCTACCCTAGAGGCGTCTCGAGCTACTCAAAGATCATCTTCATGCTTTCTATCCAGTTCCCAACCGCCTGCAGACCAACCTCACCCTGAAAAAGAGGCGGGTGATACGACTGGAACTCCCGCGTCAGATATGCCATAGATGGATCTGTACTCTACACGCCTCTATCAATCCCCTACAAGACACGTGCCAGGCTCGCTCGGAGCTACTCATCGAGCCACGGCCCGAACGACGCCAAACTCGGTTTTTGTCGTGTCTGCACTGGATCCTGAACCTGATCCTTTCCATGAGCCTATACCTGCGGCTCGTGCTCTACCTATACCGAATTCTGACCCTGATCTTGCGGCACTGTATCATCTCCTGCCTGAGGCTCCATCGAGTCGTGAAGGAGTAACCTGCTGAATACTATAAATGGTCAGATAGCCCATACATATATAGAATAATATATTCTATGCAGATAAGGAAAGCAGTAAAAGGCACTGCATAACAACTACCCTTACTCCCCCTCACCGCAACCCATGCCCCACGGCATCCCGGCCTCATGGCCTCCTTACCTGCCCTCAACAGAGCCAAGTATCAATAGTACCTCGGGCCATGCCCATCCCGACAACTCACGTTGCCTCAAACCGACGACCAAGTTGCTCAATCCTAATAGTTACACTGCCTCAACCATAGTATCTGCTTGCTCTCACAAGAGTCAGACCCAAATATCCTACACATGCAATTTTAAAAAAATACAAAGCATGGCATACACATTGCAATAAACAAGCGATTCTATTAGTAATTTCACCAGTTCACATTTTGAAGCAAATAAAGAATGGAAATTGATTTTATTCACATGGTATTATCACTTCACAAAGAATATGTGCAATTATGAAATTGAAATGCCCTAAAAATGTGCCTATCAAAATCCAACAACAAGCCTTGCCATACCGGGCCAAGGTTTAATTCTCCCTTACCATACTGGGTCAAGGGTCACATCTCACAATCAAGAACATCACACATAAAGTGAGCCATCGAGGGGGAAATCATATAAACTGTCATCTAAGAAAAGGCAAACAACAATTCCCACCCATGGCAACTTGGTCCATCCCTCATACCTGGGGCTGCAGGCACCCAAGCACAAGCTAGGAAACCAGTTCCAATAACAACAAACTATCTCCAGTCTACCATATCCCAAATAGTAAAACAAGAAGAAATAAAAGAGAATTATCAATCTCATTAGTATCCAGAAAAACACTACTATTAAATCCTTATCAAAAACTCCCTTTGATACCACTTTTTAACGACCCGGACCCGGCCAGCCACCCGAACAGTGCCAAACGGGTCGGGTGTTACGACCTTAGGCGCACCTCCCCTGAACGCTAAAGGCTGTCAACTAGAAGCGAGGTTCTGAATAGGTATAGTGGGGAGGATATACCCTCTAGGAGGAATAAAAATGGTACTTGTCTGAGTATAATACTAAAATATACAGCGGAAACAAATGACTCAGCATACTCGAACCAGACCCGCAGAGTAGAAGCATATCCAATATCAATAAACAGCAGAAGAATTATAGAAAACAACTGCAATAGAAAGTAAACAGAACAACATGCCAGCAATCAACTACAAAAACTACTGTAAACAACCAAGCGTGCATCCATAGCAGGTCATACACAACTGAGTATAAAAAGGGCGCCAATGGCTAACCAGCAGTAGCTACAAAATAAAGTTAGCATACTGATACGAAAATGAAAAACTAAACAAAATAAACTCCAGCTAGGCATGACCTCAAGGTCCATACCATCTCCATGCAACAACTAACGTTACCTAGCTCCTGAAGCTGGCCTCTTTCCTGCACGTAAATCCATAAAGTCTGCACACGTCCCGAGGGGCCCGTGCAGGGTGTGAGACAAATCTCAGTAGGATACCACCCAATAGTGCATACCAAATATATGTGTTTAAGCAGTCATGCATTACAAGTAAAGCAGTAAACAGTACAATGCACAAGTAACCACAAACTCTACTGGTGCTCAACAGCCACCATGGAGTGTCACCTGCTTCGGCCAACACCGGAATCTCTGTTGTGTAACCCGGCACCATGTGCCACCTGACAGCCCGTGTCTCAAGTACCAACGTCCCGAAGGCACGGCCAATAATAGTAACCCGGCACCATGTGCCTCCTGACACCTCATCTCTCAAGTACCGATGTCCCGAAGGCACGCCCAAAATAGTAACCTGGCACCATGTGCCTCCTGACACCTCGTGTCTCAAGTACCGACATCCCGAATGCACGCTCATCCCCTGAAGGCTCCTCACCTCCCACGTGGCATTCTACGGCAAGCACCCCCAACCTAAATACCCAACCTGACAGTCGTACTGCCTCAAGCCGACGTCCATGACGCCCAATCCCATGGTCAAAACCACCCAAAGTAACCCGGGCAAAGCCCCAACCTGTGATCAGCATCACTCAAGCGTAACCGGGCCAAGCCCAACACAACCCAAAGGGGTCTAGAAGATGCAATCTAGTAATTGGATATATAACATGTTTAAACAGAAAAACATAAACCAGCAAAACAAACTAAATAGTTGAATTACAATATACCAGGTGTTGTCCCATACCAGCACTGAGGACTTAAATTCCTCCAACAATTATAACTAGCTTAAATAAGTTAAACTAAACAGTTTAACACTTTAATATTTCAATTAAAACCATTTTTGCGTTCCTCGGCCAAGAATGCCTCGATGAGACATGGGTCCTCACCCGGCCCGCTCACGCAAACTTGTCACAGGGCATACCCAAAGGCATCCCATAGGTCAAATAAACAATTTAGAATTAAATAACAGATAAAAAGGGTCCCGCTCAAAATACCCGAAAATGCGCCGAAGGCTGTGTCACCCAAAACAACCACGAAAACACAAAATGATGTATACACCACCTACCTGAGACTCGTACGATGCTACTCCTCCAGTAACATCCACCAATTAGATCTAAAATGCAGTAAATCTACAAAAGATTCAATACCGTTCAAACCCTTATAACTTATTCTAGAACAAAAATCAGAAAAAACATCCAAAGAGGAATCAAGGTCTTACTGAGGGGGTTCCAACGCACTAATCAGAGCTTGAAACAGGTCTCGGACGGCGATCCAGGGAAGTATTGAAGTCCCAACTATCTTGGTTTGCGAATCCGGGCGGAGGAGATGAGTTCTACCTCAAAATGAGGCTACTTCCCGTTTTAAGCAAAAAAAGAAAGTACACAGCGTGTACTTTAGAACTACACGTCATGTATAGTTCATTTAACTATTCATAAGACAGCAGGATTCCATTGAATTACTTTCTGAACCTGCCGACATGAGTACACAGCGTGTACCACTAGGTACACGGTGTGTACCAAGTTACTCTTCTCCTCCTCGCCGATAAACCAACACGCCATGTGTTTCCCTTATACACGGCTAGACTACACGGCGTGTCCAAAGGGAACACGGCATGTCCCTGGTTCTACCTGGCCAATAGGCCTACACTCCATGTATGGCCTCACACGGTCGGGGGTATACACGGCGTGTTCAAAACTACACGCCGTGTAGTAAGAAACTACTACATGGTCATCACATGGCATGTACTCGGCGAGCACACGGCCGGTCACTCGCCTACACATACACGGCGTGTACTTAAAGTACACGACGTGTAGTCTGGAAATTTCCATAAACTTCACATTTTCTCCAGTTTCCTCAGAAACCAGTCAAAAATTCAAACAGGGTCGGGATTTTGACCCATTCCAAAAACCCGGGTTCTCACACTATAGCAATACTATGTAGAATCATGTTTATCATGTGAGGCTTACCAATTACTTTTTAGTTGGCTCTAGTGCAAGTGGAAGTTTGTTAGAGTTTCTTCCCTATAACCAACTACTTTTTACTTTTTATGACATTTATATTGATAGATTTGAATATTAATAAATATATCATCACATGATGATTGTTATTCTATATAAAATCAATTTTATAATTCCTTATAGTATTATTTGCATCGAAATTTCATAGTAGTTCCCCAATATGATGAGAACCTTGAAGAGTTATGATAATATTATTAAATATATGTTTTATGACTGGATGAAATCTACCTAACATGACATATATAATTTATTCTATCAAGCTTTGGAGGTTCATAAGATATTGATACTTCTTATCATAAATTTCTCACTTGGTAATCTCCAAGAGAGGAGGTTATTCCAATAGTAATTCCACATTATATATCTCATTATATATTCATATCAATGGACATGTGTATTGGTCCTTTGAATTGATATTATTATTAATGCATATCAAAGGTCGTGTAATTTAATGTACTTAGGAAAACCATGATGATATTTTCTCTCCATAGGGTAGGATACATTGGGTGTGCCACATGTGATATAACATTAATAAATAAGTAAAGAAGTGATTTTTACCAGCTATTTATTTGAAGTAGATATCTCTTTCTCATTGATTGAAATGGAAATATCTTATAAATCCATGGCCATTGTGGTATATCAACGTATTCACTTCTGGAATTCATAGAAAGATAAATCAAGAATATAGGTTGATGACATAAAGTATATAACCTAAATTATGGGATATCAAGACAAAGGGGTTATATTACCTAGTGAGAATCCATATAAGGTTGTTTCCACTATAACATCCAATTTTTTTAGGGGTTTATTAACATGTTTCTAGACACCGTTATTGAACTTTATGATATTTAATCTAATTACACTAAGAAATAGACCTAGAGGGTCGCATGCTAAGTGAATATAGAATGTATGTTAAAATATATTTTAATTTAACTGTTTTAAATAAATAATGTTCTTGGATTATGGTTTTATATTTATTCAGGCTTTATTGATCACATCAATTGAATCACCAATTATATGAAAGAATATATATATATATATATATGATTTTAATATTAAATAAATATTTATTCAAAATTTCACTAATAATTATAATAATAAATATTATTTATTTATCTCTTTTTTTGTAAGGTAAAAAATAATTATTTATTTGCTTATGTGAATATTAAATAAATATTTACTTTCCAGTTATTTATTTATTTATTAAATGAATAATATAGTGATATTTATTTAAATAAATATTTATTATTCTGTGTTTAATAAATGATGAGGAGGATTAATAGACTGGGTTAAGGGTTCATAGGAAATGATATATTTAAATAATCTATGAGTTTAGCATGGGTCATTGAATATAGTAATATTGTTATTATTATTATTTAACATGGCGAAATTTTAGATTTAACAATTAGATAAATGAATATTTGAAATTATTAATTATTTAAACTTATATATATAAACATTGTTATATTAGTTTTTGATAGAGGGGATTGCATGTACACAATGGAATATCTTGTGAATTCTCTCAAACCCTATAATGAAATTTTTAGGTTCCAGGCATAGTGAAAGCATGTGATGGGGCTTTCCCAACATTTATTTTTGTCATGATTAGTGATTAATCCAAGATTAACATGATGATAAATATTGTGATCAATATAATTGAGTAAATGAATACAGACACTGGATAAAATGCTGGTACCAAAGTGTTGGATCGTCATATATTATTTATAATTAATTTAAGAAATTAAAGAATCACCTTGCATGAAATTGTTTCTTCATTGATGGATATAACAATGGATTTATGACGTACCATTGTTGCATTATATTAATAATTAATAGATTCCCTCTAGTGTTGATCCAATCATTTTCTGAAAAACTTCGAACTTCACTAGTGGAATCTCTGGGTGCTATCACGAAAGATCCTATCGCTTGCGTCGTTCATATTTGATCGCCTCGAGAATAACTTCAAAATAATTCCCATTGATCTCTCTAGACTCAATAGTTGAAGGTAGAGGAAGATCAATCTCCAATCTTGATATTGTTCTTTGAGAATGGTTCTCTCTGGGGCTTCGAGAGGATTCTTCGGATTTCGTTGTGTACAATAAATGAAATGAATTGGCTATCTTAGAAAAATAATATAATTGGGTTTATATACTTCTAGGGTTATAAATAAATAATTGAACAAGTTCATTTTATTATTTATTTATTCCCTTCATAACCCCATTTCTTTAATAATATTATTATTATTATTTCTTAACATGCGTTAAACTCACGAACTAAATTAAATATTTTTTAATAAAATAATATTCAATATGTATTATTTATCACCACACTTATAAAAATGGTCTATCATTCCTCCAAAATATTTATCAGGCCTATAATAATTTCTATTTATTTAATAAATAAATATTACTACATTATTCTCCAACAAATAAATATTATATTATATTCACTAAATAGAAAATAAATAATTATTAAATATTCCACTCACATAATATTCTCTTGAATAAATGATGATGGAATATAAAAGATCAAGAAAAAATAAATAATTATTAATCCATGTATGGAAATAATATTTATTAAAAATTTTAAGTAATAAATAATAATATATTATTTAACTGAGATTCTAGATACACTTAGTATGTGACCCTCTTAGACTCTTTCTCAGTGGCATTATCTGAAGCAGCCTAAAGTCTAATGTTAGAATCTAGAAACACATTAAGGTTCCCATAGAGAAATAAGTAAATGAAAAAAATGAAATAATACCACATATAGATACTTACTTTGTAATATATTCCCTTTATCACGATATTTCTAATCAAACAGGTTGTATGTTGGTGTCATCAACCTATATGCTCAATGTCTCTTTATTTGACCTTCTAGAAATTGAACTTACCTATAGAACACTACGGATATGGGATTTTTTAGGCTATATCATTTCTATCAAGGGTCATGAGGTATCAAATTCCATTAAATAACAAATGGTTTAAATAATTTCTCACATTATTCAATAATGAAATATTACATGTGATAGACCCAACATATCCTACCTCACCATGAACATATGTTGTCATGGATTTCATCAATGCATCAAATCACATGACTTATGAAACTCATTAATAATAATCTTAAAGTATAAGGATCAATACACATGTCCTCAGATATGAACATCCAATTACCTGTATAAATATGGATTTCCTGTTGGCGGGTCTTGTTCTCATAATATCCTACACTATATATTACCAAGGGAGTACACCATGACAAGGTGTCTCAAAGTTATATGAGTATCCATACCAAATAGCTTGAATAATTTTTGTCACTCAAATGATTTCATCTAGCTATAGAACATAAATTTAATAATAATCTCATGACAATTATGTGTTCTCATCATTCTGGGGAACTGTTATGACCTTTCAATGTGACAGCTACTCTTATTAACTTATCACATAATATGTTACAGAGAAGAATAGTCATGATGTTATAATGAGTATATTAATATTAAAAGCAATGAATAAAGGATATCATAAAGTACACAAAATTTGGTTCTAGATCACCAACTCCAATAGGATCCCACTTGCACTAGATCCAACTATTAATAACCTTTAGTCTGATGGATCTCACATAATACTCATGCTTCTACTGAGATAATAATTTAGTTAAGGGTTCTACCACATTTTCTTTTGTGGTAACTCTACATAATATAACTTAACCCCTATAAGAAAAATCTTTCAAGAGGTGATACTTTTGGAGTATGTGATTTTTTTTCATTGGTGTGACCTTATCTCTTTTACAAGATCCAATACTGCAATTTTATAACAATAAAATGTGGTAGGGTCTTTATTTCTAGGTACCACATCATGATCCTAAAAAAATTCATATCCAAATGGTTTCCTTGGATGCATAATAAGCTTTTATATACTTTGGATCTATTTTATAATCAATAAAAATTGGATTCTTTGAACACTTACAGCTCACAGCTCCTTTGTTGAGAGAGAAAACATATCATGACTATTACTTCAGGTCATTCTAATCTATTTGAAAACTATCATAAATATAACCATAATGACCAGATTCTCATCCCCTACATACACCAGGAATGTATCTTTAGTTCTTCTCAGATACATAACGATAGACATAACAACATACCAATATTGTTCTCCTAGATCAACTTGATATTTCCTACCATGCTCAATGAATAAGAAACACCAAGTCTAGTACATAACATGTAATACATGATTTATCCAATCGCTGAATTTTATGGTATCTTACTCATTCTCTCTTTCTCCTATTGTTTCTAAGGACATATTTTTTTTGAAAGATGTATATCATGTGACATTGGAACCAATACCCTCTTGTATTGTTCCATACTAAATCTATTTAGTATTTGGTCAATGAATATACTTTTAATTTATCTAATAATCCTCTTAGATCTATCATGAATGATCTTATTCCTCTAATAGAGGCTACCTCACCTAATTCCTTCATGGAGAAATACTAGTTCAAATAGCCCTTAACAGAATATAAAACTAGTATTTCATTTCCAATAAGTAATATTCCATCAAAATATACTACTAGGATAATGGTTTCATTCCAACTAAACCTCTTATAAACACATGGATTACACTCATTCTTAATGAAACCAAATTCATTTATAGCTTCATAGAAAAAAAATTCCATGACTCAAATGATTTTTTCAATCAATAAATGGATCTGTGCAACTTGAAAACATTTTTGGCATCACTTGGAGTCAAAAAAACCCTCTGTTTGTGTCATATAGGAATCTTCATGAATATTCCCAATAAGGAAATTAATTTTTATATCCATCTTTGAAATTTCATTTTCATGTTTATCCTTTGTAGAAATTATAATTATTATGGATTTAGACATGGAAACTAGAGAAAAGGCTTCATCATAGCCAATTCTTTGGTGTTGTATCAACCCTTCAGCCACCAACCTTTCTTTTTGGTATTTACATTACCTTACATGTCAATTTTTCTATTAAATTCTCATTTTCACCCTATGGGATTTATATCAATTGGAACATTTACTAGAACCCAAACTTGGTTCGGATACATGGAATCAATTTTTGAATTCATGTATTCTTTCCATATTTCATCTTCTAATATATCTATTACCTAATTGTTGGAGAGAGATTCATCATTGTGAATTAATAATGATTCACCATATTTGGTGACTAGAAAACCATATCTCTCTGGTAATCTTACTATCCACTGTGCCTACACGATACTTGTGTTTCAGAAACTACTTCTTCCATGGGGACCTATGGAATCTGTTCCTATACCAACTCATGTGTATCTTGAGTATAAACCTCATCAAAGTTAATTTTTCTCCCACTATCCTTTTTTGATGATGTTCTACCTCTAAATAAAATTACTTGTCTAGCGATAGTATAAGGCCCCAGCCTTAAACCTTACTTAATCTTGAGTTATTACAAGATTACACATTGAGGATCTTTTTAGGTTTAGAGTTTTAGAGAATTAGATCATGAAACTTGCATTACATTCCACATTTAAACAAAGTGGTTACATAATAAAACATGGATTCTTTCTTGACACATCCTTGACACTATCATCACATCATGTACCCTTCCCTTGACCTGTGAAAAACATTTCAAAAACTTGGGATGAGCATAAAAAGCTCAATAAGGGATATAAAAATATGGAAAGGAAACATGAGTACATGTATACATAATAATGAAATCATACTTTACCCATAAAACATAGGCATATCAAATCATGAATAAATCATAGAAATCATAAGACATAAAAGGTAACTTGAGGCATTCATAACATTCTTAAGTAGGTAGTAACCCTCTTGGTTACGTTTTGGAATACCCATCACAGTATATTCCCTAAATCTCTTCGGAGAAACCTCAATGTTTCACTCCTTCGCGTTACCCAATGCATTGGAGAGCTATATCGGGCTCACCCGCCCTTAGTTTATCACGGAACCACCCGTTTTCATAACAATGCCCAAGAACCATAACATAAACGTATCACATTAAACATGCATAAAGGAAACATAACATTTCCACATTTCAATCACAATATAACATTTTATTATATTGAAATAATGAATCCGTTCAAAAAGAAACCATTTCCAAAACCATTTAAAACATTTAATAAGGAGATTTTTGAATCAAAGTGTCCCATACCACCTTGAAGCTTTTAACATTTTAAACCATTAATATCCATATAAATAAATCCTTAAAACCATTTTGAAAACATGGATATTAATAAGAACAAATCATTAAAACATTTAAAGTGATATTTTGGTTAAAGGGTTTTTACCAAAATTAGAGACACTTGAATACAATAATTGAGGAATAACATTTAATCAGAACTTTATAATATCATGAGAATAAATGGATTCATGATATAATATTCCAAAGGACATTATATACACCATATAAGAGTGAATTGGTGCATAACAACAATGAAGTCTCAATAGAGATGCAAAATGTGATGAAATCCCTTATAAAGAAGGTATCCTTAAATTAAGGATAAATCAATCTCAAAATTATGTGTGAAAAATATAAATACACCCAATATAATTGGATATTAAGTGTAAAACAATAAAAGTTCATTCACACATATTCAAAGGATGACATATTCAATAACTACATGTTGAACCCAAAGAAATCGAAATTGGGTTAAAAAGTTCCCTTGGTAAAATTCGACAGCTTAACGGCGTCACTTCAAAAATTCAGAAAATGAGTTGATGAGAGATAAAAAGGGAATCTCATCACTTGGACATAAAATTTACATCAATCAGGATATAGAAGAACATATCCCAACATAATAGTATGTTAATTAAAAGACATAACAAACGAAGTCTATTAAAATGAGGAGGGTGAAAGGTTCCCTTACCGACTTGGGTAACTTTCGAAAAGTACACCCCATTGAAGAAGTGTCATACAATGAATATGTAAATACCCATAAATGGAATTATATTACAAAAGGAGTGTAATAATGGTCAGTACATAAACCACTCAAAAGAAATTGTGGAAAATGTAGCATAAATCTCACGGGAATAAAAGTGAGATGAAAAATCTCTTTCAAAAACTCGGCAGCCTAACGGCGCCACATAAAACTTCCAAAATGGATTGATGAGAGGAAATAGGGTCTCTCATCATATTACAATAAAATTTACAGAAAGATTAATATAAAATAACATCCCCCATCATAACAAAGAGGAGCTTGAAAGAAGTGACATAAAGGAGAGTACTTAAAAAGAAAGAGAGAGGTTAGATCTCTTACGAAAATTCGGCAGCCTAACGGCACCACTCAAAACTTCCAAAATGGATTGATGAGAGAGAATAGGGTCTCTCATCACATGAACATAAAAATTACAGTAATAGTAATATAAAATATCATCCCAATAACAAGAAAGATGATCTTTAAAAGGAATGACATAAAAGTGTGTACTTAAAAAGAAAGAGAGGAGTAGGATCCCTTACCTCGGGTCCGACTTGACTCGATCGTTCTTTAACATCCTGAATAATAAACTTGAGTTAATTTCTACTTGCTTAAGAACCCTTTCCAAGTTCATTATTCCTTTTATATCAATTATTGACATGTTATAAACATTATGTAATCATTTAAGTTAATAATGTTTGTTTTGTCGATATTTGGTTCTTAAGTCGAAAGTGGACTTCTTACAGTTACATGTTGTTCGAGTGGTCAAAGGTTCTTTATATCCAGAATGACATTCCTGATTTGGATATCATATATATCATATATATATATAATATACATGTATTTATAATATCACATAATCATTTAGAGGTAAGAAATGAAATGCACCGTTCATGGAGACGGTAAGCCGTACGTACGCATGAACGCTACTTTCATTTCTTTTTCATATTAATGGAATTAAAACTAAATGAGAGGTATGTATATTTTAATTCCAGAATTATATTCATCATTTATATGTATCATTCATAATATATATTCATTATATACATGTACTTATAATAGTACATTACATTTGGGGATAAGAAATGAAATGCACCGTTCATGGAGACGGTAAGCCGTACGTACGCATGAACGCTACTTTCATTTCTATATCATACTTTAATGGAAAGAAATAATAATGATATAGAGGTATATAATAATTCCAGTATAACATCATATATAATAACATTAAATCCATCCTTTATACATCCCACGTATGGCATTAACGAATCACATCACTTTGAGGGGGCGGTAGTCCGCACTTCCTAAAATGAAGATATCGCTTATACCCATAATGGAAGCCATAAAGGTAGGCCACAAATGAAAAATACAGAAGATTTAGTAAAACATAAACATATTATATATCATATATAAAAATAGTGACATCATAA
Organism: Viscum album; assembly: GCA_963277665.1. Classification (NCBI taxonomy): domain Eukaryota; kingdom Viridiplantae; phylum Streptophyta; class Magnoliopsida; order Santalales; family Viscaceae; genus Viscum; species Viscum album. Next base: position 593,529,471 of record OY728135.1, on the reverse strand, counting down.
TGTCCACCTTTGAAGGTGTTAAATGAGTATTGAACAATCATCGTTTCGGGAGGCAGAATTTTTCCATCCACAGAAACCGTATGTTCTTTAACCATTTAATGTAGTTGTGTGAGAGTGTAGCTCGAATAAATCTTATACCAACATCCTAGTATATTTAAGATACTGGTGTTGTTACAAAAGAAGTAAATAAAAACAGTTTAGGGGGTTGGAGAAGCAAAATAAAACAAATGAACATGAGAGAATGATTACCTTTAAAAGTGTAACTCCTTTTGATTTGATCCTAAAGGATTCCTTTGAAAGGATTCTGCCCAAAGGGAATCCTATAGGATGAGTATAGGGATGTGGAGAGAGTAAATGGTCAGGGTATGGCCGAGCCAAAGGCTTGAGGAGTGTGTGAAATGAGGTAGAGGTGGGGGCCTTTTATAAGAGGAGAGGAGGGGCACTTTTGGAAATCATGAAACTATTATTTTATTTTCAAAAGTGTTTCGAATTTATAAGGTCCCACATTGATATATTTCGAAGCTAAGATGATAATTCTTCGAAATATTCCCATACAATTGTTTTTGGACAAGTGTAGGTCTTAGATTTTATATTATCGTTTCATTTTATTTAAACTGTTCATTAATGAGGTCATCGCTGCATCATCATGATGCCATAAATAATTTAATTTATTTAAAGTCTAAAATTATAAAAAAAATACTATGATGTAGGAAATCTTTTTAGCTTTCCAATTACTATTTATAATCAAAAATCTGATCTTTATAACCCCATGTAAAAATTGTTTTCGTAAAATAACTCAAGTTTGTGTCATTTTTACTTTAACATTAAATAAAAAGTTATTTATGTCATTTCCCAACCAAAGTGGATCCATGGGGTCCCCAAGTTGACCCATGGCTTGTCTTGGTCTTCCATGACACAACCCATGAGGTTAGGACATGTGTCAAGTTCATTTAATATTATTAAAACATTATTTTTACCTTAAACTACACTAATTACCTCTAATCGCGATTAAAAACTTAATAAGTTACTATTCACCAAAAAATTATTTTTATCCCATTGAACCACATTTTACTTCTTAATGACAACCATGTATGTCGGATATTTGAAATTAAAAACACAAAGATGGAAAATTTTCATTTAAACGGAAAAATTATTTTTTATAAGTACCACTTAGTGGTTTCACTATTCATCAAAAATTGAAGTTTTTCAGAAAAATCCCAAAAATTCACCCTAAGCTATATTTGATATTCCGAATTCAAAAATGAAGTCTATTTTACAAAATTCAAAACATATAAGTCACATTAATTAATTTAATAAATAATTCCCGCTGTCAGAGCAAATAGCGTGTTTTTATGAAACAATAAGTATCAAAAGATTGACACTAGTTTAAGTCTGATTTCAAAGTGAAATTAATTCCAACGACCACTATTGGATTTAATGGTAAAAATATATTCTAATTTCACTTTAAAACCAATTCAAAAGATAATATAATCATATAAATAAATTAGATTAAAAAGAGGTTTTGAATTAAAATACAACATTTTACACTATTCATTAAAAAATGAACTTTATCGGAAAGATACCAAAAATTTACACAAAGTAAATTTTGATGTCCCGATTATTAATAAGAGTTTTATTTGGTCCAATAGAATGTATAAGAGTGAACAAAACTATATTTAATGACGGTTCCCCATCAAGAGGTGATAAGTGAACATTTAGTGAAAACTAGGTCATATACGCCTAAAATTGAATTCTTTCCGTATTTTAAGCCTTTATCTTTTATTGGATAAATGTAAAAACATTTAAAAACATATATAATCATATTTTAGTTATTTCTATCCATTCCCGCCAATACAACGGCTACATGTTAACTACCAATTAAAATAATATTATTTTATTATTAGAGTGCAACGTAAGATTCCCAAGAAACTCGTTGTTGCGTGTTGGGTACGCCATCGAGCATAGCGTCCCCTTTAAATTCATATTAATATTTTATTCACAAAAATGGATAAATATAAAAATGTCATATTCTTTATTTACCTGGGGTGTTACATCCTTCCCCCCTTTTGGGAATTGCGTCCTCGCAATTTTAAAATTGGGCTCGGAAACTTCATTGAAAATCCCACATCGAAACAAGAGTCGGTAAAACAATCACTTTAAAATAAAGAAAGATAAGTACAAAGGTCACCCAAGTTAACCCATACTAGGATTCCATGTAGTAAAACATGGACATGGAGGAGAAAACATAGGGTCATGTTCTGATGGAGAGTGATATAAAACATGTCTAGGAGAAAGTTAACAATGAGAAAATCACAAACTTGTGATGGGTTAAACGGTATTCGATTCCCCAGTAGGAAAAGCTAATAGACAACATTTTCGTGTTAAGTTACTTTTTACTGAGTAATTTATTCATAAGGAAACATAATCAATTATCATGTTGACTTTCAACCTTTACTGGATTCTGTAATCAAACTCATATTTTTTCCCAGAAGACGAGTATTTAGGGAGACTTGTTTGCATTAAGAGTACTATAATCAACTTCTAGAGAATCACCTAATCCAAAAAAGATAACTATATACTTCCCCTGTATTTAGACTTTAACCAAAACCATAACCAAAAAGTTTAGTACAAGATCAGATAATCCAAAAAGGATAACCCTTTATAAAAAAGAAAATCTATTCTTAATCTCAAAATTTGTCCAACAAAACCCAAAGTTCAACGAGGACCATTCGATAACCAATTTGTCCATAAAATTCTTCAAAGTAAACCAATCTAAGATTGAAACCCAAGTATTTGAAGGATTTAGTCACATAGTCTTCCAAGTTAAATCGTAACATTTATCTCCAAACAACATCAGTTTCTCCTAAAGTCTCATATTGAAAAGTAATTAACCTAATCACATATCCTCCATGATAGGTTAATAATTTTCATAAATAACCCAAAATCAACTTACTCTTAATTCATAAAATCATATAACTAAAAATAATCGGTCAAACTAACCAGGGACTTCACGTAGTCCAGTGGTAGGCGATAAATACCAGTCGCACTTTGGTTGTGGGTTCGATTCCCGCAGCTTTGTCCGACGCGACGGGTTGTCACACGGTCTGCGTGTTGTCCTTTTTCCAAAACTATATAATTTTATAACATTCCTAAAAAAGAGATAAATTCATCAAAAATAAATATAACATATTCCTCAAGTTTATCTCATTCCTTCTTATTCCATCATATCATATAATAACCCATAATTACCCCAAAAGTAAGGATCATATAAACTCTAATTGTTACCTTTATAATTATTACCTAAACTTCCACATCGATTTGGTCATCTCGTAAATGATGAATTATAGAACATACCAAGGTTCAAGTGGTTGATCATGAATCCTTGATAGTTGGTTTAGAACAACCATGATATTCCTCATTGAATACCCGATTTCATCCAGTCTCTTAATCAGAAAACCACCATAGTTTCCTTCAAACCATTTGTCACTTTGGTGCCTGCTAGATCCAGAAATTTACTAAAACCAAAAAGGTCAGTGTGAGTATATTAATAAAATCATCATGTACTAATGAGGAAGATATACTTACTCATTAAATTTATCTAAAAACTATGACTCTTTCTGAAATCCTAACCATTATGGTAATTTCAATTATGCTTAAAGAATACCCTAACCTCTAAAGTTATCTAAACCGACCTCTGATACCAACTATAAGGCCCCAGCCTTAAACCTTACTTAATCTTGAGTTATTACAAGATTACACATTGAGGATCTTTTCAGGTTTATAGTTTTAGAGAATTATATCATGAAACTTGCATTACATTCCACATTTAAACAAAGTGGTTACATAATAAAACATGGATTCTTTCTTGACACATCCTTGACACTATCATCACATCATGTACCCTTCCCTTGACCTATGAAAAAAATTTCAAAAACTTGGGATGAGCATAAAAATATCAATAAGGGATATAAAAATATGTAAAGGAAACATGAGTACATGTATACATAAGAATGAAATCATACTTTACCCATAAAACATAGGCATATCAAATCATGAATAAATCATAGAAATCATAAGACATAAAAGGTAACTTGAGGCATTCATAACATTCTTACGTAGGGAGTAGCCCTCTTGGTTACGTTTTGGAATACCCATCACAGTATATTCCCTAAATCTCTTCGGAGAAACCTCAATGTTTCACTCCTTCACGTTACCCAATGCATTGGAGAGCTATATCGGGCTCACCCGCCCTTAGTTTATCACGGAACCACCCATTTTCATAACAATTCCCAAGAACCATAACATAAACGTATCACATAAAACATGCATAAAGGAAACATAACATTTCCACATTTCAATCACAATATAACATTTTATTATATTGAAATAATGAATCCGTTCAAAAAGAAACCATTTAAAACATTTAATAAGGAGATTTTTGAATCAAAGTGTCATATACCACCTTGAAGCTTTTAACATTTTAAACCATTAAAATCCATATAAATAAATCCTTAAAACCATTTTTAAAACATGTATATTAATAAGAACAAATCATTAAAACATTTAAAGCGATATTTTGGTTAAAGGGTTTTTACCAAAATTAGAGACACTTGAATACAATAATTGAGGAATAACATTTAATCAGAACTTTATAATATCATGAGAATAAATGGATTCATGATATAATATTACAAAGGACAGTATATACACCATATAAGATTGAATTGGTGCATAACAACAATGAAGTCTCAATAGAGATGCAAAATGTGATGAAATCCCTTATAAAGAAGGTATCCTTAAATTAAGGATAAATCAATCTCAAAATTATGTGTGACAAATATAAATACACCCAATATAATTGGATATTAAGTGTAAAACAATAAAAGGTAATTCACACGTATTCAAAGGATGACATATTCAATAACTACATGTTGAACCCAAAGAAATCGAAATTGAGTTAAAAAGTTCCCTTGGTAAAATTCGACAGCCTAACGGCATCACTTCAAAAATTCAGAAAATGATTTAATGAGAGATAAAAATGGAATCTCATCACTTGGACATAAAATTTACATCAATCAGGATATAGAAGAACATATCCCAACATAATAGTATGTTAATTAAAAGACATAACAAACGAAGTCTTTTAAAATGAGGAGGGTGAAAGGTTCCCTTACCGACTTGGGTAACTTTCGAAAAGTACACCCCATTGAAGAAGTGACATACAATGAATATGTAAATACCCATAAATGGAATTATATTACAAAAGGAGTGTAATAATGGTAAGTACATAAACCACTCAAAATAAATTGTGGCAAATGTAGCATAAATCTCACGGGAATAAAAGTGAGATGAAAAATCTCTTTCGAAAACTCGGCAGCCTAACGGCGCCACATAAAACTTCCAAAATGGATTGATGAGAGGAAATAGGGTCTCTCATCATATTACAATAAAATTTACAGAAAGAGGAATATAAAATAAAATCCCCCATAATAACAAAGAGGATATTGAAAGAAGTGACATAAAGGAGAGTACTTAAAAAGAAAGAGAGAGGTTAGATCTCTTACGAAAATTCGGCAGCCTAACGGCGCCACTCAAAACTTCCAAAATGGATTGATGAGAGAGAATAGGGTCTCTCATAACATGAACATAAAAATTACATTAATAGTAATATAAAATATCATCCCAATAACAAGAAAGATGATCTTTAAAAGGAATGACATAAAAGTGTGTACTTAAAAAGAAAGAGAGGAGTAGGATCCCTTACCTCGGGTCCGACTTGACTCGATCGTTCTTTAACGTCCTGAATAATAAACTTGAGTTAATTTCTACTTGATTAAGAACCCTTTACAAGTTCATTATTCCTTTTATATCAATTATTGACATGTTATAAACATTATGTAATCATTTAAGTTAATAATGTTTGTTTTGTCGATATTTGGTTCTTAAGTCAAAAGTGGACTTCTTACAATTACATGTTGTTCGAGTGGTCAAAGGTTCTTTATATCCAGAATGAAATTCCTGATTTGGATATCATATATATCATATATATCTAGAATATACATGTATTTATAATATCACATAATCATTTAGAGGTAAGAAATGAAATGCACCGTTCATGGAGACGGTAAGCCGTACGTACGCATGAACGCTACTTTCATTTCTTTGTCATATTAATGGAATTAAAACTAAATGAGAGGTGTGTATATTTTAATTCCAGAATTATATTCATCATTTATATGTATCATTGATCATATATATCCATTATATACATGTACTTATAATAGTACATTACATTTGGGGATAAGAAATGAAATGCACCGTTCATGGAGACGGTAAGCCGTACGTACGCATGAACGCTACTTTCATTTCTATCTCATACTTTAATGTAAAGAAATAATAATTATATAGAGTTATATAATAATTCCAGTATAACATCATATATAATAACATTAAATCCATCCTTTATACGTCCCACATATGGCATTAACGAATCACATCACTTTGAAGGGGCGGTAGTCCGCACTTCCTAAAATGAAGATATCGCTTATACCCATAATGGAAGCCATAAAAGTAGGCCACAAATGAAAAATACAGAAGATTTATTAAAACATAAACATATTATATATCATATATAAAAATAGTGACATCATAATGGCCACCTTTAAAGGTGTTAAATGAGTATTGAACAATCATCGTTTCGGGAGGCAGAATTTTGCCATCCATGGAAACCGTATGTTCTTTAACCATTTGATGTAGTTGTGTGAGAGTGTAGCTAAAATAAATCTTATAACAACATCATAGTATATTGGAGATACTGGTGTTGTTACAAAATAAGTAAATAAAAAGAGTTTAGGGGGTTGTAGAAGCAAAATAAAACAAATGAACATGAGATAATGATTACCTTTAAAAGTGTAACTCCTTTTGATTTGAGCCTAAAGGCTTCCTTTGAAAGGATTATGCCCAAAGGGAATCCTATAGGATGAGTATAGGGATGTGGAGAGAGTAAATGGTCAGGGTATGGCCGAGCCAAAGGCATGATGAGTGTGTGAAATGAGGTAGAGGTGGGGGCCTTTTATAAGAGGAGAGGAGGGGCACTTTTGGAAATCATGAAACTATTATTTTATTTTCAAAAGTGTTTCGAATTTATAAGGTCCCAAATTGATATATTTAGAATCTAATATGATAAGTCTTAGAAATATTCCCATCCAATAGTTTTTGTATAGGTGTAGGTCTTATATTTTATATTATCGTTTCATTTTATTTAAACTGTTCATTAATGAGGTCATCGCTGCATCATCATGATGTCATAAATAATTTAATTTATTTAAACTCTAAAAATTATAAAAAAAATACTATGATGTAGGAATTCTTTTTATCTTTCCAATGAATATTTATAATCAAATATATTATCTTTATAACCCCATGTAAAAATTGTTTTCGTAAAATAACTCAAGTTTGTGTCATTTTTACTTTAACATTAAATAAAAAGTTATTTATGTCATTTCCCAACCAAAGTGGATCCATGGGGTCCCCAAGTTGACCCATGGATTGTCTTGGTCGGCCATGAGACAACCAATGAGGGTATTACATGTGTCAAGTTCATTTCATATTATTAAAACATTATTTTTACCTTAAACTACACTAATTACCTCTAATCGCGATTAAAAACTTAATAAGTTACTATTCACCAAAAAATTATTTTTATCTCATTTAACCACATTTTACTTCTTAATGACAACCATGTATGTCTGATTTTTGAAATTCAAAACACAAAGATGGCGAAATTTCATTTAAATGGAAAAATCAGTTTTTATATGTACCACTTAGTGGTTTCACTATTCATCAAAAATTGAAGTTTTTCAGAAAAATCCCAAAAATTCACTCTAAGCTATATTTGATATTCTGAATTAAAAAATGAAGTCTATTTTAAAAAATTCAAAACATATAATTCACATTAATTAATTTAATAAATAATTCCCGCTGTCAGAGCAAATAGCGTGTTTTTATGAAACAATAAGTATCAAAAGATTGACACTAGTTTAAGTCTGATTTCAAAGTGAAATTAATTCCAACGACCACTATTGTATTTAATGGTAAAAATATATTCTAATTTCACTTTAAAACCAATTCAAAAGATAATCTAATCATATAAATAAATTAGATTAAAAAAAGGTTTTGAATTAAAATACAACATTTTACACTATTCATTAAAAAATGAACTTTATCAGAAAGATACCGAAAATTTACACAAAGTAAATTTTGATGTCCCGATTCTTAAGAAGAGTTTTATTTGGTCCAATAGAATGTATAAGAGTGAAAGAAACTATATTTAATGACGGTTCCCCATCAAAAGGCGATTAGTGAACATTTAGTGAAAACTAGGTCATATACGCCTAAAATTGAATTCTTTTCGTATTTTAAGCCTTTATCTTTTATTGGATAAATGTAAAAACATTTAAAAACATATATAATCATATTTTAGTTATTTATATCCATTCCTGCCAATACAACGGCTACATGTTAACTACCATTTAAAATAATATTATTTTATTATTAGAGTGCAACGTAAGATTCCCAAGAAACTCGTTGTTGCGTGTTGGGTACGCCATCGAGCATAGCGTCCCCTTTAAATTCATATTAATATTTTATTCACAAAAATGGATAAATATAAAAATTTCATATTCTTTATTTACCTGGGGTGTTACAGATAGTCAATTTATTTTATGAAGAGTTGTATAGGTAGTAACCATTTGTTTCCTTAGGATACTCTATAAAGATACACTTTGTTTCCTAGGGTTCTAGTTTTTTTCCTGAGAAGTATTAAAAAATTCCTCATAACCCCATACATGTGTATGTGACAAAATGAGTTTCTTTATACTTTATAACTTAAAGGGAATTTAATTTTCTTATTTAGTTGGAACTCAGTTTAATGTGTATGTCAAAGTTTGTAATGCATATCCCCAAAAGGATAATATAAGATCTACATGACTCTTCATAAACCTTACCATATATAAAAAGGTATGGTTATTATTTTCACTAACACCATTCCACTATTGTGTGTTAGTTGTAGTGATTTGAGATATAATCTCAAAATCCCATAGAAAGTTGATGAAATCTTGGTTAAGATATTCACCACCTTGATCTGATCAAAGCTTCTTTATCTTCTTTCAAATTTGATTATCAACTTTAGTCTTGAATTCTTTGAATTTTTTAATAGAAATGGACTTATACCTCATTATGTAGACATATTCATATCTAATCAAATAATAAGTAAAAGTAAGGAAGTAAGAATACTCACCTCTAGATTTTACAGGAAATGGTCCGAACACATCAGCATATACCAATCCTAAAAGCTTTGTGGCACTTTCACCATATCCATCAGATGGTGGTTTGGTCATTTTTCTTTATCAACAATCATGACATATTTCAAGTGGTTTTAGCTTAGAATAGTCTAAATAATCATCCTGATAGAGCTTTGTCAGATACTTCTCATTTTATAACCAATACGGTGATGCCATAGCTGGGTGTTATATGATTTATTTGAACATGATTGGTTATTTGTTGAAAATAATTTGTTTTCATAATTTAATACATAAATACCATTATATAAATTTTTCATATCATAACATTTTTTGTCTTTATAAAGGAAAAAAAATTTATTCCCAAACATAAAAATAAAACCATCTGTGTCTAGTCATGATACAAAAATTATGTTCTTGGTAAAGTTGGTACATAATAAAAATCCATTAAACCCAAAATAATTCATCTTGTAAATGAAATCTGGTAGTCACTAATGGATATAGAATCCATCCTTGCACTATTGGTATCTTGAAAATACACCTATCCTCAAGAAATATTTCGAAATCTACTTGGTTCCTGCAATTGGATACAGATGTGAGCACTAAAATCTATATCGAATACCCAATATATAGATATTAAAATATTATATTCAATAATGAACATACCTTTAAGTTCCCCTTTCTTCTAATTGCAGTTCCTTTTTCATTGTCCTTTCTTGAAAAAAAAAGAAAAAAATATTTTCTCTCTTTCCTTACTCAGCCTCTAGATCTTTCTCTTCATAGAAGGATGGTATTAGAGAGATTTAGACTTTTTTGATTCTTGGACCACATTTCCTTGTTCTTCATTTTATTATTCACCATAAGGACCATTGTTTTTTCATGTACTATGTCCATATCCACTTGGTAAACTAGTGTAATATGTTCTGAAAGACTCTTCCAGTTATTTCTCATGTTATAATTAACAATAAAACTAGATAAGGACTTGGGAAGTGAGGAAATTATGAGATATGTGTGAAACTCGTCTGGGAATTGAATCCCTAAGATGTCTAAGTGTTGAATGTATCCAATAATATTGACTAAATGAGGCCCATATGGAACTTAATATCCAGTCTTAGTTGTAAATAGATCATTGGAGATCTTATATCTCTCTTTTCTCACCTTTTCTTGATAAATATTATGAAGGTAAGACATCCTATTATACTTATCCATGTCCTCATGTTTCTTAAAAATATAAATGGTCATGGATGATATTATGAAACATTGAAAATTTTTACCATCATTCAAATTTTTCTCATAGATATTCAATTCTTCCTCAATAGCCTCATTACCAAACACATTGGGAATATTTTCTTCTAGTGCATACAATTTTCTACATGGTATAGGATAATGTGTAAGAACATTTTCTTATATTGGAAATTTTTTCTGATGATAATTTTATCCTTCTCAAGTATGGATCATAGTTATATGTTTGAATTCATTTATATTATTGTTTCTAAAAATAAGATAAGTAGATTTTTAGTACTTTATCTGATAAAATTTAGACAAATAAATAAATATTAAATTTATTAATCTCCCACTATTTTTTCAAACCCCAATAGCCCTCACCATTGGCTTTGTAATATCGTATTTATTTAAAATTATAGTATCAAAGATCCATATTCACCTTCTCATCACCCCAACTTTGGATGGTTAAACAATTTTAATGGTTTTAGATAATCATTCCAAATTCCAAATGAATTATCTCATAGTTCCTTAATCTTTTGAGTGGACTCCCCAATCCTTAAATCCTTCAATTGAATTTCCTAAATCTTAGCCTCTCAGTTACACCAATAACTTTTTTAGTAGTCACCCCTCAATGTGAAATAAGTTAATTCAATAGAAAAATTTATATTATATTTCCCTGATAATTGAAATATCCCCAACTTTGGACGGTTAAGCACTTTGAATTATGGTTTGATTTTAACTAAAGTAGTGGAAGTATATTCTAACTTAGTATATATAGTTGATGGATTTTATCTTTTATATGTAAATTAATAATTATTGTCTTTATTATATGCTTGTTAATATTAAGTGGATTTAATTAAGTGATTAAACATGTATTACATAATATTTATGAATAAGCTAATTTATTTTGGTTTTATCTTTCATTATTATTAATTAATTAATTCATGTGATCAAGATAAAAAATTCGTAATGAAATAAACATGAAACTAGATCGAAATAAAATAATGAAGTGGTATGAACATGAGTTTATTAAAATGGGAAGTTTATCTAGAAGATGATAAACTAACAGTCAACCCAATTGAAAAATACATTAAACCATGTATGTTTTGTATTGAAACCTTTCACATATCCATCTATATATCTCTGTTGGATTGTTTTCACCTCAGATCCAAACTTGAACCACCTCCACTAGCTTGGTAGAACCATCCATTTCATATTCTTTTCCTCACACATAGGTGAGGGGAACTAAAGGATTGGTTAAAGGGTTTACATAAAATAAACCATGGGCACATAGGCCCTTACATAATAAAAGGATGGATGACACACATCCCAAAAAAATAATTGTATAATAAATTAAAAGAATCCAATATCATGCAAATCTCTAGTCTAAGATCCTTATCATCCATATGTATGCAAAAAATTACACGTTTAATAAAATTAGAATTCAATTATAATCATTCTTATTTAAGATAAATCATGCTCAGATAAATTAATTATATTCTTTAATTAATCAATTATTTATCTTAATTCTCATCCAAATTTCCTTGATATTATCATCCATTGTAATTTTAAACAAATTAAATAATTTTTTTTATAATTAACTATGTAAAATAAAAAAATGTACCTTGGATCCAACATGGTGAGTACTCATCCAAACTACCAAACATGTATTATAATTGTATGTTGTTTACTCTTATGACATGTGTCATACACAACTTATCACATAGTATCATAATGTGTGTTATCAACTTAATAATCACACGGTTTATATGATTTTTTTACGTAGTGTGTAATGCTTCAATGCACGTAGAGTAATAACAATAATATGATTTATAAATTATATGTAGATCCTAACATTATGAAAAAATTAATTAAACATATAAATATATATAAATCATCACATGGAATGTTCTATCAACTTAATGACCACACAGAACACATGTTGATAAGGTTTAAATAGAATGTTGGACTAATTTTTAAATCTACAAAATTTGGTAAAAGTAAAATGTGTGCACATTGGATCTAAATGACATGTAGTTTTCTCACCATCTATCCATAGCACATGCCTAGGGACTCAGCATGTAAACAATCCATGAAAATTATTGTATTACATGGAGTATACATGGGCTACAAGGCATGTGGTCATCGAGTTACATTTCCACTTGTCATATAGGCCATGTAATAAGATACATGGCTCATCTATGACTAAAGGACTATAGGTTGTGTATGGTATTTACATGGAATGTACTCTAGATGACTGTGCACTAGGTTTTCCCAGAAAACATGTTGTTTATAATTAAATTCACCTTGTGTAATAAATACACACACCTTGAATTAATTCTGAAATAACTATTGGTAAATTAAAAACTTTTACATGGAATATTCCTCTAGTTTACATGGTGTGTACTCTTGTGTTATCCAACTAGGCTCTTTGGATCCTCTAGATGATATTTTTGAATTTATTTCATCCATAAAATTAATCTATTTTATTATATTTATGAGAAAAAAAGTGGAAGAAATTGGATCTCAAAATTTGTGTTAAATAATGGTTAAACTATAATTAAAAACTAATAAAAAATTTGTAAAGTAATCAATGATATTTATGTAATTATAAAAAATTATGCAACCTCACTTTGATACCACTTGTATGTTCCAAGAACAGTGGAAGTGTGTGATGGGGAATTCCCAACATTTCTTTTTGTTTTTATCAATGATTAATCCAAGATATACAAGATGATAAATATTGTGATCAATGGAATTAAATCAAAGAATATAGGAAGTGGATAAAATGTTGGAACTAAAGCGTAGGATCATCACAAATTATTTATAATTAGTTTAAGAATTTAAAGAATTAACTTATATGAAATTATTTCTTCATTGATGGATCTAACAATGGATCTACATCATACCATCATTGCTTTGTAGGGATCAATAATAGACTCCCTCTAATGGTGATCCACAAATGTTTCAAAAATATATGAACATCGTCGTAGGAATATTTAGGTTCTAGCATGAAAGATCTTATCGCTTGCGTCGTTCACCTTTAATCGCCTCGAGAATCACTTCCAAAGGATTCTCTTTGATCTCTCTAGACTTGATAGTGGAAGGTGGATGAAGATCGCTCTCTGATCTTGATAGAACTCTTGGAAAAGGGAGATCTCTAGGGCTTTCATAGGATTCTCTATATTTCATTGTGCACAACAAATGAAATGAATTGGATCTCTTGGAAAAATAATATAGTTTTTTTATGTACCACTAGGGTTAGAAATATATAATTAAACAAGTTTACTTTATTATTTATTTAATCCTTGTTGAACCCCATGTCTATAATAATATTGTTATTATTATTTCTTTACATGAACTAAACTCAAAAAATTAAATTAAATATTATTTAATAAAATAATATTAAATATATTTTATTTCTCAATAGAAATATAAACACAGTATGTTATTCCTCCACAATATTTATCAAGCCTTGAATAACGACTATTTATTTAATAAATAAATATCACTTAATTATTCTCCAATAAGTAAAAAAATATTATATTCAATAAATTGGAAATTAATATTTATTAAATACTCCACTCACATAATATTCTCTTTAATAACTGGTGAAAAAATATATGTGTGAAAGAAGATATGAAAATTATTAAACCACATATGGGAATAATATTTATTCAACTTTTCAAATAATAAATAATATTATATTATTTAATTAAGATTTTGGATACATTTATTTTCTTCCCCTCTAGGACTATTTCTCAATGGCATTAGGTGAAGTGGCCTAAAGTCCAAGGTTAGCATCTAGAAACATTCCAAGGAACCCATAGAAAAAGAAGTAAATTTATCAATGACATAATACCTCATATGGACACTTACTGTGTAATATAATTCCTTTATCATGATATCTCTAATCAATCATGTTGAATGACGAAGCCATAAACCTATGTGATCGATGCCTATTTCTTTGAATTTTCAGAAATTGAACTTGCCTATAGAACACCATGTCCATTGATTTATTTAGACTATATCATTTCCATCGAAGGTCCTAAGATATAAACTTTCATTAAAGAACATAAGGGGAAATCCTTTATCACATCATTCATTAATGAAATATTACTCGTGACATGCCCAACATATCCTACCTCACTATGAACATATGTCATCATGGTTTTCATCAATACGCTAATGTGTGCGAAATATAACACTCATTAATAATAATCTTAAAGTCTAATGATCAATACTCATGTTCGTAGATTAGAATATCCAAAGACATGTATAAATGTGGATTTCCTACTAGCGGGTATCGTTCTCATAATATTCTACACTAGATATTACCAAGGGAGTACACAATGAGAAGGTTCCTCAAAGTCATATGAGTCTCCACCCATGATAGCCTAAATCATTTTTGTCTCTAAAATGATTTCATATGACTATAGATCATATATTTAATAATACTATCATAGAACTTATGGGTTATCATCATGGTGGGAAAATGTTATAACCTTTCAGTGTGACACCTACTATTAGGACATTATCACATGCTATATAATGCATAAAAACAATCATAATGTGATATTGAATTTATTAGTATTCAAAAAAATAAATACATGTCATAATAAAGTATAGAAAAATTGGTTTTGGGGTACCAACTCCAACAAAATTCTCAAGAATGCTCTCATGAAATGAGAGGCAATTATCCTCCTCCTCCATCTTAAGGATAAAGGGAACAATATATAGTCTTTAAAGTGAGGAAATATTATTTTTGTGATCAATAGTAAATTTTTAAATGGTTTTGATCCTCTACACTAGTACCCGGATTTCTAACTACAACTTTATGAGATTAGTGGGGAATGTGTGGATATCGTTGGATGGATTCTACCCTCATATCCTTTATCACAACAATAATATGAAAAGAGTGGTTATTTTAGACATCAAAGAAGAAATAATTCCATTATAAGATAATTATTATCTAATTAAATTATTTATAAATATATGTTAAAAGATCCTCTCTTTGAATATTTTGGAGTTGTATTCGTCTAATTTTGATGGTTTTGTACAAAAAAAATGAAAAATATTATAGTCACCATGGAACTTTCAACAGTCACCATGAGAATGGTCCATGTAATCCTTACCCAAGATCTATCAAGATCTCCCCAATCCCTCTTCCTTATCCTTCCTTAACCCCCAAGAGATACTAGCATATCTTAGACATGAGGAGGATCACACCCAATAATTAGTGGATTTAGTCCTCTTGTGAATAAAACTTATATGGAAAATTTGTTTGGTTTTTCATTAGTGGTATTCATTAAGCATTGATCAAATGTAGTACTATAGTCTCTCTAACACAAGTTACATGTTCTTAATTTTTTTATACATGATTTAGATTTTTTTTCATAGCATGGTGATCTAGTGAATGAGGTTCCTAATGTCATCCTCTACATTGAATAAGTATTTTAAATCCTTAGAAACCCTTTATAAACCATATGATTGTGTTTTTTGATTTAAAACATGACATATTGAGTGTTAATGTACCATTTTTTAGTGAATGGTGGTATATTAATTGTGTGATAATTAATGGTTTAGACCATTTATCTCAATATAAGCTATCATGTTTGCTTGGATCATCAGTATATGATGGTTTTTTATAGTTTTAATTATGGAAAATGAAAATTTTAAATATTTAAAATTTTCATCATGGTTTTTCATATGTTATAAAAGTTTTATAACTTATTTAAAAGTTAAAATATTAATAAAAAATTTTAATGATGAAGTTAAAATTTATTAAACATTCATAAGTATTAAAAATCCTTGAAGTTAGTATAGGTGTCCAAAACTAAAATATTCAGGTAAAAATTTTATTTTATAAAAACACTTCTAACATATCTATCTCTCTATATATCTAAATCCAAGATTCAAGTAAACTATGATGAAAATGGGATTCTTCCCATGCATTGGGAGACTCACACAGCTCGTGGATACCCTAGGAGGATGGTTTCCATTGGTTGATTCCGAATGATCGTTATCAAACTCATGTAGAAGAGATAGGATTGATTTAATCAATAGAAAAAGATATGAATTGTTCTTTTATTTTATTCAGTGAAAACATATATATGGATCCTTTAGAAAAATAAATTTTTGTTGTTTATTTCCTGATGCATTTGGACAAAGTTTTTCCCCTCTAAAAACCAATAATATAAATGGAAAATCCCTAATCTTTATTGATGAAACAAATATGGTAGTAAGATTCATCTTTCAATGGTTGATTTATCCTTTATACATTATAAAACTATTTATATCCACATAGGCCTGAATCTTCAAGGAAATGAGATAAGATCATAATCTTCATGGTCCAATGACTATATTCCTAGTGTCTAACTTTACCTCTTTTTATAGATTCAACCACCACACCCCACTACTTTCTTAATATTTATTTATTAAAGTAACATTAATAAATCTTAAATTTTACACTAAACACCTATACCCACTATAACCTATGTAGAGTTATCAAAATCTATGTTTACCAATGAAAACACTCATTAAAAGACACAACACAAGATTTACATAAATATTTTTTCTCAATGATTACTGATGATACAATTCTCCAATATGAGGCCTCTATAGGCATCTCCACTACTGGTCAATTGATGTGATGATCTTATATAGTAATATACCCTTTTGAGGCATTAGTTCATACATTTCTTCTCATCAAAGAATTTTCATAAAAAAATGCATGTACTCTTTCAGATAAGCTTCACCATGTTGTTTCACAGTTAACATTCAATGTTCACATTATTTTTCACAGCTCCATGGATAAGATTCACTATTACACATAAAATTCATTCCTTTCTAATTATTTATTTTATATATTCTCATTAATTATGTTTTATTTACATCTACTACAATATATTGGGCTTTTAAAAGTTATAGAAATGGATTTTTCCTATAATTTTTTAGCATTGATGTGAAAAGTGCCTTTAAAAGATGGTTTATTTTATCAATTCTAGAAAATCATTGATAAATTACTCCTTTATCAACACTAAAAAGAGTTCTGATAAAGGTTGGATTTATCAGTGATAAAAATTCACTAATAAAATTAGAAAAAAAAATTAAACATTTTGTATTTTTCTCACACAGCACCCCCCTCCCCGGTAATCACTTGCTCCATCATTTTCCAGAATTCAAATATCAGTTTTCATTATTAAAAGAAAAAGATCAACTCTAGACCCCCCCCCCCTTCAGTGCTATCCCACCACCCTGATATCAGGGCTTGACTGTTGCCCCACTCACTGCTCACCTGTGTGCACCTGGATTTGAACCCATAACCTTCATGTGTAAATCGATCACCCTTACCACCACTTAATCTTGTCTTATTCTGTATTTTATGACATTCATATTTATATATATATATATATATATATATTAACATTCATATTTTGTATCCATATATTTATATATATAATTATATTTAAATACACACATACGCATGTCAGTGTGTGTGTGTGTGTGTATTTAAATATATTATATATTAATATTCATTTACATATACTAGAATATATATAAATATATATTTTTTATTAATAAACATACACTTATATTTATATGTAAATGGTTTACATACATTTGTATAGGTGTATATATAGTCATAATTTTTTATATGGTAAATAAAATTCTTATATCTTTTTTAAAATAAAATGGATAATAATCATTTCCATATGGTTTATATATTTAAAAATATACTTAATATGTAAATATGTTTAAATATTTATTTATAAAATTAAATTTTTATGAGTAAATATCTAAAAATATGTGTATAGGTATATATTTATGTAATTATAAATAACATTACAATATGAAAAATAATAAAATGTTAACACCATAACATCCATATGAAAGTAATCCCACATAATAAATTCATTATCCACTGAAAAAATGTAGCAACCTAGACCCCAGATGCTTGGATCCAGTACCTTCTACCACTATATTGACATAAGATACAAGTAAATTTCCTCCTAAAGTACTGGATAGTTTAGTAGTCTTCATAAACTAGATACATACATGAGTCTTGTATTAAAATTGAATACAAAAATTACAGCATAATTTTTTTGATAATAAATTTATTTAATCTAGTGTATCTCTACATATAATTCATAGTAAACTTCATGGAATATTGGGGAAAGGAAACAAAATAAGGGTGATCTAAAATTCTTAGTAAGGGCTAAGTACAGCAGAAGCTATCATGAATCGATAATGAAAAAATCAATATGGAAAGGTAAATAACTAGAAAAAAAATTCTATCTAAATAAATTGATAAGGAATAATAAATATGTAAATGTAAATAACTAATATAACATTATATACATTCAATAAAATGATAATTAAATTCATCCATGTATTTTTTTTAATAGTGAAAATCTCATGGATAAAAATAACTGAATCTAAATGAAGGTAATGTTTACTTATAAGACATCATGTTTCCCAGGTACATGATACATTTATCATCAAGACCTTTCATAAGATGGTTTAAAACATACTGGGAACAAACTTATTTAGTTTTTCTAACCTTATATATATTTTCAATACCTTTCACAAGATAGTTTAAAATATACTATTTACAAACACATAGGGTTTTTGTAACTAATTGCATCCCATTGGACTACTGATAGATCAAGGTGATTTCATTAATAGGTCCACAAATCATTTCATAATAGTCCAAATAATTCTTCATATATTGAATAATTTATTTAATTTATAAACAATTTTCATTATCAAATATCTATATTGAGTAAAGGATGCATATTTATCAATATTTCCCCAGTTAATCAAATAACTTTCAAAGTAAACACCTTAAGTGAGAATGTTATATGGTTTAATAAAATAATAATATACATTACAAAATAATATGAATAATTAATTTAAATATAATTTCTAATGAAAAATTATTACAATAAAGTGATTATTTCAAGAGAAAGTTAACAATTACAAAAGAAAGTGAGATTACAAAGATAACTTTTACCACTTGGTAATTTTCAAGTCAAAACCCCTTAGATGAGATAATTCAAAGTGAAACTTAAAATACCATTTATTATGATTGAATAATGATATTAAATGAAAAATTGGTGGTATATAATCTAAATTAAATTTAATTGGTGCATAATAACAAATAAGTCTCAATTGAATATAAATTGACACAAAATACCATACCTCATGCTTTTTCTTATTAGAACATCATTTAACATGTTGTATAATACTTTTAATCCTATTATTAACTTATTTAAAAACAATAATAATATTTATTATATCATATATTATCCTTTTATAACATATTATTACTCATTCATTAATAATCTTTCATCATTTTTATTGTTTTGGTGTTAATTTTCTTGTTTTTTAGTATGTTTTGAATTGTTATTTTTTATCCTATTACATTGATCATGATTTAATCATCTATGGAATTTAAACCATGATAAAAATATCATATATATTTATTATATATGTATTTAGAGTAATCCATAAAATTTGGTGACATTAAATGAAATACATTGTTCATGGAGATGGTAGGTCGTACATACGCATGATTGATGTTTCAATTTTCTTATCATATTGAAAGAAAGAAAAGTATATTATATATATATATATATATTATAATTATAGTATCATTATTATGTCATATATATTACATATTTTTATTAAACTAATCCTTAATACATTCCATGTAAATCATGAATGAATCACATCGCTTCGTGAGGTGGTAGTCTTTCATATACACGAGCGACGTTATTGTATTCACACAAAATGGAAAGCATGAAGTTATGTGTGATATAATAATTAAATAAGCTAAATAAAATCATATATATCTTATATAAATAATAAATTCATCATTATTCCCAACCTTGAAAGGTGTTAATGGAAGAATGAACGACGTCGGTTCGTGAGGCGGCAGTCCACCATACACACAAATGATGATTACATATCCCATCTGATGGAAGTGTCTGAATTTTTAGGTTGTATACATAAAATAAATATATATATATATATATAAGATACATAAGTTATTATATAATCATGATATAAAAATAATTGAAGGCGGTGGAGAAGGAAATAATATGAAAATTCTTTTAGAAGAACATTACCACTTCTTCGGGTATCCTCCTTAGGTTTTCATTAAAACCTTTATAAAGGTTTTCTTTGTGACCAAGATAAAGATTATAAAATGATTGTATATATTTTTAGCAGTTATTTCGTCCGGTTTTGGATGAGAAAAATGGATTTAGATGCATGAAGAAGTTAGGGGAGTATGTGACTTTTTATAGTTGAAGAGTGGCATTCTTGTAAATTCTTCAAAGTATTCACTATTGGGAGGTAAAACTTACCTATTGTGACTAAAAATTGACAAATAATGGATTTTATGGGAATTATAGTCGATAAAAATCTCTAAAACCCAAAAATAAACACATTTCTATCATTTTTTCCTTAACTTATAATTTTTCATAATTTTACCAATTTGGTTTTTATTAAAGTAACTAATTTTCTAACCTTGGTAATTTATCTATTAAAAATAAATTAAAGTCATAATTATTAGATAATTTAGACACAATTATTATAAATATTATATCTAATTTATAAAATAAAAATTTCATATTTTTGGAAATTAATTTCAATAAAATCGCATGCAACGCGCAAAAACACGGCTTTAACCCTAACCATGCTAACAAAGTTTTTACCATTTAGGGGTTAATGTGTTGTATATAAAATTTTCATTAGTACCTGAATGGACCATATTTTATATTTATTAAAATTTAGAAATAACTTGGAAGAATATTGTATTTTTAGTAATTTTAAATTTTTTAATAAAATATCATTTATTATAAAATATCATTAATGTAAATTTTGACATTATTTATTTAATTTAAATTTATAAATACTAATAAAATGATAAAATTAAAATATATTATTGTCACTCTAGTGTAACATGATTTAGTAATCTAAATAATTAATTTAACTCAATAATTCATTCAATTTACCACACTTTTAATATTTTTAGTATCATTTATTTTAGTTAATTATTAACTAAATAATTATTGTGTTGGTGTTTCTTAAGAATTTTAAGTTACTAATTAATATCTAAAAATTAATGATAAATTATTATTATGAAAAAAAAGTAATTTATATTTAAAAATAACATGTATAACCTAACCCATGTGGGTTTTTCCCCTATTTTAAATCTTTATAAATATTAAAGGTAAGGAAGGTTCCTTTTTATCTTTTTCCTTGACTTATTATATAGGTCACTTTCATGGAATAGTATCCTATTAACTCATAAAAATAGAGCCAAAGTTTTTTATGGTCTAAATATTTCCATCTAATGGGTGTTGGAAAAGTTACTATGTTGTTTTACACTTCTTAATCTAAGTTTAACCACTAAGTAAACTAGTTTTTAATGTGAAAATGTGAAAAGGTTAACAGTGTTTTTATATAAAAATCAATATAAAAATGATTAAAATGACCTAAATTGGATTAATATGTGTATAATTAAAATATTTTTACTTTATAACTAATTTAAAATATAATTTAACATTATAAATTATTGAAATGAAAAGTCAATTTTCAATTAAAATCCAGTGTTTTTTACTATTCATCAAAAAATAAAACTTCTCAAAAAAATACCAAAAATTCACTCTAAGATAATTTTGAAATTAATATTTCAAAAATTAAGTTTATTTTTTCAAATAAAATTTTCAAAACTGTAAAAAATTAGTTTAAAAATAGGTGTCATTAAAATGCGGTAATACTACCTTTTAAAAATATGCAGATTTTTATGTATAAAATTGGATTTTTTTTTTCTTATCTTGTGAAAATAAAATATATTGAATGAATGCCAAAAAAATATTGAATATATAATATATAAATTTAATTAATATAATTCATTAATATTAATTTATTAATTTATTAAGATAAAACACTGTTAGGCCCATAAAAATAATTATTTATAAAAAAATATTTTCTTTATTTTTAATTGGTTTTTATTTTCATTTATAATTAATTGGTAAACAAAGAATTGATTTTATTTTCATGTAAACCATATATTTTCATAAGATATTTAATCATATTCATACTTTCTATTCTAATATCTAGACAATAACTATCATAATAAATAATAATATAATTATTATATTGTTTGTTTGGTAAAACTATGCATTGCATGTAATAAAATCTATTGAATGTACTTGTTATTGTGTGTAATGAAAGATAACTCATTATTTCATGAATTTCAAGCTATGTCATAGATTAAATATATTAAAAATAGTAAATATATTACAAAGTCTATGGATGATATATTCTCTTTTATGCTTTGTGTTGTATGTCATATACATTATTAAATAAAATATTGTTATTTTATAATTTTAGGGTGTTACATTATCCCCACATTAAATAAATTCCATCATTACAATTTAAAATTTATCTCGATAATCAAGGGTGTGATATTTGAAAATGCCATTGTTCAAAAACCCATATCGTAAAAGGGTTAATAAAATATCCTCTTAATAAGAGAGAAAGGGAAGTAAAAAGGTCATCTAGAATAATCACATAACTAGGTTTCTGAGTAAGATGACATATGTGGTAAATAAAAACATGGAAATAGAAGATAAAAATAACATCCAAATACTAATTAAGAGTGATAGTGAGCTTTGATCATAATAAATTATTTGATCTGTATAAAGTTAACAACTACAAAACCATAAACCAAATAGGAGTGAAAAAGGTTATTGATATCATCAACAATGATGATAATAGGACAACATATTTGTTTTAGGACCATTTTCCTGTAATTGAGGAATTATTTCACTCTATAAGGAGATATAATTACTTGATATATATTTATTTCAAGATTCTTTTCTTAATGTTGAGTAATTATTTTACTGTCTAAGGAAATATACTTACATGATACACTTCTATATCATAAGCACAATTTCATCCTTTGGTTATGCCTCAATCAGTTTACAATTAATCACTTACTTCAATAAATGAATATCCAAAAAAAATATTCCTGAATCACTAAAATTCACTTTTAACACATCATAAGTTCTATAAAAGAGTGAAAAGTTCTTTTTGTCTGTCTCTAACTATTTTCCAAATCCAATATGGTCAGCACAAGTTATCCAATATGAATAAATATTTATAAGGTGAAGTAATACATTAATCTCTAAAACATATAGGATTGAAATACAAATGTAGATGCTCAATTACAATATGGGTGAATTGTAAGTTTAAAAACATTTGTTTTTAAACTTAAATAAAACTTTGTTAAACAAAGTTAAACTAGGTAAATTCAAAAACCCTAAAATAGTTAAATAAGACAATCTTGATAGGTTCCAGAAATATGGTTTCAGAAATGAAACTTAAGAATATTTTACAAGGAAAAGATTCTACCTTAATGTTTATGGAATCTTACTTATCAGAGTATGAAAAAGTATAAGAAAGTATAAGAAAATTATACTTTCTTCATTTAAAAAAATACAGCTAAAATAAAACTTGAAACAAAATAAGTAACAAGTATGAAATATTTTAACCCAAAGATTAGGGTATCCAAGAACCTTGGATAAAGGTCCCCTTGATTTATACTTTCAAGAAAGTGTCATCTTACCCACACCAGGGTAAGTCATCAATAGGAATATCAGAAACTGTCTTATTATCCCCACAATCCCTTGACCTTTAAGGTATTCATCACGCTAACAATCTCGTACACGAGTGGTAAGGGCTCCTGCTTGGCATCCAAGAGACCTAAGTTCAAAACCGGGTGGAAGTGAATTTCTGGTATTGTAGCAGTACTGTAGCAGTACTGCAGAAATACTATAGTAGGTATTGTTTAGTACTATAACAGCCGGAACTATTCACCTGATTTGGGCAGTTGGGCCACCGGTTTGGGCCTACGGGTCTCTAGGGCCTTCGGGTCATCAAAGGTCTTCGGGCCTCAGAGCCTTCGGGCCACAAAGACCATGGAGTAGCCCAGTTCACACAGAGCAGGCCCCAGAAGAGGATCAAGAGCAACAAGACTAGCAGTCACCAGAAGCAGAGCTATTGGATTGGAAGAATGAGAGGGTGTGGAAACCACCATCGGGACCAGGCACCATGTAGCTTTGTATGAGGAAATGCTAGACAATCAGCAATGCAAGGTGGGGAGCTAGGTGATCAATGATGCAGAATCTAGGGGAGGGGCAGTTCCTATGGGTTGGACCTACGGGTCATGTATTGGGAATATTATGTCTCTGGGCCTCCATGTCATGTATTGCCAGTCATGTCGGGCCTTATGCCTTGGACCTATGGGTCATGTACGGGTTCCCCTTCAACCCTTAAAAAGGGGTATTATCTATAATAAAATAAAATAAAAATAATTCTTTCGGGCCATTTGGGTAAGGCAGTCATCACCTCTGTCTTCATATCCCTAGAAGCACTCGATTGTACCCAGCAGCAATCGGAGTCGCACGAAGCAAGCTGAATAAGATGTTCAAAGTGCACAAAGCATCAGAGTCTCTCTCTCTCTAGAAATCACTTCATAGCATGTAATGTCTAGATTTATGGAACGGTTGTGAGATCAATCAAATGATATCCTATTTATAGGCACAAATATAATAGTCGACTCCCTTCTCCAATGGTCATATTTTTTCTTGAATCTTAGAGGGACATGTACATGTGTCACTCAACCAATAGTTAGTTAGAAACAGATTACACGACATCATTTCTCAACAATATCACATGTTTGGAAATATGAAGTTGCTTAACCAAATCTATTTTTCATATTATAAGGAAAAATAGAATTTAGAGTCTAACTAAATAAATATTCAGAGTTTATAAGACATGGACATTCGGATTCTGTTTTACAAAGAATTTGGAATCCGAATTCTATAGATTTCAGAGTCTTAATTCAAATAAATTTGGAGTCTAAATTCTGAGGAATTCAGAGTCTGAATTCTGAGGAATTCGAAGTCTAAATTATAAAAAATTCGGAGTCTGAATTCTAAGGAATTCGGAGTCTGAATTCTAAAGAATTCAAAGTCTGAATTTTAAGGAATTCGGAATCCTAATTCTAAGGAATTTAGAGTCTGAATTCTGAAGATTTTGGAGTCTGAATTATGAGAGAAATTAGAGTCTGAATTTTAAAGAATTTAGAGTCTATATTTCAGATAATTAGGAGTCTAAATTTCAGGGAATTTGGACTCTAAATTTCAAAGAATTTTGAATCTGAATTTTATAGAATTTAGAATCTAAATTTTATAGAATTTGGAGTCTGAAATTTAGAGAATTCAGAATCTGAATTTCAGATAATTCAAAATACGAATTTCAGAGAATTTAGAGTCTGAATTTCAGAGAATTCAGAATCTAAATTTTATAGAATTTGGATTCTAAAAACATATTACTCTATATCCAAGTAATTATAAGATTCCTAGGTTTTACATAAGAATACAAATTTTATACTTAGTAAGAAAATGAGTTTCATTTAGAGATATCATAAAATGAAACAATGAAAACAAAATTAAGGAAAAAATTTCCTTAGAGAAGGTAAATTTTCATCATGAAAATAATCCTTAGGGAAAATAGTTTTCCTTAAGATAAAGTTTTTGTAATTTTCAAAACATCCTTACTAAGTACAAATATACTTACAAAAAAGAATATAAGGAGTAAGAATTTTTCTATATGAACTTAAAAGAAAAACTTATCTCCCTTTACTTATGAATAATGGTGAATACAACTAACTCCCCCTTAGGTTTTTAAAATACCTAAGTATCATATTCTTGACTTCCTTAAAGATATTTTCCTTTTTCTTGCATAAGGAAATATTCTTTGAGAAAACTCCCCCTTAGATAGACTCCCCCTTACTTAGGTAATTCTCTTCGTTACTTTGTATTCTTTTTTTATCATTCCTTTCTCCCCCTTTTTTATTTTCAAAAAAGAATAGATATAATGGAAAAAATATGATACCTGAAAGATTATAACTATATACAACAACTAAAATGAAACACAACAATAATTTTCAATATAATTGGAAATATTTATATGAGAAAGGTAAAACAAAATATCAGATTTGAAAGGAAAAAAATCATCCTTTTTTTCCTTTGGCATGAACTTCTTCAAAATGGTATTCAGCTTCTTAAGCTCCTTATGATCTTCTTCAAAGCGCTTGAGCAACTGTTCATGATCCTCGTTTTTCTTCTCCAAAGCTTTGATCTTTTCATCCTAAGACTTTAGGATATCTGCCTGAAACTTCAAAAGATCTTCTTGCTTACTAAACTTCTTTTTGAACTCTATTCTAAGATCTATTTCCCTATTTAAATTCATAGCAACTAAATTCAGTTTCCCATTTAGATATTTTACTTCTTTCTTCCAGGATTCTTTTTCTAGGTTCAGCTATTCTGAAAAACTTTTTGTAATCTCTTTCATCCACACATATTCTTTATAAAATGAATCTCTCACAGAGTCTTGAAAGTCATCAAGAATTCTCAAATATTCAATCATCTTCTTGGACCACTTAGTGATTTCCTTACAAGACCTTCTGTGAGCATCATACTCGATATAGAATGTTTTGAAATCAACCTCAAGCTTAATGAATTTTTTCATAAGCATGGTAATATAATCTGATTTATGATCAAATAAATTCTAAAGCATTTGACACCATGAGACAATACTTGGAATCAAAGGAATGGTGTCAACTAATTTCTTCAACCATTGAACCACAAAGTCCTAACCCATGGAAGACGATTCTGAATTAGATTCCTTTATTTGTGAGGATTCTTTCTCTATCTCAACATCCTTTATTTTTGAAGAACCACAAATAAATTTCTTAGCTACCATGTCTTTTTTAGTTTTATCAACTATCACCTTCTTTACTTTATCATCTTTAGAAATGATCTCTACAACTTTTAGGGATTCTTGTTCACTACATAATACTTGAATGATTTTTTCCTTAACAACCTTTTCCTTCTCAGTATCTACCACAAGATCATCTGGTTGAACAATATCATGATTACTACTTTCATAATTAGATGGTTTATTTACTTCTTCTTGACCTCTATCGACTTTTCCTAAGGAAGCAAGTTTTGTTGATTCGGCCTGAGAAGTTAGGATTGATAACTTTTCATAAGGTCTTTCCTTCTCATGATATTCTTCAACTTTCCTTATCATATCATCAATGTCATCACTTCCTTTCTCTTTTTCTTCTTCCACTTCCTCTTCCTGAACAATTTCTTCTTCTTCTAGTTTTTTAATTACCATATTCTTTCCCGGATTAAAAGGTAATGATTATTATAGAAAGGATTCTAGTACCTATATTTGTTTGGAATCATTCTCAGTATCTTTGAGAAGATCTTGAACTATCTCAGCTTTAGACATTTTCTTCTTTTTCTTCTTCTCCTTTTCTTATTTTTCATACTCCTCAATAGCCTTAATCTTTAAATATTTTGCCTCATCAGGATCCAGGACAAAGATAGGATCTCTTTCCTTTTTATTCTTCTTATCTTATCTCTACTTAGCAACCACTTCATCAAGGTAGGTTTTTTTCTTCTTAGACTTTGGGTGTGTTGATTGAGTTTCCTAACCTATAGGAGTTTTTTCTTTGACTCCTAGTTCCTTCTGCTTTCTCTTCTTCCCACCTTTATTGGAAGACTTATCTACTTATATATTCTTGGATAAGGCTTCTATTTCACTTTCTCATAAGTCATAGAATTCTCAGGATTTTCTATTAAATCCAACCATCATCCTCCCTAAGGTATCATCACTCAACAACAAAATCTTGAAAGTTAATCACTTAGAACTGCATGGAATTTTGAACAAATATAGTAAAAGGACTATAATATTGGATAGTATTGTGGGATACATGATAATTTGTGATTTGAGAGTCCCATTATTGATTTTGGAAATAGTAAAAAAGATATAATGTACCAAATTTATTTTCCTCAAGTTTACCAGAAAATATATAACATAGATATAACTTTTCTTCAAGGTGTACTTATCACCTTTTCTCAGAATGAGAAATCACTAAACCCATAATTCCAGGATCCTGAGATTCATAGAGAGCTTATTGATTTTTTGTATCTTAACTTCTGTCAAACCAAGACACTCTATAGCCTTCTCCTTCTGAAAACTTCCTAATTCGTCTAGTAATTTATGGGTACATAAAATAGCTTCACCCTCATACAGAATTACAATGAAGATTAAAACCTTACTAAAGGAAAGGGAATAGGTTTTTCCATAAATTTTTAAAGAAAACTTATCTCTGCCACCTTCATTGAAAAACTCACTATTTTATAAAACTCAATAGGCAACTGAGGGTAAACTGGATCTTGTTATTTTAGTTTAGCTATGTAGAGACTTTCCCATCCATTCAACATAATATTTTTCATAATGATAGAATCATACTTCGCAAAGAAATTCAGATATTTTAACCTTTCTTTGTAGATTTTCCACTTTGAAATTTCCTTGAATGAATAAATTTTCTTCTAAGGAGACACTTCCAAAGACATTCAGAGTTAAGCAAACCAAAAATGTGGAATGTCCCTTATGTAGAGAGTCAGAGCTATGGCACGCAAAATCTTGAAAATCCGATGTGGGACAAAGAATAGGGGGACTTTATATAGGCATTGAAGCGATGGTTCATATACCCAGATTAATCCAATTATTGAAAGAAGCTCGATATGATCTGATGGTTGAGATGAAATTTGAATAAGGATTTCGTTAGGTTCTCATCTTTTGAGTTTTTTAAGATAAAAATTCATGTTTAAGAAAAGTGAATCCGAAAAATTTTCTTAAAACAAAATAAAAATACCAAAAAGTAAAAAAAATTAATTATGAAAACCTAAGTAAAGAAACATACCTTTCATATTGCTAGGAAACTTTTCAGTAATGAGGAAAATTATTCTTGAAAAATTTTAGATTCCAGAAAATTTTCTTAAGGAAAATTTTTTATTCTGGATTTTTGAAAGAAAAATTTTTTATTCTGAATTTTTGAAAGAAAAATTTTTGATACAAAATTTTTTAAAGTGAAAAAAATGTGACTACAAGAAAATTAATTACGAAAAAAATTGGTTATGAAAAATTTTTATTATGAAAAATTTTGATTATGAAAAATTTTGATTAACAAAGAAAAGTACTCCTCCTATGAAAAGCAGTTTCTTAATGTAAGGAGATAGGTTTCAACAAAAGAGTTAATATGGAATATTACCTTAGGGTGATAATTTCTATCTTTTGTTTAATGTATTCAAATCTATTATAGGGTAAATATTTTGTAAAAATATCATCAATTTGATCTTTCATTCCGATAAACTGAAGAATGATATCTCCTTTAAGTGTGTGATCCCTAAGAAAGTGATGCCAGATATCTATGTGTTTTGCACGGAGTGATGTGTAGGGTTTTTTTAAGGGAAATGGCACTAGTATTATCACACAATATCTGTGTTTTGGTAAAACTCATTCCATAGTCTATGAGTCTGTGTTGCATCCACAACACTTGAGCACAACAACTTCTAGATTTTAAATATTCAGCATCAGTAATGGAGAGTTCTACTGAGTGTTTCTTTTTTCATAACCAATAAACTAATGAATCTCCTAATAAATGACTGGTTCTGAATATACTTTTCATATCCATTCTACATCCACCAAAATCAGCATCTGAAAATATTTTTAAAACAAAATTATTTTCATAAGTATAGAAAAGTCTTAAATCCATGGTTCCCTTTAAATAGAGAAAAATTCTTTTTACTGCTTTTAAATGAGATTTCTTTTGATTAGATTGATATCTAGCATATAAGAATATTGAGAATATTAAGTCTGTATGACTAGATGTCAGGTATAATAAACATTCTATCATACCTCTAAATGATGTTTGATCTACTGGTTTCCCAGCTTCATCAAGATCAAGAGAATTTGAGGTACTGATTGGAGTGATTATATTTTAGTGTCTTCAAATACATACTTTTTTAGAATATATTTAATATACTTATGTTGATATATATATATTTTCCTTCCAGTTTTTGAGAAATTTGAAAACCTAGGAAAAATCTTAACTCACTCATCATACTCATTTCAAACTCATATTTCATTAAATTTGAAAACAAATCAGTTAAATATTTCTGATTTGAACCAAATATAATGTCATCAACATAAATTTAAACAATAAAAACATTGTTGTTATATTTATTTATAAAAAGGGTTGGATCAGTAGTTCCCTTAACATAATTTTTTTGTAGAAAAATATTGTAAGTCCATCATACTAGGCTCTAGGGGATTCTTTAAGTCCATATAAAGCTTTAGTAAGTTTGAAAACATGTTCAGGATGTTTTGTGTCTTCAAAACCAGGATATTTTTCAACACAAACTTCATCTTGAACATATCCGTTAAGGAAAGCACATTTTACATTCATTTTAAAAAGTTTGAAATTAAATAATGATGCAAAGGCAAGTAGAATGAGAATAGATTCAAGTCTAGCTACTGGAGCATAGGTTTCTTCATAGTTTATTCATTCTTGTTGATTATACCCTTTAGAAACTATGAACTGGTCAGAGGTCATCACGGCCCTCAAAATTACATTTATTACTCCTACACTAGTATAGTGGTGCAGGGTCGATCCATAGAGAAGGCAGACAAGAATTCTAGGTTTAATTCAAAGATAAACTCCACTGTTGTCAATTGTGGAAGAAGTGAACATTTTTTTACTTTTTATTTATTTATTAAAATGATGCTGAAACAGGATGATGAAACATGTATTTTTTAATAGAAACTAAAATTTACACTAAGTATGATAAACTAGAGAAATACAGTATACTAATATAAAGCAGCAAGACAAAGAAGCGATATCAACAGTTCTCTCGGGAATTCCATACTTGACGGTTGAATGGATAACTCTCCACAAATTTTAATTGAATCACACCTTAGAAATTGGTTGATATATCTTCCTCTCTATAAGACACATCAAACAGAAGTATGACTTTTAGATTTTGCCACTCTAAAGATCATCGTCTGTTAAAATTTTGATAAAGAATGCAGTTGAAGTTAAACTCGCCATAAAACTCCAACTGTAATGACATTAAATCATCAACAAGATGATGATCAAGTTCAATCTCACCGATTGAACTTGAAACTATGAAGTTTTTAAAGTATTTAAGGTGTGAACAATCAACATGATCATTAAAATTGATCTCGTCGATCAATTCTAATGTCAGAAAAGAATAACGTGAAGAATTTTAAAGAATAAACCAACAAAATATGAAATTCTTGAGTTTTACAATTCAGCCTATGATCATAATGAAATCTAACATTGAAAACATCCGAAAACAGAGTACAAGAATTAAATAAAGGGGAAGGATGAACTCCCCAAGTGCTGCTCTACCTTCGGGCTCCTTGGTCTCCTGCTCGTCTCCAGTGCTGCTCCTCGGAGTCTGATCTCGGATAGATGCGGTCGTGGAATGAATGAGCAAGAATGAATGAGAGTCCTCATTAAAATTCTGTTGCTGCTCTGTTTTTGTAACCATAGTCACCTACTGCATGTCACCGCATACTTCCTCTGACTTGAATTCATCTTTAACTATTGCACCGCACACGTGTGTGTGTGTTCACAACAAGCACGTCGCACTAAAATTTACCACGTAACTAACTCTAGCTGAGTTAGTTAGATGAATATGGACGTAAACTCATATCTTGAATAAACCTGCACAGTTAGAATAGAAAAATAAATAAATATTTCAACGTTAAAAGTTTACTTTTAAAAAAATAAAAGTTAAAGAAAAATTAAATAATTATTAGTTATTATTTTAATTATTATTGTTAATTAACCTTCTGAGTTATATGTTATTATTTATTAATTTATTTAATTATGAAGGATATTAATTAATAAAAAGATTAAATTAAAAGTTAAGTATTTATTAAATTAATAATATTAGTTTTTAGTTTTTCTTAAGATTTAAGTTCTTTAAATTATTACTTTAAGTTTAAATAGTTTTATTACAAAAATTACAAATTATAAAATTTTTATATTGTTATTATATTTTATAATTATTTTATTCAAGAAGATAAATTATAATTATTAGATTCACTAAAGAATTAAGTTAAACTTATTTATTTTGACTTAAATTTATAAGTTATTATTGTTATTTTAGTTTAAACATTAAATTTACTATTTAATTAGTTTTATAATTCATTTTATTATTATTAATTAAGTAAATTTATATTTATAATTAAGCTTATTTCCCTCCCGCCAGATTTCATCTCTGTAATAGGGGGAGGGTTTCGGTTCAGCTTCTTCTCCGCAACGGCGGATCCGCGGCTCATGTTCCTGCAGATGTGACGACTCAAGCGCCGGCTTCAACTCCTCCTTAGGAGACATCAGTGGCTCATCTCTCCCTTGGATCTGCTGTAAATGGCTCTGCCTCAATTCCAGCGCTGCACAGGGGAGGGAAGTAGGGTTCTGAAATCTTCTCCACAAGTCGTCGCCAACACCTGCTGCTCCCGGCGCCCCTCCATGGCACTACACCGAAACTATACTATGGCTGCATAAACTCATGAGAAGTATCCTCCTAGAACAGTTAGAAGCGGCTCGACTCTCCCTCAGATCGACCTCCTTCAAGAAAATCAATGACTTCTCCGATCGTAGTAAAATAATTCCACAATGCAATGTCACACAGCTTCAGCAGCAAAGCTCGAGTGATGAAAAGTAGGTTAGAACCAGCAAGATGGATCAATGGCTAGTTTTCAAAGTCTGAAAGAGGATGTATTTATCTGGTGAAGTATTTAGCGATGAAAATACGACCAGATTGGAAGCGATAATGAAGGGCTTCGGTCGAGGGTTCTTCCATTGATTTGAGATTGTGTAAGTCTGAACTGATTTTGGTTTGAGTATGGTTCGAAAATGAATCAGTATATGGTAATTGGTTCGAAAATGAATCAGTATATGGTAATTCGGTGGGTTGCAGGGTGGTGAGATTGAAAATAATATGTGTAGAGGGGATAAAACAGTAGGAAGATGTGTGGTGGAAGGAGATGAGAAGGTGAGACCGTGACGAAGGTTACTGTGAGATAGTAAACGGTGGCACTGTTTTGGGGGAGAACAGTGTAGAAGGATGCGGTGTGTAGGAAACACAGGTTACGGTGCCACCGGTTTGCAAGGGTTACGGTCAGTGATGGGGTGGCATGGTAGCACCGTGAAAAAGGGTTACAGTGTCTAGGAGCGTCTGTGAAGAAGGGCAGTGTCACGGTGAGACCGTAAGAGGCACGGTGCATCCGTGAAAGGGGTAACGAGCATAATAAACAGAGAAAAATAAATTGAATTAAAACTTAAATTAAAAAATGAACAAATTAAATAATTGAAAATAAAACTTAATTAAAATAATTGAAAATTTAAACACAACATAAACTTTAAAAAATTTATAAAACCTATTAAACATAAGTTAAACTATTAATAACTACAATTAGAAAATTTTAAATTGCTACAAAATTAAAACTAAAATTAAGAAGCAATTAAATTATTAAAAGTAAATATAAAATTTAACCATTAAAATTACAAAGTTAAATTAATGCTGCTTTAACAAACTGGATTAATTAAAATAGACTAATAATAATCATTTTATTGGACAATTGAATTAATTTAAGACATAAGATCATAAATCTTGAATATATTTAGTTTATTTCATAACTTTAATTAGTAATTAAAGAATTATCAAAAGACATATGATAATTAATTAATTTTAATATGACCAAAATTAAATTAAGATTACATTAATTATGCGCAGAACCAGACTTAATTAATTAATTAATGTTAAATTACTAGATATGCAGACAAATACAACAAACTAAATAAAAAGCAATTATGCTATAAAATTAAAGTAAGAAATAAATTTATTGTTTTAAAGCTTAAAATACACTATTAAATATAAAAATTGATTAATTATTAAAGTTAATAATAAAAATAAAAAATAACCATTATTTATTAAAAAGTACTAAAATAAGTAATTAAATTAATAAAAAATAATTAAAATGATGTGGCAAAACATGTGTTTTTAAGGCCACATCAAACTAATTGAGCTTTATTTCTTACTATGCTTCCATTTTCATCACATTTATTTCAAAAGACCCATTTTACTCCAATTATAGAAGTTTCCTTAGGTCTTTCAACCAAGTTCCAAACTTTATTCCTTTCAAATTCATTTAGCTCATCTTGCATGGCTTTAATCCAATCATCATCACCTAATGCTTCATCAGTGCTTTTTTGTTCTAATTGGGAAAGGAATGCTAGATGTTCTACTTCATTTCTTAAGGAACCTCTAGTCTTTATAGGTTTATTTTCATCACCAATGATACTATCACTGGGATGATTCTTAAGAAACAACTAATTTGGGTTTTTTTAAAAGCTTTTCATCAATATATGGTAGGAAATATTCTCAGGATAAATGCTTCAGAAATATTTTCTTGAACATTTTCCTTATCAGAAGGATCTTCTATCATGGGTTGAAAATTAGTTTCTAAAAATAGATCTCAAGATGTAGGTTGGGGTTGTTTAAAGACAAAATTATCAGTTTCATCAAATTTAACATACATTGTTTCTTTAACAGTACAAGTGTTTTTATTCAAAAATCTATAAGATTTAGAAGTTGTGGAGTATCCTAGGAAACTTCCTTCATCATATTTGGTTTCAAACTTATGTAAATTATCTTTTTTTATTCTGGATGAATATTTTACAACCAAATACTTTGAAGTAAGAAACACTAGGTTTTCTACCATTCCACAATTCATAGGTTGTTTTGTTATAAAAAGGTCTGATCAAAACTTGATTAATAGTATAACAAGTAGTACTAATAACTTCATCTCAAAAGTGTTTATAAATTGAATATTCACTCAACATGGTTCTAGTTATCTCTTGAAGAATTTGATTTCTTCTTTCAATAATACCATTCTGTTGAGGAGTTATTAGTGCTAAGAAGTTATGAGTAATGCCTTTCTTACTACAAAAAGTTTCAAAATATGAATTTTGAAATTCTCCTCCATGATCACTATGAATAGTTATCAAAGGAAGGTTTATCTCATTTTTAACTTGGGCTCTAAAAGTTTTGAAATAAAAAAAAATATTCATATTTCTTTGCTAGAAAATAGACCCACGTAAATCTAGTGTAATCACCAACTATGACAAATACATAATATTTTCCTCCAATACTTCCAGTTTGTGTTAGAACGAAAAGATTCATATGCACTAACTATAATGCATCAAAAGTTGAGACTTCACTAATTGATTTAAAACTTTATTTATGTTTCTTTCCAAATTGACAAGGATCACAAACTTTTGAAGAATAAAATATAAGCTCTGATAGATCCTTAACAAGTTTTTCTTTGAGAGTTTTCATAGGTTACTAAGGTTAAAATGTCCTAACCTTCTATTCCTTAACCAAGATTGATATTTCATTTCACTAAGGCGAGGTAGATCTTGGCTCCTAAGGTCTTCTAATTTTAGTGTGTATAAATTCTCTTTCCTATTGGAAAAAAGAATAAACTCTTCCTTGGAATTGTGTACTAAGAATTTATCATTCCTAAAATTCACAAGGTAACCTTCATCACATAATTGAATTATTCTAATGAGGTTGTTCTTAAGACCCTTGATAAAAAAAATATTTTAAATAAAAGTTTTTCCAAGAAGAATAATGTTACCTATACTAACAATTTCTCCTTGAGAATTATCACCAAAAGTTACTTTTCCTCATTTCATCTTGATAATATTTTCAAAGAAATTTTTTTACCAGTCATATACCGGGAACATCCACTATCCATGTACCATGTATTGTTGTTGGTACTATCTTTATTGTCTTGAAAATAAAAGGTTAGACTTTCAGAATCCAGACTTTCTTAGATCTGGAAATTCTAGAAAGTAATATTTTAGGAATCCAGGTTTTCTTAGAAAAATAAGCTTTATGAAATCCTAAAGATTGGGTTTTGTTTAAAGAATAATTTTTCTCTCAATTTCCACCACATTGGCATTTAGGGAAAAATGTAACCCTTTTAGGAACAAGATAATTATTACTAAAAACTAGTTTAGAATAGGTATAACCAAATCAAGAATGATTCCTTAAATGATGAATTTGGGAATACATCTTATCAAACGTTTTCCTTACCAGAGGTAACGTTTGACCGACATTTCCTTAAGGAAAATATTTATTAATTTAGTTTAATAACCAAATTTTTATCCTAAAAAATATTAGTTTTAGGACTAGATTTAGCTTCTAAAATATTTTTCTTATAAATAACATCTTCAAGATCCTTAGAATGTTTATCCTTCTCAGAATTTACTTCCTTAAGGTTTTTAGAAACACTTTCAAAATCAAAAAAATCTAATCAATATCTTTATAAATATCTGATACTTCATTAGCTAAAACAAAAATTCTAGAATTTTCTTTCTCTAACTTCTTATTTATCTTACAATTTTCATTTTCAAGGAGTTTAGAAAATCTAGAAACTTCTTCATAAGAGGGTAAAGAGTTATCTTCATCAGAAGAATATTCTTCATCTAAAGACTTGTAGTATTTATAATCTGTATAATTTGCATTCAAAGATACATTAGTAATAGAGTCGGTATTGTGTACCTTAGCTATAAGACGCTGATTTTCAATAGGTAGTTTGGATAGTAGACTAATATTCTTCTGACTAGAAGATTCAAACTCTGAGGATTCATTAGATGAGTCACCACCACTGGCACTCCAGGTGTCATTTTCTTTCAAAACTTTCTTATCCTTAGTCTTGTAATACTTCTTTTTGTTTCTCTTAGAATTATTTTCCTTTCTATATCTTCTTTTGAGCATGGGACAATCTAGCCTGATGTGTCCAGCCCTTATACATTTATAACAAGTGACTTCTGAGTCTTTCTTGTATTTTATTTATTTATTATTATATCTATATTGAAAGTCTTTCTTTCCCACTATCTTGTTCATCCTTCAAGCAAGATTAGCTAGCTCATTTTCAGAATGTTCACTTTCACTAGATTCAGATAGAACAGTGACTTTATTTGACTTAGATCTTGTAACCCTTTCCAGAGTCTTAGATTTAGTAGTCATAAAGTCTACACATCCATTTACATTCTTCTTATTATTTATATCAGAATCTCTTTTCATTCTTGTCTCATGTTGAATAATATTTCCAAAAAGCTCATCAAGATTAATTTGAGATACTTTTCTATTCTCATCAATAGTTGTCCTTTTTTATTCCCACTCATTTGGCAAGATGTCAATTATCTTGTCCATAAGAGCTTCATCATCATGACCTTTATCTCCCATAGATTGTAGACTATTGAAAATGGTCATAAATTTTTGTTTCAATTTGCAAAATTGTTCTCCATAAGTAGATATAAATCTATGATATTCTGCTCTAATCATATCTCTTCTAGTCTCTATCTCTTTTGAAATCCCAAAATGACTAACCTCAAGTTTCTTCCAGATGCAGTGAGAATATTTATAAGAAGAAATTTGACTATATATATTCATAGTCATAGAACAGAACAAAGTATTATGTACCTTGTAATTTAGTTGATATTCTGACTTTTCTTAGTTGGGGAAGGTTTTTACTTTCTTATCATGGATTTTGTAAACTCCAGTAAGAATTACCAAATTTTCTACTTCAGTGTTAATCAAAAAAGTATTCATTTGATCTCTCCAGTACTCATAATCATTACCATCAAAAATAGGTGGTCTAGCAGGATTTATATTGTCAATAGAACCAATATTCATTTCTTCCATTCAATAAGAAAATATCTTTCTACAAAACTTATTAATAGAAAAGGTTTGTAATACAAAGATAAAAATTTCTAAGAAAAACTTAAGCAACAAAAGTTAAGAAAGAAAATTTAAAACAATGACAACTTGATCAAGAAAACTTATATGTGAATATATGTATTTCAGAGACCTCCTATGATACCAATTGTAGGATTGAAATACAAATTTAGATGCTCAATTATAAGAGGTGGGTGAATTGTAAGTTTAAAAACTTTCATTTTTAAGTGTAAGGAAAACTATTTTTAGCAAAGTTAAATAAGGTAAATTCAAAAACCCTAAAATAGTTCTATAAGACAAACTTACTATGTTCTGGAAATATGGTTTCGGAAATGAAACTTGTAAAGTTTACAAGAAAATATTCTGCCTTAAAGCATATAGAATCTTACTTATCCTAGTATGAAAAAGTACAATAAAGTATAAGAAAACAATAATTTCTTCTTGTATCAAAATACAATAGAAATAACACTTGAAACAAAACAATTAACAAGTAGGAAATCTTTTAACCCAAAGAGTAGGGTATCCAACACCTTGGATAAAGGTCCCCTTGATTTATACTTTCAAGAAATTATTTATTACCCGCACCAAGATAAGCCCTAAATAGAAATATTGGAATCTGTCTTGTTATCCCTGCAATCCCTCTAACTTTAAGGTGGTCGAAACCTCTGTCTTCCTATCCCCAGAATCCCTCAATTGTACTCAGCAATAATCAGAGTCTCACGAAGAAAGTTGAACATGATGTTCATAGCTCACGAAGTATGAGATCCTCTCTCTTTAAAAATCACTTCACAGCATGTAATCTCTGTATTGATGGAATGGTTGTGAGCTCGTTCAAATGATATTCTATTTGTAGGAACAACTCCAACGGTTGACTCTCTCCTCCAACGGTCATATGTTTACTTTAATATCATAAGGATCTGTATACGTGTCACTCAACCAATGGTTAGTTAGAAATAGATTACACAACATCGTTTCATAACAATAACATGTGTTAGGAAAAATGAAGTTGCTTAACCAAATCTATTTTTTTTATTCTAAGGAAAAATATAATTCAGGGTCTAACTAAATAAACATTCGGAGTTTATAAGAAACGGACATTCATATTCTATTTTACAAAGAATTTGGATTCTGAATTCTACAGATTTCAGAGTCTAAATTATAATGAATTCAGAGTCTAAATTCTAAGGAATTCAGAGTCTGAATTCTGATTAATTCAGAGTATGAATTATGAGGAATTTGGAGTTTGAATTATGAGTAATTCGAAGTCTGAATTATAAGGAATTCAGAGTCTTAATTCTAAGGAATTAAGAGTCTTAATTATAAGGAATTAGGAGTCACAATTATGAGTAATTTAGAGTCTGAATTATGATAGAATTCAGAGTCTGAATTTCATAGAATTTGGAATCTAAATTTCATATAATTCAGAGTCTGAATTTCAAAGAATTCGGAATCTGGATTTTAGAGAATTTGGAATCTAAATTTCAGATAATTCAGAGTCTGAATTTTAGATAATTCATAATCTGAATTTCAGAGAATTTGGAATCTTAATTTCATATAATTTGGAGTCTGAATTTCATAGAATTCGGAATCTAAATTTCAAATAATTCAGAGTCTGAATACAGAACTCTCTATATCCAAGGAATTATAAGATTCTAAGGTTTTACATAATAATCCTAATTTTAGACTTAGTTATAAAATGATTTTGATTTATAGAGATCATAAAATGAAACAATGAAAACAAAGTTAAGGATAAAAAAAATTAGAGAAGGGAAATATTCCTTATGAAAATAATACTTAGGGAAAAATAGTTTTCCTTAAGATAAAGTGTTTGTGATTTTCAAAACATAGAGGAATGGAAAATTCATAAGTAAACCTTATTGACTCAACAAAACCTTGTGAAAAGTTTAACTTAAACCATTTCACAAATGGTTAACCATGTGACACTTACAAAAATTTATGATTCAAAACTTTTGAAAGAATGTTATGGAATTTTGAAAATGTTCTTATCATTAATACCACAAGCTGCATAAAGTAGTTCTTTATCATCACATATCAATAATGTGATTACCTTTATCATATAATCTATTGAAACATGTTAATA
This sequence comes from Viscum album, assembly GCA_963277665.1. NCBI lineage: Eukaryota > Viridiplantae > Streptophyta > Magnoliopsida > Santalales > Viscaceae > Viscum > Viscum album. Next base: position 593,489,062 of record OY728135.1, on the reverse strand, counting down.
ACTTGAATTACCATAAAACCTTATTGAAAACATTCATTCTTCATTTTTACTTAATTAAAACATGTATTATTGGAAATATTTATTTAATCCAAAATATTGTTTACTCCATCAATGATAGTATAAACCATTTTTTCAACAAAATATTAATCGGGTCCAAGGTATTTAGTAATATCCAATTCAATTTATCAATATCAATCATCTCTTTATCCTAACATCATTATCTCAACATTAGAAACAAATTAAGGGTTATCTTTCCCTTAATCATGTGCTTTTCAAGAAGTTTAACTTTCCACTAAATCATTTTTCTTGGTCATAGGTATCATTAAACATGTGCTCTCAAATTATTAATAAAATAGTACTACAGTACAACCCTTATATGTTTCATAATTATTTTTTGTTGTATATTATTGATAAAATAATCAGATGACATAATTCATTAATCTAAACATGGTCACATTAGTTATTCCTCTTTGATTGTATAAATAGTATAATATTGACATTGATCCCTTATATTCTTCTGAGGTATACTCCCTTGATTCTTGGGGAATTAATTTTTGTAGTGCCTCATATATCTACATTTGAATCATTGTACATTGGAAACTTTTTTGTTGACCATGAAATCACAAGCATAGTGACCTTAATCTGCACACTTGTAGCAAACTCCCAATACTTTTAAGCAAGTATAAGGGTATTTCTTTCCATAATTATCACATGTGGGAAAATAATTCTTTCCCTTCCTCCCTTTATCCATATTTTTCTCATTTATACTCTTCTTATCGTGCTTCTCACTGAAACCATAATACATAGATAAGTATTTATTTATCTTATTAGCATATGATCGTATGTACTCATATGATAAAAATGTTTTGGAGACTAATTACCATTGAAATATTGAGTTAAATCCATCAAATAAACGATCATTATTACCCTTTAAGTTATATGCATTAATGTGGTTCTCATTCCCTCTATTATGATCCATTTCTAAACAATGGTATATACTCGATTAGCTCATTTTATAATGAAACATAATGCATAATCCAAAATATTTTAAAATACTTAACATAAATAGAAGATTCCATGCATATCTAATCTCATAATCATAAACATGGTTTCTTTGGGATGCACTTCTATACTTATCCTCAAAGTATATCATAGGGTTATGTTCTCTAATCTATGTTTTCCTAAATCTAGTTTACAAGATTTATATTAAACTTTCCCAAATACCAACAATAGTTACCAATACACGAGAATGCACAAATCCAGTGTCTTCTACCATTATATTGGCACAAGATATAAGGAAATTGAATCCCAAAGGACTGAATACTTAGTAGTCTTGGTAAACTAGATACATACATGAGTCTTATATTAAAATTGAATAGAAAAATTACAACGAAATTTTTTTTATGATAACTTAATTTTATCTAGAGTATCTCTGCATATCAATCATAGTAAACTTCATGGAGTCCTAATGAAAGGAAACAAAATAAGGGTGATCTCAAATGATTGGTAAGGGTTAATTACAATAGAAGATATCATGAATCGATAATTAATAATCAATATGGAAAGGAAAATAACTAAAAACACATTCCATTTAAATAAACAGATATGGAATAATAAATATAGAAAGGTAAATAACTAAAAACACATTCCATATAATCAAAAAACTAATAATTAAATGCATCTATAGATTTTGACATAGTGAAAATATCATGGATAATAATAACTTAATTTGAATGAAGGAAAATATTATTTATTGGATGTTATGTTTCCTAGGTACACGATACCTTTACCATTAATAAATTTTACAAGATGGTTTAAAATATATTGGGTATAAATATATTTGGTTTGGCCAACCTTATCTCTACTTTCAAGACCTTTCACAATATATTTTAATACAAACTGGTTACAAACACATAGGGTTTGTCTAACTAATTTCATCCCATGAGACTACTGAAGCATAGAGGGGCTTTCATTAACAAGTATCCAACCTATGTCATACCTTTTGAAAACCATTCTTCATATATATAATAATAAATTTAATTTATAAATAATGTGCCTTATCAAATATCTATATTGAGTACAGGATACAGATTTATCAATATTTCCCCAGTCAATCAAATAACTTTAAAAGTAAATAATGAATGTAAAAATGGGTTAAAGTTTATAAAATAATAATATTTATTAAACAAGAATATTTATATTTAATATAAATATAATTTACAAAGAAAAATGATTATAATAAAGTGATTTTTTAAGAAAAAGTTAACAATCACAAAAGAAAGTGAGATTGTAAATATAACTTTTACCACTTGGTAATTTTCAATTAAGAACCCATTGGATGAGATAATTCAAATTGAATGTTAAAATACCATGAATTATGAGTGAATCATGCTATTAAATGAAAAATGAGAAATTATATACACCACATTAAAGTGAATTGGTTCGTAATAACAAATAAGTCTCAATAGAATGTAAATTGAGATGAAATCTACTAACTCATTCTTTCCCTTAGTCAGACATGATTTAACCTCCTACATAATGGTTTTAATCATGTTATTAACTTATTATAGAACCATATTAATATTTATGATATCATATATTATCCTTTTATAAAATATTATCACTCATTTGTTAATAATTGTTCATTATTTTCATCCTTTCAGGTGTTAATTGCATTGTTTTATGAGTATATTTTGACTTTTTATTTTTGTTCCTATTATATTGATCATTATTTCATCATATATAGAATGTAAAAAATTATTAAAATATCATATATATTTAGTATATATTTATTTTCTATAATCTATAAAATTTTGTGATAGTAAATGAAATACACCGTTTATAGAGATGGTAGGTCGTATGTATGCATGAATGTTGTTTCCATTTTCTTATCGCATTGAAAGAAAGAAAAGTAAATTATAGATATTATAATTATAGTATCATTATTATGTCATATATATCACATATTTTTATTAAAATCATCCTTAATACATTCTATTTAAAGCGTGAATGAATCACATCACTTCGCGAGGCAGTAGTCCGTTATACACACGAGCGATGTTATCATATTCCGAAAAAATGGAAATCATGGAATTATGTGTAATATAAAAATTATATAAGATTGATAAAATAATATATATATCATATATAAACTATAAACCCATCATTATTCCCATCCTTTAAATGTGGTAATGGAATAATGAACGACATCGGTTCGCAATCCGGTAGTTCGTCGTACACGTGAATGATGATTGTGTATCCCATTTTATGGAATTGTGAGAAGTTTTAGGTTATAACCTTAACATAAAAACATCATATTATATTTAAGATATTTTTTTATTGTATAATTATTATATAAAATTAATTAAAGGGTGTGGATAAGGAAATAAAATGAAAATTCCTTTAGAAGAACATTGCATCTTCTTTCGGTATCCTCTTTATGTTTTCACAAAAACCTTCAAATGTTTTTTTTATGAAAAAAATAATTCTTATAGGATTAGTTTAAATATTTTATGTTGTGATTTTTTTAGGGTTTTTATGTGATAAATGGATTAATGGGTGTGAATAATTAATGGGAGTGAGTTCCTTTTTATAGTTGAGGAGGAGTGGCATTCTTGTAAATACTCAAAAGTATTCACTATTGGGATGTCTCACTTACCTCATGTGCCTAAAAAATTGAAAAATAATGGATTTTTTGGGAATTTTGGTCTAGAAACACATCTTACACACAAAAATAAACACATTTTTATCATTTTTCCCATAACTTCCTAGTTTCACTACTTTTACCATTTTGGTTTTTATTAAGGTAACTAATTTTCAAACCTATGTAATTAAAAATAAATTAAATTATTAATTTTATATAATTTATACCCACTAATTATATATATTATATCTAATTTATAAAATAAAAATATCATGTGTGTTGAAAATTAATTTTAACAAAATCCCATGTAACGCGCGAAAACATTACTTTAACTCTAACTGCGCTAATAAAGTTTTTTCCATTTAGGATTATTGTGCGCGTTATAAAAGATCAATTGGTCAATTAATGGAAAATATTTGATATTTATTAAAATTTATAAAGAAATTTTCATAATATATTAGTTTTAGTAATTTTAAATCATTTAATAAAATATTATTTATTATAAAATAACATTAATGTTAATTTTGATATTATTTATTTAATTGAAATTTAAAAATATCAATGCAATAATCAAATTAAAATATATTATATTCACACCATTGTAACATGATATAATCATCTAGAAAATTAATTTAACTGAATAATTCATTCAATTTACCTCACTTTTAATATTTTTAGTATCGTTTATTTTAGTAAATTATTAACTAAATAATTAACATGTTGGTATTTCTTAAGAATTTTAAGTAACTAATTCATCTCTAAAAATTAATGATAGATTATTATGATTCAAAAAACTCATTTTTTTTCAAAATAACTTTCTTAACTAAAATCATGGGGTTTTCCCAATCCCAAATCCTTATAAATATTAAAGGCAAGGAAGGTTCTTTTTTGTATTTTTTCATACTTAACTTATTATGTAGGTAAATTTCATGGAATAATATCACACTATCTCATAAAATCTATAATAATTTGTTAATGGTCTAAATATTTCCACACTATGGGTTTTGGAAAAAAATTTAGGTCATTTTACACCTTTTATTCTTAGTTTAACCACTAAGTAGACTCGTTTTTACCTTAATTGTTGTAATTAATTTTAATTGATCTCACTGATCACATTGGTAAAAATTAAGTTGGATTTATTAGACATTATAAATTATTATTATTCCAAATATGGAATCCATTTTTTCAAATTCAACTCACCCAAATTGAAAATTTTAATTTCAAATTAATCCTATAGACGTTATGAGAAAGCATTTTTTAAGTGAAAATGTGAAAAAGTTTATAATGTTTTTATATAAAAATTAAATATAAAAATAATTAAAATTACATAAATTAGAATAATATATTTATAATTGAACTATTTTTACTTTAAAAATAATTTATCATATAATTTAACATTATAAATTATTTAAATGAAAATTTAGTTTTCAATTAAAATTAAGTATTTTTCACTAGTCATCAAAAAATAAAACTTTTTAGAAGAATACCAAAAATTCAATCTAAGATAATTTTGACATTACTCTTAAAAAAATAAAGTTTATTTTTTCAAATAAAATTTATAAAAGTTTCAAAATTTATTTTTAAAATAGGTACGCCATTAAAATGCAACAATACTCCCTTTTAGAAAAATGAACCTTTTTATACACAAAATTGAATTTGTTCTTATATTATGTATATAAGATCTATTGGATGAATTCCAAAAAACATTATTTCATATATAATATATAAATTTCATTAATATTGTTAACTAATATAAATTAATTTAATTTATTAAGATAAAACACCTTTGGGCGCATTAAAATAGTTCTTTATAAAACCATTTCCTTTATATTAAAATAGATTTTGTTTTTATTTATAATTAATTAGTGGATAAAGAATTACTTTTATTTTCATGTAAACCATATATTTTTATAGTATATTTAATCATATTCATACCAACTATTCTAATGGCTAGGCGATAACTTTCATATTAAATAATATTATTAATAGTATATTCTTTTTTTGGTAAAACTCGGTCTTGTGTGTAATGTAAGATATCGAATGAAATCATCATTGTATGTAATGCAAGATAACTCGTTATTGTGTTCATTGAAATCTATATCATAGATTGAGTTTATTTAAAATAGTAAATATATTCCAATGTATCGAGATGTTATATTCCCTTATACACTTGGTGTTGCGTTTCATATACATTATTGAATAAAATGTTATTCTTTTATAATTTCAAGGTGTTACACAAAAGACAATAAGACCCCCTTAAATAAAATTAAAATTCCATCTAATATTGAAAAATAAGGGTACTATAACTAAAAATTTAGTTTTAGAGGCCTTTTAGACCTTTTTGACCATGAAAGAATAAGGATCGGAGTCTAACTAGATCTAGACAATATAAATCTATTCACAGCCTTTGATTTAACATCTCATGTAGCCCAAACATACACTTAGATGAAAATTTATTGTTTTGTGAAGTTTAAGTCATGTTTTCCACTTATATTAAGAGATAAGTTATTTTATTAATTCTTTATATCACCAAAATGTTCTCAAATGTATATTACTCAATACTAATTAGAAAATTATTAATCAATATTAATTTTTAATTATTTTATAAACTATTTTTCACAAAATATATTATATATTAAGTGTAAATACATGTTTAGAATTATATAGATCATATATGAGAAAAAATATTATAAATATATATAGATATATATCAATATAAATAAATTTGAATATTAAAATATGATTTTTATAATATATAAACAATTAATAATGGGAACATTTTATCGGTACTAAAAAAGCACCGAAAAAGTTTTTATTTTATTAGTGCTAAAAAAAGTGTTAACAAAGCCTAACTTTTATCAGCACTAGAAAAAGCAGTGACAAAGAATAAATTTTATATGTCTTAAAAATAGTGATAAAAGTCTCCATTGTTCATGTCTGAAAATAATGTTGATAAATGGATTTTATCCGTGTTTTTTGGGCACTAATAACAAACACCATTTTTTAGTATTTTTTTAGTGCTTAAAATGTGTAGATCTTAATAAAACAAAATTTGTTGTAGTGGTCACATAATATTATATATCGACAAAAATTATATGCTTAAATGTAAATATAAGTAAATACATTGTATTTTTTGTTTCAAGAAGTAGATTTTATTAAAAAATAATAATAATTAAAATAATAATAATTAAATATTTATTATAAAAATTAGGTTTTCAAATTTTTATTTTTATTATAATTATTATTTTTGTGTGATTTCTTAATCAAAAATTATTAGTTTCATTTAAATATTTTTTTAGAATCAAAATATTTAAAACAATTTTATATATTTTTATTGACTAAAATTAATATTTTATAATCATATTCTTATTTTAATAGACTTTAATAATATATAGCTTTAATCACGTGAATCCATCAGTTTCCAAATCCCTCACAAGCAAACTTTGACCATTCATTCATTCATTTTTCATTATGAAATTGAAGGGCATTGATTCATCCAATGGAGTTGGAAAAAAATGAAGAGAGTGATCTCTCCATTCACCAATTTAGAATCAAAATATTTAAATCAAATTTATACATTTTTTATTAATTAAAATTAATATTTTATAATTATATTCTTATTTTAATCAAATTAAATAATATATGGCCTTAATACCATAAATCCATTAGTTTCCAAACCCCTCTCTGACAACCTTTGACCATTTATTCATTTATTTGTTATTATGAATATGAAGGGAATTGATTCATCAAATGAATTTGGAAAAAAATGAGAAATTTGTGGGGCATTGATCTCTCCCTTCACCGATTTAGAATAAAAATATTTAAATAAAATTTATATATTTTTAATTAAAATGAATATATTATAATCATATTCTTATTTTAATCAAATTTAATAATATATAGCCTTAATCTCATGAATCCATCAGTTTCTAAATCCATCACTAGAAACCTTTTATCTTTCATTCATTCGTCATTATGAAGTTGTAGGGCATTCATCCATCCAATGGAGTTAGAGAGAGTTACAAGGCATTGATCTATCCCTTCACTGATTTAGAATCCAAATATTTAAGTTAAATTTATATATTTTTTATTAATTAAAATTAATATTTTATGATCATATTCTTATTTTTATAAAAAAAATTAATAATATATAGCCTTAATCTCGTGAATCCATCAGTTTTCAAATCCCTCTTTGACAACCCTTTTTTTAACAGGTTGTGGTTCAATCCCCCTTTATTGAAAAGAAAAACAAGATAACCTCTAGTGACCATTCATTCATTCATTTTCCATTATAAATTTGTAGGGAATTGATCCATCCAAGGGAGTTGAAAAAAATGGAGAGAGTTTCAGGGCATTGATCTCTCCCTTCGCCGATTTAAATACAAAATATTTAAATCAAATTTATATTTTTTTATTAATTAAAATTAATATTTTATAATAATATACTTATTTTAATAAAATTTAATAATATATATCCTTAATCTCATGAATCCATCAATTTCCAAATCCCTCTCCAAAAACCTTTGACCATTCATTCATTCATTCTTCATTACGAAGTTTTAAGGTATTGATCCGTCCAATAGAGTTGGAAAAAAACAGTGAGAGTTTCATGGCATTAATCTCCCCCTTAGATGATTTAGAATCAAAATAGTTAAATCAAATTTCAATATTTTTTATTAATAAAAATTAATATTTTATAATAATATTCTTATTTTAATCAAAGTTAATAATATATAGTCTTAACCCCATAAATCCATTAGTTTCCAAATCCCTCTTTGGGAACCTTTGACCACTCACTCATGTTAGACTCAACCTGTGAAAATGATTCTCAAGGAAGAATTGATTTGTGTCCAACCCATTTATTAGAGAGAGATAAAATCATTAATGGAGATATTTATCTCAACATTAATAGAGTATTTTCTCCAACTATTGATGTATAGTTAATTATAAATATTAATGGATGGAAAAATTAATGTTAACTTCATTAATTGGAGATATGGACTTGGGGTTTATATAAATTGATGCGGTGAAATTTGTTGAGTATGACTGAAGAGTAGAAGATAAGGCCTGAAAAAGGTGGATGTGGAGCCCCTTCCATGGATGCCAACTTGGGCACTCACAAAGAGTCAAAGGCACCAGATCCAATGGCGAAGGTCGAGACCTGCAAGAGCGGAGACCAAAAGGAGGGAGCTAAAAGATGCGATGACTGAATAGTATTAGTGGAACATATTCTAGTGATCTATGTAGAGTTTCAAAAGATAGAAATTCTTGTAACCTAGATGATTATCCTCATTGAATGAAAGTAATGTTGTTGTTCTATTATATATTTAGGACAAAATGCTAAACCACATAATCCCATTGTGTATTGTTTTATATTTTGTGCTTGTATGCATGTTTTCTTGTCATGTGATTTTGTTCATTTTCTATGAATGAAGACCTTGGTAAGACCATAACCAGATTCAAGGACGTCTCGGTGTGGTGGATCGGGTGCCTGTACATCCCAGTTTCAAACACCAAAGTCATGGGGGATATTACGAAACAAGTGATGTGATTGTTTCTTTGGGGTCTAATCCCTAACACATATTATCAAAGGGATTGGTCGAAATTTTCTATTGTAGAACACAGTGGAAAGCATCTAGTGGAGCGGTTTATTAAGGACTCAAATGATGTTACTGGAAGAAATTGGTAGTACCAGAGGTGTCTCTGGGATATCAAAAGTCCAATTGACCAGAAGGAGTCATGCAGCATGTTTCATTATTGGTTAAATTCAGAGTTTGGTGGAAGACTTATGGGGTTCCCCAGGTTAGGTGGTCTATTAGGGATCCAAAATAATGTCACCAAAAAATGGTGTTGGTATCAGCAGTGTTTCTGGAATATTGAAAGTCTTCTTGTCTACAGGTATCATGAGATATGTTCCATTCATTATGAGACATTTGGATCTTGATGGAAGGCTACTGAAATTTTGGAAGGTAGGATAAATGGAAGATCAAAAAAACAAGCACTCGAGGATTATTTCATAAGTTGATGTCAGTTAATAGATGACTCGGGTTCCCGAAAGCAGATGTCAGATGAATCCATTAGTTGTAAGTTGAATTCAATTGAAGATTCATCTAGTTCCCTTATTATGAATGAAATTGATGATGGAGAAGGGATATTTTAGTTTTCAACACTATGATAACGATCTTTTGGTGTATCGGTAGAGAAATGGAAGGACCTTCTATGATGAAGGTGGTCTCTCAAAGATTCAGAACTAGGCTGGAAGCAGTGGGAGAAAAGGTTCATGTTGCCTTGGATACACTAAAAGAATTATTAGTGGGATCTTGTCATTCTGATGAAATTATAATTTTTGAAATCCATGGTTACCGGATAAAGGTCGGTTTTGATGGTATCACTGGAGTTCAGTGTACCAAAAATATCTTGGGTGGTGCATAAGATCGATAGTGTAGTTTTCAAAAATTCATGGAAGACCAATAGAGTGAGGCCATGGACATGGTGCAGGACCCAACTTATTTTTGGTAATTTAATAAAATCAGAGTATGAGAACTCATTCCTAAATTCTTTGGAGGAATTTACCATGGATGAATTAATATGAGTCTCATATAGACTTTGGAACGATTAGATCATGGTTCCAAAATAATGAGGAGTAACTACTTTAGTGGAAGTTTAGATGATTCAAGCAGTATAGTGTGGAGAACCATGTAGGCACTGTAGAAGAATAGTGAATGGAAGCTGGACCAGTTTCATCATTGGTGAGAGCATGAGAATAGTCTTCTAGTGGGATATTGTTAGACTCAACCTGTAAAAATGATTCTCACGGTAGAATTGATTTGGGTCCAGTCCATTTATTTTAGAGATATAAAATCATTAATAGAGATATTTATCTCAACATTAATTTAGCAGTTTCTCCCACTATTAATAGAGAGTTAATTCTCAATATTAATGGATGTAAAAATTATTATTAACTACATTAATTGGATATATAGACTTAGGGTCTATATAAATGGATGAGGTGACATTTGTTGAGTACGACTAATGAGAGGAAGACAATTCATGACAAAGGAAGAGGTGGATCCCCTTTTGGGGATGCCAACCTAGGTGCACACAAAGACCCAAAGGCACTAGATCCAAAGGTGAAGGTTGAGACCTGCAAGAGTTGAGACCATAAGGAGGGATCTAAAATATGGGATGACCGGACAGTATGGGTGGCACATCTTCTAGTAATCTAGGTAGAGTTACGAATGATGTAAATTAATGTAACCTAGATGATTCTCCTTATTTAATGAAAGTTATGTTGTCGTTTTCTTGTGGATATAGGACAAAATCCTGAACCATGTAATCTCATTGTGCAGTGTTTTGTATATTTTTATTGAATTCATGTTTTCTTTTCATGTGATTTTGTTCATTATTGTGAATGAAAACCTTGGGAGGACTAGAACCAGATGTAAGGATGACTGGGTGTGGTGGTTAGAGTACCTCGACTTCTGAGTTCCAGACACCGAAGTCATGGGGGATCTTCCAGATCAAGTTCTGTTCTTGTTTCTTCAGGCTCCAATCCACAAAAATTCATTTATTATTCATTATGAAGTTGTGGGGAATTGATCCATCCAATGAATTTGGAAAAAATCAGAGAGAGATACAGGGAATTTCTATCTCCCTTTGTTGACTTAGAATCAAAATATTTAAATCAAATTAATATATTTTTTTTAATTAAAATTAATATTTTATACTCATGTTCATAATTTAATCTATCGGTTTCCAAATATATCCCCAAAAACCATTAACCATTCATTCATTCATTCATCATTATGAAGATGTAGGGAATCGACCCATCCAATGGAGTTGGAAAAAAATGGAGAGAGTTTTAGGGAATTAATCTCCCCCTTCATCAATTTAGAATCAAAATATTTTAATAATATATATATATATATATATTAATTAAAATAAATATTTTATAAACATATTCTTATTTAAATCAAATTTAATAATATATAACCTTATTCTTTTGAATCCATCAGTTTCCAAATCCCTATCTGGAAACCATTGAACATTCATTAATTCATTCTTCATTATGAGGTTTTAGGGAATTGATCCATCCAATGGAGTTGAAAAAAATAGAGAGAGTTAAAGGTAATTGATCACTCACTTGACCAATTTAGAATCAAAATATTTAAGTAAAATATATATTTTTTTTCTAATTAAAATTATTATTTTATAATCATATTTGTATTTTAATCAAATGTAATAATATATATCCATAGTCCATTGAATCCATCAATTTCAAAATACTTATTCAAAAACCTTTGACCATTCATTCATTCATTTTTCATTATGAAGTTGTAGGTCATTGATACATCCAATAGAGTTAGGAAAAAATGGATAGAGTTATAAGGAATTGATCTCTCCCTTCATCGATTTAGAATCAAAATACCTAAATAAAATTTATATAATTTTTTTAATAATTAATATTTTATAATCATATTCTTATTTTAATTAAATTTAATAACATATCACCTTAATCCCATGAATCCATCAGTTATAAAATCTCTTTCTGGCAACCATTGACCATTCATTCATTCATTTGTCATTATGAAGTTCAAGGGAATTGATCCATCCAATGGAGTTGGAAAAAAATTGATAGAGTTACAGGGAATTGATCTCTCCCTTCGATGATTTAGAATCAAAATATTTAAATCAAATTTACAAAAAAAATATTAATTAAAATTAATATTTTATAATAATATACTTATTTTAATTGAATTTAATAATATATATCCTTAATTTTGTGTATCCATCAGTTTCCAAATCCCTCTCCCACAACCTTTGACCATTCATTCATGCATTCATCATTATGAATTTACAGGGAATTAATCCATCTAATGGAGTTGAAAAAAATGGAGAGTTATAGGGCATTGATCTATCCCTTCACCAATTTAGAATTAAAATATTTAAATCAAATTTATATATTATTTTTATTAATTAAAATTATTATTTTATTGCCATATTCTTATTTTAATCAAATTTAATAATATATATTCTTAATCTCATGAATCCATCAGTTCTCAAATCCATATATAACAACCATTCACCATTCATTCATTAATTCATCATTATGAAGTTGCAGGGCATTAATCCATCTAATGGAGTTGGAAAAAATGGAGAGAGTTGTAGGGAATTGATCTCTCCCTTTTCCGATTTAGAGTCAAAATATTTAGATCAATTTTATATTTTTTTTTACATAAAATTAATATTTTATAATCATATTTTTATTTTAATCAAATTTAATAATATATAGCTTTAATCCCGTGAATACATCAGTCTTTAAATGTCTCTCTAGAAACCTTTGAGCATTCATTTATTCATTCATTATTATGAAGTTTCAGGTCATTGATCCATCCAATGGAGTCAGAAAAAAAAGGATAGTTGTAGTGCATTTATCTCTCCCTTCACTGATTTAGAATCAAAATATTTAAATCAAACTTATATTTACAAATTAAAATTTATATTTTATATTAATATTATTATTTTAATCAAATGTAATAATATAGGCTTAATCTCGTGAATCCACCACTTTCCAAATCCCTCTTTGGAAACCTTTGACTATTAATTCATTCATTCATCATTATGAAGTTATGGGGAATTGATCCATTCAATGGAGTTGGGAAAAAATGATAGAGTTATTGGGTATTGATCTCTGCATTTTCTGATTTAGAATCAAAATATTTAAATCAAATTTATATTTTTTTATTAATTAAAATTAATATGTTATAATCATATTCTTTTTTTAATAAAATTTAATAATATATAGCCTTAATCCACTGAATCCATCAGTTTCTAAAATATCTCCCTGATAACCTTTAACCATTCATTCATTCATTTTTCTTTATAAATTTACTGGTCATTGATCCATCCAATTGACTTGAAAAAAAACAAAGAGAGTTTCATTGCATTGTTCTCTCCCTTCACTGATTTAGAATCTAAATATTTAAATCAAATTTATATATATTTATTATTTAAAATTAATATTTAATAATTGTATTCTTATTTTAATAATATTAAATAATATATAGACTTAATCTTGTGAGTCCATCAACTTCTAAATCCCTCTCCATAAACCTTTTACCATTCATTATTCATTCGTCATTATTAAGTTGCAGTGCATTGATCCATCTAATGGAGTTGTAAAAAAATAGAGAGATTTTCAAGGCATCGATCACTCCCTACGCCGATTTAGAATCAAAATATTTAAATCAAATATATATTTTTTATTAATTAAAATTAATATATTATAATCATATTCTTATTCTAATAATACTTAATAATATATAGCCATAATCTTGTGAATCCATCAGTTTCCAAATCTATCTCTGACAACCTTTGTTCATTCATTCGTTCATTTGTCATTATGAATTTTCGAGGCATTGATCTATCCAATGGAGTTGTAAAAATATACATACAATTATCGGGAATTAATCTATCCCTTTTCTAATTTAGAATCAAAAATTTTAAATCAAATTTATATATTTTTTACAAACTAAAATTAATATATTAAAATTATATTCTTATTTTAATTAAATTTAATAATATATAGACTTAGTCCTGTGAATCTGCAAATTTCCAAATCTATCTCTATAAACCTTTGACCATTCATTCATTCCTTATTATTAAGTTGTGGGGCATTGATCCATTCAATGGAGATAGAAAAAATAGGATGGAGTTGTAGGGAATTGATCTCTCCCTTTTGTAATTTAGAATTAAAATATTTAAATCAAATTTATATTTTTTTTATTGATTAAAAGTAATATGTTATAATCATATTATTTTTTTAATAAAATTTAATAATATATAGCCTTAATCCCATGAATCCATCAGTTTCCAAATCACTCTCCTATAACATTTGACTATTCATTCATTCATTCGTCATTATGAAGTTGTAGGGCATTGATCCATCCAATTGAGTTGGAAAAAATGGAGAGAGTTTCAATGCATTGATCTCTCCATTCACCGATTTAGAATCAAAATATTTAAATCAAATATATATATATATATATATTAATTAAAATTAACATTTTGTAATCATGTTTTTATTTTAATAAAATTAAATAATATATTGTCTTAATCCAGAGAATCCATCAGTTTTTAAATCCCTCTCTGGAAACCTTTGACCATTCATTCATTTATTCATCATTATGAAGTTGAAGGGTATTAATCCAACCAGTGGAGTTGGGAAAAAATATTGAGAGTTATGGGGAAATGATCTCTCCCTTCGCAAATTTAAAATCAAAATATTTAAATCAAATTTATATATTTTTTATTAATTAAAATTAATATTTTATAATTATATTATTTTTTTAATCATATTTAATAATATATATCCTTAATCCTGTGAATCCATCAATTTCCAAATCTCTATTCATCAACCATTAACCATTAATTCATTCATTCGTTATTATGAAGTTGTGGGACATTGATCCATCCAATGGATTTATAAAAAACGGAGAGGGTGGTAAGACATTAATCTCTCCCTTAGCCATTTTAAAATAAAAATATTTCAATCAAAATTAATAATATATAACCTTAATCTCGAATCCATCAGATTCAAAATCCCTCTCTAGAAACCTTTTATCATTCATTCATTCATTCTTTATTACGAAGTTGTGGTCCATTGATCCATCCAATGGAGTTTCAAAAAATGGAGAGAGTTTCAAGGCATTGAACTCTCCCTTTGTCTATTTATAATCAAAATATTTAAATCAAATTTAAATATTTTTTATTAATTAAAATTAATATTTTAAAATCATATTCTTATTTTAATCAAATTTAATAATATATAGTCTTAATCCCATGAATCCATCAGTTTCCAAATCCATCTCTAGCAAACTTTGATCATTTATTCATTCATTCGTCATTATCAATGTGTAAGGCATTGATCCATCCAATGGAGTTGGAAAAAAATGAGAGAGTTGTGGGGAATTTTTCTCTCCCTTTGCCAATTTGGAATCAAAATATTTAAATCAAATTTATTTATTTTTATTACTATTTAAAATTAATAGTTTATAATAATATTATTATTCTAAGCAAATTTAATAATATATAATCATAATCTCATGAATCTATTAGTTTCCTAATATATCTCTAGTAACCTTTGACCATTCCTTCATTCATTCCTTGTTATGAAGTTGTATGGAATTGATACATCCAATGGAGTTGGAAAAAAATGGATAGAGTTCTAGGGCATTGATATCTCCCATCACCGATTTAGAATCAAAATATTTAAATCAGAATTATATTTTTTTTTATTAATTAAAATTAATATTTTATAATTGTATTATTATTTTAATAAAATTTAAAAATATATAGTCTTAATCTCATAAATCCATCAGTTTCAAAATCCCTCTCCGACAATCTTTGACCATTCATTCATTCATCATTATGAAGTTCCAGGTCATTGATTCAACTGATGGAGTTAAAAAAATGGAGAGAGTTATAGGGCATTGATCTCTCACTTCACTAATTTAGAATCAAAATATTTAAATCGAATTTAAATAATTTTTTATTAATTAAAATTAATATTTTATAATCATATTCTTAATTTAATCAAATTTAATAATATATAGCCTTAATCACATGAATCCATCAGTTTCCAAATACCTCTCTATCAACCTTTGACCATTCATTCATTCTTCATTATGAAGTTGAAGGGCATTGATCCATCTAATAGAGTTTGAAAAAATAAATGGAGAGAGTTACAGAGAATTTATCTCTCCCATCACTGATTTAGAATCAAAATATTTAAATCAAATTTATATATTTATTATATTAATTAAAATTAATATTTTATAATCATATTATTATTTTAATCAAATTTAATAATATATATCCTTAATACTGTAAATCCAACAGTTTCCAAATCCCTCTCCAGAAACCTTTGACCTTTTATTCATCATTATGTAGTTGTGGGGAATTGATCCATCCAATGGAGTTAGAAAAAAATGGGGAGAGTTGCAGGGTATTGATCTCTCCCCTTGATTATTTAGAATCAAAATATTTAAATCAAATTTATATATATATTTATTAATTAATATTAATATTTTATAATCATATTCTTATTTTAATAAAATTTAATAATATGTAAACTTAATCATGTGAATCCATCAGTTCCCAAATCCCTCTCTAGAAAACTTTGATCATTCATTCAGTCATTCTTCATTATGAAGTTATTGGGCATTGATCCATCTAATGGATTTGTAAACAACTGAGAGTATTGCAGGGCATTGATATCTCCCTTCACCGATTTATAATCAAAAAAATTCAAAAAAAATTATATATTTTTTATTAATTTTAATTAATATTTTCTAATTATTTTCTTATGTTAATAAAATTTAATAATATATAGCCTTAATCCTGTGAATCTAGTAGTTTCCAAATCCCTCTCTAGCAACCTTTTATCTTTCATTCATTTATTTTTCATTACGAAGTTGTAGGGAATTTATCTATCCAATTAAGTTGGAAAAAAAAGAGAGGCTTACAGGGCATTGATCTCTCCATTCTCCAATTTAGAATCAAAATATTTAAATCAAATTTATATTTTTTTAATTAAAATTAATATTTTATAATCATACTCTTATTTCAATCAAATTTAATAATATATAGCCTTAATCCCATGAATCAATCAGTTTCTAAATCCCTCTCCGACAACCTTTCATCATTTATTCATTCATTAATCATTATAAAGTAGCAATCCATTGATCTATCCAATGGAGTAGGAAAAAAATGTAGAGAGCTGTAGGGCATTGATCTCTCCCTTCATTAATTTAGAATAAAAAATATGTCAATCAATTTTTTTATTTTTTTTATTAACTAAAATTAATATTTTATAATAGTATTCTTAATTTAATCAATTTTTTTAATATGTAACCTTAATACTATGAATTCATCAGTTTTAAAATGCCTCTTCAGAAACTTGTTACTATTTATCCATTCATTCTTCATTAAGAAGTTGTAGGGCATTGATCCATCCAATGGAGTTATAAAAAATGAGAGAGTTATAGGACATTGATCTCTCCCTTCACTGATTTAGAATAAAAAAACTTAAATAAAATTTATATATTTTCTATTAATTTAAATTAATATTTTATATTCTTATTCTTATTTTAATCAAATTTAATAATATATAGCCTTAATACCATGAATCCATTAGTTTTCAAATCTATCTATGAGTACCTTTGACCATTTAATCATTCATTAGCCATTATGATGTTGGAGAGCCTTAATCCATCCAATGGAGATGGAAAAAATAGAGTCATGGGCCCTTGATCTCTCTATTCACTGATTTAGAATCAAAATATTTAAATTAATTCTATATTTTTTATATTAATTAAAATTAATATTTTACAATCATATTCTTATTTTTAATCCAATTTAATAATATATAGCCTTAATCCCATGAATCTATCAATTTCCAAATCCCTCTCCAGAAACCTTTGAACATTCATTCATTCATTCGTCATTATGAAGCTATAGAGAATTGATCCATCCAGTGGAATTAGAAAAAAAAGGGAGATAGTTATAGGGGTTTCTCTGAGTGGTAAGGAGGATCTAAATCAGGTTTTTGGTATCCAGACAGTTGAAAAACACAATAAATACCTCGGGCAACCTACGATTATTGGTCAGTCAAAAAAAGTGATTTCCTCATATATTCTTGATAGGATTCAAAAACAAATCATGGATGCAATGGTAAGAGGTTTTATAAGTAGGGGAAGGAAATCCTTATTGAATTAGTGATTCGAGTTATTCTAAGCTATCTCGTGTCTCTTTTTAAACTTCTAGCCATGATTATTGACCAAATTCATGTGCATATTGGAAATTTCTAGTGGTGCTATAATAATGGGTGGAACAAAATCCACTGGATGGATTGGAATAAACATTTCACCCCTAAAGCATGTGGGGTGGGATTTCGTGGTCTTCTCTTCTTTAATGATTTTCTTTTGGCCAAACAAGGATGGTGACTGGTTCAAAATACTAGCTCTTTGTTCTTGGATTGTCAAGGAAAAATATTTTCCCCACTTGGATTTCTATAAGGTAGCTTTATGGCCTCATTCAAGTTTCCTCTAGAGGACTATTTGGGGATCTCTTGCTCTTCTCAATTGGTAAATTTGTTGGAGGATTAGGGATGTCTCCATTGTCAATATTTGGAAGGATCCATGGCTTCTTGGAGTTGAAAGGATCTTGTTAACCTCCCCAGTGGATACTATATTTGAGGAAGAAATGGTGTGCACCCTATTTAATGAAGAAGTGATATGGGGCACGTAACACCCCAACCCCAGTTTCCCATATTCATAGAATTATTTTATTACATTATCATGATCACAAGAAATAAAATCTCGAATGACTGATCACTTTAGTAGCCTTGTAAAAACTAGATAAAAACATGAGTTTTACATTACATCATGAAATGAAAAACAACATAGTGTCTCCGTTGAAAACACCCATTTTCCTTAGATTATCCTTTCAGGTCATTCATAATATACTTCTTCACATCATGGGGAAAAATTAAACATAATTAAGGGGTGAGCTCAGATGATCGGTAAGGATAAATAATAGTGTAAGCTATCATAAATAAGTATAAACTTTTAAGGAAAGGTATAAAATGAAAACACAAGCCTTTTAAACATAATATTTAGCATAATATGGAAATAATAAATTAAATAATTCCATTTAAACATTCACATGGATATTCTATTAGTCTAATAATCACATTCAATATCAATAACTAATCTTATAATGAGGGAATTCATAATGTTGGGCATCATAACCACAATTTCAAGGCCTCGTTACAAGACTATACATAAATAGGTAAAAACTCAAACTAGTTTGTCTCATGACACTTACCGATGCAACGAGAGGCTATAGCAGGCCCTGTCCATCACTTACTAAGTCCAATGCATTCCTTATATGAAAAGGGTGAAATATAACATAAACATTCGTTTTAAAAATAACATACAAAATGTTAATAATTTAACCATAAACCATGAATGGTATCAAAATAGAACATCCACGGTCAAATATATCATAATAACTTCAATACAATATGGAATATTTTAAAATAAATCAACCTCAATTAAGCATAATATCCAACAAAGGATTTTGACATAGATGAAAATAATCTAATAAAATCATTAAAACTCTTTGAGAGAAATATCTATTTTTACTTTGAATATATTTAAAAACCAAAAAATTTATAAAATAAAACATTACTTTTGAAAATATCCTTTTAAGATTTTAAGGTAAGCTTCAAAATAGTAAGGTGTCATAACCGTGTAAAATATCCATTCACACTGTAAAAGTTAAAAAACATTCTTTCCTTAATTTTTCAAAAAGTTTATAAAGTACCTAGTTTAGAAAATGACGAAAAGATTCCTTTCATAACATTTTATAAAAATTAAAACATGTGTAAAAATTAATTTAAAAAAAATTCAATAATATTTTGAATTACATTTTAAGAAACATGGACAAGGATGATAAAGATGTCCCAATAGATACTTACGTATAAACAACCTCGGATAATAATGAGATTATGAAATTAACCCTTACCTTATACTTTCCTTTAGTTGAGGATGATTTAACCTCCTGTATAATGGTTAAATTATGTTATTAAATTATAATATAACCATATCCATATTATGTTATCATATATTATCTTCTTATATCATTTTGATAATAATATTTCAGTATTACCATTGTTTTGGGTGTTAACTGTTTCATTTTCTTATGCATGTTTTGAATTGTAAGTCATGTTTGTTATGAATAGGATGTGTTTTATTTATATACATAATTATATAAGGTTTATGATTATTATTTTTACTAATCATATAAATTTTATAATCGTTTTTGAATGGTTAACATGGAGAATGAATCTCACAGCTCCGTGGTGACGGTAGGTTGTACGTTTGTACGAGTGACGGTATCATTCCCTTAATGGTTAAATGGTATGGAATTGGATGGTATATTAATTATACATAATCATTATCATGTTATATTAATTATTTATATCCATTAAACTCATCATTATACCTATCCAAATTAAGTAGTTTTGAATAACAAATTACACCATGGCGTGGAGATGGTAAGTCGTACGTACGCAAGCATGGTGATATTGTTATTCATAGGATGGATAAAAGGAGGAATATGGTTGTCTCGTAATCATAATAACATCTCAATATATAGATAATACTAGATTCATTAATTTAGTATGGAAAAAACATAGGATGAGGAAGTAGAATAATAAAATAAATTGAATGGAATTGGTAAAACAATTGCCTCTTCTTTGAGTGTCTCCTTTTGATTTGCACAAAAGGATTCCATAGGATGGATTTTTTCCCAAAGTATGGTCTCTAGGATGAAGTGAGGGAAGTTTGGAGGAGAATTGAGCATGGTTTTTTAGAGTCAAAGGTCTTTAGATGTGTGAATAAAATATAAGGATAGGTGCTCTTTTATAATATAGGGGAGAGGTACTTTTGGAAACTCCAAAACTATTAAATTATTATAAATTTATTTTCAGTTTCAAATATATACAAAGTGATTTATTTAGAGTATAATATGAGTATTGTTATAAATCCTCTCAACTAATTATTTTTAGACAAGTTTAGGTCACAAAATTAACCATATATTTTGGATTTAACCCTTAGTTAAACAGTTTAACTCTTACCATGTTTACTTGTCTTTTTATAATATAGGGTTAATTTCATTACTATAAAATGTCAAATGAACCCCAATTGGATCATTTATGACATAATTAACATTATCCTAGTTATTTGGACGAATATGAGATTTTTATTAATTTTATAACATTTAATAAAATATTATTTATTTTAAGTGTCATTTATATCAATTGTGATATTATAAAATATTTTCATTTTTAAAAATATAAAACCATAATGATAACTTCAAACCAATACTTCCAATATGTCACTAACATGTCTATGTTATTTATAAAATTCTTGGATGTCATTAATTAAGTAAAATTTTATTTATTTAATATTTTTAATATCCTTTAATTGATCCTTCCTTTAATAATTCAATTACTACATCATTATTATGTCACCATTTAATTTAATTATTTATTTCCTAAAATTATAAATAAATTATCAGCATTAATAAATAAATTATAAATAAATTATAATAAATTATGTCACTATTTAATTTAATAAATTATAAATTATCATTATGTGGATAAACATTTTATATTTATAAAGACTATTTATAGTCGACTATATCACTTATATAACCTCGTATTAAAAATTATATAGTAATTAAAATTTTAATATGAAATTTTTAACTCTTCTTTAAATAAAATATAATAAATGTCCTAATCTAACATAAGTGGATTAAAACGGATCATATCTTCAACCTAAGTTTGATTTTGGTTGAGAAACATGTATCCAATAAAATTATGATAAGTGTTAGGGTAATATTTGAAGGACCTTGGGACACCCTGAGAGGGGGGTAAATCGGGGTGTCAATTTTTTCTTCTAAAGTGTCGGATCTTGTTCTCACATTGGTAGGAAATCGTTAAACCTGTATGATGGATTAGAGCATTAATAAAAAAATCACATCAAGAAAAGGACAACACATAACTTTTACTTGGTTCAAAACTAAGGGCTACGTCCAATGATCATACGTGGACAGTGTGTCGATCGTACCAAAATTCACTAATCTTTGTTAGCTGTGGAATACAGAGTTCAGTCACAATCACTATGTTCCAGGAACACTGCCTTTACAAAATTTTAGGTATATCTCACTACATCCCTCGGAACACTTCCGTTGACTCCCCCTATCTCACTTCCCTGAGAGAATTCGAATTTAGTTTATCGAATTGAAGGTCGCTTCAATGATTTTTCATTAAAGTCTTTGTCCCTGACTTAACACAGGACTTTTCTTATACTATAGACCTGAGTTGATGCACAATAAAATCCATGTCCACTTAAACCTGATATTCAATAACTGACTTTCTCAAAGCTCCTTTTCAAATATCCTTAATGAGGGTCACTCCTTCACAAATCTCACTAATTCACAAAGCACCCCTGCCTTCACAGAGCAACCAACCTTTACAAAGAAAATTTCCTTCTCAGAACTACTTCCTTCGTGAAGCTCACTAAGCCAACATAGAACATCCCATATTCGTGAAGCACTCAATACTTAGAAGCATTGTCTTTGGTCAATACTAAAATATTTTTTTCACAAAGCTCAATCTTGCATAGATAACCA
Source organism: Viscum album (assembly GCA_963277665.1). Lineage (NCBI taxonomy): Eukaryota > Viridiplantae > Streptophyta > Magnoliopsida > Santalales > Viscaceae > Viscum > Viscum album. The sequence goes on along the minus strand of OY728135.1, from coordinate 593,466,156 downwards.
TTTTCATGGATCACTCCTTGCTTCACAAAATAAGAGTGATTCCAGATTTTCTCTAAAAAGTTTTCATCACATGAATAGGGGTAGCCTCTTATTTACAGGCTTGGAAGATCAAAAAACTCCACTGCCTCCATCGCATTTTACAAATCATCCAAAAACATCTTCATGGCGCTCCTCCATTCGCAAACCTCTATGGAAATTCTCCATTCACAAAGCTCGTCATAACGGCAAATATTTTCATCAAAACCCTTCGCACCCCCGCAGAGCTCCGATTCTCGTAGTCGCGATGTAACATCATCTCAAATCGCAATGCTTCATATATTTGAAATCCTAAAGGTAGTATTCATGAAAACTATGCCTTTACCATATTTATGAAGAGTTGATTCTAGAAAAATACCTTTCGCGAAGCTCGAATTCTCGTAATCGCAGAGCACATTGTCACAATATTTTAATCCTTTGAAAAATACAAATCATGAATCTCATCTCTTCGAAACTCATGCCTTTTCTATATTTTTATAAGGCCTTCAAGAAAAATAAATTTTCACAGTTATTTCCATTCTCCAAATTTTGGACCCCAAAAATATGGCAAACACTAGGAAACGATGCCACCTTCAATACAGCTTACGGGTTGAACTGTATGACCACTTTCCATGAAATCTCCCTGATCATCCATGAGAGTATTGACAAAAAACACAAACCTTGAACCATTTTCTGTAAAGAATGGCCTTGGTTCCAAAAATAGTATATTATTATAATATATTTTTTACCTTTAGTTACCCTATTTACCTTTAATCGTGGTATAAAGTTCAAAAGTTACTATTCACAAAAAAAATTATTTTGATCCTATTATACTATATTTTTATACTAATTAAAACCATGTATGTCCGTTTTTTCGAAATATAATTCATAGAAGTGGTAAAATTACGTTTATTGAAAATATCGTAGATGTGGCCAGAAGGCAGGTAAAAGAGACATTCAATAGTTCAATAAATTTTTATATCTAATTCTATTATAAAATGATCCCAATGAACTATATTGGATTAATTTATATTATTTATATATTTTTAATTTAAAATAAATTTACAATAAAATAAATATTTAAATGAAAAAGATGGTTTTTAACAACAATGCAGTATTTTTCACTATTCATCAAAAATTGAAACTTTTCAGAAAAATACCAAAAATTCACCCTAAGATAATTTAGATGTTATAAATTAAAAAATGAATTCTATTTTCAAAAATAAAATTTATCAATTTCATAGTTTGGTTAATACTATTCATAACCGCTTTTTAAATGACTAGTTTGATAATTCATGGTGCGCTCGAACTCAGTGTTGCGTGCAACACAAGCTCTTGAATTATTTAAAAGGAAACGTGTCATGTAAACTTGGGGTGCTATAGGTAATGGTGGTATTTTTTGGTGAAAGGATATTTTAGGATCATTCTCGGTGAAGTCTATCTACACCTTGGCCCTTGATGCACATATCCAGGATGTCGACACAACTTGTAAGGTTTTTTGGCACCTGGGGGTCCCCCCCAAGGTTCACTATTTTTTGTGATAGGCTTGCACCGGTATCCTCCTAAAAAAATGATCCTCTCCTTCTGTCATGCGTCTAAAAATCCACTGTCCATTATGCATGGTAGAGTGAGAGTCCCCCTCACATGCCATTTTTCATTTTCCTGAGGTGCGGGATGTTTGGACAGTATGGATTCCTAACACGGCTTAGTTTTTTGAGATGGAGGAAAATCTCACAGTGATGATGGTTTCTTGGGACTCTACTCTTCCTGTGGAAAATGTGGTGTTCTTATGTATGCTTACATGGTTCATCTCGGTGTGACGTTATTTTCAACCAGATCATTAAACCAAATGGTTTCTTGGTCAAAAGGGACAATTCATGGTTAAAGATATAGAAGGAACCTGAATCTTAGATGGAGAACCCAAATGTATCATATGGTATCACCCAGTGGACTCCTCCCCCTCCATAAGTTTTTAAAATTAATGTCAATGCTTCCCTTCTAGGGAATGGGGTTATCAGGTTTGGAATTATGATCCATGATTTCTCTGAATTTATTTGTTCGGCCAGTCGTGAGTCAACACATGCTCTTTGGGACCCGTCAGTGGATGAATCTCATGCAATGTGGGCTAGTTTGTATCTGGTTATTGATAAGGGGTGGAAATCTATCATCATAGAATCTGATTGTCTTACAATCATCAAGGTTGTTCAGCCAGAGGAGAGTGAATCCCAATCGTTTGGTTTTTTGATTCTCATGATCTGGTCTATACTTTATCACTTCACGGATTTCTCTTTCTCATTTATCAAAATGTATGTGAATAGAGATGGTCATATTTTGGCTTCTTTTGATCTTTCTAGTGTTAAACATGTTTGGTCAGATAAATTTTCTACTTGGATGAAGTCCCTTGTTTTCCCTGATCATTGATCTAGTTAATCTATCTTCCATTGTTTCAAAAAAAATATCTCCCTTCGCCAATTTAGAATCAAAATATTTAAATCAAATTTATATATTATTTTTATTAATTAAAATTAATACTTTATAATCATCTTATTATTTTAATCAAATTTAATAATATATAGCCCTAATCCCATGAATCCATCAATTTCCAAATCCCTCTCTGGAAACCATTGACCATTCATTCATTCTTTCGTCATTATGAAGTTGTGGTGCATTAATCCATCCAATGGATTTGGAAAAAAAATGGAGAGAGTTTCAGGGCATTGACCTCTCCCTTCTCCGATTTAGAATCAAAATATTTAAATCAAATTTATATATTTTTTATTAATTAAAATTAATGTTTTATAATCATATTCTTATTTTAATCAAATTTAATAATATATAGATGTATTCCCTTTAATCCATCAGTTTCCAAATCCCTCTTTAGAAACATTTGACCGTTCGTTCATTTATTTGTCATTATGAAGTTACAGGTCATTGATCCATCGAATGGAGTTGAAAAAAAATAGAGTTACAGGGCATCGATCTCTCCCTTTGTCAATTTAGAATCAAAATATTTAAATCAAAGTAATATAATTTTTTTATTAATTAAAATTTATAATCATATTATTATTTTAATCAAATTTAATAATATATAACCTTAATCCCAGAAATCCATCAGTTTCCAAATCACTCACCGGAAAACTTTGACCATTTATTCATTCATTCATCATTATGATGTTCAAGAGGATTGATCCATCCAATGGAGTTGAAAAAATGGAGAGAGTTACAAGGCATTTATCTCTCCCTTCACTGATTTTGAATCAAAATATTTAAATCAAATTTATAAAAAAAATATCAATTAAAATTAATATTTTATAATCATATTCTTATTTTAATCAAATTTAATAACATATAGCATTAATCCTGTGAATCCATCAGTTTTCAAATCCCTTTACAAAAACCTTTGACCATTCATTCATGCATTCATCATTATGAAGTTGCAGTGCAGTGATCCATCCAATGGAGCTGAAAAAAATGAAGTTAAAGGGTACTGATGTCTCCCTTCTCTAATTTAGAATCAAAATATTTCAACCAAATTTATATATATTATTAATTAAAAATAGTATTTTATAACCATATTTTTATTTTAATCAAATTTAATAATATATTTTGTGGGTGGTTAGCGAAAAAAAACCCAAAAATAATACCAAATATCGCAGAAGAAAAAATGCTAAAATTTTAAAATTTAAACTATAAAATAAAATTTTATTGCACTAAAAATGAAACAAATTATAACAATGGTATAGTGAATTAGAGAAAAAAATAGTAAAAAGAAAAGCACTGGGATTTACATGGTTTGCAACCCTTTTGAGACCTACTCCACAACAAGAACACCACCACACATACTCAGTTTTATTATTGATCAAACAAAACTGAACTAGTTACAAATTGTATGAAATCACCCAAAAAAACATCACCGACAAAATAGGATGAATCATATGAACCAAAATCCACAATCAAGGTTGTATGAATCGGAAACAAGAATTGAATAAATACTCACAATGCCAGATGCATAAGGTTCCGGCAGTCCAGATCACTTCAAGTGGTTTTCTTTGTCCAGATCCCTTCAAGATGATCCATGTAGCGTAGTAGCTTGATGTCACGTAGCAGGTTGATGTCACAGAGAAACTCCTCATCAAGCACCAGATCCAGGCCGCTCAGCAACTCCTCAACGCAGTAACTCTTTGTCTCTCAACAAACCCTCAACACGAAGAAGGTCCTTGGTAAGAATCATGCAAGAATAGAAAATCCAAATCTTATTTTTCTGTCTTTGTTGATTGAAAGTGGCGTGATCAAAAATTTCCAACAATGGAAGTAGAAATCTATAATGTCCTGAGCAGAAATCTCCAGCGGTGTGAGCAAAAATCTTCAAATTTCATATCTATTCACTTCTTCAAATGAGACACTCATCGAATAAGATGACTACCACTCATAAAACCTGAACTGTGTAACCGCACATCCAAGGAGATAATGCCACAAACACAGGACCCAAACAACCCTATATAGTGCTCAGAACTTCTCAAAACATACGAACGGCCAAGATCTAAAGGGTGAATGATCACATCAATGGTCAACAAACAAAGGTAGCTTGTATAATATGGATTTCTACAATAGGTAGTGGGTTAATAAAAAAATGAGCATATTGATAAAAAAATTATATGGAAAATGAAATTAAAAAATCTCCACCATTTTCATATAAAATTGGAAATGTTCTTGCACCTAAATGTTATTCAAGTGGAGGAAAGTTCAAGATATCTAAGAAATGCTTGAACTTTGATAAAGTTATAGCCTTAGTCAAACTATAGGCTGGATTTTCATCTGTGTGTATCTTAGTGACACACACTACTCCACTTTCAATAACATGTCTAATAAAATGAAGCTTAATATCTATGTTCTTGGACCTACCATGTCATGCTAAATTTTTGAGATAGATAAATGGAAGGCTGATAATCACAATGTACAGTAATTAAATAATTACTAATACTAAGTTCATAAATCAAACCCTTAAGGCATGTGGCTTCTTTGACGGCTTCTGTCAGTGCAATGTACTCAGATTTAGTGGTTGAGAGGGCCACCACTGATTTCATGTTACACTTCCGTGATATAGGTCCTCCATATTCATCCAAAACATAACCAGTTAGTGATTTCCTAGTATCAACATTTACAGCATAGTCAGAATCCACATAACCAGTCACTAATTCAAATGAATTGATATTTTTACTATATAAAATTGAAAGAGATAAAGTAGAAGAAATGTACCTTAACAACCATTTAAGATCATGTCAATGTGGCTTTCCCATATTTTCCATAAACCTTCTCAAAGTAAAAATAGAAAAATCAACATCTAGTCGAGTACAAATCATAGCATACATAATACTTTCCACTACATTAGCATACCGGATTGAACTCATATATTAAATATCAAAAGTTGTGGCAAGTTAATGGGATAAATACAATTTAAAATGTTGAACTAAAGGAACATTAACAAGCTTCAAATCATCAAAAAATACCTCTTAATAACTTTAACGATGTAGGAATGTTGAGATACATATATAATCCTACACTTCCAATCCCTAATAATTTCCAATACCATAATTTTCTTAGCACATCCTACATCATTCATTCCAAAATATTAATTCAATTGAATTTTAACATGGGTAATTAATTTCATATCACTACATATGAGTAACATGTCATCTACATAAATCAGTAAATAAAGCATGGATTTTTTAATAGATTTAAAAATATACACATGCATCAAACTAACTCTTGCTGAAACCATTTTCGAACAACAATGAATCAAAAAATTTGTACCATTGTCTTGAAGCTTATTTTAATACATATAATTATTTATTAAGAAAAAAAATTTGATTAGATATATATTTGCATGTATAATTTTTCAATTAAATCACCATGAAGGAAAGAATTTTTGACATCTAGTTTTTTTATATGCAAATCTAAATGGGTAGAAAACCCAAGAAGAATTCTTATAGAATAATGTTTCAATACAGGGGAAAATTTCTAAGTAATAAATTACTTCTCTTTTAAGGAATACTTTGGATACAAGTCTCTCTTTAAACTTAATTTTATTCACAATAGTATTGTATTTTATATATATATATCCATTTACAACCAATCACCTTGGAAGTAGGTAGTTTATTGACTATGGACTAAATATGGTTTTTTCTTAGAGATTTCATCTCATCTTCCATAGCTAAAATCCACTACTTAGAGTTGCTATCATTGATAGCTTGATTGTAGCTTTGGGGATCTTCTCCACCAAGATCTTCTGCCACATTTAAGGCAAAGGAAACCATATCATCATGGTTGTACCTAGGAGGATGTCTAATGAATCTCCTATGCCTATCCCTAGTGAGATGATAACCCCTAAGGTCACTAGGAGATCCATCATCCATAGCATCATCATAATTAGACCCATATTTTGGTTTAGGCTGAGAAAGGGGACCCTGATAGGTAGGGGGAGTCTCAATAAGAGACTCACTGACACTGAGAGGATTAACCCCATTATCCGTATTCTAAGAAAGATCATCGTTATCATTATTGGGTGGCCGGACTCTAGTAGGAACAAACTCTTGAAACACCACATCCTGTCTAAGAATACACTTTTAAAAACTGGTTTTATCCACCCAAAGCTTATACCCCTTCACCCCTTTAGGATTCCCTATGAAGATGCACTTAAAAGATCTAGGCTCAAGTTTATCATCCTTAACATGAGGATAGGCAGTGCATCCAAACACTCTAAGATGTTTATAGGATGGGGTGATTGCTTTACAATTCAATAGGAGTCTTAAAGTATTGGAAATGAGGGAAACCTATTTATTAAGTAAATAGTCATAGTGATAGATTCTTCCCAAAAATATTTGGGCAATCCTGAGCATGAAAGCATGCTACGAACCCACTCAAGAATGGTAAGGTTCATACACTCATCTAGACCATTTTGCTGAGGAGTATGACTCACAGTTCGATGTATCAAAATTCTCTCACTTTCAAAAAAAACTTGATAAATTCGGAAGATAGGTATTCAAGGCCATTATTAGTCCTAAAATCCTTTAACTTATTCCCATATTAATTTTCAACATAGGCTTTACAAGTGTTAAACACCTCAAAGACATCAGATTTATTTCTCAAAATATAGACACAAACATTCTGTGAAAATTCATCTATAAAAGTGACACAGTAGAAGCATCCACCTTGGGATGTAGTCTTAGCAGGTCCCCACAAATCTGAGTGAACATACTCAAGTGGGAGACTATCTTTAAATTTGGATCTATGGAAACTAACTCTTTTAGACTTACCCATGACACAGCCTTCACAAAAGGGTAATTTATTTGGTGTAACTTGAGTGAGCAGTCCCTTCTTTCTCAATTACTCTAAGACTTTAGCACTCACATGTCCTAACTACCTATGCTAAAGAATAGTGTTTTCATTGTTAGTGACATAGGTGTTTCCCAACTTCTTGACATGTGTTCTTCCACCAAACACATATGACACATTCAATAAGGAACCTCTAAGAATAGTACGAGCTCCCTTGGAGATTCAAAGGAAACCAGAATCAGATCTAAAGGTAAAACCTCTCTGATCTAAGACACCTACTGAGATCATATTCCTGTGTAAATCTAGAACCCATCTCGCATCCAATAAGGTGACAATAGAATGGTATGTGATCTTTAACATAACATAACCTCTACTCATCACGCAACATCTCTTGTTGTTTCATAAAACAACCTCACCTTCAACTACCTCGGTCAAACAAGAAAAAAACTCCTATATAGGCCCATATAGAAAGAACATCCATAGTCTAAGACCCACTCAGCTTCAAGCACATCTCAGGATACACACAACACCTCGGCACTTTTATAGCCTTTGTTGGAAAATAGTGAATGATCACTATATTCTATAGAAGGTTTAATATATTTCAATTCAGGGCATTTGGTTCTAATATGACCAGGTTTACCATAGTGGAAGAAAGTAACCTCCTTAGGATTGGGTTTATACTGATGTTCATTTGAATGGGTATGACTCTTGCTACCATTTCTGCTTTTACAATTCTTCTTTCCTCAAAAATTTGAATTAACCCACACATTCAAACACTCAAATTCAGGTTTAACCTTAGCCTTGCTACGCAACTCACATGAAATCAAGACAGACTTGACTTCCTCTAAAGTTATAAAATCTCTACCATACATCATAACATCAATAATATGTTCATATGAATTGCCTAAATAAATTAAAAGTATGATGGATTGGTCCTCATCTTCAATATTGACATTTATATTGGCTATATCTAATAAGGTTTTATTAAACTCATCAAGGTGTGTATGGAAGAAAGCTTCATGAAGCATCTTGAATGTATATAATTTTTGCTTCTTATATAGACAGCCAATTAAGTATGTTGTCATATAAAGATTTTCAATCTTGGACCAAATACCAACTACAGAATTCTCGTAAGTGACTTCATGCAGGACCTTATCACCTAAAGATAAAGTTAAAGAGCTATGTGCTTTAATCAAAATGTCAGGAGGGACATCTGAATTGTTCATGATTGTCTGACCATCAGCGGACAGACTATCATGGGGTTTCTTAGGTCCACAAAGGGTATCTTTCATCCCTTGTTGGACTAATAGGGCTCTCATTTTTAATTGCAACAAATTAAAATCATTTATACCATCAAATTTTTCTATTTTGTATTTTTCAAAGGCCATCGATGCCAATTTGGTGTGGGGGTCAGTGGAAAAAAATTCCCAAAAATAATTACAAGGATCATGGAATAAACAAATGGTACAATTTAAATATTTAAACCAAAAAATTAAATTTTATTTCACTGAAAATGAAACAAATTACAACAATGATATAGAGAATTAACCAAAGAAAATAGTAAACAGAACACCAGGATTTATGTGGTTTGAAACCCTTTTGGATCATACTCCATGGCAAGAACACCACCACATGCACTCGGTTTTATTAATGCTCAAATGAAACAGAAACAGTTAAAAATTGTAAGCAATCACCCAACAAAACAACAGTGAAAAAACAGGATGAATCATATGAACCAGAATTCATAATCAAGGCTGTAGGAATCGCAAAAAAGAATGGAATAAATACTCACAATGCCGGACGCATATGGGTCTGGTAGTCCAGATCATTTCAAGGGGTTATCTCTATCCAGATCCTTTCAAGTAGATCCATATAGTGTAGTAGGATTATGTCTTGTAGTAGGTTGATATCACACAACAACTCATCATCAAGCACCAGATCTAAGTTGCGCAAAAACTCCTTGGCGCAGCAATTTTTCGGTGCTCAACAGGCCCTCGATGCGAAGCAGGTCCTTAGCAAGAAACGTGCAAGAACATAAAATCCTAATCTGATTTTTCTATCTCCATCGACTAAAAGCCACGTGAGAAAAAATATCCAATGGTGAAAGTAGAAATCTCCAGTGATGTGAGTAGAAATCTCCAGCTGCGTGAGAAGAACTCTTCAAATTTCATATCTGCACGCTTCTTCAAATGAGACATCCACTGAAGAATATGACTACTCTTCACCAAATCTGAATTGTGTAAACTCACTTCCAAGGAGAGAACATCTCAAACAAAAGACCCGAAAACCCTAGCCAATGCTTGGAACTTCTCAAAAAATATGGATGACCAAGATCTAAAGGGTGTCCAATCACATAAACAGTTAGCAAACAAAGGCATCTAGTATAATACGGATCGTTAGAATAGCTAGAGGTTTAATAAAAAAATGATCATATTAATAAAAAAGAAAAATAAAAAATATTATATAGAAAAAAAATAACAATATAGTCTTAATCTCATGAATCCATCAGTTCCCAAATCTCTCTTTGGAAACCATTTACCATTCATTCATTTATTCTTCATTATGAAGTTTCGGGGCATTGATCCATCCAATGAAGTTGAAAAAAATAGAGAGAGGTGTAAGGAATTGATCTCTCCCTTCTATGATTTAGAAACAAAATATTTAAATCAAATTTATATTTTTTTTATTAATTAAAATTAATATTTTATAATCATATTCTTATTTTAATCAAATTTATTAATATGTAGCCTTAATCTTTTGGATCCATCAGTTCCCAAATGTCTCTTTGAAAACCTTTGACCATTCATTTATTCATTCTCCATTATGAAGTTACAGGTCATTGATCAATACAATGGAGTCAGAAAAAAATGAGAGAGTTGCATCGTATTTATCTCTCCCTTTACCGATTTAGAATCAATATATTTAAGTAAATTTATATATTTTTTATTAATTAAAATTAATATTTTATACTCATATTATTATTTTAATCAAATTTAATAATATATAAACTTAATCCTGTGAATCCATCAGTTTCCAAATCCCTCTTTGGAAACCTTTAACCATTCATTCATTCATTCATCATTATGAAGTTGCACTACATTGATCCATCCAATGGATTTGGGGGAAAATGGAAATAGTTACAATGAATTAATATCTCCCTTCACCGATTTAGAATCAAAATATTTAAATCAGATTTATATTTTTTATTAATTAAAATTAATATGTTATAATAATATTCTTATTTTAAGAAAATTTAATAATAAATAACCTTAATCCCATGAATCAATCACATTCCAAATCACTCCCCAACAACCTTTGACCATTCATTTGTTCATTCGTCATTATGAAGTTGCAAGGCATTGATCCATCCAATGGAGTTGAAAAAAAATTGAGAGAGTCGCAGCGCATTCATCTCTCCCTTCACTGATTTAGAATTAAAATATTTAAATCAAATTTATATATATTTTTATCAATTAAAATTAATATTTTATAATCATGTTATTATTTTAATCAAATTTAATAATATATAGACTTAATCCCATGGATCTATCAGTTTCCAAATCACTCTCTGACAACCTTTGACTATTCATTCATTCATTTTTCATTATAAAGTTGTGGGAATTGATCCATCTAATGGAGTTGAAAAAAAAAAGAGGGAGTTCCAGTGCATTGATCTCTCCCTTTGCAGGATAAAAATATTTAAATAAAAATTATATATATATTTTATTAATTGAAACTAATATATTATAATCATATTCTTATTTTAATCGTATTTAATAATGTATAGCCTTAATCTTATGAATCCATCAGTTTCCAAATCTCTCTCTCGTAACCTCTGACCATTCATTCATTCATTCGCCATTATTAAGTTGCAGGGCATTGATCCATCTAATGGAGTTAGAAAAAAATGGAGATAGTTTCAAGGCATTGATCTCTCCCTTCGCCGATTTTGAATCAAAATGTTAAAATAAAATTTATATATTTTTTATTAATTAAAATTAATATTTTATAATAAAATTTCTATTTTAATAAGATTTAATAATATATAGATGTAGTGCTGTGAATCCATCAATTTCCAAATCTCCCTCAAGCAACCTTTGACCATTAATTCATTTATTCATCATTATGAAGTTTCAAGGCATTGATCCATCCATTGGAGTTAGAAAAAATGAATAGAGTTGTAGAGCATCTATTTATATATTTTTATTAATTAAAATTAATATTTTATAATCATGTTTCTATTTTAACCAAGTTTAATAATATATAGCCTTAATCACATGAATCCACCAATTTTTAAATCCCTCTTCGACAACCATTGATCATTCATTCATCCATTCATCATTGTGAAGTATCAGGGAATTGATCCATCCAATGGAGTTGTAAAAAAATGAAGAGAGTTGTAGAGAATTTATATCTCCCTTCACCAATTTAGAATCAAAATATTTAAATCAAATATGTATATATATATATATATTAATTAAAATTTATATTTTGTAATCATATTTATATTTTAATCAAATTTAATAATATATTCCTTAATCTTGTGAATATTTTAGTTTCCAAATCCATCTATGGAAACCTTTGATCATTCATTCATTTATTCATCATTATGAAGTTGTAGGGCAATGATCCATCCAATGGAGTTGGAAAAAAATGGAGAAAGTTATAGGGCAATGATCTCTCCCTTCGCCAATTTAGAATCAAAATATTTAAATCAAATTTATATATTTTTATTAATTAAAATTTATATTTTATAATCGTTTTATTATTTTAATAAAATTTAATAATATATAGCTTTAATCCCGTGAATCTATCAGTTTTTAAATCTCTCTCTGGCAAACTTTGACCACTAGTTCAGTTATTCGTCATTATGAAGTTGCAGGGAATTGATCCATCCAATGGAGTTGAAAAAAACAGAGTTATAGGACATTGAATGAAATTAAGGGAATTAATATGATGACACCCATAAGTTGGTCGGTGAAATCATGGTGAGGGAGGAATGAGCACAAATCCTAAACTACTCTGAGTAGGGTACATCAATCTTCAATTTCTGCAGCTGCCAGGCTGACACTGTGTTGCCACCGTCGGGTCTACCCCCGCCATTGTCACCGCTATGGCGTGCATTGAGCGATGAGATGTAATGTTTCTTGAAGAGAGGGCATCTAGAGGACTCGATTGTAAGCAGAACCAATATTTCCCAGAAGCCATCTATGTCTCCTCTATCATCGTCGACACTGGGTTATTACTACTATAAAATTGTGATTATTCAAAGCTACCATTTATCAATGTTTAAAAAACATTGATAAAGTATTTAATTTATCAGTGCCTTTTTTAACATTGATAAAAGGGGGTTTTATCATTACTTTTCTTAGTGTTGATAAAAAGTGACCTTCAATATATATATATATATATATATAATTTATATTTATATTTTAATATATAAATATATTTATATTGTATATATAAAATATATTTTTACAAATATGAATTATATAATACTAAATATTTATTTGTAATTGACATATAATATATTAATTTATTGAAAAATGGTTTTCAAATAATTAATAAATAATATTAATAAATAATTTGCTTATTAGTATTGAAAAATTGACATTTAATAACAATTTAGTGATAGGTAAAAATTAAAAAATAATTAATATATTAAGATAAGTTGAAAACGTGACTTTAACTATAAACGACCATAAATTTTAATCATGATGTTCATTTGGGTTCTACCACATATTAAATCTAAGCTTGATAAAGGGTTTGCCGGTAAAGGCTCTATTTATCAGTTCTATAAAAAAGCATTGATAAATGGGGGCTTTTACATCACTTTTTTTTAACATTGATAAAGGTGGTCTTTATCATCGTTTTTTATAGTGCTGATAAATTGATTTTTTAAGGTGCTTACAATATCAACACTTTTTTAACATTGATAAAATCCATTTATAGCACTGATAAATGCATGATCTGTAGTATTGAGTTCCAAAATGAAGAATTGATAAACATTTTATCATTATAAACATTTTATTTAATGCTCATAAAATATTTATTAATTTATTTAAGGTAAAATATTTATATATTTTTAATGCACTAAAATATTTTTCAAATTACTGTTTAAATGAATGAATTAATTAAACTTTTAAATTTTTTGAAATCTTGATATAATAATTCTTATGTATTAGTAGTATTATTATTATATATATTCCATATTTATATATATGGTTGTTAATTTCATTTAAATGTAATTAATTTAATTTTATATAAAAATCAGAATAAAATTAAGATTATATGCATTGTATATGGTTGGATATATGCATGTATTTGTGAGGATTCACTTGACACGCACATCCATAATTATATATGAATAAAAATTATCAAATATGTAAATTGGTAATTGAAAATATGCACCCGTGAACTTTTAAATGAATTTATAAAATGAAATTATATTTAGAATTTTAATAAATTTTCAAATTAATTTTTTTCTATATTTTTTATATTAAAACAATTAATTAATATTTTCATTTAAGTAATTGATAATTTATATTTTAAATATTTATATATGTATACATATAATTATTTTTAGGTACTATACATTTATATAATTTAAAAAAAGTATTTATTTATATAAGTATTAATACTTGTAATTATAATTAATAATTATTAAAATTAATTAATAATTAATTATATTTTTATATATAACAAATACAATATGCACGTCTATTTAATTAATAATACTAATATATATATATTAACATTACCACTTGGATATACTGCAAATACTTTAAGTCACTCTAGCTGTGAGAGCAACGTCCCTTCCTAGGTCATCCTAGGGTTTGGTGGCCTCTCCTAGATGGCTCATGCATGATATATAGCTTACGGATTTTGATATACAACTTTTGGCTTGAGGGTTCCAGTCATCTTGAGGTTTCCAATCGTGAGGGTTCTGATTGTAAGGATTTGTTTCTGATATTTAGGTTTCGTTTCTGATCCACGACTTGCAACTTGAGGTTTCCGATCAGATTAAGGTTTCTGATCTACAGCTTGTAGCTTCTTCATTTTATGGATTTCCAAACTACGGAGGTCTGTTCTTTACAAGTGGAGGTATGTGCTTGTCGATCTACAGCTTTCTGATCTATGGCTTGCAACTTGAGGATTCCGCTCACGGAGGTCTATGCCCACGAAGGTTTGTACTCGTGATGGTCTATGCTCGCAGAGGCCTTGGCTCTCAGATGGCATTACTCACAGAGGTCCTGGCTTGAGGTTTTTGATATATGGATTACAACTTGATGTTTCCACTCACAGAGGTCTATGCTCGGGGAGGTTTATGCTCATGAAGGGTGCTCGTGGAGGCCTTGGCTTGCGGAGGGATTTGTTCGTGAATCTCATCGTCATGATAGTGATTCATCAGTGATCTGTATCCCATCTGGACTTCACAGATGAACCAGATATCTTTAAATTATGATTTGTACATCACAGGTGAGTCAACAGTTAACCTTCTATAGGTGTTGTGCAACCTATTTTTTGGTGTCCTACAGCTTCCTCTTTGTGGTTCAAAGCCATGGAATTAGATCTCGTGAATCGTTGGTAGAATCATTCACTGACATAAAAAGAGAAAGTGATGATTATTATATGGAAGAAAAAAGACGTGTTTCTTTCTGATTGTATGTCTCTTCTGATCATTGGAAAATTTATGGTGAAATGGTCCTTCAATCAGGGCACCCTAAAAACACTCAGCAAAACATCTAGAGATTGTAGGAAGGTGTTTCCATAAGTGAAGTGGGAGAGGGATTTCTTGTCTTTTAATTTTCAATGAAAGAGACAAAGAAAATGTTCTTAAAGGTAGGGAATGGTCCTTTGATAATAAAATCATTCTCATGGAGGACCTAAAAGGTGGGGAAGATATTTATAGAATGACTCTATCTAGTTCACATTTCTAGATATGAATAAAAGGAATTCTATTTCACAGTAGAACTGAATGAGTTATGCATGAAATTGGAGGACACATTGGTAAATATCTGTAATGGGATCAGTCCAATCCAATCCACTAGGGACCCATTGTGCAAATGAGAGCCTTGGTCGACATTGCGCAACCACTGATGAAGGGTATATTCCTATCAGAAGATGATTCTAATGCCTGGATATCCTTTGAGTTTGAAAATATTCCAATTTTCTCCTTTTGTGGATGTCTTGTACATTTAGGGAATGATTGTGTTTTGAAGGAGGGTGAACAAGGCAATTTTATTATGAAATATATCCCCTAGATTCATGCAAAAACTATGGGAAGAACTTTCATTTCAGAGTTATAAAAACAAAAGGATCGTGATAAACTTGTAAACTCATTCATTAAGAAGTATGAACCAACTCACAATAATATCATCATTTTTGGGCCAACGGATTGTTCTGCTGGAACTCAAGAGAATAAGTGGGAGGAAAGAGTGTATTTTTATAGCAGAGTGGCCTTGGTTGAATCTAGGGAAAAGAAAGTCAATCAGTGTAAGGATCCAGATTATAGACCAACCTGGGTTCCTGCTTCTACGAAGGAAATTTCTAAACCACCTAATGGGCCGAATCCAGAATGAAAGGTACCAAAAGACCCAAGTTAGCGGTTGGAGAAAATTTGCATTGAACCCCCAGATCCAGTTTCTCCTCCATGTTATGAGTCTCCAGTTATCATCATTTTGGATGGAGTAGATATACTTAGTTTAACTTCATCAGGTGATAAAAACATCAGACATTGAGAAGGGTGGTTATAGGAGATTGGGGTGGTAATCCAATCATTGCAAAGCCTGGTGAGTATAAATGAAGCTTGGAGTCTTGTCAGATGACTAATATCCTTCCAATGATGTGGAAATCGGTGAGTGGAAGATAGATTATTTAAATTTTAGAGGTAGAGGCAGGTGTGTCCCAACCCCGTCTAGAGGGATCAAATCTTATGTTGGAACTATCATGGGCTTAGAAACCCCCAAATTGTTTGTACACTCCATCACCAGAGTTCAAAATACCACCCTCGATTAGTTTTTGTATCTAAAACTATGTTGGATAATGAGGATGCTAGACTCTTGGGTTTGAAGATTGGTTTTAAGAACATCTTTCCCATTGGATGATAGGGAAACTCTAGAGGTATTTTCCTCTTTTTTAAGGAGGACCTTGGTGTTCAAATTACTAAATTTTTCAAGTAATCACATTTTTGTGACTGTTTATATCCCACAATCTTCATCATGGTCTTTTTTGGACTCTATGGGTGGTCTTGTAGTTAAGATAAACACAAATATTGGAACCTATTTAACTAGTTGTGTAACTCTCACCCCAACCCTCTACTGGTTGGGGGATATTTCAATGATATCCTTCTTGAACATAAAAAAGAAGGGGTACGCTTGAGGAGTGGTGCAACTATTGAAGAATTTAGGAATTCTCTTTTGTTGAATTATCTCCATGATCTTCAGGTTTTTTGGATATCTATTTACATGGCATAGGGGTTGATCAATGTAGAATCATATTTCTTAAAGTTTGGATAGATATTTTGGGTCAGATTAGTGGAAATCTCTCTTTCATTCCTTCTCTGTTGTTTACCAACCTCCAGTTTCTTCTAACCACTACCTAATCATTTTATCGATGATCTATCTAGGGGAAAAGAGGAGGAATGTCCATTCCTTTTAGTTTGAAATTTTGTGTCTCCAAGATAGTAATTGTGATAAGGTGTTTCAGTTGGCCTTGGAGGGGTCGAACCAATTCCTCACATCAAATATCTATAGTACTACGTCTTCTTTATAGAAGTGGAGTTTGGTTAGGTTCAGAGATTTCAACGGATTCATTAATGATGAAGAAACTAGCTTGAAGAGGATATACTTTATCCCCTGTTGTGATCCCATACTTAGGGATATCTTGTTTATAGAAAATAATCTTAATTCAGTGTTGAGGGAGAATGAGAGATTTATATTTCTAAGGGAAAGATAATCCCGTATAAGGGATGATGATTAGAATACTAACTTTTTTCACCAAAGATAATTTTCAAGGAGGATGGAAACCTATATTTCTCAGCTTGAGGATCATAATGGTAGGATTGTTAACAATATAGATGATATTCAATCCATTATGTTGAATTTTTTTTCAGAAACCTCTATAAAGCAGAAAGTATTGACACTCATTCATGTATTACTAAATGCATTCTGAAAATTGTCATTGGGGATATGAACTATAAGTTGGAGAGAGATATCTCTGATGATGAATTGGGGCTCTACATCTTATTCACTTGGCAAAGGCCTTGGTATAGGATGGGTTTCATGCACTATTTTTCAAACACTTTTGATACATTGTTGGGCCTAATGTGGTTTCCTTGATGAAGGAGTTGTGGGTAGGAAGATCCTATCCTAAGTCCCTGAATGAAACTATTATTACTCTATTCCCAAAAACTAATTTCCCATTAAAATCACAGAATTTCAACCAATAATTTTGTGCAATGTTATTTACAAAAATCTATTCTAAGATCTTGATGGTTAGGCTTAGGGATTTCCACCCACTTCTAGTTATTGAAAATCAAAGTGTTTTTGTTTTGAGGAGATCCATTACTAATAATGCAGCAATTGCATGTGAATTATTCCACTCTATGAAAACTCATTCATCATCAAAAAAATCATTATAGAAATGAAATTAGATATGATTAAAGATTACGATAGAGTTGAATGGATTTTTCTTGAATTCGTTATTTCCTAGTTGGGTTTTGGGATGAAAAGGATATTTAATATCATGAACTATGTTACTTCTATTTCTTTCATAATTAATATTAATAAGGCCCCTTTAGAGAGTTTTAAAACCTAAAGGGGTTTTCATCAAAGGGATACACTCTCACCTTATCTTTCATTCTACTGGCCTATGTGTTTTTTCATCTCCTCTTGAAAGTGGTTGAGTAAGGAGTTATACATGGTGCTATGATTTTTCAAAATTGACCCTTATCTCTCATCTCTTCTTTGCATATGATAGCCTTCCTTTTTCATGTGCTACCCTAAAAGAATGCAGTTCAGTGCTGAAAATAATTAATTTATATGAAAGGGATTATGGGAAACGTATTAATCCTTTGAAGTCATAATTATGCTTCTGTAAATGTGTGTTACAAGTGAAAAGGGAGGATTTGTAGTGGGTGTGCGGTTTTTCTCTGGTTTAAAAGCATCTTAAATACCTGGGCCTCTCGACCCTTTTTGGTAGATCGAAGAAATAAGTGCTTAAATTATAGATAGAGTGGATAATATTATTTTCTTATGGTCTATTAGGAATATTTCCAAGGTGGGGAAGGAAGTTATCATTAATTCAATAGCCCAAGAAATTCCATCTTATGTTATATCGTTATTCAAATTTTTGAAAACTCTTATTGATCATATCCATTCTCATTTTGGATAAATTTTTATAAAACTATCATGATGGAAAACATAACACCCATTGGGTATCTTGGGAGAAACTATGTGTTTAAAAGTTATATTGAGGTCTCTTCTTTAGGAATATAAAATGGTTTAACGAGGCCCTTTTGGTGAAGCAAGGATTGTACCTTTTATCCAATCCAAACTCCCTCTTCTCAAAGGTTTTGTGTGAAAAATATTTTCCTCATTTTGGATTCATGCATGCTCGGCTGGGGCCGCAGCCTAGTTTTATGTGGAGAATCATATGGGGCACTAAATATATTCTTGATAGAGGTTGTGTTTAGAGAATTGTTGACAAGAATTACGTTAGTGTTTGGAATGATCCTTGGAAGTAAAACGGTGTCAACCTAAATGTTTCCTTGACTCCTATACTGGGGTTTAAAATGCAAGGATGTGAGACTTGATCAATGAATCTTTAGAGGAATGGTATTGGGGAATTATTTTCAGTTGGTTTAATAAGGCTGATCGTTGTCTCATTTTTAGTATTCCTATCATTCCAAGAATGGGTAATGATCAGATTTGCTGGACTGGGGAATCTTCTGGGAGGTACTCAGTTCATTCGGGCTACAGAATGATGGTTCATGGTTTGGATCAATTATATCCTGATGATCATTGCAAGATTCTTTATTTTCTCACTACACCACCCAAGGCTAAATTTTTTTGGTTATAGGATTGATCTTGTGTACTTACAACCCTCAACTTTCTGGTGAGATAACATCTTGCAGAGGATGATGGTTGTCCTATGTGATTCCAAGAGGGGGAATATCCTTTTCATGAAATTATCTTCTATCATGTGGTGGAAGGGGTGTGGAATTAATGGGTTTTGGACTTCCAAAATTTCTTTGATCCATCCATAGGGTTAGTCCAAAATCTCAATAAATGGGTGTTTTCATTGTAACTGGGAGTGGTGGGACTAATATGAACAGTTTCTTGGTTGGTTTGGACTAGAATAAATGAGTGCATTTTCCAAAAGAATGTGACCCAAGATTGTATTTGGGCTAAGAGGTCCATATAATAGATAATTTTTGGATATATAATGATGTGGTGTCCTCTTTGGATAGCATTCGTCGGGACTCTCTATGTTGGACTCCTCCCCTATAGGGTTTTATAAAAATTAATACAGATGCAGTCGTCTCTTCTAATTTGAGTGTGGGTGTTGGATTCATTTCCCATCATAGAAATGGCTAGGTTGTAGAAGCTCATTGTAGGGATGTTCAAGCCTCTTGGAGTCTTGTGGTGACAGAGGCATCTGACATCGTCCATGGGATCCTTCTTGCTCGTTCAAAAAAATAGAACAATGTTTTGGTGGAATTTGATATCCTTAAAGTGATTACTACCTTATCTAATAAGGAGGAAGACTCGCAACCTTTTGACATTATTTTGAGAAAGATTTGGTCCTTGACTGAAAGCTACTTTGAATGAAAAATTTCATTCATCAAGCGAGGGCGTAATCTTGATTCTCATCGTTTGGTGTGCTATGGGAAATCCCGGGGCGATCATTGTTGGGTTGACTCTTTTACTGATTGGATTTATAGGTCTTCTTGGATATATCAGTAATATATTATCTATTTTATCTCAAAAAAATCTATGTATTAACAATTTTAAATTAATTTAAATATAACTATTAAAATTTTTACTTTTAATTTTATAGTATCATCATTAATAATATATTGTGAAAAACATTTATACATTTATATTTTCATGTAATAGATAAAAATATTATATTATTATATATTAAATATATATATTCTTAAAATAATAATAATTTAGTATTATTTTAATTACACTTTACATTATATTTAATATTAATTAGTAATATATTGAAAATAATCCCTCATAAATTGAAATATGGTTATTAATATTTTCAAATATAAGTATACTATTTTATAATACTAAATATTTATTCATTTATATAAAGTTTTTAAATATTATAAAAAATATTTTAATACTATTATTATTAAAATTATATATATATATATATATATATATTTAATATTATATAAATTTATATAATTAGTAATTTATTGTAAATATTTTTCATTTAAATGTATTTTTCAATATTTTAATATTTATCTATACATTTTTATAATTAATAATATATAGTAAAAATATTCACAAATTTATATATTTAATAATAAATTTTAAATAAAATTAATCACATTGAAATATAATTGTTTACAATTAATGTTTTTTATATAATTAATAATATATAAAAAATTTAAATATTCTTCTATTACTTTTTTATCTTTGAGATTTATCTTTTTTCATGTATAGTATATATATAATTATACATTTATATAACTAATTATATATTTTTTAAAATATTAAACCATTTATATAAATAATAATATTTTCAATTACATTTAATATTTTTTAAACGTAATTTGAAATTAATTAAATTTTTATATAAAATTAATATAATATTATTAAATGTAAAGGGGATTATAAGTAACCAAACAACACACATGCCTAGTCACCCCAATGGACCAACCCTCATCTATATATTAAGAACATTAGTTTTAATTTTAAAATTTTGTAATTAAAAATATATTGTCAAAAAACATTTATACATTTATATTTTTACTCAGTTGATTAAAAAAATATTATATTATTACATATGTAATTTATATACCTTTTCTTAAAATAATAATAGTTTAGAATTATTTTAAATATACTCAATTGTAAATTTAATATTAATTAGTAACATATTGAAAGTAATCCTTTATAAAATGTAATGCAGTTATTAATATTTTTAAAAATATGTATTAATTTTTTATAATATTAGAAATTTATTCATTTATGTAATTAATAAAAAAAATTAAAATAATATTAAAATATTTTAAAATAATTAATAATTTTTAATATTTTATATATATAATTAATGTGTATATATTTATATAATTAGTAATTTATTTTAAATTTTTTATATTTAAATGTAACTTTTAATATTTTTATTTCTAAGATTGAATTTCTATATTTAATAATATATTGTAATGTTTTTAGAAATTTATATAATTAAATATAATTTTTAAATGAAATTAATCATATTGACAAATAATTAATTATTTGTAATGTTTTTTTTACATAATCGGTGATATATACATATTTTATTTTTAATTGTATTTTTATTCTTTTCTCTTTAACAACGCTAACATTAGCGGTGATAAACCTGAAGATTACATAGGTTTAAATCACTATTTATGAGGGTTGTGTGATATTAAACAAATGATGTGTAGTATTACCTTCGCTTTTCTATCATTGATAAAATTAGCACTGATAAATCTTGGCATTTATCATTAATTAAATTAGAAGTGATAAAATATACCTTTATCAATTCTTATGTTTCTAGTACCAATAAAGGGATGTTTTATCAGCAATTTTAGTAAGTGTTGATAAAGGCCTTGTATTATTTCTTAAAAAAACTCTGCCCACATCGCTTCTCAACCTAGTTCATCAAGCCTTCATAGAAGTTGGCCCTATCGATCCATTTGTGAATAGATTTGGAAGATTTGAGATAAAAAACCTAATGTATGTAAATCAAAACTTTGTTTTAATGATTTATGGATTTACTTTCCATTTCATTTTTGATGATCTTTTCAAATCCTCGCCACATCGGTCTTCATTTTTTGATTTTTTTTTTTTCAAATCCTCACTGCATTGGTTGTTTGTTTTTTGAAAATTGGTATACTGATTATTTACATATATCCACACACACACATTTACTGATTGTATATACCAATTTTATAAATTTATATAGCTTAAAAAATTTTGGGAGAGATCTGATTGTTGATTTTTTTAGAAGAACATCAATGATTTTTGTTATTGGTTGATATATTAAAAGTCTTAGAAATTTTGATTTCATATTGTATCTATAAACAAAAAAAGATGAATTTGTTTTCTTGAAATTCATACTATAATTATTTACAATTTATTTTTGTTTAATGTTGATTCTTTCTTGAATAATCCATAAAGATTTAAAAAAGTTTTCCCTTATTTTTACTGTTACTTTATATCATAAAATCATAATAGTGATTTTATATAAAGGTTTGGACATAAACCATACATTTTATATTACATCCATTGATCTTCATTTCTAGTGGTTTTAAAATTGTTTTGAAATGATCAAAATAATATATTTTTTAAAATAAATTAGGAGTCAAAAAAATAAATATGAAATTTTTTTCTAAAATTTATTTTTATATATTAAACTTATATTTGATTTTATATAGTTTGTAGTGTTAGGATCACATTGGGATGACCACGCCTAAAGGGGTGGTAAATCAGTATGGGAATAATCTTCTTCTTTAATACATATTAAAATCAAGTGCTTTATCATTTAATGAATTATTGACAACAAACACAACACGAACAAAAAGTAGGATCATCATATAGGTACTCTTTTGATCAATTATTTTTAGGTAAAATACATTATTTTGTATTCATATTTTGATAACATACTAGTGATATTAATAATTCACCAAAAAATAAAATGTAATGTTTCCCTAATTTTTATTGAAGATATTATTGAAAAGTGGAAATTAAACTAATTTTAAACTCTTAATAAAATCAACTTAAAAAATATAAATTGAATGTATGGAACATAAAGAGAATATAAAAAAAGAAAAAACATAAGAAATTGTTTATGAAATTGAATAAAATTATCATTGATTCATTTAAACATATTCAATAATGAAATATCAATAATTATTAATTGAATACTTAAAAATGAAATTCACACTAATACACATATACCCTTTAACAGCACACAAAAATCTATTTAATAGTGCTAAAAAATGTTATTAATCACATCACTGATAAGGGGGGTCCCCTTTATCAGTTCTATTTTAGCATGTATAAAGGGCCCCATTTATCAACACTTTAAATAGAACCAATAAATTGGGGCCTTTATCAATGCTCGAAATTTCATTGATAAAGGCCTAGTCGGTTGTAATGTGCTATTAATATAACAGCACACCTAGAAAAAACCTGTAGGTATATACAGCACACCCAATAAACAATTATATATACATTTAATTAAAATTATCAATAAAGAAATATCCACCCATGGTATATACAAAAAAACACAGCTATATACATTTCAAACAATTTTTTATATGATTACATTTATAATTATCCAACAACAAGTTAAAAAAATTAATGTTTCATCTTTTGATGCCCATGATCTCCTCTCAAAAATGTCCGCCCATGGTATCAGTTGCTGAAAAAATCATCCCAACTCATGAAAAAGATTCCACCTATATAATAAAACAAATATTATGTTAGTAATATTATAAATAAATAAATTAAACATAATATGAAAAAAATACATTAATAAAATGTCATTTTTTAATAAAAAAGACACATTTTGAGTTATACCATTCATGTTGTGTGTCATATTGAGGTGGGGTTTCTTCCTATATGTCACAAATGAGTTATGGATCGTTTTCCTAAAATATCAAAACAATCTGAATGTGTTTGATCAATTTTGATTATGTCACTTGTTCTTTTACAAAAATTAATATCAAATTTAAATAATGACACATTTGGATTTATACTAGTCACACTATACATCATATTGAGGTGTGTCTGATTCCTACCTATAAAAAATTACTAATAGATCATTTTCCTAAAGTAGAAAAACAATTCGAATACGTTTGTTTGGTTTTTAGTATGTTAGTTTTGTTTTTTTACTAAAATGTCATTTCAAACTAAAAACATGCATTTTGAGTCATACAGGTCGCATCGTGCATCGGTTTGATGTGAGAATGCTTCATACACATCACAAATGTCTTATGAATCACTGTCCCAAATTATGAAGATAATTGGAGTGTGTTTTCTTGGTTTTCAGTGAGTGGCACATTTTGAGCTAAAATGTTAATTTTAAACTGATAACAGACACTTTTAGTCATATCGGTTAGACCTTGTATCGTATTGGGGTTTGGTTTATTCCTACATGTCAAAAATGACTAATATAGCTTTTTCATAAAGTATAAAAATAATCTGAATTCATTTTCTCAGTTTCCAGTATGTCACATGTTCTTTTTACTTAAATTAATGTCAATTTTATATAAAAAATATACATTTGAAGTTATAATGGTCACATTGTAAATTTTATTAAGGTGGGGTTGATTCCTACACATAAAAAATGAATCATGGATCATTTTTGTAAATTATCAAAACAATCTGAATGTGTGTGCTCAGTTTTCAGTATGTCACTTGTACTTTTTACTAAAACTAATGTCAATTTTAAATAAAAAGAGACACGTTGAGTTATACTAGACACATCATTAATCATATTGAGGTGTGGTTAATTTCTACACATCACAAAATACTTATAGATATTTTTCCTAAAGTATCGAAACAATCTGAATGTGTTTTCTTAGTTTTTAGTATGTCAATAGTGTTTTTTTACTAAAATGTAATTTCAAATTGGAAACATGTATTTTGAGTCATACATCTCACATAATGCATCGCTTTAATGTGATACTATTTTATTCACATGAAAAATGACTTTTGAATCTCTTTCCTAAATCATAAAGATAATTGGAGCATGTTTTCTTGGTTTTCAGTGAGTGACACATTTTGAGCTAAAATGTCAATTTTAAATTGATAATGAACACTTTTAGTCATACTGGTCAGAAAATTCATCAAATTGAGGTTTGTTTGATTCCTACACATCAAAAATGAATTATAGATCATTTTATTAAACTTTCAAAATAATCTAAATGTGTTTGTTTGGTTTTCAATATGTCACATGCTCTTTCTTACTTAAATTAATGTCAATTTTAAATAAAAAACACATTTGGAGTTATACCGGTCACACCGTGCATTATATTAAGGTGGGTTTGATTCATACATGTCACAAATTACTCATTGATCATTTTCCTAAATTATCAAAATAATCTAAATGTTTTTCTTAGTTTTTAGAATGTCACTTGTTTTTTTACTAAAATTAATGTCAATTTTAAATAAAAAGAGACACATTGAGTTATACCGGTCAAACCATGCATCAAATTGAGTTGTGGTTGATTTATACACGTAAAAAATAACTTATAGATCATTTTCCTAAAGTATAAAAACAATCAAAATGTGTTTTCTCAGTTTTCAGTATGTCAGTTGTGTTTTTTTACTAAAATATCATTTCAAACTAGAAACACATATTTTGAGTCATACGGGTCGCATCGTGCATCAATTTGATATGAGACTACTTTATACACATCACAAAGGAGTTATTCATCTCTATCCTAAATTATGAATACAATCAGAGCGCATTTTCTTTGTTTTCAATGAGTGACTTGTTTTTATCTAAAATGTAAATTTTAAACTGATGACAGACACTTTTAGTCATACTAGTTACACCATGCATTGGATTGAGGTGTGTTTTATTCCTACATGTCAAAAATTATTGTTGGATCATTTCTCTAAAGTATCAAAACAATTTTAATGTGTTTTATTGGTTTTCAGTATGCCAATTGTTCTTTTTTACTTAAATTAATATCAATTTTAAATAAAAAGACACATTTGGATTTATATCGGCCGCACCACACATCGTATTGATATGGAGTTAATTCTTAAATGTTACAAATGACTCATGGATCGTTTTCCAAAATTATCAAAACAATCTGAAAGCGTTTGCTCAGTTTTCAGTATGTTACTTGTTGTTTTTACTAAAATTAATACCAATTTTAAATAAAAAGAGACACTTTGAATTATATTGAATTGTGCATTATATTGAGGTGAGCATAATTCCTACATTTCAAAAATAATTTATATATCATTTTAATAAAGTATCAATACAATCTGAATTCATTTTCTCATTTTTCAGTATTTTAGTTGTGTTTTTTTACTAAAATGTTATTTCAAACTAGAAACATGAATTTTGAGTCATATCGATCACATCGTGGGTTGTTTTGATGTGATAATACTTCATACACATCAAAAATGACTTATGAATCTTTTTCCTAAATTATGAATACAATCGAAGTTCTTTTTATTTTTTTTCAATGAGCAATACGTTTTGAGGTATTATGTCAATTTTAAACTAATAATAGATAATTTTATTCATACTAGTCACACCATGCATTAGATTGAGGTGTGGTTGATTCCTATATGTCTCAAATGAATCACGGATCATTTTTATATTATATCAAAACAATCTAAATATGTTTTCTTAGTTTTCATTATGTCACTTGTTCTTTTTTCCAAATTTAATGCCAATTTAATATAAAAATACACACTTGAAGTCATATCATTAACACCATGTGTCAGATTGAGGTGTGGTTTATTCCTATACATCAAAAATGACTTATGTATTGTTTTACTAAAGTATAAAAACAATCTAGATACATTTTATCAGTATTCAGAATGTCACTTGTTCTTTTTACTAAAAAATCTCAATTTTAAATAAAAAGAAACACTTTGATTTATACTGATCACATAGTGCGTCATATTTAGGTGGGTTTGATTCATACACATCTCAAATAACTTATGAATCATTTTTATAAAGTATCAAAATATCTGAATGTGTTTGCTCAGTTTTGAGTAGTTCAGTTGTTTTGATACCAACTATATTGACCAAGAAATTTCATATATAGATATGAAATATTAGTGGATTAATATTCCTTACATAACATAATGATCCATGCCAAAATATTTTAGGCCTATTGCTTTTAGAAACATGGAAACATAAAGAACTAGTTCAGAAGAGTCTTTAATTAAGTTATTCTTTACTAGAAACAATCTTAGACATGTCATTTCTAAAACCATTCTTCATGAACTAAGGATATGAAACATAATAAAGGGTGATCATATATGCTCAATAAGTATAAACAAGGGAGATATCAATGATCATATATGGATAACATGAGAATAAATATATTATAAGGTGATATTAACATTATAAAGTCACACCCTGCATATCATAGATAATAATCACAAGTCATGGATTAAAGCATGGTAGTTCATAATAAATGAATATTAAAGAATCAAAGAATATTATAAATTAAAAACATACACTTTGAGTCATACCAAGCACACTGTGTATCATATTGAGGTGTGGTTAATTGAGTTGCAGCTAGTTACTACATTGTTCAGGAAATTGTTCATGGTAGATATTTTGGGAAGTTATACTTTACATTCAACTACTGAGAAATTCCTTGGTAGATTCATCCTTATGATTCAATTCACATTTAATTCAAAATTGGGTTTCCTATTCCACCTGAAAGGAACATGTTCTCTCTTTTCTATCTTATTTTAGATAGTTTAAAGGAAAATATGACTTCCCAAAATATCTGTAAAAAAACTAAATAAGTATTAGATAAAAATGATAAGTAAATTAACTTACAAATAGTAAATAAAATTATGAAAAAATTAATTAATTGCATATGTAGTAGGAATTCACCTTTATACATTCTTGACCCATTTCCTTTTATTCATTATCCTAATTACAGCCTCGAAATCCAATCTCTCGTGAGCATGATCAGTTTCGAAAAAACCACCCCAACTCGAGCAAAGGAATCCACCTATATAAGAAAACAATTCTTATGTGTGTAATACTAAAAAGAAGTAAATTAAACCTAAACATGAAACATCACACTACTTCTATATAAGTCATATCTTCATGTTATTTGTATACATTCATCTATCAGGTATGTTTTCCATTTGTTTCTAAGAAAATATATATCATTTTGTGAATATGATTCTTTTTTATAGTCATAGTTGTACTAAAAAAATATAAATACATAAAGGATTAATAAATATTTTAAATGAAATAGTAATTATCTTCAAAAATACCTATTCAAGGATGCTAGTTTGTTCATGGAATATGATCTCTCTCAAAAATTTACAAACATAATAACAACAATATTTTACATTTGTTTGTTTCAAACACTGTAGAAACACTGAGAAAAATAATTAATTTGTTTTGATATGTGTTTGGATAGTGAAATATTATTATATATATACCCTGATACTTGTCCATTCATAGTACTCGTCATGCTTCCCGTCCTTATCCCTTGGCATCATTCCATGTTTTAGATGATATTGATGCACTTCCCTATTGTAATATAATCCTCATTAAAAGATAATATATATTATATAAATTGGTTTTTATTTCTAAAATGTTGGATGTAGTCAATTAAAAATTGAAAAAATCCATCATGTGTGGTCATTTTGTTGGGTATCCATGCATTGAATCCAGGAAATAAATATTTGGAGTATCCAAATTGACCGTAATGAGCATCCAATGCTACCTAAAAACACAAAAAATAATAACTAATGAAATAACTGAAAATATATTTTATATGATTAAATTTTAGAGTTTTACCCCTGCATCATTGGTATTAAGAAGATTCTACCATCCATGTTTTTTCTTTCAAACGATTTGAGAAGGGTTTCCACTATTTCATCCTCTTTATTGGAATATATTTTTGGTTGTTCTGTAGAGGTGGTGTGGGGACTAACGAGTGAAAAAGAAAATCATAGGGAATTCAATTCAATTGTGTTTGATATATACACCTTCCAAAAATATGAAATGTATTTATTAATAATTAACATATTATATCAGCTTTAGGAAAATAAAATCATGAAAACATACCTCATCTATACATTTACAACTAATCTTCCTAGATAATCATAGTAGATAATTTCACTTACATTCACAACACCAATGAATTCTTGAATTTCCTATCCATAACTATTTTATTCAAAATCAACTATGTGAGTATGACTATTTTTAACTTTTTATCCACATGAACCTTCAATGGTAGTAAATGCAGATATAGAACGGGCGGGGTAAAGGTGATTTCAGTAGATCATTTAGATCGGTCGGTCTATACTTTATTTGTTTTTGAGTCGGTCTTTCATTTCACCCCCTTCCCTTTGTCTGTCTATAATAACATTCATTGGTTCAGACCTTTTTTCATTAATTGTTAAATTTTTAGCATGAAAAATAAATTGGAAATGAATACCTCATTGTTGACATGTTTTTTACAAGATGTTAAGGCCATTAAATGAATGTTCCAACAGCTTGTTCAACCTTATGAATATCTTCCTCGTCAATTGAAATAGGTAGCTTAGCACTCGTATCATGGGATATGTTAATCGACACTCTCACATGACCTGTTGGAAGTGGTCTATTGCTTAGACTATCTTATTTGATCTTGAACATCATAGACCTTGCTAAAAGGAAATGGGTGGGTGTTGATAGATATAAATCATAGTCATTATCACCTAATAGAATATCAATAAAGGAAATGTATCAGTGTCTGTATGATTCACATTTCCCAGAAACAATTATTAGAACATTGATTACCTCAACCAAGATAGCTCTTTGAGGGAAATGGCTCACCTAAAAGTTGGGGGGGTGGGGGGATCATCAAGCAATGGTTTTTATTTATATTCTTCTTATAATAGAATCTCTTTATGTCATTGGAATTGTTCTTCAAGTTTAGTTAGCCTTTCTTACATTTGTTTTATTTCTTCACCTTGATCACCCTCTTGTTTTTTTCTCAAAATATATTGGGGGTGTCACCCAAAAACTCGCACCTTTGATGTGGCCATATTTTTCTAGCTGCTTCAAGGTCACCATTAGTATGTGTTCATCTGGTACATGTGTTTTTGATTACTATGACTATTTCAGATAGAAAATATAGAAAAATAAGTAATGTATCGTTCCAATTTTATCATATGTCTCCAAAGAGACTAGAAAAATAAATAATCATTTTTATGTAATAGTGATATAAATAAAAACAAATTTTTATTATGTCATACTTACACATGTTTCACACACTTTTTTGTGTTTTCATCTATCAGTATCCCATCTTTATATACACATGATTCGTTCCATAACACATGTCTCCTTCCATAGCACATGGCATGGGATGGAAGTGGCTTTGGATTTGGATTCATCAATCTTCATATAAATATAGGAACATAATTATGTTTTTGTTTCATGTCACATAAAGTTATTATGTTAGATTTAAAATATGTAGCATTTTTTTCAAGTGAAGCATACCACATCCTTACTTTATATTAGGGGTACATTGGTTTTTCTGCAAGTTCCTTATTTCCAGCACTCAGTTTTTTTTACATAAATAAAAAATTGTCAATAAAAGTGATGAATCCATGTATCTTAAAACAATTTATTACTAGCCACAATGTACCTAAAAACACATCTTCATTATGGTAATTAAACACATCCCACACTTCTTGGGTTATCATGTGTGTATAGATAAGCAGTGGGTGTGGGTTTATTCTCCCTTCAACATCTTTAAGATAATGTCTCGTTAGAATTGTGTGAAATCCTATGTGAATCCTTCTAGAAAGCTTTAATACATATTTCTTGTGTGGTTCATCTATTATAAATGCACTCTACAAGGGATGATGAAGATTAAGTCAATGTTTCATTATTTTATTTTTTATTAAAATAAAGAAATGATATCATAATGTTATCATAATATCTTCCTGCGTCAGTGTCCTAAGGCTGACCAAAACATGGTTCCATGAATCTATATTAATTAGCACGCATTGCTGAGTTAATATTCTAATATAACTACTGAGCATGTCTTTTTTGGGGTTAACATGCTGGTCTCACGCATTTCATATGACCTCATATTTGATGCCTTTGATTTTCACCTTAATTATTTTTTCTAACACCATCAAACTAAGGTGCTCCAGGTTTTTTTCATCACCATTACTTCATCGCCTACCATTTCCTAGGAATCAACATCATCAATATATTATTCTATAGCGGTAGCATCACCATGTGTATAAGTTCATTGTACCTTTTCACTGGGAGAAGAAATAGGTTGAGAAACCAATTGTTCCTCAGGATTGGGAGCACTAGTACATGTTGAAGGTTGTTTTTCCTCTACACTATGAGCAGCAGTAGGTTCAAAGACTTGTTGTTCCTTAGGATTGGGAGCACCAGCATGTATGTAAGTCATTATATATAGAATTGGTCTAACATTTAATTTATATTACATAAATGTAGTAGCGAATGGATAATAACATATAGTAGAACGGTGTATATTACAAAAAATATATAACCTGGTTATTGAACTCTCTTTTTTTAAGGATGAATAGATTTGACCCCTCTATCGATTATACAAACCCCTTCATTGTGGTATCCTCTAACATACAAAATGCTATCTAAAGTGGGACCACTGTGAAATGATTGTGAATTCCTAATGAAAGAGACATCCTAATTTGAATTTTTATTTGACCCTTCAGTGGTTTTGGTCAATAATAGAGAAATTGACTACTTTCGGTTTGAAGGATCAAGGACATAAAATACTTTCACTGCATGTGATGCCATTATAAACAGTTCATCTTTATACCCTTCCTTACTGAAATCAACTTTCACGAATCCCAATTCATCTATTTTAATATCACTCATGTTATCAACCCACTTAAATTGAAAATAAGTATTTAGAATGTTGAATAATAAAACTACTATGTTTGTTTGATGATTCCAAAGTATGACATATTTTTGTAAATTGGATTTCTGTCCTTAGTACTAGAAACATGCATCGCTTCATCAATAAGTGTAACTCCACTATTTTTCATGGTATTTTCTTCATCGTGTTAATTTTTATAGAATGTATAACCATTAATTACATAACCATTGTAAGATAATACATACACACTTGGTCATATGGCTATCCATCTAAGTCATTCTAAAATTGAATATATATTTTCATATGACTCCTTAAAAAATATAGTCTTGAAACCATCCTATTAATTATTGATTATGTATATTTGATATCCATATTTCATCCCTTACTAGATTCAAATGCCTAATAATCTCTTTGTGGGTTTCAACATATGGGGAAACCTCCAAACTGTTATGAAAAACATAAAGGTGGGATTTCTTCTGATATGTAATATTGATTGTGACAACATCTCTTCTAGAAATTCCTTCACCCACAAGCTTCCCAATGTGAAAAGATTTAGGTACACCAATTCCTTCCACACTGAACTTGTATTCAGTATAGAATTCAATGTCTTCCTCAACAATATATAGCTCCATAATATAACTCTTTGGCTGACATCAATTTTTTATATACCCTTTCAAAATATTCATATACCATTCAATAGGGTACATCCATCTATAGTGGATAGGACCACATAGTTGAATATCTCTCACCAAGTGAACCATCAAATGAACCATGATATCAAAGAATATTGGTGGGAAGAACATTTCCAGTTCACATAATATGATGTTAATTTCTCTTTCCATATTCAGCAATTCTGCCAGGTCTATAACTTTACTACATATAGTTTGAAAAAGAAAAAGATCTTGGTATAGCAGCTTGGGTTTTGACCCTTTTGGTCTTTAGAATATTCCTACAAATAATTTTAGATCTAGGCACGAATATGGCATGTGATTCCTAGGCCCGATATGACCGTTTATCCATGTGGGGCGATCCCCTATCTAGTAGGACAATCCCTTAGGGTTTGAGGCATCATCAGGAATGTGATCCCCTATGTAGTGGGTTGTATTAGTAGAGTTGTGGTATCGTCGGTTATGTGATCCCCTACTTAGCGTATGGTTTTCCTTAGGGTTGTGGTATCATCGGTAATGTGATCCCCTAATCATTGCGTGGTTTCGGTAGGGTTTATGGTATTGTCTGTTTGATCCACTACATTGCACGTTATACTAGATGGGGTTTATGGCATCTTCATGACTGCCTTTAGATGGGTGACTATCCTCTATCTGATTAATATGATCTATGGAATATCAGATTAGGTTGTGGTATCCCCCAGCAGATCCTGTGAGTGATCCACTATCGGTGAGATCTTCATTTGACTGGGTTGGGTTCTAGTATCCTCTAGCGGATCCTAGGTGTGATCCCCTATCTAAGGAGTTTGGTGTTCTGATGTTTCAGCATGACGTTCTCAGTGATGATATTTGATGAGCGTGTTCGCTCGGATGGGCCATCTAGGATGGATATGTAACCCGATTGAGTGTATCTCTTGGATGAGTGTATTTTGGGATGACATGTCTCATGAAGTGTGTTCTCCTCGTTATGTTCATTCCTTAGAGCCTCGAGTCGAACCTATCGCTGGTGATGCAGTCACACCCTCATGAGGCTTGGTGCTTGAGATGAGTATATCTGGATTCTCTTGGTATATGTATGGGCATATACATGTTTGAGTTATCTAGTTGAGTTTAGTTGAGGATGGTCTTGAGATGAAGTTTCTCTCTTGTTCGGGATCCCTCTAGCTAGGATGAGTAGATTGATGCCTTTTAGTTGATCACTTTTCTTTTGGGGTTTTTGGGGCACCTACTGAGTATATTTATACTCACCCCTGTATGGAATTTTCCCGCACATGTTTTGTGTCTTGTGCAGACCACAGGCCTTTCGACGGAGTCCAAGGAGGACCCGGAGCAAGTGGAGCTTAGTGAGCTTGACCGACCAGGGTGTTTACCAGAGTTGTACCGAGGAGATTTCTGGTGGCTGCTTTTAACAGCGATCCCCTCCTTCTGAGCAGGTCAGATGCTTTTGCAGTTTTATTTTGGCGGGCCAGGTCTTTTCCATTTTGCACATTTTTTTATACT
Source organism: Viscum album (assembly GCA_963277665.1). Classification (NCBI taxonomy): domain Eukaryota; kingdom Viridiplantae; phylum Streptophyta; class Magnoliopsida; order Santalales; family Viscaceae; genus Viscum; species Viscum album. The sequence continues at coordinate 593,431,836 of OY728135.1, read as the reverse complement.
CTAGTTATGGGTTAGATTTATGCATGAATTTCTTTTTAGTTGTTATATATATCTATGCACTATTGTATGGATGTGTATTTGGGTGTGTGTGTACATGTAACTTAGGCTAATGCCTCCCATGTGTGTGATAGCCTACTCGGTGCTAGTCTCCAGCCCCTAGCCTATTAAAGGTGGTCTTGGGGATTCGTGGCTCGAGCCCCATTGGTTCAGGTTGTGATAGAGTGGTATCAGAGGATGTTCCACCTTTGGGATCTCTATACATAGGTGGTCTAACTATGAGCTTGGTTTGGGTTGCATAGCGGTAGTGTTATAATTTTTCGAGATCAATTTTCAGGCCAGGGACTTCAGTGTTGGTGTGGCGGTCGACGTATCAATTCACCAGGACTCTGATAACATTCTTTTCAACTCATGACATTATTACAATGGTCCTAGGGAAATAATGTTACATGCATCATAAAGGACTGGGTTTTGGTTTTTCCTTATTCTTCTTGAGTCAACTCCCTAGATATACTCTATGACTATGGTGCATCTTGATTGTCTTTCAGGATGCCTCCACAATGCTATCCAGAGAGGGTTCCATAGTGGGATTGTGGTGACGATCTTCCCTGAGTATAGGCTTTGGATCAGGGTACAGGTTATGAGGCTGGGCCTCCAGGTGGTCCACCAGTTGATCCACCACTTGTCTAGCAGCTTGTTGTGCCGGCAGTGCAAGATGAGGATGCGCGTAGGCTGAGTGCACCGTATGAGTTCCTGAGGTAGCAACCTTTATGGTACCGGTGTGATCCAGACCCCCAAGCAACTAATAACTGGCTCAAAGTAATTACCCAAGTTTTCCGCCTGGTGAGGACACCTCTAGATCAAATAGTGGACCTAGTGGTGAGCCTTATGCATGGTTCAGCCGACCGATGGTGGAGTATGGTGATTTAGTCCCATGAAGAGGATATGATCACATGGAGATAGTTTGATTATCTCTTTAGGGAAGAGTTATATCCTGTGATGTTGAGGTCAGTGCGAATCCAAAAGCTTCTGCAGCTTCAGCAGGAGGGCATGATTGTGTCGGAGTACTCAGAAAGGTTTACAGACCTATCACACTACTCCCTGTATATGGTTCGAGACTTGTTTTTTAGGGATCGAACCTTTGAGTAGGTCCTATGCAGACACATCTGGGCAGGTGTGGTTTTCTTCTAACTACCCACCTATGTCGGAGTGCTGGGGTGGGCCTTGGTGGTGGAAATATTTCTGGCTGAGCAGATTTCACCCATCAGTGCTGAGCATGCGAGAGATGAGACCTTGGTAGTAGGTTCGATAGCTAGTAGCTGATGGAAATCACATAGGTCTGGATGTGCTTGACTTTTTAGGAGGCGACCCCAGGATAGAGGATCTGAGGCTCGGGGCTCTCAGGGATCTCAGGCCGGTTTTGGTTAGTCGCAGGAGAGACGGTGCTACATTTGCGACGGCTGGGGACATCTTGATAGATATTGTCTGACCCGTCATGCTGCTGAGAGGGATCCAGTCGACAGGACTCCTTGGAAGAGGAAGCATCTTGAGTATGGGGGTTCTTAGGGTGGAAGATGTGGTGATGGAGCTGGTGTAGCAGCAGGAGGTGGTAGGCGGTATGAGTTTCCACCACCACCACCCTCAGGTGGTCCACGTTGGGCTCAAGGATATGGAGGATGGGGGTGAGGACAACTACATTCCATAGATATTGTTGACCCCGAGGCTCTGCGGATGGATAGAGGTATGCTCTGTGTCCTTTATACTTTCTGCAATAGTTTTGATATACACTATTAGGCGGTACTCTTTCCTTTATGTTACTTTCTAAAGTTTTTTTAGGGCATTGGTAAGAACCTATGTTGGTGTTGGTGTTGTTCGACATGCTTTGAATGCATGGGGAAGAGGGATCCTTCCCCCACCGAGATGCATTTTTTTGATGCGATTAAAATCATGCGGGCGAGTCAGTGCCACCCAAGTGGATAGTATCGAGGTGCAGAGTACAAGTCCCTCTAACTTATGTGTTTGGGGCGGGGTTTTTTGTTAGGTAGTTTGTGAAAAAAGCCTTGGGTTCACTATAGCGTGTGCTAGTTTGCAGCATTAGAACCCTTGGTGGATTTGTTGTGGTTTTTGGTGTCATGGTTCTTAGTGTGTGGTTGTTACGGCACAAGAATATTTGGTGAGATTGCTGGCATGGGAGTCCCAGTGGAGAGCTCGGGTCCTTCCCCTTGTTCCAAGGCCTTTGGCTTTTCGAGGATGAAAATCCTTAAGGTGGGGATACTGTAGCGGCTCCGGTTTTGACCCTATTAGGATTTGGAATATTCTTACAAATAATTCTAGAGCTAGGCATGAAGACGATGTGTGATTCTGAGGCCCGGTGTGACTGCTTATCCATGGGAGGTGATCCCCTATCTATTAGGAAAACCGCATAGGGTTTGAGGCATCATCGGGAATATGATCCCTTACGTAGTGGGCCATATTAGTAGGGTTGTGATATCATTGGTTATGCAATCCCCTACTCAGCATGTGGTTTTTCGTAGGGTTGTGGTATCATCAGTAATGTGATCTTATACTTACTATGTGGTTTCAGTAGGGTTTGTGTGAAACTCGTGGCTGATTGTCACTTATCGACCGGTCAAAGATCTGATTCTCTGCTAATGTGTATAGCAGCACTCGGGTCGAATCCTCAGCGATGATACTTTTTAATAGTCGTTTGTTTTTAGTTGATTGTATTCTGATTTGGGGGGTATGTTTGTAGAGCTTATGAAATGATTGATTGATTAAGATTGTTTTAACACATTTATAAAGATTGGGGTGAGTTCATTTTTAGGGATTTAAGCTTGTGATATCCTTGAGCTTTGCTTTATATTGCATTTAAATTAACACTCACTTCACAAGATAACATTGATTGAAATTCATAAGTGTTAAGGCTTTAATCCAAGCCTTAACTTAACTTAGGGTTCTAATCTAAATTAGAGCTTGTTGATGGTAGTGTATTTATAGTTCAAATAATCCATGTAAACCACACGTTAAAAAAAACAAGTCATTAATCCATGACATGTTAAGTCCAACATACACAATGTTAATTTGAAGAATATTCATCGAGAAAATACTCTCAATCACTTAACATTCCTAAATTTTGACTCACACCAGTAATAGAATTACTCATACATTAAGATATTTATTAATTTGGTAATATATTTTAATGGTGATTCATTATAAATAGAACAAAAAGAACGGTATAAGAAAATATTTGTGCGTCGAACGCACACACACATGAAGGGTGATCAGAATTAAAAATGAACTTTAGATTGAATTAGAAAGAAAAAAAAGGGAAGGGGATTCAACTGTATTTAAAATATTTTAAGAAAATTAAAATTAAACTACAGAATTTGGATGAGAATAAGAGATATTGAATAAGAAACTTGCATTAAAACATAATTACAAAGAAAAGACTTACAATATTACAAATGAAGAACAACACAAAAGTAAATGAAAGGAAGAAAGGAGGAATGGTTTATAAAGTACAAAATTGAGTATGGAAGATCCTCCCAAGCCTTTGGAATATCCTTGGCCTTTCCAACCTATCCTCATTTTCTCTGAAATGCAAACTCTTTTCAAGGAGAGGAGGGGGATGTATTTATAGCCCAATGTTGTGGGTTGTTTGCATTCCAAAATTTCCCCTCCACTTGCATTGCCAATTTGATAAATTATACAGCTGAATATCGATATATGATCTTCTTACAAGTTTTATATAAATATTTCCTCTGTCTACTCTGAAAATTTGGCGGCCATTTGATTTAAGGATCCAAAGTTATGTCAGTTGGATTAAACAGTTTTAATCTGTCCATTTCAATACAAACTCTTTGAAGTCCAAAATGTGAATGGGTTTTTGAATAGGAATATGCCTTAAAATACAAATTATTTCTTCAACAAAGTCTTCCACCTATATATATTATTTTACACTAAAAAATATCAGCTTTATTGAATGCATACATCATGATATATGTCATGCATAGTGTCCGGATTTTAATTCTAGGACAGAATGGTGGGTTAGACTTAAAAGCATCATTTGGGCCCTTTGTTTTTGGATTTGGGCCCTGAAATTTTTATCCATGACTCCTTGAATTTTTATACGAATATTTCAGGATAATTAATGAATTTTAACTTCTTTATTGAGCCCAGTATTTCAATCTTCATGGATGGTCCAGTTTCTTCACAGATTCTGTGGGCCTTCTTGTGTGGTCCATATGATCCTTCAAATGGAAGAATTGGCCCATGATCCCTTCTAATGAAATGTTGGATATTGAATTAGGAATCCTAAAAAACAAAAACCACACAATTTTGATCAGTAGGGTGATAGTTATAAATAAAATAGTAAACTAACTCAATTGGACTACTTCTAAAAATGCTCAAAAATTATACTTAGTATTAAAACATTAATATTTCACACAAATTATAAAAATTTCATATAAAATAAGTAAAGGGAGTATATAATAATTCATGAAAATATTAATAACATCATTGTGGTATCTTCGGTTCAATCCCCTACTTTGCACATTATACCAGATGGGGTTTTTAGCATCATCATGGCCGCTTTTACATGGGTGATGATCCTCTATCTGAGTGATGTGATCTACGGAATGTCAGATCAGGTTGTGGTATCCCCCAGAAGATCCTGAGAGTGATCCACTATCGGTGAGATCGTCGTTTGACCAGATTGGGTTCTAGTATCCCCTAGAAAATTCTGGGTGTGATCCCTTGTCTGAGGAGTTTGGTGTTCCATTGTTTCAGTATGACGTTCTCAGTGATGATATCTGATGAGTGTGTTCACTCGGATGGGCCATCTGGGATGGCGATGTAACCCAGTAGAGTGTATCTCTTGGACATGTGTCTTTTGGGATGACAGATCTCATGGAGTGTGTTCTCCTGGTTATGTTCATTCCTTAGAGCCTCAAATCAAATCTATCGTTGGTGATACGGTCAGACCCTCATGAGGCTTGGTGATTGAGACGAGTATATCTAGATGTTCTTGGTATATGTATGGTAATATACCTTTTTGAGCTATTTAGTTGAGTTTATCCAAGGACGGTCTTGAGATGGAGTTTTTCTCTCGTTCAGGTTCCCTCTGGCTGTGATGAGAAAACTGATGCCTTTCAGATGCTCACATTTCTTTTGGGATTTTTGGGGTTCCTACTGAGTATATTTATACTCACCCCTATATGGGATTTTCCCACACATGTTTTTTTTCTTGTATAGACCACAGGCCTTTCGACGAAGTCCCAAGAGGACCCGGAGTAGGTGGAGCTTAGTGAGCTTGACCGACTGGGGTGTTTACTAGAGTTATACTGAGGAGTTTTCTGGCGGGTGCTTTTGACAACGATCCCCTCCTTCTGAGTAGGTTGGATGATTTTGCAGTTTTATTTTGGTGGGCCATTTATTTTCCCTTTTGTAATTTTTGTTGTACTCTGGTTGTGGGTTAGATGTATACATGCATTTATTTTCAGTTTTTATATATATCTATGCACTGTTGCATGGAGGTGTATGTGGGTGCGTGTGTACAGGTACCTTAGTCTAATGCCTCCCATATGTGTGATAGCCTACTCAACGCTAGTCGCCAGCCCCTAGCCTATTGGAGGTGGGATTAGGGATTCGTGACTTGATCCCTGTTGGGTCGGGTCGTGACACTTGGTTAATGTCTAACAAACATTCTTGAGAAAAATTAAACATAAATATATAGGAGTTAGATCTTGCATCAAACCATGGAAGTCATGTGGTTTCAGACCCTTTAACTTTAAATTAGTAATTAAAACAATGTTCTTGATATTCAATGAATACCCCTATGGAACCTTTATAATATTCAAGAAGTTTCAAAGTAGATATCTATCCTACTTGGAAAGAGTGTAAGCAAATGGAGGAAGAAAATTTCATTTTTCACCCTTTACTAGCACCAACTCTTCTCATATTCTCATGTCAACCATGTCCAACATAGACTTAATTCCATACTTTGTTTTTTTGGGTGCATTTAGCAACATTCCTATAAAACTATCACATAATTTTTTTTCAACATGCATAACATCCAGAAAATATTTGATGTGCATACAATTCTAGTATGGTAATTCAAAAAATGGTATCTTTTTTCAACCATTTTTCATAAGGTTTTTCGAAAATGGTTTACCAAAAGCAGTGTCCACATATTTTACTTTCTCAAATAGTTGATCACCTGTTAGTGGAGATGGTGTTGTATGTTCTTCTAAACTTCCATAGAATGATGTTGTCCAAGATTGGTACTTATTCCATTGGGGGTAGAAATATGTGATGTCCTAGAAACATAGTTTTTGATGAACATTTCAACCTAATTGACTGTGTACCCTGTTTGAAAATGAGACACCCTTGAGTTCTTTTAATGCTACATCCTAATAAAATTTCATAAGAAGGAAAGTCATTTATCATCCCATACAACATGGATCTCAATGTAAAATCTTCATTTCTATAAGCATCATACAATGTAACACCTAAATCCCACAATAATTTCAAATCCATGATCAATGGATCTAAATAAACATCAATATCATTAACCACTTGTTTTGGTCCTAATATAAGCATAGATAACATGATGTATTTTCGTTTCATGAATAACTATGGTCGTAAGTTATAATTTACCAATATGAACAACCATGTACCATGAGTGCTACTTTTTAAACCAAAAGGATTCACTCCATTTGTAGATAAAAAACGAAGGTTTATTGGATCATTTTCAAATTCAGGATACTCATGATCAATTCTCTTTCACTGAGGAGAGTTAATCGGGTTACATAGTTTACCATATTTAATTCTTGTATCTGTGTGCCATGTCAATTGCCCTGAAGTATCCTCACTTCCATATTAGCACCTAAATCTTGGAATGATTGGAAAGTACCATACAACTTATGTAGAACCAGATTCATCTTTCTTATATCAAGAAGAACCACACTTTGGGCATTCTGTAAGTGATTTTTAGTCCTTAAGAAATAGTATACAATCATTTGGGAAGGAATGTATTCTTTCATATATCATACCCATCAAGTATATCATTCGTTTTGAATCGTATGTTTATCTCAGGATCTCATTATCTTTTTGGAGCATGTCATTAAAGAGAAAAAGTACTTCCATAAAACTGGTGTCACTCTATTCATTTCCTACTTTCAAATTATACATCTTTATTATGGATGAAAATGTTGTATATTTAGTGCAACCAACATACAATGACATCTTTTCACAACTCTTTAACTTCTCAAACAATTTTTGTCAATCATGAAGTTTATCTTCAACTTTCCTTGTCATTTCCTCAATACGATCTTCATCATCATTCACATCTATAATCACATCCTTGATACAGTCTTTTTTATTTTCCACACTTGTAATCATATCAGATGGTCCATAAAACACACTTCTATCCCAACCACTAGTTGTATTTCATTTTCCCCATGTTAATTACATCATTTATAACTTTTCTATATTCTGTGACAGGTCAAGTGTTATTCTAAATCCTCTACACTAATTAGTCTTTAATAACAATAGTGTAAACATAGAAAATTATTTGAGAAGAGTCATATGCATGATATTTTTCTAAATTGATGAAATCTTTCACTCCATCTTCATATTCTTTTGTCAGATGATTGGAATCCATCCATTCTTTATTCATATACATCCTATTTTATTCGGTAATACTAATATTTAACAAAATAAATACACAAAACATTGATATAAAAATTAACTAAGGCTAAAAAAGTGGTTTTAAATATATATCACAAGGGATAACTCAACACTTTAAAAATAAAACAACATTTTCCAACATTTTTAACACTTTAGAATCACCCAAACTATTGGTTTGAAAACAAATTAACATAAGAATAATTTTTAAAACATCAAGTTAGTGATTACCACTTATTACTCTTTTCAGTAGTGATATATAGTTATTAGCTTATTTTCATGTGTGCATCAAAGAAACAAGGCAGTTAGTGAATCCAAAAATCTTGTTGGATGACGATTCATACTCAGATGACAAGGACGTAGTTGGCGGCATGGCCACCAATTTTTTTAGAAACCTGCTGGCTGAACCTAACCCAAACATAGCGTCGGGGTATCTAAGTGGGGACTAAAAGTTGTTCATAAGGATCCCAAACATGATGTCCAACCTTGATAATGAATCATTGGAAGCGATTCCTGATGAAAAGGAGGTTTATGAGGTGATGATGAACCTTAACCCAAAGAGTGCCCCAAGGCCCAATGGCTTTCCAGGATCATTATATAGGGGTTCATGGGATGTGATTAAAGCTGATGTTATCTTGGCCATTCAATACTTCTTTTGGGGTGGCCTGATTCATAGAGTGGACTAAGAAACTACTCTTTTTCTCTTATAGAATACCAAAGTCCCTTCCTCTATCCATGAATATAGGCTAGTTAGTATGTGTAATTTTCCCTACAAGATTCTATCCATCATTTTTAGTTCTAGAATTTCTACTCATATTCTTCATTGGATATCTTTAGAGAAACATGGTTTTGTTAAAGGGCAGGTCAATCTAGGGGCGATTGCTTTTCCACGAGAAATGCTCATGGATATCAATCTCAAAACTCATAGATCCAACATGGATCTCAAAATAGATATGAATAAGACCTATAATAGAATGGAATGGGGTTTCATCAATAGGGTTATCTTAGATATGGTTCATTCATGTAGAGACCCAAATCTTGGCTTACATGGACATTACATTACTTTTGTGGAATACTTAATACATAAAAAAACCAACACTCAAGGATCATAATAGTTTAGTGTCTTTGGAAACTTGGAACAAAATCTTCTAATCATTGTGAAATATCTTTAACATCACCCATAAAGATCTTCCCCTTTTTTTTTATTACCTAAAACCTTTCTTTATATCCTGGGGAAAAGAAAACATATAAAGGGTGAACTCAAATGATCAGTAAGGGTAAGCATCGAGAGAATAAAAAAACCATATACATTTGAACTTAAAAACATGAACATAATGTTTAAACATCAAAATATTGAGCAATGACATAAAACATGGCAGTAAATAAGGCATAGATCATAATGGAACATCAATCATGATAAAATAGCATGGGAATAAAACATGTAATTATGGAAAACCATTAAGCACATGATATGATTTCCATAGTAGCCAAGGCATTGCTGCCAAGATCATCTTATTGGACAAAGTCCCTTTCTGAATCGAGTTCACTCCTCGTTCCCGTCCTGTATCACTGAACCGAATTAACTTACCATTCCAGCCATGTCTATATCATGAGATTTAAATCTTTAACCAATGCATTGTAGGGAGATATAGGTCCCACCCATCTCATAATGAAATCATTCTTACGTGTGCCACAATATAAACATACATCATTCATCATAACCCAAATAATAAAATGGGTTTCATAAACATCATCCCATCATAACATAATCCATATAAAACAAATGGATATCATTTCATCATAGAAAAATCGCACCATGTAAATAATAGAGACATTATACTTGAAACATAAACATATTAAATGTTGTCATTTTGGATGGGAAATAGTTTTGATAAAACACTTGAAATTAGTTCTTGAGGAAATATCCTTTCTTCTTCAAAATCATTTTATTTTCACAAAATGCCATGAAATTTTTAAAAGAAGATGATTTTTTTAAAAATATTCATGAAATATTATAGTGGAAGCTTCATTAAAATTAGGCATTATGAAACCGTAAAAATCTGTTCATGCCGTATAATTTAAAAAAAACATTCTCCTTGTACTTTTTCCGGAAAAGTCAAAAAGTACCTCGTATGGTAAAAAAAGATTCCTTACATACCATGTAGTAAAAGACAAAAATGGGTAAAAAGGAATTTAAATATACATGAAAACATTTTTAGAAAACATGGGCATGGATGATAACAATAACCCCAGTAAATACTTACGAATAAATAATCTCAGATAAAAACGAGATTGGAAAAGTTATCCCTTACCTTATGTCTGATATGCTTCGTTTGTATCCGAACCTCCTATATAATGATTTAAATAATGTAATTGACTTATTACAGAATAATATTCATTGTTATGATATCATATATGGTTCACTTATGACTTTATATTACCCTTTCTTTAATAAATTCCATGTTAAAGCGTGTTTTCGGTAAAATCGTTTCATTTATCGTACGTGTTTGGACTTGTTGTTCTTGATATTATTATTACTTATATCATGATTTACTAACTTCCAGAATGTAAAACATGACTTATATATCATATATATTCAGTATATATATATATATAATAGATAGATAAATGAAATGAAACACACCGTTCATGGAGATGGTAGGTCGTACGTATGCAAGAACGTTGTTTTCCTTTCCTTATTGAATTGAATGGAAGTAAGTAAATAAAATATACATAAATATAGTAGCATAATTATGTTATATATACCATTATTATTCATTATATATACTTTATAATCATTCTTTAATGGTTAACATGGAGATTGAATCTCATCGCGTCGTGGAGACGGTAATCCGTATGTACGCACGAGCGATGATATCATTCTCATAATTATTGAATGGAATTGGAGTGGATGATATAATATCTAATAATCATTATGATGTTATAATAACTATATATAGTTATTCCATACACTATTGTACCCATCCAAGTAAGGTGGTGGTGGAAAAACAGATTACACCACGGCGTGGAGACGGTATTTCGTACGTACGCATGCGCGGTGATTTCGTTTTCCATAGGATGGATAGAAGGTGAAATGGGTTTGTTTCATATTTATAATAACATATCAATATATTATTGATACTGATGTTATTACTTTATAATGAAACAACTAAAGAAGAAGAAGTTGATGAAGAAAGAAACTTGAAAGAATCGGTAGAAGAGATTACCTCTTCTTCGACGCACCTCTTTTAAGCTTTCTCTTAAGGGACTAGAGTTGGTCTGTTGAGAAGCCCAGAACCTCCAGAATGTTTCTAGGAATGTGGAGAAGAGAAATTTTTAGGGTTTGGCCGAGCTTGAAGGCTCAAAGTGTTGTGAAGAGGAGAGGGAGGAGGTTCCCTTTTATAAGGGAGGAGAGGGGCACCTTTGGAAAGTGTGAAAATATTATTTTATTATAAACTTATCTTCGGATTAAAAAGGTCCAAAAATCATTAAAGATGAAGATAAGATGACTCATGGTCGAAATAAAATCATACAATCAGAATTGGACATGTTTTGGATAATATTTTAATCATTATAATCTTATTTATTTAAATCATTTATTAATGAGGTAAATACTGCATCATTATTGTGTCATAAATAATTTAATTTATTTGATGTCTAAAAATTATAAAAAAAATACCATCATGTAGGAAATATTTTTATATTTCCAATAAAAATTTATAGTCGAAAAAATTATTTATATAACCCCTTATAAAAATTAATTACTAAAATATTTTTGTTAATGTCAATTTTGTCTTTACATTAAATTAATTAATCCAAATTGTCATTATCCCTACCAAGTGGCTCAATGGGGTCCCAAAATCAACCCAAGGATGCCTATGGTCGGCCACTACTCATCCAATAAGGTTAGAACAAGTGTTAAGGTAATTTTGAATTATTATAATATTCTTTTAACCTTGAATTACCTTATTTACCTTTAACCATGGTAAATAAAAGTCAAAAGTTACTATTCACCAAAAATTATTTTCATCTTATTGGACCACATTTTACTTCTTGATAACAACCATGTATGTCGTATTTTTGAAATTCAATTCACAGAAGTGGTAAAATTTCATTTAAATGAAAGAGTTAGTTTTTTTTAACTACCACTAAGTGGTTTCACTATTCATCAAAAATTAAAGTTTTTCTGAAAAATACCAAAAAATCAGCCTAAGTTATATTTAATATTCAGGATTCAAAAATTATGTCTATTTTTACAAATTAAAAACATATAAGTGGCATTGATTAATTTTAAAATTAATTCCCGTTATCAAAACAAATAGCGTGTTTTTAAGATACAATAACTATCAAAAGATCGACACTTGTTTATGTCCAAATTCAAAGTGAAATTAATTCCAATGAACAAAATTGGATTAAATGGTAAAATGGTGTTCGGTGAGGTCTGGGGTTCGATTCTTGGGAGCCCGATCTTGGGGGAATTTCCGCCTCCCATGTACCACTCGTCTTGCCGGGTCACCCGGTGTCTCACCGGGTGGGCAGAATGGGCGCACTTCACCTAGATGACGGATTTCTGTGACGAACCATCGCTGATCGAGGTGTTACCCCATGGGACGCAATGTCATCTCGGCTGGCAACAGCTCCTCCCCGGCTGGGACATCCCCAGATGATCTCTTCGTGGGGAGGGGGGTTCTTGAGTGTGGAGGGTTCAAAAAGGCCACTCTCGGGAATTCCCTATTACTATGTATATTCTAATTACACTTTAAAACCAATTAAAAAGATAATCTAACCATATAAATTATTGTAATGAAAAAAAGTTATTTTTAATTAAAATATAGCGTGTTTTTACTATTCATTAAAATGTGAAAGTTATCAGAATAATATGAAAATTTTATCCAAATTAAATTTTTATATCCTGATTCTAAGGAAGAATTTTATTTTTTCAAGTTGAACTTATAAACATGTCAAAAACTAGATTTAAAGTGGGTGTGCCATCAAAAAGCGGCAAAACTGCATTTTTTGAAAAATACTTATTTTACCCGAAAAATTTATTTAGTTATCATACTATGTTCTAGAAAATATGTAAGATAAAAAATAATTTTATAAAATTCAAAATGTAGTTAATACTATTCATAACAGCTAGTTCATAATATTATAATAATATATCATTGTTTAGTGAAACCCGGTATTGCGTACTACACACGCTATCGAGGAAGATCGTGATTTCATGTAATGCAAGACAAGTCAGGGATGCGTGTAGTGCAAGCTCCCTTTGGTGTTTCGTATAACTTAATTAAAACTTATTTCATTTATACATTAAAAAAATCTATACTTAATGTTGCGTAGAATAATTCCTACAAAACGAACTTGAAATTGTGTGTAACAAGAGCCAAGAATAGTGTTGTGTATACTGCAAGCTAATACGGTGTTGCGTATAGCGCAAACTAATTTTGGAGTAGCTTACAACACAAAACATAAATGAAATTAAAAAGAATAATTCTCATAAAATCTCGGGTTGTTACAGTTTACCATGTGATATAGATATTATCTTTAGATGCTTCAGTTCTGTATAGCTGGCAGTTTCCTTCCTTGAGAAAACCCATGGTTTTTTCAAGCTACTCGTGGACTCCGGCAAGGGGATACCTTATCCCTAACAATCTTCATCATTTTTCAAGACACCCTCAATCATCCCATTAATGGAAGGTTGTATAGGGGTCTCTTTAGGTGTTTCATAGGAGTGGAAGTTGTCTTCCCATTTCTCACCTTATGTTTGCAGATGACTCCCTCATATTTCTTAATGCCAATAGTAGATTGGTTGATGGCCTCATTGGAATTCTCAAGGAATATTATTTTTTGAGTGGATAGTTCATCAACAAAACCAAGATTAGTATCTTTATCTCAAACAAATGTGGTGATCAATAGGTCACCTCCATGTGCTCTAAATTAGGCATACCGAAGGGTTCGCTTCCATTCGACTATCTTGGTTTCCCTGTCTCCCCTGGGTGGATTCGTATTTTTTATTATGACGGTATCACTACTACAAATACGCCCTTTATCAGTGCTAAAAAGGGCCTTTAACAGCGCTAGGAAAAGCGATGTTAAAGTCAGCGAAGATAAAGGGGGGTCCCCTTTATCTGCGCTCAAAAAAAGAACTGATAAAGACCCCTTTTATCAGCGCTAAAAAAGCGCTGATAAAAGTTAAAAAAAATTAAAAAAAATTACAAAAATTACAAAAATTACAAAAAAAATTACAAAAAATTAAAAAAAATCATGCCAATCGTTGGGGGGATTTTATAGCTCTTGATCCCCCCTTTTAACAGAACTTTTTAGCCCCTCCAACACCCACACGAACCCCCTCCACCCTTTATCAGCGCTAGCCCCCAACATCCACCCCCCATGCGCGCGCCTCTACCTCCAGCAGGTTTTGAACTCGAGACCTCCCCCCTACGCGCATAAGCCCTTACCACTACTCTATTTTGATTTGTTTGATATTTCATGATATCTCTCTCTCTATATATATATATAGTTATATTTATTCGTATAGTAATATATATTTATATTAATATATATATATATAGTTATATTAATATATATATAGTTATATTAATATATATATAGTTATATTAATATATATATATAGTTATATTAATATATATATATATATATATAGTTATATTAATATATATATAGTTATATTAATATATATATAGTTATATTAATATATATATATATAGTTATATTAATATATATCTCTATTTATATATATATATATAGTTATATTTATTCGTATAGTAATATATATTTATATTAATATATATATATAGTTATATTAATATATCTATATATAGTTATATTAATATACATATATATATAGTTATATGAATATATATATTTATAGTGATATTAATATATATATTTATAGTGATATTAATATATATATATATATTAATATTAATATATATGTAGTTATATTAATATATATATATAGCTAGATTAATATATATATATAGTTATAGTTATATTAATATATAGTAGTTATATAAATATTCATATATTGGTATTTTAAATAAAATGGATATTAGTTATTATTTAGATAGAGCTAATATATTTTATTTGTAAATATGATTAATTATTTATTTTAAAATTTTAATTTTTAGGTGTGAATATATAAAAAATATGTACATATAGTTATATATTTGATTATAAATAGCAGTGCATTATAAAAAACGATAAAATTTCAAAGACATAATATCAATATGAATGTAATACCTTGGAATAAATTCAGTCCCCGCCAAAAAAGCCAATAATACCCCCTCAAACGAGGCTGAAAACCCACAAAATGTTAAAAAATCTGGGTACCCCGACTAAAAACTCAGTTTTGGAGGCCTTCTGGGCCTCTTTTGGCCTCAAAAAACCCTTGACCGGGGCTCCCCCCTAGTTAGAGCGATGTAGAGCTCGTCGCAGGCTTCGATTTGATATGTGGTAGAGCTCAAACGGATACCCGGATCAAAAGTTATGGTCGTTTGAAGTTTGAGTTGCGTTTTCAACTTATTTTGGATCGTTTTTTAATTTTTTTAATTTTTTTAGTCTTTAAATTGTTATTAAATGACTAATACTCCATAATAATTAGCAAATTATTAATTAAAAATATTTTTTTAATTTTTTAAGAAGCCATTTTCACTAAATATCTTATATATTAAGTATATTAAGTGTTAATGTACATTTATACTTATCTAAAATATATTTAAAAATTATATATTATATCTATATCAATATAACTATATTTATATATTAATATATTAATATATTATTTTTAATTTTAATTTTTTTTTGAATTCGACCCTTTATCAGCGCTTTTAAAAAAAGCGTTGATAAAGGCCCCCCTTTATCAGCGCTACTAAACAAGCGCTGATAAAGGGGGTCCCTTTATCAGCGCTAAAAAAAGCACTGATAAAGGGGGGAGCCTTTATCAGCGCTAAAAAAAAGCACTGATAAAGGGTACTTTTATCAACGCTTTTTTTAGCGCTGATAAAGGCACCCTTTATCAGCACTTTTTTGAGCGCTGATAAAGGCCCCCCCTTTATCAGTGCTTTTTCATTAGCACTGATAAGGGGGGGCGCTGGGAAAAACTGTTTTTGTGGTAGTGTATCATGAATAAAATTACCAGTTTCATTCTTAACTAGAAGAATCGCTTCCTGTCCTTTGGATGTTGGATAACTCTTGTGAATAGTGTGCTCTCGGCTTTCCCGATTCATGCTCTATCGGCAACCAAGGTTCCCAAGGGGGGTCATCACTTCCATCGACATAATCTTGGATAGTTTTATTTGGGACACCCACTTAGAGGGGAAATATCATTAGACTTCATGGGATAGGTTGGCGAAACCCATTCAGGCTGGCAGTATCAACATGAG
This sequence comes from Viscum album, assembly GCA_963277665.1. Taxonomy (NCBI): domain Eukaryota; kingdom Viridiplantae; phylum Streptophyta; class Magnoliopsida; order Santalales; family Viscaceae; genus Viscum; species Viscum album. The sequence continues at coordinate 593,415,745 of OY728135.1, read as the reverse complement.
GAGCTTGGCTAGAACTATCCATTGCATGCATGAAAGTCTTGCATGGGAGGCTGTGGAGGAACATACACTCTTGGGGGAAATCATGTATTCTCAAGTCGGAGGGAATGTGGATAGAGGGGTCCACACTTCTACTTTCTGGTCTGTGATCTTTAGCATCATACCAACCATCCTCCATCACACCCAATGGATTGTGGGGAGGGGCGACATCTCTTTCTGGTTTCACAACTGGGTGGCCTCAGTTATTGGTTTCCTGGGATTCCCTACACCTAAAATTTTCTTTAGGGAGGCTATCTTGCATCCTAGATTTACCAATGCAGTGTTGAATGAGTATCAACAAGGGGTGTTCGTCCTTATCGTGCTTAACGAGGAGCAATATAATTGTATATTCACTACCTCTAATACTGGACATTTTTCTTCGAAGGACTTTCACCGGATTTAATTTCCTCAAGAGCAACGAGATATTCGGAATAGTGTGGCCTAGTGTGAAAAATGTCCAATAAAGATCAACTTTCTTTCCTAGAGGGTGAGGAACCATGCGGTCTCCACGGATGACAATGTAAGGAGGATGGGTGTTAACATGGTTTCTAGATGCCACTTCTACAAGGTGCATAGGGAGGATAGGGATGATCACCTCTTTTTTTAGGGTGAATGGGCTATAAATATATGGGTTTTTTTAGTGGATTTACTAGTCTTCATTAATATTCTCTGTCTAGGGATTCTTTCATGAAAAAATGGTTCCATGGGTCAAATGTACCAGTATCAGAGAGGGAGGCTAGAGTGGTGATTCTTAACACGAGATGCTAGTGAATTTGGCAGGCCATGAACAGGGCTAGGTTCGAAGGAGTGGAATCCACTGGTAGGTTGGTTATTGTAAAAGTAAAATCTATTCTTATTGACATGGTCCACTGGTTCGATAGCTGGTATGAGGATCCCTCTTTGAGGGTTTTATAGACGAATGAGGTTGTGATGTGGCCTTCTATCTCAGGACAAAGGGGTCACTGGGTGAGGTGGATACCCCCAGTTACGGGTCTCAAACTGAATTTTGTTGGTTCTTGTATTACAGGCATGATGCGCGGAGGAGGAGTGGTTCAAGACTATAGGGGTAGTGTTCTTATTACTTTTACCACCTTCTATGGTAGGGGAAGCTCTATTCAAATAGATTTGAGAGTGATGCAGATAAGACTAAGATTATGTGGCCAAAAAGAATTATCTATCGATCAGGTGGAAATAGACTCCATGATTATCCATGATTCTATGAACGGAAAAGGACCCTCTCCTTGGTCGATTGATTATATCATTAGGAGTTGTAAATCTATCCTCAACAATAATAATATCCTAGTGTCGCACGCGTGGCGTGAGGGAAACAAAGTAGCAGATCATCTATCCCCCTTGGTAGTGGTAGATCAAGGTTCCAATGTAGTTTGTTTTTCGAATTCTCTTCATCTTAGCCTAGAAGGTGTTAACCTAGTTATAGGGGGCAGCTTGGTCTCCACTATTTTAGGACTCCTTAGGGATTCTCCCTGGGACATGAATTTGTTCATGATGTTGTCTTGTTTAATCTTAATAAAAACTTAATGTTGATGTGAGTAGTTCTAGCTCTATAGTGAGTCTTTATATCATATGATGTTCAAATCCAAGAACCCCTTTAATGGATCATCCATTATGAAATAGAGTTATAGCTCCACTAAACCATTGAAATATCAAAATAATAATAATTAAAAACCTTCCAGTGCTCCTTCCCCAGATCCACCATTAATCATTTAACTAAAACAACCTCATAAATGATATCAGGTATTATACACACCATGATGTACATCAGACGTGCTATAACTAATGCATATAGAACCTTTTCTATTAACTTGAACTCATCATCTATTTTAGCTGAATCCTCCTTTGAATGTTTTAAATTTCCAAATAAAGGAGTTCTCACGAGTTTTAACTCACTCACTCTGAATATTTGCAACACCTTTTGGATATACTTCAACTAAGTCAGGAAAAAAGTTATAGACTTTAAGTCTCTTTCAATATTTATCCCCAATATCCACTTTCTAGAACCAAGGTTCTTTATTTGGGATCTTCTAGATAAATCAATCTTTAGCTCTTCCAGCCTTTCCTTCATCAGTCCAACTAAGAGAAATTCATCCACATAAAGAAGTAAATTGAATAAACTCCAATTATAATACACCTTCGTATAGTAGCAATTATTTACATTACATTGCATGAATATTAATTATACCATGAAAGCATTGAAATTCTAGTTACACTGTCTTGGTGCCTACTTAAGCCCAAAAAAACTCCATTTGAAACTGGAACTGAACCTTCTATTCCATTTTGCATGAAACCTTCCAGTTGATCTATGTAGATCTATTCCATTGAATATCCATGAAGGAATATAATCATGACATCCATTTGATCTGGAAATAAACCTTCAATGGAAACCAAGTTGAGAACCATCTGAATTATTATATGCTTTACAAGAGGAGAGAAAATCAAACTGAAATGTAATCCTTCTGATTATTGAAATACATTTACAACTAGAGACACCTTGCACTATTTCATATCATCCACTTTCTCTTTTAGATGATAAATCTAATTGTTCTATAGATCTCTCTTTCTTGGGTCCAATTATATTATCTACAATGTATAAAAAACATAGAGGGAATTCAATTATTCATTCATTTTGTACTCACACTACAATGAGGCTAATAGTCATCCTATGTTAAATCCTAAAAAATATAAAATCGACCTGACTTACCCACACATGCCTCATTAGGGACACTCCTATAGTCTAAGAAAACTATAATTTTTTTAAAAGGTTGGGACTGAAGCGCCAATTTATTATTAAAGAAAAAACCTCTTTAAGACTGGGTAGAGGGAGACCCATTACATAGCCTGAAGACCCAAGGCCAAGTGGCCTGAATACAAGCCTCAAAAGCCCATTTTTTGGCCCAAAGGTTCCCTCGGTGAACAGTACTGCTACAACGACCGCGCTTCTACAGTACCATCTATAGTACCGCCACCACTACAGTCCCTGCTACAGTGCCTCCACCGCTACAGTATCATCATTGCTATAGTTCCTCTGCTGCTACAGTACAGCTACAGTGCCCTACTACAGTACTACTATAGTAACCCCAGAAATTCATCTCTGTTTGGATTTGATCCTGGGTCTTTTGGATGCCAAGCAGAAACATATACCACTTGGGTACACGCTCGTTGGCCTAAGAAAACTATACAACTAGGGGAAACTAGCTACTATGTGAGCTAACTAGTGTAGTATACATCTCGACCTATTTCTTAATTCTTAGGGTTCCCATGTAACCAAATAAGTGGAAGTGAGAAACAACAAACCAATGATCATCACATGAATAAATATAATATAAGTAGTAAATCACATCTCAACTCTAGCACCCTCACAAGAAAGAGATCATTTTCACATCCCTGAATAAGCATCAAGAATTTCATGTTAATAATCAATCACATCCCTCTAAGTGAAAAAAACTTAAATAGACATATCAAACAAGGGACCCAATTTTGAGGGTTTCAAAATCATCAATTTAAATTCCTTTTTGGAAGTGAAAAATGATCCTTAGAAATATAGCTTGAGATACCAAATTATAAAACTGAGATTTAAATATATATTTCTTTAAAACATACTTTAAAAAGAAGATTTAGAAATGAAAACCTCCCATGGAAACCATTTCAAACACAAAAACCACTTTGAAATAAAGAATCATCCCCGTTGAAGGATCATTCAAAAACCAAACCTCTCTTTAATTTTTTAAAATGACTTCCAAAGAAACTCACATTGGTTTCAAACAACTCTTTAAAATTCTATATTCATTTTAAAACGACCCCTAGGGAATTTACATATTTACTTGGCATTTTAAAACAAACATTTTTAAGATTTAAAACATAAAACCATAGAGAACCATATATTCCAAGTGATAAATTCCATGAAAAACATTTGAAACACATCAAGGGCACAATATATAGTTATAATTTGACGGGAAATGCTTTTAAAGAAACTCAAACATCCAAGACGTGTCAAGAAAATGGATTACATAGAAACACAATGAAGAGGAACTAATCTCCTATAACATGAGGAGCCCAAACAATGGTGAGGATGATGTCTACAAGCACTAGACATCAAAATCCGCAATAAATGGAGGATACCTTAGCTTGGAGGGGTTCAACGATAGTGGTAGGGTTCGATGTTAGCGAAGCGGTTGACAATGGCAGCAGAGCGGTCGGCATCGGCAGCGATGGTGGCAAATGAAGGGTTCGGTGGCGGAGGAGGGGTTCGCGGCGGAGGAGGGGTTCGCGGCGGAGGAGGGGTTTGTGGCGGTAGAGGAGGGGTTTGGCAGTGGAGGGGTTCGGTGGCGGAGGTGGGTTCGCGGCGAAGGTGGGATTCGACGCGCGGTGGAGTTGGGGTTTGCAGCGAAGGTGGGGTTCGTAGCGGCACATGAGGGGTCGGCGGCGGCAAAGGAGGGTTCGGCAGTGGCAGAGGTCAACTTCCACGAGGGCTTGAGGCGTGCGAGATAAGAAAGCGACTGTTATAGTTCATTTATAAAATCAAGCAAAGCTTTTATCAACACTGATAAACGTATGTTTTATCAACGCTAAAATAGAAAGTGCTGATAAAAGGAGTTTTTATCTGTGTTAAAATTATAGCGTTGATAAAGCTATAATGTTAATAATTTATTTATATTATTATATATATTTATAAAATTATAATATATATATATATATATATATATATGTATAATTACAACTATAAATAAATACATTTGTATTTGTATTTGTATTTATAATAAATATATTTATATAATTATATATATAATTATAATTATAAATATTATAAATATATTTATTTAATTATATATATTTTTAACATTATAATTATTATAAATATATTTATTATAATTTTATAATTATTTAATTATATATATACATATATTAATTTGTTTATTTATTCACAATTATAAGTATAAATAAATAAATATTTATTTATAATTAAATTTTTTTAATAAATATATATTTATTTATTTTATAATTATAAATATTTATTTAAATAATTATAAAATTATAACAAATATATTTATTATATTTATAATTTTATTAATATATATAATTAATATAATTAATATAATTTTATAATTATTTAAATATATATGTTTTTATTTATAATTATAAATATAAATATTTTTATTTATTTATAAATATATTTATTTAATTATATATATTTATAACATTATAAGAATTGGGTAGTTGTGGATTACAGGATGACGGGCATTGTGGGGCAAGTTGGCGAGGAGCAGATGAAGATCTTAGGGTGTGGGATGGAGACCTTGAGCTGTGATTGTTAGAATTTGATTAATGGGGATGGCCTCGTCCGCAGGGTAGGTGTGATTAGTGAGTGTGTGCGTTGGTTAGCCGCGAGGTGGCTTCGGGATGAGAGACATACTTTGGGCGGTCATAGTGTCTTAATGTTGTTGGGTTTTCCTTGGCAATTTCTATGTTTGGGGGTATTTGGCGTATCCCATTATCGTTTTGTTGTACTTTATCTTTTCTAAATAATCTTGGGGACGATGAGCTAAAACTCATGGTCTGTTCCGTTTGAAGTAAAATATATATTTATAATCTTATAAATACTTTTGTTTTAACATTATATATATATATATATATATATATATATATATATATTTGAATTATTAAAAAAATATTAATTATAAACATGCCTTTTTTATTTAATGTGTGTAAATAAACATTATTTTTTAATATAAATATAATAATTTTATATAAATTAATAATATTTTTTATTAAAAACTTTTATCACCACTAATAATAGCACTGATAAATATATATTTTATCAGCGTTTTTTTAGAGGTGATAAATGGTATATTTAGCAACGCTTTTAGCTAGCGCTGATAAAGACCCTCGTTTTATCAGCGCGTTTTTTTTAGCACTGACAAAGATCCGCACTGCCCTTGCGCCGATCTATGGTAGTGTCAGGAAACTAATTCAATGTTATTTATATAAAAAATTTTAAAAAAACAAATAGATTAAATTAAAGCCAGTTGAATATGTGATGACCCGGGTATTTTGGCTAATAAATCAATTTTATGTTTTATTCATGTTAATTATATGAATTCAAATTAATTTTTATTATGATAATCTTAGAAATAATTTTATTAAGCAATGAACCAAGAATATGATTTTCCATTGGAAAAAAGAAATTATTTTTTTAAAATAAATTGTTTTTGTGTGTGTATGATATGGTTTTATTTAAAAGCTAAGTTTCAATATTTTAGAAATTCAATTTGATAAAAAGTACTTCATTTTTTATTTCATCTTGTCAAAAAAGATTCACAGGATTTTTTGAGATTTTTATGAACAAAATGAGTTTTTGGTAAATAGTTAAAAATATTTTTTGTATAAATACGGTATATTTTCTGATATCATCGTAAAAACAATATGAATTAAAATTTCATGATACTAACGGAGCGATTCATAATTGATAATATACTCAAAATATCATACAATATTATTCAATTCATATAACTTTAATTTTATGCCAAGACAAATATGAAAATCATTATCAATGTTGACACAATCCTTTTACAAAACTGGAAAAGTCAAAATTGATATGTTTGAGATACTATTTAATAACACATAAGGCTAAGATCTACATAAAAGACAAATTTGATGGCTATTCAATTATTTTGATGAATATTTATGGATTTAAAATTTATACAGCAATATAAATATCCAAATATCTACCTAGCGCTTGCACAAGTTAAGAAAAGTCAAAATTCTTACATTTAAAATACTATCATGGCATAAATAGAAATAAATAATTCTATTAATGGTTTTAGATTATGATATTGATAAAAAATAAAAGAAATTTATGTTTGTAATTTATTTTAAATATTAAACAATAGGTATCTTCTAAAACGCGTACACATCGCCGATACAATACTCTGCAAGTGAGTGAAAAGTCAAAGTAAATCGTTTTGGATGAGTTATGGTATCACACATTTTTTAAGGATCAATACGATATGCAAGTAAATACTAACCCATAAAAGTATGACCATAATATTGAGAATATATATATGATTTCATAATTTAAAATTATTAGTTTCATTTAAATCTTGTTTTAGAATCAAAATATTTAAATCAATTTTTATATATTATTTTTATTAATTAATATTAATATTTTATAATATTATTCTTATTTTAATCAAATCTAATAATATAACCAAATCCGTCCCTTCTTTGGCCATTCATTTATTCATATGTCATTATCAAGTTAGAGGTCAGTCATCTCTCTCTTCCCAGATTTCTTCAGGGTTCTTGTTCCAATGGATCACTGCCCCGATGCAGCCCGGCGACCTCAGGTCTGTTCGCCGTCCCTCTCCGGCATGCAGGTAGCCACTTATCAACAAAACCCTACTCTGATCTTGCTGTTTCTGTTGCAGACCTGTGTTCTGAAGATGAACCTCCGGGGCCACCATGGATGCTGCGTCAATAAACTCAAGAACCTACTCTTCAAACTGGGTACGTATCTTCTTCTTCAACCAACCCATCAAAATCCCCACTTCCATAACTCGGTGTATATGCATGCATGGATGCAGGGAGTGAATCCGTCGCCGTCGATGCCGAGGGAGGAGTGGTGACGGTGTCTGGGACCAACATCGATCCCCATAAGTTGGTCTGGGAAATCGCGGCGAGGGGGAAACGAGCGCACATCCTGAAGTGCTCCGAGCAGGGTGCGATCAATACCCAACACAGGGACACCGCCGATGCCGCCGTAGCTGCAGCGGATCCTCGAACGCCGCAACCCCATGGTTCCGATCACCGTGCGTCACTCTTCAGTTGCTGCGGCTGCCGGGCTGACGCTGCGCTGCCGCCGTCCCGTCCGCCCTCGCCGCCGCCGCCGCTACGGCGTGCATTGAGCGATGGGATGCAATGGTTCTTGAAGAGAGGGCATCCGGAGGACTCGATTTTAAGCAGAACCACCGTTTCCCAGCACCCGTCTCCGCCGCCTCCGCCGTCGCCGGCACTGGCTTCTTACTACCGGGGGACTGGGGAGCACCCTTATGGCCATAACTATCCGTATCAGCAGTGGCAGACGACGCCGTCTCTATCATCTGGTCACCGACTCGATCCAGCCCCGCCGCGGCCGCCTGCTTATAACTTCAGTTATCACACCACCGACTCAATCCGGTGCCCCCGCGGCCACGCCTTGTGAACATTGCCCGCCGCCGTGATGCCGTTTACTCCGGTTTTCGTCGGCGAATCGATGCGTTTTGCCGCGGCGGCGAGAGTCTGTTTCGATATGCCGTTTGCGATTAGGATAATGACGATTTTTTATTTATTTATGGGTTTTAATTTTTTTTTTATATAAAAGGGCTGTGGTTTGAATTTTTTTAAAAAAAATGGTCTGAAGATGCGTGAACTTCGCGTGGAGAGATTCGTTCACACATCCTTCATCTCGTCTTTGACGGATGCGTGCGTGAACGCGGTTCACACATCCTTCAAAGACGGGATGAAGGATGTGTGAACCGCGTTCACGCATCTGGCCGAGAAAATCTATAAAAGGGGGTTTCCTCCAAAAAAAAATTCATTATTTTCCTCTGGATTTTGGTGCGAAGCCTTGCATAATTTCTTTCTCAACATATTTTTGATGCTTTTAAGAAGAAAAAATTTCTATTTAAATTTCAATTGTTTAATTGTGTTTATTTATTTCATTTGTATGATTTATTTATTTGATTTGTGATATGTAGAAATTAGTGTTTGTGTGTATGATTTATTTATTTCTTATGTATTGATGTGTAAATTAATGTCTTTTGTATGATTTAATTTTTGAATGATGTGTTTGTTGTATGAATTCGTCTTGAATGTTTAGGAAAATTAATTATGTCATGTCTAAAAGGTTGTATGAATTCATATTGAATATTTATGAAAATTAAATATGTTATAAAAATTGTTATTTTGAAAGTAATATTAATTTAAATTATAATATTTCATACACTAGTAATATAATTTATGAATAATATATTAGTTATATGTATCATATTTGAATTTATTAAAAAATATATAAAAAACTTTTTTTGTTAATGGTATAAAAACAATTTTTTATAAATAATAATATAAAATTATATTAGTTATAATTAAATTTATTAAATATAAAAGAGATGTAGATATTTAATATATATTTCATCTAGTAATAGATATAATAAGTATACCAAAAAACATGGTAAGTTGTGTGATGACTGATCTTGAGATGACCAACCGATGCATAATTGAAATTGCATGTCTTGTTTTGTGAATGTGGTTATTTAATTTGTAATAATTGCATTTATTTTTCTGTATTGATGACATGTGAGTCATCTATGACTAAGTATATAAGGACCTACGTGTCCGCTTAAAAAAAGTTATGCATTTCATACCCCTAGACCCCCTCACATGCATGTGCGTAAATTTGTAATTAAAAGACAATCAACAAAAGGCGTCCCCGAAGAGGCGTCCCCAGAGAGGTGTATCTGAAGAGACGTTCGAGAACAAGCGTTCAATAGAAGGCGTTGCTGTTTGAAAAGAGATTGACGGTCGCTGAAATATTTGATAATAGAGACTCCATGAGTCTACTAATAGGTTTTGGTTAGTTTATCAAATAATGATAAACTAATCGTAAGTCTCAAGATCAAATCATGATTATTTATTCATAAGTAATTAAAATATATAACGTTATATTAAATTTGCTTTGGTAATAATACCATCATCACTATACCTCAATAGTGAAAAATCAATACATAAAAAGTCTTCAGATAAATTCAATTATTCAAAACCAATTTAAATAATGTAAAATATTGATGTAGTATTTTATTAATTATTTTTTATAGGTAATAATGTCTGTGCAAATATATTGCAACGGTGCGACCATTTATACAAAGCAGAGATTTAGCTATAGTGTGCCACCTGTCAGAGTGGTAAATCTTCATGGTTATATGACATTGGATGCAGTTCGCAATAAGATTCATAATCGGTTAAAATTGAGGATCGATCAATCAATTTTTTCAATCACATATCGAAATCTACAACATCCTGAACGTTTCTGGCACACCGAGTACCCTTTGGTCGATGATAATGATTGGATGGATGCATCTTCCTTATTTAGACAACAGTGTGCTAATGGTTTGATGGATTTGTATGTGGTGATTTCTGATGTAGATGTGGTGCAACCGACTACTATAGAACCGTGTTTTGTGAGCTCTGTAGAAGTTGGTCCTTCACATCAGTCTTTTGCATTACCTCCTTCTCATATGACTCTAGTAATAGAAACAAATTATGAAGAAGATGATCAAAATTTGGAAGGAAATGTAGATGACATCCCTTTGTGTGCTGATATAGTGAATGAAAGTTTTGTCTGAGGAAGAAGAATCTAAGGAGCCATCAGGAGATGATGTGGGTGAGGGTGATGTGGGCAATAAACCTTCTGAGGTTCATTTGAGAGATGTGGGTGGGGGTGATGTGGGCAATGAACCTTTTGAGGTTCCTTTGAGAGACAAGCATCCACGACATCCACCGGTTAGTGGTAATCATCCTTCAGTATTGAGTTCCTTAGTTAAAGGAATGTCTCGTGAACAACATTTTGATTGGGATGTCATTACACTGACTTCTGAATTCCCTAACATTATAGGGAATATGTCTGCATCAAATGATAACGCCATCTATGTTAGGTAGGAGTTTGAAAGTAAACTGTCCATGAAAAATATGATAAAACAATACCACATTGAGCGACATTTCACATTTGTGGTTGATGAGTCAAAGAAAACAAAATATATCATTCGTTGTGAAAAATATGGACCAGAATGTAAATTTCGATTAAAGGAAATATTTGATAAAAAAAAATTCGCCTTGGAGGATAACCAAATTAGAAGGGCCACACACTTGTGTGCATCCAAGCTTGTTACAGGATCACTATTCCCTTGATTCAGAGTTTATATCAAATGTTATTTTTGAGATGATACGAACATGTTAGGATGTTCCTGTTGCCCTTGTTCGCGAAAGAATTCAACAGTTGTATAACTATAAGATATCATATACCAAAGCGTGAAATGAAAAACATAAGGTAATTGTAAAAGTGTATGGTGATTAGGATGAATCTTATGCTATGTTGGCACAACTTATGGAATTGTTGTCTCCCAAAAATCAGATTGTTTATCAGTTGGACACTGTTGAGTATGTATCCCCCAACCATCGAGTTGATCGAACAAAGGTGAAGTTCAATAGGCTTTTTTGGGCATTCAGGTCATACATTGCTGCCTTTCCCTATTGGAAAAAATTTATTCAGGTCGATGAAACTTTCCTATATGGAAAGTATACAGGTGTTCTACTCATTGCCGCCACACAGGATGATAATCGTGCTCCTCTGCCACTTTCTTTGTCTATTTTTGAAAAGGATAATTTTGAATGCTGGAGCTGGTTTTTGGCATGTGTACGTGTTCATGTCACACAAAACCATGGCGTGTGTCTGATATCTGATCGCCATCCAACGATTATAGAGGCCATGGATAGTGATGGGGTTTCATGGACTGAGTTGAATGATTATCATTGTTATTTAATTATACATATTGCAAGTAATATTCATAATCATTTCAGAGATGATGCCATAAAGAAGGCGATCCTAAAGTTGGGTATGTTTTTCTAAACTTACTTAAAAAAATATTCTCCATTTTAATACATTATTCTCTTATGGTTTCAACATATGATCCCCAACAAGAAAGGTTTGATCGATGCCTTGAAGAGATATGGACTACTAATGAAGATGTGTATGAATATATAATGCAGATTTCGAAGAAAAAATGGTTATTAGCATATAATGGTGGTAGAAGATATGGCCATATAACCACTAATATAGTGGAGTGCATAAATAGAGTCCTCAAGGGTGTGCGCAAACTCCTGATCACATGGTTAGTGTAAGAGACATTTTATAGATGTGTTCACTACTTTGTTGACCGGTCCCAAAAGGCCTATCAGAGGATGGAAAATGGAATGTGTTTTACGCAGTATTTCCAACGTGATATTGATAAGATAATGAATGAGGCTTCAAGATAGACTATTCTAGACTTTGACAGGAAAAAGATGAGCTTTCAAGTAATAATTTTCTATGACCGGGCTACATGCACTAGTGGTTGAGTGTTTGTAGTGATGTTAGATAACATATACTTTGATTGCGAAAACTTTCAGGCATTTAGATATCCATGTGCTGATGTTATCGTAGCTTTTTCTTCAGTAAATATATCATGGGAGCCATATGTTGACCCGATGTATCACATGAGAACTTGGGTTAACTGTTATAGTGTAGCTTGGATGCCTATAGGTGACTTTCGTTCTATCTCATTTCCTGTTGATCAGCCGGCCATCATCCCTGATATTTCCAGGTTTCATAATTTGGGTTTGTTTCATTTATGATTTTTTCAATGTATGTTGTTTTTAAATTATTGGATTTATACTACTAGGTTATAGCCCTGAGGAAGACCAAAATCAAGTCGAATCAGAAATGAAATGGATTGGCCATGGCAATGAGGAGGGAGAATACGATGTAGTATTTGTCACGCAGAAGGACATACTCGTAAGAGATGTCCCCAAGTGGCAGGACAGAGCTCAACATCTCGTCATCCATGATCGAGTTTGTTTACTGTATCATGAATATGTATATTTTGTTTTTTATGTGGAAGTATCAGTATTGAATCCTTTTATTTCTGACTTGCTCCATTTCTGGCATGTTTCAATTTTGGTTTGTCTTGTTTTTTGATTCTCTAATAAAGAATTCTGTGAGACTCAAACTATTCAAAAACAACAACAACATAGAACAAAAATGAATATATCATGATTCCACATGTAACAAAGATACTAGTCCACACACAACAAATCAAGTATAAATCAAAAATATTAACACAATCATTTTTCATTTGATTGTTCTAGACTTATTTAAATAAAAGTTTCAAATTTTTATTGAACCTCTCATACCACATGAACCAATTCATACTACCTTGAGATTACATGAGAAAACCAACATATCACTGATACTATCCATATGATTATCATCCATATGAATTCAAGTATCTTATGGCCCACACAAAAGAACTAGCTCATGGAAAACACCATTTAGGCTGTAATTTACATTTTAATTAATGAATAAATCATAAATAATGAATCTCAAAATTAGGTAATAGGGTACTTTATTTATTGAGGGGATTGGTCAAGTAACAAAAACACTAATCCACACACAACAAATTAAGTATAAATTGAATATATTAACACAATCGTTTTTCATTTGATTGTGCTAGATTTTTTTAAATAATAGTTGAATTTTTTTATTGAATTCACTATAATAAAGTAACAATGATATCATTTGTGAAGATGTTATGTTTTCCATTGCTCACATCTTAGGATACTCATGTATCAAAGCTGCTTTTAGAGGGACGTCTAGTGCCTCCATTGAGTGTATGTAGATCTTACCATTTACATCATACCACACCACCTCCTGCTATCATCCCTCATCTTCATTGCACTGGATTCTATAGAGTAGCGATGTGTGACTTAACCTTTCTTGATAATCAACTCATTGTTTCACTTGTAGAGAGATGGAGGCCAGAGTCACATACATTTCATTTTAGACAGGGGGGAGATGACCATTACCCTGCGGGATGTGGCCATTATGTTGGGCCTCCCCATCGATGGTGCAGCTCTAACAAGACAAGTTGGAGCAGATTTTTCGGTGCTTCTTCATAGACTACAGGTCATAGAGGTCCCTGATGATGGCAGAACCATAGTTGGTGGTAGATTACGCATGCCATGGTTAGACCAGTACTTCACACAGTTAACAAAGTATGCTAATGAGATCATCGTGCTACGATTTTCACGTGCATATATTTTGATGCTGATCGGTGGCACGCTTTTGGTTGATCACTCCACTACTTTTGTACATTTTATTTATTTATCTTTTTTGGAGGATTTGGATGATTTAGGCCAGTATAGATGGGGGTCTTCTTGTCTAACATATATATACAAGGTGCTATACAACGTATGTCACATTGATAAGATGTAGATCACAAGATGCATGGTTCTTCTACAGATGTGGGTATGGGATCACATCCCTCATTTAACTCCACATGCTCATGTTCCATTTCCAGCAAATATTATAGCAGAGACTCCATGTGGAAGTTGGTATGTTATTACTTCCTTATACTGTCTAACTTAATTGTATAACTTTCTATTATGAAATATAAATATAAAAATACTATTTACAGGTGGAGTCAGGCACATCGACATTCAGATTCCCCTAGACACGACGTCCACACCTACAGACTTATGTTGGACAACATTCGACCACATGATGTAAGTGATTATTATTTATATTGTTAAATTTTTATTCTTTACTGTACATGTATTCATTTATTAATTGATTATTTATTTTTTCTTTCAGATTTTATGGATTCCATATACAGATGCTATTATCTAGAGTCTTCCACCGTACTGTACAAAGATTCTTTTTATTATCTCCTGCAGGGTTCCATTGATTCATTTTCATATAGTCGAGTGGCATCAGGATGATAGAGTTATGAGGCAGTTCAGATTCGTTCAGCCTGTTCCTAACCCGCTCAGTCAGTTAGATTCACTATATTCCCAAAAAATATCAGGGAAGAGAGATTTTTATTGGAGGAGATACCATGCCAGATATATTGATTTATGGGATAGACGACAGGAGTTATAGTTTTGAGGGGTGGGGAAAATGCATTTTCATTTGGCGGATCAGACGGATTATGCATCTTGGTACTATAGGTCCCCAATAAGATTTCTCACATGACACGAATGAGGCTTTCATGAGCTGGTATACATAGTTCCTTCCACTGTTCAATATAATTTTTATTCATATTACTTAACAATGGAATTTATTTTTGCAGGATGCTCGTATCTGTCATCTACTTCACATGTCTGATCCAGTAGAGACCACTGTATTTGACCCGGAATATTTTCACATCCTTGTCACACAATTGATTCCTTCGATGGATGAGATTTATCATGAAATTTTCTTTGATCTACTACATGATGAAGAGGCTGTAGATCCTATTGAGCATCATATATATGTACCAGAGGGTGAAGACCCTGTTATGGATCTTGCTGTTCCACAGGAGGAGGATGTTTATATTGATCAGTCAGATGCTGCTATTTCACAGGAGGAGGGTGTTCAACATGATCAGTCATATGATCCTCCAGCTTCTCAGGCTCAGCCACAGGTAGATACATACGTTGATTGGGTTGAGCTAGATTCTTTATTATAGACATCCCCAGCACAACAACCATCTTCTTTCCATGTTGGTGAGAGTTCCATATAGCCTCCATTATCCTTAGATGCAGGATAGGGTATAGACGGTGAGATTTTACATCCACCACCTATCACACAGGAGGATGTGGAGGTGGCTACTGAGGATGATGCGCAACATATGCCAGAGCGCAGACAAAGAAAAACATGACGTAGACGCGTCCAGTATACACCTAGTTGTGGTACATAGGAGCATCCATTCTAGAGGCATAGATTAAGGTGGATTTTGATTTATGATACATTATGTATGTGCATTACTATTATAATTTATAGAGTTCCACTTTTTTTAATGAGTGTCTTACTGTCATCAAATTATCTTCCAAATTTAATAATTTCTATTTGGTATTTATTAATAACTATTAATAATCTGTATGAAAACATCTGTGAACATCAAGAAATCTGGAAAAATATTATTGATCTCAATGATTTGAATCCAAAAAACATGGAACATGATTCTTTGTTTAAAAAAATTAAATTGCATGAAGAAGAATTTCAAAGAATAATGGATAATTGTGAAGAGTAGATGATTATGATTGAAGATCAAAAAAAAATGAGATGTATGGAATTAGAAGTTTATTTTTCCAATTTTGAGAAAATATATATTCAAACGTTATAAAAGAACACATGTTCTACTAGTACAAAATTTTCACTGGAGGATTTTACTGTTAAAATACCTCCA
Source organism: Viscum album (assembly GCA_963277665.1). Taxonomy (NCBI): domain Eukaryota; kingdom Viridiplantae; phylum Streptophyta; class Magnoliopsida; order Santalales; family Viscaceae; genus Viscum; species Viscum album. Next base: position 593,399,678 of record OY728135.1, on the reverse strand, counting down.
TCATGTGATAAAATTATAGACATTATAGAAAATATTGATTTAATATTCTTCCAAAATAAGAAACTATCCTTAACAGGGCTAAGAATGTGTTAGCATATGTATATCAATTAGAATCAAATCTAATTACTGTAGAAAGGGGTTTTAATTGAATTAATCAAATACATAAGAACAATTTTCCTCCAAAAAATTGATGATTTTTTTATTTAAGCTTTCTGTCGGATGCGTGAACAGGGTTCACACATCCTGTATAAACTTCATACAGGATGTGTGAACCCTGTTCATGCATCTACCATCGCTAAGATGCGTGAACGAGGTTCATGCATCCTTTATCGAATCCACGAAGGATGCGTGAACCCCATTCATGCATCTTCAGTGCGGAGAGATGCGTGAACGAGGTTCACACATCTGGAGACCCATTTTTTAAAATATTTTCAACCCTATCCCTTTTATATAAATTAAAAAAATAAAAAAACATATAAATAAAAAAACATCCTTTATTTTAAGCGTGTGAACTTTGTTATTATAAAATCTGATTTTATTTAAAATAATTACAAACCAAAAGAAGAATATAATTTTATGGATTTGTCTATAATGAAGGGGTTCTTCAATCGACATTAAATTTTTGTTCTATTTTTGATGGGCATAAAATCTCACTAATAAAAATGTTATACAGTGATGTGTACATATTTTTTATCGATATATATTTTTATATTTACATTTTCATAAGTTAGGATGGATTGGGTCCAGAACATTGTAGTGTGTTGTTTTGTTTCCATAAAATCCACCATCTTAATTTATGAAAAATATGTTATATGGGGTAGAGAATATCCACATTGATGGATTTCTAGCATACTGCAGTTTTTGATACTCTATGCAAGGTTTGAATTGATCTCATTGTAGAAAATAAGACAAAATATGTTATTCTTTATCACTGTTTTTTCTAACCACTGATAAAAAAATTACTCATCACTTCTATAGAATCGTAATTATTCAGTGTTAAAAAATAACACTGATAAAGTATGCATTTATCAGTGCTTTTTTTAGTGATGATAAAAAGATATTTTACAATTGATTTTCTTAGTGGTGATAACAAGAGTCCTTCAGAAAAATATATATTATTAAAAATCAGATTTAATATATAAATATTTTTATATTGATATATATAAATATATTTTAATAAATATGATTTATATAATACTATGTATTTACAATTAACATAAAATATATTAATTTACAGAAAAATTGTTTTAAAATAATTAAAAATTAATATTAATTAATAATTTGATAATTAGTATTGAGTAATGGACATTTAAAAACAATTTGATGATATGAGATTCTTTTAAAAATAATTAATATATTAAGATATGTTGAAAACATGACTTGAACTTCAAATGATCATAACTTCTGATATGAGTGTTCATTTGAGTTCTACCACATATCAAATCGATGTATACGAAGAGATCTATGCTATATTGATTGGGGGGTCACTATTTTTTCAAGGTAAAAAAATAATCAGAATGCCTTCAAAACAAGGTTTTTTTAATTAAGATGCCCACATTTTTTAATATTCTATTTAATTTTCATCTTCATTTATGAATATATTCTTGCATTTTTTTCTGCAGAGACTGAATTTATTCCCAGGGGTTACACATGGGGTCTCATATTCGACCACTACGCACTGCGTCTGGCCCCAATTTATTTGGGGGTGAAGGTTTGTTTCCCGCGCTCGTTTGCACTGGGTGGACTTCATGTGGCGTTAAAACCATTGGGCCACTGCACATGCAGGGAGGCGCCAGTGTTTTATAATGACAGTGGGGCCGTTCGGTAGCGTTGCACCGTCAAGCGACGGGGTAGTTGGGATATGGAAGATCATTATTGGCGCACGTGGTGACAGGTTCAACTGGTCACGTTTTGTGATGAAGTCATGGGAAGTGGAATCTCCGCTATGGCACCTGCGAAATAACATGGATGAAGGGCGGGCCGGTTCACAAGATCGACGACGATTGTGCTGTCCATCAGAGATCGAGGCAGACAAAGGGTCAGCCAGGTGGATGGTGGCTCACAAATGATGAGCATCAGCCCGAGTTACATCTCAGGCGGTGATGTGGGCGATGAATATGGTGGGCCAGGCAAGGTGGGAGGGTGCAGACAAACCTACGGGTTTGGGTTGTCATGAGTTTAGTTTCCATTGGGCCTGTGAGTCATGTACTAAAAATAAATAAGACTTGATGGGTGGGTTATCCCTTTGGGGGGCTATGACCTTCCTTTCTGGCCTACGTGTGTGATTTGTGTGTGCATGTTTGAATATACTTGTACCCCTAAGAACCTAATATATATATTTATACATAAATATTTGATTATATAAATTAATATTTAAACATATTTACATATAAAAATATCTTTTTAAACATATAAACCATATGGAAATAAATATTTATTATCCATTTTATTTAAAAAATAAATCTTACTATTTTGGATCAGCTGACTGGATCATCCTTTTTAATTCTTTCCAAGTTTCTCATATCACCCTTGCATCCATGGACCACTTCCCAATCTTGATTGACACCTCACTTGGGTCTCAGAAGAGCAGGCATGAATGGATTTTATGATTTGAGAGTTTTTGGGTAGATAATAAGGAATGTGGAGATGTTGTCTTCTTAGGCTAGAAGAGAGGGGAGCCAGATATCGGGAAAAACATTCATCATGTAACTTCCAAGTTGAAAGAAAGTTCTTGAACTATTCATGCATGTGAATCTCACATCAAAGAAGGAAACTCTAATACCCTATATTTTCACCAGAAGGCTTTTGCAAGGGGGAAAAGGAACTATAAAGACCTAGAAATTCCATATTTTTTTAATTATATGGAATTATTATGAGACTTTGAAAATTGACGGCACGTGATTCCGAGGCCCCAAGTTCCCACAATGATCTATCAAAAAACGATAAACTTTAAATAGCGCTCGTGAGCAATTTTCCTGAAAGAGTGGAATAACTCTTGAACGGGTGCCCGAATCAGAATTATGAGGACACCATTACATTCAGGATGACGAGTTTACCCTAGGTACAACTTTAGTTTAGTTGACGCAAGCCTCTAGTGAGAAAACCCAAAACGGCATAACTGTAAATAAAATAATTAAATAAAATTATTTTATTTTTCAAATGCTTATAACTCACGAATGATGACTCAGATTAAAAATACGAGGAAACTGCTAAACTCGTGAGGGTATTATTTCCTTAGAAAAATCCTAACATTGTCCAATGTGAGCCAACAGTGGAAGTTATTTTTTGGCTGTAAATAAAATAATTAACAATTATTTTATTGTCAGATCCTTATAACTCCTAAATGGTAACTCGGATTGGAAATCCGAGAGTACCGTTGATCTCATGAGGGTGTTTTCCCCTTAAGAGGATCCTAACATCGACCGATGCAGGTTGATGGTGACTGTTGATAATTTTTCAACTTTTTTTAAGGCACATTAAGTAAATGTGCGAGTGAAGATTTCTATCTTTTGAACTGGTGCTCAGATTAAAAATACGAGGGCACCGTTGAATTCGCAGCACTGAGATTCTCTTAGTCATAGCTTAACTTCAACTGACAAGGTTCGGGCGAAAAAGTTAATCTTTGAACTTTACAAAAAAATAATAATAAAATAACTCCATGAGTTATTTTATTTATTTTTGTAACCTTTGAGCGATGGTGGAAGGACTGAATAATTGGACGATCATTTTAATGGATTTCATTTAATGAAATGACCATTGGGTTGCGTAACCACGACATTTGATGAATTAGTGGAATATTAATTGCGGTTCATTAATGAACCACATTAATAAAATGCAACGTGGGTGGTTCCTTTTCCTCTATTTAAACAAACCTATGACATGGGTTTTGGGGCTCGATGTGAGGAAGCTCTAATGAAACGTTGGCGAAAACCTACTCTAATGGAGAACAAGGAACAAATGAACGCTGATGAACACCCCTTCGAACATGGGTTCATCTTCCTCATTCGCAGTTCCTTCCAACGAGTTCCAGGTAGGGGGTTTTGTTTTAAGGGTTTTATGTTTCATCTTATTTTTGTGATGTTGAACCCTTCCCATGTTATGATGCTAACGCGGAGGGTGTGGGCCAAACCAAACAAGTCCCGGACCATCCATTGATCTTGGTATTGGTTGTGTTCTTCGTGGGTGACCAGACAAAAAGGTAGCAAGGCTAAACCAAGGGCCACGCAATATACGCGACATCCCAGGAGGCCTGTAGGCACAGACGGGAATGAAATCGGACCACCGGAACTTCACCGGTGGCCCGTGAAAGATCTGTCAGTGCAGGACCACTAGTGAAGTGGTGCTGACAATTGGCAGCGGTGGCCGGCCATCACCGGCCATGAGAAGGGGGCGGCGCATGAAGGGGCCGCCGCAGAAAAAGGGGGCGGTCGGCCATCACTGGCCGCGTTGAAGTGGGTGACGTGCCACAGAGGAGTGTCACAGCTCTGAGCTATGGCGGAGGGAAAAGGGAGGACCTAAGCCCGTAGGTCCTACCATTGATCGGCCCATGTGGACCGGTCAAGTGGAGCGATGCCTTGCTGGTGCCGCTGGTTGGTAAGCCGAATGGACTACTATCCGTTCGGGAGGGGAAACGTAGGTCATGCCTAGCCAGTGGGTTGGGCCAGTTTCGTGGCCCAACAGGCTATGCCCAGCTAGGTGGGTTGGTTTGGGCCAGTGACCCACCCCCTTCAGGTCGGGCCCATCTAAACCAGGCCGGGTCGGGTCAGTCCGTCAGACCGACCCAAACCCACTTACGGCCCAATTTCACTTAAAGGGCTCTATCTCATAAACTGGGTGTCCGTTTGATGAACCGTCTACAGAACTAGAACACTTAGGACAAGGTGGTCCTTTTGAGATACTCTACTTGGTTTTGGAGAAAGTTGGAGTACGGTTGTGTTGGATTGGACTCGAATCCAACCGGGCCCCCAACACTAAAATGCCTATAACTTACAGACTGGGCATCCGATTGATGCTTCGTCAATTGTGTTGGAACCTTTATGACATGAAGGTTCATCGAGTTACTTCTTTGTAGGATTTTGGGGTAGATGAAATACGGCCGATGGCTTGCGGATTGGATATTCCAGAATCAAGCATACTGTGGGAATTTAGTGGCTGGCTGTGATGTGATGAAGCACCTAGCGATCCTCTGTGGGTCAGAAGTTAGCAATCCTCTGTGGGTTAACACTTAGCAATCCTTTGTGGGTGATCAATTAGCGATCCTCTAGGGGTCAGCACTTAGCGATCCTCCGTGGGTTAGCAGTTAGCGATCCTCTATGGGTTAGCACTTAGCGATCCTATGGGGGTCAGTAGTTAGCGACCCTCTGTGGGTCAGTACTTAGCGATCCTCTATGGGTCAGCAGTTAACGATCCTCGGTGGGTCAACACTTAGAGATCCTCCATGGGTCAGCACTTAGCGATCCTCTGTGGGTCAGCACTTAGCGATCCTCCGGGGGTCAACACCCATCGATCCTCTATAGGTCAGCACATAGCGATCCTCTATGGGTCAACACCTAGAGACCTTATGCGGTAAAGTAGAAAAAGGCCTCTCAACAAAATAAGATGATCTAGCTTTATGACTAATCATCTTTATTCATGTTCTTTAAGTTTTATACCTGGTTTGAGATGAGTCATTTAATTGTTCTTTGTGATTGAGATCATGATTTGTGGTTTTTTCTTTGTGGAATTCTGGGAGACCTTCAGGAGTCTCGGGGTCCCTACTAGGTATTGTTATACTCACCCCTACACGGGCTTTGCCCGCACCTTGTTGTGTCTTGTGCAGATGAAAAACAACTTTGACCGAGGTTAGGGAGCTAGGACTAGACGGTGCATGGTGCTGATCGGTTGACGTGGAGAGCCGCAGTGACGAGATGTACCTACCCTTCAGGTAGGATCCTTGGTGGGAGACCTCAAGAGATGTTTTCCCGTTTTTCTATTTGTTCTTTTAGTTGGGTTTGAATTCTGGCCAATTCTGCTTCAGTTCACACTTTTATTTTCAGCAGTTATACTACGTGGTTTTTTCTTGTTGTGTACCTAGTCTATGTGTTTTCATGTTTAAAGGTAATGCCTTCCCATTTTAGGGATATGACTTTCTGGTTCTAGTCACCAAAACCTGGCCTATAGAAGGCGGGCTTGGGGTAGTCACGACACGGGCCCCGAGGGACGGGTCTTGACAAAGTGGTATTAGAGGGAGGTTATACCGAAGAACTAAGAATACAATATTTTCAATGGGGGAAATAGTGTTATTTGTCTTGAGTATGGTTTTCAGTTTGGGGATTCCAATGTTTGTACGACGACTAACGTATCCATATACCAGGACCCTGAGTTCTGATTTCCATCTCGATACATGAAAACACTGATTGCATGTGTTTTTTAATGTATTTTTCTTTTGTTCTATTTTGATTCATCTCACTAGGTATAACTTCTTAACCATACTTAATCTTGATTCTCTTTCAAGATGCTTCAATGCAAACATCTAACCAGGATTCCAATGCGTAACTATGAGGATGGTTCATAGAGTGAAGAGGCTTCAGTACAAGGACTATTGCTCGAGATGGTACCTTCAGGAGGTGTCCAGCAATACCACTGCCCGTTGGACAGCAGTTACTACCGACACTACTAGTAGAGGACACATGTAGGCTCAGTTCCTTATACAAGTTTCAGTGAAAGATACCCCTCAGGTTATGAGGTGATCCCTGACTCACAGGCATCTAAGGACTGACTTGAGGTGGTGAATGAGTTTCTATCTAGCTAGGGCACCATTATATCAGATGGTGGTCCTGGTAGTGAGCATTCTACATGGCTCAATAGGGTGATGGAAGGGCTTAGATTATCCCTATCTTACGATGATGTGAATTTTCTATGGACAAAGCTTGAGAACCTTTCTCAAAGAAGAGGTCTCTTTCCAGAAAAAGCTAAAGGGTATGTTTCCTTAAGAGCTTCTACAACTTCGACAGGATGAAACGTCGGTAAATGAGTATTCATAGAGGTGTATGGACCATTCCAAGTACTCGATGAATATGATATGACTAGTGGTTCAGGGATCGGACCTCTGAGCGAGATGTGTTTAGGGACATCCGAGCTATTACTATTCCTCTCTGCATTCCTACTTATGTCAGGATGCTAGAGATAACCTTAGTGGTTGAAAGTTCTTTGGATGATCAGATACAACCAGTGAATGTTAATAGCGGGAAAGTAGTAAACTGAAGCCAATCTTAGATACTTGGATGTGTAAAATGTTTCAGTAAGATGAAGTGATAGGGATAGATGAATCTACAGGGCAATAGACGTGGAAGAGGAGCTAGGAGAGCAGCAGGAGGTGGTATGCGTTTTGACATGTTACAATTAGCACCCAAAAGAGGCCCCCACTAGGCTCAGGGAGCTAGAGGATAGGGGAAGGGAGTAGCTGCATGTGGTCAAGGAGTGTGACCCAAGGGCTCCAGGAATGATTTAAGGTACGACATTTGTCTACTAATAGCTGTCGTATTAATAGAAATTGGTACTAATCATTCCTTATTGTCATGAATATTGTTCAGTTTCTGGTTAAACCATTAACTTGATCATTATTTTTGTAGATACCTATGGGAGGAGACTCAATAATCACACTTATGAATATGGTGTGATCTGACTCTTGAGGTGAGAGATTCGGTTGGAACCTCTTGGTGGCAGCGTCGAGGCCTTACGATGTTAGTTTGGGTAAGGACTAGTCATCCACAGTTCATGCTCATATTGACTGTTTTAGGAAAAAAGAATGTGGTATTTCCACAGCATTGGTATGGGGTTTTCCTTGGTCAGTGAAAAAGAAAACCCAGGAATCACGGGATAAACTCATGAATAGGAGGGTGCGGCCGATCACTCTTGAGTCGGCCAACCTTACCCTTGTGGCAGTGGGTGTTTTGAGTTTTTAGTTCCCAATGGTAGTGGCAGAGTGTGGGAACATCCTTTCAAAATATGTTTCCAGGATTACCTCCCCATAGGGAGAGGGACTTATGTATCTTTATACACCCCAAGATGTCACTACATTAGTATATCGAAGGTATTTTGTAGATCTTTTCAAGTATAGGGTGTAGGTGGAGGACTTACAGAGGAAGGGCTTAGTAAGACCCAGTGTTCGAGGTTATGTGTGGACTACCAACACCTTAACCAAGTGGAAGTGGAGAGCAAGTACCCCCTACCAAAGGATTTATGGTCACATCAATCAATTAAATGGGGAATCCTTTTGTATAAATGGAAAGGTACCTGTAGGCTTCTGAAAAGTTGAGACATTGGCGATGGTGGAGTTCCTCCAAGACCATGACTTTTAGATAATATATACTCCTGGGAAGAGGAACATGGTGGAATATGCACTCAGTAGAAGGTTTGGTTTACAGTTGTTGAGTGAGGCGATAGAGTAGCTAGCCGCATTGTAGTTAACCTTTATGGATAGTGATGGAGTAGCTTACCTCTAGTATATAACAGTCACTTCCACACTCCTTCAACAATTTAGGGAGGCATAACTTGGGGATGTTGACTACGAGACCCGAGGTGCTCAGATATCCTCAAAAAGGGCTTCTGAAGGATTTTATGAAGGTGGGGAGCATGTCATACTTTTTGGAGGATGCACCATGGTACCAACGACACTACTAGAGGAGGTGTTGAGGGAGTTCCACTTGTCCCCTTAGGCGGTACATCCTGGTGTGGAGAAGATGTACCAGGACCTCTAACGTCAGTAATGGTTGTCAGGGAAGAAGAAAGCGGTGGAAGAGTTTGTTTCACGATGCCTCACTTTTCAGCAAGTGAGAGCTGAGCATTAGGTTATAGCATGCTTGAGCACAAATTTTACCCCCATAAAGATGGTCAGACGGAGTGGACCATACAGATTCTTGAGGAAATACTTCATGCTTGCATCCTTGATTTTGGCCGCAGTTGGGAGGACCACCTTCCACTGGTGGAGTTCTCATACAATGACAATTATCACTCCACCATCGGCATGGAACCATTTTAGGATTTGCACGGATGACCATGCAGATCACCTCTATGCTGGACAAACTTAGGGGAGTCAACACTTATGGGTCTAGGCCTAGTACATGCTACCATCGAGAAGGTGCATGTCATCCAAGAGTGGACAAAGACTAAAAAAAGTAGGAATAAGTATTATGATGACAGGAGATGAAGACCATTGGAGTTTGAGGAGGGTAGTCATGTATTCCTACGAGTCTCACCTCGACAAGGATTGCAGAGATTTGGTCGGGGCGGAAAGCTATCTCTGAGGTTCATCAGACCTTTTTAGATTCTTAGCAGAGTTATAAAGGTGGCGTACCACCTAGATCTTCCTCCACAGATGCACAAGGTTCATGATGTTTTCCACGTGTCGCAGATGAGGAGATACGTGCATTACCCATCGCACATCATCGGCTGGGGCGAGATAGACATTGATGATGGGGAAACTTTTTCAGAGTTCCCAGTAGAGATTGAGGATCGACAGGAGAAGGTCCTCCATGGATGGTCGATTCCTCTAGTGCGAGTTTGGTGGTAGCACAAGAACCTCCATGAGAGCCATGGGAGCAGGAGGCTCAGATTCATGCTCAGTGCCCCACTTGTTGGATTTGTCTTTGTTTTGGATTTTGGGGATGTAAAGCCCTAAGGTAGGGAGAATGTAAAGACACAGAAATTATGTATAATTATTTAAAATATATGTAATTATTACGAGACTTTAAAAATTGACGGCACATGATTCCAAGGCTCGGAGTGCCCATAATGATCCGTCAAAAAATGTTAACCTTTAAATAGCGCACATGAGCAGTTTTCCTAAAAAAGTGGAATAAATCTTAAATGGGTTCCCGGATCATAATTCTGAGGGCACCATTCCATTCAGTATGGTGGGTTTACCCGAGGCATGACTTAAGTTTAGTTGGCGCATGCCTCTAGTGAGAAAACCCAAAAATGGCATAACCATAAATAAAATAATTAAACAAAATTATTTTATTTTTCAAATGATTATAACTCACAAATGGTGACTTGAATTAAAAATCAGAGACCACTGCTAAACTCATGAGGTTATGATTTCCTTGGGAAGATCCTAAAATTGGCTGGCGTGGGACAATAATGGAAGTTAGTTTTTGGCTGTAAATAAAATAATTAAGTAATAGTTATTTTATTGTCAAATCCTTATAACTCCTAAAAGGTTACTCAGATTGGAAATATGAGAGTACTGTTGAGCTCATGAGGGTATGTTCCCCTTCGGATGAGCCTAACCTCGACCGATGTGGGTCGAGGGTGACTGTTAATAATTTTTGAACTTTTTTTAAGATACGTTCAGTAAACGTGCGTGTGGAGATTTATATCTTTTGAAATAGTGCTCAGATTAAAAATATGAGGTCTCCGTTGAATTCGTAGTACTGGGATTCGCTTAGGTGAAGCTTAACTTCGACCTACAAGGCTCAAATGAAAAATTTAATCTTTGGACTTTACAAAAAAATAATAAAATAACTCCATGAGTTATTTTATTTCTTTTTATAACTTTTGAGCGACGGTGGTGAGACCACAGAGTTGGAGGATCATTTTAATGAAGTTCATTAAATGACAGGACCCTTGGTTTGCATAACCATGACATTTGCTGAATTAATGTAATATTAATTGTGGTTCATTAATGAACCACATTAATAAAATGCAAAATGGGTGGTTCCTTTTCCTCTATTTAAACAAACCCATGACATGGGTTTTGGGGATTGACATGAGAAAGTTCTAACAAAATGCTGGAAAAAACCTACTCTAATGGAGAACAATGAATGAACGAACATTGAATAACACCCCTTTGAATGTGGGTTCATCTTCCTCATTCATAGCTCCTTCCAACAAGTTCCAGGTAGGGGGTTTTGTTTAAGGGTTTTATGTTTGATCTCCTTTTTGTGATGTTGAACCCTTCCCATGTTATGATGCTAACGCAGAGGGTGCGGGAAGAACTGAACAAGTCCCGAACCCACCGCCGATCTCGGTATTGGTTGTGTTCTTTATGGGAAACCAGGGAACAAGGTGGCATGGCATAACCAAGGGACACACAGTATAGGCGGCGTCCTGGGAGGCCCGTAGGTGCAGGCATGAATGAAATCGGACCACTGGAAATTCACCGGTGGCCGACGGAAGATCTGTCGGTGCGGCACCACCAGCATGGTGGTGCCGATGACCGGTAAAGGTGGCGAGCCATCACTGGATGCGAGGAGGTGGCGGCACCCAAAGGCACCGTGACAGACAAAGGTGGAGGCCGACCATCGCCGACCGCTTTGAAGCAGGAAACGCGCCACGACAGCGCACCGCGAAGGAGTGTCGTGGCTCCGAGCCATGATGGTGGGCGAAAGGTAGACCCATGACCGCAATTCCTTCCATTGACCAGTCGACACAGACCGGTCAAGTGGAGAAGTGCCTTGCTGGCATCGCTGGCTGGTAAGCCAAATGGACTATGGTCCGTTCGGGAGGGGAAACGCGGGCCACGCCCAGCCAGCGGGCCGGGCCAGTTCCATGGACCAGCGAGCTAAGACTACGACCCATACCCTTTAGGCCGGGACCAACCGAACTGGGTCGAGCCCAGCCTCTTCGAGTTGGGTTGGGTCAGTCCGACCGGGTCAGACCAGACCCAGACCCACTTATGGCCCAGTTTCTCTTAAAGGGCTCTATCTCCTAAACTGAGCGTCTATTTGAAGAACTGTCTACAGAACTGGAATCCTTAGGAGGAGGAAGTACTTTTGAGATACTCCACTTGAGTTTTCAAGAATGTTGGTGTACAGAAGTGTTGGATCAAACTCAAATCCAACCGGACCCCCGACACTAAAATGCTTATAACTTATAGACCGAGCATCCGATTGATTTATTGTCAGTTGTGTTGGAACCATTATGACATGGAATTTCATTGGGTTACTTCTTCATGGGACTTATAGGTGGTTAAAATACGACCGATGTATTGTGGAGAAGAACCTATGGAATCAATCATACTAAGTGTGGGAATCCAGTGGCTGAATGTGACATGATGAAGCACATAACGATACTCTGTGGGTCAGCAGTTAGCAATCCTTTGTAGGTCAGAACTTAGAGACCCTCTGTGGGTTAGCAGTTAGTGATCCTATGAGGGCTAACACTTAGTGATCCTCTGTGGGTCAGAACTTAGCGATCCTCTGCGGGTTAGCACTTAGCGATCCTTTGTGGGTCTGTAGTTAGCGATCCTCTGTGGGTCAGTACTTAGTGATCCTCTGTGGGTCAGTAGTTAACGATCCTCGGTGGGTTAGCACTTAGTGATCCTCCATGGGCCAGCACTTAGTGATCCTCCATGGGCCATCACTTAGCGATCCTCCATGGGTCAGCACTTGACGATCCTCCGTGGGTCAGCACCCAGTGATCCTCTGTGGGTCCGTACCTAGCGATCCTCTGTGGGTCAGCACCTACAGACCTTGTGTGGTCAAGCAGAAAAAGGCCTCTCGACATATTAAGATGATCTAGCTTTATGAATAATCATCTTTAATCATGTTCTTTAAGATTTATACCTGGTTTGAGCTGAGTCATTTACTTGTTCTTTGTGATTGAGATCATAATTTGTGGTTTTTCCTTTGTGGAATTATGAGATACCTTCGAGAGTCTTAGGATCCCTACTAGGTATTGTTATACTCACCCCTACATGGGCTTCACCCGTACCTTGTTGTGTCTTGTGCTGATGATAAACAACTTTGATCGAGTTTAGGGAGCCAGGACTAGATGGTGCACAATGGTGACCAGTTGACATAGAGAGCCGCAGTGATGAGCTGTACCTACCCTTCAGGTAGGATCCTTAGAGGACGATCTCAAGAGCTATTTTCCCATTTTGTGGTATATTCTTTTAGTTGGGTTTGTATTCTGGCCCATTCTGCTTCAGTTCGCACTTTTACTTTCTAAATTTATACTACATGGTTTGTTCTTGTTGTGTACCTAGTCTGTGTGTTTTCATGTTTAAAGGTAATGCCTTCCCATTTTAGGGATATACCTTTCCGGTGCTAGTCACCAATCCATGGACTATGGAAGGCGAGCTTGGGGTAGTCACAACATAGGCCCCAGGGGAAGGGTCGTGACAGGAACACCATCTCATGTCTTTTTGATTCTAAGGGTAGATCTATTTCAGACATGAAGGAGATCCATGGTCTTATCAAGAGATTTTACCAAGACCTCTTTATGGATAGGGATTTGGTTATCCCCTCAGACATTGAGGCTTTCATTGGGCATGTGATCTCAGATATGATGAATGATCAACCTTCACAAGATTTCTCTAAAGCTTAAATTCTGTTGGCACTGAAGCAAATTCACTCCACCTATAACATCTTGACCCAAACAACCATCCAAGAAGTGCTAAATGTGTTGGGTTTCATTGAACTTAGGTTCACCTCTGCAAACTTTAAAGGATATCAACTCATAGTGAGGGTGTAACAGGTATAGTGGGGAAGCTATACCCTCTCTGAGGAAGATAATGCACTGGTCCAAGCATAATATTATAACACACAGCAGAAATAAATGACTCAGTAGAATCGAACCAGAACCATAGAGCAGAAGCATAGCAATATCAAATAAATAGTGTAATAAATACAGAAACAACTTCAGCATAATGTAAACAAAACAACATGATAAACACTACTTGTAACTACCACTAAAAAAAATAAGGCATGCATCCATAGCAGGTCATACATGTCAATACACAAAGGGATCCCATGGATAACCACTATAGATACATAACAATAATAGGCATGTTGATACATGAATGAAAGCTAAATGGAAGTAAAACTCCAGCTAGGCATAACCTCAAGGTCTCTACCAATTTCCATGCCATACTGCACTACTACCTAGCTCCTGAAGCTGATCCTTTACCTGTACATAAAACCTTAAAGTCTATATGTGTCTCAAAGGGTCTGTGTAGGGTGTGAGAAAAATCCCAGTAGGATAACACCTAATGGTGCGTACCAAGCATAAGTGTTTAAGATGATAATAACACTAAGCAATGTAAACAGTTCAATGCAATAATAAACACAATCTCCATTGGTGCTCAGCAGTGACCAGGGAGTGTTAGCTACTCCAGCCAACACCAAAATCTCAGAAGCAAAGAGAGACTTAGCTCATGGCCCAAGGTACCCCTGTAGTAACAAATTCCCGGTGAACCCTCAGGTTCCACCTAAAATACGTAACCTGGCACCACAAGACTCTTAATACCTCGTGTCTCAAGTACCAACATTCTGAAGGTACACCCAAAAAAAAGTATCCCGATCCCATGGACCCCTACTCGAAAGATCATATCGGCCCATGAAATGAAAACTAGTGGAACAACTATTCCTGTACTCAAATAATAACTAGAGGAACATCGATTTCTACCGTCAAATGAATAATTGGAGGAACATCGATGTTGAAGGTTCCGCGCGTAGCAGAAGCGTGGTTGGGACAACACCCAACTTTGATATTTACCATGATCAATGATTATTCAAGGATCAATACGATGATGAATTCTAGTCTCCATGGAATATAATCAAAGATTTAGATAAATAAGGAAGAGGCTTGAAACCTTTAGAGAGGATCTTTCACATCATGTTTATAATTAATTTAATTAATTTCATAAAGAAAATAATGCATAGATCTTCAATATTTTCTTTGTTGATGATATTGATCATCCGGAATGACCCATCCAGATTATATCTTTGCACTTGTAAGGATCCAAACTAGAATCCCTCTAGCGATGATCCACACGTGCTCCGATGGCCTCCGATGGACACCGCTCGTTCTCTGGGTGCTAGCACGCTGAAGCGAGTATCTTGTGTCGGTCATTCTTGATTTCTTGTTATTCGGCCTTGAAGAACTTCTCTCATTCTTGAGAGGGGTGGGAAGTGGATTCGAGAGAGAAATTGTTTATCTCAACAATTCTCAATTCACCGGGTGTGTGGTTCAGTACATGGAATAATGGATGTATGTGTCTATTTATTGACATGAGGTTTCAGTTACAATGTTTAATTGTGTAATAACAATTAAATACATTCATATCCTTAGAGAAAACCCATTCTATTAATAATAATACTGCATCATTATTTATGGTGCTCCAACTTGCGCAAAATAGAATTATAAATAAAATTCCGTGTCATAAAATCATAGTAGCGTTATTTTAATTTGTGCCGACTAGTTAAATAATTATTTATCATCTTGCAAATAATTATTTTACTATCGGACTAGCCTTGGTCCTCTCAAACTACACTTCCATTTATTGAACACCTGAATAAATAAATAAATAAATTATTCTCTTAAATAAATATTTTATTTATAAACTAGTAAATAAATATTTATTAAATGTTCAATAAAATAAATAAATACATTTTACCCAGAATCCGGTGAATAAATATTTATTTAATTTATGTAATCATTTTAACTTGAATAAAATTATTCCATTGTCTTTAGAATAATATTTATTAATTAAATTCAAATAGAATTTAACTGAGACCACCAGAAACAATTTGTGTGTGACCCTATAGGATTATTTCTCGTTGGCATTAGGCGGGCTTGCCTAAAGTCCAAGAGTACTATCTATCAACGGGTAAAGGAACCCAAGATAAAGAACTTAAATTCGCAACAACGAAATCCATATACAAATGATCACTGTGTAATATAATCCCTTTATCACAATATCTCATCAAGCAGGTTTCATGATAGTGTCATCAACCTTTGTGCTTGATACATCGTTCTTTGACTTCTTGAAATAAAATCATCATTACACCATGGCCATGGAATTTCACGTGATGGGTTCTATTTCAATCAAAGGGCTGAGATATCAACTTCCATAAATGGAAGGGACAAATTATTCTTTAACTTATCCATTAATAACATGCCACTCATGATGCACCCAATGTACCCTACTTCCCGCCAACTATATCCATGATGGTTTTCGTCAGTAAATAAAAGTATGTGAGTTGTGAAATGTATTAATGATAATATTTAAATCTAAGGATCATTACACACGATTGCAGATAGGAAAATTTGATGACACCAAAACATGCATAATTCCTACTGGCGGGTCTGTTCTCATAATCTTCTATCTTAGAGATTACCAAGTGAAAACTTCATGATGAAAGTCTCATATTCTTATGAGTACTCGCACCTGACGGTCAGTATTCTATGTGTCCCATCATAGTATGTCATCCAACTGCAGAACTATATTTAAGAATATTGTTATAGCATTTCTAGGTTCTCATTATAGCGGGGAACTGTCATGAACTTATTAATGCAACAAATACTCTCGGACATTATTATATGATAGTCATGTAGAAAAATGAACAATATGTAATACATTAAATATCCATTTAATCAAAGTACACATATTTGGTTCTAGGACACCAACTCTAACAAACTCCCACTTGGACTAGATCCAACTGCCTACGACTTTCAGTTCGCTAGACCTCATATGATGATCATTTTTCTGCTGAGTCAAAGCTTTAGTCAAGGGGTCCGCCACATTGTATTCCATGGAAATACTGCTCACTGAAACTTCACCTATGAGAGAAAAATACCTCAAGAGATGATACTTTCTATGTATGTGTTTTTTCCACTGATTTGACCTTGTCTCTTTTGCGAGAGCCACCTCTGTAGTATTATTATAGTACAGTGTGATGGGATATTTACTGCTAGGTATCACATCTAGCTCATGGATGAATCTTAGTAACCAAACTTCTTCTTTAGATGCCTCAAAAGATATGATTTACTCAGACTCTACTGTATAATCTATGACCACACCCTACTTTGAGCTCTTCCAACTCACTACACCTCCATTCAAAGTAAAGATGTACCCCATTTGCGACTTCATGTCATCTTGATTAGTCTGGAAACTAGTATCTTTATATCCTCTAATTACTATTTCTTCATCTCCTCTATAAACTAGGAACATATCATTAGTATGCCTCAGATACTTTAGGATAGTCTTGACTGCCATCCAATGGTGGTCACCTAGGTCAGCTTGATATCTTCCCACTGGACTCAATGTGTAGGCGACATCCATCCTAGTATATAGCATGTCATACATGACTGACCCAATCGCTGATGCATATGGATTCCTTAACACTATATTTATTTACTCACATGTTTTAGGACACATTTTCTTGGAAAGATGAATGCCATGTGATACTGGTAAAAATCCCCTCTTGGATTGATCCATACTGAATCTCTTCAGTATATTATCAATTTATGTACTTTGACTTAGGACCAAAAATCTATTGGATCTATCATGATGGATCCTGATCCCAAGAATATATGATACCTCACCCAAGTCCTTCACAGATAATCATTGATTCAACCATGCCTTAACAGATTGTAAGATTGGTATCTCATTTCCAATAAGTAATATGTTATCAACATATACTATTAGGAAAATGATTGAACTCCCACTAAATCGTTTGTAGATACAAGGCTCACATTCGTTCTCGATAAAACCAAATTTCATTATGGCTTCATAAAAATGAACTTTCCATGATCTGGATGCTTACTTTAATCCATAAATGGATTTATGAAACTTTAATACCTTATTGGAATCCTTTGGAGTCATAAACCCTTCAGGTTGTGTCATGTAGACATCTTCCTGAAGGTTTCCATTAAGGAAGGTTGTTTTGACATCCATTTAACAAATCTCATAGTCATGGTAAGCGGTAGTATCCAATAGTATTCTGATGGATTTCAACATTGCAACTAGTGAAAATGTTTTATCGTAGTCAATGCCTTGATGCTGTTTGAACCCTATTGCAACCAGTCGTGCATTATAGGTACTGAATTGTCCTTCCATGTCCAGTTTATTTTTGAATACCCATTTGAAACTAATAGGATTTACATCAACTGGAGGATATACCAAAATATAGACTTGGTTTTGGTACATGGAATCCATTTTAGAATTCATGGCTTCTTGCCACTTCACAACATCTGTGCCACTTACTGATTCATTGTAGGTTAAAAGATCATTATTATTAACTAATAATGAGTCACTATCCTCGGTAACTAGAAAACTGTACCATTCCAGTTCTCTAACCTCTCTTGTACTCATACTTATCTCTTGTGTCTTTGGAACATTTATTTCTTCCACATGGCTTTTTGGAATCTGTTCATGTACCAACTCTTGTATACCTTGAGCATCAACTTCATCGAAGTCTATCTCACTCCCACTATCTCTTTTAGATATGTGCTCCCTCTAAAGGAATATGGTCTGTCTTTCCACTATAACCTTTTTGTCTGAGAGTTTGTATAGGTAATATCCCCTTGTTTCCTTGAGGTATCCTATAAAGGTACACTTTCTGCCTTAGGGTGCAAGTTTGTTACCTGAAGAGGCATTAACAAATGCATCACTTCCCCATACATGTAAATTCAATAATATGGATTTCTTTCCACTCTATAACTCATATGGAATACCATTTATCAATTTAGTTGGTACTTGGTTTAGTATGCACACCACTGTTTGTAACGCATATCCTCAAAATGATAATGGAATACTCACATGACTCAACATTGATCTCACCATTTCCAAAAGGGTGCGGTTCCTCCTTTCGCTCACACCATTCCATTGGGGTGTGTATGGAGGATTGAGTTGGGATAAGATCCCAAAATCCCGTAAGTAATCAATGAAGTCTTGATTAAGATATTATCCACCTCAGTCTAAGCAGAGTCTCTTAATATTCTTACCGAGCTGGTTCTCAACTTCATTCTTGTATTCTTTGAACTTATCAAAAGAATCTGAATTATACCTCATTAAGTAGATATATCCATATCTACTAAAATCATCATTAAAAGTTATGAAGTATGAGTACCCACCCCTTTATTCAACTGAAAATGGTCCACACACATCGGTATGAACCAATTCAAGAAGTTCTTTATCCTTTTAACCTTTCCCAATAAACGGGGCTTTGGTTATTTTTCCTTGTAAACATGCATGAAATACACCAAGTGGTTTTAGTTCGAAAGAATCTAAATATCCATCTTGATGTAACTTTGTAAAGTGTTTCTTGTTTACATGACCTAGCTAGTGATGCCAAAGTTGGGTGTGGTATGAGTCATGTGAAGTATCTTTGTTATCAATTTCCATTACTTGGTTTGTGTAATCCAACATGTAAAGATCGTTATACAAATGTTCCCTACCAAAATAAATTTTATCTTTGTAAAATAAGCAACATTCATTTCCAAACTTGAAAACAAATCCATCTACATCTAATATAGATATATAAATAATGTTTTTAGTAAAATACAACACATAATAACAACCCTTTAACAACAAGATCACCCCAGTTGTAAATGTGAGGTGGTAGTCCCCGACAGCTCCATCAACAAGTCTGGATCTGTTGGCTGCTCGTAGATATACCTCCCCTTGGTCAATCTTCCTAAATCTACTTGGTTCCTGTATTTGGATACATATGTTAGCACCAAAATATGTATCTAATACCCAATTTGTAGAAACAAATAGATTGAATTCGATAACAAATTCACCTGAAGCTTCCCCTTGCTTCTTAGGCTGGGTGCAGTTCTTCTTCCAGTGGCCCTTCTTGCCACATCTGAAACAAACAACCTCCTATTCCCTTGCCTCCCCTTTGATCTTCATTTTCTTGGAAGGTCATGAAGAATCTTTGGGCTTAAAGATATTTTCCTTCCCTTTTCTCTTATTAACCATAAGGACAAAAGGTTTTTCACGATTCATATCTTTATCTACTTGGAGAATGAGGATAAGAAGATCCAATAGAGACTTTTCAATGTTTTTAATATTGAAATTGACAACAAAGTTAGAGAAGCTCTGTGGGAGTGATGCAAGAATGAGATCGGTTCCCAGTTCTTCAGGGAGTTTAAAGCCTAGAACCTCCAGGCGCTCAATGTATCCAATGAGCTTGACTACATGAGGCCCAGCTAGGGAACCTTACCAAATATTACTCTGAAAGAGTTCCTTAGAGATCTTAAACCTTTCCTGTCTTGATCTCCCCTGTTAAAGACCATAGAGGTACTCGATCATGATATAAGCATCCATGTTTTCATGAAAATTTATGAGCTCACTAGACATTGATGACAACATCAAACATTGAATTTCTCCCACATCATTCATATGTTTCTCATAGACCAGGAAATCCTCATCACTCGCCTCTTTGGAAGGCATATCAGGTAATTATGACTCCATCACATAAGACTTCTGTTCATGGCATAGGATAACCCGAAGGCGTCTAAACCATTCCTGGAAGTTATTATCGGTGAGGATGTTGTCTTTATCCAGAATTGATCATAGGGATAGTGTGGTTGAAGAGATTGTAATTTTTATTCTAAAATTAAAAGAGAGTATCATTAGTACATTATTGATTAAATTTTATGAGAAATAAGAAATTTTTATTAAGTCTACCATTATTTTATCAAGTCCCAATATCCCTCACTATTGAACTCAGAATTTCCAGTTTCCATGACATTATAGTGGAAAGGATCTATATTCCCCTTCGCATAACCCCAACAAGGGTTGGTCAAGCTATTAGAAGGCATTTAGGTAGGCAGGTCTTTTCCAACTGCGGGCTTGTAGCTCCTTGATCTGTTGAGTAGACTCCCCAATCCTGAAATCATGACTTTGGATTTCCTCAACTCTTGCCTCCAATATTACACCAAGTCTAGTAAGGGATACTCCTCTCAATGTAATATGGTTAATTCAACCTGAAACCTTTCACAAGGTATTCCTATATAAAAGTAAGTGTCCCAACAATGGTTGGTCAAACACATAGTTTTATTGAGTTTTTCCCTTAATCAAGTAACATGAGGCTTGATCTAATTTAATATTTTATTTGGGGAATTTTTATCTCTTATGCGTGAATTTATTATTATCATTATCACATGATTGTAAATATTATGTGGAACTTACTTAAGTGATTAACCATGTCTTGATAATATTTACGCATAATTCTGGTTTATTTTAGTTCCATCTTGCATGGTTTTTTAATTCATTAATTATGTGATTGTGAAAACAAATCCATAATGATAAACCATGAAACTGACAGAAATAAAATATATAGAATGATCATGAGATTTTACAATGGTTAGTTTATCTAGCAATTGATAAACTAACCCTGACCTAGGGGAGAAACATCTTGAACCTTTTAGGTTTGTGTTTACAGCTTTCCACCTATCCACCTATGTATCTCCTAGGGTTGGTTTCATCTCATCTCCATCTTGAACCACCTCCACTATCTTGGGAGTTCCATCCATTATATATTCCTTTTTTAACTCACATGTAGGTAAAGGGTAAAAATGGGTTTTACATAAAGGAAACCTTGGGCACACATGCCCTACATATTAATGACGAGAAGGATCACAGGACAAAAAATTTAATTTAAATAAATAAATTAAAAGAAACCATCTACATAAAAAGATCTTGGTCTAGATCATGATCATCCATACATACAACGATATTTATGCATAGATAAAACTAGAATTCAATTCTTTAATTGTTCTTGTTTAAGATAAATCATGCTTGAATCAATTAATTATCAAATTTAATTAATCAATCCTTTTATCTTAAACCCTTTTCTTAATTTCCTTGAGATTCTCATCCATCATAATTTTAAACAAATTAATTCATTTAAAATTATATTTGTACATAACTTGTACCTTGGAGGCAACCCGGTGAATTCCTATTCATAACTACCCAATGAGTAGAAATGAACATTACATAGATGTTAAATTAAACACATATATATAAAACACCTATCAAGTGTTGTACCTCAAATTTACACTTTCACGATGGTATGCATCTCAAGGGTTGGTATAATATAATAATAAATTTTAATAAATCTGTGTAATTTGGATGAGTACATGGTGTGTAGTTCAAACTAGATGGCGTGTACTATTTTTCATTGTCTATCCAAAGTACACGCTTGGGGAAACAACGTGTGAATGTACTTTAGAAATATTTGGAGCACACAATGTGTCTAGTAGGCCACACGCAATGTAGTTCCTCATTACATGGTCTCCAGCTGGGCAAGCCGTGTATGGGGTACACGGTCCAACCCTAACTCGAAGGGACTACACATCGTGTCCAGTGGGCCACACGGTGTGTAATCCGAAAACCATGTGCCACCTAATCCTGGTCAACACACGGAGTCATTAAGACTTAGACAAACTCCAATGACATGACTTGGTTTGGAAGACCAGACCCGGTGCATTGAACCTTGGCTACACGACGTGTACTACTGAATACATGTCGTGTGTTCTTATGTTCTATGTCCAGGAACCTTTGGCACCTCCGGATGAGATATTCTATTTTATTTTAATCAAAATTAAAATAAAAGATCGTTTCTGTAAGGTGAATGAGAAACAAAAGAGGAGGAACAGATCTTGAGATCCAAATTTTCATAACAATTAACTTGAATTGAAACAACTAAATTATTAAATGTGTAAATCATCAACAAAATATTTAAATAATTATAAACTATGATGTAACCGCTCTGATACCACTTGAAGGTTCCGTGCGCAATAGAAGCATGGTTGGGACGACACCAAACTTTGATTTTTACCATGATAAATGATTATTCTGGGGTAAATAAGATGATGAATGACAGTTTCCATGGAATATAATCAATGATTTAGATAAAGAAGGAAGATTCCTGAAACCTTTAGAGAGGATATTTCACATCATGTTTATAATTAATTTAATTAATTTCATAAAGAAAATAATACCCGGATCTTCAGTATTTTCTTCATTGATGATGTTGATCATCTGGAATGACCCTTTCAGATTATCTTATTGCACTTATAAGGATCCAAACTAGAATCTCTCTGGCAGTGATCCACACATGATCTGATGGCCACTGATCGACACCACCCCTTATTCAGGTGCTTGCACGGAAAAGCGAGTGTCTTGTGTCAGTTGTTTTTGATTGCTTGTTCTTTGAACTTGAATAATGTCTCTCGTTCTTGAGAGGGGTCTAAAGAGGATTCGAGAGAGAAATTTTTAGTTCAACAATTCCCAATTCACCGGGTGTGCGGTTCGATACATGGCACAATAGATGTATGTGTCTATTTATTGACATGGGTCTTCAGTTACAATATTTAATTGTGTAATTGAAATTAAATACATTCATAACCTTAGAGAAAACACATTATATTAATAATAATACCACGTCATTATTTATGGTGTGCCAACTTGCACAAAATATAATTATAAATAAAATTCCGCATCAAAAAATAATAACAACGTTATTTTAATTTGTGCCAACTAGTTAAATAATTATTTACCATCTTGAAAATAATTATTTTACTACCACACCAGCCTTGGTCCTATCAAACTCCACTTCCATTTATTGAATGCCTGAATAAATAAATAAATAATTTATTCTCTTATATAAATATTTTATTCACAAACTAGTAAATAGATATTTATTAAATGTTCAATAAAATAAGTAAATATATTTTACCCACAATCTGGTGAATAAATATTTATTTAATTTATGAAATCATTTTAACTTGAATAAAATTATTCCATTGTCTTGAGAATAATATTTATTAATTAAATTCAAATATAATTTAATCGAGACCACTAGAAACACTTAGTGTGTGACCCTCTAGGATTCTTTCTCGTTGGCATTAGGTGGGCTTGCCTAAAGTCCAAGAGTACTATCTAGAAACGTGTCAAGGAAACCAAGAGAAAGAACTTAAAGTTACAACAACGACATCCATATAAAAATTATCACTATGTAATATAATCCATTTTTCGTAATATCTCATCAAGCAGATTTCATGATAGTGTCATCAACCTTTGTGCTTGATACGCCGTTCTTTGACTACCTAAAATAAACTCGTCGTTACACCCTGACCATGGAATTTCATGCGATGATTCTATTTCAATAAAAGGACTAAGATATCAACTTCTATAAATGTAAGGGACAAATTATTCCTCGACTTATCCATTAATAACATGCCACTCATGATGCACCCAACATACCTTACTTCCCGCTAACTGTCTCTGTGACGGTTTTTATCAGTAAATCAAAGTGCGCGAGTCATGACACATATTAATGATAATCTTTAAGTATAAGTATCATTACACATGCTCCCAGATAGGAATATCCGATGACACCAAAACATGCGGAATTCCTACTGGCGGGTATGTTCTTATATTCTCCTATCATGGAGATTAGCAAGTGAGAACTTCTTGAGATGAAGTCTCATATGCTTATGAGTAATCGCACCTGATGGTCTGCATGCTATGTGTCCCATCATAGTATTTCATCCAACCACATAACTATATTTAAGAATATTGTTATATCATTTCAAGGTTGTCATCATAGCGGGTAACTGCCATGAACTTATCAATGAAACAAATACTCTAGGATATTATTTCATCATAGTTATTCAGAACAATGAACAATATGTAATACATTAAATATTCATGTAATCAAAGTACAAATAGTTGGTTCTAGGACACCAACTCTAACAGATGTCTGCCCTCAATCACATAACCTAGTAGCCTCATCACTACCAACCAAAGTCTCATCACCTTCCATATGGATTCCTATGGTAAGTACCCCCAAATCAATAGTACCTAAACCAAAACTATCGAGGACCTCTACCCACATGAGTTGGAAAAACTACCTCATCACAGAGTCAACATGTGTGTACATGACTCAAGTGGATTTTGGACATCATGGGTGACTGAAAATCACCAAAATAAAGAACCCAAGCAACACCATCTCTGACACCTCATGTACCTGTGACCATGTCACTCAAATTTGATGGCCATTCCATCCAAGTATCCTAGGCCATGCCCAAACTAACAGTCAAACTACCTCAAACCAACATTCATGATGCCCAGTCCCATGGTCAAAACCACCCAAGAAAATCTGGGCCTCACCCAACCTGTGATCAACATCACCCAATCCCGATGGCCATGCCATCCAACCTCAGGCCAAGCCTTCCATAATATCAAGAGCATCATCATATGTAATCCCAAACATTACATATATATATATATATATAATCACATTAAAGCACTTGTAAACAGATAATTCAATTTACATAGTTGAGTTTCACTAACTACCAACTATCACATAGAAGCACTGTGGTATTGAATGCCTCTAACAAGATTAATCAATCTTAAACAATTTAAACATACCAATATAAATCAAGATAATTCATTTAAAACCATTTTAGCACCACCATCCAAAATAACCCAATGAGCAACGACCTCTCTCTCGACCTCACTCAAGCATAACAGGTATGAGAATACCTAACGACATCCCACAAGGTATAATAGTCAAATTAAAATGAAATAATAGGGTTCCACTAAAAAACCCACCATTTCGCTAAAAGAAACAACCCTCAAATGTCCACAAAAAAACAAAACGAAGTATGGACCACCTACCTTATACTTGTACGATGATCCTCATCCAGTATCGACCTTTAATTTGGTCTAGAACAAGGTAGATCTACATAATGAGCATAAAATCTCAAACTCCTATAAGTTGGTCGAGAAACAAAATCATAAAGAATTACTCAAGAGGAATAAAGATCTTACCAGTGGGGTTCCAATGGATCTAAAGACATTTCAATCGGACCTAATATGAAGAATTAGGAGCAAAATGACGCCCCGATCAGTTGGTTTGTGAGGGTTCGGTCCAGAACCAAAAAACGAGGCTACTACCCATTTTAATCAAAAATTACAAAATACACAGTGTGTACTTGGGACTACACACTGTGTAGGTTATTTTACTATTCCAAAGATGGTTGAGTTTCACAGACCTACTTTATAGGTCTTGCTGACATGACTACACATCATGTGGAAGGAAATACATAGTGGGTACATGTTTAATTCTCTCCACCAATTTTGACATCCCAACACACCATTTATACCCCTTACACAATCACAGAGTACATGACATGTACTTCAGATTGCATGGAATGTAACTCTAAGTCAGGCCATGTGATAGTCTAATTCCAGTACTTTCCCACTATTTCCCTATTTTCTCATAAACAACTCAAAAGGAAAAAGAGAAAAAAAGACTCATACCTCAAAGGAGGAACCAAGTTATTTAAAACTTTCCCCCTTAAAGCAATTCATCCCTGAATTTCCCTTCAAAGGGTGGTGAAGAAAACACTCTAGAATAACTCCGGCCTAAAGATGAAATCAAACAAAGTTCAAAAGACCTGTTTCTTGAACCATGGTCCTCCCATGATGATTTATCACCCCTAAACCTCATCAGGTGCTCCTATGTAGCTTCCAACACCCAATCACATCCCGCACCGCATCGGTGCCTAGATCAAGCCCATGGAACCCATAGCACAATGAGGTCCCACATCCCATGGATGCTCAAAATGGCCTGGTACCTTTCACCTCAATCAAAACCACATCCTCAATTCCCCGATTCCCAAGGTACCTCAAGTAACCCACATCCCATGGATGCCCCAATGCCTAAGCACCTCAAGTAACCTACATCCAACAATGATCATGATGCCAAGAACCTCTTTCATTTATAATCACACACCTGAGATGGTGCCAACCTATTGATAAGAATCTGGCCAGTCCATATATATCATGTGCACCTCGTGTACTCAAAATAGACATGCCTCAATAGGCAATGCCAATAGAATAAAAAAAAATCACAGCCACACCCATGGAGTACCTCATACCATCGTCAAATCACTAGCCTGCTCAGCCCCTGGCAGCTCCACAGTGTGCACCTGTCTTGAAACATGGATACCTGAAGCCTATACTCTCTGCGGTGCTGCACCAGTCACCAACCACTGACCCCTCAGATGGGTCCCACTGTCTCTGCAACATCCTCCATGTGAAACTGAACCTTGGCTACCCACACCTGGTACTAATCCTAAACCAACCTATTAAGCCTGTGCCTGCTTCGGTCCCTGTCTGCTAGTTGTCTGAGAAGGATGCATGCAGAACCTATCAAGATGAATGACCTATCCACATACCTGAAACTCCTTTGGAGGCATATCACATTGAGTCCATACATTCCCTAGCTTCCAACACTGAAATCAAACAACTGCTAAACTACCATGAGGTGGTCTAGATGAGTCCTTGGCCTAACCTCCCTACTATAACTCATCCTAAACTTGTTTACTGCCATCTTAACCATCACCTGAAGCTTCCACATTTCCCAAGTGATACCTATTAGTTAGGTTACCCTCATCTATGAGCACCTGATTCACCGTGATTGAGAACGAGGCCAGCCTAAAGATGTTTACCTTCACCCGGATGGAATGTCATAATCCATCCTCAAAGTGCCTCACACTTGAGGTTCCATATCTTACCATACTAGGTGTGAAGTGAGAAATATCGGTGAAAGTAGCTACATAGTCCATGATGGACATGTCACCCTGCTGAAGGCTCAAGAACACCTGAGCTCTCTTTTCCCTCAGTGTCTCTGGGAAAAAGTGCTCAAAGAATCTATCCTCGAAGTCCTTCTAAGCCTATCCCTGATGTCTATGAGCATGAACCTACACATCCCACTATCACCTTTCTAGTCCCCTATCAGCATGTACGTCACCAACTTGACCCTTTACCCCGGAGGTGTCTTGAGATGCTTGAAGATAATCTACATGATCTTTATCCAGTTCTTAGCTGCCTGTAGACCACCCTCACCTTGAAAAAGAATAAGGTTCTATGACTGGAACTCCCAAGTAAGGTAATCCATAGAGGGATCCATACCCTGAGCACCTCTATCGATCCCCTAAAAAACACGTACTAGACTAGATCGGAGCTGCTCGTTGATCCACGACCCGAATACTGTCAAACCCAACAAATACTCTGCCTACACTAGATCCTAAACTTGGTCCTGTCCCTGAGCCTATACTTGAAGCTCATGCTCTGCCTTCCCCTCAGGGGTATGAACATGATCGTTCTCCTACATTACTATACCATAACCCACCTAATGTTCCATCGAGCCTTCTAAGAGGAACCTGTGGAATACCATAAATGGTCAAACATCTTACATATATAACAATATATATATATATATGTAATGCAAATAGGGAAAGTAGTAAAGAGGCAACGTATAACAACTAACCTTAATCTCCCCCATCACAAACATACCCCAGAGCATCCTGGCCTCATGTCCTCCTTACCTTCCCTTAATAGAGCCAAGTATCAAAAGTACCTCAGGCCACGCCCGTCCTGACAACCATCATGGCCTCAAACCGACGACCAAGTCACCCAATCCTAGTGATCAAAATCACCTCAACCATAGTACCTACCTACTATTATAAGAGCCATGCCCATTCACATTCCATATGCAATTTTACATTAATTTAAATCATGGTATATCAAATTTCAATAAATAAGAAATTCTATTAGGAATTTCACCCTTTTCACATGGAATTTGATATTATTCACATGGTATTATCACTTCACAAAGCATACATGCATATATGAAATTGAAATACCCTAAAAATGTGTCTATAAAAAACCAAAAAAACACACCTTTCTCTACCAGGACAAGGCCCAATTCTTCTCTTACCACACAGAGTCAAGGTTCATATATCACAACCAATAACATCATAATTCAAGTGAGCCACTAAGGTGGAAACCATATAAATTGTAATCTAAGTAAAATCAAACCAATAATTCCCACCCAAGGTAACTTGGTCCATCCCTTGTACCTGGGGTTGTAGGCACCCAAGCACAAGCTAGAAACCCATTTCCAAAAACAACCTAATATCCAGTTTACCATATCCCAAATAGTAAACCAATAGAAAAGAAAAGCCAGTCTCAATCCCATTAGTATCCAGCGAATCACTACTACTAAATCCTAGTCAAGAACAACCATCTATGATACCACTTTGAAACAACCAACCCAGGAGGTGCACTACACTTATGGTTGGGTTAGCCCTCTGATACCACTTTGAATTGTATCGACCCAAATTGCCACTCGAATAGTGCTAAATGGGACAGGTTTCACTGACCATAGGAACACCTCCCCAAATGCCAAAGGGTACCGACTAACAATGAGGGTGTTAAAGGTATAGTAGGGAGGCTATACCCTCTCAGAGTAAGATAAGGCACTGGTACAATCATAATAATATAACATGAATCAGAAATAAATGACTCAGCAGACTCAAATCAGACTTGTAGAGTGAAAGCATAACAATATCAAATAAATAATGGAAGCAATATAGAAACAACTACAACAGAATATAAACGGAACATCATGCTAAATACCACTTGTAATTACCACTAAAACAAACAAGGAATGCATCCGTAGTAGGTCATACATGTCAATACACAAAGGGAGCCCATGGATAAAAAATGTAGCTACATAACAATAATATGAATGATGATATAGAAATAAAATCTAAACATAACTAAAAATCCATCTAGGCATAACCTCAAAGTCTATGCCAATCTCTATGCCATACAATACTACTACCCATCTCTTGAAGCCGATCATTTACCTGTACATAAAACCATAAAGTCTACACACGTCCCGAAGTGCCCATGTAGGGTTTGAGATAAATATCCATATGATACCACCCAATGGTGCATACCAAGCACATTTTTTAAGCAGACAATAACACTAAGCAATGTAAATAGTTCAATGTAATAATAAACACAATATACAATGGTGCTCAACAACAACCAGTGAGTGTCACTTGCTTTAGACAACATCAAAATATTAGAAGTAAAGAGAGTCCTTGGACCCTGGACCAAGGTACCCATGTAGTCACAAAGTCCAAGTGAACCCTTAGGTTCCACCTAAAATACATAACCTGGAACCATGTTCCTCTTGACACCTTGTGTCTCAAGTACTGACGTCTCTAAGGCACACACAAAAAAAGTATCTTGGTCCCATGAACCCCTACTCAGAAGCTCACATCATCCCATAACACGACAAATAAAGGAACAAAGATGCTTGTCCTCAAATAATAACCGAAGGAATAGTGATGTCTACCCTCAAATGAATAACTGAAGGAACATTGGTGTCTTCTCTCAATCACATAACCTGGTAGCATCATCGCTTCCAACCGAAGGCTCCTCACCTTCCACGTGGCTTCCTACGATAAGCACCCCAAACAAATAGGACCTAAATCACAACTACCGAGGGCCTCTACCCACATGAGTGATTAAAACAACCTCATCACAGAGTCAAACTATGTACACACGACTCAAGCAGCTTTTTTCCATCACGGGTGACCGACAATCACCAAAATAAAAAAACCAAGCCACACCATCTCTGACACCTCATGTCCCCGCAACCATGTTGCTCAAATATTATGGTCATGCCATCCATGTATCTCGGGCCATGCCCAACTTGACAGTCACACTGCCTCAAACCGATATCCATGATGCCCAATCCCATGGTCAAAACCACCCAAGAAAATCTAGGCCTTACCCAACCCGTGATCAACATCACCCAATCCCGATGGCTGTGCTATCCAACTTCAAGCCAAGACCACCACAATATCAAGAGCATCATAATGTTTAATCCCAACCATTACATATATATATATATATATATATATATATATAATTATATTAAAGAACTTGTAAACATGCAATTCAATTTAAATAGTTAAGTTTCAATAACTACCATCTATCACATAGTAGCACTAAGGTCTTGAATGCCTCCAAAAAGCTTAAGAAAGCATAAAAAATTTAAAAATACCAATATAAATCAAGATAATTCATTTAAAACTATTTTAGTACCCCTATCCAAAATAAACCAATGAGAAATGACCTATCGCCTGACCTCACTCAAGTATAATAGGTAAGGGAATACCCAACGACATCCCACAAGGTATAATAGTCAAATTAAAATGAAATAATAGGGTTCCACTCAAAAATCCACCATTAAGCTAAAATCCAAAACCCCAAAATTTCCATGAAAACACAAAATGAAGTATACACCACCTACCTTGTAATTGTACGATGATCCTCATCCATCATCGACCTCTAATTCAGTTTAGAACAAGGTAGGTTTACACAATGAGCATAAATTCTCAAACTCTTATAACTTGGTCGAGAAAGTAAATCATGAAGAAAATATCAAGATGAATCAAGAGATTATCGGTGGGGTTCCAATGGATTTAATGACATTCAAATTAGACTTAAGATGAAGAATTGGGAGCAAAATTAAGTCTTGGTCGGCTTGTTCGTGAGGGTTCTATCCAGAACCATAAAATGAGGTTACTATCCATTTTAAGTAAAAATTAAAAAATACATGACATGTACTTGGGACTACACTTTGTGTTAGTTCTTTTAATATTCTAAAGATGGCCAAGTTTCTTCTACTTACTTTCCAGGTCTTTCCAACATGACTATAGAGTGTGTGGAATGAAATACACGGTGTGTACATGTTTAATTCTCTCTACCCTTACCAACATCCCAACATGCCATGTACACCCCTTACATGACCAGAGAGTACAAAATGTGTAATTCCCATTACATGACATGTAAACTTATGTCAGGCCGTGTCACAGTCTGATTCCAGTACTTTCCTAGTTTTCCCCAATTTTCTCAAAAACAACTCAAAAGGAAAAAGAGAAAAAAAAGACACGTACCTCAAAGGAAGAACTGGGCTCTTACACAACCAAAGTGCCTCGGCTGGATAGATTCCATGACTTTTTCTTTAAGAAATATTGGCACATCATTGAATCTGACATTATCAAACTCATGAAGAATCTCTGTATGGGAAAAGACAACTTTTGTGACCTTAATGAAACTATTATTACGCTCATTCTGAAAATAAAAAAACCCTACTTTAGTGTCATAATTTCATGATTTTCACCTTTTTAATGATTATATACTTGAAAATAAAGGATGGAGACTTTTGGAGCATCCCTTATCACATTGTGACAGGGTCCTTTGGGCCAAATATTTTTCACACTCTGAATTTAGAGGTTCCAGCATTGGCCTACACCTGAGCTTCCTGTGGAGGAGCTTGTGGGGGTCCCGTGATCTTCTTGTTAAAGGCTTATACTGAAGGATTGGTGATGGTTCTAGTGTTAATATATGGAATAAACCATGGATGGAGGATGATGATGGCTCTTTGGCAATGTCGATGGTTTTTTTGGGTATAGAAAATGCAAAGGTGCATTCTTTGTTCAATGAGAACGGAAATGGTTGGAGCACTAAAATATTGAACAAATGGTTTAATGAGAAATACCAAAACATTATTTTGAGTATCCCAGTTTCAAGGGAGATGGGGTATAATTGAATATGTTGGAGAAGAACATCCTTAGGGACATAATCAGTGAAATCTAGCTATTATTTGGATCTCAACTCCTTAGATCCAAACTCAACGACAATTTGGAAAACCATTTGGAGGATTTTGATTCCACCCAAGTCTCATTTATTCTGGTGTAAATCATGCACCAACATTCTCACTATTATTGAATTAATCAAGTATCAATATCCTTCTAATGATTTGTATTTTCTTATCTGTAGGTTGGCATCTGAGTCTGCTGTTCACGCGATTTTTGAATTCCCAAGAGCCAAGGGTGTTTGGTATGGGTGGAATGACCATGCCAGTTCATTCCTGGAGTCAACATCTTGCTTCACTGAGTTACTTATGAGGTGGTATTATTCCTTTCCTATGGAAACTGTTAATGCCTTATGAAATTTCGCATGGATGGTTTGTATTTGAAGGAAGGATTTTATGTTTAATCATCTATGCAGACCAAATTTTTTCTGGACCAAGAATGCCTTCTCCTAGTTGTCCAACTGAAATAACTGTGTCTCTCACGCTATTGGAAATAAAACAAATCCAAGATATCCTTCTTAGAAGCCACCCCTAATAGATTTTATGAAAATTAATGTTGATGCTCTGATCATTGATGGACCTTTCTCTGGTGTGAGTGTGATCAGTCTGGACTCTTCTAGATCTACCATGCCTGCATGCCACATGCCTTTCTATTCAAGATGGAGACCACCCATTATGGAGGATCAAGCAATAATTTCTGGTGTGAAATTTTCCCTTAATAGAGGATGGAGTTCCATTATCATGGAGTTAGACTTCCTAACAATTCTCAATGCCATATCATCCCCGGAGATCAGCCTCCAACCATTTGGCCTGTTGGTTGGGAAGATCCATTCTTTGTTCCATATCTTCTCTAGTTGTTCCTTCTCGTTCAACAAAAGTGAAGGTAATAAAGAGACACACCTTTTAGCGACCCGTGATATTTCAGGCAATTCTTTTGTCTGGTTTCTTGATTTCCCTTTATGGCTGAACAATATCACACTGTCTGATTATCGATTATCTTATTAATTATTATTTTCCCTTCAATATATATATATACACACATAAAAATGTATATATAATGTTTATATATATATCTATATGTGTGTGCGTGTTAATAAAAAAATATATATTTATCTATATCATCCAATATCATGTGTAAATATAAATAAATAAATATATTTATATATTAAAATAAATATATATTTCAATATATATATATATATACATATATATAAATATGTCAATATATAACAAGTAAAACCTTCTAAACTAGTGGTACGTGTACTTGATCTATATGTATCTTTATACATTGAAACAAATATATATATATATATATATATATAGAGAGAGAGAGAGTTTACACAAAAACACATTTTCAAATACCAAACACATAAATTCATTTACAATAAATATGCAATTTATAAATACATTATAAAAAATGTACGTGTAAATATATAATTATAGTCTAATATATACATATATACGTGAATATATATATATATATAAATAAATATTTAAATATGTAGATATATAAATATTTATGAAAATATACAATTATACCTAAATATATAAATATATATGTCAATATAAAAACATATATAATAAACAAATTTAAAACTAATTATATAAGTATATATAATTATATGAATAAATATATAAAAAAATAACTATATATATATATAAATAAATAGATAATTTGTAAAATGTTAAAGAAAACTAGATGGTACAGTGGTAATAGTGTTCTTTATAAAGAAGGAGGTCCTAGGTTTGAATCCCTATAGGTTTAGGCATGTGTAAGGGTGGATTAACAGTGGTGTTTGGCATATCCAAGCACTGATAAAGGGTAGGTGTAATGCCCCGACCCTAGTTACCCAGATTCGGTGCATTATTACATAACATTGACATGATACAAGGAATCATTTCCCAAAAGACCGATCAATTTAGTATCCTTGTAAGTACTAAATACATATATAAGTTTTACATTACATCATGAAATAAAAACAACAACATTGTGTCTTATTTTAACACAATAATCTCCCTTATACTATCCCTACAGGTCAGTCATAATATACTTCTTCACATCCTGGGAAGAATAAAAATAGAAATGGGTGAGGTCAGGTGTTCATTAAGGATAACAATATTGTGAAAAATAGCCACACCCTTCATATAAGTTAAAAAAAGCATTCTTACCTTAATTTTTTGAAAAGGTCATAAAGTACCTTGTTTGGAAAATGACAGAAAGATTCCTTTCAAAACATTTTATAAAAATTAAAAAGAGGGTATAAATTACTTTAACCCATAGTCTCATAAATAGTAAAAAAATTTTGAAATACATTTTTAAGAAACATGTATGTGGATGATAAATAAGTCATAGTAGATACTCACGTATAAGCAACCTCAGATATTAAAGAGATTGTAAAATTAACCCTTACCTTAAACTTTTCCTTGAAAGAGGGTAAATTAAAATCCTTTATAATAGTTAAATAATTGTTATTAAATTATTAAATAACCACATATATAAATATGATATCATATATGATCTTCTAATATTGCTTTGTTAATAATATTTCAGTAGTATCATTGTTTCGGGTGTTAACTGATTCATTTTCCTTTATATGTTTTATTATGTAAGTCATGTTTTTTATGAATAGGATGTATTTGATTCATATACAGAATTATATTAAGTTCTTAAACATTATTTTTAATCATAAAGTTAAAATTATTCTTGAATTATTATGATGGGGAATGAATCTCATCGCGTTCGTGGAGACGGTAATCCATACGTACGCACAAGCGACAATGTCATTATATTGATGGTGGAATCGTATGTAATTGGATGATATATCATATATAAAGAATCATTAACATGTTATATTTATTATTTAAATAATTTATACTCATTATTATACCCATACAAATAATGAAGTGTTTGAATAACAAACTACACCACGACGTGGAGACGGTAAGCTATACGTAAGCATGTATGGTAACTTGTCATTCATAGGATGGATAGAATAATGAATATGGTTGTACCATATTTATAATAACATAACAGTATGTATAAGGTAATGTAGTAATTATTTTGGTATGTAAACAACAAATAAAGAGGAAGTGGAAGAAGAAAAGAACTTTGAAAGAGGTGGTGAAATTTTTACTTATTTTTTCACGTGTTTCCTTTTGAGTTGATCAAAAGGGTTCCTTAGGTTGGATTTCTGATTAAAGTAAACCCTCTAGGTAGAATTGAGGGTAATTGGGAGGATATTTTAGCAGTGTTTGTCCGAGACATATGGATTTGGAGGTGTGATTTTGAGAGAAGGGGAAGTACCCTTTTATAAGAGAGGTGAGCGTCATTTTAGGAAAGCATGAAATATTATTTTATTATGAAATAATATTCGGTTTATAATGGCTCCAAAATTATTTATATAGATTATAATGTGGGATGGGTCAAAAAACTATCAACCAATAGGTTTTATACAGGTTTAGGTCACCATGTTAACCTTATCTTTTAGATTTAACTCTTAGTTAAATAGTTTAACGTTTACCATGTATTCTTGTATTATTATAATAAATGGTTAATAAACTTAATATAAAAAGCCAAGAGAACCCCAAGTTGTTCATTATTAATATATATAACCTTATATAAGTACTTTGGCCGAAAATTAGATTTTTAAGAATATTATATAAATTAATAATATAGTATTTGTTTTAAAAACTCATTTATGTCAATTTTGACACTATTTGGTATTTTGTTTTTGTGAAAGTCATAACAACTTTATCACTTCAATTTTTTTTTATTTAATCAACCCAAACATGTCATAGTAACCTATAAAATTAGTTTAATTGATCATAAGTCTTAATTTACATTAATTTGGATATTTATAATATCAATTATTTTAATATTTCATTAATAAGGTAATTACTGCATCATCATTGTATCATAAATAAATTTAATTATTTAATGTCTAAAAATTATAAATAAAATACCATTATGTAGGAAATATTTTTAGATTTATAATGAATATTAGTAGTCCAATTTATCTTATGTATAACCCTATATTAAAAATGGTTTACTTATTAAACATTGAATTTAACACTTTTAACTCTTCTTTAAATAAAATAATAATAAATGTCCTAATCTAATCCAAGTGGACAAAAAGGATCATATTTTATACCTAAGGTTTATTTTGGTTGAAATAAACTTATCCAATAGATTTAGGACATGTGTTAGGGTAATTATAATTTCATTTTTTACCTTTAATTACCCTATTTACTTTTAACCGTGGTAAATAAAAGGCAAAATTACTATTCACCAAAAATTATTTTCATCTTATTGAACCACATTTTACTTATTGATGTCAATTGTGTCTCTCAAATTTTTGAAATTAAATTCATAGAATCGATAAAATTATGTTCTATGCAAATTTGCAAATGCGCCTAGAATGTGGGTAAAAGACGGTAAAAAGTTCAATAAAATTTTATATATCTAATATTATTATAAAATGACTCAAATGAATTACATTTAACATATATAGGTATTATGTATCTATTTTTAACTCATATAAATTTAAATAAAATAACTAATTATTTAAATAAAAAGTTTGTTTTAAACAATAACGTAGTGTTTTTCACTATTCATCAAAAATTGAAAGTTTTCATAAAAATACAAAAAATTCACCCTAAGATAATTTTGATATTCCTAATAAAAAAATGAAGACCATTTTGAAAAATAAAATTTATAAAATTTCAAAAAGTGGGTATTACTATTCATAATGGCTAGTTTGATTGGCCGTGGTTTATTAAAACTTAAAGTCGTGTACAACGCAAGTTATTGTATTATTCAAAGAGAAACATACCATAGAAGCTTAGGGTGTTACATTCTTCCCTCCTTCAAATAATTTAATCCTTGAAATTTATAGAATACTACTTCATAAAAAAATTTGGGTAGTTTTTCATCGTAAGTTTCTCAGGTTCCCACGTTACCTCTTCCATCTTATGGTTTCTCCATAGAACTTTTACCAGACGAGTCGTCTAGTTTCTCAGAACTTGTTCTTTGGTATCAAGAATCGTGATAGGCTCCTCACAATAAGACAAATCAGGTTCCAGTTCTATTTCTTAATAGGTGAGTACATGTGTTGTGTGAGGCATGTATTTTCTCAACAGTGATATGTGGAACACATCATGAACTTTGCAGAGACTTGGTGGAATTTCCAAACGATAGGCTACAAATCCAATTATTTCAATAATTTCAAAAGTTCCAATGTACTTGGGACTTAATTTACCATTCTTACCGAAACATATAACACCCTTCCATGGAGATACCTTCAAGAAAACATGACCTACTACTTGAAATTAAAAATCCTTCCTTCGGTTATCGGCAAAGCTCTTTTGCCTACTTTGAGTTTCTTTGATGTGGGTTTGGATAAACTTCATCTTTTACATTGTTTCCTCAACAAGTTCTGGGCCTAAAAGTTCTCTATCACCAACAACATCCCAACAAGTCGGTGTGCGACATCTATTTCCATATAACGCTTCAAATGGTTCCATATGAATATTTGAATGGAAGCTATTGTTATAGGAAAATTCTACCAGAGGTAAATATTGATCCAACATACCTATAAAGTCAAGTGAACAAGATATCAACATGCCTTCTAAGGTTTTAATAGTCCCTTCTGATTTTCCATCAGTTTGAGGGTGGTAGGAAATGCTCAAATGAAGTTCAGTATCCAAGGCCTTTTGAAGACTTTTCCAGAATCTTGATGTAAAACGGGGATCACGATTAGAAACAATCGACGAGGGTACTCCATGAAGTCTTATAACTTCATTAATATATAGTATTGCTATATGTTAAAGTGGTAAATCTTCTCTTATATCAAAAAAATGTGCTGAATTGGTAAGACAATCAACAATGACCCATATTGTATCATTACTTCTAGGATTCTTTGGTAGTCCCATGACAAAGTCCATCATAATATCATCCCATTTACACTCATGTATAGTAAGAGGTTGCATGACTCCTCTAGGATGTTGTCTTATAGCTTTCACTTGTTAACAAACCATACATCTTGACACATAATAAACAATCTCTCTCTTCATGTTGTCCCACCAAAAATATTCCTTCAAATCTCTATACATCATAGTGCTACCAGGGTGTATAGAGAAATTGGAACTATGAGAATCATCCGAAAATTCCATTTTTAGATCAGGTATGTTAGGAACAAAAAGTCGCTTCCCAGATTTCAAAATCCCATCTTCATATACGAAGTTGATCAATCTACCATTGTTCAAAGCTTCAATTTTCTTTTGAAATTCTTCATTATCAGTCTGAGAACTTTTTATCCTTTCTAGTAAAGATGGTTTAACAACCATTTGAAAAAGTATTAACGTTTCACCTTCTATGATTATTCCCATATCCATCTTTACTAGATCCATGAACATATGATCCCTTTCAACTCTCATCTTGTTCAAAATGCCATGATCTTTTTTTCTCAAAGCATATTCCACCTTATTTGCCTTTCCCAAGTAGTAGTGTATAGTGAAATAATAATCCTTGAGTACTTCAAGCCACCGTCTTTTCCTCATGTTGAGTTCTTTCTGTGAGAAAATATACTTCAAACTCTTGTGATCGGTATATATCTCAAATTTTTCACCATAGAGATAGTGTCTCCATATCTTCAAAGAAAATATTACAGCTGCTAACTCAAGATCATGAGTTGGATAGTTTTGTTCATGAATTTTTAGGTGTCATGATGCATAAACAATAACTCTATCATTCTGTATAATGAAACAACCAAGTCCTTTCTTTGAAGCATCACTATAAATAACAAACCCATCATTCCCCGATGGCAGAGTCAAGATAGAATAATTGACTAGTCTTCTATTAAGTTCTTAAAAACATTCTTCACACTATTTTTTCCAAACAAATTTAACCCCTTTATGTTTGATCTTGGTTAATGGGTTAGCCAATAGGGCAAAATTCTGGATGAAATGCCGATAATAACCTACTAAACCAATAAAACTTCGTACCTCAGTTATACTCATCAGTGCTGGCCATTCTAGTATTTCTCTTGTATTTGGATGATCAATAGAGATTCCTTCCTTAGAGACAATATGGCCAAGAAAAGAAATTTCCTGAAGCCATAATTCAAAATTGATAAACTTCCCATATAATTCATTTCTTCTGAGGGTTTTCAGAATAGTGAACAAGTGATTTTCATGATCTTCATAGCTTTTGGAGTAAACCAAGATATCATCAATAAATAACACTACAAAGTCATCAATATATTTCTTGAAAACTCTATTCATTAGATCTATGAAAATAGAGGGTGCATTAGTCAGTCCAAAAAGAATTACTGTAAACTCGTAATGCTTGTACCTGATTCGAAATGATGTTTTCAGAATGTATTCCTTCTTCAAACACAACTGATGATATCCAGATCAAAAGTCAATCTTTGAAAAAAATTGAGCTCTATGAAGTTGATTGAATAAATCATCAATACGAGGTAGGGGATACTTGTTTTTTATTATTATAGCATTGATCTCCCTGTAGTCAATGCACAACCTCATAGATCCATCTTTCTTCTTAACAAAAAGAACAGGGGCTCCCCATAGATAAACACTAGGGAAAATAAATACCTTATTACTCAATTACTATAGTTGTTTCTTTAGTTCCACTAATTCCATAGTGGCCATTCTATAAGGGGTCTTCGATATGGACCTTGAACGAGGAATTAAACCAATGGAAAACTCAATTTCTCGTTCTGAAGGATGTCTAAGTAAATCCTCTCGAAACACATCAACATATTCTTTCATAATAGGTACATCTTCTATTTGAACATTCCTTTCCTCACCCATCGTTATTTCATTCTCTTCCTCCCCAATAATTTAATTCAGTTGAGTTACTGGGGGTGGATCTAGATAAGAATCATGTGGTGACGTTTCTACTCTAAATATAAGGTACTCCTTATCATTATCTAAAGTTGTAACCTCCTTCTTCTTACAATAAATTTTCGCATCATGGTCCAAAATCCAATCCATACCAAGGATTATATCAAATTCAATCATGGGTATGGTGATGAGATCAACAGATAATGAACATTTATATGTCCTAATGGGGACTGATTCACAAAACATTATTACAATGATAATTCCCTTAAGAGTTTTGACTGACAACTACCTTGTTAAATAAAATTGTAAATATCTAATTTTCTTAGAAAACTGGGAATATATGAAACAATGCGATGATCCAAAATCAAATAAATCATTGTCTAAATTTGAGGAAACCATTAAATTACCTGCCACCACGTCAGTTGGAGCTTCAACCTCAATAGTAGTGATCACATAAGCTTGGAATTTCTCCCTTGGACTTTTCTGAGGTAAGTTTACTTGGTGCTTAGGAAATTTATTTTTATAATTCCCCATTTCTCTACAATTGTAGCATTCAACATTGACAACCTCTTTCTTTCCATTACAATCATGAGTTTAGTGGAATTTTTTACCACACTTGTAATAGACTCTCATTTCCTTTAGGCAAGTACATGGGTGTTTCTTCCCACATTTACTGTAGGATGGAAATTCAACTTTTACCTACTTCCCCTTATTTACCTTTTCAGAGTGTTCAGTAGATATCTTATTCTCTTACATTGCTTTAAAGTCGTAAGACTTAGAGAATTTATTTTCTATCTTAATAACACATGAGACAATATCTTCATATGATGATAAGTATTGTGAGACTAATTCTTTATGGAGAAATGATTTTAATCCATTGAAGAATCTATAAATCTTACTCCTTGGGTTACGTATATAATCTGCTACATTCCTTTCTAACCTTGTAAAGTTAGCCTCATACTTTGCGACATTCTATTCCTCCTTTTGCCTCAAACTCAGAAATTGTCTTTCCATATCCGCTCGATGGTCATGAGGAAAGTATTTTTCTAAGAAAAGATCTTCAAACTCCCTCCATTTCATATTTTATACTTCTTCATCTTCCTTTGTGTTTTGAATTAATGACCACCAATGACCTGCATCTCCCGTGAGGCGATAAACTACCATGACAACTTTTTTCCCCTTCGCTACTCCCCAAAGCATGAAATATTTTCTCTAAGTAACTTATCCATTGCTCAGATACAAATGGATTTGTAGTACCATTAAATGTTGGTGGTTGTTTCCCCATGAAGCAGTCTAACATTGATCCTCTGCGTTGTGGATTAGGGTGCTCCATACAGGTAAGGTTATTATTCATAACCTGAATGAGTTGTCCTGGTATGGTGATAAGCTAATCAGCACCAGTTGCATCACCAGCTCCACTATAATTATCTTGAGTAGGATGGAAATCCCTACATAGATTACGTGCATTGATACTGTTTCCATTCCTTCCACTAGGCGCCATTTCTAAAAAATGACATACAGTATATTAGTTTATGAATCACAATACATAATTCCAAACTTGTTAAACACTTAACATAAATTGATCAGTTTATGGATATAATCCATAATGATAAAAATGTTTTCTTTGAGGAGGTATATAATCATAAATCCTTTATAATGGTTTGTAAAAAAATGTGAATTATCCTAATCATATCCCCTGGGAGTGTGGTAACCAAGAGTGCAGCAAGAACTATTGTTATGTACTAGGATACCCAGGGTCGAGCCCGAATATCCTTGTTGGATTTTTCACTCCTAGGTACATCTGTTCTAGAGCCTCCTCTAACTAATCGTATCCAGACATGGATGTTTTTCTTGGAAAACTCACAAAATATCTACATTACCAAAATTCTAGGAAGTTCTTATATACTAATCCTAAATTTCTATCTTAGGGTAATGTTATCTAATCAGAGTTTTTCTAAATCTTGCTTCCAAGGGTTTTACTAAAATTCCTCTGATACCAACTATAACGCCCCGACCCCAATTACCCAGAGTTGGTGCATTATTACATAACATTTTCATGATACAAGGAATAATGTCCCAAAATAACGATCAATTTAGTAGCCTTGGATGTATAAGATGCATACATAAGTTTTACATTACATCATGAAATAAAAAAACAATATTGTATCTCCTTTTAACACAGTCACCCCCCTTAGAATATCCCTATAGGTTAGTCATAATATACTTCTTTGCATCATGGGAAAAATAAAACATAGAAAGGGATGAGCTCAGGTGCTCAGTAAGGATAACAATATAGCATAAAATTTCATAAATAAGCATAAACATTTAATGCAATGTATAAGACTAAAACAAAAGCCTTTTAAACTTAAACATGATCATAATATGGAAAAGATAAATCAAATAATTCCATTTACTTATTCACATGGATATTCTACTATTGGGACCACTTTAGTAATTGAGTTGTATTTTTTGTCAATGAGGTCAATGAATGTCAATGATGGTTAAAGACACTCTCCTAAGTGAAACAGAGAATGCAAGTCAGACGATTGAAGCACTGATCTTGAAAAGTTCAAAAGAACTTGTATCATCATGTGTGATACAATGTTTACAACATTGAAGTAGCATCCTTTTACGGATGAATGAAGTAATTTGGATTTGATAAGCCAAAATGAAATAAAGAGGATATTGGAATTTAGGGTGGCCATGATGAGGTTGGTGTTGTGTTTATTGATGGCCATGCATTTTTGTGTATACTGGTTTTCTACCAAGTCTTTATAAGGAATTACTTAAGAAAAAATGGGGCAAGCCCACGAGCTAGCTACCCCAGCCTCAACCTGAGGCACATGCGGGACCACAGAGGTTCAAACACACCCATGGGGAAGCCTAGGCAGAGCCAGCTCACAAGATGCATGTGTGAGCCGTGTATAAGCCCACAGGAGTGCGCGCACGATGATCAACCCGTGCGCAGGGATGCATAGTGGGCGATAGGAGCATGCCCGCAGGAGGCATGGGTGGGTGTAGAAGTGCGACCATAGAGAACCGGTGTTAGGAAACACTGGAGGGGGGAGAGGAGACTTCTGAGTGGTGTTTAGGAGGAGTTGATTGATAAACCGTGAGGAAAGTGCAACACGTTTTGATGTGGGATGAGTTTTAAAAATGCGGAGGAAATCCTAGATGCTCATCTGATCTCACGAAAGATCGCAACCGCGTGCCTCATCCCACATCTTGCATTACGATCATGGAAATTTGAGATCAATCCGAGCTGATCCAACAGCTATAGACTCGTCTTTAAACTCTGATCACATGGAGTGTAACCCAATGCCGCTGCTCGCCGTCGTCACTGCCGATCCACCATGATCATGCTCCCAATCAGCTTTAATGATGGAAACTATTGCATGGTGATCGTCTGATCGAACCGAGACCATGCATGCAATCTATGTATTTCATGCATGAAATATCTCAAAGAAGAAGGTTCGGCCGAGGAAAATAGATTTTCCAAGGCCACATGGATTCGTGTGAGATTCATGCATGAGAATTGTGCATGTTATCTTAACTCTTTTCATGATGATATGATCCCACGTTTGGAAAAAGGAATCACTTGAGACTTGCGGCTTATCCTTGACCCTTGATTTTGAAATATTAAAGCTAAGGATATTAGGTATTCAAAGCACCGATCTTAATGGGAGATACGCGGATTTTGAACGCGGAAGAGGTTCCCCCCTCGCCTATAAAAGGAGGATCCCGAGAAGAGAAGAGGGGATGCTCCCACATACCTGAGAGATCCTGTTTCAAAAAACAGAGCATCTCCCCATGCTTCATTCCGCAAAGAGAAACCAGGAGTCCCGCGATCTT
Organism: Viscum album; assembly: GCA_963277665.1. Classification (NCBI taxonomy): domain Eukaryota; kingdom Viridiplantae; phylum Streptophyta; class Magnoliopsida; order Santalales; family Viscaceae; genus Viscum; species Viscum album. The sequence goes on along the minus strand of OY728135.1, from coordinate 593,355,711 downwards.
TCTACTATGCGAAGAAGATATTCCTCAAGCCTTTGATAGGTGCTACGCACCCTTGATTTTCTTCGTGAAGAACCATCACCTAAACACATGATAGGTTTTGTAAAAACCCTCACTGTGATTTGTGAAATCCATGCCATCGTGAGACAGTTCTTGAGATATTCTCTCACTGTGATTTTCAAAGAGGCAAAATTGTGCACCTCATGCACAAAGAAGAACCATGTATCCTTGAATGAAGAATATAACCTAAGGCAACCATGGTTTCATAAGGTAAAGAAGAACTCTTTGAGGTACGCTTTTTACACTCTACTATTTGCAGGGGTTCAAGTTTTGGTGAAGAAGGATGGGGTAGTATGTGTTTCATGCACCCATGTGTTTTATTTGAAGATACCCGAGGGCTCGGGTGTTTTCAAGAGAAAAAGAAGAATACATGCATGTATGCATGTGCTCTGGTTGAAGAAGCCTGAGGCCTTGAAGAAGGTGTTCGCACAAAGGAAGGGTTATAACCATTTGGGTATGATGATTCATGCATATAAACCTAAGTAAACACCCTAAATAAGTTAAAAATAAGAAAAGAAGAGAAAGAGGGGGAAGTGGAATTAAGTAGTTGGTTGAAAAAGAAGCTTGAAAAAAGAAAGGGTTTCACCCATCTGGGTTTGAAGAAACACATAAAAACACCATAACCTAGTGCAAAAGGAAGAAAGAAAAGAAAGAGGAGGAAGAGGCCGAGTGTGTGTGTGTTTAAAGAACCATATTCATTAAGGGTTTTCACACAAGAAGAAGAAGAGGATAATTCATGCTTGCATGCATGCACATGAATACATGAAGTTACTTAAATAAATAATCAAAAAGAAGTGTGTGCACATGTATAAAGAAGAAGAATAAATAAAGGTAAGAAAATGTTCAATCTAATGTCATATGCATGATCACATGCATACATGAACAAGAAGAAAAGAATTGATTCAGATGATGCCAAGTGAACTGATCTTCACTGCCTAAATAATCACATTGGTGTATGTGATTCTAGACAAGAAGAGAGAATAATTTTTAGTGCAGGTGGTTGTTGCACTAATAAGAAGAAAGAAGAAGTATAGTGTAGTTGGTGTTTCACTAGAAAAGAAGAGAAGGAAAGAAGTAAGAATTGCTTGCCTACTGCTTTGAAAGTAATAAAGTGAAGAGAAATAAAAAATACTAAGAGCATAACCTAACTTTTGAAGAAGGAAGAAGACTGTCTCCATAGGTAGTATAAAGAACCAGCTAGAGGCTGCAAGTTGGACTAGGCTTTCACCAGTCCAGGGAAGAGGATTGTTTCCCACCCCCTCTAAATTTTAAGGACTCACACTGGCAAGTGGATTGTTTTTCTAGCCACTCTACTATAATAGCATATCACATCATAGTGGAGAATCCATGCACTAGTCAAATCCATGCATGGAAAAGACTTAGCTACTATTATTGAGTGGTGAACCTTGTAAAAACATCGTGTTCATATTTTTACTGCTTTATATTATTTCATGTGATAGGGAAAAGAGAATGAGAGAATCAAGATCCTAACAGGTCAAGAGGTACAAGGATAAATGTTGGAATTGGTTTAAAAAGTCCCCAACACTGATTCAACCCCCACTCAGTGTTAGGTATATCCCAAACTGGTCCTCTCATCTATTAGTCGAATAATCACATGTAATATCAATAGCCAATTTCATAATGATGGAATGTATAATGATGGACATCATAACCACATAGTCTAGGAATCGTGCCAAGACTACAAATAAGATTTTGTCAAGGACTTATTCCAAGACACTAGTTTGTATCATGATACCTACCGATGAATCGAGGAGCTATAGCAGGCTCCACCCGTCACTTACTAAGTCTAATGTATTCCTCATATGAAAAGGATGAAACATAACATAAAAATTCGTATTAAAACTAGCATACAGAATGTTAATACTTTAACCATAAACCATGAATGGTATAAAAATAACACATCTACAGTCAAACATATCACAAAACCTTGAATACAATATGTAAGATTGTATCATAATAAATCAACTTCAAACAAGTGTAAAATCCATCAAAGGATGTTGACATAAATGAAATAAAAACTATTTGAGAAGAATATATCTCTCTATTTTGAAATAATTTAAAGTCATGTAATTATAATAGAAAATATTTATTTTGAAAATATTATTGTAATCTTATAAGGTAAGCTTCGAAGGTGTTATAATGGCGGAAAATAGCCGCACCCACCATATAAGTTAAGAAAACATTCTTACCTTAATTTGTAAAAAAGGTCATAAAGTACCTTGTTTGGAAAACGGTGGAAAGATTCCTTTTAAAACATTTTATAAAAAGTAAAAAGAGGGTATAAATGAATTTAACCCATAGTCTCATAAATAGTAAAAATGTTTTGAAATAAATTTTTAAGAAACACAGATGTGGACGAGAAAGAATTCTCAGTAGATATTCACGTATAAGCAACCTCGAATAATAAAGAGATTGTAAAATTAACCCGTACCTTGCACTTTTCCTTGATCGAGGTTAAGTTAAAATCCCGTATAATAGTTAAATTATTGTTATTAAATTATAAAAGAACCACATACATAAATATGATATCACATATGATCTTCTAATATTGCTTTGTTAATAATATTTCAGTAGTATCATTGTTTCGGGTGTTAACTGATTTGTTTTCCTTTATATGTTTTGTTACGTAAGTCATGTTTGCTATGGATAGGATGTATTTGATTCATATAAATAATGATATTAATTTCTTAAAAATTATTTCTAATCATAAAATTAAAATTATTCTTGAATGATTACGATGGGGAATGAATCTCATCGCATTCGTGGAGACGGTAATCCGTACGTACGCACGAGCGAAAATATCATTATATTGATGGTGAAATCGTATGTAATTTAATGGTATATAATATATAAAGAATAATTAACATGTAATATTTATTATTTACTTCAGTTATACTCATTACTATACCAATCAATAATAAAGTGTTTGAATAACAAACTACACCACGATGTGGAGACGGTAATCCGAACGTACGCATGTATGGTAACTTGTCATTCATAGGATGGATAGAATAATGAATATAGTTGTACCATATTTATAATAACACCACAGTATGTATAAGGTACTGGATTTATTATTTTTTTATGGAAATAACAAAGAAAGAGGAAGTGGAAGAAGAAAAGGACTTTGAAAGAGGTGGTGAAATTATTAACTCTTCTTCGGGTGTTTCCTTTTGAGTTGATCAAAAGGGCTCCATAGGTTTAATTTATGATCAAGGTAAGGCCTATAAGTCAAAGTGAGGGTAGTTGGGAGGATATTTGAACAGGTTTTGGCTGAGACAAATGGCTTTGGAGGTGTGATTTTGAGAGAAGAGGAAGTACCCTTTTATAAGAGAGGTGATGGTCACTTTAGGAAAATCATGAAATATTATTTTATTATACAATCATATTCAGTTTATAATGGCTCAAAAATGATTTATTTAGAGTCTAATGTGGGGATGGGTATAAAAAATCCCATCAAACAGGTTTTATATATGTTTAAGTCACCATATTAACCTTATCTTTTAGATTTAACTCCTAGTTAAATAGTTTAACTTTTACCATGCATTCTTGTATTATTATAATAAATGGTTAATAAACTTACTATAAAAAGCAAAGAGAACCCCAAGTGGTTCATTATTAATATATATAACCTTATCTAAGTCCTTTGGAAGTACCATATATTTTTAGGAATATCATATCAATTAATAATATAGTATTTGTTTTAAAAACTCATTTATGTCAATTTTGACACTATTTGGTATTTTGTTTTTGTGAAAGTCATAACAACTTTATAAATTCAAAAAAAATATATTTAATCAACCCTAACATGTCATATTAACCTATAAAATTAGTGTAATTCATCATAAGTCTCAATTTAAATTTATTTTGATATTTATAATATCAATTATATTAATCTTTCATTAATAAGGTAATTACTGCATCATCATTATATCATAAATAAATTTAATTATTTAATGTCTAAAAATTATAAATAAAATACAATTCTATAGGAAATATTTTTAGCTTTCTAATGAAAATTTATAGTCAAATTTATCTTATGTATAACCCTATATTAAAAATGGTTTAGTTATTAAACTTTGAATTTAACACTTTTAACTCTTCTGTAAATAAAATAATAATAAATGTACTAATCTAATCCAAGTGGACCAAAATGATCATATTTTATCCCTAAGGTTTATTTTTTTTGAAATACACTTATCCAATAGAATTATTACATGTTTTAGGGTAATTATAATATCATTTTTTACCTTTAATTACCCTATTTACTTTTAACTGTGGTAAATAAAAGTCAAAAGTTACTATTCACCAAAAATTATTTTCATCTTATTGAACAAAATTTACCTACATATGTCAACCATGTCTCTCGGATTTTTGAAATTCAATTTATAGAAGTGGTAAAATTAGTTTTTATCCAAATTTGCAAATGCGCCTAGAAGGTGGGTACAAGATGGTAAAAAGTTCTATAAAATTTTATATATCTAATATTATTATAAAATGAATCCAATGAATTACATTGAACATATATAGGTATTATGTATCTATTTTTACCCAATATAAATTTAAATAAAATAACTAATTATTTAAATAAAAATTTGGTTTTAAACAATAACGCATTGTTTTTCACTATTTATCGAAAATTGAAATTTTCAGAAAAATACCAAAAATTCACCCTAAGCTAATTTTGATATTCTGAATCCAAAAATGAAGTCCATTTTTAAAAATAAAATTTATAAAATTTCCAAGAGTGTGTATTACTATTCATAACGACTAATTTGATTGGTCATGGTGTTTTAGAACTCAAAGTTGCGTACAACACAAGTTATTGTATTAATCAAAGAGAAACGTACCGTGGAAGCTTGGGACATTACAGTAGGGTCATGGCCTGAAGTGATTGTCATGATGAGGGGGGAACCATGAAAAAGAGGCAAGTGGGAAGATCAAATAAATTTTAAAAATATTTTAGTGCTGAGGTACACACTATTTCTCGACACTTTTTAGCACTGATAAATTGCACATTTATCAATGCTAAAATAAGTGCTGATAAAGTGTATCCTGATAAAGAGATCCTTTATTAGTGCTACAAAAATCATCAATAAATGAGAACTTTATCAGCATTTTTTTAGTACTTATAAAGGGGGTATTTATTAGAGTTTTTTGTAGCATTGATAAATTGAATTTTAAAGAGCTTACAATATTAAAACTTTTTTAACACTAATAAAAGCCATTTCTAGTGGTGATAAAATCCCAATCTGTAATAGTGAGTTCCAAAATAATGCATTGATACACATTGTATCTTTATCAATGTTTTATTTAGTGTTTATAAAATATTTACTAATTTATTTAATGTAAAATATTTATATATATTGATTACACTGAAAGATTTATAAAATTAAGTATAAATTAATAAATTATTTGAACTTTTAAAATTTTAGAAATTTTGATATAATAATTTTTATATATTATTAGTCTTATTTTACTTATATTATATATATAAATAGTAGTTAATTTCATTTTATTGAGATTAATTTAATTTTACATAAAAATATGAATAAAATTAATACTATATGCATTGTATATAGTTGAATATACACATATATGTGTGAGGTTTCACCTGACACACACACACACACGTCCTGATGTTCTTTAAATACGTTTGTGCACACACAAATAAAAATTTATATGTGATTAAAAATGATCAAATATGTAAATCAGTAATTGAAAATATGAAACTGTGAAGTTTTAAATGAATTTATAAAATGAACTTATATCTAGAATTTTAATAAATTTTGAAGTCATTATTTTTACCTATATTATTTATATTAAAATTATTAATTAATATTTACATTTAGGTAATTGGTAAGGTATATTTTAAATATTCATATATGTATAAATTTAATTATTTTTAAGGTAACTATATACTTATATAATTTAAAAAATATTTTAAAAAACGTATTTATTCATATAAATATTAATACTTTTAATTATAATTAATATTTTTTAATTTAATCAATAATTAATTCTATTTTTAAATACAATAAATATAATATGAACATCTATATAATTAGTAAAAATAATATATCTATATATTAACATTTATAAATTTATTTAGATTTAACTATTATTTTTTTTAGTTTTAATTTTATAGTTTTATAATTAATAATATATTGTGAAAAACATTTATACATTTACATTTTCTTGTAGTAGATAAAAATATTATATTATTACATATTCAATATAAATATTCATAAAAAATAATAATTTAGTATTATTTTAATTATACTTGATATTAAATTTAATATTAATTTATAATATATTGAAAATAATCCTTTATAAATTGAAATATGGTTATTAATAATTTCAAATATGAGTATAGAGTTTTATAATACTAAATATTTATTCATTTATATCAAGTTTTTAAATATTATTAAAAATAATTTAATTCAATTATTATTAAACCTTTATACATATAATTAATATTATATAAATTTAGATAATTAGAAATTTATTGTAAGGCTTTTGTATTTAAATGTATTTTTTTAATATTTATATATTTATCTATACATTTATATAGTTAATAATATATAGTAAAAAATATTCACAAATTTATATAATTAATAATGGATTTTAAATAAAATTAGTCACATTGAAATATAATTATTAACTACTAATTATTTTATATACATAATAATATATAAATATTTTGATTATTCTTATATTGAATTTTTATCTTTGAGATTTATCTTTTTTGCATCTATACATATAATTATATCTCAATATAATTATACATTTATAAAACTAATTATATATTTTTAAAAAACATTAATTAATTTATATAAATAATAATATTTTTAATTAAAATCAATATTTTTAAATGTAATTTATAATTAGTTATATTTTTTATATACAATCAATATAATATTATTAAATGTAAAGGAGATTATAAGTAAGAAAACAACACACAAGACTAAACACCCCAATGGATCAAGCCTCATCTATATATTAAAAATTTTAGTTTTAATTTTACAATTTTATAATCAATAATATATCATGAAGAACATTTATACATTTATATTTTTTATGTAGTTGACTAAATAAATATTATATTATCACATATGTAATTTGTATATGTTTTTTTAAAATAATAATAGTTTAGTATTATTTTAAATATACTTGATAGTAAATTTAATATTAATTAGTAACATATTGAAAGTAATCCTATATAAAATGTAATATGGTTATTAAATTTTTTAAATATAAGTATACTTTTTTGTAATATTATAAATTTAATCATTTATATAATTAATAAAAGTTTTCAAAGAATATTAAAAATATTTTAATATAATTAATAATTGTTAATATCTTATATATATAATTAATATTATATACATTTATATAATTAGTAATTTATTTTAAATTTTTTCTATTTAAATGTAATTTTTAGTATTTTTATTTTTAATTATGAATTTATATATTTAATAATATATTGTAATTTTTTAGAAATTTATATAATTAATTATAATTTGTAAATTTAATTAATCATATAGACAAAAAATTAAGAATTAATATTTTTTTTATGTAATCAATAATATATACATATTTTATTTTTACTTGTATTTTTTTTCTTTTGCCTTTACCAATTCTAACATTAACAATGAAAAACCTAAGGACTATATAGGTTTAAATCACTATTTCTGAGGGTTATGTGATATTATACAAATGTTGCATATGATACCCTCCACATTTTTATCATTGCTAAAGTTATAACTGATAAATCTTGGAATTTATCAGTAAGAAAATTAGCACTGATAAAATGTACCTTTATCAACACTTATTCTTTAGTGATGATAATGGTAAGTTTTATCAGTGATTTTAATAAGTGACAATAATGGTCTTGAATTATTTTTAAAATAACCCTTCCCATGCCACCGCTCAACCTAGTTTGTTAAGCCTTCATAAAAACTATCCCTATTGATCTATTTGTGAAAAATGTTGGAAGATTAGAGTTAAAAAACCAATGGTATGTTAATCATAACTTTGTTTTAATGATTTATGAACTGATTGTGTACTATCCATTTCATTTTTTATATGAAATTTTCAAATCCCCACCAGATCAATCTCATGTTTGACGTTTTATTTCAAATCTTCATTGCATTGGTTGTTTCATTTTTGACAATAAGAATGCTGATTGTAGAGACACACACATACAAACTGGTTTCATATATTGATTCCATAAAAGTATATAGATTGTGTGTGTGTATTAAAAAAAATTGGGAGAGGTTTGATCATTGATTTTTTTGAAGAACATAAATGATTTTTGTTATTGGTTGATATATTAAAATTCTCGGAAAATTTGGTTACATATTATAGCTATCAACAAAAAATATGAATGTTTTCTTGAAATTCATACTATAAGTATTAATAATTTTTTAATGCGAATTCTTTCTTGAATAATCCATAAGGGTTTATAGAAGGTTTCCCTTATTTTTATTAATATTATATATCTTAAAATAAAAATAGTGATTTTAGATAAAGGTTTGGAGATAAACCATGCATTTGATACTCTATCCATTGATCTTCATTTTCCAATAGTTTTAAAATTGTTTTGAAGTGATCAAAACAACAATTTTTTTTGAAAAGAAATTGGCAATCAAAAAATAAATAGGATATTTTTTTCAAAAATGATTTATACATATTAAAATTATATTAGATTTTATGTAGGCTGTAGTGTTCATATAAATTTGGGATGACCACACTAAGAGTGGGGGTGAATTTAACACCCCAAGATTCCACAGTATGTTTCTCTTTGAATAATACAATAACTTATGTTGTACGCAACTTCGAGTTCTAACACACCACAACCAATCAAACTAGCCATTATGAATAGTAATACCCAATTTTTTAAATTTTTTAAATTTTATTTTTTAAAATGGACTTCATTTTTGGATTCGAAATATCAAAATTATCTTAGGGTGATTTTTTGGTATTTTTCTGAAAACTTTCAATTTTTGATGAATAGTGAAAAACACTGCGTTATTGTTTAAAATTGACTTTTTATTTAAATAATTAGTTATTTTATTTAAATTTGTATTAGGTAAAAAAAGATACATAATACCTATATATATTCAATGTAATTCATTGGAGTCATTTTATAATAATATTAGATATATAAAATTTTATTGAACTTTTTACCGTCTTTTACCAACCTTCTAGGTGCATTTGAAAATTTGCATAAAATGTAATTTTACCAATTCAGTGAATTGAATTTAAAAAATCCAAGAGACATGGTTGACATCATAAAGTAAAATGTGGTTCAATAAGATGAAAATAATATTTGGTGAATAGTAACTTTTGACTTTTATTTGCCGCGGTTAAAAGTATATATGGTAATTAAAGGTAAACAATTATATTATAATTAACCTAACACATGACTTAATTTTATTGGATAAGTGTATTTCTACCAAAATCAACCTTAGGGATAAAATATGATCCTTTTGGTCCACTTGGATTAGATTAGGACATTTATTATTATTTTATTTAAAGAAGAATTAAAAGTGTTAAATTCAAAGTTTAATAACTAAACCATTTTTAATATAGGGTTATACATAATATTAATTAGACTATAAATATTAATTATAAATATAAAAATATTTCCTACATAATGGTATTTTATTTATAATTTTTATACATTAAATAATTAAATTTATTTATGATACAATGATAATGTAGTAATTACCTTATTAATGAAATATTAAAATAATTGATATTATAAATATCCAAATAAATGTAATTTGAGACTTATGATGAATTAAAATAATTTTATAGGTTAATATTATATGTTATGGTTGATTAAATAAATTTGTTTCAAAGTGATAAAGTTGTTATGACTTTCACAAAAACAAAATACCAAATTGTGCCAAAATTGACATAAATGATTTTTTAAAACAAATACTATATTATTAATTAATATAATATTCCTAAAAATATAAGGTTTCTAAAAAAGACTTAGATAAGGTTATATATATTAATAATGAATCACTTTAGGTTCTCTTGGATTTTTATAGTATCTTTATTAACCATTTATTATAATAATACAAGAATAAATGGTAAATGTTAAACTATTTAACTAAGAGTTAAATCTAAAGGATAAGATTAATATGGTGACCTAAACGTGTCTAAAAACAATTGGTTGATAGGTTTTTGACCCATACTTACCTTATACTCAAAATAAATAATTTTTGAGCCATTATAAACCGAATATTATTGAATAATAAAATAATATTTCATGCTTTTCCTAAAGCGACCATCACCTCTCTTATAAAAGGGTATTCTCCTTCTCTAAAAAAAACACCTCCAAATCCATTTGGATTAGCCAAAAACTTCTCAAATATTTTCTCAAATACCCTCACTTATACCTAGAGGACTGAATTTGATCAAAAATCCAACCTAAGACGCCCTTTTGATCAACTCAAAAGGAAACCCCCAAAGAAGATGTAATAATTTCACCACCTCTTTAAAAGTACTTTTGTTCTTACACTTCCTCTTTATTTGTTGTTTCCATATCAAAATAATAACTCCATTAACTTATAAATACTTTGATGTTATTATAAATATGGTACAACCATATTCACCATTCTATCCATCCTATGAACGACAAGTTACCATACGTACGTACGTACGACTTACCGTACCACGTCGTGGTGTAGTTTGTTATTCAAACACTTCATTATTTGGATGGGTATAATAATGAGTATAACTAATGTAAATAATAAATATAACATGTTAATGATTCTGTGTATATGATATACCATCCAATTACATATGATTTCACCATCAATATAATGATATTGTCACTCGTGCGTACATACGGATTACCGTCTCCACGAACGTGCTGAGATTCATTCCCCATCACAATCATTCAAGAATAATTTTCATTTTATGATTAAAAATAATGTTTAAGAACTTAATATCATTCTATATATGAATCAAATATATCCTATCCATAACAAACATGACTTATGTAATAAAACATATAAAGGAAAATGAATTAGTTAACACCCGAAACAATGATACTTCTGAAATATTATTAACAAATCAATATTAGAAGATCATATATGATATCATATTTATATATGTGGTTATTGTATAATTTAATAAAAATGATTTAACTATTATATAGGAGGTTAATGTACCCTCGATCAAGGAAAAGTGCAAGGTAAGGGTTAATTTTACAATCTCTTTATTATCCGAGGTTGCTTATATGTGAGTATCTACTGGGACTTATTTCTCCTCCACATCCGTGTTTCTTCAAAATGTATTTCAATTTTTTTTAATATTTATGAGACTATGGGTTAAATTAATTTATACCCACTTTTTACTTTTTATAAAATGGTTTGAAAGGAATCTTTCCATCATTTTCCAAACAAGGTACTTTATGACCTTTTCGACAAATTAAGGAAAGAATGTTTTTTTTAACTTATACAGTGGGTGAGGCTATTTTCCACCGCTATAACACCTTTTAAGCTTCCCTTACAAGCTTATAATAATATTTTCAAAATAAATGTTTTCTTTTATAATTACGTTACTTTTAAATGATTTCAAAATAGAAAGATATATTCCTCTCAAATAGTTTTGATTTCGTTTATGTCAACATCCTTTAATGGATTTTACACTTGTTTGAAGTTGATTTATTATGATACAATATTCCATATTATATTGAAGGTTTTGTGATATGTTTGACTGAGGGTGTGTTATTTTTATACCATTCATGGTTTATGGTTAAAGTATTAACATTCTATATGCTAGTTTTAATACGAATGTTTATGTTACGTTTCAACCTTTTCATATGAGGAATGAATTAGACTTAGTAAGTGACGGGTGGAGCCCACTATAGCTCCTCGATGCATTAGTAGGTCTCATGAGACAAAATAGTGTCTTGGCACAAGGCCTTGACAAAATGTTATTTGTAGTCTTGTCATGAGGCATTGACTATGTGGTTATGATGTCTGACATTATGCATTCCATCATTATGAAAATGGCTATTGATATTACATGTGATTATTCGATTAGTAGAATATCCATGTGAATAAGTAAATGAAATTATTTGATTTATCTTTGCCATATTTTTCTCATGTTTAAGTTTAAAAGGATTTTGTTTTAGTCTTATACATTTCCTTAAATGTTTATGCTTATTTATTAAAGTTTTTGCTATATTGTTATCCTTACTGAGCACCTGAGTTCACCCCTTTCTATGTTTTATTTTTCCCAGGATGAGAATAAGTATATTATGACTGACCTACAGGGATAATCTAAGGGAGATGATTATGTTAAAAGGAGACACAATATTTTTTTTATTTCATTATGTAATGTAAAACTTATGTATGTATCTATTACTTCCAAGGCTACTAAACTGGTCGGTCTTTCAGGACCTGATTTATTGTATCATGATAATGTTATGTAATAATGCACCGACTCTGGGTAACTAGGTTCAGGGAATTATAGTTGGTATTAGAGGAATTTTAGTAAAACCCTTGGGATCTAGATTTATAAAAACTCTGATTAGAGAACATTACCCTAGGATAGACTTTGACGATTAGTATAGAAGAACTTCCTAGAATTTTGGTAATATAGAGATTTTGTGAGTTTTCGAAGCAATAAATCTTTGTCTAGATACGAGAAAATAGAGGAGGCTATGGCATAGATGTACCTAGGAGTAAAAACTCCAACAAAGAGTTTTGGGCTGGAGCCTAGGTATCCTAGTACACAACAAGGGGCCTTGCTGCACTCTTGGTTACGACACTCCTGAGGGATATGCTAGGATAATTCACATTTTCTTTTCAAACCATTATGAAGGATTTATGAGCATATACCTCCTCAATGATTTTTTTTATGATTATGGATTATATCCATAAACTATTCAATTTATGTTAAGTGTTTTACAAGTTTGGAACTATGTATTGCGATTCATAAACTAATCTACGGCATGCCATTGTTTAGAAATAGAGACTAGTGGAAGGAATGTAAACCATATCAATGAACGTAATCCATGTAGGTATTTTCCTCCTACTCAAGATAATTATAGTGGAGATGGTGATGCAACTGGTGCTGATCAGCTTATCACCATACTAGGACAATTCACTCAGGTTATGAATAATAACCTTACCCGTATGGAGCACCCTGATCCACAATGCAGAGGATCAATGTTACCCCACTTCATGAGGAAACAACCACCAACATTCAATGGTACTACAAATCCATTTGTATCTGAGCAATGGATAAGTTCCTTAGAGAAAATATTTCATGATTTGGGGAGTAACGAAGGGGAAAAAAGTTGTCATGGTAGTTTATCGCCTCACGGGAGATGCAGATCATTGGTGGTCATTAATTCAAAACACAAAAGAAGATGAAGAATTATAAAATATTAAATAGAGGGAGTTTAAAGATATTTTCTTAGAAAAATACTTTCCTCGTGACCATCAAGTGGATATAAAAAGACAATTTCTTATTCTGATACAAAAGGAGGATGAGAATGTCGCAAAGTATGAGGCTAACTTTACAAGTTTAGAAAGGCATGCAACAGATTATATACGTAACCCAAGGAGTAAGATTGATAGATTATTCGATGGGTTAAAACGATTTCTCCGTCGAGCATTAGTCTCACAATACTTCTCATCATATGAAGATATTGTCTCATATACTATCAAGACAAAAAAGGAATTCTCTAAGTCTTACGACTTTAAAGAAAAACAAGAGAAGAAGAGATCTACTAAACACTCTAAAAATGTAAATAAGGGGAAGAAGGTAAAAGTTGAATTTCTCTCCTGCAGTAAATGTGGGAAGAAACACCCATGTACTTTCTTGAAGGGAATGGGAGTCTATTACAAGTGTGGTGAAAAGGGACACTAAGCTCGTGATTGTAATGGAAATAAAGAGGATGTCAATGTTAAATGATATAATTGTAGAAAAACGGGGCATTATGAAAATGAATGTCCTAAGCACCAATGAAACTTACCTCAGAAAAGGCCAAGGGAGCATGGCCAAGCTTATTCGATCACTAATACTGAGGTTGAAGCTTCGACTGACGTGGTGTCAGGTAATTTAATGGTTTCCTCAAATTTAGCCAATGATTTATTTGATTCTAGATCATCACATTGTTTCATATCTTCCCAGTTTTCTAAGAAAATTAGATATTTCCAATTTTATTTAACAAGGAAGTTGTCAGTCAAAACACCTAAGGTAAGTATCATTGCAACAAAGTTTTGTGAATTAGTCCCCATTAGGACATATAAATATTATTTATCAGCTAATATCATCATCATACCCATTACTGAATTTGATATAATCCTCTGTATGGACTGGATTTTGGACCATGATGAGAAAATTTATTGTAAGAAGAAAGAGGTTACAATTTTCAATAATGATAAGGAGTACCTTATATTTAGAGCAGAATCTTCACCACCTACTTTTTTTCTAGATCCACCCCTAATAACTCAACTGAATTAAATTATTGGAGAGGAAGAGAATGAAATAACGATGGGTGAGGAAAGGAATGTTCAAATAGAGGATGCACATATTGTGAAAGAATATGTTGATATATTTTGAGAGGATTTACTTAGACATCCTCCAGAACAAGAAATTGAGTTTTCCATTATTTTAATTCATGGTTGAAGGCCCATATCAAAGACCCCTTATAGAATGGCCACTATTGAATTAGTGGAACTAAATAAACAACTACATGAATTGAGTAATAAGTTATTTATTTTCCCTAGTGTTTCTCTATGGGGATCCCCTGTTCTTTTTGTTAAGAAGAAAGATGGATCTATGAGGCTGTGCATTGACTACAGGGAGATCAATGCTATAACAATAAAGAAAAAGTATCCCCTACCTCATATTGATGATTTATTCAATCAACTTCATGGAGCTCAATATTTTTCAAAGATTGACTTTCGATCTCGATATCATCAGTTGTGTGTGAAGAAGGAATACATTATAAAAACAACATTTCGAACCAGGTATGAGCATTACGAGTTTACAATAATTCCTTTTGGACTGACTAATTCACCCTCTATTTTCATGGATCTAATGAATAGAGTTTTTAAGAAATATCGGAGAAAAAATTATTTGAAGGAGGCAACGTGGGAACCCGAGGAACTTATGATGAAGAACCACCCGGATCTTTTTATATATTAGTATTCTATAAATTTCGAGGAAAAAATTATTTGAAAGATGGAATAATGTAACATCCCAAGCTTCCACGATATGTTTCTCTTTGAGTTATGCAATAACTTGCGCTGTACGCAACTTCGAGTTCTAACACACCGCGACCAATCAAACTAGCCGTTATGAATAGTAATAACCAATTTTTGAAATTTTATAAATTTTATTTTTCAAAATGGACTTCATTTTTGGATTTTTAATATCAAAATTAGCTTAGGGTGAATTTTTGGTATTTTTCTGAAAACTTTAAATTTTTGATGAATAGTGAAAAACGCTGCATTATTGTTTAAAACCAATTTTTTATTTAAATAATTAGTTATTTTATTTAAATTTATATTAGGTAAAAATATATACATAATACCTATTTATCTTCAATGTAATTAATTGGAGTCATTTTATAATAATATTAGATATATACAATTTTATTGAACTTTTTACTGTCTTTTACCCACCTTCTAGGCGCATTTGAAAATTTGCACAAAACATAATTTTACTGCTTATGTGGATTGAATTACAAAGATCCGAGAGACACAGTAGACATCAGTAAGTAAAATTTGGTTCAATAATATGAAAATATTTTTTTGTTGAATAGTAACTTTTGACTTTTATTTACCACAGTTAAAAGTAAAAAAGGTAATTAAAGGTAAAAAATGATATTATAATTACCCTAAAAAATGACCTAATTCTATTGGATAAGTGAATTTCTACCAAAATAAGCCTTAGGTATAAAATATGATCCTTTTGGTCCACTTGGATTAGATTAGGGCATTTATTATTATTTTATTTAAAGAAGAGATAAAAGTGTTAAATTCAACGTTTAATAACTAATTTTTTTTTAATATAGGGTTATACATTAGATAAATTCGACTATAAATATTCATTATAAAGATAAAATTATTTACTACACAATGGTATTTTATTTATAATTTTTAGACATTAAATAATTAAATTTATTTATGATACAATGATGATGCATTAATTACTTTATTAATGAAAGATTAAAATAATTGATATTATAAATATCCAAATAAATGTAAATTGAGACTTCTAATGAATTACACTAATTTTATAGGTTAATATGACATTTTAGGGGTTATTAAATATTTTTTTTCGATGTGATAATGTTTTTATGACTTTAACAAATTCAAAATACCAAATAGTGTCAAAATTGATATAAATGAATTTTTAAAACAAATACTATATTATTAATTGATATAATATTTATAAAAATATAAGGATCAGAAAAAGGACTTAAATAATGTTATATATATTAATAATGAACAAATTGGGGTTCTCTTGGATTTTTATAGTAATTTTATTAACCATTTACTATAATAATACAAGAATACATGGTAATAGTTAAACTATTTAACTAAGAGTTAAATCTAAAAGATAAGGTTAATATGGTGCTCTAAACCTCTTTAAAACCTATTGGTTGATATTTTCTAGACCTATACCCACCTTATCATCTAAATAAATTATTTTTTATCAATTATAAACTTAATATGATTGTATAATAAAATAATATTTCATGCTTTTCCTAAAGTGACCCTCACATCTCTTATAAAAGGGTACTTCCCCTTCTCTCAAAATCACACCTCCAAAGCAATTTTTATTGGCCAAAACTTGCTCAAATATCCTACCAACTACCATCAGTTTGACCTAGAGGCCTTACTTTGATCAGAAATCCAACCTAAGGTTCCCTTTTGATCAACTCAAAAGGAAACACCCGAAGAAGAGATAATAATTTCACCACCTCTTTCAAAGTTATTTTCTTCTTACACTACCTCTTTCTTTGTTGTTTCCATACTAAAATAATAAATCCAGTACCTTATAAATACTGTGATGTTATTATAAATATGGTACAACCATATTCATTATTCTATCCATCCTATGAATGACAAGTTACCATACGTGCGTACATACGTCTTACCGCCCCCCGTTGCGGTGTAGTTTGTTATTCAAACACTTAATTATTTTTATGGGAATAATAATGAGTATAAATGATGTAAATAATAAATATAACATGTTAATAATTCTTTATATATGATATATCATCCAATTACATACGATTTCACCATCAATATAATGATATTTTTGCTCGTGCGTATGTACGGATTACAGTCTCCATGAACGCAATGAGATTCATTCCCCATCGTAATAATTCAAGATAATTTACATTTTATGATTAAATATAATATTTAATAACTTAATATCATTATGGATATGAATAAAATACATCCTATCCATAACAAAACCGACTTACATAAAAAAACATATAATGGGAAACGAATCAGTTAACACTCGAAACAATGATACTACTGAAATATTATTTACAAAGAAATATTAAAAGATCATATATGATATCATATTTATGTATTTGGTTATTTTATAATTTTATAACAATGATTTTACTATTATATAGGAGGTTAACGTACCCTCGATCAAGGAAAAGTGCAAGGTAAGGGTTAATTTTACAATCTCTTTATTATCCTAGGTTGCTTATACGTGAGTATCTACTGGGACTTCTTTCTCATCCACATCCGTGTTTCATAAAAATGAATTTCAAAACATTTTTACAATTTATGAGACTATGATTTAAATTAATTTATAACCTCTTTTTAATTTTTATAAAATGGTTTGAAATGAATCTTTCCGTCATTTTCCAAACATGGTACTTTATGACCTTTTCAAAAAATTAAGGTAAGAATGTTTTTAACTTATATGACAGGTGTGTCTATTTTCTGTTGTTATAACACCTTAGAAGATTCCCTTACAAGCTTATAAGAATATTTTCAATATAACTGTTTTCTTTTATAATTACGAAACTTTTAAATTATTTCAAAATAGAAAGAGATATTTCTCTCAAATAGTTTTGATTTAATTTATGTCAACATCCTTTGATGGATTTTACACTTGTTTGAAGTTTATTTATTATGATACAATCTTCCATATTGTATTGAAGGTTTTGTGATATGTTTGATTGTGTATGTGTTATTTTTATACCATTCATGGTTTATGGTTAAAGTATTAACATTCTGTATGCTATTTTTAATATGAATGTTTATGTTAGGTTTCAACCTTTTCATATGAAGAATGAATTGGACTTAGTAAGTGACGGGTGGAGCCCGCTATAGCTCATTGATGTATCGGTAGGTCTCATGAGACAAACTGGTGTCTTGGAACAAGGCCTTGAAAAAATATTATTTGTAGTCTTGGCACGAGGCCTTGACTTTGTGGTTATGATGTCCGACATTATGCATTCCATCATTATGAAATTGGATATTGATATTACACGTGATTATTAGACTAGTAGAATATCCATGTGAATAAGTAAATGACATTATTTGATTTATCTTTTCCATATTATGCTCATGTTTAAGTTTAAAAGTCTTGTGTTTTAGTCTTATACATTACCTTAAATGTTTATACTTATTTATGAAAGTTTCTGCTATATTGTTATCCATACTGAGCACCTGAGATCACCCCTTTCTATGTTTTATTTTTCCTAGGATGTGAAGAAGTATATTATGACTGACATGTAGGGATAGTCTAAGGGATATGATTGTGTTAAATTAAGACACAATGTTGTTTTTTTATTTCATGATGTAATATAAAACTTATGTATGTATCTAGTACTTCCAAGGCTACTAAACTTATTGGTATTTTGGGACATGATTCCTTGTATCATGTCAATGTTATGTAATAATGCACCGACTCTAGGTAACTGGGGTCGGGGCGTTACAGTGAATCAGTGTGGGATGAATCTTCTTCTTCAATACATATTGACATCAAGTTCTTTATCACTTAACGACTTATTGACAACAAACACACCACAAACAAAAAGTATGATCATCATATAGATACTCTTTTGATCTATTGTTTTTAGGTGAAATGTACTATTTCATATTCATATTTTGATAACATACTAGTTATATTCATGATCAATGAAAAAATAAAAATTTAATTTTTTTATAATTTTTTGTTGAATATATCTTTAAAAAAAGGAAACACATATACAAATATATATATATATATATATGCTCATGTGTGTGTGTGCATGTGTATTAATAAAAAATATATATTTATCTATATATTCTAATAGCATGTGTAAATAAATATTAATATATATATATATTAAATGGAACCACAAAATATTTTATGACATTGCTTCATCTTTGGGTGTTCCCATCAAAATGGATCGAACTACAGAGGAAGCTAAGTTTGGTTTCTTTTCTCAGGTCTTAATCAAAGTGGATCTAAGATCCCCTTTGATGGAGAGAGTTGTTTTAAATGCCCTGGATGATGAATTATACTTAAGATTTGAATATGATAAGTTTCCACTCTTCTTATCTGGATTCCAGTCTATTGGACACATAAAAGAGCATTATCGAAGAGACCTCTCTTGCACTTTATACTCAAAGAAAGGTCATGATTTTTCTCATTGCCTCAAGAGGAGAAATCAAGTTGTCCCTCTTCAATATGATTATCATAATAGAAATATTGTTATTGAAGGTAATAATGGTGATGTTCAGGAGTTGCAAACTAAATCGGGTGTACAATATAACACAATGGAAGCATCTCAGCTAAGAGCTAACGATGATGGAACAGAAAATAAATGATGTCTCATGATGGTCAGAATTAGGTAGATAAGGATTTTGGAAATGAATTTAGTTTCACTAAGTGGGATAGAGCTTCAAAGCAAGAAGAGGGAATGGATAATCGAGTTGTAATTGAAGTAGATAGTGAGGAGATAACTATTGGTGTGAACCCTGTTGAGATAAAGGACTCTGTCAAAATTTGGGCGCAAGTGGTGGAAGATGAGGTAGAAATGGATACTATTGTAGAGTCGGAAACACATGCATTTTTAGATTATAGGGTTCTAGATGATCAAATGATTACTTAAAATTTTAAGGGAGAAATGATGCATGACATGACCACCTCAAACAAAAATGGAAACCAAAAAAGTATACATGACAGAGATATATTAGCTAGGAAGGATTCCCCTTCTAGGTTAGATCAATCTTTGAAGTATTATGATATTTATTTGGAAAATAAGGATGTTGTTTCATCTTCAAATTTCATTTGATCCCAGGAGGATGGTTATGGAAGGGTTCCTGATCATGTTTAGAATGAGATTTCCTGTTCACATAACTTTGAAATGGTGACAACTCACAATACTTATGATTCTCTTGTCACTACTGGGAACAATGATCAAAGGGAATTTGCTATTAACATGGAGACATCCTCCTTTCAGGTTGACAACAAGGTGTCCGATACTCAATGCATCAATGTGGATCCAACCTCACCTGTTGACATAGAAAATGAGAGAGATATAAATCATATGGAGATGAACAAATATGATTCAGATGTAATGAAAGGTACTTGGTATCTAGATAAGTCTTGGAGATGGGGATGACACCCGAAAATCCACGGTAGAGGTCACGGTCATGAGGATTGAGTTTCAAAGAAGGAGGATATCCAACCAGCGAATCATGATTCAAATAGTTCTAACATTGAAATATTACTCTATTAAGCGGAAGGCCTAATAGAGAGATATTATAGGGGCCGTAATCATGGGCATGGTCACAAAGTTGATTGGAATGCTTTTCAGGAAGAAGAATGTAGAATTGGGATTAATATTAGGAAAAAACTTGGTCTTTATTGTCCTTGATAAGGGAAGTGGTGCTTTGTATGGCCCCATTTTCCCTTTTATGTATTTGTTTTCTCTTCAATATAAGGGGTTGTCCCCTTACCTTTTCAATATATATATATATATATATATATTAAAATAAATATATATTACAAGATATATAAATATATATATATATATTTCAATATATAACAAGTAAAATCTTCTAGATTAGTGGTAGGTATACTTAATCTGTATGTATCTTTACACATTAATACATATATTTATTAAAAATATATATACATTTATATATACAGACATACACACAAATATATATATATAGAGAGAGTTCACACACAAACACATATAAAAATACACACACACACACAAATGCATATTTACAATAAATATGTGATTTATAAATACATTATAAAAAATTACATGTAAATATACAATTATATACAGATATATAAATATATATGTGAATATATAAATATACATGTGTATATAAAAACATATTTTATAAACATATATAAAACTAATTATATAATTATATATAATTATATGAATAAATATATAAATAAAAAATAATTATGTGCATATAAAAATAAATAGATAATTTGTACAATATTGAAGAAACCAGGATGGTGAAGTGGTAATGGCATTCTCTATGAAAAATGAGGTCCCAAGTTCGAATCCCTGCAGGTTTAAGTGCATACGTGGGTGGATTAGTAATAGTGTCTAGAGGAGCTGAGTGCTAATAAAGGGTAGGGTTATGGTATGAAGTGGATGTTGTGAGAAGGGGGGAAACTACCAAAAAGTAGTGCAAAGGAAGCACCTACTTTTATCAGTGTTAAATAGACAACACTGATAAAATCCTCACATTTATCAGCACCAACTAAAAGTACTGATCAAAAAGCTGCTGATCAGCGGTGGATGGACTTTCCATTAAGGAATATACTACTCAAAAAGCATTTGATCTATTTCTTGAATTGGAGAAACTGCTCATAGTTTGTAAAGATAAGAAAGCGGTTGATGCAGAAGGCTTTCAAATGGACATCCATTGGAAATCCAATCTCTCCTAATTTTAACATACTCCTAGTCTAAAGGGAATGCAATATAGTTTGGAACCTACATATTTATTTTCCCTACAGGTTATTCCACAAAGTGGTGGGAAATATTGTGAGGTTAACCCCAAATGGATAGTCTACTAATGGAAATTGATGCCAAATTTCTTGATGATAGCCATCCAACAACTAATGGGGATGGTATAAAGTAAATTGATAAGAATTTTCCATCAGAACTTTCTGATCTCGTGAAGAATTCTTATGGGTATTTGGTAAGGCCTCATAGGAGGAATTCATCATCGCATGAGATAGGAACATGAAAGTTATCATTCCAAAATAATAGGAGGGTTAGAGGCACGTTTTCGGAACTAATAAGGAAGTGGTGGAATGGTTCTTCTTTCAATTGGAGGGTACTTTCTATATTATGGAGCTGGATGTATTCAGCTTTACTGATTACTTGGAAGTTCAGAAATTTTTAGAAATTAACTTTAATGAATGAGTTTTCCTAAACCCAGAGATGAACTTTTGATAATTGTTCTGGAAGTTCAGAACATATTCTATGTCGAAGGAATCCTATGAATCGAAATCTGATGAAGAGAAGGATTCCCTGCAACCCAAGACTTGGTGGAGGGGATGAAATCCAATGGTAAGAGGTAGATTTTTTATGAATAAAAGTTCTAGAGGTACGTTAAATAAGTGATACTTGTTTCACTGTGGGTTCTCTACGCCATGATTTCACCACTTTCTCTATTATACTTATTCTTCAATAAATTTTTGTTCATGGGTTTGGACCCAAATCTTTTACTGAGACTTTTGAGTAAAGATAATGTTTATTTATATAAATTAATTAAAAAATGAATGTTTAGAATTACTAGGAAAGTTCAGGACTTAAGCATGCTCGGTCCTAAAAATTTATTTAAGAAAATAGAAATGAATCCAAATACCAAAACATAGATGTGGAATAGTAAGTGACACTAAACATGGAAGACTCGGTCCAAGATCCAAAAAAACATAAAAAGGACCTGGAAATCCCACATTGCATCTTCCCTCATTGAAAAACACAACCAATACAAAACACTCTAGAGCATGTATCCAAAATACCCTGGAAATATATCCTGAGGTCAAAGTCGACAACATACCATCACCGTTGAAACTAGATCACACTCCTCTCAATCCCCACCATCATTTGCCAGCCTGTTCGTGCATCCCAAAATTAATGCTGGTCCCCCACACTTGAAACGTATCCCGAGGACAACTGACAACTAGAACATGATGTGAAGTCTCCTCTCCCTACACTCCGAGGTCGCCCCTAGATGGTAACCCTTCTAATGTCCTCGCCGGAATGTCCCACACAACATCACTAACCACCAGATGACATCACTGCCCATCATTTCTTTCTTAGGGTCGCCACCTGTTTCCCACATGGCTCACTAGACAATGCCTGCATGGCGACATCACCACACCAGAGTGCCTTCGATGCCAGCACCAAAACTCTAGTTCAACTATAGATTGTAGTGACCTCTCCTCACCACTACCATCTCAGACCACCATCCTCCGAGATCCCAGATCTGCATGAATTTCATTGCATCCTGAAAACTCAATAAAAACCTCAACGCAGTGATGATATTCCCTACCCAACACATCGACACCAGAGTCAATCCTCCAGCTAACACCATTCCCACCACAAACACCCAAATATGTAGTGTTGAGGCATCATCATCCACTGGCCCATTACCCTAGGAAACCACACCCAAGAGATCACTAACCTTTCTCGAGTAAATCGACCGTGACGCAAGGCCAACAAGGCTATCCCATGCCATAACCGACCTTTCCTGAACACCATCACCAACATTGATCACCAACATTCTCTCATCCCTTAAAGACCTACGAACCTTCAATCTGCTAGCAGTTTATTATCCAACACATCCTCCATGGACATCAACACATCACCTAAGATCGACATCATAATTTTGTAGCCCAATCTCCGGCCACCCATATCCCTTTGTCAGTATATGCTTCTCCCAGATATCCATCCCCACCATTAAGTATGGCTCCCTATACCCATTAAGCAGTACATCCATTTTCATGGGTAGCAAAGTGCAAATAACTCATAGTGTCCTACAATATTGAGATAATCTTGATCATTCCCATAGATGAGTGCAATCGTGTTAAGATCTATAGAGGAATTTAGTGAGAGAGACTCTCCATTATAGCGAGAGAAACTCTCCATCGTCAGGGGAAACCACATGTTAATAATTAATATAAATATGATATATTAACATATATTTTTAATAATTAATATATATAATATAGTGTTTTAAAAAAAGTATTTATAAAATTATAAATAAATTTATATATTTATTTAAATAATTATAAAATTATGACATTTTTTTAAAATAATAAATATATTTATTATATTTATAATTATATATTTATAATTATATATATACTTTTTAAATATATATATTTATAATTATAAATATAAATAAATATAAATATAAATAAATAAATAAATAAATAAATATATATATATATATTTAAATAAATATTTGTCTCTAATGAATTGGGTTAATAAATAAATAAATAAATATCTCAGGAGATGAAGATGATATCCATGGACATGTTTATGTTGCATGAATGGACCGAAGGCCTTATTTTGATTTTATTTTGGATAATAACCCTTTTAAGGGTTGAAGGGGAACCCTTACATGACCTATAGGCCCAAGACACAAGGCCCATACACGACCCAATACATGACCTTAAAGGTCCAAGACCTGAAACACTTGAAACAGTCCCTCATGAGTTTTTTCATCTTGAAGGCGCCTAGCTCCCCACATCACATGGTTGATCAGTTAGTATTTCCCCATGGAGATCTGCATGATGCCTGGTCCCGATTGTAGTTTCCATATCCTCTCATTCTTCCTATCCGGTTAGCTCTTCTCTAGTGGTTTCTATTTTTTCTCTGAATCCTCGTCTGGGCCTGCTCCTGTGTGGTATTCCCTTCTTTGGTCTTTTTTTGTGGCCGAAAATCCCTGTAGCCTGATGGCCCTGATACTCGTAGACCCAAACCAGTGGCCTGAAGTCCCAAATCATATGAATAGTGCCAGTTACTACAGTACTGAACAATACCTACTGCAATAACTCCTACAATACTGATATAGTAACCCAGAAATTCACCATCGCTCGAATTTGATCCTGGGTCACTTGGATGTCAAGTAGGATCCTCTACCACTTAGGTTCAGACTCGTTGGCATGGACATGTTTATGGCCATATATTGATGCGTGAGTATAATTTACATTATCTATATGATCATAAGTTTATTTTTGGACATTATTGTGGGATGCTATGTTCCAAATGTTAAGATTACCTTTATTATGATGACACATACATATGTTATATAGTCATGACTCATGAATGTTCATTTATACATTGACATCCTTATTATTCATTCTTTCCATATATGTGACGACTCATTTTTTATGATCTATACTTTACTAGGTATGATTCATTAATGTTATACCCATGAACTTATTATGTTCTCATAAATACTTAAAAAATTACAATAAATATATTTAAATAATAAATATATTTATTATATTTATAATTATAAAATTTTAAATATATATATAAATACTTATTAAATATATTTATTTATAATTATAATTATAAATAAATAAATAAATATATTTAAATAATTATAAAAATATAATAAATATATTTAAATAATAAATATAGTTATTATATTTATAATTATATATATTTATATATTAAAATAAATAAATAAAATTATATAAACGTGACAAAAGCGATGCAGACCATGAGGTATAATTATATAAATAAATTTATAAATTTATATATTTTTTTAAATATACGTAAATTTATTAATAATTATAATTGAAATAAATAAATATAGAGTTAAAAAATTAAAAAATTACAACAAAATATTTTTATTATAATTTTATAAATATATATATATATATATATTAATATATATATATATATATAATTATATACAAATATTTATAAATATATTTATTTATAATTATAGTTATAAATAAATAAATATATATATTTATATCCATGGTTCACACTGTTCCGAGTATATATATATATATATATATTTATAATTATAATTATAACTATATATATATTTAAATAACAATAAAATTACAATAAATACATTTATTATAATTTTATAAATATATACATTTATATAATATACACATATATTTATAATTATATACAAATATTTATAAATATATTTATTTATAATTATAATTATAAAGTGTAACGCCCCTACCCTAGTTACCCAGATTCCGTGCATTATTACATAACATTGGCATGATCACAATAGATCATGTCTCGAAAGACTGATTAGTTTAGTAGCCTTGGAAGTACTAGATACATACATAAGTTTTACATTACATTGTCAAATGAGAAACAACAACATTGTGTCTCTTTTGAACACATTCATATCCCTTAGACTATCCCTGCAGGTTAGTCATAATATACTTCTTCACATCCTGGAAAAAATAAAACATTATAAAGGGGTGAGCTCAGATGCTCAGTAAGGATAACAATATAGCAGAAACTATCATAAATAAGCATAAACATTTAAGGCAATTTATAAGACTAAAACACAAGCCTTTTAAACATAAAATTCATCATAATATGGCAAAGATAAATCAAAGAATTTCGTTTACTTACTCACATGGATATTCTACTAGTCAAATAATCACATGCAATATCAATAGCCAATTTCATAATGATGGAATGCATAATACCGGACATCATAACCACATAGTCAAGGTCTTGTGACAAGACTACAAATAAGATTTTGTCAAGGCCTTATTCCAAGACACTAGTTTGTCTCATCAGACCTACCGATGCATCGGGGAGCTATAGCGGGCTCCACCCGTCACTTACTATGTCCAATGCATTCCTCATATGAAAATGTTCAAACATAACATAAACATTCGTATTAAAACTAGCATAAGAAATGTTAATACTTTAACCATAAACAATAAATGGTATAAAAATAATACATCCATATTAAAACATATCACAAAACCTTCAATACAATATGAAAGATTGTATCATAATAAATCAACTTCAAACAAGTGTAAAATCCATCAAAGGATGTTGACATAGATTAAATCAAAACTATTTGATAGAAATATCTCTTTATATTTTGAAATCATTTAAAAGTCATGTAATTATAAAGAGAACATTTATTTTGAAAATATTCTTATAATCTTTTAAGGGAAGCTTCGAAGGTGTTATAATGGCGTAAAATAGCCGCACCTGCCGTATAGGTTAACAAAATTCTTTCATTAATTTGTCTAAAAGGTCATAAAGTACCTTGTTTGGAAAGTGAGGGAAATATTCCTTTAAAACCATTTTATAAAAATTCAGGAAAGGGTATAAATGAATTTAACCCATAGTCTAATAAATAGTAATTTTTTTTTGAAATATGTTTTTAAGAAACACGGATGTGGATGATAAAGAGGTTCTAGTAGATACTCAAGTAAAAAAACCTCGGATAAATAAAGAGATTGTAAAATTAACCCTTACCTTGTACTTTTCATTGGTTGAGGGTATGCTAACCTCCTATATAATAGTTAAATCATTGTCATTAAATTATACAAGAACCATATACATAAATATGATATCATATATGATCTTCTAATATTTTTTTGTTAATAATATTTCAGTAGTATCATTGTTTCGGGTGTTAACTGATTCATTTTCCTTTATATGTTTTGTTACATAAGCCATGTTTGTTATGGATAGAATGTATTTTATTCATGTACATAATTATATTAAGTCTTAAAAAATTATTTTTAATCATAAAATGAAAATTATTCTTGAATTGGTTACGATGTGGAATGAATCTCATCGCGTTCGTGGAGACGGTAATCCGTACATACGTACAAGCGACAATATCATTCTATTGATGGTGAAATAATATGTAATTGGTTGTTATATTATATTGACAGAATAATTAACATTTTATATTTATTATTTACATCAATTATACATCATTATTATACCCATCCAAATAATGAAGTGTTGAATAACAAACTACACCACGACGTGGAGACGGTAAGCCGTACGTACGCACGTATGGTGACTTTGTCATTCATAGGATGGATAGAATAATGAATATTGTTGTACCATATTTATAATAAAATCTAAGTATGTATAAGATACTGGATTTATTATTTTGGGATGGAAACAACAAATAAAGAGGAGGTGGAAGAAGAAAATAACTTTGAAAGAGGTGATGAAATTATTACCTCTTCTTCGGGTGCTTCCTTTTGATTTGATCAAAAGGGCTCCTTAGGTTAGATATCTGATCAAAAAAATGCCACTAGGTTTAATTGAGGGTAGTTGGGAGGATATTTTAGTATGGGTTGGCCGATCCAAATTGATTTATAGGTGTGATTTTGAGAGAAGGGTAAGTACCCTTTTATAAGAGAGGTGATGGTCACTTTAGAAAAAGCTTGAAAATTATTTTATAATAAAATCATTTTCGGTTTATAATGGATAAAATGGATTTATTTTAAGGATATGGTGGGGATGGGTAAAACACCTCTCAACCAATAGATTTTAGATCAGTTTATGCCACCATATTAACCTTATCGTTTATATTTAACTCTTAGTTAAATAGTTTTACATTTACCATGTCTCCTTGTATTTTTATATTATATGGTTAATAAAATTTCTATAAACTACCAAGAGAACATCAAGTGGTTCATTATTGACATATATAACCTTATTTAAGTCCTTTGGACAAACCTTATATTTTTAGGAATATTATATCATTTAATAAAACCGTATTTGTTTTAAAAACCCATTTATGTCAATTTTGACACTATTTAGTATTTGATTTTTTTGAAAGTCATAAAAACTTTATCACTTCGAAAAAAATTTATTTAATCAACCCTAAAAAGTCATATTAACATATAAAATTCGTTTAATGTATCAAAAGTCCCAATTTACATTTATTTTAATATTTATAATATCAATTACATTAATCTTTCATTAATAAGGTAATTACTACAACATCATTGTGTCATAAATAAATTTAATTATTTAGGGTCAAGAAATTATAAATAAAATACCATGATGTATTAAATATTTTTAGATTTATAATTAATATTTATAGTTGAAATTATCTTCTTTATAACCATATATTAAAAATATTTTAGTTATTAAAAGTTGAATTTAACACTTTTAACTCTTCTTTAAATAAAATAATAATAAATGTCATAATATAATCAAAGTGGATAAAATAGGATCATATTTTATTAATAAGGTTTATTTTGGTCGAAATTCACTTATCCAATAGCATTATGACATGTGTTATAGTAATTTTAATATCATTTTTACCTTTAATTACCCTATTTACTTTTAATCGTGGTAAATAAAATTCAAATGTTACTATTCACCAAAAATTATTTTCATCTTATTGAACCAAATTTTACTCAATTATTTCAACCATGTCTCTTGGATTTTGTAAATTCAATTCACAAAAGTGGTAAAATTACATTTTATGCAAATTTGAAAATGTGCCTAGCAGGTGGGTAAAATACAGTAAAAAGTTCAATAAAATTTTATACATCTAATCTTATTATAAAATGACTCCAATGAATTATACTGAACTTATATAGGTATTATTTATCTATTTTTACTTAAAATAAATTTAAATAAAAAAATAATTATTTAAATAAAAAGTCGGTTTCAAACAATAACGCAATGTTTTTCACTATTCATCAAAAATTGAATGTTTTCAGAAAAATACCAAAAATTCACCCTAAGCTAATTTTGATATTCCAAATCAAAAATTGAAGTCCATTTTGAAAAATAAAATTTATAAAATTTCAAAAAGTGGATATTACTATTCATAATGGCTAGTTTGATTGGTCGTGGTGTGTTATAACTCAAAGTGGCGTACAATGCAAGATATTGCATTATTCAAAGAGAAGCATACCATGGAAGATTGAAGTGTTACATTGTCCCCTACTTCAAATAATTTCGTCCTTGAAATTTTTATAATATTACTGCATTAAAAGATTCGGGTGGTTCTTCATCATAAGTTCCTCATGTTCCCACGTTTCCTCTTCCATTTTATGATTTCTCCAAAGAACTTTTACCTGATGATTCATACGATTTATCAACACTTGTTCTTTGGTATCAAGAATATTGATAGGATCTTCACAATAATACAGATCAGGTTTCAGTTCTAATTCTTCGTAGGTGAGTACATGCGTTTGGTATGGCATGTATTTTATTAATAGTGATACCTGGAACACATCATGAACTTTGGAGAGGCTTGGTGACATTGCCAAATGATAAGCTACAAATCCAATTTTTTCTAGAATTTTGAAAGGTCTGATGTACCCGAGACTTAATTTTACCTTCTTACCAAATCGTATAACACCCTTACATGAATATACCTTCAAGAAAACATGATCACCTACTTGAAATTTCAAATCCTTCCTTCGGCTATCAACATAACTCTTTTTCCTACTTTGAACTGCTTTCATGTGGGTTTTGGATAATCTTCACCTTTTACATTGTTTCCTCAACAAGTTCTGGGCCTACTAGTTTTCTTTCACCGACATCATCCCAAGAAGTTGATGTGCGGAATCTGTTTCCATATAACGCTTCATATGGTGTCATCTGAATACTTGAATGGAATCCATTATTATAGAAAAATTATACCAGAGGTAAATACTGATCCCACATACCTTGAAAGTCAAGTAAGAAAGATCTCAACATGTCTTCTAAGGTTTGAATAGTCTGTTCTAATTTTCCATCAGTTTGAGGGTGGTAGGCAGTGCTCAAACAAAGTTCAGTATCTAGGGATTTATGAAGACTTTTCCAGAATCTTGATGTAAAACGAGGATCACGATTAGAAACAATCGATAGGGGTACACCATGAAGTATTACAACTTCAATAATATATAGTTTTTCTAAAGGTTCAAGTGGTAAATCTTCTCTTATAAAAAACATGTGTTTACTTGGTAAGATGAACAACATTGAAACATATTGTATCATTCCTTCTAGGAGTCTTTGGTAGCCCCATGACAAAGTCCATCATAATATCATCTCATTTCCACTCAGGTATGGGAATAGATTACATGAATCCTCTAGGATGTTTTCTTCCATCCTTCACCTGTTTATAAACTATCCATCTTGACACATAATCAGCAATCTATATCTTCATGTTGTCCCACCAAAAATGTTCCTTTAAATCTCTATACATCTTAGTGCTACCAGGGTGTATAGAGAAATTGGAGCTATGAGCATCATCCAAAAATTCCCTTTTTAGATCAGGTATATCGGGAACACAAATTCCCTTACCAAATTTCAAAATTCCATCTTCATATACAAATTCAATCAATCTCCCATCATTCACAGCTTCGATCTTCTTTTGAAACTCCTCATCATCAGTTTGAGAACTTTTTATCCTTTCTAGTAAATATAGTTTGACAACAATTTGAAAAAGTATTGATGTTTCCCCTTCTATGATTATTCCCATATCCATATTTACTAGATCTATGAACATAGGATCCCTTTTAACTCTCATCTTGTTCAAAATTCCATGATCCTTTATGATCAAAGCATATGCTACCTTATTTTCCTTCCCTGGGTGGTAGTGTATAGTGAAATAATAATCTTTGAGAAGTTCAAGCCATCATCTTTCCCTCATGTTGAGTTCTTTCTGTGAGAAAATATACTTAAAAATATTGTGATCGGTATATATCTCACATTTTTCACCATAGAGATAGTGTCTGCATATCTTTAGAGAAAAGATTACAGCTTCCAACTCAAGATCATGAGTGGGATAGTTTTGTTCATGAATTTTTAGCTGTCGCGATGCATAGGCAATAACCCTATCATTCTGCATAAGGACACAACCTAGTCCTTTTTTAAGCATCTCTATAAATAACAAACCCATCATTCCCCGATAGTAGATTCAAGATAGGAGCATTGAATAATCATCTCTTAAGTTCTTCAAAAACTTCTTTACACTATTTTTTCCAAACAGATTTAAGCACTTTACATGTGAGCTTGGTTAATGGGTTTTCCAATCGGGAAAAATTCTGGACGAAACGTCGATAATAACCTGCTAAACCAATAAAACTATGTACCTCAGTTATACTCGTCGGTGCTGGACATTATTATATTACTCTTATCTTAGAAGGATAAAAAAAGACACCATCCTTAGAGATAATATGGCCAAGAAAAGAAATCTCCTGAAGCCTAAATTCACACTCGCTAAACTTCCCATATAATTCATTTCTTCTATGAGTTTTTAGAATATTGTGCAAGTGATTTTCATGATCTTCATAGCTTTTGGAGTATACCGAGATATCATCAATAAATACCACTACAAAGTCATCAAGATATTCCTTGAAAACTCTATTCATTAGATCCATGAAGATAGAGGGTGCATTAGTCAGTCCAATAGGAATTACTTTAAATTCGTAATGCCTATACCTGGTATGAAATGTTGTCTTTGGAATGTATTCCTTCTTCATGCACAATTGATGATATCCAGATCAAAGGTTAATCTTTGAAAAATATTGAGCTCCATGAATTTGATCGAATAAATCATCAATGCGAGGTAGGAGATACTTGTTCTTTATTGTTATAGCATTGATATCCCTGTAGTCAATGCACAACCTCATAGATCTGTCTTTCTTCTTATAAAAAAGAACAGGGGCTCCCCATGGAGAAATACTTGGGTGAATAAATCCTTTATTTCTTAACTCCTCTAGTTGTTTATTTAGATCCACTAATTCCATAGTGTCCATTCTATAAGGGTTCTTTGATATGGGCCTTGAACCAGGAATTAAATCAATAGAAAACTCAATTTCTCATTCTGGAGGATGTCAAGGTAAATCCTCTGGAAACACATCAATATATTCTTGCACAATAGGTACATACGCTATTTGAACATTATTTTTCTCACCCATAGTTATTTCACTCCCTTCCTCCCCAATAATTGAATTTAGTAGAGCTACTGAGGGTGGATATAGATAAGAATCAGATGGTGACATTTCTACTCTAAAGATAAGGTATTCCTTATCATCATCATAAAAATTGAAACCTCCTTATTCTTACAATAATTTTTTGTATCATGGTCTGAAATCCAATCCATACCGAGTATTATATAAAATTCAATCATGGGTATGACGATGAGATCAAAAAATAAAGCATGTTTATATGCCCTAATGGGAACCGATTGACAAAACTTTGTTGCAATAATAATTCTTTTAGGAGTTTTTACAGACAACTCCCTTGTTAAATAAAATTGGAAATATCTACATTTCTTAGAAATATGGGAAGATATTAAACAATGCGATGATCCAGAATCAAATAAAGCATTGGCTAAATTTGAGGAAATCATTAAACTAACTGCCACCACATCATTCGGAGCTTCAACCTTAGCAGTATTGTTTACATAAGCTTGGCCTTTCTCCCTTGGCCTTTTTTGAGGTAAGGTTCCTTGGAACTTAGAACATTCATTTTCATAATGCCCCATTTCTCTACAATTGTAGCATTCAACATTGACAAATTCTTTCTTCCCATTGCAATCATGAGCTTGGTGGCCTTTTTCATCACACTTGTAACAGACTACCATTCTATTTAGGAAAGTATTAAGGTGTTTCTTCCCAAATTTATGGCAGGATAGAAATTAAACTTTTCCCTTCTTCCCCTTATTTCCATTTCCAGAGTGTTCACTAGATCTCTTCTTCTCCTTCTTTGCTTTAATGTTGTAATACTTAGAGAATTCCTTTTCTGTCTTGATAGAACATGAGACAATATCTTCATATGATGAGAAGGATTGTGAGACTAATGATCGATGGAGAAATGGTTTTAACACATAAAATAATTGATCAATATTACTCCTTGGGTTACATGTATAATCTGTTGCATGCCTTTATAACCTTGTAAAGTTAGCCTTGTACTTTGCGACATTCACATCCTCCTTTTGCATCAGACTCAGAAATTGTCTTTCCATATCTGCTCGATGGTCATGAGGAAATTATTTTTCTAAGAAAATCTCTTTAAACACCCTCCATTCCATACTCCTTTGTGTTTTGAATCAATTACCACCATTGATCTGCATCTCTTGTGAGGTGATAAACTGCCATGAATTTTTTTCCCTTTTGCTACTCCCCAAAGCATGAAATATTTTCTCTAAGGAACTTATCCATTGATTAGCTACAAATGGATTTTTAGTCTCATTGAATGTTGGTGGTTGTTTCCTCATGAAGCGGTCTAACATTGATCCTCCACGTTTTGGATCAGGGTGCTCCATATGGGTAAGGTTATTATTCATAACCTGAGTGAGTTGTCCCGATATGGTTATAAGTTTCTCAGAACCAGTTGCATCACCGACACCACTATAATTATCCCGAGTAGGAGGAAAATCCCTACATGGATTACGTGTATTGATATGGTTTCCATTCCTTCCACTAAGAACCATTTCTAAATAATGGAATACACTATATTAGTTTATGAATCGCAATACATAATTCCAAACTAGTAAAATACCTAACATAAATTGAAAATTTTATGCATATAATACCTAATCATAAAAAAATGTTTTCTTTGAGGAATTATTTACTCATAAATCCTTCATAATGGTTTGTAAAAAAATTTGAATTATCCTAAGCATATCCCCTGGGACTGTCATAACCAAGAGTGCAGCAAGACCCGTTGTCGTGTACCAGGATACCCCGAGTCAAGACCGAAACTCCTTATCAAAGCTTTCACTCCTAGGTACATCTGTGTCAGAGATGCCTCTACCATCTCGTATCCAAATAGGGATGTATTTCTTGGAAAATACACAAAATCTATACATTATAAAAATTCTAGGAAGTTTTCCTATACTAATCCTCAAAGTCTATCTTAGGGTAATGTGCTCTAATCAAAGTTTTTATAAATCTAGTTTCCAAGGTTTTTACTAAACTTCCTCTAATACCAACTATAATGCCTCGACCCTAGTTACCCAGAGTTGGTTCATTATTACATAACATTGGCATGATCACAATAGATCAAATCTCGAAAGACTTATTAGGTTAGTAGCCTTGGAAGTACTAGATACATACACAAGTTTTACATTATATTATCAAATGAAAAACAACAACATTGTGTATCCTTTGAACACATTCATATCCCTTAGACTATCCCTGCAGGTCATTCATAATATACTTCTTCACATCCTGGGAAAAATAAAACATAAGAAAGGGGTGAGCTCAGATGCTTAGTAAGGATATCAATATAGCGGAAACTATCATAAATAAGCATAAAAATTTAAGGAAATGTATAAGAATAAAACAAAAGACTTTTAAACATAAACTTTAGCATAATACGACAAAGATAAATCAAATAATTCCATTTACATATTCACAGGGATATTCTACTAGTCTAATAATCGCATGCAATATCAATAGCAAATTTCATAATGATGGAATGCATAATGCTGGACATCATAACCACATAGTCAAGGCCTCATGCCAAGACTAAAAATAAGATTTTTTCAAGGCCCTGTGAAAAGAAACTAGTTTGTCTCACAAGTCCTAATGATGCATCGAGGAGCTATAGAGGGCTCCACCCATCACTTACTAAGTCCAATGCATTCCTCATATGAAAAGGTTGAAACATAACATAAAGATTCATATTAAAACTAGAATACACAATGTTAATACTTTAACTATTAACAATGAATGGTATAAAAATAATACATCCATAGTCAAACATATCACAAAACCTTCAATACAACATGGAAGATTGTATAATAATAAATCAAATTTAAACAAGTGTAAAATCCATCAAAGGATGTTGAAATAGATGAAATCAAAACTATTTGAGAGAAATATCTTTTTCAATTTTGAAATCATTTAAAAGTCACGTAATTATAAAAGAAAAAATTTATTTTGAAAATATTCTTATAAGATTGTAAGTGAATCTTCAAAGGTGTTATAATGGCGGAAAAGAGCTGCACCCTCTATATAAGTTAAAAAAAATTCTTTCCTTAATTTGTCTAAAAGGTCATAAAGTACCCTGTTTGGAAAGAAATGGAAAGATTCCTTTAACACCATTTTATAAAAATTAAAACAAGGGTATAAATTAATTTATCTCATATTCTAATAAATAGTAATTTTTTTTGAAATATGTTTTTAATAAACACATATGTGGATGTAGGGTCCTGAAAAATCCGCAAAGGAAATTTTACCCAAAATCCCCCAAAAGAATCGGGGACAAGTAATCAAAGAAGATACATAAAGGACTGGTCCGCGAACCGGTCCAGGGAAGCACAATGCGGCCAGACACCACGGGGCACCCCCTCTGCGAACCACCCCCTCCGCGAACCATTGTCGTTCACAAAATGGAGGCGGAGAGGCTCCGCGGTCGTGAGGCAGGATGGACGCCAGTCCGGTTCACCGTCACGAACCGCCCCACCCGTGAACCACGTCGACCGGCCCGAGCCGCACCCACTGTTGTTCGCGGAATGGAGGCAGAACCCTCCGCAGCTACGGAGCACCCCCTGAGTTCGCCTAGTGGAGGAGGGGATCGATCAATACCCACCGCAAATCAAGGATTGACCAAGTCAGCTGTGAACCGGGTATTTGGTTATGGGCCTCTACAAAAGGTGTTGCATGTCCACTGATACATTCCTTTCCCCACTCTATAAAAGGAGACCAAGGGGAAAAGAAGAGGAGGATCAAAGAACTGGAATAAGATTCGAAGGGATAGGAGATCAGTTGGAGGAAGGCTTTGGATTTCGCAAACACCGAAATCCCCATCCGCGAACTACAGCAGGTATATGAATTAAGAAGGAATTGGAAAACGCATAATAATTTGGTGAACCGTGAACCTAAAATAACAAAAAAGGAGAACTGCGAACCATGCCCCCTCCGTGGATGACTTCCCCGTGGATCAGGGAGTTTATGCCTCTTTTCCCATCCATCGTACCACGTAGCACCCTCCTCCGCGGGCGAAACCCTAACCGACGAGCTTCCGATCAGCGCCGCCCTTGGCTGCCGATGCCCGCCTGGAATCCTCCGCGAACCACCCTGGTTTGTGGAATGAACCCGAAGCCGCGAACCACCCTGGTTCGCGGATTGAACCAGAAACCGTGAACCACCCTGGTTCGCGGGATGCCGATCAGTCCGCAGACCACCCTGGTTCGCGGACGACTTCTCCAGCTGCGTGGAACTTCCCCACGCGAAGGGCGCCACCACCCATACCTCTCGGTGGCTCGCCAAATACTTCAGTGTTCTCATTTCCAGAGCCTGGTAAAATCCTTCCGATCCAGCCAGGTCCTCCACGACTCCCTCATTGGCCTATTCATTGGCCCCGAGCCAAGGCCTTCACCAGAGACACCGGATCTGCACGGTATAACTGTTAGGTGCATTAGCGCGCCATTTTGAGTTCACATACCCATGGTAAACAGGGGCAAAGGGGTTGCCCCGACCCTTGAGCAGATTCCCGAAGCATTCCTGGGTTCACATTCCCACAGTAATGCGGAGTCTAAGATTGGGAATCCCTTTTCTGCCCCTCCACTTGTTGAGGGTTCCTCAAAGATGGTAAAATACCCATCAGAAGGAAGCCCTCGCGCACTGCAAAAGGGGAGACGGGAACAAAAGCACCCCCTTTCCCTCTCCCACTGGGCTTTGTCGCCCCGGGCGTCCATCTCGGAGTAAGCCCCAACCTTCTAGGCCTCCTCAGAGTGTAAGCCCCAATTCATCACCATGGGCCGCCTTCATGTCTAAGCCCCACTCCGCTTCTCACGGACACACCTTTCGCGACGTGATCGTCTGGTCCCTGCTGCCTCTTGTTTCTCACACCGATCCTGACTCATGTGGGCTTAGAGTAAGCATTGACCATGACATCCTCATATGGTCATCCTTAGAGTGTAAGCACCAACCCATCATTCTGGGCTGCCACAGAGCGTAAGTCCCAAGCCAAAGCGAACTACGAGGACTTTGATCCATGCCAAAGCATGGTACGTAGGAAGCCTCCATGAGGTTCAATCCCACCACTCGGTCGTTTATTCATGTCGAGTTCCACCCTCGTCCAACATGATGTTAAAATGTATGCCCCCGTCCATCATGACGTTAAATTCTTTATGCAAACTACATGGACTTTGATCCCTACCTCCTAGGCATGGTACGTAGGAAGCCTCCATGAGGTTCAAGCCCACCACCCATTGGACCACCTGGTCTCTCTTCACGTCGGTTCCCCGACAACTATGCGAACTACGAGGACTTTTATCCCTGCCTCCTAGATGGGGTACGTAGGAAGCCTCCATGAGGTTCAATCCCACCACCCATTGGACCACCTGGTCTCTCTTCACGTCGGTTCCCAGACACTTATCCAAACTACATGGACTTTGATCCGTACTTCCTAAGCAGGGTACGTAGGAATCCTCCCTAAGGTTCAAGCCCAACATCCGGTCGATCTGACCATCTCCACATTAGTTCACTGCACCACTCCTAGTGCCGCCTCAAGCGAGTTCCAGCCCTTCAGGGTCATTAATCCAATGAGGGATGGTAAACCTCGGGCATAAATGATTCTGAACCCCTGCGTCGAGTTGGCCGTTTCCTACCAGGGTTGAATCCATGGATACAATGTTTGGGTATAAACCAAATATTCGTGAACATATTAATGCATCTTAAATCTATAAGAGAGTCCCGGAACTGGCAATAATTCCCCCCAAAAAGGGTGCGATGAGCCCGAATTCCCATCCTCTTGACCAATGTGAGTTCTTAAGAGTCGCTGGTCAGACCATCTGGTGAACGCCTGCCTTTGGAAAGCAGGCCCATCAATCATTGGATACGGAGCCATTGGGCATTTCGTGGCAGAAAACCAAAGAACAAAACAAAAAATGGTGAACCCGACGTGAATCTTTAACCAAACATGACAGATTCAACCTAATCTCACCCATTTCCCCATTTATGCTCTAAAGGAGGTCTAAGCAAGGTCGCCAATTACGCATGGGATTATAAGATGCTACTTTGACGAGTTTGCTGCTTGTATTTGCTAAAATGTTTCATAGGCACTACTTTCAAAACTCCCTTCGATCTAATGGCATCGCAAAGGAACTCAAAAGTGTGCACTTACAACGACGCAAGGACGAGACTTCCTCAAAAATGTAGGACCCCGTCACCCACCCAGCATCTTCAACACTGGGTTTCGGATGCGCTGATCCGAGAGTACCACGCGAATGGTACTCTCCCAACGGTGGAGGTGGACATGCACGCCCTCCAATCTGTCAAGGTTTGTTGGTCTCCTGCCCAGCAACGACCACAAAGGTAGACCCATACAACCCCTATCGCTATCTCCAACCGTTTTGGGAGTCTATCCCCGGAACGGGACAATGCGTACCTCCCTTATCTTAGGGAGGTGGATGAGGTCGACATTGAGGACTTCATCCCTGTCGAACGGGGGTTCCGCTCTCAGCCCCCCTCCGAAATACATCATCGCGGTCATGCCATGACACGACATCCTCATGCCGAGGAGGATGTATCCCCGAGGATTCAGGCCCATGCTCCCCTAGCTTCGGCCCCTCGGACCGCTCGACGAGGGCGGAAGACGTATAATCGGGGAACGGTCATCACCCTAGTCCCTGAGGAGGAGCTCCGCTGCTCAGCCACAGAGACGTACCACGGGAAGGCACCTACACCTGTTCAATCCTCCCGAGCCCGCCATCCAGACATGGCGGCATCATATGAGCCGGTGCACATCCCCACCGAGCTCCATCAAGCCCGTCGCTCACACAAGATGACACTTACCCGGCAGGCACCTCTCCATGCCTAGTGATGTGAAGCCCACCAGCTCGACATGGTGGCGACCCGGCACCTGTAGGACCAGCTCCTAGCAGTTTCTTCAGATGCCCGCCATCCTGATATGGTGGCGATCAACAAATCCCACCACCCAGATGTGGCGGAAAATCATAGGCGGACACGTCTCC
Source organism: Viscum album (assembly GCA_963277665.1). Lineage (NCBI taxonomy): Eukaryota > Viridiplantae > Streptophyta > Magnoliopsida > Santalales > Viscaceae > Viscum > Viscum album. Next base: position 593,315,716 of record OY728135.1, on the reverse strand, counting down.
CCGCCAACAAAGGCCACCAACTCAATACGATGGGAAATCAATATATGCAGGGCCAGCTCCCTGTGGATGCAAGTAAATTCCGCCACCCCTATGTGGTAGCAAATGGAGAGAGAAATTGGCATATCCCGGTACTGGGGCAGATTCGTTCACCTTCCCTGACACAAGAGAATTGTCAGTACCCACTAAGCACTGGAGGACTGGAGCAGGATATTCCTACTCCGATACCGGAATGTGCCTTCATACCCGTTTCAGCCAAAGATGTCTCTCTACATATCCTGGCAATGATAGAGGAGCAGGTATCGATCCCAGATCATATATTGCAGACTTGCCAGCATGTAATTGCATCGGTGGCAAAAACAAGGACTCGGGCCTGTGAGACCATCTCTCTAATTGAGGCGACTCATCTAAGAGATGAGATAGCCACCTCAGAGCAGATCTGCATCCCTTCTTCAGCCTAGGAGGGTCGCCGACCATATTCCACGATGCAAGGGCAACCGGATCGAGCAACGTCACTCGTTCCAACTGGGGGACACCCGTCCATCACGGTGGATGATCCAGAGAAGGCATATATCCCTTCTAAAAGTCAAGATGTTCGTCGGAATATACCGGAAACATCACGAGACCCAATTAGACAGGGACCCAAAGGTGAAGGCCATTGTCAACAGCAGACGGTCTCCACTGCCCGAAAAAGAGCACCCCAAACGCGCCGAAGGCAGCCGGAAAATAAAGAGCAGGTTCATGACTCCACTCTGTTGGAAGCTGGGGTTCCCAATGCCTCTAAGAACATATAAAAGGATCGAAACCCTGCCCACCCATTACCATATTATGGGAGTGGCAGTAGGTGTTGAGAAGGTCCTCCCCGCAATGTCGCTAACAGCAGCTCTGAAGGTCCTCCCCAGAGCACCTGTGGGGGCCTCCCCCGCTGGTATATAATGATCGGTCACGAAAGATTATCTCTTGATGCGAGTCACGGAAACCCTCCACGTGACTAGAAGATCAAGTAACAAGAAGGTCCTCCACTTGCTGCGGTCCACCCTGAAGGTCCTCCCTGGGGTATACACTGCAATCACTCTCCATACAGTGGGACCACAGATTATGACGGTAGTCCATGCTATCATAGTCAAAACTACGGAGGTCCTCCCCGTAGTGATGTCTCATCATGACAATAATGCCCTCCCCTTGTCATGGCCTGCCCTGAAGGTCCTCCCTAGGGGTTACGCTGCAACGGAACTCCACACAACCAGGCATCAGGTCACGGTGGTAGTCCTCACCACCCTGATAATGGAGGTCCTCCCTGTAGAGACGTCGAGCAACGAGAAGGCCCTCCCCTCTTTGCGGTGAATTCTGGAGGCCCTCCCTAGGATGTATCCCACAGATATTATCCCTTCGACAGAAGTAATGGTAGTCCTTTCCATTGCCGTAGCTGTGATGGTAGTCCTCGCCACCACGACCGCCATTACGAAGGTCCTCCCTGCAATGGCCCCAAGTGACAAGAAGGTCCTCCCCTTGTCGCGGCATGTTCTAAAGGTCCTCCCCAGGATGCACGTCGAACGTCAAGCCATGATGATCATCCTCACCATAATGGCAGTTGTTGCGAAGGTCCTCCCCGTAACAACGCTACGCAGCCAGAAGGTCCTCCCCTTGCTGCAACATGCCTTGGAGGTCCTCCCCAGGGTGTGCACTACAAAATTCCTCTATGTAGTGAGGCATAAAGAAGTAATGGCAGTCCTCGCCATTACAACCGTCATTGCGAAGGTCCTCCCCATGATGACACATTATATCGACAGGAAGGTCCTCCTCCTGCCGAATCAAGTGCCGAAAAGCCCTCGTATGCCGATGCACTCAGAAAGACGGAATCGAGCATGTCAGATTCCCATCTTGTTGCTAACGACACCCTTCTTCGATTAGGAGATGGTCTGGGGCCGCGTTCATCTTCTGAACCACCTCGGAATTGCTTACATAATGATTCAGCACCTACCGGTCCCACTGCCTCTAATCACACTAGCAGTGAGCGCCTCAGCTCAGCTGAACAGGTAGAGGAATCACTGGTAGAGGAGTATGCCGATATGCTGTGCCTGAGGAAACGACTGGCCAAGAATGATATACCAGTTATGTTTTGTCTCACGACCACCTCTCAGTACGACATAACCAGGGAGTTGTCAGAAGAATGCATGCACAACATCCGCCATAATATATGGACAACCCTCCACCTGCTGAAATCGATCTTCCTGCCCTATGACGGGTATGTAGACCATGTCAAGATGATAGGGGACCTCCTTTATCACATCGACCTAGAGGCCCTTTCCTCGACGCGACAACAACGCCCTGAGAGGCGCAAAGGGAATATGGAGGCAGCTTGCCTCCGCGCACTGCACCAGCTGCGCCACCTCATCGGTGACGCTCCAATGAGAGTCCATATCAAGGGATGGGGGGAACACAGAGCCCTGCATTTCACTCCGCTCCCCACCCAGAAGAACCCGTTTGGTATGGTGTCTTGCAACATCGTCACATCGAGACGGCAATCGGGTGGACCCCCTGTTCAGGAGAGGCAACACACCCAGCCACATCGGGCCTTGAGTAAGTCCCAGAAGCATCAGGCCCGGCGGGAACGAGCCATTCAAAAACTCCTGAATCAGGCCACCGAGAGCATACATCAGGCCTCTCACCTAAGAGAGGTCAATCAACGATCTCTGCCTGCCTCCCCAGAAGGGACGGATCCACAGGTGGATTCAGCACTAGATCCGGATCACCCTCGGATGGGGGCACGTGAGATCAGGCAGGTTGCGATAGCCGCAGCCACTGCCACAATCCAGGGTCAACCCCAGCCTATAGGGCTGGGGGAATTTTTAACAACAAATGGCCCCGTAAGACCAATAAAACCGGGAAGAGACTCAACGTCTAGGGAACAGAGCCAGCCCCAGCCCTCAGGGCTGGGGGCATTATTACCCCCTCAACAACAACCTCCCCCACGAGAGTCGGTATTCTCTCGTCTAGGGAGGAAAGTCAGAAGAGGAGGTTACCGTCCTATCCCATCATATGAATCATCATCCCCACTGAGAAGAAGGTGCACCATAAGGTCGCATCAAATAACTCTCCACGTCACCCTTCGCCAAGAAGTCCAAAGACAATCCCAGGTCATAAAAGGGAAGGCCATCAGAAGACGCAGGAGACCCTTTTCCTATTTGGAAGATGACGTACCCTCCACCCCACAATATGCATTCATCAATGCCATAGAGGCTAAACCCGCGGGTGAAATCAGAGAAAATGAAAATCCAGACGGGTCGGGAGACGACAGTTCCGACCAGGCTGTGACTCACAATGAACCCCCAGGTGTGCACACCCAGAACCAGAGGGCCGCTTTAAATATGGCCGCCCCTTCAGCTAACCTCCCTCCACCTACCCTGCGAGCTTCCAACAAGGATAAGAATAAAGGAACAGTTACCCTTAACCCGTCCCCCCCTCTCGATAAAAACGATCCACTCACGCTCGAAGAGAGGTTCGCTCGACAGGAAGAAGAGATGAAAGAATTGAGGCAGCTTAACGCCGAGTTACTCTAGAGGAACCGATTTATCAAAAGTGCGTCCCAAGAAGAGCCACGTCATGCACTCCCAGCAAGTGCACCTCAAAGGCTAAGGCTTTCCCCGGCAAATGAACCATGATCAGGGCTCCTGCCCAATGAGGTGCCTGGTTCGTCCAAATACCTAGATGTGGATCCAGACAGATACCAGGATTTCCCTCCACTTAGGAGGAAACCAGAGCAGGTATGCTCGAACCCTCCGAGGGTACCTCGAACGGAATATGCATCCTTGGTGCCGGCCAATCCGGATCCTCAGGCAATGCCTCGGGCTACGCCTACCTAGGACCGGGCCCAAAAGGATGTAAACCAGGGACTCACCAATACCATCGAGGCATTAACAGCTTGATTGGAAGTGATGGAAGGTCAACGCACTCCGATACAGCCAGAGTGGAAACCTTACCCAGATTGGGTGACCAACACACCACCTCCACCCAATTTTGGGAGCCCTGTATTCCCCATCTTCAATGGATCAGGAGATCCAGAGCAGAATTTGATGCACTATGCATCCTATTGCGACTCTATGATGGGGACTCTGGAACAACAAGAAGCAGTGAAACTCAGATGCTTCGTACGTACCTTGTAAGGATCCGCCTTCTTCTGGTATACGAGTCTGCCGGCCCAGTCGATAAAGAGATGGGAGGACCTCCGGAAGTAGTTCCTGTTCCACTTCAGCTCGATGCTACGTAAGACAACGGTCAACGATCTCCTAAACTGCAAGAAGAGGGAGAACAAGAGGGTCTCACATTTCATCACCAGATGGAAAGGTCTGACCTATTCTCTGAACAGGCCAATGCCTCAAGATGAGATGCTATCCATATGCATCGATAATCTTAGAGATGAGATGTGAACACCGCTCATACCGGTGGAGTGCACCACTGGCTTCCGCAATCTCTCGACCATTGCCCAGAGAATTGAGGACTCCCTACAGCGGACAAATTCAATGTCCCGAATAGATTCGCAGGCTCCGGTGAAGAGAGCTCCTAAAGCTGAAGCGTCTGCTGTCACACTCAAGATGGCCCCTGTGCCTGCTCCACCACTCAGGCCTCCACCGAATCATCAAGGCCACCCTTCATATCAGCGGCCACCCCCGCCTAAACGGGATGATCAGAGAGGACCAAAGCGGAACCATTTTGAGGAACTAAGACAAAAAATATATTCGTTTCGAGATGATCAAGTCCGCGGCTACTTCATCACTGCCATGAACTACAACTTGCTCCGCCTCCCAGAGCCGAGGAGACCTGAAGAAGTCGTCCGTGATGACAGGACAGATTACTGCCCCTACCATCGAATATTGGGGCACAATATCCGAGAGTGCTTCATCTTCAAAGACCTCCTGCAGAGGATGGTAGATTCTGGAAAATTCGAGCTGGGACCACCCCCAGCACATGTGGCATGTATCTCTACCACCAACTTCGACAAGGAGGAGGGGTAGCAGAAAGTCACCAGCAAGAAGGGGCAGAAATTTGACAACTGGATGACTCAGAAGACTATCAATGGAGCCCAGGGCATATTCCGAGCTCAACTACAGCAGCCGGTGTTTCCACCAGCAGACCCTGGAGCCGTAAAGCCGACAGCATCGACCTCACAACCCTCCACAAGCCGGTCATCCATAAGGATCCGAAGGAGGAAACAATCACAAGAGGAGAAGTCCACGACGGGGCCAAAGTTAGTCCTGACCCTGGTGGATTTCATGCCCTCAAATCTGGAACAACGGGCACCGAACCACCAAACGGTATCATTAGAGACAACCGACCAGGTTGACTTGTCAGAGGATGAAGAGCCAATCTTTGGTTCTATCAACGTCATCCATCTCATGGAATCATTCCCTGATGAAGGGTATGATTACGAACCCGAGTTTCCTACATGAGGAGCTGGGAGGAGGAATTGCAGAGGTAGGGGATACCAGGGGAGGTGCAGCCGCGGCCGAAACCAAACCTATGGTTGGACCTCAGCCCAGACCGTCAATATTGCAGAAACCCGTGGGAGAGCCCTTCAGCGGACTCAGCAGGAGAGGGAATGCCCCTCCACCTCCACAAGCAGCCACTCTGGCCCTGTTGTTCTGCGATACCCACCAGAGGAGGAGCAAGTTTCTGGTCACGTAGTGCACACAAACAGACCGGCTAGGTCAAGTCCTCAAAACAGGGGAACACCATCGACATCTGACCCCGTAGCTGGTCCCTCCTCGTCAAATGCTCCAGATCCCAAATCACCTTCTAAGACTCTCCCGCCAATGGAGAAGCATCGTCCGCTGGAGCAAAAATACGACATCCTTAAGCAGCTGGCATCAGTACCAGCCAAGTTGTCAATCCTGGATGCCCTGAGTTTGTCAGCTGACCTCAGGGAGGCGCTTATAGAAGCTTTGATCAGCCCCCATAAATTCCAAGCTGAGGTAGCCGCCACCGAGATTTACCGGACGAAGACTGGACTGGATGAATGCAATGTGGTGATTTCCTTCACCGATCAGGACAAAGATTCCATCATGTAGGGACACATTAGACCGCTATATGTGTCTGACACACTAAATGGTATTAAGATCCAAAAAGTCTTTATAGAAAATGGATCTGGAGTTAACCTCCTTCCCTGTAGGACACTCCTTAAGTTGAGCTACAGTGAGGACGATCTAATTCCCTCAGCCACAAATCTGTTGGGTTACGATAAGAGTGAGCAGAAACCAATGGGACAGATTAAGCTAAAGACCCATTTTGGTGACCTGGTAGCCTACACGGAATTCTTGGTGGTCCAGAAGAGCACAATATTCAATGACCTGCTGGGAAGGCCATGGATTCATAAGCACATGGCTGTTCCTTCATCCTACCACCAGTGTATCAAGTACTGCTTCAATGGGAAAAGCGGGACGTTACACGCCGACTCTCTGAGTCACATTACATCGACGCTGGGTTCTATGAGAAAAATAAGAATAAGCCTTTGATTAACGGCATCGACTGGATCCCCACTCCAAATGGCCTGGAAATGGTCCCCGATGACCCCCTCAGGCGGCTTGGCAGAGATTATGTCCTGCCCATCAACCATGTTGAGAGTAGGAGTTTAAATAAAGACACGCATGTGGATGTCCTCATGACTTCAGCCACGATGGCTGAGCACGACAGTGCGGGAACGTCTACCAACCCTCGATTTGGGGACAAATACTCAAGCAGGGATGCCCACGATGCCTCTCCCTCAAACCCTCAAAGGATCAGACCAGAAACTCTCTCCTCATCAGATCAAGAAGATGAGGACTTGGGAGAAGAAGAGGGGGAAGATCTCAGGGATGCACCTCCTGCATTTGAGGAAGGTATCTCCACCACTGTGGATGAGCTCAGGGAAATAAACCTGGGTACCAAAGAATACCTGAGGCCCACTCTCATTAGCGCGACCATATCTCCTGAGGAACACGAGGTATATACCTCCTTCCTAAGGCAAAATTGGGATGTATTTTCATGGAATTACATGGAAATGCCAGGAATTGATCCCGAGGAAGCGACACATCACCTGGGTCTTCCAGAAGACCACCGGGGCTACAAACAGGCCGCTAGAAGAACACACCCCTCACATGCTTCCAAGATAGAGGCTGAAGTCGATAAGCTCATTAAAGAAGGCTTCATCAGAGAGGTCCAATATCCCATTTGGTTGGACAACATCATCCCTGTCAAGAAAAAGAATGGGCAAATCTGCATCTGCATTGACTTCAGAGACCTTAATCGACATTGTCCGAAAGATTAATTCCCGGTTCCAATCACGAAGTTGTTAATTGATGCGACGGCCAGGTATACGGATCTATCCTTCATGGACGACTATTTCAGGTATAATCAAATCAGGATGGCCCAAGAAGATGAAGAATCCACTACCTTCAGGGCCCCTCAAGGGGTATTCTGTTATAGGGTCATGCCCTTTGGTCTCAAGAATGCTGGCGCTACGTATCAACGTGCCATGCATCAGATCTTTAAGCCATTCCTGGGGAAATTCGTTGAATGTTATGTGGATGACCTAGTAGTCAAGTCCAGATAGCACTCGGATCACCTGTCGGACCTTGAGACCATCTTCAACAAGCTCCGAGAGCATAGCTTGAAGATGAACCCCTTAAAATGCGCCTTTGGGGTTACCTCAGGGAAGTTCCTTGGCTTCATCGTACGCCATCGCGACATCAAAGTTGACCTTGAGAAGACGAAGGCTATCCTGAGCCTTCCACCCCCTCGAAATCTCACTGAGCTGAGGGGGTTCCAAGGAAACCTAGACTATATTATGAGATTTATATCCAACCTGGCAGGCAAATTTTTTCCCTTCACCAAGTTGATGAAGAAGGGGGTCACGTACCAATGGATGAATGAATGCCAAGAGGCGTTCAACAACTTGAAGAAGTACCTCTTAAGCCCACCGGTGCTCATGCCCTCGGTCGAAGGAAGGCCTCTCATTCTATATGTAACAGCCCTAGAATGATCATTGGGAGCCTTCCTCGCACAGAAGAATTACGCCGACAGCAAAAACAGTCTCTATTACCTCAGTCGAACCATGATTGATGCGGAGACTCGATACTCAAATATCGAGAAGAGCTGTCTGGCCTTGGTATTCGTGGTCCAAAAGCTACGACATTATCTACAGCATCATGAGGTCCATTTGATGTTGTGGAGTAACCCGATCAAGTATATCCTCAGTCGCCCGATGCTAACTGGACGCCTATCCCGATGGACAGTCATCCTGCAACAATTCTTCATCCGGTTCGTGCCTCAAAAAGCCATCAAGGGCCAGGCATTAGAATTTTTTTTGGCAGAGAACCCTTCAACAGGGACCACTGCACTGGACACTGAACTACCTGATGAAGATATCTTCTCGGTTCAAGGGGAGTTCCCAGCACGGGAAATGTACTTTGACGGTGCGTCCCGAAGCCCCACCAGGAAGAGGATGGAGGATCCCAGATTCAACAAAGTGGGTCTGGGGATAATACTCGTGTCCCCAGAAAAGGTAGTTTTTCCATATTCCTTCCTCATGTCAGAGGGATGTACGAACAATGAAGTGGAATATCAAGCCCTCATTGCAAGCCTAAAACTCTCACTCCAGGCACAAGTACAACACCTTAGGGTAAAAGGTGACTCAGAGCTGGTCATCAAGCAAGTCAATGGTGACTATGCTATTATAAAGGAGGAACTGATCCCCTTGTTTGACCATGTCCGAGGGTTAATGGTTGAGTTCTACACAGAACCAGTATTGACCTATATTCCCTGGTCCCAGAACGCTCAGGCTGATGCATTAGCCAATGCGGCCACATCCCTAGCTGACCCAGATCGGGATGAAATGATCATCAATGTTGCTCATCATTGAATGGTATTGACATTTGTTTAAGCTAAGACAAAAGAGATCCACGAAGTCAGTCCTGTCCCCGATCCATATGCTCCTACCACCAGCTGGATGACCCCCATCACGAACTACCTTAAACGGGGAGATATTCCATCAGATAGGGCTGAACGAGAGCAAATACAGAGAAGGGAAATTAATTTTGTCCTATATGGCGGCACGAGTCGACAAGAGGTCCTCTACAAATGAGGCCTCGATGGAGTGATCCTCAGATGCATTGATAAAGAAGAAACCTCCACCGTAATGACTGAAGTACATGCAGGAGCATGTGGAGCACATCAACCGGGGACCAAGATTTCCCATCAGGTTTGAAGGCTTGGGTAATACTGGCCTACAGTGGCACGGGACTGCGAGCATTTTACCGCAAAATTACACTCATGCCAGATCCATGACAACTTCATACACCATCCCCTGGAGTTGCTTCATCAAGCTAAGTACTCCTGGCCATTTTCCGTCTGGGGGATGGATGTCATGGGACCATATCCTCCTACCACGACCAAACAGCTAAAGTATATCCTCACGACGAATGAATTCTTTTCCAAATGGGCAGAAGCCATACCCCTCAAGGAATTCAGGGCATGAAATATTGTCAGCTTCGTGAAGACCAATATTATAGCATCCCGCCTTTTTATAACATAAACTTTCATTACATTACACAAAACTAAGGATCTTTAAGGTCTAGTGTCTTGGAAACCAGGAACATAAAACATGAAAACAATATAAAACATTCTTCTTAAACACTTGAAAGCCGTCTCCTTAAGTTCATTCTAGGTTCATTACTGCATCTCATAACCTGGGGACATACATCAAAAGAAAGGGTGAGCAGAAGGCCCAGTAAGGGAAACAAGAGGAACATTTTACATGTAAACTTGATATACTTCAATAAGGACATGAAAAGAACTTTAAGGCATGAGAAAGAAATCATGAGGCATTTCATAATAAAAACAAAATTTTTCATAACTTGAAGATGTGGCTACATCATTTAACATAGACAATCATGAACATATCACCAAGGTCCATCTCCAAGGTGTCATTTGAAAATTACCAAGGTTATTCACCAAGGTATCGTGAAAATTGTAATCTCTAGTGGTTACATCATTACCCAATGCATTGGAGCGCTATCAGGGTGCACCCTTAAATTTTCCTTTATTATCATGTGAGCCACATATATCATCATCAAACATTTCATAAATAACCCACATAGCATAAAATAAATGGGTTTCATTTCATAATCATAACGTTTTAAAAACTGCTTTAAAGACATGATCTTTACGTCACTTTAAACCCACGGAAAGGGAAAGCGGGTCTCATGTATGTAAATCCCAGAATTTAAAATGGAACATTTATATATATATGTGAATACCCTTGTAGAAATAAGAGCTTTGAGTATTCACTTTATAACATAAAATAATTTTTGAGAAAAGAGAGAGGCATTTTGAGGGGAAAATTCTGCAGCATAACGGCTAAGTTTCGGGGTTTTAGAAAACATTGAAATGAGAGGGGACATGGGTCACCCTTTCATAAATGATCCATAAAACAGTAGGGTGAAAGAATAAGAAGGACATATGGACATGGTAATGAAATTTTAGGGACATGCCATTTGAAATGAAAAACATGGAAGGAAAAAAAATTAGATTTCTCTTATGAAAATTCGGCAGCCTTACGCCGTCACTTAACTTCAAAAGAAAATGATTTGACAAGATCAAATAGGGTCCCTCATCATATGATCATCAGAGATCAGTATGATAGATATAGAGATAATTCCCCAGTATAACAAAAAGGAACTTGAAAGAATCGACATGAAAGTAGAACTTCAAAACGAGAAGGGTGAAGAACCACTTAAAAATTCGGCAGCCTAACGGCGCCACTTAAAACATCAAAATACTGAATTGAAGAGATCAAATGGGGTCTCTCATCATATGAACATAAGATTACAGTATGATATATATAGAGATCATACCCCAATATAACAAAAAGGAACTTTAAATAATTGACATGAAAGTAGAACTTCAAAACGAGAAGGGTGAAGAACTACTTAAAAATTCGGCAGCCTAACGACGCCACTTAAAACTTCAAAATAATGAATTGAAGCGATCAAATGGGGTCTCTCATAATATGATCATAAAAGATCAGTATGATAATTTAGAGATCATACCCTAACATAATAAAAAGGAACATGAAAGACTTGAATGAAAATAGAACTTGAAAACGAGGAAGGTGAAAGAATCCCTTAAAAATTCGGCAGCCTAACGGCGCCACTTAAACATTCTTAAAACGAATTGATGAGAGCAAGTGGGGGGGGGGGGGTCTCCCATCATATGAACATGAAATAGGCAGTAGGATTAATATAAAAGAACATCCTCCAACATAAGAACATGGAGTATAAAAGAAATGACATAAAAGAGATTACTTGAAAAGAAAGAGAGGGGTCGAATCCCTTACCTTAAAATGTAACTCTTAAACCTCAAAGGTTGGGACCTTGAGGGCTTGGGGGCACCTTGGGAGGACTCCTTGGGAGGTAATGAGACCAGAAATTCGTTGGGAATGAGTGGGGAGTCGAATGGATGAGAGGAGGGCTTGGTATTTATAGGGAAAGTGAGGGGACAAGGCATTAATGGCCAAGGGACACCTCACTAGTGGTTTTGGCAAAACCATGGGCTTGCCCATGGTATTTGCCCATGGTATTGGCCACTTGGGACACCTCACACCTTATCTTACTATTCATAATTCGACCATATTTAATATATACTTAATACATCATTTAATGATGTCATTAAACACCCGTAACTTAAAAACTATACTTTCACTATTCACCGAAAATTCAACTTTCTCAGAAAAAACCCAAAATTTCACATTAACAAAATATCAATGTTCTGATTTCAAAAATGAAATCCATTTTATAAAAATAATTTTCTAAATATTTTTAATTTAATTTTTAAATAAAAACACTATTCATCAAAAATTCATTTTTTCAGAAAAAACCCCAAAAATTACCATAACATAATATCGATGCTCTGAGTTCAAAAATAAAGTCATTTTTATAAAAATAATTTTCTAATTATTTTTAATTAAATTTTTAATTAAAAAACACTATTCACCTGAAAAAACTAATACTTGAATAATAGTTAATGAAACCGTTATTTAACTATTTTATTGAATCACATTACTTAATCAAGGTGCCTAGATTATTTTAAAACTTTCTTTAAGTGAGATTACTAATCCATTTGGTCATATTACTAATCCTAATCATAAAATCACTATTCATAATTTACTATTCATCAAAAATCAAGTTGATCTTATTAGACTCTAAATTTAGTACTAAACATAATTGCAGAAGACCATTTTTTGAAAATCATTACACATTTTTAATTATTTAGGGTTTACATAAACATATTTAAAATATCCTTTTTCTAAAATTCATCAAAAATATGCATACTATATTTATCCGGTCATTTCAAAATTCATAAAAGAAATCGAAATTTTATTTAAAACAAAGGATTACACAAGACAGTTACGGTCTCCTTACATAGCCCCTTATCACACCAGCATAGGACCTAAGTGTAAGGTGTGCTAAGGTGAGAGAATCCGAGGGAGGCTCGGCCAACATCGCACGAGTAGTAATTTCTATCAGTTTGAACTTCTCGCGAAGGCGATCCCATTCTAGCTTTACACGATGAAGTTCAGCTTGGGTTTGGTCCAGAGCAAAGCCCAGTGGTGCTACCTCCTTCCCAAGTTCTGTTAGATGGGCTTCGATCGGTCCAAGACTACTGGGTGAGGCCATCAAATCTTCTTTCTATATTAATTAACCAAGATTGCTTGTATTTAGAGACAATAGTCAAAAATGTTTAGTTTCCAGTGGTCATATTGACCAATGGTCAAATAACAGTCAAAACCCAACAGTCTCATTTTAATTATACTCATGTTACAAAATGAAACATTTTTGTTGAGTATAACAATAACACATAAAATTAAGAAACAAAATTTATTTAAAAAAAATTCGGGTCGTTACAATCTTCCCCCCTTAAGAAATTGCGTCCTCGCAATTTTAAAATTGGGTTTTGAAATTTCATTGAAAGTCCCACATCGGAAAAGGAGTCAGTAAATCTATTACTTTAAAATAAAGAAAGGGAAGTACAAAGGTCACCCGAGTTAACCCACACTAGGGGTCCATGTAGGAAAACATGGACATGGAGGAAAAAACAAAGGGTCAAGTTCTAAGGGAGAGTGATAGAGAACTTGATTAGGAGAAAGTTAACCATGAGAAAATCCCAAACTTATGATGCGTGTAAACGGTCTTTGATTACCTAGTAGGAAACATAAACCAACAACATTTTTGTTTTACGTTTCTTTTCATAATTTTGAGGATTTCATTTACTACATAGAACAAAAACATAAGAAAATATACCTACCTTCAAGTAGAGTTTCATCCTTTAACAAGTCCCTACCAACACTAATCTTTTCTCCAAATGATGAGAATTCAAAAACACTTGGTCTCATAAAAGCACAAGAATCATCTTATATAGAATCACATAATCTACAAAAGATTAACTATCTATTTCTTCTATATTTAAACATTATCCCAAAAACAGAAAGGTTAAGGTAAAACAACTCTTCAAAAAGAAATAATCCAATAGGAATGGAAACTACTTTTAAATCATCAAAGTTCCATGGTACTACCCAAAGTTAATCATAGACCATTCCATAAATAACGGTCCTTAAAATTCCTCAAAACAAACCAAACTAAGATTGAAACCCAAATACAAGAAGGATTTGATAACATAGTCTTCCAAAACAATTTCATTGTTCATCTCCAGACAACATCAACCACTCCTAACATCTTATAAAAAAAGTAGCTAACCTAAACATATTTTACCCAAGATAGGTTAGTCATTCCCATAAGTAACCTAAATTACTATAAGTTCACCTTAAATTCATCAATTCTTCAAAATATAAGTCAACCTTACTCCTCAATGAAAATACCGTAGTAATCTATTTACCTCGATCAAATATGGTTCCCAAAATAATGAACGCCTTCCAAAATAATAATCATATTTTAATCCCCTAATCATCCCTGTCATATTAATACAAAAATCGTCGCATTTCCTATCACATTGGTTGTCGGAACATGTTCTTCCATTTCCCACCATTTACTAAGAAGAGAAAGCATAATTAGGGGCTTAAGTACTTAGCTAATAATCATGAAAAGGAACTGAAAGCATATAAGGATAACTTGTATATGGAAGGTATACCCTAACTTGTGATCTCCTAGGTTCCCATCTAGGTTATGAATGATCATATATTCTTATGTGAACCTTTATTTTATTTTATCTTTGTTCCTTTAACAATGGTTCATACCAAGCTTATGAATTAACCAAAGCATATCCCCCGGGAGTGTCGTAACCAAGAGTGCAGCAAGGCCCGTTGTCGTGTACCAGTTCCCGTTCGAGTCTAGCTCAAAGCGGTGTTTTCGGGTTTTACCCCTATGTACATCTGTGCCAGAGCCACCTCTACCTGCTCGTATCCAGACAGGGATGTATTTGCTTGGCAACCCCTTACTCAATACTCACCAAAATACCAGGAAGATTTCCTATATTAAACTTTTCTATAGGGTTCCTCCTAGAGTTTTCATATCCTAATTTCCACAAATAACTAAACCATCCTTTGATACCAACTATAGCATCCCACCTTTTTATAACATAAACTTTCATTACATTACACAAAACTGAGGATCTTTAAGGTCTAGTGTCTTGGAAACCAGGAACATAATACATGAAAACAATATAAAACATTCTTCTTAAACACTTGAAAGCCGTCTCCTTAAGTTCATTCTAGGTTCATTACCGCATCTCATAACCTGGGGACATACATCAAAAGAAAGGGTGAGCAGAAGGCCCTGTAAGGGAAACAAGAGGAACATTTTACATGTAAACTTGATATACTTCAATAAGGACATGAAAATAACTTTAAGGCATGAGAAAGAAATCATGAGGCATTTCATAATAAAAACAAAATTTTTCATAACTTGAAGATGTGGCTACATCATTTAACATAGACAATCATGAACATATCACCAAGGTCCATCCCCAAGGTGTCATTTGAAAATTACCAAGGTTATTCACCAAGGTATCGTGAAAATTGTAATCTCTAGTGGTTACATCATTACCCAATGCATTGGAGCGCTATTAGGGCGCACCCTTAAATTTTCCTTTATTATCATGTGAGCCACATATATCATCATCAAACATTTCATAAATAACCCACATAGCATAAAATAAATGGGTTTCATTTCATAATCATAACGTTTTAAAAACTGCTTTAAAGACATGATCTTTACGTCACTTTAAACCCACGGAAAGGGAAAGCGGGTCTCATGTATGTAAATCCCAGAATTTAAAATGGAACATTTATATATATATGTGAATACCCTTGTAGAAATAAGAGCTTTGAGTATTCAATTTATAACATAAAATAATTTTTGAGAAAAGAGAGAGGCATTTTGAGGGGAAAATTCTGCAGCATAACGGCTAAGTTTCGGGGTTTTAGAAAACATTGAAATGAGAGGGGACATGGGTCACCATTTCATAAATGATCCATAAAAAAGTAGGGTGAAAGAATAAGAAGGACATATGGACATGGTAATGAAATTTTAGGGACATACCATTTGAAATGAAAAACATGGAAGGAAAAAAAATTAGATTTCTCTTATGAAAATTCGTCAGCCTTACGGCGTCACTTAACTTCAAAAGAAAATGATTTGACAAGATCAAATAGGGTCCCTCATAATATGATCATCAGAGATCAGTATGATAGATATAGAGATAATTCCCCAGCATAACAAAAAGGAACTTGAAAGAATCGACATGAAAGTAGAACTTCAAAACGAGAAGGGTGAAGAACCACTTAAAAATTCGGCAGCCTAACGGCGCCACTTAAAACATCGAAATACTGAATTGAAGAGATCAAATGGGGTCTCTCATAATATGAAAATAAGAGTCTAGTATGATATATATAGATATCATACCCCAATATAACAAAAAGGAACTTTAAATAATTGACATGAAAGTAGAACTTCAAAACGAGAAGGGTGAAGAACTACTTAAAAATTCGGCAGCCTAACGACGCCACTTAAAACTTCAAAATAATGAATTGAAGCGATCAAATGGGGTCTCTCATCATATGATCATAAAAGATCAGTATGATAATTTAGATATCATACCCCAACATAATAAAAAGGAACATGAAAGACTTGAATGAAAATAGAACTTGAAAACGAGGAAGGTGAAAGAATCCCTTAAAAATTCGGCAGCCTAACGACGCCACTTAAACATTCTTAAAACGAATTGATGAGAGCAAGGGGGGGTCTCCCATCATATGAACATGAAATAGGCAGTAGGATGAATATAAAAGAACATCCTCCAACATAAGAACATGGAGTATAAAAGAAATGACATAAAAGAGATTACTTGAAAAGAAAGAGAGGGGTCAGATCCCTTACCTTAAAATGTAACTCTTAAACCTCAAAGGTTGGGACCTTGAGGGCTTGGGGGCACCTTGGGAGGACTCCTTGGGAGGTAATGAGACCATAAATTCGTTGGGAATGAGTGGGGAGTCGAATGGATGAGAGGAGGGCTTGGTATTTATAGGGAAAGTGAGGGGACAAGGCATTAATGGCCAAGGGACACCTCACTAGTGGCTTTGGCAAAACCATGGGCTTGCCCATGGTATTTGCCCATGGTATTGGCCACTTGGGACACCTCACACCTTATCTTACTATTCATAATTCTACAATATTGAATATATACTTAATACATCATTTAATGATGTCATTAAACACCCGTAACTTAAAAACTATACTTTCACTATTCACCGAAAATTCAACTTTCTCAGAAAAAACCCAAAATTTCACATTAACCAAATATCAATGCTATGATTTCAAAAATGAAATCCATTTTATAAAAATAATTTTCTAAATATTTTTAATTTAATTTTTAAATAAAAACACTATTCATCAAAAATTCATTTTTTCAGAAAAAACCCCAAAAATTACCATAACATAATATCGATACTCTGAGTTCAAAAATAAAGTCATTTTTATAAAAATAATTTTCTAATTATTTTTAATTAAATTTTTAATTAAAAAACACTATTCACCTGAAAAAACTAATACTTGAATAATAGTTAATGAAACCGTTATTTAACTATTTTATTGAATCACATTACTTAATCAAGGTGCCTAGATTATTTTAAAACTTTCTTTAAGTGAGATTACTAATCCATTTGGTCATATTACTAATCCTAATCATAAAATCACTATTCATAATTTACTATTCATCAAAAATCAAGTTGATCTTATTAGACTCTAAATTTAGTAGTGAACATAATTGCAGAAGACCATTTTTTGAAAATCATTACACATTTTTAATTATTTAGGGTTTACATAAACATATTTAAAATATCCTTTTTCTAAAATTCATCAAAAATATGCATACTATATTTATCCGGTCATTTCAAAATTCATAAAAGAAATCAAAATTTTATTTAAAACAAAGGATTACACAAGACAGTTACGGTCTCCTTACATAGCCCCTTATCACACCAGCATAGGAACTAAGTGTAAGGTGTGCTAAGGTGAGAGAATCCGAGGGAGGCTCGGCCAACATCGCACGAGTAGTAATTTCTATCAGTTTGAACTTCTCGCGAAGGCGATCCCGTTCTAGCTTTATACGATGAAGTTCAGCTTGGGTTTGGTCCAGAGCAAAGCCCAGTGGTGCTACCTCCTTCCCAAGTTCTGTTAGATGGGCTTCGATCGGTCCAAGACTACTGGGTGAGGCCATCAAATCTTCTCTCTATATTAATTAACCAAGATTGCTTGTATTTAGAGACAATAGTCAAAAATGTTTAGTTTCCAGTGGTCATATTGACCAATGGTCAAATAACAGTCAAAACCCAACAGTCTCATTTTAATTATACTCATGTTACCAAATGAAACATTTTTGTTGAGTATAACAATAACACATAAAATTAAGAAACAAAATTTATTTAAAAAAAATTCGGGTCGTTACAATCTTCCCCCCTTAAGAAATTGCGTCCTCGCAATTTTAAAATTGGGTTTTGAAATTTCATTGAAAGTCCCACATCAGAAAAGGAGTCAGTAAAACTATTACTTTAAAATAAAGAAAGGGAAGTACAAAGGTCACCCGAGTTAACCCACACTAGGGTTCCATGTAGGAAAACATGGACATGGAGGAAAAAACAAAGGGTCAAGTTCTAAGGGAGAGTGATAGAGAACTTGATTAGGAGAAAGTTAACCATGAGAAAATCCGAAACTTATGATGCGTGTAAACGGTCTTTGATTACCTAGTAGGAAACATAAACCAACAACATTTTTGTTTTACGTTTCTTTTCATAATTTTGAGGATTTCATTTACTACATAGAACAAAAACATAAGAAAATATACCTACCTTCAAGTAGAGTTTCATCCTTTAACAAGTCCCTACCAACACTAATCTTTTCTCCAAATGATGAGAATTCAAAAACACTTGGTCTCATAAAAGCACAAGAATCATCTTCTATAGAATCACATAATCTACAAAAGATTAACTATCTATTTCTTCTATCTTTAAACATTATCCCAAAAACAGAAAGGTTAAGGTAAAACAACTCTTCAAAAAGAAATAATCCAATAGGAATGGAAACTACTTTTAAATCATCAAAGTTCCATGGTACTACCCAAAGTTCATCATAGACCATTCCATAAATAACGGTCCTTAAAATTCCTCAAAACAAACCAAACTAAGATTGAAACCCAAATACAAGAAGGATTTGATAACATAGTCTTCCAAAACAACTTCATTGTTCATCTCCAGACAACATCAACCACTCCTAACATCTTATAAAAAAAGTAGCTAACCTAAACATATTTTACCCAAGATAGGTTAGTCATTCCCATAAGTAACCTAAATTACTATAAGTTCACCTTAAATTCATCAATTCTTCAAAATATAAGTCAACCTTACTCCTCAATGAAAATACCGTAGTAATCTATTTACCTCGATCAAATATGGTTCCCAAAATAATGAACGTCTTCCAAAATAATAATCATATTTTAATCCCCTAATCATCCCTGTCATATTAATATGAAAATCGTCGCATTTCCTATCACATTGGTTGTCGGAACATGTTCTTCCATTTCCCACCATTTACTAAGAAGAGAAAGCATAATTAGGGGCTTAAGTACGTAGCTAATAATCATGAAAAGGAACTGAAGGCATATAAGGATAACTTGTATATGGAAGGTATACCCTAACTTGTGATCTCCTAGGTTCCCATCTAGGTTATGAATGATCATATATTCTTATGTGAACCTTTATTTTATTTTATCTTTGTTCCTTTAACAATGGTTCATACCAAGCTTATGAATTAACCAAAGCATATCCCCCGGGAGTGTCGTAACCAAGAGTGCAGCAAGGCCCGTTGTCGTGTACCAGTTCCCGTTCGAGTCTAGCTCAAAGCGGTGTTTTCGGGTTTTACCCCTATGTACATCTGTGCCAGAGCCACCTCTACCTGCTCGTATCCAGACAGGGATGTATTTTCTTGGCAACCCCTTACTCAATACTCACCAAAATACCAGGAAGATTTCCTATATTAAACTTTTCTATAGGGTTCCTCCTAGAGTTTTCATATCCTAATTTCCACAAATAACTAAACCATCCTTTGATACAAACTATAGCATCCCGCCTTTTTATAACATAAACTTTCATTACATTACACAAAACTGAGGATCTTTAAGGTCTAGTGTCTTGGAAACCAGGAACATAATACATGAAAACAATATAAAACATTCTTCTTAAACACTTGAAAGCCGTCTCCTTAAGTTCATTATAGGTTCATTACTGCATCTCATAACCTGGGGACATACATCAAAAGAAAGGGTGAGCAGAAGGCCCAGTAAGGGAAACAAGAGGAACATTTTACATGTAAACTTGATATACTTCAATAAGGACATGAAAAGAACTTTAAGGCATGAGAAAGAAATCATGAGGCATTTCATAATAAAAACAAAAATTTTCATAACTTGAAGATGTGGCTACATAATTTAACATAGACAATCATGAACATATCACCAAGGTCCATCCCCAAGGTGTCATTTGAAAATTACCAAGGTTATTCACCAAGGTATCGTGAAAATTGTAATCTCTAGTGGTTACATCATTACCCAATGCATTGGAGCGCTATCAGGGCGCACCCTTAAATTTGCCTTTATTATCATGTGAGCCACATATATCATCATCAAACATTTCATAAATAACCCACATAGCATAAAATAAATGGGTTTCATTTCATAATCATAACGTTTTAAAAACTGCTTTAAAGACATGATCTTTACGTCACTTTAAACCCACGGAAAGGGAAAGCGGGTCTCATGTATGTAAATCCCAGAATTTAAAATGGAACATTTATATATATATGTGAATACCCTTTTAGAAATAAGAGCTTTGAGTATTCACTTTATAACATAAAATAATTTTTGAGAAAAGAGAGAGGCATTTTGAGGGGAAAATTCTGCAGCATAACGGCTAAGTTTCGGGGTTTTAGAAAACATTGAAATGAGAGGGGACATGGGTCACCCTTTCATAAATGATCCATAAAACAGTAGGGTGAAAGAATAAGAAGGACATATGGACATGGTAATGAAATTTTAGGGACATACCATTTGAAATGAAAAACATGGAAGGAAAAAAAATTAGATTTCTCTTATGAAAATTCGGCAGCCTTACGGCGTCACTTAACTTCAAAAGAAAATGATTTGACAAGATCAAATAGGGTCCCTCATAATATGATCATCAGAGATCAGTATGATAGATATAGAGATAATTCCCCAGCATAACAAAAAGGAACTTGAAAGAATCGACATGAAAGTAGAACTTCAAAACGAGAAGGGTGAAGAACCACTTAAAAATTCGGCAGCCTAACGGCGCCACTTAAAACATCAAAATACTGAATTGAAGAGATCAAATGGGGTCTCTCATCATATGAACATAAGAGTCCAGTATGATATATATAGAGATCATACCCCAATATAACAAAAAGGAACTTTAAATAATTGACATGAAAGTAGAACTTCAAAACGAGAAGGGTGAAGAACTACTTAAAAATTCGGCAGCCTAACGACGCCACTTAAAACTTCAAAATAATGAATTGAAGCGATCAAATGGGGTCTCTCATCATATGATCATAAAAGATCAGTATGATAATTTAGAGATCATACCCCAACATAATAAAAAGGAACATGAAAGACTTGAATGAAAATAGAACTTGAAAACGAGGAAGGTGAAAGAATCCCTTAAAAATTCGGCAGCCTAACGGCGCCACTTAAACATTCTTAAAACGAATTGATGAGAGCAAGGGGGGGGTCTCCCATCATATGAACATGAAATAGGCAGTAGGATGAATATAAAAGAACATCCTCCAACATAAGAACATGGAGTATAAAAGAAATGACATAAAAGAGATTACTTGAAAAGAAAGAGAGGGGTCTGATCCCTTACCTTAAAATGTAACTCTTAAACCTCAAAGGTTGGGACCTTGAGGGCTTGGGGGCACCTTGGGAGGACTCCTTGGGAGGTAATGAGACCAGAAATTCGTTGGGAATGAGTGGGGAGTCGAATGGATGAGAGGAGGGCTTGGTATTTATAGGGAAAGTGAGGGGACAAGGCATTAATGGCCAAGGGACACCTCACTAGTGGTTTTGGCAAAACCATGGGCTTGCCCATGGTATTTGCCCATGGTATTGGCCACTTGGGACACCTCACACCTTATCTTACTATTCATAATTCGACCATATTGAATATATACTTAATACATCATTTAATGATGTCATTAAACACCCGTAACTTAAAAACTATACTTTCACTATTCACCGAAAATTCAACTTTCTCAGAAAAAACCCAAAATTTCACATTAACCAAATATCAATGCTCTGATTTCAAAAATGTAATCCATTTTATAAAAATAATTTTCTAAATATTTTTAATTTAATTTTTAAATAAAAACACTATTCATCAAAAAATCATTTTTTCAGAAAAAACCCCAAAAATTACCATAACATAATATCGATGCTCTGAGTTCAAAAATAAAGTCATTTTTATAAAAATAATTTTCTAATTATTTTTAATTAAATTTTTAATTAAAAAACACTATTCACCTGAAAAAACTAATACTTGAATAATAGTTAATGAAACCGTTATTTAACTATTTTATTGAATCACATTACTTAATCAAGGTGCCTAGATTATTTTAAAACTTTCTTTAAGTGAGATTACTAATCCATTTGGTAATATTACTAATCCTAATCATAAAATCACTATTCATAATTTACTATTCATAAAAAATCAAGTTGATCTTATTAGACTCTAAATTTAGTACTGAACATAATTGCAGAAGACCCTTTTTTGAAAATCATTACACATTTTTAATTATTTAGGGTTTACATAAACATATTTAAAATATCCTTTTTCTAAAATTCATCAAAAATATGCATACTATATTTATCCGGTCATTTCAAAATTCATAAAAGAAATCGAAATTTTATTTAAAACAAAGGATTACACAAGACAGTTACGGTCTCCTTACATAGCCCCTTATCACACCAGCATAGGACCTAAGTGTAAGGTGTGCTAAGGTGAGAGAATCCAAGGGAGGCTCGGCCAACATCGCACGAGTAGTAATTTCTATCAGTTTGAACTTCTCGCGAAGGCGATCCCGTTCTAGCTTTATACGATGAAGTTCAGCTTGGGTTTGGTCCAGAGCAAAGCCCAGTGGTGCTACCTCCTTCCCAAGTTCTGTTAGATGGGCTTCGATCGGTCCAAGACTACTGGGTGAGGCCATCAAATCTTCTTTCTATATTAATTAACCAAGATTGCTTGTATTTAGAGACAATAGTCAAAAATGTTTAGTTTCCAGTGGTCATATTGACCAATGGTCAAATAACAGTCAAAACCCAACAGTATCATTTTAATTATACTCATGTTACCAAATGAAACATTTTTGTTGAGTATAACAATAACACATAAAATTAAGAAACAAAATTTATTTAAAAAAAATTCGGGTCGTTACAAATATCATCACCAGATTTGGTGTCCCTCATACCATACTGGCGGAAAACGACACCAATTTCTGCTCTGTTGAGTTGGAAAAGCTATACCATGAGTATGGTATCAAATCTAACCACTCATCCCACTACCATGAAGCGGCCAACGGACAGATAGAAGCTTTCAACAAGACCCTGTACAACATCCTCCAGAAAATGGTGGAAAAAGACAGGAAGTCATGGCCGAATAAACTCCTCCATGCATTGTGGTCTTATCGAACCACAATCCACACCGCTACTCAGTCTAACCTGTACTCATTGGTGTACGACATGGAGGTGGTCCTGCCCATTGAACTCAAACTTCCCTCACTCCGCGTTTCCATCTGTGATCAATTATCCAATGATGAGAAGTCAGAAAAGAGATTGGGTGAATTGGAACAGCTTGACAAGAAGCGATTGCACACTCTGCACCACCTGGAAGTATACCAGAACCGGATCACATGAGCCTTCAACAAAAAGGTCCGCCTCTGGTCTTTCTTGGAAGGAGAATTAGTGCTGGTCCTCCGGACCCCAATGATACTCGGCAAGAATCATCCAAAGATGGATCCCAAGTGGGAGGGACCATATGTTATACACAAGGTCTACTCCAATGGAGCATACGCCCTGATCTCTATGGACGTGAAATTCACTACAGCTCCTACTAATGCGAGATTCCTGAAGAAGTATTTCGCATAGAGACCAAGAAGTATTGATGTCCTCACCGCATGACGTTAAACTACATGGAGTTTGTCTTTACCGCACGATGATAAACTGAACGGATGAAGAAAAAAAAATGATATGTGCACATCGTCCGAGTTTTATGACACTAAACTGCCAAACACCTCGTCCTAACCACAAGATGTTAAACTGTATGGCCCTCGTCCAAGCTGTATGACGTTAAACTGTCAAGCACCTCATCCTCACCTCATGATGTTAAACTACACGGAATCTAATAATTCCCCCTCATCCTAACCACAAGATGTTAAACTGTACGGATCACGTCCTCACCACATGACGTTAAACTGCACGGATTTTAGAGAACTACGTACGGCTTTATTCCTGCCCTCGCAGGATACGTAGCGACGCTGGGATTCCCTATCCTGGCCCAACCACTTCAAAAAAAAATGTCCCCTTTCACTCGTGTACGGGCCAGACCGACACGGGGTGTATCATCTTTACGGAGAACTATGTGAGGCTTCATTCTTTCCCTCACAGGATACGCAGCGACGCCAGGATTCCCTATCCTGGCCCATCCACTAAAAAAAAGCCCTTTCCCCCGTGTATGGACCAGACCTGCACGGGGTGTATCGTCTTTACAGATAACTACGTATGGATTGATTCCTTCCCTCGCAGGATACACAGTGACGCCAGAATTCCACACCCTGGACCAGCCACCTCAAAAAAATAATAATAAAAGTGCCCATTCCCCCGTGTATGGACCAGACTGGCGCGAGGTGTATTCACGTCCTCACTGCACGACGTTAAACTGCATGGAGTTCGTCCTTATCGCGTGATGATAAACTGCACAGGATGAAGAAGAATTAATAATTCCCCTCCCCCCGTGTATGGACCAGACCTGCACGGGGTGTGCTCATCGTCCTAACCACATGACGATTAAACTGTATGGATTCCATCCCCACCGCATGACGTTAAATTGCGCGGATTACAGATAACTATGTACAACTTAATTCCTGCCTTCACAAGATACGTAGCGATGCCAGGATCCCTAGTCTTGGCCCAGCCCTTCAAAATTAAGAATGCCTCATTTCCCCTGTATGGACCAGACCTGCACGGGGTGTACTTCTCGTCCTTACCGCATGACGTTAAACTGCACGGACAATGATGTTAAAAATGCCCCTTCCCCCATGTACAGACCAGACCTGCACGGGGTGTATATCTTCTTCCTTACCGCATGACGTTAAACTGCATGGAATTTGTCCCCACCGCACGATGTTAAACTGCACACACCCCCATTTTCCTTTCACGTCAGGTCACGTTCGTCCTTACAGCATGACGTTAAACTATATGGAGTTTGTCCTCACCGAATTACGTTAAACTACACAAACTTCATCATAAAACACCCAGGACACATGGCGATACGAGATAGAGATACTCCTTGCACATTTGGATACATCCTTTCCATACATCATACTCCACGACCCGGATAATTATGGATCTTCATAACCACTCATGGCCATCAGAAATGGAAAGTTATTGACCCGTGGAAACCTTTGTATGACTATGAATACCATGACCTCATCGGCTCTGCATATTGATAGCCCCTAGACCATATACTAAAGGCAAGATTTCCATAGGTGACACTCTTCTTAGCTCCATACGCTTACCGGCCTCAGGGCCCCCAGACCATATCTCTTGATCCAGAAGTTTATGGAGAAGTGGTTTACAAGTTCATTCCCCTTTTCACATTCGGGTGTTGCCAGGGTTTCCCTATCTGGCTAGCCTGTGTGTCTGCCAGTGGTTCACATGGAGACCTGCATCAACAAACATCAAGCCCAGACTAGGCTACGTTGACTCAATGGACAATTGTGGTGAATATGTTTCTTGTATACCGGAACACCATTATACCCACATGCCGAACTCTGCACTGGGAGCAATCACAAATTCTCATAATCATTCATGGCCATCGGAAGTGGAAAGTTATCGACCCGGGGACACCTTTGTATGACTATGCATACCATTCCCTCAGCGGCTCTGCATAATGATAGCCCCTGGATCGTCCATCAAAGGCAAGATTTCCTCGGGCGGTACTTCTCCTAGCTCCGTACGCCTACCAGCCTCAGATCCCCCACACCATACCTCCTGATATGGGAAATATCAAAGTTACAGTTTATGACGTTCATCCCCTGCCCTGTTTTAAGTATATCAGAACATGTTGACCCAGTTATCCTTCGAGTGACTACAGCAATAGTCACCCAATGGTCCGAGCTCTATGACCGATAAACTAGGAGTACTTCGTCCTCACCGCACGATGTTAAACTGCACGGAGTGAAGGCACACCCCCACGAGCAAGATAAATCAGCGTAGGGGGGCTCTTTAAGCTTTAATAGCAGCCAGGGATGAATATCCCCGACATGTCTAGGCATTCCTCACCAGATGATAGACTTCATGTCCCGGACAACCGCAAATCCTCATAACCACTCATGTCCATCAGAAGTGAAAAGTTGTCAACCCGTGGACACCTTTGTACGAATATGTATACCATGCCCCTAGTGGATCTGCATAATGATAGCCCCTGGCTCATCCATCAAAGCCAAGATTTCCACAGGCGATGCTTTTCCTAGCTCCGTACGCTTACCGGCCTCAGAGCCCCCATATCACCTCTCCTAATCCAAGAAGCCCTAGAACCATGATTTACACCAATAAACCCCCTTCCACGTCTGAGTCATGTTGAGGTATTCAAGCCCAGCTATATTCTGATGAATAGAATCCTTCACAATAATTCCCCCATCCTCGCCGCATGATGTTAAACTGTACAGAAACCCTTAAAGATGTCTCCGTCCTCGCCGCATGACATTAAACTGCACGACAAACCTTAAAGATATCTTTGTCTTTACCGAATGACGTTAAACTGCATGGAAACCCTTAAAGATGTCTCCGTCCTCTCCGCATGACATTAAAATGCATGAAAACCCTTAAAGATGTCTCCATCCTCGCCGCATGACATTAAACTGCACGACAACCCTTAAAGATATCTTCATCTTTACCACATGATGCCAAAATGCACGGAAGCCGTCCTCGCTGTATGACGTTAAAATGCATAGCGACCTTGAAAAATGCCCCCCGTCCTCGCCGCATGAAGTTAAACTGCACAGAAACCTTTAATAATGCTTCCAGTCCTCTCCGCATGACTTTAAACTGCACGACAACCCTTAAATATATCTCTGTCCTTACCGCATGACGTTAAAATGCACGGTCGAACCCGTCACGGGTTCAGTAAGAAACAGAGGCTTTTCTCTGTCTTGCGGTGCACTGGTCAGACCTGCACGAACCACCGCCTCACACCAGCGTGAGAAAGAATTACTTCACCTATTCTCAAGAAGTTTAGTCTAGATATTTCCCCCGTATTCAGGCACCCTCTCATCATAAACCATACTCTGTACTCAGAAAAAGCCGAACTCTCATAAGCCACCCCTGATGGTTCCAAATCTCAACTTACCTGAAGTTGCTCAGCTATCGGAAGTGGATAGTCTTTGACTTAAGGAAACCTTTGTATGACTATGCATACCATGCCCTCAGTGGATCTGCATATTGATTGCCCCTGGCCTGTCTACCAAAGGCAATATTTCCTTAGGCGATGCTTCTCTCTGTATGCCTCTTGGCCTCTGAGCCCCCATTTCTATCCCAGGATTCGGAAACCCTCTGAGCTACAGATTACCAAGCTATTTCACAATCCTACCTAAATGCGGAGAAATGTCTTTGACGAGATTACCGAGAACCAGGAAAAGTTATTCCATTTCAAATGACATCCCATCCGCATGACTTTAAACTACGTCAAGCCTCAACCATCCCTTACGCTAACTAAACACGTAGGGGGGTGGTCTCCGGACCACACTCCTGATTAGTACGGATGTTCCCAAAACCCTTTCAGATGTCACACTCCCCTTCTAATCCACCCCTGGTGGTTTTCATTTCTTTCCCTACCACCCACCGTGGTTTCCATAAGCCGAACTTCCACGAAGTCCCCTGGACATCAGAAATGGATAAGTCTTTGACTTAAGGACACCTTTGTATGAATATGCATACCATGACCTCAGCATCTCTGCATATTGATTTCCCCTGGCCCGTCTACCAAAGGCAAGTTTTCCTTAGGTAATGCTCTTCTTACCTCTGTACGCCGACACGACTCCCATGCCTTGAGACATGCCCTGCATGCCGCTCAAATCCAAATATGTTCCCCCCCTCCCACGTGTGTTTGAAGGGTATTAAGACATATTTTAATTAGTTGAACCCCATTGGGGCCCTAGCCCCACCATATTTGGTCAAATTTGTTCGACCTAAAACATCAGTGATGATAGTCTTGTCGGTGAGACTTTAAACCGATCACAGAAGAAAGAGGCAGAAAGCCTGTTAGGCCGAAAACCCGAAAAGGGCAACCTAATAAAAAGCCGGGTTATACCCACTGGATCCACATTAAGGGGCACATGCAAAATCAGGGCATTAAAAGAAGAAAAAGACAAAAAGTTTGTAGGGTTTTCCTATAAAACCCTAGCAATAGTCAGACTATGCTCGCTGGATCCCATGGTCCAGGAAAAAAATTAGAGGTTGTTTTCCTGAGTTATGATTAGTTCTGATTCAGTGAATTGTTCTTTTCACAACAATTGTTATAAGTAACAATCAAATTCCACAACAACGAGTCTTTGATGGAGACTGTATTTCATTCAAAAGAAGAGAAAAGAGGACGTCCACAAAGCTGGGGTCTCTTCTTTATACAAAAAAATAAAGGGGGATAGAGGGGTAAGTGAAACAGGGGATAACAAAGTAGTTCTGATAGTTATAAAGGAGCCTGACTTGCTCTCCCCACCAGATCAGTGACTACGCGGCGAAGGCCATCGCAGGATTGTTCCAACACTTCCTTCTCCATGGTCTCAGCCTTAGCCACCAGACGAATACACTCCACTGTGGTTTGGAGATCGTTGATCCCTTTTCTGGCGACTTCAAGATAGCCAGTCATAGCCGACAACTGATCCCTCAACATCGCGGATCGTTCCTCGCATGCACGCAACTCGGAGGATAGGATGACCGCCTGATCTCGGGAGATCGCCTCCAGTGCTATCAGTTGATGGAGATTTGTTGTGGTTTCCTCCAAGGTTCGGGCCCCGCAATGAGTGGTCTCGAAGTGAGAGAGTGTGCATTCACTAGCGACATCTTCTTCATGGGCCATGAAAACTTGGAAGGCAAGAGAATGGAAGTGCCGATAGTCAAAGCCACCCGACCCCAAACCCAGGAAGAGCTGACGAAGAGATTCAGTTTTTGTTGCCATTTCGGCTAAGGGGGTTTCAGTGATGATATCACATATTTGGGGCCAGGCCCACCTGCGCACTACCCTATGGTCCGCCATGATGCGAGGATCTTTGGTATCCTCACTGGATGACATGAGAATAAAGTATGGCATGGCAGCCCGTGCAGACGTGTGTTCACTAGAAGTTGGATCTGAAGCTGGAAAGTCTGGAGCTCCTAACCCCGGTTCAGGCTTGGGGACCAAGTTTCTAAGCCCGATATCGACTGGAGGAACCTCCGGGATGGTCTCGCTAGGACCCTACACCATAGGGTCGTCCTCATCCACGCACAAGAAGGATGAACTTTCCTGAACTGTGGCCACCGCAGGGTCGAGAGAGGAAAGTTCTCTGAATTTCTTTGATCGGTGAGCCATTTGTCGGTACTCCCAGGAAGGTTTAGTGTATGTGGCTGCCACCATACCTCCCGGTTTGGGAGTCTGCCGTACAGCTTTCCCTAGGATCCCGTCAGGATAGTATTTTACCCATGTCTTTGCATATTCCAGAGAAAGGCCGGCAGCCGCGCCCGTATCAGGCAGGGGAACGCTTGCGTCAGATCCCTCCCGCGTCAGCATTAGCCAACACTGACGAAGTATGGCTAGATGCAGTCCTTGGGATTGAGGAGGGGGAATGGAAGCTTGGACTTTCATGCACCCGAACTAGCGAGAAAAGCGATACAGGATGTACAAATCGCACAAAGAGACGCCGTCAATCAGTGCGGACAGAAACCCATCCCGTAGGGAGACCATGTAAGAGTACTCCTCCAAGCTCCCCCGGCAGTTTTCAACTAAGATGCCTGAAGGGGTGGTGTAGGGAGTGAAGATGAACTGGGAGAAGTTTCTCAGGAGCTCGAGGACTTCACTAGAGTTGAGAGATTTCAAGAGAACTCTAGCTATATACAGTAGGGTAGGCCGAAAGGTAGAAAGCGGGATGGCCGTGTTGTGAAGATACTCATAACAACGACAGTGATCCGCCACCCAGCCATAAAAAAATTAAAATGACCCTCTTAGATGGTAGGGTGACCCACCCACCTGCATGTGGCCTAGTAGCTCGTAGATACGGGCCAAAGTGGGCATGACTAAATTCACCAAGCGACCCTATGATAACTCGACCTCCATCATCAAAGTGCAGGCCCAAACACTGGGGTTGACATCCCGGGAAGGAAATAGCCATCCGCTCAAAAACATAGCAAACAGACCAGCCAACCGGAGCATAGGCGACACACTAGGGCGCACCTCATAGCCCCATGAAAGGTAGTCGCCTACTTCCAGAATCGCACAGTAATAACCTTGAATGGTTCGTGACTATTGGGAAGGATGAGTCCTGGGACGCTTAATCTTCGGCGTAGGACCGGTGGTGTTCAGAAATAACTCTATCCAAATGCTATAAGGAATAAGCGAGCGGGCACGCAAGGCCTGACCTAGTGACTGCTCTACCATGGTCAGAAACTCTTTCGCCAATAAAGGAACCTGTTCAAATTCGTCCCATGCATCAGGAGTGGGAAAAAATTAATCATAAATCTCTCCAGCAATTGACAGTCCTCCTATCTGGTAGATGTCCCACAGACTAATTCCGACTTCACCATGGGAAAGGTGGAAGGTATTAGTACTTAAACACCAGTGGCTGAACAGGTCAGGCATGATCAAAGACGGCGGGTAGACAGAAAATTGGGAAGCCCACACTACGGAGTATAGGTTGACAGCTTCCAGGGAATCGGGAGACTCCCGACAGTGGTGATGGACCCAGAAAGCCCAAGCCCAATCATTTGAGAAGAGCCCGCTGGACTGAAGATCCCACCTGGCAACCCACCTCGCATCAGGATCCCTTTGAGCAAGATTAATAATAGAATGGTAGTCCTTAAGGACAACTCTCTGAGAAAAGTCTTGAGCACACTGATCAATTTGGGTCCAGATAGAGCCCCTCAGAATAGATGTGTCTTTTGGACCAAAATTAGAGATTATCTCCCCGGATTGGGTAATGTTTGCCTGAATTTATTTTGAAGGCGCTTCCAGGAAAGGACAAGGGAGACCTGCGAAAGTAGGGTGTATAAGGACGTCATCCTGGAGACCTAAGCCATAGAGAGGGAGCCGATTAGATAATGGATAACTCAGAAGCTCCGGAGAGAGAATGTTCTTAAATGCACCATAATCAGGAATGATGGACCGGTTAGGGTCCCCCGTGACTCTCTCCGCTCTATGAATCATAGCCGAATGTCTCTCTGAGGCAGTTGAGAGGGGCTCTGCAGCAGGCCTCGGCGCAGAATTAGGGGGAAGTATATTTTCTCCCTGCACAATGAGAGAAGTATGGAATAAAAATATGGACAGGAATAACCAAAATGAATGGTTAAGGAGCCTTCCCAACCAAATCCTCAAGGAGGCCTTGGAGGATGGTTCGCGATGGCACCATCTTGTGAACCATCCCTTCACAAAATCAGTCCGCGAAGCCCTGGCCCGCAGAGCGTTGGCCAGGAAACCGCGAACCAAGTCGCTCCGCGGAAACTCAATCCCGAGTTTATTCGAAAGATTCAGATACTTTTTAAAGTTCAAGAGATGTTTATTCTGCGGAGCATCGAAACCGCGAAGCAAGTTCCTCCACAACTTGTCATCACTTACTTTTTAATTAATTAAGATTAATGGTTCACCGTTGGAATGTTGGTTCGCGGATGAAGGCGACCGCGAAGAAGAAATGGTTCGTGGAAGTTACTGCCGGTTCGCGGATGAGGCACTTCGTGAAGGAGAAAACATGCGAAGGCGAAGGAGATCTGGTTTTGCGAAGAATTCAGTAAAGGAAAAGTGAGGGCTCCCATTATTTATAGGCGTGGTCCCCTATCGGGTCCACCTTTCTACCGCAAACCATCTCAGTTTTAGGACCTATTCACATCGGAATGGCCTCCTATTTGTTCCGATCGGACCCCATTCCGATGGGAGGAATTTGTAGGGTCCTGAAAAATCCGCAAAGGAAATTTTACCCAAAATACCCCAAAAGAATTGGGGACAAGTAATCAAAGAAGAGACACAAAGGACCAGTCCGCGAACCGGTCCAGGGAAGCACAATGCGGCCAGACGCCGCAAGGCACCCCCTCTACGAACCTCCCCCTCCGCGAACCATTGTTGTTCGCGAAATGGAGGCGGAGAGGCTCCGTGGTCGCGAGGCAGGATGGACACTAGTCCGGTTCACCATCACGAACTACCCAAACCGCGAACCGCGTCGACCTGCCCGAGCCGCACCCGCTGTCCTTCGCGAAATGGAGGCGGAACCCTCCGCAGCCGCGGATCACCCCCTGAGTTCACCTTGCGGAGGAGGGGAGCGATCAATACCCACCGTGAATCGTGGATTGACCAAGTCAGCTGTGAACCGGGTATTTGGTTATGGGCCTCCGCAAAAGGTGCCGCATGGCCACAGATACATTCCTTTCCACACTCTATAAAAGGAGTGTCACGAACCTGGCTGGATTGTCATCCGACCCGACACCCGACCCGGTCCGCGACATGGCCCGAAGGGCGTTCCCGATCCCCACGGGCTGGCAACTAGTGCCGGGCATCAAAACAAACCAGTTGGGAACAGTTTGGCCCATGAAAAAGATAAGCAAACATAAACTGAACAAGCATATAAATAAGGGAAAACAAACTGAACGACGTGGTAGCAGAAAAAGGAATAAATAAACGCGACATACCTCAGGTGACCCCGTGGATCACCACGGTACGACAACCACCCACTTCCAAAAGCGATCCAATATTGAAACCTGCAACTAAAAAGTAAAGTAGGCGTGAGCACCGAGATGCTCAGTAGGAAAGCCAAAAACAACCACGTCCTATGCCTCCGCCTTTATTAAGAAATCCACAATGCCAGTTTGGAAATAAGATATAATAAAATAGTGTTTCTCCTTTTCAAAATTAAGTAACGAGTTTGCATTTTCAGGTAAGTCCTTTTTCTTCCACTACATTTTCAAAATAGGTTTCAAGCATGCACTTAACATTTCAAAATGAAAAGAAACCAGTTTGGATTAAAATATATGGTTTTCATAAACAAGTCATCAAGTATGAAATCACTGAAAAGAAAGTTACGTCGTTAGCAGCATGACTAAAATGAGCACCATGGGTAATCCCTATAGGTAGATAAAACAAGTGGGAACCTAAAGACCTCGTACCTCAGTGAAACGTGGCTTAGAAGACCACGACCCTCAGAAAACGTGGCTTAGAAGGCCACGACCCTCAGAAAACGTGGCTTAGAAGGCCACGACCCTCAGAAAATTCATATGTTTAGTTAGTGTTGTCGCGTCAATCCTGCTAGACAAACCGGGACGAACCCCTACCGTGTCATCTAGCGTACTAGTCCTGGTCACCCACCTAGATACCCGGGTTTTCCCATTGTGCTCTATTTCAAATGGTGGTGAGTTTTCTTTATCAAACAATCAAACAAGTACATTGCACTTTCTTTATCTAAAATTCATTCCAACTTTCACCACCGAACTCCCTACTTAAGTGCATTCCCCTCTCTTTACATCCCACATTCACGCACAAGCCTTTACACTAGGCACATATATCACAAACTGCTCATAAACACTTGCATCACATTTTATTTTCAAATTTAGGGGGAATGACTAAAAAGGGGTTTTCTATTTTCACAAACCAAATCTTAAAGTTCCAAACGGGCCTTTCATAAAACATTCTTAAGATGCCAAACATGCTTAATGACATAAAGGAAACACTTTTTAA
This sequence comes from Viscum album, assembly GCA_963277665.1. Taxonomy (NCBI): domain Eukaryota; kingdom Viridiplantae; phylum Streptophyta; class Magnoliopsida; order Santalales; family Viscaceae; genus Viscum; species Viscum album. Next base: position 593,281,935 of record OY728135.1, on the reverse strand, counting down.
AAATCAATCAGCCAAAAGGCCAAACACCTTTGGAAATACACATTACTAATTCAGAACCACTTAAGAAATCAATTTTTCGATAAAAGGTCACTTAAGACCGATAGCATTAAAAATACAATTAGATTTCCAAATCAAAGGCGTAATCATTTCTAGCAACCGTAACCTGATTTCATAGCATGTGGATATAGCGTAAATGTAAAACATATTTTTAAAACAAGCAAGCAATTATGAATCTCAAATTAAAGGCATAGGCATAGAGGACCTACCTCAAGACACGCAGCTTTTGACGATGGAATCCCGAGACCGCTTCACCTACACATATATACATTTCATATATATAAATATATATCCTTTGATCCAGGCACATATTCCCCGCGCCATGAGGAAACATGTGCAAGGAGGATATGTATATATACATGCCTACCCATGTATATATATGTAGACGTTTGTCGTCAACCACACGAACTCACCATGCGACGACCAACGTGCTACAAAATAATTTAATAAATCAATCAAAACATAATAAAACATTCCCAAGATGTGAAACCAGACCCCACTCCAAAGACACACTCAAATTCACGTGGGAAAAGCCACTAAAAAACAAATGCAGACTTAAACTTTTTGAAGACCACTTTCGCACCACACATGTGATTGAATAAATCAATAAAACCATTTATGAAACACTTGCAAATTAGCACTATAAAATTTTCACCAAAAACTCACCCAATTTCATTAAAAAAAACACCACTTTAAAACTGAATCCAAAGCACAACCATACCGAAATATGTTTTTCGTTACTCAAACTATTTATAATTTAACTTCAAAGGTGCGCAAAAGTTCAACATGCCAAAATAATACATTTTTCCTTCAAACAACATTTTTAATACACTCGCACCTTGAGTGCTTTAGGAAATATTTCATACTTTCAAAACAAGGCTTGAAACTCATTTCAAGAAACACTACAATACAATGTGCAGGACACACAACCATTTATTTTGTAGAAAAATTCATTTTTAACACATATACAAATTAAACTTTTACCAAAACATACTTTGCACCCCTAAAATAATTAATTTAACCTTTCCAAGAATTCCCACAACATAACCCATATGAAAACATAAACAATTCTAAAAGGAAAGTCAATTCCATCACACATGCATGTCAAAATAGTCATAGAACACAATTCTCCATCAATCGATTTAACTATAGAACATGTAAACACTAATTGAGTAAACAAATTAAATCATTTAAGAACGTTAGGGCATGAAATCACCTCGGGTGAAGGAATTCCCAAATCTGTTGCGGATCTTCAACTGCACCAAATATACATCCCAAGCAAACCGAAAAGAACCTCTAGGTGGAGAGGGTGTGGCGGCGCTAAGGGGACTCAGCCAGAAGGGCGCTGGTCATCGGAGGTGGACTGGCCAGCAGGGGGTGCGCCGGAGGCGTGCGGGCAGGGAGGGAAGATCGCGGCTGGCGGACGCGGTTCGGTGCAAGGCGCTGCTGTGCGGTGTGATGCAGGTCGGCAGGAAGGTGCTCAGGCGGTTCGTCGGGGGCGCTGGGGCGAGGCTTCACCGGAGATGGAGACTGGCGGCGGCCGGTGGTGCGAAGCAACAAGGCAGGCCGGGGCAAGGCTGGCCGGTGCGAAGTCGCCCTGGTCCGGCGAGAGGGGGGGGAGGCCGGCGTCGCGCCACGAAGGGGAAACACAGGGGGGGTGCGGGCTTAGGGTTAGGGAATGGGGAAGAAGGGTAGCGTGGCAGGAGAAATAGAAAACAAGAGAAAAGCAAGAGAAAAAAAAAGAAATGAAAAGAAATAAAAGAATAAAATAAAAATATAAAAGGGAAATAAATAAATGAATAAGAAGGAGAGAAAAAAAAAGAGATGAAATAAATCCAAAATAAAAAAAATTCCAAACCTATCTAAATAAGATAAAAACGATGATGATAATAATAATAATAATAATAATAATAACTTCATAATAATTATTATAAACTAAACGATAATATTATTATTAATAATAATTAGAAGAAAAATTATAATGAACTTGTTAATAATTATATCTATTAACCATACTAATAATAACATTAATCGACATTATTATAATATTGAACAAACTCATGAAAACGCATTTTATCTATTCGCCTTGTACAAGAGGCACGTCGCACGGTGACCCGAGCAAAGCCGCGCGACTTTGAACTTGCCATGCCCATGCACCGGATGCCGTCAAGGGCAAAGCATTCGTTCATCAACAAAATAAAAAAATTTCAAACAGGCTTGGTCGCAGCTCGGTAGAAATTTTCAAAATCTGATAAAATAATAAAATAATATTATTTTGAAAGTTCGGGTGTGACAATTCTCCCCACCACAAAAACTTTCTGCCCCCAGAAAGTCGCCCAGTCGGATGAGGAATCAAACTCGAGTTTGAAACTAAACGTGGCCAACAAAATCACAACTCGGCGTGACTTTTCACTCTATCAGTCACACTCGACCAACTCTGAGGGGAACTGAAAAGAAAAGAATCGTCAGGAAAAGAGGAGGGTTCTCCCCACCACAAGAACCCGACTAGCACAACCGACATTGAGGCTCTTAGCATGAACTAACTCTGGAACTGCTAACTTGATCCAAGAGGGAACCACCACACAGACCAAACCTCAAAAAAGGAACTTCAAGATTCATGGTGGGTCTCCCCTCCATTTAAGAACTGACCAGCTGAAGCCAATTAGCACAGAATAATACGAGAAACCTATCACAAATCGACCCATGAACTCTCTGCATAAAGCAGACCCCCACCACATGGGGTCATCGACGAAAGACCCCAAACCGAGTAGCGTACCAAACCCCTATTCATTATCTCTCAAGATGCATATGTCTCGAAAACGAGTGCATCCCAAAACAAGAACGGGTTACGCTTGAGGAGGCGCAGTTACAGGAATTACAAGAAAACAAGATCACCATGCCTTTTTACAACCACGGTGGGGTATTCAAAGAACAAAGACCACAATGAGAAAAAGAGACCTTTGCGCCTCTTACAGAAAAACAGAACCATCAAAGACGGGAGAGATGAAACAGGGAAATTTAGAACGTCCCCATTTAATCATTGGAGACAAAAATTAGACCATGGTGCCCCACACCCAATGATTCCTGACTGCGTGAAGAGCTTCGCTCCGAGACCTGTGGTTGGAGCTCTGATGTCTTGAAGCATCTGCTGCCCCGCAGTCAGGAGCTGACATTCTCCTGTCGAGACTCCTCCTGATAAAGCCGCTTGCGGAACTTCTCTATGTTTCCGCAAATGGCCACACTAACGACAGGCCTTCAGAGGATGATGGAAAGGCAGCTTAAAGTACCCAAACTGGCCACAAAAGAGGCGAACAAGAGAGTGGCCTGACTAATAGAAGATGGAATTGTAAAGAAAACTTGTCTGAGATGGGTTCCTCCGATTCTCTCTCGTCACCAGATGGGGAACCTTCCCGAGCACCGAAAAGAAACGGTCCTAGAACCCTGGATGAAAACCCCACACAAGAGAAACTTTAACTGATTCTGCGACATTATCTTTGGAGAAAAGGGAACCAACTTCTTGAGATGCCCAACGTAGGCCTTCACTATTCGTTGGCATTGCTGGACACTCACGAGCCTTGTCGCTTCCATCACCTTCGCTTCCACAAATATAAACCAACTAATGAGAGTGGTCCTAAACACCTTCCAAGTCATACCATCATGCAATGACACTAGGGTTATCTCCTCCACCAATCCCAAGTTGCACCTTCAAATGGACCTGAACCAACACAGACTCTCTTAGCTTTAGGAGTTCCCAATAACCTGAAAACACCAATGACTTCACCATGCCGGTTTGTTACCTTCAATAGATCACGATCACTATAAAAGATGGACATCAACCGAAAAGAATTCAATTCCACCACTCTGCTAAGAGTCTAGGTAGAACCAACAACTAGAAGTGACTCACTAGAACCTTCTGGGAATTTTCTGGGTGGCATACTAAAAAAACAAGGGGCACAAATCCGAATCAAAACTCATCATAAATCAAAATTTCACACCTCAATCACAACGAAAGCTCAAACTCAAATCACTATTCTAACCACAATTCAGTACGTCAAAACCAAGAACTCACGAAAAGGAATACCCAACACGAAAAGAGAACGCTAAACAATTTCTCACTAACTTTTCTAAACATTTGGAAAACCCTTTTTGAAAACCACTTTTCAGCAACCAAAACCACTTAAATATCCACCATTGAAATCCCATGAAGTCTCACACATACATATCCCCGTGCTAGCTCAAGCACCCATCCACTCACTTCACCAATTTCCCCACTTACCACATGCACACCTCAATGTATGTGATCACTCATAGGAATACCAAGGGTCAATTCAAGAAACTTATCATTTCCAAAACAAACCATTAAGCACACATCAAAAATTCCCAACCAATTTGAAAAAGTAACTTATCATCAAGGCAATACATTTCCAATTTACAAAAACATTTCCAATTCACATTCCAAAAAGTGTTACTGAGATTTCAAAACAACTTCCAAAACACCTCTCATTTTCCCTTTTGAAACCACACATTTGTTAAAAGAAAACAATTTCCATTTCAAAACCACTTTTCCACTCTAACACCACATTCCCTATTCAAACCACCTTCACAAAAATCCATTTTCATTTTTAAGATCTACTCACACCAACCAAAATGAAGGTCAAACATAAATCACATCAAACTTTCCAAAAATAAGGGACTAGTGGCTATGCCAACCTGGTAACATGGCTTAGCAGACCATGCTCCGAGCGGGAATCCACCACAGGAAGTATCTTGAACCGTGCACTCGGGCTGTACATGGGTCGCTACTCCATGCAAGCCCACCGCGTAACACTGGCTCACTTCCTTGGTCATCCCTCATCCACACATACCAATCCAAAGAAGAAAATTCAAATCCGGGACTACCCCTGGAAACTCGAGTCTCGGGACAGGCAAGGGTTCATGACGTCCTTCCCACACCTACCTCTCGAGTCCCGACACACCTAATCACCAAGCTACTCGACACCCCAAATAACAAGGGCACCTCTGATACCATTTTTTCACGAACCAGGCCGGATTGTCATCCGACCCGACACCCGACCCGGTCCGCGACATGGCCCGAAGGGCGTTCCCGATCCCCACGGGCTGGCAACTAGTGCCGGGCATCAAAACAAACCAGTTGGGAATGGTTTGGCCCATGAAAAAGATAAGCAAACATAAACTGAACAAGCATATAAATAAGGGAAAACAAACTGAACGACGTGGCAGCAGAAAAAGGAATAAATAAAGGCGACATACCTCAGGTGACCCCATGGATCACCACGGTACGACAACCACCCACTTCCAAAAGCGATCCAAGATTGAAACCTGCAACTAAAAAGTAAAGTAGGCGTGAGCACCGAGATGCTCAGTAGGAAAGCCAAAAACAACCACGTCCTATGCCTCCGCCTTTATTAAGAAATCGACAATGCCAGTTTGGAAATAAGATATAATAAAATAGTGTTTCTCCTTTTCAAAATTAAGTAACGAGTTTGCATTTTCAGGTAAGTCCTTTTTCTTCCACTACATTTTCAAAATAGGTTTCAAGCATGCAATTAACATTTCAAAATGAAAAGAAACCAGTTTGGATTAAAATATATGGTTTTCATAAACAAGGCATCAAGTATGAAATCACTGAAAAGAAAGTTACGTCGTTAGAAGCATGACGAAAATGAGCACCATGGGTAATCCCTATAGGTAGCTAAAACAAGTGGGAACCTAAAGACCTCGTACCTTAGTGAAACGTGGCTTAGAAGACCACGACCCTCAGAAAACGTGGCTTAGAAGGCCACGACCCTCAGAAAACGTGGCTTAGAAGGCCACGACCCTCAGAAAATTCATATGTTTAGTTAGTGTTGTCGCGTCAATCCTGCTAGACAAACCGGGACGAACCCCTGCCGTGTCATCTAGCGTACTAGTCCTGGTCACCCACCTAGATACCCGGGTTTTCCCATTGTGCTCTATTTCAAATGGTGGTGAGTTTTCTTTATCAAACAATCAAACAAGTACATTTCACTTTCTTTATCTAAAATTCATTCCACCTTTCACCACCGCACTCCCTACTTAAGTGCATTCCCCTCTCTTTACATCCCACATTCACGCACAAGCCTTTACACTAGGCACATATATCACAAACTGCTCATAAACACTTGCATCACATTTTATTTTCAAATTTAGGGGGAATGACTAAAAAGGGGTTTTCTATTTTCGCAAACCAAATCTTAAAGTGCCAAACGGGCCTTTCATAAAACATTCTTAAGATGCCAAACATGCTTAATGACATAAAGGAAACACTTTTTAAAAATCAATCAGCCAAAAGGCCAAACACCTTTGGAAATACACATTACTAATTCAGAACCACTTAAGAAATCAATTTTTCGATAAAAGGTCACTTAAGACCGATAGCATTAAAAATACAATTAGATTTCCAAATCAAAGGCGTAATCATTTCTAGCAACCGTAACCTGATTTCATAGCATGTGGATATAGCGTAAATGTAAAACATATTTTTAAAACAAGCAAGCAATTATGAATCTCAAATTAAAGGCATAGGCATAGAGGACCTACCTCAAGACACGCATCTTTTGACGATGGAATCCCGAGACCGCTTCACCTACACATATATACATTTCATATATATAAATATATATCCTTTGATCCAGGCACATATTCCCCGCACCATGAGGAAACATGTGCAAGGAGGATATGTATATATACATGCCTACCCATGTATATATATGTAGGCGTTTGTCGTCAACCACACGAACTCACCATGCGACGACCAACGCGCTACAAAATAATTTAATAAATCAATCAAAACATAATAAAACATTCCCAAGATGTGAAACCAGACCCCACTCCAAAGACACACTCAAATTCACGTGGGAAAAGCCACTAAAAAAACAAATGCAGACTTAAACTTTTTGAAGACCACTTTCTCACCACACATGTGATTGAATAAATCAATAAAACCATTTATGAAACACTTGCAAATTAGCACTATAAACTTTTCACCAAAAACTCACCCAATTTCATTAAAAAAACACCACTTTAAAACTGAATCCAAAGCACAACCATACCGAAATATGTTTTTCGTTACTCAAACTATTTATAATTTAAAATTCAAAGGTGCGCAAAAGTTCAACATGCCAAAATAATACATTTTTCCTTCAAACAACATTTTTAATACACTCGCACCTTGAGTGCTTTAGGAAATATTTCATACTTTCAAAACAAGGCTTGAAACTCATTTCAAGAAACACTACAATACAATGCGCAGGACACACAACCATTTATTTTGTAGAAAAATTCATTTTTAACACATATACAAATTAAACTTTTACCAAAACATACTTTGCACCCCTAAAATAATTAATTTAACCTTTCCAAGAATTCCCACAACATAACCCATATGAAAACATAAACAATTCTAAAAGGAAACTCAATTCCATCACACATGCATGTCAAAATAGTCATAGAACACAATTCGCCATCAATCAATTTAACTATAGAACATGTAAACACTAATTGAGTAAACAAATTAAATCATTTAAGAACGTTAGGGCATGAAATCACCTCGGGTGAAGGAATTCCCAAATCTGTTGCGGATCTTCAACTGCACCAAATATACATCCCAAGCGAACCGAAAAGAACCTCTAGGTGGAGAGGGTGTGGCGGCGCTAAGGGGACTCAGCCAGAAGGGCGCTGGTCATCGGAGGTGGACTGGCCAGCAGGGGGTGCGCCGGAGGCGTGCGGGCAGGGAGGGAAGATCGCGGCTGGCAGATGCGGTTCGGTGCAAGGCGCTGCTGTGCGGTGTGATGCAGGTCGGCAGGAAGGTGCTCAGGCGGTTCGTCGAGGGCGCTGGGGCGAGGCTTCGCCGGCGATGGAGACTGGCGGCGGCCGGTGGTGCGAAGCAACAAGGCAGGCCGGGGCAAGGCTGGCCGGTGCGAAGTCGCCCTGGTCCGGCGAGAGGGGGGGGAGGCCGGCGTCGCGCCACGAAGGGGAAACGCAGGGGGGGTGCGGGCTTAGGGTTAGGGAATGGGGAAGAAGGGTAGCGCGGCGGGAGAAATAGAAAACAAGAGAAAAGCAAGAGAAAAAAAAAGAAATGAAAAGAAATAAAAGAATAAAATAAAAATATAAAAGGGAAATAAATAAATGAATAAGAAGGAGAGAAAAAAAAAGAGATGAAATAAATCCAAAATAAAAAAATGCCAAACCTATATAAATAAGATAAAAATGATGATGATAATAATAATAATAATAATAATAATAATAACTTCATAATAATTATTATAAACTAAACCATAATATTATTATTAATAATAATTAGAAGAAAAATTATAATGAACTTGTTAATAATTATATCTATTAACTATACTAATAATAACATTAATCGACATTATTATAATATTGAACAAACTCATGAAAACGCATTTTATCTATTCGCCTTGTACAAGAGGCACGCCGCACGGTGACCCGAGCAAAGTCGCGCGACTTTGAACTTGCCATGCCCATGCACCAGATGCCGTCAAGGGCAAAGCATTCGTTCATCAACAAAATACAAAAATTTCAAACAGGCTTGGTCGCAGCTCGGTAGAAATTTTCAAAATCTGATAAAATAATAAAATAATATTATTTTGAAAGTTCGGGTGTGACAAGGAGACCAAGGGGGAAAGAAGAGGAGGATCAGAGAACTGGAATCAGATTCGAAGGGATAGGAGATCGTTTTAAGGAAGGCTTCAGATTTATCAAACACTGAAATTCCCATCCACAAACTACAATAGGTATATTAATTAAGAAGGAATTGGAAAACGCATAATAATTTGGTGAACCGTGAACCTAAAATAACAAAAAAAGGAGAACCGCGAACCATGCGCCCTCTGGGGATGACTTCCCCACAGACCAGAGAGTTTATGCCTCTTTTCCCATCCATCGTACCGCGTAGCACCCTCCTTCACGGGTGAAACCCCGACCGATGAGCCTCCGATCAGCACCGCCCTTGGCCGCCGATGCCCGCCTGGAATCCTCCATGAACCACCCTAGTTCGCGGAATGAACCCAAAGCCGCGAACCACCGTAGTCCACGGATTGAACCTGAAACCGCGAACCACCCTGGTTCGCGGGATGACGATCATTCCGCAGACCACCCTGGTTCACAGACGGCTTCTCCAGCTGCGTGGCACTTCCCCACGCGAAGGGCGCCACCACCCATACCTATCGGTGGCTTGCCAAATACTTTGGTGTTCTCATTTCCATAGCCAGGTAAAATCCTTCCGATCCAGCCAGGTCCTCCGCGACTCCCTCATTGGCCTATTCATTATCCCCGATCCGAGGCCTCAGCCAGAGCCACCAGATCCGCGCGGTATAACTTTCAGGTGCATCAGCGCACCATTTTGAGTTCACATACCCACAGTAAACAGGGGCAAAGGGGTTTCCCCAACCCTTGAGAAGATTCCCGAAGCATTCCTAGGTTCACATTCCCACGGTAATGCGGAGTCTGAGCTCGGGAATCCCTTTTCTTCCCCTCCAATTGGTGAGGGTTCCTCAAAGATGGTAAAATACCCATCAGAAGGAATCCCTCGCGCACTGCAAGAGAGGATACGGGAACAGGAGCACCCCCTTTCCCTCTCCCGCTGGGCTTTGTCGCCCCAGGAATCCATCTCGGAGTAAGCCCCGACCTTCTGGGCCTCCTCAGAGTGTAATCCCCAATTCATCACCCTAGGCCTCCTTCATGCGTAAGCCCCACTCCACTTCTCACAGACGCATCTTTCGCGACGTGATCATCTGGTCCCTGTTGCCTCTTGTTTCTTATACCGAGCATGACTCACGTGGGCTTAGAGTAAGAATCGACCTTGATATCCTCCTATGGGCCTCCTCAGAGTGTAAGCCCCAACCCATCATTCTGGGCTGCCACAGAGCATAAGTCCCAAGCCAAAGCGAACTATGAGGACTTTGATCCACGCCAAAGCATGGTACGTAGGAAGCCTCCACGAGGTTCAATCCCACTACTCGGTTGTTTCTTCACGTCGAGTTCCACCCACGTCCAACATGATGTTAAAATGTATGCCCCCGTCCAGCATGACATTAAACTCCTTATGTGAACTACGTGGACTTTGATCCCTAACTCCTAGACAGGGTACGTAGGAAGCCTCCTTGAGGTTCAAGCCCACCACCCATTGGACCACCTGGTCTCTCTTCACGTCGGTTCCTCGACACCTATGTGAACTACAGGGACTTTGATCCCTGCCACCTAGACGGGGTACGTAGGAAGCCTCTATGAGGTTCAAGGCCACCACCCATTGGACCACCTGGTCTCTCTTCACGTCGGTTCCCCGACACCTATCCGAACTACGTGGAATTTGATCCCAGATTCCTAAGAAGGGTACATAGGAAGCCTCCCTGAGGTTCAAGCCCAACAGCCGGTCGATCTGATCATCTCCACGTCAGTTCACTGTACCACTGCTAGTGCCGCCTCAAGTGAGTTCCAGCCCTTCGGGGACATTAATCCAACGAGGGATGGTAAACCTCGGGCATAAATGATTTCTAACCCCTATGTACAGTTGGCCGTTTCCTACTAGGGTTGAATTTGTGGATACTATGTTTGGGTATAAACCAAAGATTTGAGAACATATGAATACGTCTTAAATCTATAAGTGAGTCCCGAAATAGGCAATAATTCCCCCCAAAAAGGGTGCGATGAGCCCGACTTCCCATCCTCTCGACTAAGGTGAGTTCTTAAGAGTCACTGGTCAGACCATCCGGAGAACACCTTCCTTTGGAAAGCAGGTCCATCAATCATTGGATACAGAGCCGTTGGGCGTTTCGTGGCCAAAAACCAAATAACTAAACAGTGTATCATAAAGAGGTCCCATTAGAAACTCACGTAAAAGAAACCTCAGATAAATAAAGAGATTGTAAAATTAACAATTACCTTGTAATTTTCCTTGGTCGAGGGTATGTTAACCTCATTTATAATAGTTAAATAATTTTTATTAAATTATAAAAGAACCATATACATAAATACTATATCATATATGATCTTCTAATATTTTTTTGTTAATAATATTTCAGTAGTATCATTGTTTCGGGTGTTAACTGATTTGATTTAATTTATATGTTTTGGTACATAAGCCATGTTTGTTATGGATAGGTTGAATTTGATTAATATATATAATTATATTAAGTCTTTAAAAATTATTTTTAATCATAGAATTAAAATTATTCTTTAATTGGTTACGATGGGGAATGAATCTCATCACATTCGTGGAGATGGTAATCTGTACGTACGCACGAGCGACAATATCATTATATTAATGGTGAAATAATATGTAATTGAATGTTATATTATATATACAGAATAATTAACATGTTATATTTATTATTTACATCAATTATACATCATTATTATACCCATAAAAATAATGAAGTGTTGAATAACAAACTACACCACGACATAGAGACGGTAAGCCATACGTACGCACGTATGGTGACTTTTTCATTCATAGGTTGGATAGAATAATGAATATTGTTGTACCATATTTATAATAACATATCAGTATGTATAAGGTACTTTATTTATTATTTTTTCACGGAAACAACAAAGAAAGAGGAGGTGGAAGAAGAAAATAACTTTGAAAGAGGTGATGAAATTATTATGTCTTTTTCGGGTGCTTCCTTTTGATTTGATCAAAAGGGATCTTTAGGTTGGATTTATGATCAAAGAAAGAACTATAGATTTAATTGAGGGTAGTTAGAAGGATATTTTAGGAGTGGTTTTCCAATACAAATGGCTTTAGAGGTGTGATTTTGAGAGAAGGGGAAGTACCCTTTTATAAGAGAGGTGAGGGTCGCTTTAGGAAAATATTGAAAAATTATTTTATAATAAAATCATTTTTGGTTTCTAATGGCTCCAAATTGATTAATTTAGAGGATTAGGTGGGTATGGGTTGAAAATATCTCAACTAATAGGTTTTATAAAGGTTTAGGTCACCATATTAACCTTATAATTTAGATTTAACTCTTTGTTAAATAGTTTTACATTTACCATGTCTCCTTGTTTTTTTATATTATATGGTTAATAAACTTACTATAAACTTCCAAGAGAACCTCAAGTGGTTCATTATTGTAATATATAACCTTATCTAAGTACTTTGGACGAACCTTAAATTTTTAGGAATATTAAATCATTTAATAAAATAGTTTTTGTTTTAAAAACTCATTTATGTCAATTTTGACACTATTTAGTATTTCATTTTTTGTGAAAGTCATAAAAACTTTATCACTTCGAATTTTTTTTATTTAATCAATACTAAAATTTTATATTAACCTATAAAGTTATTATAATGCATCAAAAGTCTCAATTAACATTTATTTTAATATTTATAATATCAATTATTTTAATCTTTCATTAATAAGGTAATTACTGCATCATCATTTTTTCATAATTAAATTTAATTATTTAATGTATAAAAATTGTAAATAAAATACCATGATATAGGAAATATTTTTAGATTTCTAATTAATATTTATAGTCAAAATTATCTTATGTATAACCCTATATTAAAAATATTTTAGTTATTAAAAGTTGAATTTAACACCTTTAACTCTTCTTTAAATAAAATAATAATAAATGTCCTAATATAATCCAAGTGGATCAAATAGGATCATATTTTATTAATAAGGTTTATTTTGGTCGAAATACACTTATCCAATATAATTAGTACACGTGTTAGGGTAATTATAATATCATTTTTACCCTTAATTACCCCATTTACTTTTAACCGTGGTAAATAAAATTCAAAAGTTACTATTTACCAAAAATTATTTTCATCTTATTGAACCAAATTTTACTTACTGATGTCAACCATTTCTCTTGGATTTTTGAAATTCAATCCACAAAAGTGGTAAAATTATGTTTTATGCAAATTTGCAAATGTGCCTAGAAGGTGGGTAAAAGACGGTAAAAAGTTCAATAAAGTTTTATACATCTAATCTTATTATAAAATGACTCAAATGAATTAAATTGAACTTATGCAGGTATTATGTATCTATTTTGACTAAACATAAATTTAAATAAAATAAATAATTATTTAAATAAAAGGTCAGTTTTAAACAATAACGCAATATTTTTCACTATTCATCAAAAATTGAATGTTTTAAGAAAAATACCAAAAATTCAACGTAAGCTAATTTTGATATTCCAAATCCAAAAATTAAGTTCATTTTAAAAATTAAAATTTATAAAATTTCGAAAAGTTGGTACTACTATTCATAACAATTAGTTTGATTGGTCATGGTGTGTTAGAACTTGAAGTGTCATACAACGCAGGATATTGCACTATTCAAAGAGAAGCGTACCATGGAAGCTTAGGGTGTTACATAAAGAGGAAAGAAGATGGATTTTGTTGGAGAGACTTTATATCTAACCTTCGATGGTGCATAGAGTTGTTAATCAATGACGATTCACTCCAGCTTGGCTGAAATCTTTCTGGATCAGAGCTGATTTTATTTTCACAAGCATACCATATCCGGGATTAATGATAAAAGGGTTGTTTGCAGTGGTTCAACTTTATCTCCTCCTGATCTCAGTGGTGCTCATTCTTTATCTCTCTATAAAGACTTTGTTGTGGGAGTCGTTCACCGAAAAGGGAATGCTGCACACATTAAGGGCGATTTGAAAGAAATCTCCGAATGGCTAAGCATTGGTAAACACTCTATTATAAAAAAAATTCTCGAGGGGATTGAGGTAATGGAAAATGGATGATTTGGTTACACATATGTCTAATACTTGGGGATTTGATAACTAGAAGTGTGTTTCAATGGGTCATGGCTTCTTCCATATTATCTTCCCATCAGAAGACCTTAAAATGAGGGCTTGGGGACTTAGCATGATATCCCTTAAACCTGGCATCTTTCACCGTTGAAATTTGGATATAAGCTTCAACCTGTTGGAGTTCAGTAATTCATATATGCAATTGTGGGTAAAAGTATTTGGATTAAATTGTATTATTTAGAACCTAAAGACTTTATATGATATTTCTATAGAAATTAGTGTCCCTATTAAGATGGACAGGGAAACAGAAGTATCTAGAATTTGGAATTACACTCATTTCTTAGCGGAGGTATAATTTTTCTCTAGTTTAGTTGATAGAGTGATTATATTTACTAACTTATATGATATTGAATTGCGAATTGAATATGAAAAATTCCCATGATTTGGTATAGAGTGCAAGATTATTGGGTATGAAATTTCAAGCTATAAGAGGGCTCTTACTTATGCTTTATCTTCAACTCAGGGGCGTGATGAGAAGTCATGCAATAAGAAGTTCAGATAGATGAAGCAATCTAGGATGAATTCTGGTCATGGGATAATTAATTGTAGGGGAATGACCCCTAAATTAAACTATGGAGGAATATATTTAAACTGTGATCATCGGGATGTTCATGTTAAACCCCTGGATAGGGTTGGGTTTTCACACTTTGAGAAAACATTTCCTCTATAAATGGAGTGCTTTGATGTTGTAGGGCCTTAAGAGCTATTTTTGTGGCCTCATTTTGAGATGTACTTGTTGCAGGAAAACAGCCTCCTCACAATGTGCAACTGGCTGACACAGATAGGGATTTGTATACTCAACTTGATACTGATTATCAGTTCATCATGGATTAGAAGTTTAATGTTGATTAAAGAAGGAAAGGTAAATCAATAATTGACTCTTCTTTACCACTAAAAAAGAATATTGTAACTGCTTATGCTGATAGAAAGGGGTTAGTTAATTACTCTGATTTGGGGAAAACTCAAAATGAGTTGCAGGATTCTATTTCTAGTCATCTCATGGATTAGTCTGGGGAAAAATCTATGGAAAAATATGAAAGGAGGGATATGACTGATGAAATCAAAGATGAAGGGAATGATGTTGGGTACAGATCTTGCCTGTGTGAGTCTTTTTCCAAAGTGTAGGGAGGAATTACACTTGAAGCTGGAGAGAAGGGCACTATCTTAAATATTGTTTCCACCACATTTTAGGGGGTATCATCCCCTGGGGATAATGATAGCTTTCAGTTGGTCACTTCTAGGAAGTGAAATGCTCCTCCATCTGTGCCTAGTCAGGCTTCACCAGAGCTTTTTTCGAAGCAGGCGGTCATGATGAATCAACATGCATTCTTGTCATTGAGGATTCACTAGATGGAAAGGTAGACATTAGTGAGGGTCTCCGGGACCCATCAAGTTTTGGTACCAGTCCAAATAAGTTTTCTTTTCTTGATATTCTAAATAGATCTCAAAGGAGGGATGTCTTCTGGATGAATTTGGCATTGTTCATGGAGAAAAGAGAACTGATGATATAAAGGGTAATGCCTCAAATCAAGATGGCTATGATATGCCTATTAAAAATGATTCTGCTGAAGGTATTGAGATTCATGATGACAGGGATGACTCATTTGACATGGATGATCAGGATAGTAATTAGCAGGGGACTAAGAAATGGAAGAGAGGCGGACACCCAAGAGGTTGGGTGGCTCTCAAAGGGGCATAAGACCAAAAAAATGTGAATTTTGATTTTCTTTATTTCTATGGAATTGTTGATGTCACTATTTTCACTGTAAACCCATCCTTTCCTTAATTGTGTACTTTTCATTTTATAATAATTTTTTGAGATCATGGATTTTAATCCATAGTCCACACCATTTTGAGAAAATTATAATTATAAATAAATAAATATATTTAAATAATTATAAAATTATAATAAATATATTTATTATATTTATAATTTTATAAATATATATAATTATGTAAATATATTTATAAATAAATACAAATATTTATAAATAAATACAAATATTTATAAATAAATACAAATATTTATAAATAAATACAAATATTTATAATTATAAATATAAATAAATATATTTATATAAATAATTATAAATTTTAATAAATATATTTATTATATATAATTTAAAAAATTAAAAATATAATAAAAATATTTATTATAATTTTATAATTATTTTAATAAATAAATATTTATTTATAAATATAATTATATATATATTTAAATAATTATAAATTATAATAAATATATTTATTATATTTATAATTTTCTAAATATATATAATTATATAAATATATAAAATATTTATAATTATATTTATAATATATATAATTATAAATAAATAAATAAATAAATATATTTATAGTTATAATTATAAATAAATATAAATATACATATATATATATATGTTACATATATAATTATATATATATTTATAACAATATAAAAAAATTATTAAAATTAGATCTTTATCAGCACTTTTTTAGTGCTGATAAAGATAGCCCTCTATCAGCGCTAAAAAACACCGATAATACAACTCTTTATTAGTGCTAGAAATTCATCACCGATAAATACATGTTTTATCAATGAATTTTTAGCATTGATAAAGAGATATCTATATCAACGTTGATAAATGTCTTACGTGTTCTTATAAAATGAACCCTAATAGAGGGGTTTCGCCACTCACACCTTTAAGCTTTTGCAGAATCAGAGTCCTACTACCACAGGAAATGCCGTCACTGGACCCTGTTTCTCTTGTCGGTCGATATTTTCGACAAATAAATCTCTCAAAATCTATGGTATGTGCCCAATTTATATTGTTTATTACTCCGACCACACTATTTCTTTAGTCTCACCTCGCCAGACCCTACTGCACACACTTCTTATCGATGAACTGAACGAATAACCCTCTACCCTCCTCCTTTCATTGATAGACTAGACCCACTAAGAGAGCCCTGCTCCCTCCTCCCTACTTCAATTTTGAACCCCTCTATGTTTATTTCGAGAGGTTTTCAATATAGTAAGACATATTCTTTCTTATTCTTCCATCCTCATTCCTCTCCCATCCTTTTATACATGATTACATGTCTCCCACAAACCCTACACGGTTTTTTTGGCTCTAGATATAGTTTGATGTTAGTTCAAATACTAGGTTTTGTTTTCTATGTCTTACCTAGAGAAATTTCTTTTCGATATCATCATTCACCACCATAAGTGATTATTTTTGGTTTGGTTTTCAAATGGATCTGCCTAATTTAAGGTAGGTGTTTTTCTTGTTCCCTTTAAATTTTATATCATTGAATTCATTGTGGTTTAAATTCATTATTTTTACTATTGAAGCCTATATATAATAGTTAAAATATAATTGGTAATTTTTTAAAAGGTGGGATTGCTTCAAATAAAGGTTTTAAATGGTTTTACATAGGTTATATATGGGTGTTTTAATGAAAAGTGTTTTTAAATAACTAAGAGTCATGTTTTTTAAGTGTAAAGGGTATTTTAAGGATTTTCCCCCATTTGGGTCATGAATTTGGTGAAAGTTTATTTTTCCTTTTGAAATGTCTTAAGTTAGTGGAATCAAGTAAGTTTTTTTATAGTTGTGGGTTTTAATTGGATTGGGTTTAAGGAGGAATTTAAAATGGAATTTCAATATAAAATTGATTGGAGTGGCTTAACATCCCAAGATAAATTTTTAAGAAGACCTATTTGGAACCTTTTATGATTTTATGACTAGTGGGTGTTTGAGATCCACTCAATAAACCTTTTATTATTTCCATTTATGGTTGGTGCTTTATTTATGTGGAGATTAAGTGATGGATCTCATTAGGGATATTTTTTACAAGAGTATAAGATGTTAGATGAGATTTATTCTTACTGTTTTATTTTGGAAATTGAAGATTTGTTGTATCTGGTCTGCAGGGACTTCTTCTCATTCTCTATCCTCTCCTTCTCTCGTCTCCCCCTTGTTGTGAACACAATAGGCCAAAATCTAGGGTGAAGGAAGTGTGTATTTAAAAAATTTATTTTGGTCTTCAAAAATAATTTTTAGTTAGTTCTTAATTTTTACTTGGAATTTCAAGTAATAATTGAAATTGAAAGTGTTGATAAAGTGATTCAAGTTTAGTTTTGAATAAAAATGCATGGTATGCAAATGTATTTTGACATATTCATAGGGTTTCAAGATTATAATTTTATAGTTTTATAAAATTTAAAATTTATATACTTTTATAAATTTTATAGTATACCATATTATACTAATATAATTTAATAATAAATTTTTATTAAATATTTATAATTTTATACTTTTATTCATTTATTAATTTATATACTTTTATAAATTTTATAGTATATAATATTTACATATATTGTTTAATTATAAAATTTTATTAATTATTTATACTTTTATAGTTTTCTAGATTTATAAATTAATATATAATTATAGTTTTATTCCTTATATATTATTACACTTTTATACTTTCATAAATTTTACTTGTATATACTATAATTTTATACCTTTATAAATTTTTAAAACTATATAATTCTATAATTTATGTATAATTTTATAACATATATATACTTTTATACATTTTTATAAAAAATGAGAGGTTAATGAACGAATGAGATATTGAATTTATCACCTTTAATCTCATGTAGATTTATCTCAATATAGAATGTAAGAAAATCATTGAATAATGATGGAAAACCATTATAATTTCTCTATAAGAATGTAAACTCAGCCAAAGATGTTTTAGGGTATTAAATGGGTGTTCAATGATGAGATAGGGGGTTTAAAATTGACAACACATAACAAAAAAATATCAGTATAGTTTTTATGTATTGAATAAAAAAAGGGTTGTATAGTTAATACATATGAATAACTAATCATGGTTTTGATAATGTAAAGTTACATTACCCATTAATTGACCATAAATGGTTTAAAAATCATGCTCATAAATTGTTGTTGAGCCAAATACTATTTCAAATTTCTATTCCAATGTACCCACCCTATTTCAAGTTCAATAACATACTCAAAATTTTATTCTGATATCATTATAATTTCTACCTTAAACATTTAAATTTTAAATTCTTGACAGGTCATCGGACTAAAAAATTATTTATTTAAAGACCTACACCACACTATTATAGTGATAGAGCAGGGTCGAACCTAAGGGGATGTGGGGAATGATTTGGTGTCATTCAATCAGTTCCTTTTTTTAAAGAAGACTCCATTGACTCAAATCCATTACATCAAATTTAATAAAATTCTAGAAATTTCACTACTACCATATGTAGTGGCATCAAATCCAAGAAAAAATAATGTTAACACATATGTAGTTTTAATTAATCCTTTAATTGGATTTCTAACTACTTCCAACTGGCCTCTATTTTATTTCTCAGTAGATTTTTTAAAGCATTTAAATTCTAGAATTCTAAAATCTATGTGTTAGTCTGTTGTCTTCCTTCCACTATTTTTGGTTTCAAGCCCTAGTCAAATTACCTACATCATT
The DNA here is from genome assembly GCA_963277665.1 of Viscum album. Taxonomy (NCBI): domain Eukaryota; kingdom Viridiplantae; phylum Streptophyta; class Magnoliopsida; order Santalales; family Viscaceae; genus Viscum; species Viscum album. Next base: position 593,262,534 of record OY728135.1, on the reverse strand, counting down.
GTTTACCAAAAATAATTTATAGCCCAAGAAAACTTCGCATTTTTTGTAACAAAGAAATGTTTAATCAATTATCCATCTTTCCTTAACTTAGAAACCATTAAAAAACTCTAGGATACTTTTTTCATTCACTATGATTCATCACACTCACGTAAATACCTTATTGAAATGATCCAACTCAGGCTACCATAACCCAACACTAGAAACCTTATCCATCATTTAGCACTATCTCCACCTCATACAAAATATATATTGATAATAAAACCATGGAAAGGGCATGCAAATTACTCTATCAAACCCATAGGATATCTGTCATGACCTGACTCCTTTAAAAAGGTGAATTACTGTGTAACCCAATTTCAAATACTATACCTACTTTGCATCCTACACAAAATGAAATAATAACCATCATCCTCATCAACTTAATCTCCTAAATAGTTATTATTTCATTATTTCCTTGAGACTTATCCCCCATGTCTTCTAGATGATTTTAGAAGATAACACCTACCATTAGTGGAGTTACTCTTTTCTTAAATTCAATTACCCATTTCCTTCAAAGCATGATGAAATTATTTGAAATATTCAAATTTTGGGTTCCCCTAATACGCAAGTCCCCTTTTTTGATTATTTTTTAGATATTAATATTATCGAATCAAATAGGTTGGATATGAATAGATAATGGATGGATGCCAATCGTATGAAATATTTGTAAAATATTTATACAATTTGATTTTAGTGAAAAATTTGTAAAATTATTGTTTAAATGAATGAATTAATTTAACTTTTCTAATTTTAGAAATTTTAATATAATAATTTTTATATATCAGTATTATTATTTTATATATAATCCATGTATATATATAGTAGTTAATTTAATTTAAACAAAATTAATTTAATTTTTCATAAAATCAGAATAAAATTAATAATATATGCATTGTGTATAGTAGGATATACACATGTATGTGTGAGGTTTCACCTCTCTCTCTCTCTCTCACACACACACATCCATGGAATCTTTAGATACATGCACATGTCCACACACACGGACACATTTAAATGTGAATAAAAACAATAAAATATGAAAACCATATGGAACTGTGAACTTTAAATGTATTTATAAAATGAGATTATATTTATAATTTTAATAAAATTTCAAATTAATTTTTTCTATATTATTTATATTAAAATTATTAATTAACATTTAAATTTACGTATTTGGTAATGTATATTTTAAATATTTATATACATATACATATAATTATTTTTAAGGTAGCTATACATTTATATAATTAAAAAAAATCATTTTACAAAATTTTTTTTATTCATATAAATATTAATACTTTTAATTTTAATTAATAATTTTTAAATTTAATTAATAATTAATTATATGTTTTATATACAAGAAATATAATATGAAATATTATATACTTATTAATAATAATATATCTATATATTAACATTTGTAAATATATTTAACTATTACTATTAAAATTTTGACTATTAATTTTGTAGTTTTATAATTGATTATATTTTCAAGTGGAAGGCTGAATGTGATTCAAACAAGTTTTATGGTCATAGGGGTGTTGTTCTAATGTAATTCATGGCAGTGGTGACAATGTAATGCAGTGGAGACTTCATCGATTGATTTTACGTCACGACTATGCCAGCTAATGATGGTCTTGTGAGAGTTATCACCTAGGGTTTTTTGTGATTCACTGATCATGAATAGAGAAGAATGGAGGGAGAAATAAGCCCTTATTTCAACATGAACAAAGATTTAAAAAACTCCCTCTCTACACCTCTCTCTCTCACACATGGAGCTCTCATAGCTCTCTTTGGATACAATTGACCTCCCTTGGATTAGATTGGTTATGTTGGAATCTCCCTTGGTTCTCCTTAAATAGTCATGGTGGGAGATGTCCAATTTGACACACCTCTCCCACCAATCTCCCCACCAACCTTGGACTTTAAACATGGTGTCCACCTTCTCCTTTGACAACTCCAATGGATGCCAAAACAATAGTTGTTGCACATGTGAAATATGTATCCCCAAAATGGAAGTCCTCCTATGTTGGGTGTGGTTGGGGCAAAACCCACCAACCATGGAAGCTAGAGAATATTCATCAATTATCCTCCTCCACTGCAATCTACTGAATCATCTGGAAAGGTCTAGCTTCTCTCGAGTAACCACCTTTGTCATCATATCAGCTGGGTTCTCCTTTTTTTGGATCTTCACAAGTCGCAACAGCTATTAATCCATCACTTCACATATCCAATGATAGCGAATGTCGATGTGATTCATCTAGGAATGATACATGGAGTTTTTTCTCAGGTCCAAAGCACTTTGACTATTGCAATGAACCCTGTACACCTTCTAGATGAATCTGAGATCCTAGAGAAAATGGTTTAGTCAGAACATATCCTTTCCATATTTTGAAGAAACAATGTACTCTGCTTCCGTCAGGGATAAAGCGACACACTTTTGAAAACTCGACTGCCATGATACAGTTACTCCTACAAAAGTATAGATGTATCCTAATGTAGACATCCTACTATTAGGATCACTATCCATATCTTCATATGTATATCCCTTCAAAATAGGTTCATCTCTCCCATAACACAAACATAACTTTTAAATACCTTTAAGATACCTCAAAATCCACTTGACTGTATCCCAGTGATGCTTCCCGGGATTGGAGAGAACCCGGATCAAGATTACCACTACATTGTAAATGTCAGGTATCATACTCACCATAGTTTACATCAACCTTCCAACTGCTGAGGAGTATGGTATCATCTCCATCACCTCGATTTCTTCCTTATATGACAGGTATGAACTCTTTCTCAACTTCAAATGACCCGTAAGAGGAATTCTCACTGGTTTGCCTTTGTCCATGTTGAAATGTTTCAGAACACGTTCAATATACTTCTCCTAATATATCCATAAAACCTCCTCATTTTTTAATGAATTATTTGCATCCCCAAAATATGTTGAGTTGTTCCCAAGTCCTTTATATCAAAATACTTGGATAACTCCATATTCAACTGGATAATCCTCATTGCATCCTTCCCAATGATCAACATGTAATCAACATAAATTATAAGGGAAACAAAGTTAACATCCTGAAATCTATGGATGTAGAAACACTAGTCCACCTATGTCCTCTTGTAGCCATGACTCACCATGAATGATTCAAACTTCTTGTACCACTTCCTGGGAGCCTGTTTCAGTCCATAAAATCTTGTCTTCAATTTTCAAATGAGGTTTTCTTGTATAGAAACCTCAAATCCTTCAGGATGCTTCATATAGATCTCATTGAAGAGGCCACCATGAATAAAATATGTCTTCATGTCCTTCTATTAAAGATACAAGTCCAAGCTATCCACCAATCTAAAAATAACTCAGATTGAAGAAATCTTAACTATGGGTGAAAAGATCTCATCAAATTCAACTCCTTTCTTCTGATGGAATCCCTTGACATATAACTAAGCTTTATGATTCACCTCCCTTTTGTTGCCATCCTTATTCATCCTGAACACCCATTTTTTCATTATTGCCTTCTTACCAATGGGTAATTCCACTAAATCCTATGTTTGGTTCTTCGACAAAGACTCTATCTTATCCTCCATTGCATGCTTCCACTTGAGTTTTTCAGGATGAGACACTGCTTCTTGGTATCCTTATGGATCCCCCTCATTAGTTAGAAATAGGTAATCTGACTCCAAATATTTTTTTGATGGAATCAGTCCTTGTAAAGATATTTGAACCTATGAAATTTTAGGTTCGAGAGGCACAACATCACCTATCTCCTGGAATGGTTTTGCAACTTCTTGTAGAGAGTATTGAGTCTCCGCCTGCTCAATATCATCCTCCACTACCTCCTGGTCCACTGCCGATGAGTCTTATTGCACCTCCTCCTCTTCAATAATAGTTAGTGCTAGTATAGGTGTTGAATCATGAATTGAGTCATTAACACTTTCCCTCTAAGAAATTCTATGATTTTTAATGTCCTCAATCTTTAGGTTCTCATGGAATATGACATCTCTACTTCTGATCACCTTCTTCTCCTTCGGGTCCCAAAGTTTGTATCCAAAATCCTCATATTTATAGCTGATGAAGATTCATAAAGTAGATCTCATGTCTAGATTCTACCTAAGATCCTTAGATACATGTACAAATGCCAAACATCCAAAATACTCATAAATGAGTGTAAAAGGGATGTTTACCAGACCATCTCTTTTGTGGAATCTCAAAATTCAGTAGGACCGATGGTGATCTATTGATGAGGTAACATGAAACCTGAACAGAGTCTCCCCAGAATGGTTTATAAAGGTTAAACAAACTCATCATGATTCTTACCTTCTCCATGATGCTCTTGTTCATCCTTTCTGCAACTCCGTTGTGTTTTGGGGTGCGAGGGACCATCCTCTCATGTCGGATGCCCTGAATCCTGCAATAGGAATCAAATTATTTGGATGTGTACTCTCCTCCGTTTCCTGAATGAAGACACTTCATATTCCTTCTAGTTTAATGCTCCACTATGGAATGGAACATCTTGAAGTAGTCTAGTACTTGATACTTCATCCATAAGAATAACACCCACACCCTTCAAGATTCATCATCAATGAAGGATAGAAAATATTTTTTACCTCATAATGAATCCACCTCCATGGGTCTACAAACATCATAGGTCACCAGATCCAGTAAATATGATCTCCTTGATGAAGCAGTATTGAATGAGACTCTATGATTCTTCCCATACAAATAGTATTTACAAGGATCAAGTGATGAATCCTTATCAATACTGATGTACTTATTCTTCATCAGGGTAGATAACCCTCTTTCACTCATGTGGCTGATTCTCCTATGCCACATATTGGATGACATATCTCCTTCCACCGTGTTGAGGATATCTGCACATATCATCACCCTATTTTGGTACAAAATACCACATATGTGTCCTCGAGCGATGATGATGGAACCTTTTGTCATATTCCATGATCCATTGTTGAAGATGTTGTCATATCCTAGTCGATAAAAGGCTATACCTGATAAAAGGTTGAGCCAAAGTCTTGGAACATGCCGTACATCTTTTAGGGTGAGTATATATCCAAATTTTGTCTTTAATTGGATATCACCCATTCTAAAAATATCCATGGAACTGTTATTCCCCATCTTGACTGCACCAAAGTCACCAGTTTGATAAGTAAAGAAATACTCACGATGTGGAGTGACATGGCATGATGCTGTAGTATCGACCACCCACTGTGTGTCTTTGAATGATGTATGAAATAATGTTTCTTATTTGTCTTTGGAGAAAATAAAAACTTCTTTGGTGACAGTCACATGTGCATCACCATTTCTTCTTTGTTAGCTACTACTTTGACCCTTTTCTTGTAGAAACTTTTGATAGTTTTTCTTTATAGTCCCTCCATTCCATAATGGTAGCATTTTTATGTTGTCCACCTACCATATGTGTACCTCCCTCTATTATTTATTTGACCTCTAGTTATTTCCCTATTACCTCCTCCTTGTTGTCTCCCTCGCTTCTCAAGAATGAGTGCTTACGTCTGGTTCTAACTCACATCCTTCCTTCAAGCCTCTTCATTATCCATGGTAAGTTTTCCTCCAGGCGCCATGTTGCTGAGTGAGACGATAAGCGTATCCCAGCTATCAGGAAGTGTGAAGAGTAAGTGGTTCTCTTGATCTTCATCATTTAGTTTCTTACTGGTAGCTACCAACTAGTTCACCAGGAATTGTAACTCACTGGTGTGTTCAAATATATATATTCTACTATGTGGTCGAAGATTCATCAACTGCTTCAAAAATAGGATCTTGTTTCTAACGTTTTTTGACTGGTATGTATTTTCCAACTTTTTCCAAAGTTCACATGCACCATTCTCTTGAGAAACATGGTGGTAAACACTATGATCAATCCATTGGCAGATTTTACCGATCGTTTTCTTATTCATCTTCTTCTACTCTGATTCCATGGTGTCATTGGGGTTGACTCCCTCATTCTCAATGGGGTGAAAAATATCCTTAGCATTGAGGAGATCTTCCATTTTATACTTCCAAATGGAGTAGTTCAAATAAGTCAACATTATCATCCCTCCTGTGGATGATCACTCCATTTTATTTCAATTAAGTTAAAATTGGTCCATAATATGGAAAAATGGATCTCACCATTGTGTCCAGAATAGTTGAAAATGGTGGAATAGACTTATGGATTGTTGAAATCAGATACCGATTGATCAGGTTATGATCAAAATAGTATCAACGGCCGAGATCATCTGATGACATGGAGATGATGTGTCAATGATGTGGCGATGATGTGGAATACTGGATTAGTGGCTGGAAACTCTCTAAAAAATCCACCAATTCTAAAACAGTATGTTCTTCTATGGCAAGGGGGTGCTGTAGCACCCAAAGTTTGACCAAATTTTGATCGGGCCTAGAAATATCGTTTTAGCTTCGTTTTCGATGCCGTTTGCGCTGTTGGAATTGTCTCGACATAGTCTTTCAGATATGACTTCAAAATACGATTCTAGGCAACTTAAATTTTCTAGTCACTGAAAAATTTCCACATCCCATCACCATTTCACCAGAACCTCCTTCGATACCAATTTTTGTGGTTCGCTGACCAAGAATAGAGAATAATTGAGGGAGAAATCAGCCTTTATTTCAACATGAACAAAGATTTAAAAAACTCTCTCTCTACACATCTCTCTCTCACACATGGAGATCTCTCAGATCTCTTTAGAAACAATGGACCTCCCTTGGCTCAGATTGGTTATGTTGGAAGCTCCCTTGGATCTCCTTAAATAGGCATGGTGGGAGGTGTCAAATTTGAAACACCTCTCCCACCAATCTCCCCACAAACCTAGGACTTCAAACACGGTGGACACCTTATCCTTTGAAAACTCCAATGGATTCCAAAACAATAGTGGCTACACATGTGAAATATACATCCCCAAAAATGGAAGTCCTCCTATGGTGGGTGTGTTTGGTGCAACACCCACCACCATGACAGCTGGAGAATATTCACCAGGGTTATCCTACGTATTGGTTCTTCCTAGGTTTTGGTTATTCCTAGGATTTTTATAGGTCTGTATTTTTTATGATGGTGAAACTTCTTATGGTTTCATATTCTTGGAATACCTCTCACCATCAAGGCCTTTTCGATCTTTTTGTACTCAAGGTGGTCGAAAAGGATCTCCCTTTGTCGATTAATTCTTGTAAATCTACAGGATCATGTTTTTTAGTGTCGAAGAAAATCTATGGGATTGTGTTAATGAAAAAATATATGGGATTGTGTTCATGAGTTTTTGTAAATCCTTAACTTTGGTGATATGTAGCTTTAGTAGAGGGTCGATTGGTGATCTATGGGAGGCGCTTTTCTTTGGGTTCGTGGGATTAATTTATTTATGATGGTGAATCCCTGAGTAACACTGGTTCTGATTCCTGATTGATTTTTCCCCACAATAAGTTTTTCTTGATTTCTATAGCAATGATACATACTATGGGTGCATTTTTGGGGGTTCCTTCTCATTTTATGGGATTTTATTACACCTATTCCTCTACAGTAAAGCCCAATTTTTTCCTTCTGTTAGTGTTTTCCTGTTATCTTATTGAGACAAGGAATTATGGATCTAGATCTAATTATTCATTGGAAAAACCAATCGTTAATGGAAAAAGAGAAATAGGAAGTCATGGAGAAGAAAGATGATGATGTGTTCCTTACGCATCGTATGAAATTTATGATCATTGGTAAATTTATAGGCAACCAATCCTACAATATGGGTGCTTTTAAAAACATGTTTTAAAATTTATGGCGCCTTGAAGAAGGAATATCTATATGATAAGTGAGATTAGGCTTGATGATCTTTGAGTTCTTGAATGATAGATATAAATATAAGGTTCTAAGAGGAAGGCTATGGTTCTTTGATAACCACTTAATTCTTATGGAAAATCTAAATAAGGTTGGCGATATCCAGAATATTGATCTATCCAAAACTCCATTCTAGATATGGCTTAAAGGGATCCCATTCTATGGTAAAACCGAGTGTGTTATGTGTGGAATTGGAGGACACATTAGAGGTTTTTTCAGATTGGGATACATTATATCCTATTAAATGGGGCATGAATGTAAGAATAAGGGTGATGGTTGATGTAGAGTTGGCACTTATGAGGGGCCTATTCTTGAAAACGGAAGAATACAATGCCTAGATATCCTTTGAGTTTGAAAAGTTACCTATTTTTTGTTACTTTTGTGGGTGTTTGAGGCATACAAAAAAAGAACATGTCTCAAGGAGGAAGGATAAAGAAGGAAACATATTCCTTCAATATAGTCCATGGATCCGTGATAAAAATATCCTGATTCTATTCAGACCCAAATCAGAAAAGCCAATGGATTGTGACAGACTGTCAAAATTCTACATTAAATAATCCAATCAGATTCACAATAATATCATCATGTTGGGGCCTTTATGGTTTTCTATAGTTCAACATGAGGTTTTTCACCCGAAATATGGGGTGTTTCATATGATAAGAGTGGGTTCAGGTGATCATAATGTTTAGAATAAAATCTAGGGCTTGGTCCCTACTCACATGGCCTCCACCTCCCAAGTAGTACTCTTATAAGTAGAGAGGGACTGACCATACAATCTTCTTATCCAATGAAATTAAACTTGTTTTCTACTGAAAAGTGTTCTCATGGAATACTCAAAGGCCCCATGCATCCTCCCATTAATGGGGAAGTATCAACTGAATCCTCCATGGTAGGTCCAAAAAAGACTGTGTCTCAAGGAGGGAGGATAAAGAAGGAAACATCTTCCTTCAATATGGTCCATGGATCCGTGCTAAAAATACCTGGATTCTATTCACCCCTGAATTAGAAATGAAAAGGTATTGTGACAGACTTTACAAATCTTACATTAAAAAATAAGATCATATTCACAATAATATCATTATGTTGGGGCCTCCAGGTTTTTATACAGTTCAACATGAGGATTTTCACCCAAAATTTAGGGTGTTTCATATGGTCAGAGTGGGTTCAGGTGATCAGAATGTTTAGAATGAAAGCTAGGGCTTGGTCCCTACTCAAATGGACTCTTCCTCCCAAGTAGTACTTCTATAAGTGGAGAGGGACTGATAATACAATCTTTTTATCCAAAGAAATTATGCTTGTCCCCTACTAAAAAGTGTTCTCCTGAAATACTTTAAGGCCTCGTGCATCCTACCATTCATGGGGTAGTCTCAAATGAATGCTCCATGCAATTTCTAAAAAAGACTTTGTCTCAATGAGGGAGGATAAAGAGGGAAACATCTTCCTTCAATATGGTCCATGGATCCATGCTAAAAATACCTAGATTCTCTTCACCCCCAAATCAAAAAAGCAAAGGGACCATGAAAAATTTCCCAAATCATACGTTAAATAATCTGATCAGATTCTCAATAATATCATCATGTTGGGGCCTCAGGGTTTTTCTACAGTTCAACATGAGGATTTGAACCTGTAATATGGGGAGTTTCATATGGTCAAAGTGGTTTTAGGTGATTATAATGTTTAGAATAAAAGATCGGGATTGGTCCCTACTCACATAGACTCCACCTCCCAAGTAATACTCCTATAAATAGAGAGGGACTGATCATACAATCTCTTTATCCAAATAAATTATGATTTTACCCTACTGAAAAGTGTTCTCCTAAAATACTAGATGGCCCTGTACATCCTTCCTTTCATAGTGCAGTCTCAACTGAATCCTCTATGGAAGGTCTAAAAACATCACATAGGTGGAGGAAGAAACTAAGATTAAAAAATGGGTTTAAAAATGGGTTGAACTTAGGGGATAATAGTTGAATTAAAAGGTGAAAGGAATTTCCACTGGTTTTTGAAAGATATCCCAAAAGATAGAGAGTAGAGGGAGATGGATATTTCTTTAAATGTTCAGAAGTGGAGGATGGATTGAGCCAGCCCTACCTATCCCTATGAAAATATTATATTAGAACTGCCATGGGATTAGAAAACCATGATCAGTTTAGATGCTACAACGCTGTTGTGCTAAAATTTTCCCTAATATGGTTTTTTTGTCCTAAACCATATTATATTTCAAGGACATGGATGTCATCTCCAAAAAATAAAGCTTCACTAGTTTCTTCTCAATCTCTTGAAAAAGGCCATACAAGGGGACTCTGATTGATTTGGAGGGATAATGTGTATGTGAGAGTTAAATTTTTTTCTTCTAGCTACATTTTCATGGTTATTCATCAGAGTGATATTCCACCAAGGGTGTTTGTGGGTTTCTATGATTGACCCTCAAAAAGAGAGAAATGGAAATCATGGGAGTTGATTAAATCCTTATGAGATATTCTTCTAAGAACACTCCTACTAGGGGGTGAAATCAATGATATTTTGTTCCATTATGAGAAGAACATGGGTGCTCACAGACCTCATGATGCTTTTCAGAAATTCTAGTAAGAAACACAGTTAGCAGGGAACTCTGATTTCGGTTATTTGGGCAACCCTTTTACATGGTTTCATGGGATTTATAATCAAACCCACATTTCTAAAAGTTTGGATAGATTTTTTAGATCGGTTGAAACGATCAGCCTTTTCAATTCCTTCCAAGTTTCTCACCTCACCCCTGCATCCTCAAACCATTTCCCGATCTTGAATGACACCTTTCTTGGGTTAAGGAAGAGTAGGAATGAAAGGATTTTTGGGTTTGAGATTTTTTGGGAAGAGGATAAGGAATGTGAAGATGTTTTCTAATAATGATGGATGAATGGGGAGATGGATATTAGAAAAAAATTCATCATGAGGCTTCCGGGTTGAAATATTAGAGTGATGGAAAATTCCATCAACTATATTTACAATGTGATTCTATTGAAATAAGGTTGAATGTTTTGTATTATCTCTCCCTTATGACTCTATTTTATCCTCCATTAAAAACATAGAAATTGATCTTGATGCCATACTTAGAATTAAATAAAGTTATTGGGATATTCTTTCCCATGAATATCACATCAAATAAAGTGACTCTAATACCATCTATTTTCAACATAATGATTTGGCAAGGAGGTGATGAAAAACCATCTCATGTCTTTCTGATTTTGAGGGTAGATCTGTTTTAGATGCAAAGGGGATCCATGATCTTATCAAGCACTTTTACCAATACCTCTTTATGGTAGGGGATTCAGTCATCACCTCACACTTTGAGGATTTCATTAATCCTACGATCTCAGATACAATGAATTATTATCTTTCATGAGATTTCTATGAAGCTAAAATTCTATTAGCACTAAATAAAATTCACTCCATCAAAGTGCCTAGTCTGGATGGATTTCATGCCTTGTTCTTTAAGAAATATTGGCACATCATTGGATATAGAATTGTGGAACTCATGAAAAATATATGGATGGGAAAATCCAAATTTCATTCCCTTAAAAAAACTATTATTGTGCTCATTATGAAAATAAAAAAACACACTTTGCTGTCAGATTTTTGGCTAAGCAGTTTTTTCAATGTAATGTACAAAATCCTTTCAAAAATTTTGGTTAATCACCTTTGACCGCTACTTCCTTCTATTATCTATGAAAACCAAAGAATGTTTTCCCCAAGAGACTATTCTATGATAATTTCATTTTTGGGAATAAGGTGTTTCACTCTATAAAAACAAGATCGGTCTCCAAAAAAGGTGTTTTGGCATGAAATATTGACATGAAAAAGGCTTATAAAAAAGTTGAATTACCATTCCTCCAAGTGGTTATGATAAAGCTGGGTTTATCCTCAAAAATGGATTTATGTCATTATGAAATTATTTTCCTCTGTTTCTCCCAAGATTAACATCAATAGTGGCCTCTCTCATAGATTTTCGACCTCTAGGGGTCTATAGTAGTGTGACCCTCTTTCCGCCTTTATTTTTTAATATGGTTTCTGATGTCTTTTCCAATATTTTATCGATGGAATATATGGATAATCTAGTGCATGGAGTGAAGTTCCATCACTAGGCCCCCTATTACCCACATTTTCATTATAGACAATTGCTTACTTTTATCGAGAGCTACTTTATAATAATGTGGTTCTATCTGAAATATTATTCATAAATATGACATGGCTTCTGGGAAATCGGTTAACACTTCCAAATACGAGATATTATTCATTTTTTTAATTCCTTAGAGTAGGAAGGATGAAAACTAAACTCCTTCCGGGATCCAAGTGGTTGATAAACACTAGAAATATCTTGGTTTGCCTATGGTCTTTGGTGGCTAAAAAAAAAGAGATGTTCTCTAGGATTTTGGTTAGGGTTGCAAAGAATATCACATGGTGAACCAGAAAAAGGGTCTCAAAGGTAGGTAAATGGATCCTCATCAAGTTGGTGGCCTAGGATATCCCCACCTATGTGATTTCCCTATTCAAATTTCCCAGTTATTTTATTGACCAATTTCCTTCCGAACTAGAAAACTTTTGGTGGGTTATGAACAATGGATAAATAAGACCCATTGTATGTCTTGGGCTAAGATCTATATCCCTAAGTCCTATGATGACATGTGGTTCTGTGAGTTGTACCTTTTTAATGATTCCATTCTTTCTAAGAAAGGATGGTGGATTTTAGAGCATCTCTTCTCACATTGATCCAGGGTCATTTGGGCCAAATATTTACCGCACTCATACTTGAGAGGTTCTTGCCTTGGTTAGTTCCTGAGATTCCTATGGAGGAGCTTGTGGGGATCCCATGATATGCTTATTAAAGGCTAATATTAGAGGAATGGCGATGGCGGAAGTGTTTATATATGGAATGACCAGTGGTTGGTGGATGATGATGTCTCTTTGGAAATGTAGATGATTGGTTTGGGTATGGAAAATAAAAAGGTACATTCTTTGTTCAATGAGAATGGAAATGGTTAGAGAACTGAAATATTGAAAGAATGGTTTAATGAACAAGACCAAAAAATTATTTTTAGTATCACAGTTTCAAGATTGATGGGCTATAACCATCTATATTGAGGAAGAACTTACTTAGAAACATAATCAATGAAATATAGCTAATCTTTGTCTATTGACTCTTCAAAGCTGGACTCAGTTGAAATTTGGAAAACCATTTGGTAGATTTTGATTACCCCTATGGATTATTTCTTATATTGGAAAGAATACATTGAAATTATCCCTGTTATGTAATTTCTGAAGGACCACCATGATTCCAATGATCCGTATTGTTCAATATATAGGGTGGAGCCTGAGTCTACTGTTCACGATATTTATGAATGCTTGGGAGCCAAGGGTGTTTAGTATGGGTGGAATGACTAGGCTGGTTGGTTCCTGGAGTCAACGTCTTTCTTATTTGAGTTCTTTATGAGGCAGTATTCATCCCTTCTTACAAACACTGTTAATTCCTTATGAACTTCGGTGTTGATGGTTTGTGTTTGAAGAAATGACATTGTGTTTAATCATCTATGCAGAACAATTTTTTTGGGTCGAGCACACCTTCTACTAGTTTTCCAACTGGAATAACCATGTCTCTTATACTATTGGCAATGAAATGAAACTCGTATCTCCTTCCTGGAAGCCACCCCCAAGATATTTAATGAAAATTAACATTGATTCTTCAATCACTAATGGACCCTTTTTCAGTGTGTTTTTGATCGGTCTGGTTTCTTCTGTATCTACCATGGCTGTAGGCCACATGTTTTTCTATGAAAGGTGGATCCCACCCATTGTGAAGGCTCAAGAAATCATTACTGCTATATAACTTTCCCTAGATAGAGTATAGAATCCCATCATCATGGAGTCGAACTTCCTGAAAATTCTCAACACCATATCTTCCCCAGAGATTGGCCTCTAACTATTTGGCTTGTTGGTTGGGAAAAACCATTCTTTGTGCCATCTCTTCTCTAACTATTCCATCTCATTCATCAAAATATAAGGTAATAAGGTATAATAACATTTGGAGACCCTTTTTCTTTTAGGATATTATTTTTTATGGTTGCTTGATTTCCCCTTGTGGCTAAACACTATTATGCTATCTAATTTTCGATTATCTTTATAATTACTACTTTCCCTTAAAAAAATATGATTAATAATATATTATAAAAAATATTCAAAAATTTATATAATTAATAATAGATTTTAAATAAAACTAGTAACATTGAAATATAATTATTAAATATTAATGTTTTTATTCTTGCTCCCCCTCTCAATCAGAGGGGGGAGTTTCGCATTCTCATCCTCATGTGAAAGATAAATTCTCGCCATTCTCAAATCCGGAGTTTCTTCCTTCTTTCCCTAAGATCCCAATTTCTTAGAAAGTTTAGGATCTTTTCTGAGAAGTGTCACAACTCTCTATTTCCATGGAGGAGAATAATGATGCCACAAATCTTTGCAAACTCACTATGGTGGCTCAATTCTGTCTTCAATGCCCCTTGGCCGACAAGTTTGATCGATTCATTTTTAATTACTAGGATCTATAAGAGCGTGCGGTCATTAGATTTCTTGATAGAAGGCACATCATGATTCAGTTTGGGTTGGAGGAGGACTTGATCATCACATGGTCCAAGGATCCTCATCATTGCAATGGATTTCCATTTTATCTATTTCGGTGTAACTTTGAGTTTCATATGCGGTGTGAGTCATCGACAATAGTGACATGGGTAAGTCTCTCTGGTCTGCCACTTTTATTTCAAAATAATTACATTTTGTGCGCTCTTGGGAATATTATTGGATGATATCTTTGTTCTGATCATCAAATTGAGGCTGTGTGTCATCCCATCTACCCATGAATCTGTGTTGAGGTTGATGTTGCAAGGCCACCAGTGGACTGGGTTTGCATCATAGATGGGAAAGATTTTTGGTGGAAACATGAGGTCATCTTTGAGTCTTGGATATCCTTCTGCATTGCTTTTGGTTGGCTTTGTCATCTGGAGTTGGTATGTCACAACAAAGGCTCGAAAGGGATCTCATAGGCAGTGAATAGGGTGCTTCATGGTGGTTGTGATGCTGCTGGTTTGGATCAAATGACATTGAAAGATCCTCTTGTGGATGTTTCGCCAGGGTGATCTCTTATGGAGGTGGATGATCATGGAAGGTCTGGGTCTTGTGGTAGTGTGCTGGATGAGGAGTAAAGAAAATATTGTGTGGAGTGGGAGGTGAAGCAAGCCGATCACATAGGGGTATTTACGCCTGATGGTGTTATGAAGGAGGTGTAGATGCCAATGAATCAGATAGTGAGTATGGTTTTTGATCGACTAAGGTCTGATCTTGGTGCTGGGTATGTGCCTCCTTTGGAAGCTACTATGGGTGCTTTTCATCTGATATTGGAAGCTATTAATGAGGGGTCTCTGGAAAATATGGTTTGTGGCAATTGTGCATTGAGCATGGATGCATGTGTATTAGGTGAAGAGGCTCCACCTATATTGTGGGGCTCATGTTGATATCGATGGAGGATTTAAGATCACAGTCCCTACTTGTATCTTCTTTCAAGAACTGGAGTATGAGGAGATCTCTCATGTGGAGGAGGTTCCTCAAATTAATGAAGGTGACATTATGTAGCTTGATTTATCATCTCAGAATGCAATAACCGAAGAAGGTGCAATGAGGAAGGAGATACATGATCGTCATGATTTTGTGGAGCACCCATAATGTTTAGCCATGATTAATACTAATAGATAATATTAAAAGGACCAGGGACTGAATTATGGTTACCAAAATGTGCATATCTCTAGAAAATGGGGGCATGTATTTGATAGTGACAAGGAAATTGATAGCGGCATGGTCAGACCTTTCAATAGTGACATTGTTCAGGGTGGGAATAAGAATGTGTCCAGAAATGAGGAAGTTATGACTGCCCCAACACAAAGAAGGCCAAGGAAAGACTATTCTTATCTGCTAAAGCCGGCATCTACCAGGTCTTCTTTCAGGAAGGAAATCAGGGATGTCCCTGGTTTGAAAAAGGGTAAGAAATCTTCTAAGGAATTTCTATCTTTGGGGAAATTAAATCTTATAAAGAATTATGTCAAGATTATGAATCACTATGAAAGATCAGAGTGGGAATAAACTACTGTGGAGGAATCAATCTATCATAGATTTGGTGACGGGTATGATTTTTATGATCTGTAGATGTCTTTTTCTGGTTTGTTTTACTTAGTTGCTGTACTTTTCTTTTCTTTTAATAAATGGTTATAGGTTTTCCTCTAACTGAGCATTTCTGGTATAAGTATCCAAACAACACACATGGATAACCACCCAATGAATTAAGCCTCATTTATATAATTAAAATTTTAGTTTTAACTTTACAATTTTATAATTAATAATATATTGTGAAAAAATTAATATATTTATATTTTTTTATAGTTGAATAAAAAAAATTATATTATTTCATGTGTAATTTATATATGTTTTCTTAAAATAATAATAGTTTAGTATTATTATAAATATAATTGATAAAAAATTTAATATTAATTAGTAACATATTAATTCTCTATAAAAAGTAATATATTTATTAATATTTTGAAATATAATTATACATTTTTATAATATTCAAAATTTATTCACCAATGGGACCTTCACTCATCTGCAGCATTCAAACAGGTGTGGAGTCTAGGGTTAGACTATAGAGACCCTATCCTTTTTCACATAACATTACATGATTTTAATCATAATTTTACATTAGAGTACAAGCCAGGGATTGTGAAGTCTAGTGTCTTCGAAGACTTGGTACATAAAACTAAAAACATGGGACTAATAAAAAACTTCTTTATTTAATCTTAAAATTGAGATCCTAACTTCCATTGTGCTCAAACATCTTCATAGGGTACCTTGGGGAACACATAACAAAGGGATAAGCTAAAAATTCCAGTAAGGGAGTATACATAAGAATAAGGCTTTAGCAGATGGGTTAGAAGGCATGACATAACGATAAAAAAAGAATGGAAAATATGGAATCATAACATAGAAACATGATATCATATAAACATGTAATCATAGTAATATGTAATCAATATAAAACATGAATTTACTACAAGTCAGGGCTAACTGCCAAGATCGTTTCACATAGTAGCACAAGCCAAGGCTAACCATAAGGACCGTTGCACATAACATATCATGATACTTAACTTTACCCAATGAATTAGAGGGATATTGTGGTGAAATAATCTTAATTTTCATGAATATTTTTTCCACAAAAATAATCATACATAATCAATCTTACATAAACCTAGGGGTTACCCATGGAAAGAATTGGGTACCACAATCATGACGTAAAGCATAACCAATGAGAGTATCGTAAAAGTTTCCATGAAAGAAAGGAATTATAATACACATGAAAGATAATAATTTAAAATAGAAATATATCATAGAAGGTGATGTTAAATAGAAGTTACAACATGTAGGAAATGTATTTGAGAAATTTTAGCATTAAAACATTTTTGTGCGATTTTAAGAAAAATACCATAGAGATTTTAAAATAGAAAAGAGGACAAAATTTTATATAAACCAGAATTGGAAAAATTAGGTTTTAATAATAAAAATTACTGATTTTATAAAGAAAATTTTGGATTAAAATAGAAGATAAAGTGCACTTGAAATTGGGTAAGAATTCGGGATGTTCCCTCAAAATAGGTTTTCTTATCAGAAATAATTAAGGAAGGAATCACTTTAAAAAATATGTATATCCCCAAAAGAGAATGAGGGATTGATATTGAAACATGATATTCAAGCATATAAATAGTATGTAGAAGTTTTACATAAAAATAAAGGACAAATTCATTTGGGTAAAAAGAATGTTGGAGCAACCAGAAGGAATTAAAGCGGTTCAGGTAGAATCCCTCACCTTAAGTCCGATGGTGTTCTCCACTTGATATTAATGACCTGAATAATCAAATTAGATCAATTAATTAATAATTAAAGAAACTATTATATATCAAAATTATTTATACAGCCTTTTTTAGTTCATTCATAACCTTTTTGATTGGTTATGAGGTTTGATTTTATGGTTTAGGACCATTTGTTTCCTTGGTTTTAATGGTTTGTTAACTTATATTCATGTTAAGAGAATCATGTAAAATGGGGATGATTTTAAATAATTGGATTTATATGTTATTAGTTAAAATATAGGATGTTACATGATTTTAAATTGAATTTTGTTACTTGTCATGAATATTAATCATTATATAAATTATTTAATGATAACTGTTTGGGTTAATTGGCGTTTTTTTTGAAACACAACAAACTCATTTTGATTTATAAATAAAAACCATGATTACAAAAATATTCTAGAACCATATATGATACATAATAAATATATTATGGTATGTTTCAACCATGAAAATATTTTCATGACCATTATTGAAGATGGTAATGAAAATTGAAAATCCATCATCCTTGAATGTGGTAAATTAGAACATCTTGAATGGTGTTTTCATTTTTAGTATAAATGAAAGGGATATGAGAGATGATGAAAAATTATTCATTTATAATGAAAAAATTCCAGTGCATGTAAGGTACTGGAGTCATCACAACATTTTAATGAAATGAGGTGAGGAAATAAAAATAAAATATATGATCTTGAAAATAAAATAAAAGTTGAGAGATTCCTCACGAAAATTCAGCATCGTTACAACGTCGCTTAAAATTTCATAAAATATTTTTAAGAAATAAAAAATGGTATCTCATATTATTTAAATAAAAATTATAGTAAGAGGGATACATAAAATCAAACCACAACAAATTAAAATTGAAATTCAAAGAGATAGCATAAAAGAAGTGTTGACAAAAAGAGGAGGGTGAAAGGTTCACTTACCTTGTAGAGTAACTCCTAGAACTTGAAGGTTGGGACCTTGGGGGATTAAGGATAGATTGGGAGGAATAATAGGGAGGTAAAATAACTATATATTTGAGGAGGATGGATTTTTAATGAAATAAAATTAAGTGAAGAGTGAGTATTTATAGTAAAAGAGAGAGAGTTTTTTTATTAATTTCAAAGGACACCTCATTAGTGGTTTTGTTTGAAAAACCACGGGCTTGACCATGATATTTTCCCATGGTATTATCCACTTGGGACACTTCATATGATAGTTTACTGTACACAAGTCGACAAGAATTTTTTATTAATCATTACATCATTATGATGTCATTAAACATACCTAAAACTCAAAACTGTATTTTTACTATTCACAAAAAATTGAAGTATTTTAGAAAAATCCCAAATATTCACCTTAACCATTTTTCAATGTGTCGAATTGAAAAATTAAATCCATTTTTTGAAAATATTTTTCTAAATATTTTTACTTTAATTTTTAAATAAAATCATAATTTATTTAACAAAATCAACATTAAAACTATAACTCATTTTATAACACATTGAAAAATTAATCAAGGTCCCATAAATTTATCTTATAACCGTAAGAAAATAAATTAAAAATTTATGATTACATTTTATGAAAATAAATTTCCATTTTGAATTATTAAATTAATCACAAAATTTTAAATAAAATATTTATGACATACAAAAATACCAATACTTATGCTATGATCGTATTTTCAATTTTAAGATGTCTAAATTGTATTTATACATTTATGGGTGAAGTTTCTATTCCTTTTGTCTGATTTTATATTCATTACTATTTATTAATATTCATAAAGGTATGTTACTATTCGTATGTTTATGTTATTATTTATCAAAAATTATGTTTGTCTTATCAGACTCCAAATAACATACTGATCACAATTGTAGATGACCGTTTTTCGAAATTAAAATATCATAAGTGAGAAACTTATGTTTAAAGGTCACATAGTAATTAGTAGTTTGTTGTGTTGTGAATTCATGTTATTATATGACATAATTATAGAAACAAATTTTTCTATTGTTAAAACATTGGTTCGTTACATTCTTCCCCCCTTATGAAATTTCACCCTCAAAATTTCATTTTACATTCTAGGACATAAATAGGTGTGGGTACTTTTCCTTCATTGCTTTCTCCAGTTCCCATGTTGCCTCTTCTTACTTTTGGTTCCACCATATTACCTTGACATGGTGAGTAGTCTTTTTACGTATAACTTTATCTCTATGATCCAAGATCTTCACCAGCTTCTCCTCATATGAAAGGTCATCCTCCATCTATACCACCTCTGAAGAGAGTACAAGTGAAGATTCTGGTATATACTTCCTTAAGAGGGATACATGAAAGACATCATGTACTTTAGACATGGTAGGTTAAAGTTCCAATCGATAGGACACATCTCCGACTTGATCAAGGATCTCGAAGGGGCCGATGTACCTGTGACTTAGCTTCCCTTTCTTTCCAAACCTCATGACCTTCTTCCACAGAGATATGCATAGAAATACCATGTATCAACCTTTGAACTCAAGGTCTCATCGACGATTGTCTGCATAACTATTTTGTCAACTTTGAGCTACCTTTATGTTCTGTTGAATGGTTTTCACCATGTCCACCATTTCTTTGACCATTTATGGTCCTAGTAGCTTACACTCACCGACTTCATCCCAACACGCCAGTGTTCTGCACCTTTTCCCATAAAGGTCTTTATATGGTTCCATTCATATGCTCGAGTGGAAACTATTGTTATAAGAGAATTAAAACAGTGGAAGATGTTGGTATCATTCGCCTTTGAAGTCTATAGAACATTCTCTCAACATATCTTCCACTTTCTGAATAGTCTAATCAGATTTGCCATCCGTTTAAGGATAATAGACCCTACTGAAGTTCAGTTCAGTTCTTAGAGCATGTTGGATACTTTTCCTAAACTTTGAGGTGATCTTGGATCATGATCAGATACAATATATAGTGGTACTCCATGCATCCTTACAACTTCTTTGATGTAAATCCTTGAAAGTTGATCCAATGATAGGTCCTCTCAAATTGCGATAAAGTGAGCTATCTTTTTAAGATGATCCACAATGACCCATATAGCATTGTTTCCTCTAGATATCCTTAGAAGTCCAGTAACAAATCCCATGGTGATGTTCTCCCACTTCCATGTTGGTATGGGTAGTGGTTGCATCATCCCCTTAGACTTTTGTCTTTCATCCTTCACTTGTTGACATACTAGGCACTTTGATGTATGCTCAACAATATCATTCTTCATATTGTCCCAACAAAAGTTCTATCAGAGATATCAATACATCTTTGTGCTCCCTAGGGGGATAGAGAAGGTTGAGCTATGTGTGTCATTCAGAAGCTCCTTATTTATCTCCATATCAGTTGGTATACAGTGCACCTCCGCTTGGCTGGGAGATCTTCTCAGGAGCTCTCGGTCGGGCTCTTCTTTGGACTTCCATGGCGATGTGTGGTTGGTGCGGTTGGCATGCGATTGGCCAATGGCATGAACGGTGGGTTCTCTGATGGCGATTTGACGGTCTAGATGGGTGATGTTCTACAGGATGCTAGGGAAGGAGAGTCCGATTCCAGATCTATTCTTATCTGATCAGTTTTGGTGTTGAACTCTTACCAGATTCAGATCTGGATTCAACAAATCAGTGATGCGAGGATGTCTACATTTGAGGGTTTTTCTATGAATTTTCTTTCTAACAATGGTGATGGAAGTTAGAACGAAGGAATTGAGATGGTGGCGACGTCAGTGTTTGAGTTCCCCTCGGGCCTTGTTGCCTTAACCCTGCCCTGGACCTGCATCCCATCCCTCCTCTCTAGGTCGGTCAGGATCGATGGTTCAACGGAGCTTTGTGAGGTGATGTTCGAGCATGCTTTGGTTCTTCAAGGAAAGATGAAAAGGAAACGATGAATTTAGAGTTGTTTTATAGATGTACAATGGAAATGTTGAACATATTGATTTTGGATTCAGATTCGATTCTTATATTCATGATTTGGATTTGGGTGAATTTGTTTGGGAACTCACTGTGAATTTTTATTTGTGGTTTGAATTTCATGGTGATATGTTTTTTCTTTTGGATTTTGTGGTCTGCGGTTCAAGGATTTCTGCAACCAGATTGTCTACAATAGGTTGTTTCAGATGAGGTGAAAAACAAAGAGTTTTCAATATCCATTGATTTTTGGAATTGGATGTTTTAGGAGTATGACTTTTTTCATCGTTACGAGGCCTGTGTGCTTTTGCACAGAACAACTAAACGAATAGCAATAGATAGTGGAGCTAGAATTTATGTTTATTATGCTAGGAGAGGCTTTTCTCTTATAATGTGTGTTGTTTATTGTCTTGGGATTTAGGACCATTGAAGTTCTATTTTTGTTTATTTATTTTATGTCGTGATGGGTTTCCCATTATCCCTTAAAAGGGGGACTATCTTAATAAAAAAAATTAATTTTTAGTCAGATGGTATACATAATTGTGATCAAAATCTTACAACTCCTTCCTCATCAATTTTGAAATTAGAGGATTTACCATTTCTAATAGCTTCCTCCCTTTTCTGAATTTTCACATCTTTTCCTTAAGCATCCTTTATTTTCTCCATGAGAGATGGTTGAGAAATAATTTGAGAAAGTATTGGTGATGTTCCTCCCTTAATGATTCCTAGGTCCATCCTCAGCAAATCTAAGAAGATCAGATGCTTTTCAATTCTCATCATTGATAAAGATACACGATCCTTTCTACTTTAAGCATCCACCACCTTGTTTGCCTTACCTGGATGGTAGTTGATTGAGAAATCATAATCCTTGATGAGCTCTATCCATCTTCGCTAGCACATATTAATCTCTTTTTATGTGAATATATATTTTAGACTCTTGTGATCAGTATATATCTCACACTTCTCTCCATAGAGATAATGCCACCAGATTTTAAATGCAAAGATCACAACCTCCAACTCTAGATCATGCATGGGATAGTTTTTCTCATGTATTTTCAACTTCCTTAAGGCATAGGCTATCACTTTATCATTTTTCATTAGCACACAACCAAATCCATTCTTAGAATCATCACTATACACCACAAAAAGTTCTCCACTTGGTCGGAGTGTGAGGACTGGCGCAGTGATTAGCCTCTTTTTAAACTCCTTGAAATAGTCTTCACATTCTTGAGTCCATAAAAACTTTACTCCCTTCTATGTCGGCTTGGTCATTGGGTTTAAAAATTGGGAAAGGTTCTTCACAAATCATCGATAATACCCAGATAGACCCAAAAATCCATGGATCTCCATTACAGATTTTGGCCTGGACCACTCTTCAATCACCTTTGTCTTAGAGGGGTCCATATATATCCCTTTTCTAGTGATAAAATGACCCAAGAATGATACCTCCTCCATCCAGAACTCACATTCATTATACATTGCATACAACTTCTCCCTTTGAAAAGTTTTTAACACAGTTTTCAAATGCTCCTCATGTTCCCCCTTGCTCTTGGAGTATATCAGAATATCATTAATAAAGACTACCACAAATTTTTCAAGGTAATCTCTAAAGACTCTAGTAATTAAATCCAAGAAAATTACTAGATCATTAGTGAGTCCAAAGGGAATTAATATTAAATCATAGTGTCCATACCTTGTTTGAAATGCAGTCTTTGGAATATCTTCCTTCCTCACCTTTAATTGATGATATCTCGACTGAAGTTCCACCTTAGAGAAATAGTTGTCCCCACTAAGCTGATCAAAAAAGTCATCTATCCATGGAAGGGGATAATTTTTATTTATCGTGATTTTATTGATCTCATGATAATCAATGCAGAGGCACATTGAACCATTTTTCTTCTTGATGAAGAGGATTGGCACACCCCATGGTGAAGCACTCGGGTGTATAAAACCCTTCTCCATATTCTCTTGTAACTGCTTCTTCAGCCCTTCCAAATCAATAGTGGCCATTATGTAAGGTTTATTTGATATAGGAAGATATCTAGGAATAAGATCAATTGAGAACTAAACCTCTCGATCAGGAGGAAGACCAGACAACTCTTTAGGGAATACATCAGTGTAATCCCTCATGATGGGAATGTCTTCAAACATGATTCTATCCTTTGTCTCATTCATTTGGGCTATACATTCTTGCTCATAAGGAAGCAATATCCACACCTGAGATTATGATTCTAAAGGATATTCATCTTCCTCCTTACACTTGTAAATAATTGGATGATTCTTCAGGATGTGAAGAGTGATATCCCTTTCCCAACAGTTGATGTTGGATTTGTATAAAGATAGCCAATCCATTCCCAAGATAACATTGAACTCGACTAAATGAAGTATGAAAAGATTTTCTGAGAGGTTCAGTCCACAAACATTAACCAGGGAGGATTTATAAACCATGGATGCAATAATTTCTCCATTCACTGTTCTCACAGATAACTTGTCTTCTAAATTTTGAGGTGGTGTTTTAATAGTTCTACTAAAATTGAAAGATATGAAAGAATACGTAGAACCATAATAAAATAGTAAATTCACTATACTTGAATGAATAACTAGTGTAACTGTCACCACATCATTGTTCGGCTCCACCTCAATAGTAGTGATATCATAAGACCTTACTTGTTGCCTTAGAGGTTGTTGTTGATTTCCTCTAACAACCCTTGTCTTAGGGGAATTGTTTTCATTATGCCCATGCTCCTTGTAGTTGTAAAATTGCACCACTGGCTCTGCATTGATCTGAACCTTCCTTTCTTCTTCCACATTAGTGGGATTTTTCATATCCCTTTTATAGTTCTTGGCTAGATTTCCAAGATTTCCACATTTAAATAAATTCTTGGTTCCCTTTAGATAGTTCCTAGGACTCTTTTTCCCACAACTTTTACAAGTGGGATATTCGGGCTTCTTTCCATCATGGGATTTGTTTGTCGAACCACCCATGTTTTTCTCCATTTTTCAATTCTTATCACTGGGCCCATGAGACCAATGAGAGTATCCAATCTCTATTTCAACCTTGAGGGAATAAGATACAATTTCCTTATAACTATCGAAGTCCCGAATCGCCAATGATTTTCATAGACTCATATTTATTCAACTAAAGAAGTGATCCACCTTTCTTTCACTGTTCATGACAAAGCCAGAGGCATACCTTGAAAGAGTTATAAAGTTTTCTTTATACAACCTGATGGACTCATCTTCCTTCTTCTTGAGTCCTAGGAACTCTCTTTCCATCTTGAGACGGAGGGTTCAAGAAAAATATTTATTGAAAAACAACCTCTTGAATTCCTCCCAATCCATGGAATCAATTTCCTCTTGGGACTTTGTATTCTTGATCAATGTCCACCATTGATCAGCTTCCCCATCAAAACGATAGACCTCCAGTACAACTTTATCTTCTTCCGAGCACTAGAGGACATATAATATCTTTTCAATGGAGTTAATCCACTGTTCCACGAGGAGGGGATCAGAAGATCCACTAAACATGGGAGGCCTTTGCTGTATGAATGATTCTATGGAAACTTTCTCTTCTCTTGGTGGATGAGGGTGTTACACATGATTCAAGTTATTATTAATAACTTGAACTAGCTGAGCAAGTACTATCATGAAGTTTTTATCACCCATTCCCATCATATCAGGCATATCATTTGGCCATTCTTCACATTCTCTTTCACATTGATTGTTGGAACATGTTCTTATATTTCCTTCCATTAGCTAAGAAAAAGAACATACAATTATATGGATTTAATAATTAGTTATTGAATATAAAAAAGAAACTTTTGAACATAAAATGATAAACTTGTAGAGGATAAGTATATCCTAACTTGTGTTTCCTCTAGGTTATCCTTGATCTATTTCTTAACTTATATTCTTATGGTTTTTTTATTCCCTTAATAATGGTTCATACTAAGATTATGAATTTACCAAAGTATATCACCCAGGAGTGTCAATACCAAGAGTTCATCAAGGCCCATTGTAGTGTACTAAGATACCCCAGGTCAAGCTCGAAACTCCTTGTCAGAGTTTTCACTCTTAGGTACATCTGTGCTAGAGCCACCTCTACCTGTTTGTATCCAGACATGGATGTATTTTCTTGATAAACCGCTTACTCTATACTTACCACAACTTAGGGGTGTTTTCTTATACTTTGTCTCATCCTTAAGGTTCTTAATAAAGTTCTATATTCCTATTCTCCAAAAATAACTAGACCATCCTCCGATACCAACTATAGTGGCCCTAACCTTTTTCATATAACATTACATTATTTTAAGCATAATTATACATCAGAGTACAAGCCAAGGATCGTGAAGTCTAGTTTCTTTGAAGACTAGGTACATAAAAATAATAACATGGGACTAAGAAAACACTTATTTATTCAATATTAAAATTGATCTCCTAACTTTTATTGTTCTCAAACATCTGCATAGGGTACCTTGGGGAACACATGAACAAAGGGATGAGCTAAAAATCCTAGTAAGGGAGTATACATAAGAATAAGGATTTAGAACATGGGTTAGAAGGAATGGTATAATGATAAAAAAGCATGGAACATATGGAATCATAAAATATAAACATGAGATCATATAAACATGTAATCATAGTAATGTGGAATCAACATAAAACATGAATTTAGTATGAGTCAAGGCTAACCGCCAAGATCATTTCACATAGTAGCACAAGCCAAGGCTAACCGCCAAGACCATCGCACATAACATCTCATGAGACTTAACTTTACCCAATGTATTGGAGAGATATATGGGCACACCCATATTACTTTTCATGAATATGTTTTCCACAAAAGGAATCATATATAATCAATCTTACATAAACATAGGGGTTACCCATAGAAAGAATTGGGTACCACAATCATGATGTAAAGCATAACTAATGGGATTATCATGAAAGTGCCCATGAAATTAACTAATTTGAACATACATGGACGTTAATAAGGTGAAATAGGCATATATCATGGAAAGTGATGTCAAACAGAAGTGACAACATGTAGGAAATGTATTTGAGAAATTTTAGCATTAAAACATTTTTGTTCGGTTTTAAGGAAAATACTATAGAGATTTTAAAATAGAAAAGAGGAAATTATTTTATATAAACCAGAATTGAACCAAGAAGGTTTTAATAATATAAAACACTGATTTTATAAATACAATTCTTTCTTAAAATAGAGGATAAAGTTCACTTGAAATTGGGTAAGAATTTGGGATGTTCCCTCAAAATAGGTTTGGTTATCGGAAAGAATTAAGGAGGGAATCACTTTAAAAAACATTTATATCCACGAAAGAGAATGAGGGATGGATATTTAAACATGATATTGGAGAATATAAACAATATTTATAAGTTTTACATAAAAATAAAGGACAAATTCATTTGGGTAAAAATAACATTGGAGCAACCCGAAGGAATAAAAGTGGTTCGGGTAGAATCCCTTACCTTAAGTCTGATGGCGTTCTCCACTTGATATTAATGACATGAATAATCAAATTAGGTTCATTAATTAACAATTACAGAACCTATTATATTTTAAAATGATTTATTATAACATTTTTTAGTTCATTAATAACCATTTTGATTGGTTATGAGGTTCAATTTCATTGTTCAGGACTGTTTGTTTCCTTGGTTCTAATGGTCGGTTCACTTATATTCATGTGAATAGAATCATGTAAAATGGAGATGGTTTTCCAGAATTGGAGTTATATATTATTAATTAAAATACAGGAGGTTACATGATTGTAAATTACATTTGGTTACTTGGCATGAATATGAGTCATTATATAAAATATTTAATGATAACTGTTTGGGTTAATTGGCAGGGTTTTTTTTGATACACAACGAACTCATTTTGATTTATAAATAAAAACCATGAGTAAAAAAAGATTCCAGAACCATATATGAGACATAAGAAATATATTATGGTTTTTTTGAACCATGAAAATGGTTTCATGACTAGAATTGAAGATGGTAACATAAATTGAAAATCCATCATCATTGAATGTGGTAAATTAGCACATATGGAATGGTGTTTTCATTTTTAGTATAAAATAAAGGGATATGAGAGATGATAAAAAAATATTACTTTTTAATTAAAAACTTACATTACATGTAATAAACTGGATTCATAACAAAATTTTGATGAAATGAGGTGAGGAAAGAAAAAGAAAAGTTATGATATTGAAAATAAAAGAAAATTCGAGAGATTCCTCACGCAAATTCACCATCCTAACGACGTTTCTTAAAATTTCATAAAATATTTTGAAGAGACAAAAAGGGTATATTATCATATGGAAATAAAAAGGAAATTAATAAGGATACAAAAAATAAAACCCCAACATATAAAAATGGAAATTCAAAGGGATAACATAAAAGAAGTGTTGACAAAAAGAGGAGGGTGAAAGGTACCCTTACCTTGTAAAGTAACTCATATAACTTGAAGGTTGAGACCTTGGGGGATTAAGGAAACCTTGGGAGGAATACTAGGGAGGTAAAACCACCATATATTCTATAAGGAGGTATTTTTAATGAAATAAAACGAATAGAAGAGTGAGTATTTATAGTAAAAGAGAGATTTTTTTATTAATTTTAAAGGACACCTCATTAGTGTTTTTTTAAAAACCATGGTATTTTCCCATGGTATTATCCACTTGGGACACCTAATATGATATTTTACTATAAAAAAGTTGACCAATATTTTTTTTAATTATTACATCATTATGATGTCATTAAACATACTGAAAACTCAAAACTATATTTTTTCTATTCACAAAAAATTCAAGTATTTTAGAAAAATCCAAAAAATTAATCCTAACCATTTTTAAACATGTATAACTAAAAAAATTAAATCCATTTTTTGAAAATTATTTTCTAAATATTTTAAATTTAATTTTTAAATAAAATCATAATTTATTCAACAAAATCAAAATTAAAACTATAACTTGTTTTTTAACACCTTGAAAAATTAATCAAGGTCCTATAAAATTATATTATAACCATAAGAAAATAAAGTATCAATTTATGATTACATTTTATGAAAATTAATTTCTATTTTAAATTATTAAATTAATCATAAAATTGTAAATAAATTATTTATGACATACAAAAATACCAAAACTTATTCTTTGATCATTTTTTCACTTTTTAGATGTCTAAATTGTATTTTTACATTCATGGGTGAAGTTTCTATTTTCTTGGATGATTTTATATTCATTACTATTCATAAAGGTATGTTACTATTCATAAGGATATGTTACTATTCAT
Source organism: Viscum album (assembly GCA_963277665.1). NCBI lineage: Eukaryota > Viridiplantae > Streptophyta > Magnoliopsida > Santalales > Viscaceae > Viscum > Viscum album. Next base: position 593,233,455 of record OY728135.1, on the reverse strand, counting down.
AAAAAATTATGTTTGAATTATCAGACTCAAAATAACTTACTAATCACAATTATAGATGACCTTTTTTGAAATTCAAATCTCATAAGTAAAAAACTTATGTTTAAAGGTTGCAGAGTACTTAGTAGTTCATTATACTATTACTTCATGTTATTATATGAAATAACTATAAGAAGGGAATTTATATTGGTAAAACATTGGGTCGTTACATAGAATCCCACCTATTGCAAGTATTTTCCATGATTTTAGGTTGGGAAGATTTATCTACTGGGTGACCTGGTGATGGAATTTGCCTAGATTTTGGGGCATAAAGATTTATCAATGGGGTGATGAATGTTGAATAGAAGATACCGAGTGTGATAATACTAGTCTATGAAGCTACAGGTGAAGTAGGTGGGGCTGCTGCGGAGTAGTGTCGAGTACGTTCTAAGTGCGGTGGGAATTAGTGCGACGTATGCTATAGAGATTCGTGCCTAAGGGAGATAGAAAAGTGTCTAGATAGCAACGAGGCCTTGGGGGGTTTTTGTGGAGCTGTTTTTAGAAAGTTTTTAGGGAGGTAGGGATCTATGTGATGGATTCTGTGGAGCTGTGTGCCAATGGGCGTAGACAATAGATTGCGGTGAAGTGGGTGATGACCACGTAGGGCCTGATGAGAAGGGAGGGGTGGAGTGATGAGCGTGTGTACCAGGAGGGAACACATGGTTTAATAACCTATAGGGTTTAGTTTTCATGGTTTTAACAACCATTGGTCCTATGGGTCATGTAATGGGATTATGGGCCACACTCTAAAAAAATAGGGCTTGATGGGTGTGCTATCCCCTAGGGGGCATGTCCTTCCTTTCCGGCCTTTTTGTGTGGTGTGTGTGTGTATTTTAATGTAATTGTACCCCCAAACACCTAATATATATATATATATATATATATATATTAGATGACATTTTAAAAAAACAAATTAGAAATTTCTTCATTTATATAAATAATAATTTTTTAAAAGGCAGTGGGGATCTGTGCGACGAATGCTATGGAGCTGTGCACCGATGGGCGCATGCCACCGAATGCGGTTAAGTGGGTTATGGCTATGATGTTCCAGGAAAGGAGGGAGGGGTGGACTTATAAGCATGTGAACCAGGCGGGAAAACTAGGTTTAATAACCTATGGTTTGGGGATGTCATGGGTTTAACACCCATTGGGCCTATGGGTCATGTAATGGGCTTACATGCCATGCTCTAAATAAATAGGGCTTCATGTGTGGGATTTCCCCTGGGGGGGCTATGATCTTCCATTCCAACCTGTGTGTGTAGTGTGTGTGTGTGTGTTTGAATTCAATTGTACCCCCAAGCACATAATATATATATATATATATATATTGGATGTCCTTTAAAAAAATATTATAAATTTATTCAATTATATGACTAATACATTTTAAATAATATTAAAAATATTTTAATATAATTAATAATTTTTAATATCTTATTTATATAATTAATATTACATACATTTATATAATTATAATTTTTTTTATTTTTTTGGATTTAAATGTAACTCTTAATATTTTTATTCTTATGTATGAATTTATATATTTAATAATATGTTGTATTTTTTTTGAAAATTTATATAATTAATTATAAATTTTAAATGTAATTAATTATATTGAAAAAGAATTATGAATTATTAATGTTTTTTCTAAATAATCAGTAATATATATATTTTATTTTTACCTGTATTTCTTTTCTTTGGTCTTTACCAACACTAACATTAGTAGTGATAAACCAGAGGGATATGTAGGTTTAAATCACTATTTATTTGGTTTGTGTGATATTAAACAAATACTACGTAGGATTACCTCAACATTCCTATCACTGCTAAAGTTATAACTGAAAAATCTTGGCATTTATCATCAATTAAATCAGTATTAATAAAATGTACTTTTAACAGTGTTTATTTTTTTAGTGCCGATAATGGTAAGTTTTATCAGTGCTTTTAGTAAATGTTGATAAATGTCTAAAATTATTTTTAAAAGATCTCCACCCATGCCGCCGTTTATTCTAGTTTGTCAAGACTTCATAAAAGCTTGCCCCAATTAATCCATCAGTGAAATTTTTTGGAAGATTGGATTAAAAAAAAGGCATGTCAATCAAAACATTTATTTAATGATTTATGAAGTGATCATGTACTGTCCATTTCATTTTTGATGATTTTTTCAAATCCTCTCTACATCAGTCTTAATTTTTTGATGTTTTTTTTTCAAATCCTTGCTACATTGGTTGTTTCAATTTTGACAATTGGAATAGAGATTTTACACACACACACAATGATATATATTGTTTTTATAAATGTATATGGATTGTGTGTGTTCATATCTATCACAAAATTTTGGAGAGGTTTGATCAGTTTTTTTGAAGAAAAAAAATTATTTTTGTTATTGGTTGATATATTAAAAGTCTTATTAAATTTGGTTACATATTATAGTTATCAATAATAAAATATGTATTTTTTTCCTTTGAAATTCATACTATAAGTATTTACAATTTATTTTTGTTTAATCTGGATTATTTTTTGAATAATCCTTATGGGTTATTAAATTTTTTCCCTTATTATTATTAATATTTTATATTGTAAAAAGAGAATGGTGATTTTAGATAAAGGTTTGGAGATAAACCATGAATTTTATAATATATCCATTGATCTTCATTACCATTTGTTTTAATAACATTTTAAAGTGATAAAAAAATATTTTTTTTTGAAAATAAATTGGTAATAAAAAAATATATAGGATAAGTTTTTTTTACAAAAAATAATTTTTATATATTTAAATTATATTTGATTTTATGTAGGCCATAGTGTTAGGATCACTTTGTGATGGACACATTGAGAGGGGGGATCAATGTGGGATGAATCTTATTCTTCGTTAATACATATTGATGTCAGGTGATTTATCACTTAATAACTTATTGAAAAAAATACAACACAAACAAAAAGCAGGATCATCATATAGATACTCTTTTGATCAATTATTTTTAGGTGAAATACATTATCTCGTATTCATATTTTGATAATATAATAGCGATATTCATGATCCATTAGATAATAAAAATTTAATTTTTATTTAATTTTTTGTTGAAGATATCATTAAAAAAGGAAAAGAAACTAATGACAAACACCTAATAAAATCAACTTAAAAAATATGAATTGAATGTACAGTATATAAATAGAATGTCAAAAAATAAACAACTTAAGGTATTGTTTATGAAATTTAATAAAATTACCATTGAGTTATCTAAAAATATTCAATAATGAAATATCAATAATTATGATTTCAATAAATAAGAATGAAAATCTGGAAAATCATTTAATGTTATTTATATAAATGACTTAAAAAATAAATAGATTAAACAAAAATCAATTGAATATGTGATGACCCAATTATTTTTTCTAATAAATCAATTTTATGTTTTATTCATGTTAATTATATGAATTCATATTAATATATTTTTTTAAAAGGTGATGGAAAATCACTTTTATTGAAAGATGAAAGAAACATAACATACATACAGAGGAATGGGGTCAATCATGGAAAAAAGCCCAAATCAATACCTAATTTCTTCCTAATTTTAGATCTAATATCACATTCTTTATCATGATTTGAATTACAATCTAAATGAAAATAACCATGACCTCAACCTCTTGGATGGAGTCCTATCCTCCAAGTTCTCACTTTCTTCCAAATACCTTTCAAGTCTATACTCTTTAAGCCAGAACTCCAAATATTAGATTGATCCACCACACACTTGATTTGGTCATCAAGTATGAGAGACCCATTATACTTCCTGGTATATGTATACCTATTATTATCCTAGAACATATCATCTTTCACATCAACTGTAGAATCCATCACTCTAAAAGAGTTATGAGTATCCACCTTTGTTTTACCTATGGAAAATGCGAAGCATGATTATTCCATACCAGAATATCTAAATTCATTAAGGAAAAGTTTTTATCCACAAAAACACAATTAATATTAATATTTTTTAGAGGAGGATGTTTAAAATTTCCAGCATAAGTTGGATCTCTCTTCTCATCCATCTTTCCATGACCACAAGTTGGTGTGGCCTTGCCAATGTCCTATAAATCATTATCACCAGCTGAATCACCATATTAAGCACCCAGACTATTTTCCGTGGATATTTCAGACAACTCTATATCCTTGTCCAATTAAAAGGCACCCACAATTGAGAAAGAGTGAATAGAATGATCAAATATCATTGCACACTCAGGTGACAAGATACCAGGAGCACCCTAGAAAATGGTATGGGTCAAGGATAAGGCCTAAAAGTGAAGGTTCTAGGTGTAGCAGAAGCGAGGTTGGGCAGAACCCAAATTTGATTTTTACCATGATCGATGATTATTCTGGGATCAATACGATGATGAATTCCAGTATCCATGGAATAAAATGAATGATTTAGATAAATAAGGAAGAGGCCCGAAACCTTTAGAGAGGATCTTGCACATCCTGTTTATAATTAACTAAATTAATTTAATAACGAAAATAATACCTGGATCTTCAATATTTTTTTCATTGATTATTTTAATCATCTAGAATGACCCTTACGGATTATCTTATTGTGCTTGTAAATATCCAAACTATAATCCCTCTAGCAGTGATCCACACGTGCTCCGATGGCCTCCGATCGACAGTGCTCGTTCTTCAAGTGCTAGTGCGACGTAGCGACTGTCTTGTGTTAGTCATTCTTGATCACTTTTTATTCAAACTTTAAGAACATCTCTCATTATTTAGTGGGGAGGGAAGAGGATTCGAGGGAGAAATTTTCTGGCTCAACAATTCTCAATTCACCGGGTGTGCGGTTTAGTACATGGAACAATAGACGTATGTATCTATTTATTGACATGGGGATTCAGTTACAATATTTAATTGTGTAATAGAAATTAAATACATTCACAACCAGAGAAAACCCATGCTATTAATAATAATACCATGCCATTATTTATGGTGTGCCAACTTGCGCAAAATGGAATTATAAATGAAATTCCACGTCACAAAATAATAACAATGTTATTTTAATTTGTGCCAAATAGTTAATTAATTATTTATCATCTTGAAAATAATTATTTTACTACCAAACCATCCTTGGTCCTCCCAAACTCCCCTTACATTTATTGAAAACTCAAATAAATAAATAAATAATTTATTCTCTTAAATAAATATTTTATTTACAAACTAGTAAATAAATATTTATTAAATGTTCTATAAAATAAATAAATATTTTTACCCACAATCCGGTGAATAAATATTTATTTAATTTATGAAATCATTTTAACTTGAATAAAATTATTCCATTTTGTTGAGAATAATATTTATTAATTAAATTCAAATAGAATTTAATTGAGACCACCAGAAATACTTAGTGTGTGACCCTTTAGGATTATTTCTCGTTGACATTAGGCAGGCTTGCCTAAAGTCCAAGTGTACTGTCTAGAAACAGGTCAAGGCACCCAAGAGAAAGAACTTAAAGTCGCAACAATGACATCCACATACGAATGCTCATTGTGTAATATAATCCCTTTATCACAATATCTCATCAAGCAGGTTTCATGATAGTGTCATCAAATTTTATTCTTGATATGTCATTCTTCGACTACCTGAAATAAACTCATCGTTACCCCATGACCATGGAATTTCACGTGAAAGTTCTATTTCAATCAAAGAGATGAGATTTCAACTTCCATAAATGGAAGGGAAAAATCTTTCCTTGACTTATCCATTAATAAAATTCCACTCGTGATGCACCAAACATACCGTACTTCCCAAAAAACTATCTGCATGATGATTTTCATCAATAAATCAAAGTACGCGATTTGTGACACATATTAATGATAATATTAAAGTCTAAGGATCATTACACATGCTCACAATTAGAAATATAAGATGACTACAAAACATGCAGAGTTCCTACTGGAAGGTCTATCCTCATAATCTCCTATCTTGTAGATTACCAAGTGCAAACTTCATGAGAGGAAGTATCATATGCTTACAAGTACTCACACCTAACGGTCTGCATGCTATGTGTCCCATCATAGTATTTCATCCAACCGTAGAACTATATTTAAGAATATTGTTATATCATTTCAAGGTTCTCATCATAGCGGGGAACTGCCATGACCTTATCAATAAAACAAATACTCTAGGACATTATTACATAATAGTCATGCAGAACAATGAACAATATATAATAAGATTTTTAATATTTAAATACATTAAATGTACATGTAATCAAATTACAACTAGTTGGTTCTAGGAAACCAACTCTTACAAACTTCCACTTATTATAGAGCCAACTGCCTACGAATTTTAGTCTGCTAGGCCTCACATGGTGATAATGTTTATGCTAAGTTAAGGATTTAGTCAAGGGTTCCACAACATTGTCTTCCGTGGAAATACTGCTCACTAAAAAATCACCTATCTGAGGAAAATCACTCAAGACATGATACTTCCAAAGTTTGTACTTCATCCACTGATGTGACCTTGGGTCTTTTGCGAGAGTCACCACTACAGTATTATCATAGTACAATGTGATGAGATCTTTACTACTAGGTATCACATCCAACTCCTGGAAGAAGTTTTGCATACAAACTAATTATTTTGTTGCCTCATAAGTTGAGATATACTCGGAATCTACTGTAAAATCTATGAACACACTCCGCTTTGAGCTCTTCTAGCTCACTACACCTTCATTAAAAGTGAATATGTATCCTGTTTGTGACTTCATGTCATCTTGATCAGTATGGAAAATAGAATCTGCATATCCTATGATAACTAATTCCTCATCTACTCTATAAACTAGGAACATATCCTTATTATACCTCAGATACTTTTCGATAGTCTTGACTACCATCCAATGGCAGTCACCTGGGTCAGCTTGATATCTGCCTACCACACTCAATGTGTATGCGACATCCAACTTAGTACATAGCATGGCATACATGACTGACCCAATCAATGATGCATATGGAGTCCTTTCCAATAGATTTATTTCCTCATGTGTCTGAGGACACATTTTCTTAGAAAGATGAATTGCATGTGATGCTATCAACAACCCCCTCTTGGATTGTTCCATACTGAATCTCTTTGGTATCTTATCAATGTATGTAATTTGACTTAGGCCCAAAAATTTCTTAGATCTATCACGATGGATCTTGATCCCAAGAATATATGTTGCCTCACCCAAGTCCTTCATGGAGAATCATTGATTCAACCATGCCTTAACATACTGTAAGACTGGTATCACATTTCCAAATAAGTAATATGTTATCAACATATACTATTAGGAAAACGAATGAACTCCCACTAAACCATTTGTAGACACAAGGCTCAAATTTGTTCCTGATAAAACCAAATTTTGTTATGGCTTCATAAAAACAAATGTTCCATGAAATGGATGTTTTCTTTAATATATAAATGGATTTATGAAACTTTCATACCTTATTGGAATCCTTTAGAGTCATAAAATCTTCAGGTTGTGTCATGTAGACATCTTACTAAAGGTTCCCATTAAGGAAGGCTATTTTGACATCCATTTACCAAATCTCATAGTCATGGTAAAAGACAATGGGCAATAGAATTATGATGGATTTCATCATTGAAATTGGTGAAAAGGTTTCGTCGTAGGCAATGCCTTGACACTGTTTGAACCCTTTTGCAACCAGTCGTGCCTTATAGGTGATGACTTGTCCTTCCATGTCCAGTTTCTTCTTGAATACCCATTTTCAACCAATAGAATTTACATCAACTGGAGGATCTACAAAAATCTAAACTTGGTTTTGGTACATGGAATCCATTTCAGAATTCATGGATTCTTGCAACTTAGAAACAACTGTTCCACTTACTTATTCCTTGTAGGTTAGAGGATTATTATTATCAAGTAATAATGAGTCACCATCCTTGATAACTATAAAACTATACCGTTCTGGTTCTCTAACCTCTCTTGTACTCCTACGCAGCTCTTATGTCTCTGGAACAGTTCTTTCTTCCATGGGGATTTGTGGAATCTATTACTGTACCAACTCTAGTGTACCTTAAACCTCAACTTCATGAAAGTCTATCTCACTCCCACTATCTCTTTTAGAGAAGTGATCCCTCTCAAGGAATATGGAATGTCTTTCCACTATTACCTTTTCTTGAGGGGTTGTATAGGTAATATCCCCTTATTTCCTTAGGGTATCCTATAAAGGTACACTTTGTGTCTCAGGGTGTAAGTTTGTTTCCTGAAGAGGCATTAAAAATGCATCGCTTCCCCAAACATGTAAATTCGATAATATGAATTTCCTTCCACTCCAGAAATCATATGGAATACCAATTATCGATTTATTTGGTACTTGATTTAGTATGTGCGCCACTGTTTGTAACGCATATGCCTAAAAGGATAATGGAAGACTCGAATGACTAATCATTGATATCACCATGTCAAATAGGTTTTGGTTCCTCCTTTCGCTCACACCATTCCACTAGTGCGTGTATAGAGGATTGAGTTGGGATAGGATCCCAAACTCCCATAAGTAATCAATGAATTCCTGATTAAGATATTCTCAACCTCGGTCTGAGTGTAGTTTCTTAATCTTTTTACCAAGATGGTTCTCAACTTCATTATTGTATTCTTTGAACTTATCAAAATAATCTAACTTATACCTCATTAATTAGATATATCCATATCTACTAAAATCATCATTTAAAGTTTATGAAGTATGAGTACCCTCCCCTTGATTCAAATGGAAATGGTCCACACACATCAGTATGAACCAATTCAAGAAGTTATTTAGCCCTTTAACCTTTCATAATAATTGAGGATTTTGTAATTTTGACTTGTAAACATGCATGGCATACTCCAAGTGGTTTTAGTTTGGAAGAATCTAAATATCCATCTTGATGTTACTTTTTCAAGCATTTCTCATTTACATGACCTAGACGGTGATGCCAAATTTGGGTGTGGTATGAGTCATGTGAAGTATCTTTGTTATCAATTTCTATTACTTGGTTTGTGTACTCCAACATGTAAAGACCATTTTATAAATGTTCCCTACCAAAAAAATGCTATATTTGTAAAAGAAGAAACATTCATTTCCAAACTTGAAAAAAACTCATCTGTATCTAATCCAGATACAAAAATAATTTTTTTAGTAACAGATGAAACATAATAACAACCATTTAACACCAATATCATCCCAGTTGACAATGTGAGGTGGTAGTCCCCGACAACTACAACAACAATTCTGGCTAAGTTGGCTACTCATAGATCTACCTCCCCTCGGTCAATATTTCTGAATCTACTCATTTCCTATATTTGGATACATATGTGAGAACCACAAGCTATATATAATACCTAATTTGTAGAAAAAGATAGATTTAATTCAATAAAAAATTCACCTGAAGCTTCCCCTTGCTTCTTAGGCTGGGCGTAGTTCCTCTTCTAGTGGCTCTTTTTCCACATGTGAAACAAATAGCCTCCTGTTCCCTTCCCTCCCCTTTGATCTTCATTTTCTTGGAAGGTCGTGAAGAAGTTTTGGGCTTAAAGCTATTCACCTTCCCTTTCATCTTATTCACCATAAGGACAGAAGGATTTTTTCACTTCATATATTTTTACACCTGTAGAATGAGGATAAGAATATCATATGGAGACTTCTCAATGTTGTTCATATTGAAATTGACAACAAAGTTAGAGAAGCTATGAGGGAGTGATGCGAGAATGAGATCGATACCTAGTTATTTGGGGATTTTAAACCCTAGAACCTCTAGCCGCTCAATGTATCCAATGAGCTTGACTACATGAGGCCTAGATGGGGAACCTTCTCTAAGATTACTCTGAAAGAGTGCCTTAGAGATCTCAAAGCATTCTTGTCTTGCTCTCTCCTGGTAAAGACCACGGTGGTGATCGAGCATGATATAAGCATCCATGTTTTCATGAGAATTCCTGAGCTCACTAGACATTGATGAGATTATCTAACATTGAATATCAATATAGTTTTTAATATATTTCTCATGGACTTGGAAATATTCATCACTCTCCTCTTTAGAAGTCAGATCAGGTAATACTGACTCCAGCATGTAAGACTTCCATTCATGGCGTAGGATAACCTGAAGGTGTCTAAGCCATTCCTAGAAGTTACTGCTGGTGAGGATGTTGTCTTTATCTTGAATTGATCGCAAGGATAGTGTGGTTTACAAGCTTTTAATTTTTATACAATTAAAAGAGCAGATCATTAGTACTTAATTGATTACATTTTATGAGAAACAATAAATTTTTATTAAGTCTCACACTATTTTATCAAGTCCCAATGACCCTCACCATTGAAATCGGAATGTCCAGTTTCCATGAAATTCTAGTGGAAAGGATCCATATTCCCCTTCTCATAACCACAAAAAGGTTTAGTCAAGCTATTAGAAGGTATTTAGGTTGGAAGGTCTTTATCAACTATGGGCTTACATCTCCTGATCTGTTGAGTGGACTCCCCAATCCTAAAATCATGACTTTGGATTTACTCAAATATTTCCTCCAATATTACATCAATTATAGTGAGGGATACTAATATTGATGTAACATAGTTAAGTCAACCCCAAACCTTTCATAAGGGCTTCTTGTATAAAAGTATATGTCCCAACAAGGGTTCATCAAACACATAGTTTTATTGAGTTTTTCCCTTAATCAAGTAACAGAAGGCTTAGCCTGACTTAATATTTTATTTGAGGTATTTTTATCTCTTCTGCATGAATTTATTATTATAATTATCACATGTTTGTTAATATTAAGTGGAACTTACTTAAGTGATTAACCACGTATTGATAATATTTGCGCATAAGTCTTGTTTATTTTAGTTCTATATTGCATGCTTGTTTAATTCATTAATTATGCGATCGTGACAAAACATCTATAATGATAAACCATGAAAATAACAAAAATAAAATAAAGAGAATGATTATGATATTTTCTAATGGTTAGTTTATCTAGAGGTTGATAAACTAACCCTGACCTAGGGGAGAAACTTCTTAAACCTTTTGGGTTCGTGTTTATATCTTTTCACCTATCCACCTCTATATCTCCTGGGAGTGGTTTCATATAGGCTCCAGCTTGAACAACCTCCACTAGCATGAGAGTTCCATCAATTACATATGCATTTTTTTAACTCGCATGAAGGTGAGGGGTAAAAAGGGGTTTTATATAAAATAAACCTTAGGCACGCATGCCCTACATATTAATGAAGAGAAGGCTCGTAGACCAAAAAATTTAATTTAAATAAATAAATTAAAAGAAACCATCCGCATACAAAGGTCATGGTCTAGCTCATAATCATCCATACATGAAACGATATTTACACATAAATAAAACTAGCATTCAATTCTTTAATCCTTATTGTTTAAGATAAATCACAGTTGAATCAATTAATTATCATCTTTAATTAATCAATCATTTTATCTTAAACCCTTTTTTGAATTTCCTTGAGATTTTCATCCATCATAATTTTGAACAAATAAATTAATTTAAAATTATATTTGTGCATAAATTGTACCTTGGAGGAAACCTAATAAATTCCTATTCATAACCACCCAATGAGTAGAAATGAACATTACGCATATGCTAAATTAAACACATATAAATAAAACACCTATCACATGTTGTTCCATAGCTTTACGCCTGCATGATGGTACACGTCTTAAGGTCTGTATAATATAATAATAAATTTTAATGAATATGTGTAATTTGGATGATTACACGGCGTGTAGTTCCAACTACATGGCATGTACTATTTTTCACTATCTATTTGAAGTACACGCCCGTGGAAACAACTTGTGAGTGTATGTCGGAAATATTCAGAGTACATGGCATGTCCAGTAGGCCACACGTCCTGTAGTTCCTCATTACACGGTCTTCAGTTGGGCAAGCTGTGTACGTGGTACACGGTCCAACCCTAACCCAAAGGGACTACATGTCATGTCTAGTGGGCCACACAATATGTGATCCGGAAACCGTGTTCCACCAATTCCTGGTCAACACACATAGTCATTAAGATTTAGACAAACTCAAATGACACAGATTGGTTTGGCGGACTTGACCTGGTGCATTAAACCTTGACTACACGAAATGTAATTACAAATACCTATCATGTGTTCTTGTGTTTTACGTCCAGGAACCATTGTCACCACTGGATGAGATCCTCTGTTTTATTTTAATCAAAATTAAAAGAAAATATCATTTCTGTAAGGTGAACGAGAAACGAAAGAGGAGGAATAGATCTAGAGATTTGGATTTATAACGACCCATACTTTACATACATTGTTATTACTTCAAAATTGAAGCACACTTATTACAACATATAACAAAACCATGAAAGGATCGTATAAGTATAGTGTCTTTAGAAAATGGGAAACATAAACAACTGGTTCATAAAGCATCTACATTATCTCCCATTTATTTCATCATATCTAGAGTCCCTTTTTGAATATCCTACTTAATAACCTTCTTCCTGACCTGGGGAAAGAAAACATACAAAAGGGTGAGCTCAAATGATCAGTAAGGGTAAACAAAATAAATATCAATCACATCATATTAATAAGAACATAAAATTTTGTAAATCTTAACTTGTAAAAGAAATCATAATTTCATAACAAGGGATAAATCATAGTAGTAAAATTTAATCCCAATAATCAGAACATAAAACATGAAACATTGTGGCATACACACATGATCATAGAGGATCATTTCTTATTAGTCAATACTCATTTCCAAGACTATCTTAGCAGACAAGGTCCATTTTCGAACCGAGTTCACTCCTCGTTTCAGTCCTGTATCACTGAACCAGATTAACCTGCTGTTCCAGACATGTCTATCTCATGAGATATAAATCTTTACCCAATACATTGGAGGGAGATATAGGTCCCACCCATCTCATAATGAAACCATTCTTATGTGTGCCACAAAATCATAAATCAAACATCATAGCATAACCCATGTAATAAAAATGGGATTCTTAATCATCATGCCATCATAACATAATCCATATAAGATAAAAGGACATCATAAAATTAATTACATCATAACATAATCAAATCAATGTAAAAATAGGGATATAACCAGAACCCTATATTATATTAGATGGAAAATAATTTTGATAAAACACTTGAACTCCATTCTTGAGGAAAATATCCTTTCTACTTCAAAAACATTTTCCTTCTCTTAACATGTCATATAATTTTAAACTAAAAGAAGTTGATTAAAAATAAACTTGAAAACTTGTAAAGGAAGTTTCATGGAAATAATGTTCTAAAAATCCATTCATTCTGTATAAGTTAAAAAAACATTCTTCTCATACTTTGGCCGGAAAAGTAAAAAAGTTCCTCGTACGAAAAATGAAAAAATATTCATTTCATATCTTTTACTAAAAACTCACTGAAGGGTAAAATTGGATTTAAAAAATTTTAGGAGGATATAAATAATATTACATATTGAGGAAACATGGATGTGGATGATAAATATTCCCTAGTAAATTCTGAAGTATAAACAATCTCAGATAAAAATTGAGATTGTGAGATTTTCCCTTACCTTAGGCCTGATTTGCTTCGTAAGTGTCTGAACCTCCTGTATAAAGATTAAATAATGTCATTTTATTAGTCCAGAATCATACTTATTGTTATGATATCATATATGGTCATGTTCTTAGCTTCTTATTAGTAATATTTCATTGCTACTTGTTATTCGGGTGTTTATTACTTTTTGTTCTTATGCGTGTTTTGTCGAATAAATTCTTATTCTTCTTTTTAGGTTATAGATACCTCATTTACAGAATGTTATTACTGTAATATATATCATATTTATTCATTCAATTCATTTATATAATCATTATGCAATGAAGATCATGTAGAAAGAGTCGCATCACAACGTGGAGACGATATTCCGTACGTATGCACGAGCGATGATATCATTCCCATGATCGTGGAATTGTATTGGAGTGTATGTATACTATTTCAGAATCAATATCACTTTAAAATAATCATATATAGTTATTATTTACACCATTATACCCATCCAAGTAAGGTGGTGGTGGAAAAGAGATTACACCACGGTGTGAAGACGGTATTCCGTACGTACGCACGCGCGGTGATTTCATTTTCCATAGGATGGATAGATGGTGAAATAGGGTTGTTTCATACTTATAATAACATATAATTATATTAGTGATACTTATTTCATTACTTCATAATGAAACAACTAAATAATAAGAAGTAGAAGAAGAAATAAAGTTGAAAGAATCGGTAACAGACATTACCTCTTCTTTGAAGCGCCTCTTCTTAACCTCATCTTAGGGAACTAAATATTGTCTTTTAAGAAGACCAGGACCTCTAGGATGTTTATAGAGAAGTGGAGAAGATAAATTGGTAGTGGTTGGCTGAGCTTGAAGGCTCAAAGTGGTGTGAGGAAGAGAGGGAGGATGTGCCCTTTTATAAGGGAGGAGAGGGGCACCTTAGAAAAACTTAAAATATTATTTTATAATAAAGTCATATTCGATTTTTAATAGCTCCAAATTTGATTTATTTCAAAGCTAAGGTGGGTATGGGTCGAAATCCTCTCATCCAATAGAATTTATACATGTTTAGGTTTCTATTTTAACCTTATAATTTAGATTTAACTTTAAGTTAGATAATTTAACTTTTACCATGTCTTCTTGTTTTCTTACACTATAAGGTTAATAAACTTACTATAACAAGCCAAAAGAACCCCAGGTTGTTTATTATTAATATATATAAACTTATATAAGTCATTTTTCCGAATCTTGGATTTTTAGGAATAAAATAACAATTAATAATATAATATTTGTTTTAAAAAATATTTTATTTCAATTTTGACATTATTTGGTAATTGATTTTTGTGAAAATCATAATAGAATGATTAGTTCGAACAAAGTTAACTAAATCAATACTAAAATGTCATATTAACCTATAAAATTAGTTTAATTCATAAAAAGTCTCAAATTACATTTATTTGGGTATTTATAACATCAATTATGTCAATATTTCATTAATAAGATAATTACTTCATCATTATTGTGTCATAAATAAATTAAATTATTTAATGTCTAAAATTTATAAATAAAATACCATTATGTAGGAAATATTTTTAGCTTTCTAATGAATATTTATAGTCGAATTTATCTTATGTATAACCCTATATTAAAAAAAGTTTAGTTATTAAACTTTGATATTAACTATTTTAACTATTCTTTAAATAAAATAATATTAAATGTCCTAATCTAATCCAAGTGGGACTAAATGGTCATATTTTATTCCTATGGTTGGTTTTGGTCAAATTAAACTTATCCAATAGAATTAGGACATGTGTTATGGTAATAATAATATCATTTTTACCCTTAATTACCCTATTTACTTTTAACCGTGGTAAAAAAAAGTAAAAAGTTACTATTCACCAAAAATTATTTTCATCTCATTGAACCACATTTTAGTCCTTGATATTAACCATGTCTCTCGGATTTTCGAAATTCCACTCACAGAAGCAGTAAAATTAAGTTTTATGTAAATTTTCAAACTCTCCTAGGAGGTGGGTAAAAGACGGTGAAAAGTTCAATAAACATTTTATGTATCTAAAATTATTATAAAATGACTCCAATGAATTACATTCAACTTATATAGGTATTATGTATCAATTTTGACCTACAATAAATTTAAATAAAATAAAAAATTATTTAAATAAAAATTCGGTTTTGAAATAGTAACCCAGTGTTTTCACTATTCATCAAAAATTGAAAGTTTTCAGAAAAATACCAAAATTTCACCCTAGGCTAATTTCGATATTACGAATCCAAAAATGAAGTCCATTTTGAAAGATAAAATTTATAAAATTTCAAAAAGTTGGTATTACTGTTGATAACAGCTAGTTTTAATAATATTTAATAGCATATTGTTGTTTAGTGAAACTCGGTATTGCGTACGATGCAAGCTATCGAGAAAGGTCGCGATTGCGTGTAAAGAAAGCCAAGATAGTGTTGTGTGTAGTGAAATATTCCTTTGATGATGTATATAACTAAAAAACAAAACATTTCTCATAAAAATCTCGGGTGTTACAGGATTAGTATAATGATTAACTTGAATTGAAACAACTAAATTATTAAATGCGTAAATCATCAATGAAATTTGTAAATAATTATAAACTATGATGTAACCCCTTTGATACCACTTGAAGGTTCTGAGCACAGTGGAAGTGTAGTTGGGACAGAACCCAAATTTAATTTTTACTATGATCAATGATTATTACAGGACCAATACGATGATGAATTCTAGTCTCCATGGAATAAAATCAAAGATTTAGATAAAAAAGGAAAAGGCCCAAAACCTTTAGAGAGGATCTTTCACATCATGATTATAATTAATTTAATTATTTTCATAAAGAAAATAATATATGGATATTTCATTTTTTATTCATTGATGATGCTAATCGTCCAAAATGACCCTTCCAGATTATCTTGTTGCACTTGCAAGGATCCAAACTAGAATGCCTCTAGCAGTGATCCACACGTGCTTTGATGGCCTCTGATCGACACCGCTCGTTCTCTAGGTGCTAGCGTAGTGAAGTGAGTGTCTTGTGTCGATCATTCTCGAGTGCTTTTTCTTTAGTCTTGAAGAATGTATCTCGTTCTTGAGAGGGTTGGGAAGAAGATTCGAGAGAGAAATTGTTTGGATCAACAATTCTGAATTCACCAGGTGTGTGGTTCGGTACATGGCACAATAGACGCATGTGTCTATTTGTTGACATAGGGCTTCAGTTACAATATTTAATTGCGTAATATCAATTAAATGCATTAATTGCCATAGAGAAAAACCATTCTATTAATAATAATACCACATCATTATTTATGGTGCGCCAACTTCCGCAAAACGAAATTATAAATAAAATTCCTCATTACAAAATAATAGGAGTGTTATTTTAATTTATGCCAACTAGTTAAATAATTATTTATCATCTTTCAAATAATTATTTTACTATCATACCGGCGTTGGTCCTCTCTAACTCCACTTTTATTTATTAAACACCTAAATAAATAAATAAATAAATTATTCTCTTAAATAAATATTTTATTTAAAAACTAGTAAATAAATATTTATTAAATATTCAATAAAATAAATAAATATATTTTACCCACAATACGATGAATAAATATTTATTTAATTTGTGAAATCATTTTAACTTGAATAAAATTATTCCATTGTCTTGAGAAAAATATTTTTTAATTAAATTCAAATAGAATTTAACCGAGACCACCAGAAACACTTAGTGTGTGACCCTCTAGGATTTTTTCTCGTTGGAATTAGGTAGGCTTGCCTAAAGTCCAAGAGTACTGTCTAGAAACAGGTCAAGACACCCAAGATAAAGAACTCAAACTCACAACAATGACATCCACATATGAATACTCACTGTGTAATATAATCCCTTTGTCGCAATATCTCATCAAGCAGGTTTCATGATAGTGTCATCAACTTTTATCTTTGATACGTCATTATTTGACTACTTGAAATAAACTCATCGTTAAACCATGTCCATGGAATTTCGCACGACAGTTCTATTCCAATCAATGGGATGATATATCAACTTCCATAAATGGAATGGAAAAATCCTTCCTCGACTTATCCATTAATAACATGCCACTTGTGATGCACCCAACATACCCTAATTCACACCAACTGTCTTAATGATTGTTTTCTTCAGTAAATCAAAGTGCGTGAGTCGTGAAAGATATTAATGATAATCTTAAAGTCTAAGAATCATTACACATGCTCACAGATAGAAATATCCGATGACACCAAAACATGCATAATTCTTACCGGCGGGTCTGTTCTCATAATCTCATGTCTTGGAGAATACCAAGTGCAAACTTCATGAGAGGAAGTCTCATATTCTTGTGAGTACTAACACCTAAAGGTATTCATGCTATGTGTCCCATCATAGTATATAATCCAAGTGTAGAACTATATTTAAGAATATTGTTATAGCATTTCAAGGTTCTCAACATAGCGGGGAACTGCCATGACCTTATCAATGCAACAAATACTCTAGAACATTATTAAATCATAGTCATACAGAACAATGAAAAATATGTAATAAGATGTTTAATATTTAAATACATTAAATTTCTATGTAATCAAAGTACAACTAGTTGGTTCTAGGACACCAACTCTTACAAAAAGTGCCCAGACTCTCTAGAAATGGAATCATGGCCTCGAGCTGAATCCCCATTTGAATCACCCTACCTTTTTCTAATGTTAACTACCAATTAATAAAAAAACTGATAAGGGGGAACATATTGATCATAGATCTTTTCATGCTCAGGGGACAAGAAACCAAGATCACCCTGAAAATTTGTAACATACAAGGATGAATTCTCCAAGTTTCCAAACTTTCAAACAATGGAATCTTGGTCTTGATCATAATTGGAACAAGGAGTGTTAGCATACACATGATCAAAATACTTTGAGCTATGTGTAAGAACATCTCTAAATGAATACTGAAACTTAATTGTTTAATCAGACCTACTATCTTTCAATCAATTAAATAAATATGATTACCAAGGATTAATAGTCACCTCTATAGGGCTAATTTCTTCAACAATATCTACCTAGGATTTTGAGTTAGCACTAGACTGACCTTCATTGAACACAACTATCTTCCACTTTTATAATTTCAGGTTCTCTATTTACACAGAATCCTTGGCATAAGGGTTCCCATCAAAGTCCACAAATAATTTATACCTGTAATCTTTCCCTTTCTCCCTCCTATTAAAAACATTGGACATATGTACTTTCATTCCACAAGCCTCACAATGATTTTTTTATGAAAATCCTCAAGAGAGTGACCAAAAGACAAACAATACGATAAAAATGTTGATGTTTCTCAAAATAAACAAAAATGTAGATATCATACATGATTTTCAAGAAAATAATATTGTTAATGAGAGTAATTCTAAGGAAAACCTCAATCAGTATTCTATCATAGTGGCCAAACCAAACATTTCGAGTATCCCTATCCAAGAAAATTATTGTTCCAATTTCCATGGAAATATCATGCAACATCTTCGAATGCTAAAGTATCCAGTTGGGTCTATGTAACTTGATACAAACATGGGAAAATTAATCCCTAAACTTTGATAAATTGAAGTCTAGAGAACACTCATATAGATGTAGAGTTCTAGGATTTAATAATAGAGAACCACATCTCCAAGATTATCATCTATACTTGTTTTAAGGATAAATAATAGTGAAAAAATCACAACAAAGGGATACACATCCCCAATATGAGAACCCCATAAATAAGAAATTATCCCAATTAAATCATCCATATTACATGTATTTTACCACTTATGATACAAATATAATGACTGATACATGATAATATACTAAATATATCCTATAAATTTTATTTAATTCATATAAATTAAATTTTATTCCAAGAAAAATATGAAAATCATCATCTATGTTGATATAGTGCTTGCACTGTTGGAGTTGGTTCTCTATAACCAACATCTATGTACCTTATAATAACCTGTATTCACAATTTCAAATATTAAGGAACATCTTATCACATTATGATTTTTCTTCTGTGTGACATAGTATATGATAATGTCCCAAGATTAGTTATCTCACTAAAAGGTCATAACAGTTCCCCACTAGGATGAGAACCCAAAAGTGCTAGAACACTATCCTTAGATATATATTCTATGGCCAGATGATATCATTTAAGGGACAAAAATGATACAGGATATCATGGGTGGAGAATCATTAGAACATTGCAACACCTTCTCATGGTGTATGCACTTGGTAAGATCTAGTGTAGGATATTATGAGAATGAGACCCACCAGCAGGAAATCCATATTTACATGCGTGATAGGATGTTCCTATCTGCGAACATGTGTATTGATCCTTAGAATTTAAGATTATTATTAATGATTATTATGAGTCATGTAATTTTATATATTGAAGAAACCATGATGATATATGTTCATGGCGTGTTAGGATATGTTGGATGTGTCATGAGTAATATTGAATTAATGAATAATATGAGAAAGGATTTGTCCCTTATGTTCTTTAATGAAAGTTGATATCTTATGACCTTTTATGGAAATGATATATCATAAATAAATCTATGTCCATGGGGTTCTATAGGGAAGTTCAATTTCCTATAAGTCAAAGAAAGAGACATAGAGTATATTGGTTGATGGCACTAGAATTCAACCTTCTTGATTAGAGATATCATGATAAAGGGATTATATTATACAGTAAGCATCCATTCAAGGTATTATGTCATTGTAGCATTAACTTATTTTTCTACAGGTTCCTTGTCATATTTCTAGACGTTGACCATGGACTTCGGGATGCTTCGCCTAATGCCACTGAGAAAGAGGCCTAGATGGTCACACAATAAGTGTATCCAGAATCTCTATCAAATAATATATTATTATTTATAATTTAATAAGTTGAATAAATATTATTATTTTATGTGGTTTAATAATTATTCATGTTTTCTTGATCGTATATATTCTGTCACTATTTTTTTTTGAAAGAATATAATGTTTGTGGAATATTTAACAAATATTTATTTTCTATTTCATGAATATGATATCTATTTATTTATTAGTGAATAATGAAGTGATATTTATTTATTAAATAAATTATAATTATTCAAGCCTAGATAAATATTGTTGATAAATGGAGGAACAAGTTTAAATGTTTCTGTGAGAAATAATAAATATTTAATATTATCTGATTAAAAAATATTTAATTTAATTTGAAAGTTAAGCGAATGTCAAGAAATAATAATAATAATATTATTATTATTAGACATGGGGTTCTACTGGGATTAAATAAATAATAAAGGGAACTTGTGTAATTATTTTATTTTAACCCCAGTGGTATATAAATCCAATTATATTATATTCTAATAGAGCCAATTCATTTGTTTGGTTGTGAAAAATGAATTTGGAGAATCCTCTCAATCCCTAGAGATCTCCCTTATCCAAGAAAATTCCCAACAATGGAGAATGATCTTCCACCACCTCCCACTCTTAGGTAAATAGAGACGAAGGAGAACATTTTGTAAGTGGTTCTCGTAGTGATTAAAGGTGGACGACACAAGCAATTGGATCTGACATGCTAGAACTTGGAGATTCCTACAACGATGTTTGGAGATTTACTGAACACATGTGGATCAATGCTAGAGGGAATATACTCATGATTCCTATAGTGTAATGATGGTATAACATAGATTTGTTTTCATACTCATCAATGAGGAAAGAATTCCAAAAAGGAAATTCTTTGATTGATTAAATTAATTATAAATAATATGTGATGATCCTCTCTCTGGTTCTGAAATTTTATCCATTTTCTGTTTTCTTTGATTCAATTTCACTGGTCACAATGTTTATCGTTGTGTAAATATTGGATTGATCATCTATCATGAAGAAAAGAAATGTTGGGCAAGACCCATCACATTATTACAATGTGTCCAGAACCTACATGTGGTATTAGAGCAGTTACATATTTATTTATAATTATTTAAAGATCATTGATTGATTTACACATTTGTGAATTTGTTTTAAATTTAAGTTTAATCATTATTTTTATCTAAATTGAATATATTCTTCTTCCTATTTATTTTCTAGTCAATCATATCAAAATGATTAATTTTATGAATGAAATAAAATTAAAGATATCATCTGAAGGTGTTAAGGAATTTTGCATGATAACACATGAGTACACGCCATGTAACAAGATTTACACACAGTGTACTAGTGTTCAATGCATCAGTATTTAATTTAGAATTAATTCAAATCATGTGCATTAAATACACGCAGTTCATTTAATTCCTTAGACTGCATGTTGACCGGCCCAACCCAACACACAGTCATCCAGAGTACACACTATGTTGCCCACGTACACGATATGTAGTCCTTTTAAGTCAGATACAGGCCATGTATTTCCATACATGGCTGACCTGACTGGTGACTATGTAATTTGGATACCACACACCATATATCCCATTTTACACACCATGTATCACATTATACTTATTATGTACTCCAATTTATCTAAGGTACGATTTATAATCCGAGTCCTTAGGTGTGTGCCTTAGATAGATAGTGATAGATGTACAATGCCATTCAACTCGCCTATAAATGCCATATACTTATACCAAGTTACAAAGAATTAAAATCAATTTATTATACCGAGTAATCCTTATCAAAACGTGCTTGCGTGTGGTCATTAAGGTTATAGGGCATTCCATGTGATGGGTTTTAATATATATATATATATATAAATGTTTAACGAATTTCTGAATAATGTTCATATCTATATATCACATTTGAGTCAAATTAAAGATATTACTCTACATTCATTAAAGCATAACATGTTACATAAAACTCATGTAATTTGTGTGATCATTAAGTTGATATTATACATCATGAAAGTACATGATAATTTGTGTATTCCATATGTCACAAGAGTAAACAATATATGAGTATAATAAATGTTGGTTAGATTCAGTTAGGTATTCACTCCGTTGACTCAAAGTTATATTTATGCACACAATTAATTTTAAATAACATTATTTAATTTATTTAAAATAATGACAGATGAGAATCTCAAGGAAATTTAGAGGAGAAGTAAGATAAAAGAATTTATTATTTAAATAATATAATTAGTTGATTTGATCGTGATTTATATTAAATGAGAATTATTAAGAATTGAATGATAGTTTTATTAAATTCATAATTCATTGCATGCATGTGGAAAATCATGATCATAAACAAGACCTTTGTATGTGATTAATTTCATTTAATTTATTAATAAAATAAATTATTGGACTACACACCACCATCTATCCTCTTATTATGTAAGGGACTACATGCCCATGGTTTCTTTTATGTAAATGCTTTCCCCTCACCTATGTGTGAGTAAACTCATATATAACAGATGGAGCTCCCAAGCTGGTGGATGTGGTTCAAGTCTAGATCTGAGGTGTAACCAATCCAAGATAGATACATAGGTGGATAGGTGAAAAGATGTAACACAAACCTTAGTTAGTTCAAAGTGTTTTTTCCTCCAGGCTGACAGTTGGTTTATGATTTTATAGATAAACTAACCATTAGTATATGCTCATGATCGTACTATTTTATTATTTTATTTATGTCAAGTTTCATGGTGATTTCATTATGAATGTTTTTTCACGATCACATTAATTAATGAAACTAGCGAGCATGCAAGATATAAATAAAATAAATTGGGTTATGCATAAATATTATCTAATACATGGTTAATCACTTAAGTAATTCCAATTAATGTTAAAAAGATTGTGATAATGATAATTATTGAAAATTTATGCATAAAAAAATAAAATCCATAAATAATATATATTATGTCTGTATAGACTTCCACTACCTCCTTTAAAATCAAACCATAGTTCATAGTTCTTAACCACCAAAATTTGGGGTGATTTAAATTATTGGGGAATTCTAACTTGAATTTTTTGGTTGACTTAATATAATTCACATCAATTATTTACTACCATAGTATGACTCACTATAACTGAGAGGCAAGGGTTTAGAAAATCCAATTTAAGGATTTTAGGATTGGGGAGTCCACTTAAAATATCAAGGAAATATGAGTTAATTTAGTTGGAATTTTGAATGACTACCTAAACCATTAAAGTTTCTTGACCAACCAAATTTAGGGTAATGATAAGGATAATATGGATCCTTAACACTAGAATATCCAAGAAAAAATATATTTCTAAGCCAATGGTGAGGGATATTTAGTTTTGATATAATAGTGGGAGATTAAAAAAATATAATATTTATTTATTTTTCTAAATTTTATTTGACAAATTACCAAAATTTTATTCATTTTATTTTTTAGAAACAACATTAAAATGACTTCAAACATATCACTGTGATTCATAATTTATAAGGATAACCTTCCCACTGACACATATTTCTAAGAGTGGAAAAGGTGCTTATGCATTATACTTCTCCATGAAAGTAAATTGTATGTGATGGAATAACCTATCCTTGAAGCACATAGTAATGAGGCAAGTGATGAACAATTAAAAATATATGAGAAACATCTGAATGATTCTACATATGTTCAATGTTTCATGATATCATCTATGGACAATGAGATTTTGAAGCAACATGAGGATATGCATATGTATAACATGATGTATCACCTTCAGGATCTCTATCAAGAGAAGTCAAGACAAGAGATGTAAGAGATATCAAATGATTTGTTTAAAACTAAGATCATAGAGTCTGTGCTAGCTGGACCTCATGTAGTCAAGATTATTGGCTACATTGAATGCTTAGACATCTTAGGGATTAAATTCCTAGATGGCTTGTGTACAAAATATCATACTTTCATCATCACCCAAGACCTTCTCTAGTTTTATTGTTAATTACAATATGAGAAATAATGAGGAGAGTCTTTAAAAACTTCTTAATTTGATTCACCAAGTGGATAAGGAACTAGTATCTAATCAACCTGTGGTACTTATAGTGAATAAGAAAAATAAGAACAAGGAAAAGGGTCCCAAGACTCACAGCAAGTCTAAATCTCCCGAGCTCTATTCTTCCAAGATGAGAAAGATCTAGAGGAAAGGAATGGAAAATGAGGCAATTTGTTTTTCATGTGGAAATCTAGGCCACTAGAAGAGGAACTGCACCCAGAAACAAGGGGAAGCTAAAGGTACATTCATTATAGAGTATAATATTTCAATATATACACATTGGGTTTTAGATACAACTTTTGGTGATCACATCTATATCCAAATACAATAATTGAGTAGTTTTTGAAAGATTTCTAGAGGATAGGTAGATTTGAGAGATGCTAATAGTGTGAGTTTGGAAGCTCTACCCATTGGTGACTACCTCCTTTCATTTACAATGAAAATTATTTGGGTTTTAAAATATTCTTATTATAAGGAAAACATATTTTATGGAATGACACATTTAAATAATGATATTTATGTATTGAATTACAAAAACAATGCATAGGAAATTTATAAAGAATCACATTCACATTAATCATATAACACCCAACTATGGCATCACTATATTGGTCATGTAAATGAGAAGTTTTTGAGAAAGATCTATCAAGATGGTTATTTAGAATCATCTAAAAAAACTTGATAGATTTCATGCTTATCTACAAGGAAAAATTACCAAACTTTCATTGGGAGGATAGGGTGAAAGGGCCACAAATCTTATATGATTGGTATACACTAATTTGTGTGGACCATTTCTATTAGAATCTAGAGGTGGGTATTCTTACTTCATAACTTTTACTGATGAATTGATTAGATATGGAAATGTCTACTTGATTTGGCATAAGTCTGAGTCCTTTGAGAAATTCAAGGAATTAATGAACTAATTAGAGGATCAACTTTGTACGAAGATAAAGAAGCTTCGATCAGATTGAGGTGGTGAATATATTAACCAAGAATTTATCTACTTTCTATGAGAGTTTGGGATTTTATCTAAACTCACTTTACCTTATATACCAAGTTTAATGGTGATAGTGAAAAGAGGAAATGTACCTTGTTAGACATGGTAAGGTTGATAATGATTCATAAAGATCTTCCACTATCATTTTGGGAATATGCATTAGAAACTAAGACATACACATTAAACAGAGTACCAGATAAAGGTGAAAATGGAATTAACTTAGAGTTATGAAGTGTAAAGAAACCTGTTTTTTCATATACACATGTATGGAGTTGTGAGGTATTTGTTAAGGCCTTCTCAAAAAACAAACTAGCACCCTAGGGCCCAAAGTGTAACTTTATAGGGTATCCCAAGGAAACAAAGGTATAATACCTACAAAACCCCTCAGACTATAAAGTGACTATCTCTAGAAAAATCACCTTTCTTGAGAGGGAACACATCCTAAAAAAGTATAGGGGCAGAAATATTTACTTTGATGAAGCTGATGCTTAAGATACACACCAATTGGTACAAGAACTTGTTCCACATGTCCATGTATCAGAAGCAAGATTTTATTCTATTTAATTCCCTAGTTGATTTAAATCCCATTATATGAAAATGGGTATTCAAGATAAAACCAGACATTGAAGGTAAATTAAATACCTATAAAGCAGGGCTAGTGGCCAAAGGTTTTAAACAACATCGCAGAATTGAATATGATGAAACTGTTTCACTAGTTTCCATGTTTAAATATATCAGAATTATAATTTCTATAAAAGATTACCATGACTATGATATTTTGATTATGGATGTAAAAACTGCTTTCCTTAATGGTAAACTTAAGGAAGATGTGTATATGACACAACCAAAAGGGTTTGTAACCCCAGGTGATGCCAAAAGGATTTGAAAGCTATATATATCCATTTATGGATTGAATAAAGCATCCTGGTCATGGAACTTTCAATTCGGTGAATCTATAAAAGAATTTAGTTTTATAAATAATGAATGTGAGCCATGTTTTTTCAATAAGTTTAGTGGGAATGCATTAATTATCATAGTAGTATATGTTGATGAAAAATTACTTATTAGAAATGACATACCGTTCTTATAGTATATTAAGGTCTGGTTAAAAAAAATTTATCTATAAAGGACTTGGGTGAAGTAGACTATATTATAGGGATCAAGATCAATAATGATAGATCCAAGAGGCTTATTGGAACAAGTAAAAGTATATATATTGATCAGTTACTAAAGAGATATAATATGGACCAATACAAGAGTGGATTAGTTCTAGTGTATCATGGTTTACATTTTTATAAGAAAATGTGTGCTCAGACACAACATGATAAAGAGATAATGAGTAAGATCACATATGCTTCAGTGATAGGATCAATCATGTATTCTATATTATATACTAAAATTGATGTTGTCTATGCATTAAGCATGGTAGGAAGATATGAAGATGATTCAAGAGAACATCATCAGTCTACTATTAAATCTATCCTTAAGTATCTGGGAAAAACTAAGGATATGTTTCTAGTGTATTAAGGAGATGAGGAGCTAGTCATTAGGGTTTATACTGATGATAGTTTTCAAAAAGATCAGAATGATCTGAAGTCATAGTCAGGATACATTTTCTATCTCAACAGAGGATTTGTGAGATAGAAGAGTTGAAAGAATCAAGTTGTTGCTGATTCTAAAGTGGTGTCTAAATATATAGTGGCTTCTGATGAAACCAAGGAATCAATTTGGATATGAAACTTTGTCTAGAAGTTTGATCTGGTACCTAATAGTAAAGACCCTATCACATTGTATTGTGATAATACTATAGTGGTGGATCTTGAAAAATATCCAAGGTCACACCCACAAAAAAAGAATATAATCTAGAAGTATCACCACTTGAGGGATTTTTATCAAAGGGGTGAAGTTGCAATAAGTAGATTAAAATGAAAGAGAACATGTAAGACCCCTTGACTAAAGTTATATCTTAGTAGAATCATGAGTGTCATGTGAGATATAGAGTACTGAAGGTTTTGAGCAGTTGGCCCTAGTTCATGTGGGAGTATGTTGGAGTTGGTTCCCTAAAACCAAACTATGCGTACTTTATGATAACCTGTATTCATAGTTTTTAATATTAATAAACTTATTATCACATCATGATTGTTCGTCTTCATAACATAGTATGTGATAATATTTCAAGAGTAGATGTCAGACTAAAAGGTCACTTTAGTTACATGCTATGACAAGAACCTAGAAATTCTATGACACTATTCTTAGATATATGTTCTATATCCAGATGATATCATTTGAGGGAAACAAATGATATAAGATGTCATGGGTGGAGACTCATATTACATTAAGGCACCTTCTCATTGTGTATTCCTTTGGTAATATTCAGTATAGGATATTATGAGAATGAGACCCGCTAGTAGGAAATCAACATTTATATGTGTCCTTGGATATTCCTATTTTTGGATGTGTGTATTGATCCTTAGAATTTAATATTATTATTAATGAGTATTATGAGTCATGTACTTCGATGTATTATTGAAAACCATGATGATATATGTTCATGGTGTGGTAGGATGTGTTGGGTGCATCACAAGTAATATTTCATTAATGAATAATGTGAGAAAGGATATGTCCCTTCTATTATTTAATAGAATTTGATCTCTTCAGACCTTGGATGGAAATGATATAGCCTAAATAAATCCACGAACATGGTGTTCTATAGACAAGTTCAATTTCTGAGAACTCCAAGAAAGAGAAATCGAGCACATAGGTTGATGGCACTAGCATGCAACCTGATTGATTAGAGATATCATGGTAAATGTATTATATTACATAGAAAGCATCTTTATGAAGTATTATATTATTTCAACATCATATTATTTCTCTATGGGTGCCTTGGTGAGTTACTAGATGCTGACCTTAGACTTTGTGCTACTTCACCTAATTCCCCTAAGAAAAAGGCATAGAGGGTTACACACTAAGTGTATCAAGAATCTATATTAAATAATATATTATTATTTATAACTTAACAAGTTTAATAACTATTATTCCCACT
Source organism: Viscum album (assembly GCA_963277665.1). Lineage (NCBI taxonomy): Eukaryota > Viridiplantae > Streptophyta > Magnoliopsida > Santalales > Viscaceae > Viscum > Viscum album. The sequence continues at coordinate 593,204,851 of OY728135.1, read as the reverse complement.
TTTGGTTTAATAATTATTCAAGTTTTATTGGTTGCATATATTTCGTAACTAGTTATTTGAGAGAATATAATGTGAGCAGAATATTGAATAAATATTTATTTTCTATTTACTGAATATAATATTTATTTATTTATTGGAAAATAATGAAGTAATACTTTTTTATTAAATAAATCTTCATTATTCTAGGCTTGATAAATATTATTTAGGAATGAAATATCGAGTTTAAATGACCCCATGAGAAATAAAAAATATTGAATATTCTTAGATTAAATAATATTTAATTTAATTTTAAAGTTAATCACATGTCATGAAATAATAATAATAATAATAATATTATTATTATTAGACATGGGTTTCGGTAGTGATTAAATGAATAATAAAGGGAACATGAGAAATTATTTTATTTTAACCTTAGCAGTATATAAACCCAATTATATTATTTTCTAATTGAGTCAAATAATTTTTCTGGTTGTGCACAATGAATTTGAAGAATTCTCTCAAGCCCTAGTGAGATCCATTATCGAAGAATTATTATAAAAATGGAGATAAATATTCCTCCACCTCACACTCTCATGTCTATAGAGATCAAGGAGAACACTTTGGAAGTGGTTGTCATGGAGATCAAAGGTGGATAACGCAAGCTATGATATCTACAGTGCTAACACACCTAGATTATTATGACGACATTTATATATTTTTGGAACATGTGTGGATTAACACTAGAGGTAACATTCTCTTGATTACTACAACATAATTATGATACAACATAGATATTTTTTTGGACTCATAAATTAGGAAATAATTCCAAAAAGGTAATTGTTCAATTGATTGAATTGCTTATAAATAATATGTGATGATCCTCTTTCTGGTTCCAGTGTTTTATCCATTTTATGTTTTATTTGATTTGGTTCCTTTGATAATGATATTTATCTTTCTATAAATCTTGAATTAATTATTGATCATGATAAAAATCAAAGTTGGTCATGACCCATCACATACTTCTACTGTGCCCGAAACCTACATGAACAACACCAGAGAAGTCAAAATTGGTATGTTTGAGATAATATTTTATAATGGATAAGGATAAGATTTACATGAAAAAAATATAAAAATATTCAATTATTTTGATGAATATTTATGGATTTTAAATTTATAAATTAATATAAATATCACAATATTTACCTAGCACTTGCGCAAGGTAAGAAAAGTAAAAATTATTATATTTAAAATTAAATAATGGGATAAATAGGAATAAATAATTTAATTAATGGTTTTAGATGATGATATTGATAAAAAATAAATTATATTTATGTTTTTAATTTATTTTAAATATTAAAAAATAGGATAATCTTTTAAAATTCTTATACAACACTGATGCAATACTTGTGAACGTGAGTCAAAATCCAAAGTAAATATTTTTTAAAATATTAACAGAGATATGCTTTGGATGGGTTATGGTATTTCAAATTTTTTAGGGATCAATATGATAGGTAATTAATGATTTATATATTTAAATTTAAATTTTATTGTTATCTAGATATTATTAAAATTTAAATTATAAAATAAATATGAAAATGAATTTTAAAGAATATTTAATGTAAACAATGATTTATCAATTGATTATAAAATTATAAAACATTCTCATGACTCAAGTGGGATGGGTGTTGGTTAATAATTTGATCCACTATCCATTTTAATACACTTTTCATTTTATTATTAAAATTTTGACCCTTAGAGATTGAGTATTTGTGACAATACCATCGAATTTTACCTATAAAATGGGACTCATTCTACCCTTTTGAAAACACCTCTAATTTCATGACCTACTCCCTCTAAATATACCCCTATTGGGATGGAAATGATGTAATATAAATGATTATGCTTTAAACCTACCTCCAATAGGCTATGAGTTGGTGAAAAAGATCAAGGGTATATAATCACACACATAGGAGGAATTACCCTCATAAAGATTTTAGAAGTATGAGATAATATGAGAACAACAACAAAAAAACATTTCATAATAAATAAATAATTAATCCCAATACATTAATGTAATTATATACAAGTAAAACAATTTAAAATACTAAAATAGATCCTCGACAATGACCACGAAACTCCCACAACTCCCGAACAAATCCTAGAACTATTAATGTCTATCTCAATCACCAACCAAATCCCGTTGACCTGAAAATTTGTTTATATACATGTAGGGTGAGAATAATATATATAATTTAAAGGATAATCCTTGAAACATCCCTTAAAAAATGTGAAATAAGAATACTAAATACCAATGAGTTAACAGATGAAACTAACTCATCACCTAAACATGTTTTCTATTCTTTTCTCATACTCACCATGGATTACTCACCAAATAACATAAAAAATTATAACAATAATATTTAATATATATATATATAGAGAGAGAGAAATGGGTTCCTCACAACCACTTCCCCACTATTTTTATACTCCCACACCCCAACATCACATGTCATGTTCTCCTCTACCTTCCATGAATCAAGTCATTATTAATGTGAGTTAAGAATCTACCCTACCCAACTCAATCCTGCATAAGGACCAACATATTATGTTGGAATCATACCACATATCCACCTCATAATCATCACTATTTAATCCATAACCATGTGCAATTTTGGAAACCACTACAACTCGTGTAAATACATTATACCTCAATCCATCACAACCCATGCATGTACACCTATAGGAACCCAGAGCCACCATGACTAGATAAAAGTATACTCTACAACCTTAAGATATCACATCCCACAACAAAAATTTATGGGAAATCACCCCATAAATTCCCAAACATAATTCTAAAGATGAAGGGAGAGCGGGAGAGTGGAGGTAGTCAACCGTGTATATCCTCAGCAACATAGATGTTTGGGAAAGCATCCATAAAAACTCTATTTGTCAACGACCCTTCTGACATTGGTGGGGTGAAAAAGAAATAATAAAAAATAAAAAATAAATATATCTCAAAACCACATTAATGGAAACTACCTAGCCTTATATCTATCCACTGTTATCGTCACATAGGACACCCGGTTTCCACCTCTATGGATGAGTTATCAAATAAGTATACAAGAATAAAATAAAATATTAATTAATTAATTATTTTTTTTTAATATTATTCTATTTTCACTCTAAGATTAAAATTTTATCCTTTTAATCCATGTGATGTGATCGTACCACGATTCACTGTTTCATTTTCACCCTTACACCGCTGTGCTAAACATATTTTGTATTAAAAATTATAAAAATATTATCAAATTGTGCTTCATGTTTGATTCAATAATTTTGTTTTTATCACTGTTAAATAGGTCAATGATACTTGTTTTGAAAATTACAATGTAGGTGGAGGTGATTTGGAGGGCCCATGATGAAGTGAAAGAAAAATGGGCCAATATTGCATGGATCCATGGACATCTGTCCACTGTTTTGAATATTACACGAAATCAGTGCATCTAAATGGGCTGAAATTTTGTGGGCCTGTCCAAAATGCAATATGATACATTTCATATTAATGAACCCAATCCTGATTCGACTTTTATGGGGCCCATACGAACTGATCTGTACAAGACACCGAATTTGGACCAAGTCAAATGCGGCATTCTGTATTTTATCAATATCTCGAGAATTAGTTGTCCAAACGGTGCCAAACTTTCGGTGGAGACAGTGAAGAGGTATTTATACAACGTTTCTATTTTCTGCAAAGCGAGATAAGACTATCTGAAGGCCAAAAAGCATCATACAATTGGATTGATGAAATCTGCATGCCCAAAACCACCTCCCACATTTCCTATAAAAGGGCACCTTGGGCTCCTCATTTGTAAGTTCGGACAAGGAGTGAATTTCTCACAATTTGGAGTCCTAGAAGAGTCTCCTAATCACCTTTGAGGTTCTGGAGGCCCCTATACTCATAGGGGGATCAACAATGAAGAATGAGTTCAACCCGAGCTTCCTCCTCCTCCCGATGTTGAGCTAAAAGTTGGGCGTTCGTTGTGAGGGAGCTACACACATGTCAAGGGAGTTACGATGCATACATTAGCTACTGGATTGGAGTAATTTGGGTGTTTAAACATTTCATTACATGTATCTTATTTTATTTCAGATTTGAATGCTTGATTTGATGCATGTGAGTGTTATGCTCTTAATTTCTAACCGATCGGTGTGAGGTTTTGAGTGCGTGACTTGTGTTGTTCCGATTGGACATCACAAGATTACTTTTCATACCCACCTTATTGAGATTTAAATATGCTTTGTAAGATCTTATTCCATGCATAAGTACTGGACCTTGACAATACGATTGTTACGTCAAGGTTGGGTCCTTAAAGCATTGAAATAAAAGCTTAGGAATTAATCGGGATTCCAATTAACTCCAACCAAAGAATTACTCTAAACCTGAGATGAATCTCTATGAACAATGAACTTGATATGTGTGTAGTGAAATCACATCGACCCTTTTATCTCATATTTTTCAAAATCCACTTGGTCACTCAATTTTTAAGCCATCTCAACTAAGTCATTGTTTTAAACTCTTTTCAAAACCACCCCCTCTCTTAGTCATTTTTATTAAAAATACACACTCTAAACCTACCAACAATCCTTGAGAGATGACCTAGGGTCTACCCTAGACTATAAATAAACCTTAAAAACATAATCAATTTGACGTGTCATGACAACGCGGTCAAATTTTGGCGCCGTTGCCGGGGAGCGCTTTGGTTTTTTGTGCGTGTTTTTGATAATTTTTTTGTAATTTTTGTGAATATTTGTTTGTTTTATCTTCTACCTTTGAATTTGTTTTTGTGTTCTAATTTATTTATTGTGTAGGTTCTTTTTATGACGTGTTCTACTCCAGGAGACCTACAAACTTTCAAACCCGAACCAGAGAGGATCCTACATCAACGAAACCGAGACATACAAGACCACACTTTGAAGGAGGAGACATCAAATCTTAAAATTCTTCTTGATCCTTCTTCTTCTTCTGAAACCAAAGTTAAAACTGAACATAACTTGTATATCATGGCTGAAAATAATATAACACTAAAAGAACTAACATCACCTAATGTTGATATCCGACCCACTTACATTCAATTACAAGGCGATGCACCCAATTTTGAACTAAAATCTGGTTTAATCCATTTATTACCAAGATTTCATGGACTGCCTGGAGAAGATCCACATAAGAACTTAAAAGAATTTCATACTATGTGTTCAACCTTAAAACCTTCTAATGTGGATGAAGAACAAGTGAAGCTTAGGGAATCCCCATTTTCATTAGAAGACACTGCAAAAGATTGGTTATACTATGTCAATTCACCAATTAGGGGCTGGGCAAACATGAAATGCCTTTTTCTTGAAAAATACTTCCCAGCCTCTCGAACTGCAACTATAAGGAAAGAAATATGTGGTATAAGACAATATCAAGGGGAAACCTTACATGAATATTGGGAACGCTTTAAAAGGTTATGTTCAAGTTTCCCACACCACCAAATAAGTGATCAAATTTTAATTCAATATTTTTATGAAGGTTTGATTCCTATTGATCGAAATATGATTAATGCTACTGCAGGTGGTGCATTGGTAGATAAGACCCCAACTACTGCAAGAACCCTCATTGAGAACATGTCACAGAACACTCAACAATTCGGTACACGGTCCAGTGTTCCCATTCGAGGTGTCCATGAGGTGCAAAGTACTGAGTTTGAGAAGAAGGTGGACACGAAGTTTGAAGAGGTAAGTACCCTTCTACGACAACTTGCTCTCTACCAAGGGAAATATCAATCTCTTCCTCCCATTCATTGTGGAATCTATTCTTCTGACACCCACTATTCTGACCAATGTCCTCAATTGAGAGAAACTTCTGAGAGTTGCGAGGCAATATTTCCAGGACGCCCCTTTAACCAACCATTTAGGCAAGAACCATACTATCCATCCAACCAAGGGTGGAAGGACAACCAAGCCTATAGGCAAGGGGGGTATTCAAACCAACCTCAATAGCAATGGAACCAACAGGGTCAGAGTAGTCATCCACCACCACCCAGAAATCCTCAACCACCCCAAAGGCCATTCCAAACACCCCCTCCAAAAACCGAGCCTAACCTAGAAGATATGATGAAGCAAATGACGGCCAATAATATCCAATGCCAACAAACCACCCAAGCAGCCATACAAGACCTAAAGACCCAAATAGGACAACTTGCGAACTCGGTGGGGGAAATCCAAAGTCATGGGTCGGGTAAACTACCATCTCAACCAGTAGTAAACCCTAGGGATAAAGGAAATGTCAGTGCCATTACCCTTAGGAGTGGGACACAACTGAAAATCCAAATTACCCCTCCATTAGATTCCTCCCATCCAAAGGAAACCACTATCCCAACTGCTGAAAATGGTCCAAGAGAAGAAAACCCTTTTCCTAAGAGAAGCCCTTCCAAAGGAAATACTATGGCTGTTGATGATCCACCTATCCCAACCATTCCTCTTCCATTTCCTCAAAGGGCTGCCCAACCTAGGAAACAAAAAGAAACCAAACTTGATAAAGAAATCTTGGAAACTTTCAAGAAAGTACAGGTTAACATTCCTTTGATTGATGTTGTGAAGCAAATTCCAAGATATGCCATGTTTCTGAAGGAGATGTGTACACACCGAAGGAGGCTTCATGGTGATGAGAAGGTGATCCTAGGGAGGAATTTTTCAGCATTGATAGAGTCATCACTTCCTACCAAGTGCAATGATCCTGGTACATTCTCGATTCCGTGCACCATAGGGGAGTATTCATGTTCCAACGCTATGCTTGATTTGGGTGCTTCTATTAATGTGATGCCTCACTCTATTTACTCATCATTACATGTCGGTGAACTGAAGCCCACTGGTATTTTCATTCAACTAGCAAATCGGAGTACGACACACCGTTCCAGTGTGTTAGAGGATGTTCTTGTGAGGGTGAAAATTTTAATTTTTCCTGCTGATTTTTACGTGCTTAAAATGGAAGATGATAGGATGAATGGACATGCCCCAATTATATTGGGGAGACCTATCTTGAAAACCACCAAAACCATAATTAATGTCCATAATGGTACATTATCTATGGAGTTTGGTGGTAATACTGTCCACTTCAATATCCTTGATGCCATGAAGCACCCCTCAGAAGAACACTCCTCTCTCTCTATCAATTCAATTGATGTTCTCCCTTCCCCTGAAACAACTTATTTTCATTCACCTGATCCCCTTTCTGAGTTTTATTCATTGATTGAAATGTTAGGTAATGAATCATGCATTGATTGTTGTAGCGGTCTAGAGAAATGTCATGCATGTTTGTTAATTGATGATTTCTTGAACACAGAAGATCACATGACCATCGATGATACTGCTAAGCTTGTAAAAGCTTATTCCTCATCTGAGGATGTTACCATTGAGCAGTTAGATGAGATCAGTGACTTCTCACTTTCACACACACTTTCATCAATCCAAAATCCCCCAGAATTGGAACTGAAACAACTGCCTCAAGATTTAAAATACTCATATCTTGAGAATGGAAACAAGTTGCCCGTCATCATTTCTAGTTCACTCCCTCCTGAGCATGAATTGCAACTGCTTGATCTTTTGAGGAAGTATAAAAAAGAATTGGGATGGACACTTGCTGAAATTCTTGGAATTATCCCATCAATTTGTACACATCATATTTTATTAAATGATGAGGCTAAACCAGTGAGGTATTCACAACGTCGACTGAACCCAAACCTACTTTATGTTGTTAAAAAATAAGTAACAAAATTGTTGGCTGCTGGAATCATTTACCCTATCTATGACAGCCAATGGGTTATCCCATTCAAGTAGTTCCTTAAAAAACTGGCCTTACTATAGTTAAAAATGAAAACAATGAATTGGTTCCAACTCGTGTGCAGAATAGTTGGTGTGTTTGTATAGACTATCGCCGGCTAAACCAACACACTAGGAAGGACCATTTCCCATTGCCATTCATTGACCAGATTCTAGAGAGGATAGCAGGGAAGTCCCATTACTATTTCCTTGATGGGTATTCTGGATACTTTCAGATCCATATTTCCCCTGAGGATCAGGAAAAGACAACCTTTACTTGCCCCTTTGGTACATTTGCTTATAGAAGGATGCCATTTGGTCTGTGCAATGCTCCAGGTACTTTCCAACGATGTATGGTTAGTATTTTTTCGGATTACCTGGATAATTTCATGGAGGTTTTTATGGATTATTTTACTGTTTATGGATCCTCTTTTGATGAATGTTTGAGTAGTCTTTCTTCTGTCCTACGTCACTGTATTGAAAAGAATCTCGTATTAAATTATGAGAAATGCCATTTCATGGTGCGAAAATGCATAGCTTTGGGACATGTCATTTCTGGGGAAGGTATCCAAGTGGAAAAATCAAAAGTAGATATCATTTACTCCCTACCATTCCCTAAAAATGTTCGGGATGTGCGGTCATTCCTGGGTCATGCTGGATTTTATCGTCGTTTCATTCGTGACTTTAGTAAAATTTCACTCCCCCTCTCCCGATTACTCCAAAAGGAAAAATAATTTGTTTTTGATAAAAAATGTGAGGAGGCTTTCAATAAGTTAAAATGGAGTCTCACGTCACCCCTGGTAATCCAACCACCTCGGTGGGATTTACCATTTGAGCTCATGTGTGATGCCTCTAACTATGCAGTTGGGGTAGTTTTGTCACAAAGGGTCGATCGAGCTCCACATGTCATTGCCTATGCCTCATGTACTTTGGACCCTGCCCAAGAAAACTACACCACCACTGAAAAAGGATTTCTTTCCATTGTGTTTGCCTTATATAAATTTAGGTCATACCTTTTAGGGTCCAAAGTCATTGTGTTCTCAGACCATGCTGCCCTCCGATATCTCCTAAAGAAACCAGAAGCCAAACCACGTCTCATTCGCTAGATGCTCCTCCTTCAAGAATTTGATCTAGAAATTAGGGATAAAAAAGGAGTAGAGAATGTGGTTGCTGACCATATCAGTAGGATTATCCCATCCTCGGACATTGACTCATCCCCCCGTATTACCATAAACGAATTGTTTCCTGATGAGCAATTGTACCGAGTGCAAGATGCTATTCCTTGGTATGCTGAAATTGTAAATTATTTGGTAGCGTCTTGCATTCCTGCTGATTTCACCAAAAAACCAGGCCGACCGTCTAAAACATGAGTCTCGTTGGTACATTTGGGATGACGCCTACCTCTGGCGCACATGTAGTGATCAAGTTATTAGGCGTTGTGTTCCCGATAGTGAGTTTCAGTCTGTCCTTAGGTTCTGCCACACACTTGCTTGTGGGGGCCACTTTGGTCCCCAATGGACTGCTCGCAAGGTCTTAAATTCTGGTCTCTTTTGGCCCACATTATTTTGGGATTCCCACGAATATTTTAAATCTTGTCCTCACTGTCAAAGAATAGGGAATGTATCTAAAAGAAATAAGATTCCCCAACAACCCTTACTATTCCATGATATTTTTGATGTTTGGGGCATTGAATTTATGGGACCATTCCCCAATTCATTTGGGAACCTTTACATTCTTTTGGCAGTGGATTATGTTTCAAAGTGGGTAGAGGCACGAGCCACGAGGACAGATGATTCCAAGACAATTGTGGAATTTTTGAGAACCCAAATATTATGTAGGTTTGGATTACCTAGGTTTATCATCAGTGATCAGGGTTCTCATTTCTACAACCGCACAATACAATCTCTTTTGCACAGGTACGGTGTTGGGCATCGAGTGTCTACTGCTTATCACCCACAAACAAATGGTCAAGATGAAGTATCAAATAGAGAGGTAAAACAGATTCTTGATAAAATGGTTCAGCCAAATAGAAAATACTGGAGTCTTAGACTCGATGATTCATTATGGGCTTACCATACTACATTCAAAACTCCAATTGTCATGTCACCATATCGTCTAGTTTTTGGGAAGATTTGTCACCTCCCTATTGAGGTAGAGCACCGGGCCTACTGGGCCATTAAACAATGCAATTCTAATATTTCTGGTGCAGGTATTCAAAGGAAGTTGCAGATTTAGGAGTTGGAGGAAATGAGAAGAGATTCATATGAGAACTCCCGAATTTATAAGGATCGAACCAAGGATTCCCACGACCATCTCATCCTTCATCGTCAATTCCACATCAAGCAGAAGGTCCTCCTGTAAAATTCAAGGCTGAAGTTGCACCCTGGTAAGCTTCGTTCCCGTTGGTTTGGACCTTACATTGTTACTAATGTCTCTCCATTTGGTGTTGTCCAGGTTCAAAATGAAGACACCAAGAAATCTTTCACTGTTAATGGGCAGCGACTGAAGCACTTCCATGAAACCATTCCAGAGTCCCCAATGGAGGAACTCCATGTTCAAGAAGTGGTCTATGAATAACACTCACCAGGTTTTATCCTTACTTCCCACAGTCTCTTTTATTATAGCGAGGACACTGCATTCTCTAGGTGTGGGGGGGGGGGGTGGATACATTCCTGGGATAGTTAGGAATTTTCATTGTTTTTTTTCCTTTTGTTCTCTCTTTTTGGCCTTCTTTATGGTATTTTCATTTTTCCCCATCAACAATTTCAAAGTTCCATGATTTGGCGACCATAATGTGGGGAAAGTAAAAATACCATAATGAAGGCTAAAAAGAGTATTTGTATGAATTTAACATCAGGGAGTGATTTTTAGTGAATTGGTTTTCTGTCAATGATATAAATGGTCGTATCTATGTGAAACCTTTGAGATTATTGATGCCCATTGTGTGAGTAGTTTTTGGGAAAACTGTGTCACTAATATATCCAAAAATTTTTGCACCAAACCACAAAGTGTGATTATTTCTTACTTAATATAAGGTAAATATATGTTGGGTTAATATTTTTTAGCTTTAAATGATATTTCCATACGTTCGTTCCTTATCCGATCTGTTTCATTACTGTACCAGATTGACCTATGCGTGTGTACCTAATGTCCGAATGTTGTACGCCCTCAAAAAAAAATTGTTATGTCTTGGGCAGGTCAAAAACCACTCCTCCTCAACCTTTGATCTTTTTATAACTATTGCAATTAGTGTCATGAGGAGATCAAACAAGGGTTGAGAGATGAGTGTGAGATTTGTTCCAATTGCAACTTCAAAAAAAATGAGGGGAGTGATGAAATGTGAAACATATGGGGATATCTAGGTAGGGAGCTTCTGGTTTGACTTCTGGGAATGCTTAAATGAGTGGGTCTTGAAATATGATTGCAAAGGATGTAGGACAGGTTCGATGACAAAATCATTTAAGCTGAAAAATGTTAAAATAACATATATTTATTAGATAGAAAGTGGAAAGAATAGAATGGAATGGTTTTCACACACACACATGGAGAGTTAGTGTCATGCTTTACTTCTGAATTCCTTTCTCAATTGGGTATCATGAACCTTTTTGAATTTCGCTATGATATGATTTATGAGACATCTTTTTCTATTTTCACTAGGAAGAACTCCTTGGTGTGATTCGTGCATTGATCAATTTAGTTTAAATAAAATTCCCTCAAATGCTAAATCTTCAGGATGTTGTAAATATATATATATATATATATATATATATATATATGCATCATTGTATTTGGATATGTGACCTTGCCCAGGAGTGAAAATGTTTAGGTGTGGGGGTGTGATCGTACCACGATTCATTGTTTCATTTTCACCCTTACACCGCTGTGCTAAACATATTTTGTATTAGAAATTATAAAAATATTATCAAATTTTGCTTCATGTTTGATTAAATAATTTTTTGTTTATCACTGTTAAATAGGTCAATGATACTTGTTTTGAAAATTACAATGTAGGTGGAGGTGATTTGGAGGGCCCTTGATGAAGTGAAAGAAAAATGGGCCAAAATTGCATGGATCCATGAATATCTGTCCACTGTTTTGAATATTACACGAAATCCGTGCATCCAAATGGGCTGAAATTTTGTGGACCTGTCCAAAATTAAATATGATACATTTAATATTCAGGAACCCAATCCTGATTCTGCTTTTATGGGGCCCATCAAAACTGATATGTCCAAGCCACCGAATTTGGACCAAGTCAAATGCGGTGTTATGTATTTTATCAATATCTCGAGCTTTAGTTGTCCAAACGGTGCCAAACTTTCGGTGGAGACAGTCAAGCGATAGGGATACAACTTTTCTATTTTCTCAAAAGCGAGATAAGAATATATGAAGGCCGAAACGCGTCATGAAAGTGGATTGATGAAATCTGTGTGCCCAAAACCACCTCCCACATTTCCTATAAAAGGGAACCTTGGGCTCCTCATTTGTAAGTTCAGACAAGGAGTGAAGTGCTGCCAATTTGGAGTCCTAGAAGAGTATCCTAATCACCTTGGAGGTTCTGGAGGCCCCTATCCTCATAGGGGGATCAACAATGAAGAAGGAGTTCAACCCGAGCTTCCTCCTCCTCCCGATGTCGAGCTAAAAGTTGGGTGTTCGTTGTGGGGGAGCTACACACATGTCAAGGGAGTTACGATGCATAAATTAGCTACTGGTTTGGAGTAATTTGGGTGTTTAAACATTTCATTACATGTATCTTATTTTATTTCAGATTTGAATGCTTTATTTGATGCATGTGAGTGTTATGCTCTTAATTTCTAACCGATCGGTGTGAGGTTTTAAGTGTGTGACTTGTGTTGTTCCGATTGGACATCACAAGAATCCTTTTCATAACCACCTTATCGAGATTTCAATTTTATTTGGAAGCTCTTATTCCATGCATAAGTACTGTAGCTTTACAATACGATTGTTACATCAAGGTTGGGTCCTTAAAGCATTGAAATAAAAGCTTAGGAATTAATCAGGATTCCAATTAACTCCAACCAAAGAATTACTCTAAACCTGAGTTGAATCTCTATGAACAATGAACTTGATATGTGTGTAGTGAAATCACATCGACCCTTTTATCTCATATTTTTGAAAATCCACTTGGTCACTCAATTTTTAATCCATCTCAACTAAGTCATTGTTTTAAACTCTTTTCAAAACCACCCCCTCTCTTAGTCATTTTTATTAAAAATACACACTCTAAACCTACCAACGCTCCTTGAGAGACGACCTAGGGCCTACCCTAGACTATAAATAAACCTTAAAAAAATAATCAATTTGATGTGTCATGACTTCACGGTCATGATGATGGAAAAATTTATTCTGGTTTTTATTCTCAAGTATGTTATCATCATGAGTGAGCATCGAGAATCAACCCCATCCTTTCATTAAATTAAATATCTATTCATAAACACCTGAGTACTTGAATATTCAGCCCAGCGTACCACTTAAAATATGCAATCATAGTTCATAACATCAAATTTCCTCCCACAGTTGGAAACTATTCATATAAATAATAATTTTCCAATAGCCATTGAGTAAGAATCAATCTATAAGTAAGCATCAATGAGAAATACCTACTCTAAACTCACCCCAACCACCCTAGTGTCCCACACCATTGTGCATAATATAACTTCCATCATACCATTCCAACATAATCATTATAACTTACACCCCATTCCACTATCAAATCCTTGAGCACCCCCACCCATTAGTCATCAAATATCCCAACCACACAAGGTTATCATTAAATCGTATCAAGGATATAAATCTATAGATCATAAATACATATCAAATGTATTTATCTACACATAATTTAAAAGGTACCTATGGAAAAATAAAACAAGGAATTCCATCTTTTATCTAATATTGTTAGGATCACTCAACCCAAAATTAACGATTTAACAAAATCATTAAATTTTCATGAGCATTTTAATTAAAAAATTTATAATGAATAAATCCTATAAAAATTAGTCATAAAAATTTACAAGGATAAATATTATTTAATTAATCTGTAATTTTTCTTTAAACTACTCTTTCACATATTAGCAATCTTGACAATAATTATTTCAACATGCCTCTTTTAATTCAATTAAAGCATTACCAGCTTTAAGTTTTTATTTAACTTCCAAGCACAAATACCATGATTAAAAACTATAACAATAGATATCACACTATTTGGAAAATATCAAGAGGTAATAGTAAACACATTCTATCTCAAAGTCTCAACCAATAATTTAATCTATTTATTAAATTATCTAAACATGTGATAATCACATCTAAACTTGAATAAAGTTCCAAGAACCCATTTATAAGGTGGTGTGGATAACTATCGCATAAAGATACTTTTTATTGAAGGATACCTGAGGTCCAGATCCTAGAGAAATAAAAAATATGCAGACTAGGCCCAAGGAAGAAAATATCATGATCATGGACTAGATCAGGCTATTGAAAATACTAGCAGAGACAGTTTCCATTGGATGTTTCAACAAGGTCATTGTTCCCATATGGGGGGAGGGGATTATGGAAATCCCACACCAGAGGAGGAGCATGAAGCACCCCTTTATAAGGTGGTGTGGATACCTCTCCAGTCATGAGGCCTTTTCCTAGGGGATGCTTGAGGGCCAAATCCGAGGGAAAGAAAAATTGTGTGGGCTTGGCCCAAAGTGGATAATATCATGATCGGGGGATGGACTTGGCCATTACAAACAAATATAAAAATAATAACAACAATATCACATGTGAAATTTTCCATTTAAATTCTCTAATATATAGAATTATAAAATAATTCTCATCAATATTATTTAAGTAGTTTAACACTTTGGAATGCTATAATTTTAATATTATCAAGTGATATTTTCACAATAACATAAAATTATTTATTTATCTCTCTTGAATAAATTTTCAAATCATTAAATAGATAATAACATGAAATTACCTATTTTTTGATAAATAAAAATATAAATTTTATCATGTAATGATAATGAAATTCTTTTTTTTATATCATGAAAACTATTTAACATGTGATAATGACTCCTTATTAATGAAATGTAATAATTCCATCCTACAACCATAATTCCACTTCAATGTTTTTAATTTATTCATTATAAAATCATAACACTTCATGAAACTCCATACTTTATTCTCAAAAAATATAAAAAATATTAATTATATTCATGTGATAATCAATTTCTGTTTTGGGAAAATCTTTTGATTATCTAAATTAACTCGACATGAGATAAGGAGAATATTAATTCTATAAAAACATATTAAAATTCTATATCCCATTCTTGAAATTTTTATCAACAATATTTAATATATATTTATTTCCACACACATTTTTCATATTCCAAGACAATCACAATTATCCACCACACGTAATCTTATTTCTAAATAAATTCTATAGGAACAATAGTAACATGTCAATTTAATTTATAACACATTATCAATATTTTACTGCATAAATTCATCTTCTATTAAAATTATAGAAATAATAATAATTCAATAACAATAAGACATGAAATGAAATTTATCATCATCCTTTATAATTTATAGATTTTTATATAATATTCCATAATGTGATTATTTTCTAGATTATTATCTGATTATGGTTAATCACATATATTTAAAGAAAATATTAAGCATGGATGATTAATATTTTTATATAAAATATGGAAATTTATTAAATAACCTACCTAGAGAATAAGTTTTCAAGAACATAAAACCAAGAACATGAGAGATGGATAGGTGATGTGTGTAGGTATGGAAGTAGGAGAAGCCTAAAAAAATTTAAAAAAGACTCAAAAAACTTGAAATTTTGGGTTTTAGACCATTGATACTCAAGAGAAGGAAATAATAACCAATAGGATGGATAAATCTATTATTTAGAAATAATAAAGCATTCATGGAAGACTCCATTTTAATTCACAATTAAATTTCAGTTTCAAAATTAATCCCTAACATAACCCATTAAAAACCCCCCAAATTAAGGGAACCTCCCACAGTTAAAAGAAGAATGAAGAAGGTTTATGACTTTCCAAAGGTAGTGTCGACTAGGTCCTCTATCAGGCAATCCTCTAAGGAGTTATTATCCTTAGAGAAACTGAATCTCAGACAGAAATATGTGAAGGTCCTGAAGCACTATGATAGATCTGAATGAGAATCAGCTACTGCAGAGGAAGTGTTATATCATGGGTGTGGTGAGGGGTATGACTTTTATGACATGTAACTGGTTTTGCTTGCTTTTTGTTCTTGTTCGGTGTACGTTTTCCTTTTTTTAATAAATGGTCAGAGGATTTACCTCTGGATGAGCTTTTCTGGTATAAAAGACCTCATTCAAAATACTTAACTAGTTCAAAAAAATTTATTTTCACATTAAATCCTTTTATTTATGTTAAAAACATGTTACAAAGGCTTTTTGGAAGGAAAATTAGGATTTTAAAGAAAATTTCCACCTATATACCGGATATACATGTTGTGTAAGGGTAACATGGTTTTTCCATTATGAGACTGATTTCCCAAATGTGGGATACAAAATTCATAGACAAACCTTGCACAAAAAGTATTAAAATTGTATTACACTTAGGCCACTAAGTGATTACCCTTACACAATTTGTAAATTACCCTCAAATAACAAGGGAAAATAAGGGATAACCCTTATGTAGGTATTGGAAACTCACTATTACCCTTACAAAGCTATGAAAGATAGTGAGATAATATTATGTAACTATTTAAAAAAACATAAGCAACATTTACAATGATTTATAAAACTCAAATATACCCTTACATAGGAAGTAACTGGACTTTATGAAAAATTAAGAAATATGATTATACCTTTACACAATGCATAGTAGATATAGATTAACCTTATGAACCCATAGAAAAACAGTCTTATCTTTTAAAAAAACCATTATAAAATAAGAATTACCCTTACACATTGTAACATACTGACCTGAGCATTTCTAAATAGTGCCCTAAGACAATGGGTCACATGACCTCAAGCACACCTTTCTATATGCCATACTCTGCCAACTATCAACAAGGGTCTAAGGTGGTATAGTGTGGGGACTATACCATCATAAATAGAGTGTATCATAGTGGTGTAATCACAATAATCAATAATAAAATCATATCAAATAACTGAACAATAGAAGATAAATCTAAATGATAGTAATAATAAACCAAGCTCGGGTGGATCATATACAAAATGATGTATGCCATGTATCTATAAAAAATGGTTGGAAATTCATGGTAGAAAGAATCCAATACAATACAGGTGTATGAGTATAAAAATAAAAAAATGACTATCTCTAGATAAAATCACGAGAATAGCTCAATCTTATGATCCCATTATCCGATACACAATCATGCACCGTAAATAAGGAATTTACCTCCGTCCCTACCTAAATCTATGATGTCTATCCGAGTACCCAAAGGTGGCCTTAATAGAGTGTGAGATAATAGGTACAAGGCCACCACAATGATTTCTACAACAAATATTGTTTATGAAAATAATCTGAAGTAGTGTGCAATATATGACAGTGATATAAATGAATAAAAAATGAGTAATATTATATAGTCTACTAAATACAATCAAACACACATACTAGGGATACCTATAAAGCATGATATAACAACCCCTATTACCTATTTCGAGTAATATAGTGTCAGACCCTAATCACTAGATTTAGTGTATAAAGACCAAGGTATCATCATTGGCCTATTCCATGTAATCCATTGTTAGAACCCAAGGGACATATCCAAGGTATACAGACCAAGGCCTCATCATAATGTCATGCATAAATGGGTAGGATACAAGGAATAGATGACTATATAATCCCCTCAATTCCTTAGATAATATCCATAGAAACTTGGTAATGACTTAGGTGGATCCCAATGAACATATACACAGAGCATACACAAGGTGGTTCAATAAAGATGGATCTAAGGGGTAGAAAGGTATTTGGACTCCCATGTCAGACCCAATGGGCCAGATCCATGGAGTAGAAATGTACCTAGAATCCAAAGTAACCAAGTTTTAGACCCACACAGGCTAGATCAAAGGAGTATAAATTTCCTTGGCATCCAAATAATTTAATATCTCATTAATAATTTCAAAACCTATTTTATAATCATACATAATCCTTGAGTTCATCCAACCCATTCCACAATTTCCTTTTAAAAATTTAACAATTTCAATCATCTTGTAATCTCATGTAAGGGAGGAAAAAGTGCTCTCCTAAAGTATCATTCAATTTAATGAGCCTTATACTAGGATGGAGAGCTCTCACACTCCCAACATGATGATATATCATGGAGAAGATATGATCACACACCTCTCAAATGGTTTAGGATGAGGTAAAAAACCTCCAACCATACATGGAACTAAGGGAGAAACCTAACAAGGTTACAAAATTTTAATCAAGGCATTCATTTAATTTGAGGAGAAATTACATAAGGTCTAGTGCGTGGAAAAATGAAAATAGGTTATAAAATAATTAGATAATAAGGGAAAAGGTTTAGAACACCGACTACATACCCGTGGTAGAACACACATCCAGTATCAGCTCTTAACTAAATATTTAATAAATGAAAATGGAAGAATGATTAAATTTCCTATAATTAGGTCATGTTATCATTCACCAAAAAAAAATTATTAGATATAAAGAAAAATGAGAAGGAACAATTTGAATGAAGAACTCATCGATGTGGATCCAAAAGGATGAATAACTCTTGAATCAGATGTCATACAGAGGAATCAGATCAAAGCCTACCTTGGAGGCTAAAGGAACTTAATAGGAGGATAAATTTTTGTTGGAGGGAAGAGAAAAGGAAATAAGGGTAATATGAATTTTTAAGGCCAAAAAAACCATTCTACCTAAAATAACTAGGTTTCATGGTTTGGATGCACAATTTTCCAATCCGTGCACCAACTGTGTTCCCTTCACAATCCAAGAACCCCCTATCATGGTTATGGCACATGGTTAGAAAAACCATGTGCCAACCGTGCATTTATACTATTCTAAAAACTATATGTGGCTCATACGGAGATACATCCATGGTTGTACCATTCACTCAAACCATGTGACCTTGGATAGACCCTTGGACCACCCTCTATGGTTACTTCTAACCATGAAGTCCGGGTCATATGATTTATACTAACTATGAAGACCAGATTCCTTTTCAAAAACCCAAGTCTCCAAGATTTGAACAATCCCATGAAACCCCTAAAACTCTTGTGACCTCATCATACATCCATTTTAGGTAAAACCCAAGAAATTAAACTGAAATTAAAAATATCCATGCCTCAAGAAAAAACCCATGATCCAACAATCTTCCCCCCTTAAAGCAATTCATCTCAAAATTTACCTTCCAAGGGTGGTCAATTACTATTAGAGAGTAACTCCAGCCACTGAATACATACATCAGCCTCCCACTCCAAAGTCTCTTCTTGTATAGGACCATGATACCATAACACTCATACTATATTAATTGAATGACCTTATAGAGCCTTCACACTCTAATCAACGGTACATATAGGATGATCCTCAATGGATGCATCAAACCTTAACTAAAATTTATCTACCTATAGAGTATGAGATGTTTCTGAGTGATAAAAACATTACTGAGATACATGGAAGACATTGTAAATGACTTGGTACCTCTAAGACAACTACAAACGATAGGATACTGACCTGAATCTCTCTAGAATCTTGAAAGGCCTGACATATCATGGTGAAAACTTACCCCATCTCCAAATATGTATATGCCCTAGCCATAGAGAAATATGTAAAATGGACTGATCCTTGACCTTAAACTCCATAGGTCATCGACATTGATCGGTGTATGATTTTTTTCTAGAATGTTACATAGACATCCACTTTCTGATCAACTGGATCTGCTATGAAGTTTCTTGCATGAGATGAGGTCCGAGAAGCACTGCCTATCCTGCTAATAACTAGAACAAAGGTGATCATAATGGCCTACCATATAAATCCACACAAGTGGCCATTTTTACAGTCTACTGATATATATTTTTGTAGGATAATTCCACAACGGGTATATGAATCACCAAATAACTCCCAAAATCAAGGACACATGCTCTAAGAATGTCCTCTAGAACCTATATAGTGCACTATGACTGGCCATCAGTCTAAGGGTGGCCTACCATGATCAAAATCACCTATTTACGCAATGAACTTTGTAAGCATTTCTAAAACCAATATGTAAATCAATCATCCATATCCAATACCATGGTATAAGGTACCCCGTAAAGGCACAAATTCTCACTGATATAGTCTCCCAAGATCATCTATTGAGAATGTATCTTATATTGGTAGAAAATGAGAGACCTTTGTGATCCTATCCACAACAACCCATACAATCACTACATCAAGGTGGCCTTGGTAACCCGGTCATGAAATCCTTCACTACATCATTCTATTTACACTCAGGAATGGGTAACTTCTATAAAATACCAACTGGTCACCAGTGTTCCACCTTCACCTACTACCACATAGAACACCTTATGAACAAGAGATATCTCATGTTTCATACCCGACCACTAATACTAGTAGAATAAATCACGATACATATTGGTTATACCGGGATGTAATTTCCAAGATAAGGTATGAAAATATCACATAATATCCTCAAACATTTCTACTATAACCCAGAAATTTCCTTGAATACATAGAATTCTATCCTCCCCAACAATCATACCAGAAGGAAGGTCCTTGACTTCCATACTATCCTACAGTACTAAGCCCTCATAATATGATAACTATCTCATTGTCATCCTATCCAAAAGAGTGGAAATCATTACTAAGGATGAGATAAAATTAAGTAAAAGAATATCCTACAATTAAAAGTTCATCTTAGAAAATAAGTCCATAGGCTTCCACTCGTTATTGGACTCCTAAAATGCATGTATATAAGTCATTCTACTCATAGAGTTCTTCATAACATTTCATTTACTAGGAATATTGGCCATATCAAAATTTAATGATCGGAGATACTCAACCCACCTTATCTTCCTAAGGTTTAAGTAATATTTTGTAAATATGTATTTGAGGATTTCATGGTCAGTGTACACTATAAAGATCTATCCCAGTAAATAATTACTCCAATAGTGAAATACATGTACTATAATATCTTACTCGAGATCATGAATTGGGTAGTTCACCTCATGTGTAATCAACTGAAGAGACTCTTATACCATGAATTATATCATCCTAGATCAAAAATGATACTAGTTAGATACCAGATGCATCATAATATATAATATAAATTCTGCCCATCTCTGGAAGAATCAGGACTGGAAATGAAATCAGTATCCCTTTTTTCTCTTAAAAGGCTGTCTCATTGGTATTTGACCATGAAAAATTTACACCCTTCTTAGTTATTCCCATAAGAGGTGATGTTAATTGTGATAATTCTTATATTAAACATCTATAATAACTAGATATACCTAATAAACTCTGAATATGAAAGATTTTCTTGGGATGATTCTAGAAAAATACATCTCTCACCTTCATTGGGTTAACTGATACTCTTGTCTCTAAGATAATAAGTCCCATGAAGTGAATATTATCTATCCAAAAGTGTAACTTTGTGGTCTTATCATATAAATGATTTTCTCTTAGTGAATCCGATGTGATCTCTAGATATTTGGCATGGTTGTGTCAATTGTGAGAATACACCAGGATATCATCCTTGAATACCACAAAAAAATATAGATATGGAGGGAAAAATTAGTTTATGAAATCCATAAAAACTATTTGAGCATTCTTGAGACTAAATTTTATAACAGAATACTCATATATACCATACCTACTATGAAAATATATACAAGGTATGCCTATAGTTGGAACACACACATAATGATATCCTGACCTCAAATCAATCATTAACAATACCCAAGCACCTTGAAACTTATTGAAGAGATCATCTATCTCTAAAAAAGGATACTATCCCTTAACTGTAAACTTGTTCAATTTTATGTAATCCAAACATATCCTGAGGGTTCCATTTGTATTTTTCACAAAAGGACCAATAAACCCCATAGATATGTAATGGTTCATATAAAGTCCTTCTCTTCCAAATCCTATAGATTCCTCTTGAACTCTCATAACTCTATAGTATCCATCCCATAAGGATGAGTGGATATTGGTGCAGCTATAAGAACTAGCTCAATGGAAAAATCTACCTCTCTCTCTCAAAAGGTAGTCCAGAAAATCCATTCAGGAAAATTTCCCTATAATGATGAACCAATGGAGGAAAGTCCGTCTAAATTGATCCTTTTCCATATAGATATAATCTATAATTCTAGGATATCATCCCTCACATCCCACGATGCTCGGGTCTAAATCTACTCACATAGACATCCCATAAACCCTTGTGAATGAAAACCCCTCCCTCTGGTGAAGTGAAGGTCACCCTATAATGATTGCAATCGATACCGGCATGATAATAAACCAGATAATTCATCTTGATTATGAAGTCAAACCCTATAATCTTGAGGATGAAGAGATCCCGTATGAAGTGACACCCACCTATCTCAAGGGGGAACTATCTACACCAATGTAAAATCTCTGAACTAATTCCAAACAAAGTATTAGGTGTCATGAAAACATAAAAAAAATAAACAATGAGACCAAGGATCCTAATAAAAGGTACAATTATAAAGTTATGTGAATCACCTATATCAAAAAGAGAAGATACTAGTGTAGAGGATAATAAGATCATAAATCTCACTGTAGATGGCCCATCAATATGCTCCTTAGGTATAGGCTTACTGAATACATCTGTCCTGAACTACGTCTTTGAGAAATGGACTAATGACCCTGAGTGGGACTACTATTCTATCATAATGCAACTAATTTCTGACTCCCTGACCACAAACACGTCCTCGGTTAAGTGAAGTTAGTTCTCTAGCTCTCAAAATTTTGCAGAGCTATGAAAACCTCTCCTGAACCTAGTGTTGGTGTTGTACCCCTCTCACTGGCTGCTGGAGGAATGGTCCTACAAAAACACTCTAGGTGGACCACTATGTTATAATACTAACACTCAAATGGGTCTCTATCACATTGGTTCCCCATGGATCTAATCACTATAAATCAATCTTCAGTTGCTGTGGCTTCTGGGATGATGCATCCCTAACGCCATTGCCTCCCCCATGATCGCCATAGTATTGCCGCTGCTACTGTGTGGTTTGAGTGATGGGATGAAATAGTTCTTGAACATAGGAAATATAGAGGAATCAATTTTAAGTAGAACCACTATTTTCTAGCAGCTGTCTCCACCACCTCCACCATTATCGGCATTGGTTTCTTATTATCAGGGGATTGGGGAGCACCCATATGGCCATTACCATCTATATCAGGAGTGGAAGAAAACACCCTCTCTATCATCTGGGCACAGACTCAATCCAACCCCGCCATGAATACCTATTTATAACTTTAGTTATAACACCATAGATTAGTGTAATTGAAGGGACGTCTCTGGATTTGGTGCCTCCATGAAGATGCCTTGTGAACATTGTCCACCACTGTGATGCTGCTTCCTCCAGCTTCTATCTGAAAAATGATGCATTTTTCTATTGTGGAAAGTTTCTGTTTCTCTATCCCGAAAATAATTAAGATAATGATGTAATTCAGTTTAAGCATGTAAAATTTGTTATTATAAAAGATGATTTTATATCAAATAATTACAAACTAAAAGAAATTAATTTTCTAGATTTTTTTATAATGAGATAGTTATTCAATTGTCATTAAATTCATCTTTTGTTTTATTTTGGATGACCATAAACTCCAACTAATAAAAATGTGATAGTGTGATGTATAATTTTTTTTATCAATACATATTTTTATATTTACATTTGGATATGTTTGTCTAGATTGGGTATAGAGAATTGGAGTAGTATGCTATTTTGTTTCCATAAAATCTACCATCTTATTTTATGAAAAATATGTTATGTGGGGTCAAGAAAATGCACATTGTTGGATTATATTTCATAGTGCAGTTTTTGAGACTATATGAAAAGTTTGAATTGGTCTAAATATAGAAAAAACATTTTCATAGCCACTGATAAAAAAAATATTATTAGTCACTACTATAGAATCGTGTTTATTGAGTGCTACCCTTTATTAGCGTTAAAAAAAGCACTGATAAAGGATGCATTTATCACTATTTTTTAGCGATGATAAAATGAGACTTTATCATTGTTTTTCTTATTGGTGATAAAAGCGACCTTAAATATATATATATATAATTTAAAATAATATTTTAATATATAAATATAATTTTATTGATAGATATAATATGTATTTAAATAAATATGATTTATATAATACTAAAAATGTATTTACAATTAATATAGAATATATTAATTTACTAAAAAATGGTTTACATATAATTAAAAATTATTATTAATTAATATTTTTCTAATTAGTACGGAGTAATGGAAATTTAATAACAATTTAGTTATAAAAAAACTTAAAAAATAATTAATATATTAAGGTAAGTTGAAAACATGACTTTTACTTCAAACAACTATAACTTTTGATCCTGATATCTGTTTGGGTTCTACCACAAATCAAATAGAAGAGGTTGAAGATATCTACACTGTGTTTACTATGGGGGTCACTATTTTTTGAGGCCAAAAATAACTCTAAAGGCCATCAAAACTGAGTTTTTAGTACGGATGCCCTAATTTTTTAATATTCGATGGGATTTTAGCTTCGTTTATGAGGCCCTTATTGTATTTTTTTAGTGGATAATGAATTTATTCCTAGCGGTTATGCTTATATGAATATTATGGTGTTGAAGTTTTACCCATTTTTATGTTGTAGTGTTTTTTATAATTAAATATATATATATATATATATATATATTTGTATATATTAATATATAAACATTCAATCACGTAAAAAATGTTTAAGAATATTTACATATAAAATATATTTTTAAATATATAAACCATATGGAAATAAATATTTGTTATCCATTTTATTTAAGAAATTAATACAATTATTTTACCTACCTTATAAAAATGTATGAATATATATATACCTATAAGAATGTATATATAATTTTTATATATAATTATATATGAATGTGTCCATGTTTATTAATAAAAATATATATATTTATCTATATATTCTAATATCATGTGTAAATAAATATTAATATATATATATATATATATATTAAAATAAATATATATTTAAAGATATATACACATATATATAAATATTCCAATATATAACAAGTAAAATCTTCTAGAATAGTGGGAAGTGTACTTGATCTATATATATATTTATACATTGGAATTTTTTTTATTAAAATAAATATACATTCATATATATAGACACACACACACACAAATATAAACATAGATAGAGATAGAGATAGAGAGAGTTCACACATAAACACATATACAAACACACATACACACAAATTCATTTATAATAAATATGTAATTTTTAAATACATTATAAAAAATTTACATAAAAATATACAATTATACATAGATATATAAATATATACATGAATATATAAATATGTATATACATATATAAATATATAAATATATAAATATGTAAATAAATAAATAAATATAAATATAAATATATATATGTGTAAATATAAAATTATATGTAAATATATAAACATATATGTAAATTTAAAAACATATTTTATAAAAATATTTAAAACTAATTATATTAGTATATGTAATTATATAGATAAATATATAAATAGAAAATAATTATGTATATATAAAAATAATTAGATAATTTATAAAATATTGATGGAATTCAGATGGTGAGGTGGTAATGGTATTCTATATGCAGAAGGAGGTCCCAGGTTAAAATCCAAATAGGTTTAGGTGTGCGCATGGGTGGATTAGTAGTGGTGTCCAGCGGGGTAGAGCGCTGATAAAGGTGTAAGGACCCAACCTTAAACAATACACATTCTAGTGATTTTAAAATAGAATTCACACTATTAAAACCCTAAGAATCTTTTAGGTTTATTATTTTAGATAATTATGACTAAAACATACATGGTAAAACTATAAATTACAAGTGGATGCATATACATAGTATTCATTTTTTTTATAAAACAAAAGTCTTTAAAATAAAACATGTTTTCCCTTCATGAAAAATCTTCACAATTTCTCCTTGATCCCATCCTTGTATATAGTCCTTGTTAAATCCTATGAAAAACATTTTAAAACATGGGATGATCATAAAATCTTATAAAGGTATGTAAAATAAAGGAAACTATTAGTCCAGTGAAACCCCATAAATACATTTTTTTAAAAACATGTATTTTTACCCTAAAAAAGGAATCATCAATTATAAAATATCATTGTCTTACCTTTCAAAAATAAAAGAATTTTCTTGAAAAATTATAAGAAATCATATAAGAGTAAAGTAGGTAACTTGGGACATCATTTTCCACATCACTATTACAAATAGAGTAACCAATATGGATAACTTCCAACTCTAGAGTACCCAGTGCATTGGAGGTTATAACGTAACCACCCATCCTTGGTTTATCAAAGAACCACCCATAATTGGTTAACAAAATAACCACATATCCTTGGTTTATCATAGTACTTACCTTAATTGGTTTATAAAAGAACCAACCATTATTATAAAAAATTACCAAGAACCATAACATCAACATAAATCATGAAATCTTGCATCATAAAACACTATTTTATGAAAATAAACTTTCCATTTTGAAAATAAATCATTTTGAAAAACCACTCATGTATAATGAAAAACATTTCTATGAAAGAAAAAATATAAACTTTTAAAGTGAGATTAAAAATATTAAGTAAATATGAAAGTGGGAAATTATGTTCATGACATATATGTAAAAAACATTCTTTTTGAAAAATGAACTTTAAAAGGGGTTTCTTAAATGAAAGTCCCTTACCTTAGGTTTGAATTCCTTCAGAAATGTTCAAAACTCATGTATAATGGTTTAAAGAATGTTATTAATTTATTAAAAAATTATATTAATATTTATAATACCTTATAATATCCTTTTATTACATATTTACACATGTTTATTAATAATATTTTTTTTTATTTTCATTATTTATGGTGTGTTCGTTTCATGGTTTCATGGTCGGTTCATTTGTGTATAATTTTGGATTTTCTTGTCAAATGGAAATAATTATCCAAAAGTGGAATGAAATTGTATTAATGAACTTAAAAATATTTAATGGTCCCTTATATTTTTTTTCCAACATGAGGATGATTCATTTAGTAAAACATCAATGAGAACTGTTTAGTTTATTATGGTAGTTTTTTG
Source organism: Viscum album (assembly GCA_963277665.1). Classification (NCBI taxonomy): domain Eukaryota; kingdom Viridiplantae; phylum Streptophyta; class Magnoliopsida; order Santalales; family Viscaceae; genus Viscum; species Viscum album. The sequence continues at coordinate 593,177,644 of OY728135.1, read as the reverse complement.
ACCATCACGAATTAGTTTTATTTTATTTAATATTATGTCTATATATTAGTTATAGAACTTGAAATATTATACTTATTAAAATATTATTTAACCATAATAACTATTTTATGACCATCCTTGAAGGTGTTAATGAAAAACAAAAACTCATTATCCATGGAGATGGTTAATCCCCGTAATTTGGATAATGGTTTAGTTTCGTTAAATAAGAGAATATGTGAAAATAAATGTAAAAGATATATTACATTAAAAATATAAAATTACATTATATACATGATACAAGAATTATTATACCTTTTTTATGAATGAGGTGATGATAAAATATAATAATTAAAGCAAATTAACAGATTTGGTCTGAGAAAATTACCTCTTGAAAATTACCTCATTGAAGGACCCCTTAAGGACCCTGGAATTGATCTTTTGGTAATGCCATCACCTCTATAATGTGGGTATGAATGTTTAGAAGAGAAGTTTTTAAAGAATTATAGATCTATAAGGCTCAAGGTGGGAAAATAAAGTGAAGGAAGGAGCGTTATTTTATAATTGAGGTGAGGGGCATTTTTGGAATTTCTCAAAATATTAAAATATAATAAGGCTATTATAGGGATAAAGACATATAAATGTCCTATGAATATATAATGGATTACATTTTAGACCATATATTATCCCATATATCCTTATTAAAGTTTTTTTTATTTTTAAATAATTTAATAAAATATCATATTCATGAAATATCATTATTGCCAAAATTGATACTATTCATTTCCATGGCTTTAAAAACATAAAAACAGAGTCAAATTAAAACCAACTATTTTATTATATCCAATAAATTTAATATTTATCTATATAATTTATGGATCACTTTGAGAATCTCAAATTATATTTATTTTAATATTTATAATATCATTTATTTTATTTTTTCATTAATTTAATAATTACTGCATCATCGTTGTACAGGTCTTTAGAGTAATTATTTCTTCCCTAAAAATTAAAAATAAATTTAAATGATTAATATAAATATAATATATTTCAAAATACTATTTTTGGAAGAAAATATATTCTATATGACCATATATTAAAATTGTTATACTTATTAAAAACCATAGTGTGAATAGTTTCACTTTCGTTTAAATGAAATACTACAAGGGACTTAAAGTCAACCATGTGGATCCTAAGGGTCATAAATTTGACACATTGATGATTTTGATCATAAAATACCCATATAATAAAATTTTGAATTTTGTTTGGGTTATTTACCGGTTCTTATATTTTTAATTAAAATCATTTAATTGATTTTTCTTCTCCTTTCACAAGCACTACGTTAGTGTTACATAATAATTAAAGGTAATTATTTGATTTAAAAAAATTAAAAATAATTTTCTATCATAAAAATAAATAGATTATGATCAATAAAATACTTTATATTCATTAATTATGTAAATTTACTGATATCCATCTCAAGAAAAATTATTTAAATTTTTAATTTGACTTTTCTAGCCTTGCACAAGCATTCCACAAGTATTTGTATAAGATTATTGTTATACAAGTAAAAAATAAAAACTATAAGTTAAAATAATAATTAATGAATTATATTCAATAAAAAATCATTTAAATACTTTTTAAATCTCAAATAATATATAAAATAATTGAATGTGACCTTTTTAGTGCAGCATAAGCGCTGTTTCAATACTGATAATGATTTTCATATTTCTCATGAAATAAATTATAATTTACATTTTTGAATAAATGTTATTTTATATTTATATTATAATATCATACATGATTTATTAAATAATATTAATAGTATTTAATATCATAATTGGTTGTTGATGATTTCACAAAAGATAACATATTTTATAAAAAACTTTTTTTACTATTCCTAAACAATTTAGCCTTTTCAGAAAAAATTCAAAATTCCACAATAGAATAATTTTGAAATGATGATTTCAAAAAATAATTTCGGTTTTTTTAAATTAAAATTATATAATTTTAATATTAATATTTTAAATATAACCATATAATAAATTAGTTTAATGAAAATATTTCATTTTTGATTTTAAGAATTACTCAACATATTTATAATGAATATAAATATTTAATTCAAGAATACTAATTAATCTGAAAACACGTTATTCTATCTGTAACTTGGTTTTTATATTCTCACCATTCTAAAAATTTCTTCAATTAAATTTTATTCACTTATTAAACAAATGGTGATACCTTTCCCTCATAACATTTTCAGATTCCCATGCTGCTTCGTCAACCCTATGGTTTATCCACAAATATTTACTTTGGTGAATTACATTTTTATGAAATATTTTATCTCTAAGGTCAAGAATATTAATAATTTTTTTCTTATAATTAAGGTTCTCTTAAAACTAAACTAATTTAGAGCTCAAAACCTGAGATGAATCTGACACATACTTTCTTAACAACGAAACATGAAATACATTGTGTACTTAGGATAAACAAAGAGGTAAATCCACTTGGTAGGAAACTAATCCAACTTTCCTCAAGATTTCATATATCCCGATGAACCTTGGAATTAAATTTACCTTCCTACAAAAATTCATAACACTTTTCCATATATATATTTTAATAAAGACTTGACCAACTACCTCAAATGAAATATATTTCCTCATGTTATCCATATAATTTTTATGCCGACTCTAAGTCTTCGTCACATGTTTCTAAATTATTTTTACCTTCTTAGTCATTTCATATAATAATTATAGTACCATAAACTTTATTTCACCTATTTTATCCCAAAATGATAGAGTTCGACACATCTTTCCATATAATGCCTCAAAAGGTGCCATCTGTATACTGGAATGGAAACTATTATTATAAGAAAACTCAACTAAAGAAAGATAATGATCCCAATGGTAATCTATTGAAAAATCACATAACATGTATTATAAGGTATAAATTTTTGTTTCTAATTATCAATCATACTAAGTATGAAAGGATGTGTTGAAATTTAATTCATTTCCCAATGACTTTTTAAGGCCTTTTTAAAAGTAAAAAGTGAACCTAAGGTCATGGTTAGATAAAATATAGATCTGAACTCCATATAATCTGAATATAAATTTAAAATAAAACCAATAAAGTTGATCTAAATATAAGGAATCTTGAATGGGAAGGAAATGTGAATATTTATTTAGTATATCAACAATAAACCAAATTTCATTGTTATCTAGAGATGTCTTTGGTAGTCCCACCATTAAATCCATGGATATATTTTATCATTTTCACTTTAGTGCTGAAAAAGGATGAAGCACCCCCTTTGGTAATTTTCATTCGTCTTTAACCTATTGACAAGTCAAAAATTTGATTGTAAAATGAGAAATATCTATTTTCATCCATCCCACCAGTAATACTTCTGAAGGTCTCTGTACATCTTAGTGATCCCCGGATGAATTAAGAAAGAAGAAAAACGAGATTAAATTAACCAATATTTCTTTAAATGAGAATCACAAGGTACACATAATCTTTCCCCGAATCTCAAAATACTTTCTTTATCAACATTAAATTCAGATAAATTATCTTTCTTCACCAATTCTACCTTTTTCTACAACTGACAACCTTCCTTATGATCTTTCTTAATTCTGTCTGATAGAGATGATTGCACTGACACCTAAATCAAAATTAAGGAATTTCCTACACCCACAACTTCCAAGAGAAAATTCATTAAATCATTAAATAAATTATCATTTTACAAAGGTAATGTGGTTAATGTATCTTTACTTTTCTAACTAAAGGCATTGAACACTTTATTTTCCTTTCTAGGATGGCAACGAATCATGCAATAATAATCCTTAATCAATTTTAACAATTTTATTTGCCTCATGTTTAACTATTTCTTAGTATATATATACTTTAAAATATTATTATTAGTATATATTTCACACTTGGATCTATATAAATTATTCCTCAAAATTTTGAAAGCAAAAACCACAGTAGTTAACTCTAAATCATGGATAGGATAATTTAACTCATGAAGTTTTAGTTTACTTGATGCATAAGAAATTACCTAATCATTATGCATCAAAATGAAACCAATTCCCTTTAATGAAGAATCATTATAGATTAAGAAGTCATTATTTCTTGAGGGAAAGGCCAAAACTAGATGATTCAACAATCTTCTTTTTAGTTACTGAAAACAATCATTGTTGGATTTGATTCCCTAGAACCAACTTTTGTGTACTTTATGATAAAATTTAGTCATAGTTTTTAATATTAATAAAATTATTATCACATCATGATTTTACTTCTACATAACATAGTATGTGATAATGTCCCATGATCTTCTTTTGTACTAAAATGTCATAGAATTTCCCCTCTATGATGATAATCTAGAAGTTCTACAACACTATTCTTAAATATATGTTATATAGCTAGATGATATCATTTTATATACACAAATGATATAGTCTATTAGGGGTATAGACTCATAGGACTTTGATGCACCTTCTCATGGTGTACACCCTCAGTGATATCCAGTAGGATATTATGAGAACGAGACCCGCCGGTAGGAAATACACATTTATATATTTCATTGAATATTCTTATATTAGGATGCATGTATTGATCCTTAGACTTTAATAATATTATTAATCAATATTATAAGTCCTGTAATTTTATGTATTGACAAAAATCATGATGACACATGTTTTTAGTGAAGTAGGATACGTTGGGTGTGTCACAAGTAATATTGCATTAATGAATAATGAGAGAAAATATTTGTCCCCTATTTTCTTTAATGGAAGTTGAAATCTTCATCCCTTTGATGGAAATGATATAGTATAAATAAATCAATGTCCATGGTGTTATATAAGAAAGTTCAATTTTCAGGGTGTCAAAGAAAGAAACATCAAGCACATAGGTTGATTGAAACGACATGAAACCTGCTTTATTTGAGATATCATGACAATGAGATTATATTACACACTAAAAATTCATATGAGGAATTATGTCATTACAGTGTTAAATTATTTCTCTATAGGTGCCTCATTGTATTACTAGATGCGAACCTTGGAATTTAGAATGTATTTCCTAATTACACTTAGAAAGAGGCCTAGAGGGTCACACACAAAGTGTATCCAGAATCTTAGTTAAATAATATATTATTATATATTATTTAAAAAGTTAAGTAAATATTATTCTTGAATGAGGCTTAATAATTATTCATGAAAGCTTGATCACATATATTCTATCACCAGTTATTCAAGAGAATATAATGTGAGTTAAATATTTAATAAATATTTATTTTATATTTTGTTAATATAATATTTACTTATTTATTTTAAAATCATACAGTGATATTTATTTAATAAATAAATAGTTATTATTCAAGGCCTGGTCAATATTTTGAAGGAATGAAAGACTGATTTTAATAGTCCGGTGAAAATAATAAATAATGAATATTAGTTTATTAAGTAATATTTAATTTAATTCTCAAGTTAATAACATGTTAAGAAATAGTAATAATAATAATAATAATAATATTTGACATGGGGTTCTATAGGGATTAAATAAATAATAAAAGGGTACTTGTGAAATTATTTTACATTAACCCTAGCAATATATAAACCCAATTATATTGTTTTCTCAATAAGCCAATTCATTTAGTTTGGTTTTGCACAACAGATTTAGAGAATCCTCTCAAAACCTAGAGATATATCTTCTCCAAGAACGTTCCCAAGAATGGAGAGTGATCTTCCGCCACCTCCCACTCTTGAGTCAAGATAGATCCAGGAGAATAATTTGTAATCAATTCTTGGAGAGATCAAAAGAGGATGATTCAAGTTCTAGGATATTCTGTGCTAGCACTCAGAGATTCCTATGACTACATTTAGATATTTCTGGTACATTTTTGGATTATTGCTAGAGGGAATCTACTTTGATTCAGACAATGTAACGATAGAACAACACAAATCTATTTTTCAATACATAAACTAAGAAAGAATAACATCAAGGCAATTATTTATTTAATTTAGTTAATTATAAATAATATGTGATGATCCTATCTCTTGTTTCTGACATTCTATACCTTTTAAATATTCTTTGATTTAATTCTATAGATCACGATGTTTACCATTGTGTTAATAACATATTGATCATTGATCATGGATAAAAGTAAAGTTGGAAAAAACCCATCATATTCTTCTAATATGCACAGAACCTAAAATTGGTATCAGTGTGATCACATAATTATTTATAATTATTTAAATATCATTGACTGATTTAGAATTTTTTTAATTTAATTTTTAAATTCCAATTTGACCATTATTTTATCTAAATTGTGATATCATATTATTCCTCTTTAATTTATCCTAGATCTAATCAAGATGATTAATTTTAAAAACAAAACAAAACCAAAACATTCATCTAGAGGTGCCAAGGTTTCTGGCCAAACAATACAAGAGTACACACAGTGTAATCGGTGCTACGCGCCTTGTACTTGTGTTCAATTCACTCAGAGTTAATTTTGCAATAACTCAAACTGTGTAAATTGATTACATATGGTGTATTTAATTCTTACATTTCTTATTTAATAGACCAACCTAGAGCATAGTTAGACAAATTACATACCATGTATCCCACTTACACATCATGTAGTCTCTTTGAGTCACAGATGTGTCGTGTGTTTCCATACACAGCCTACATGACTGGCGACCATGTAACTAAGAGTTAACACTCCATGTAGTCGTTTATATATGCAATGTACTCTATTTTTCCAAGGCATGGTTTACATTCCGAGTCCTTAGTCATGTTCCTCAGATACATGGTGATAGATGTATATACGATGTAGCATGCATGTACACATTGTGTACTTATACCAAATTAGGCAGATTCAAAATTTATTTATTATACTATGTAAACATGATCAATATGTTCTTGTGTGTGGTCATTAAGTTGATAGGACATGCCATGTGATAGGGTTTTGATAAATATATATAGATGTTTAATTAATATATGAATAATGTTCAGATATTCATATCATGTATGATTCATATTATAGTTGTTACTCTTCATGCATTGAAGAATAACATGTGACCGAAAAATCATATAATTTTGTGCAATAATTATGTTAACAGTACATGTCAGAAAAATACATGATAAGTTGTGTGTGCCACATGTCACAAGAGTAAATAGTATATGAGTATAATACATGTTGTGTAGAATTTTACGAGTATTCATCACGTTTCCTCAAAGGTACATTTATGTACACAGTTAATTTTAAATAAATTTATTTAATTTGTTAAAAATTATAATGGATGAGAATCTTAAGGAAATTTGGATAAGAATTAAGATAAAATAAATAAATAAATAAATATGATAATTGATTGATTAGAGCGTGATTTATCTTAAATAAGAATGATTAAGAATTGAATGCTAGTTTTATTAAATGTGTAATTCATTACATGTGGATGATCATGATCATGGACCAGACCTTTGTATATGATTGAATTAATTAAATTTATTATTATATTAAATTGTTGCGCTGCATGCATTCTCTCCTCTTATTATGTAGGGCCTGTGTGCCCATGGTTTCTTTTATGTAAGCCCTTTTCCCTCACCTAAATTTGAGTAAAAGCATATGTAATGGATGGAGATCCAAATCTAGTAGAGGTAATTAAGTTTTGGATCTATGGTGATACCAATACAAGTGACATACATTGGTGGATAAGTGGAAAGCTACAACACAAACCTTAATTGGTTTCAGTTGTTTTTACCGTAGGTCAGCCGTTAGTTTACCAACCACTAGATAATCTAACCATTAGTAAATTCTCAAGATCATTCCAATTTATTTTTTTATTTCTATCAATTTTCTTGGTTATTTCATTATGGATGTTTTTTGGATCACATAATTTAATGAAATTAAAAATCATGCAAGACAGAAATTAAATAAATTGGATTATGTGTAAATATTATCTAATATATGGTTAATCACTTAAGTAAATCCACTTAATATTAACAATCATGTAATAAAGATAATAATTGGTAATTTATACACAAAAGGATAAAATACCTCAATTATATATATTATGTTGGTATATCCTTCCACTACTTCAGTTAAAATCAAACTATAGTTTAAAGTTCTTGACCTACCAAATTTGAGGCGCTTTTAATTATAGGGGAATTCTAACTTGATGTTTTGGGTTGACTTAACTTAGTTCACCTCATGGGTTGAATGCCAAAGTAGGACTTGGTGTAACTGAGAGGAAAATGTTGAGTATACCTAATTTAAGTATTTTAGTATTGGGGAGTCCACTCAATAGATAAAGGAACTATAACTTAATGTAATTAGTATTAGGAGTGACTACCTAAAACCTTTCAAGTTTCTTGAAAAACCAATTTTGGGGTAATGAGAAGGGGAATATGGATCATTTCCACTTGAATATCCAAGAAACATGATATTCTTATGCTAATGATGAGGTCTATTGGATTTTAATAAAATAGTGGGAGACTAATAAATATAATATTTATTTATTTATTTGTATTAATTTTATCCAATAACATACTAAAATTCTACTCATATTTTTTTTAGAAACGACATTAAAATGAAATCAAACATATCATTGTGATCCATACTTAATAAGGAAAACCTTCTCATAGGAAATTTTTTTACAAGAATGGAAGAGGCACCTATGTGTCATCCTTCAACATTAAATGAAATTATATTTACTAGAAGAACCTTTCCTTAAAGCGCTTGGATATGAGGCTAGTGATGAAGAGTTAAAAATCTATGAGAAACATTTGAATGATTCCAAATATGTTCAATGTTTCATGATATCATCCATTTATAATTATCTTTTAAAGAAACATGAGGACATGGTTGTGTATAGCATGATGACTCACCTTGAGGATCTCTATCATGAGAAGGTGAGACAAGAGAGGTATGTGATCTCCAATTATTTGTTTATAACTATTCTTGGAGAGTCTATGACAGTTGGGCATAATTTAGTCGAACTTATTGGGTACATTGAATGCTTAGACATCTTAGGGATTAGATTCCCAGATGAGTTGCATATAGATCACATACTTTCATCACTACCCAATACCTTCTCTAGTTTTATTATTAATTACAATATGAGAAATAATGAGAAGAGTCTTTCAAAACATCATACATTAATTATCCAAGTGGAAAATGACATGGGAAGTGATAAACCAGTGGTCCTTATGGTGAATAAGAATAGGATGAATAAGGTAATGGGGACCAAGACTCATAAATAGTTTAAATATCCTGAGCACCATCTTTTAATAATAATAAGATCTAAAGATATGGAAAAGAAAAGTATGAAGCGTGTTTTTCATGTGGAAAGTTTGGAAACTAGAATAGGAACTTAACCTATAATCAAGAATAAGCTGAAGGTGAATTTGTTATCGAGTGTAATTTTTAAATATCTACACATTTGGTATTAGATATAGCTTGTCAATCTCACATCTATATCCAAATGTGGAAACCAAGTATATTTCAAAAGATTTATAGAGGATAGGTGGATCTGAGAGCTGCTAATGGAGTGATGCTAGCTTCCCTAGCCATTGGTGACCACCACCCTTCATTTAAAATGATAATGATTTTGGTTTTAAAAGATTATTATTATGTACCTATGGTTACCAAGAACAAAATTTTGGTATCATGCCAAGATGTATATTAATTTATTTTCAACTTTGTAAATAAAATTTGTGTCTTTTATAAGGACAACATATGTTATGGTATGTAACATTTAATTAATGGTATTTATGTATTAAATTATGAAAACCAAGTATTGAAAATTGATAATGAATAATGTTCACATGATTCATATAAAACCCAACTTTGGTATCACAATTTTTGTCATTTAAACGAGAAGATTTTGAAAAATCTATGTAAAGATGGTTATTTAGACTCATATGAGCTAAAACCTCTTGAAATTTGTCATGATTGTTTACAAGAAAAAATGACCAAACCACCATTTGTTGGATTGGGTGAAAAGGGCATGAGCTTCTAGGATTGGTACACATCGATGTGTGTAGTCCATTCCAGTGGAATCTAGAGGTGGACATTCTTACTTAATAACTTTTACTAATGACTTGATTAGATATGAATATGTCTAGTTAATGGGGTGTAAGTATGAGTCCTTTGAAAAATTAAAGGAATTCAAGAATGAATCATAGAATAAACTTGGTAATAACATAAAGAAGCTTTGTTCCGATTGTAGTGGTGAATATCTTAACCAAGATTTCATTAACCTTTTACAGAAGTTTGGAATTCTATATCAACTCAATACACCTTATACAACATAGTGTAATTGTGTTAGTGAAAGGAGGAACTTTACATTATTAGACATGGTAAGGTAGATAGTGATTCATGCAGATCTTTCATTATCCTTTAGGGGATATGCATTACAAAATGCAACATACACATTAAACTGAGTACCAACTAATGTGGAAAATGGAATTCCCTTCGATCTATCGAGTGGAAAGAAACCCATTTTGTCACACACACTTTTATAGGGTTATGATGCATTTGTTAAGGCCTTATGAGGAAGAAAACTAGAACAACGGGGCAGAGAGTGTATCTTTTTAGGATATTGTAAGGAAATAAATGGATACTACCTATACAACCCCTCAGAGAAGAAAGTGACTATCTCCAGACTATCCATCTTTCTTGAAAGATAAAACATCCTCAAAAAGGAAAGTGGGAGAAATATTGAATTTGATGAATTTGATGCTCATGATACACAAGAGTTGGTATAAGAATAGATTCTAGAGGTCCCCATGGAAGAAGTAGTTACAGAAACACAAGTACTACAAAGGAGCGTAAGAGAGGTAAGACTATTCACTGAAAATGGCGACACATTATTGGTTTACAATGATGAAAATCTCTCCTACATGAAGGTAGTGTAGAGTTTATAAGCTAAAATATAGAAAAAAGACATGAATTATGAAATGGATTCCATGTATTAAAATTGATTTTGGGTTCTGGTCGATGTGCCAGTTGATTTAAAACCCATTGGATGCAAATGAGTATTCAAGAGTAAACTGTACATGGAAAGTAAATTAAATAAATATAAAGTAATGATAGTGGATAAAGGGTTTAAATATTGTCAAATAATTTATTATGATGACAAATTTTTATGAATTTACATGTTAAAATCCATCAGAATTATACTTTCTATAATATATTAACATGAATATGTGATTTGGAAAATTGATGTAAAAATTTCATTCCTTAATGGGAACATTTAAGAAGATTTATAATGACACAACCATATGTTTTTTTGAATCCATGTGATTCCAAAAGGATTTTCAAGTTATAAAGATCCATTTATGGATTGAAGAAAGCATAAAGGTAATGTAAAATTCAATTTGATGATGCCATAAATTAATTTGGTTTCATTAATAAGGAATGTGATTCATGTGCTTACATAGGGTTTAGTGGAAGTGTAGTCATTATCCTAGAAGTATTTGTTGATGAAATATTAATTATTGGAAATAAAATACTAGTATTATAGTCTATTAAGGACCAGTTAAAAATGTGTTTCTCCATGAAGGACTTATGTGAAGAAGCCTATATTATAGGGATAAAGTCATTAATGGTAGATCCATGAGGCTGCTTAGACTAAGTCAAAGTAAATATATTGACCAGATACTAAAGAGATTTAATATGAAAAAATACAAGAGAATATTGGTTCAATTGTTACATGGTTTACATCTTTCTAGGAAAATGTATCCTCATACACAATAGGAGAAATAGAGAATGAGCATGATCCCATAAACTTCAACGAAAGGATTTATCATGTATGCCATATTATGTACTACAATAGATGTTTCCAATGCGTTGAACATGGTAGGAAGATATCAATCATATCTAGGATAACAAAAATGGACTCATGTTAAGTATATCCTTAAATATCTGAGAATAAAAAAGGATATGTTCCTTGTATATGGAGGAGATTAGGAGCTAGTCATCAGGGGTTATACTGATGCTAGTTTTTTGAGAGATTAGAATGATATAAAGTCATAGTCAGGATATGTATTCTATCACAACAAAGTGACATGGGTTGGAAGAGTTCAAATCAGCCATTTGTCACTAATTCTATAGCAAAGTTCGAGTATATAGCATCTTATGATACAACTAAGGAAGAATTTTTCATTATGAAATTTATCTAGGATCTTGATGTTGTACCTAGCAGTAAATACCATATCATATTGAATTGTGATAATACTGAAGTGGTGGATCTGGAAAAAGATCCAAGGTCACACCAACAGATAAAGAATATACTCTGAATTTATCACCTCTTGAGGGATTTTTATCAAAGGGTTGAAGTTATAGTGAGTAGAGTATAAATGGAATAGAACGTGGTGGACCCTATGACTAAAGGTTTGTCTCTGCAGAAGTATGAGTATCTTGTGAGAGCTAGTAGACTGAAGGTTGTTAGCAGTTAGCTCTAGTAAAAGTGGGAGTCTATTGGAGTTTGTTCCCTAGAACCAACTTATGTGTACTTTATGATAACATGTATTCATAGTTTTTAATATTAATAAACTTATTATCACATCATGATTGTTCTTTTGCATAACATAGTATGTGATAATGTCCCAAGAGCATCTATCACACTAAAAGGTCACAGAAGTTCCCCTCTATGATGAGAACTATAAAGTGCTACAATCCTATTATTAATTATATATTTTATAGCCGTATGATATCATTTTATAGGAACAAATGATATATTCTATTTAGGGTGGAGACTCGTAGGACTTTGTGGAACATTCTTATGGTGTATTCTCTTGGTGATATCTAATAGGATATTATGAGAATGAGACCCACCAGTAGAAAATCCACATTTATATGTGTCATTGGATTTTTCTATCTATGGACATGTGTATTGACCATTAGACTCTCAGATCATTATTAATGAATATTATGAATTTGATACATTGATTTATTGATGAAAACCATGACGACAGATGTTCGTGGATAAGTAGGATATGTTGGGTGCATCACGAGTAATATTTCATTGATGAATAATGTGATAAAGTATTTTTTTTTGCTTATGTTATTTAATAGAAGTTGACATATTAGGACTTTTTATGAAAATACCATAGCTTAAATAAATCTATAGACATGGTGTTCTATAAGAAAGTTCAATTTCCAAGAATTCAAAGAAAGAGACATTGAGCGCATAGGTTGATGGAAATGATATGCAACCTGTTTGATTAGAGATATCATGATAAAGAGATTATATTACATAGAAAGTATTTTTATTAAGTATTATATCATTGAGACATTAAATTATTTTTCTATGGATGAATTTTCCTATTGATAGATGCTAACCTTGGACTTTTGGTTGTTTTTCCTGATGCCACTGAGAAAGAGTCCTAGAGGGTCACACACTAAGTGAATCCATAATTTAAGAAAAATAATACATTATTATTTATTATTTAACAAGTTGAAAAAAATATTATTACTGAATGTGGTTTAATAATTATTCATGTGTGATTGATCCCATATATTCCATCACCAATTATTTGAGATAATATAACGTGAGTAGAATATTTTATAAATATTTGTTTTTTTAGGTAATATAATATTTATTTATTTTTTGAAAATTATGCATTGATATTTATTTAATAAATAAGTAGTCATTATTCAAGGCCTGATAAACATTATGGAGGAATGAAAGACCGAATTTAATGGTCCGGTGAGAAATAATAAATATTTAATATTATTTTATTAAATAATATTTAATTTAATTCACAAGTTAAGAACATGTAAAGAAATAATAATAATTTTATTATTATTTGACATGGGGTTCTGCATGGATTAAATAAATAATAAAGGGTACTTTTGTAATTCTTTTATTTCATACCTAGCTATATATAAACCCAATTATATTATTTTCACAATAAACCAATTCATTTGGTTTGATTGTGTAAAACTAATTTAGAGAATATTGTGAAGACATAGAGAGATCTCTTCTCCAAGAATGATCCCAAGAACATATATCGATCTTCCTCCACCTCCCACTCTCGAGTCAAGAGAGATCTAGGAGAATAATTTTGAATCAGTTCTTGAGGTGATCAAAGGTGGATGACACAAGCACTAGGATCTACCATTCCAACACTCAAAGATTCCTACGACGATGTTCAGAGATTTTTGAAACACATGTGGAACACCGTTAGAGGGAATATAATTTGATTCCTACAATGAAACGGTGAAATAATGAATATATCTTTTTAGATCAATAAACAAAGTAATAATTCCATCAAAGTAATTATTTATTTAATTAAATTATTTATAAATAATATTTGATGGTCCTCTCTCTTAGTTCTAGTGTTTTATCCCTTGTATATATTTTTTGATTCAATTATGTAGATCAAGAAGTTTATCATTGTTTAAATATTAGATTGATCATCGATCATGGAAAAAAGAAAATTTGGACATTACCTATCGCATGCGCCCATAGTGCCCAGAATCTTCAATCAACACATTCTTTCATCCACAAAAATTTAACTCCCGTATGAGTTAAATTAGTTTGTGGGCTAGATAACCATGAAAAGTTTTCAAAAACAAAACTACCAATAATTGCCTTATAATCTAAGAAAACTTCAAATCTTAGTAGAATTTATAGTTCTTGACCATTCATCATCAACTTTTTTGGTGGGATTTATAGTTATTCTATCTTTATTTTTAATGTTCCCAAGGAAATAAATATTTTTAATCCAAAATTACATTTTCTAAATTTTATGTATAACTTATTTTCTTTAAGGGTTTTTAGAAAAATAATTATATGTTTTTCATGATCCCCATAAATTTTTGAATAAAACAAAATATCATCAATAAGAAAACCACAAACTTATCTAAATATTCATAGAATACTCTATTCATAAGATCAATAAATACAACTGGGGAATTTTTCAACCAAAAGGGAATAACTGAAAAATCATAATTCCCATAACTTGTAAGGAATTATATTTTATGAATTCCATCCTATTTAACCCTCACTTGATGGTTCCCAGATCTTAAGTCAATCTTGGAAAAATAATGAGCTCACTAGAGATGATTAAACAAGTCATTGATATGAGGAAAATGATACTTATTCTTAATACTGATGTTATTCAAATCCCTATAATCAATACAAATCCTCATGTAACCATATTTATTTATCTAAAAAAATAGGAGAACGTCATGGTGAAGTACAAGAATAAATAAAACCTTTATCGAACAACTCCTGCAATAGCCTTTTCAAATATAGAAGTTTCACTTGAGCCATTTTATTAGGGGGTTCTGAAATTATCTTAGCATTAGGAACTAAGTAAATAATAAAGTCAACCTCCCAAATAGAAATTACGCTAGGAAAATCATCTGAAAAAGCATCCATGTATTCATTCACTATAAACACTTCATTAATCTGAATATTTTCATTCTTTTCAATGGCATATGCTAGGTAAATTTCACTACCATTTATAATAAATTTCTATAATTATTTGTAGGTTATTAAAGATATAGAATCATTGAAAACAAATTTATTATCTCTACAATATATCTTAGTATGATAAAATGAAATCTAATCCATACCCAAAATAATATCAAACTGAACTATGGGTAGTTAAATAGTATTTTTAGGAAATAAAATTTCAGTGATAACAATAAGAAGATTAATATAAATCTTGGTTTCTTTAATATTACAGCTTGAAGTTTTCACCAAAAGTTCTATCATACTTTAATGATGCGATATTCCAAGTATTCTTGAAAATTTCTCAGAAATGAAAGAATGAGAAGATCCAGAATGAAATAGGGTATTGGTATAATTTGAATACATAAGTGACATACCTATTACCAAATTATTTGATGACCCAACTTCAACTGTAGCAGAAGAAAAATATTTTTCCACACTATTCTATTTTTGATCTTAATGATTCCCCCCTAAGTGACTAACTTAGGACACACATTAGCATAATGTCCCAAATCATTGAAATTAATACATCTTACTATTGAATTTTCATTATTTTTTACTCATTTTCCTTAGAGTAATAATCCATGTAACCAACCTTTACACACCAAAAGCATTTCCAATATTTTTAAAGATATTACCCAGGGTGATTTTTACCACAATTTTCAAAAGAAGGGAATTTTATTTTCTTACCTCCAATTTTTTTGATGAATTATTTCCCAATATCTACCAAAATGACTAATTCTTATTCTTTTCATCATGAGGAATATACATGTCAGAAAGCTCCATCTCAACATTTTCATCCAATAGAGAAAGTTTCTCATAGATTTTAAACTCTCATGAAGCCAAATCTCATTGTAAATTTGGTTTCAAACCAGAGAAAATCTATTAATTTTAATATAATTGTCCCGAAAAAATATAGAATGTACTTGGATAGTCTTATAAAATTGGCCCCACATGTATCTAAAAAATCTTCATCCTTATTCCTCAGTTCCAGGAATTATTTCTCCATTCTGAGTTGAACAGTATTAAGAAAATATTTTTCTATAAAAATACTCTTAAAATCATCCCATTATTTAAAATATATATCATCCTTATCTCTTTAATTATTAACTAGATACCACCATTTATGGTATTCACCTTTATAATGATAAATTTATAGGGTTAAATTTTGGCATTCTAAACATCCCATGACTTTGAATATATTTTCCAAAGAATTGATCCATACTTTGGATACCACTATATTTGAGGTTCCACTTAATTATAGAGGATGTTTCCTCATAAAATTCTCTTATAATAACATATTTCTCTGTGGTTAATCTGGATGCTCACTTTCATGGATACCACCACCATTTATAGCTTGTTTCAACTGATCCATCACTACGATAAACCTTACTACTTCAATTACAAACATCTCATGATGCTGATTTGAAAGGATTTTTTCCTCCCAATGCCTCCCCACCACAAGTACCCTCTTTCTTATGTGGTAAATCATTATTAAAATTCATATGTTAGAGAAATATATATGGTAATTTTAAATTGTTATATTATTTAATAGTAAATTAAAATCATTTATGGGTATTATATTAACATTATCATAACCCCTAAATTTATCTAAACCCTCCTCTAACACCAAATGTAAGGACACCACCTTAAACATTACATATTGTATTGATTTTAAACTAGAAATAAAATTATTATATTCTCAAGGAAATTTTAGGTTTAGAGTTTTAAATAATTATTAGTAAGTCATACATGGTAAAATAATACATTACAAGTGAAAAAATATACAAAATAAATTCTTTAATATAAAATTTGTTGTCTCTTCATGAAAAATCATCAAAATTTTCCCCTTGATATCATATTTTCCTTTAGTCTGCCTTAAATCATATGAAAAACTTTTTAAAACCTGATATGGGCATAAAATATTAGTAAGGGTCATAAAATAATGTAAATAATTAGTCCAATGAAACCTCATAAAAACATCTTCTTAAAAACATAAATTTGAACCTCAAAAAAGGAATCATCCATTCAAAAATATCATTATCATAATTTTTGAAAATAAATCGATTTTCATGAAAACTCACAAGTAAGAATATAAGAGTAAATTAGGTAACTTGGGACATAATTTTTGATATCACTCTTAAAAATAGAGGAACTAAAAAGGTCAATCTCTGACTCTAGATTACCGAATTAATTGGAGGTTATAACGCAACCACCTGCCCTAGGTTTATCATGAAACCACCCATAATTGGTTAATAACATAACCACAAGTCCTTGGTTTATCATATAAAAACTCTTAATTAGTTTATAATGAAACCATAAATAATCATAAATAATTACCAATAACCATAAAATCAACATAAATCATGAAATATTGCATCATAAAACACTCTTTGTATAAAATAAGCTTTCCATTTTGAAAATCAATCATTTTAAAAAACCACGTACGTACAATGTAAACCATTTTTAGTGAAAGAAACTATATAATATTATAAAGTAAGACTCAAAATATAAATATGACATGAAATTAAAAATTCCATTAATTCCATTTATGTTAAAAAACATTCTTTTGAAAAAGTAACTTTAAATGAGGATTTTTAAAGGAAAGCCCCTTACCTTAGGTTCAATATCCATTAAACATGTTCAAATATCTAGTATAATGGTTTAAATAATGTTATTAATTTATTCCATAACTATATTAATATTTATAATACCTTATATTATATTTTTATAACCTATTTATTCCCTTTTATTAATATTATTTTGTTATTTTCATAGTTTCGAGTGCATTCGTTTCATGGTTTCATAGTCTATTCATTTGGGTATAATTATGGATTTTGTCAAATATAAATAATTATTCAGAAGTGAAATAAAATTGTATTAATTAAATTATATAAGTTTAAATGGTCCCATATATCCCTTTTTCTTTCTAACATGAGGATGATTCATTTTATAAAAAATTAATGAAAATTGATTTTCTTTTTATGGTGGTTTTTATGACCATCATGAATTAGTTTCATTTTGTTTAATATTATGCCAAAATATTAGTTAATGAAAATGAAATAAGTTATAATATAATTATTTAAATCTAATTTAACGAAACTAATAGTTTTATGACCATACTTGAAGGCTGTAATGAAAAATGAAAATTTATTATCCATGGAAATGGTTATTCTCTGTCATTTGAACAATAGTTTTGTTCCATTGAATAAGAGAACATGGGAAAATAAATAGATATCAAATATCCCATTATAAATATTAAATTAAAGTATATACATGAAACTAGAGTTATTATCACTTTATATAAAAAGTATGTGAGGAGAAATTAGAATAAGGAAAATAAATTAAGAGATATGGTTTGAGAAAATTACATCTCGAATATCACCTCCTTGAAGGACCCCTTAAGGACCTTGAAATTGGAATTTTGGTGATAAAAAAACCTCTAAAATGTGTATAGGAAAGTGGATAAGATAATTTTTTATATAAAGATAGATATAGAAGGATCAAGGTCCTGAAATAAAGAAAAGTAAGGAGTGCCCTTTTATAATTGAGCTGAGGGGCATTTTAGATTTTCTCAAAATATTAAAATATAATAAGGCTATGCTAGGCCCAAAGACTTCCAAATTCTCTATAAATACATATGGGTTGAAATATTTGACCATATATTTCCCCCTTTTCCTTATTAATTTTTTTAAGATTTTTAAATAATTTAATAAAATATTATATTCATGAAATATCATTAGTGTCAAAATTGATACTATTCATTTCCATGACATTAACAACATAAAAAAAGTGTAAATTTAGAAATAAATATTTTATTATATCCTTGAAATTTCATGTTTATCTAGATAATTATTTTATCACCTTTAAAATCTCAAATTATATTTATTTTAATATTTTTAATATCATTTATTTGATTTTTTTCATTAAATTAATAATTACTACATCATCATTGTACAAGACTTTAAGGTAATTATTTATTACATAAAAATTAAAAATAAATTTAAATGATGAATATAAATATTCTAATTTTCAAAATAATATTTATAGTCAAACATATATTCTATATGACCATATATAAAAAATGTTATACTTATTAAACACCATAGTGTGAACAATTAGAATTTATTTTTAAATAAAATAATATAAGGGACTTAATGTCAACCATGTGGCGCAAAAGGGACATATATTAAACAAAAGGATATATTTTTTCTAAAACTACTCATCCAATAAGATTTAGACAAATATTTTGGGTCATTAAATGGTTATTATAATTTAAATCAAAATCATTTTATTGATTTTTCTTCTGCTTTTCACAAGCACTGCGTTTGTGTTTCGTAAGAATTAAATGTAATTATTTGATATATAAAAAATATAAAATTATTACTATAATAAAAATAAATAAATTAGGATCAATATAATCCTTTATATTCATTCATTATGTATATTTAATCATATCCATGTCAAGTAAAATTTTTTAATTTGTTAATCTAAATTCTCTAGCATTATGCAAGCATTTAGATAATATTCTTGTTATACAAGCCAAAAATTCTAAAATATTTGTGAAAATCATCATTTATGAATTATATTTAATAAAAAAGTCATGAAAAAACTTGTTACCTCTTAATTAATATCTAAAATACATCAAATTTGACTTTCCCAGTGCTACATAAGCACTACGTTAACACTGAAAATGATTTTCATAATTATCATGAAATAATTTATAATTTACATATTATGAATCATTTTTTTCTCATATTTATGTTATAATATCATAAAAAGTAATTAAATAAGTTTACTATTTTTTATATCATAATTATTGCTTGGAGATATCACAAAATATATCATATTTTATAAAAAACTATATTATTTACTATTAATAAAAAATTTAACTTTTCCATAAAAATCTAAAAATGTCACTATAGAATAATTTTTATATGATGATTTCAAAAATTAATTTATTTTTGTAAAAATAAAATTATATAATTTTAAAATTAATATTTTAAATATAACTATATAAGAAATTAGTTTAATAAAAATATTTCGTTTTTGATTTTAATAATTACTAAACATATTTATAATGATTTGAACTATATAATTTAAGAATAATAATAAATATGGAAACAAATTATTCTATTAGTACCCAGGCTGTTACAAAAGGGTAGGGTCGTGTCATGAAGTGGATGTCATTAGGAGGGGGGATCCCTGAAAAAGGGGCATGTGGGCAGCTCCAATAATTTTTAAAAATATTTTAGAGCTGATACACACACTCTATATCAGCTTTAACATTGATAAATTGGGATTTTATATATGATAAAGTAAATCATTATGAAGAGTATGATGATAAAGTCACCCATTATCAGTGCTAGAAAAAAATTCTGATAAATGAAGACTTTATCCATGTTTTTATAGCAATGATAAAAGGGGCCTTTGTTACTGTTTTTTACGACATTGATAAATTGGATTTTAAAGGCCATTAAACATCAATTTTTTTATTGATAAATTCCATTTTTAGAACAGATAAAATACCAATATGTAGTAGCGAGTTCCAAAATAAAGCATTGATAAACATTATATCTTTATCAAATTTTTATTTGGGACTTATAAAATATTTATTTATTTATTTAAGGTAAAATATTTATATATTTTGACTACATTAAAATATTTGTAAAATAAATGTTTAAATAAATTAATTAATTGAACTTTTAAAATTTTGGAAATTTTGATATAATAATTTTTTTTCTTATTATTTTAATATATTCTATATTTATATATATAGTAGTTAATTTAATTTAAATGAAATTAATTTTATTATACATAAAAATAAGAATTAAATTAATATCATATAAATTATATATAGTAGTATATACACATGTATGTGTGAGGATTTACCTTAAACACACACACATATACACATGGGTACTTGGGTTATTTAGATATTCATACACACAAACACATATCACACACACACACAAATACACACACACCTGAATGGCCTTAATGACTTAATTTTTTATTTTATTTTAGATAATCCCCATTTTAACTAGATTGAGAGGGAACCCTTACATGACTTTGAGGACTACTGGAACAAGGCCCAATACATGACCCAAAGGCCGAGAGGCACAATTCCCAATACATGCCCCGAATACCCAACCAAACTACACTCAAACTACCCCTCTCTAGCATATGTATCGTTGAAGTCACTTAGCACCCCACCTCACATTGTAGATCAGCTAGCATTTACCCGTGCATAACTGTATGGTGCTTGATACCGATGATGATTACCATAACGTCTCATTCTTGCAATCTAATTAAATCTGCTATGGTAGATGCTACTTTCTTTGAATCCTCTTTTATGACTTGTTCTGTGTGGTATATATGAGCTGATCCATAGTCCATATTTCCCGAAATCCCATGGCCCAAAGGCCTGAGGTGGCCCAAAGGCCCTATGGCCCAAAGGCCTTAGGTGGCCCGAAGTCCCTTTGTCCCGTAAGCCCAAACTGGTGGCCCAAAGACCCAAACAAATGAATAGTTATGAGTACTATATTACCACTATAGTACTGACTACAGTACTGATACAATACTACTATAGTACTTATACAGTACCCAGAACTGTTCCTCAACTAGGATTTGATCATGGGTTTCATGTAGGCCTACATGGTATGTTAACCCTCGACTACCACCCCAACTCCATATCACACACACACACACATTTTTATTTGAATAAAAATGATCAAATATATAAAACAATAATTGAAAATATACAACTCTTAACTTTTAAATGAATTTATAAAATAAACTTATATTTTTAATTTTAATAAATTTTCAAATTAATTTATTTCTATATTATTTATATTAAAATTATTAATTAATATTTACATTTATTTAATTAGTAATGTATATTTTAAATATTTATATATATATACACATAATTTTTTCAAGGTAACTATACATTTATATATTTAAAAAAATATTTAAAAAAAGTTTTTACTCATATTAATATTAATACTTTTAATTATAATTAATAAATTTTGAATTTTATTAATAATTAATTGTAAATTTTATATACATAAAATATAAAATGAACATATATTTAATTAATAATAATAATTTATCTATATTTATTATAATTTTTAAATATATTTAAATATAAATATAAAAAATTTACTTTTACTTTTAGAGTTTTATAATTAATAATGTACTGTGAAAAACATTTATGCATTCATATTTTAATGTAGTAGATAAAAATATTATATTATTACATATTCGATATAAATATTCTTAAAATAATAAAAATTTATTATTATTTTAATTATAATTGATATTACATTTAATATTAATTAGTAATATATTGAAAATAATCCTTTATAAATTGAAATATCATTATTAATATTTTCAAATATAAGTGTACAATTTTATAATTGTAAATATTTATTCATTTATATAATTTTTTTAAACCATAATAAAAATATTTTAATACAATTATTATTAGAACTATATATATAATTAATATTATATACATTTATCTAATTGGTAATTTATTGTAAATATTATGTATTTAAATGTATTTTTTTATATTTATATATTTATGTATACATTTATATAATTAACAATATATAGTAAAAAATATTCACAAATTTATATAATTTATAATATATTTTAAATAAAATTGGTCACATTAAAATATAATTATTGACTATTAATGTTTTTTATATAATTAACAATATATAAATATTTTAATTATTCATGTATTGTTTTTTATCTTTGGGATTAATATTTTTTCATGTGTATATATAAATATATCAGAATATAATTATACATTTATATAGATAATTATATATTTTTAAAAAATATTAATTTATTTATTTAAATACTAATATTTTTAATTACAATTAATATTTTTAAGGCTAATTTAGAATTAATTATAATTTTATATACATTCAATATAATATTATTAAATGTAAATGGGATTATAAGTAACCAAACGACACACATTCCTAGACATGCCAATAGATCAATCCTTACAAATATATTAAAACATTTTGTTTTAATTTTACAATTTTATAATCAATAATATATTGTAAAAAACATTAATACATTTATATTTTTTATATAGTTTATTAAAAAAATATTATATTATTATATATGTAATTTATATATGTTTTCTTAAAATAATATTAGTTTAGTATTTTTTAAATATATTTGATAGTAAATTTAATATTAATTAGTAACATATTGAAAGTGATCCTCTCTAAAATAGAATGTAGTTATTAAATTTTTTAAATATAAGTATACATTTTTGGTTTATTAGAAATTTATACTTTTATATAATTAATAATTTTTAATATAATATTAATTATATTTTAATATAATTAATAATTATTAATATATTATATATATAATTAATATTATATACATTTGTATAATTAGTAATGTATTTTAATTTTTTCCTTATTTAAATGTAATTTTTTAATTTTTTATTTTTAAGTATGAATTTTTATATTTAATAATATATTGTATTTTTTTAGAAATTTATGTAATTAATTTTAATTTTTAAATGTAATTAATTATATTTAAAAATAATTAATAATTAGTAATGTTGTTTTACATAATCAATAATATATAAATATTTTATTTTTACTTGTATTTTTTTATTAGGTCTTTTCCAATGCTAACACTAGTGGTGATAAACCTGAGGACTAGATATGGTTAAATCACAATTTTTGATGGTTAAATGAAATTAAACAAATGTTCTATAGTATTACCTCATCCTTTTCAATCACTAGTAAAGTTATCACAAATAATTCTTTGCATTTATCACCAATAAAATTAGTATTGTTAAAATGAACCTTTATCAATGCATATTTTTTTAGTGCTGATAAATGTAAGTTTTATCAGAGCTTTTATTAAGTGCCGATAAAGGTCTTTCAATATTTTTAAAAGAACCCTACCCATGTTATCACTCAACCCAGTTCATTAAGTGTTCATGGAGGCTACCCCCTACTGAACTAGCTGTGAAAAATTTTTGAATATTAGAGGTGAAAAACCAAAGGTAGGTCAATCAAAATTTTGTTTTAATGATTTATAAACTGATTATATATTTTCCATTTCATTTTTGATAAATTTTTTCAATCCTTGCAACACCAGTCTTTGGTTTTTCGTGCTTTTTTCAAATCCCCACTATATTGGTTATTTCATTTTTTTGATAATAGGAATACAGATTGTATATATATATACACAGACACACACATATATTGACTATATATACTGATTCTATAAACGAATATATATTCTGTGTGTGTACATATATATTAATTTTTTTTGGATATGTATGATCATTAATTTTTTTGAATAAAATTAATGATTTTTTATTGGTTGGTATATTTAAATTACCAAAAAATTTGGTTACATATTATAGCTATCAAAAACAAAAGATTATTTTTTCTTGACATTATTACTATAAGTATTTAATTTTTTAAAGTGGATTCTTTCATGGATAATCCGTAAAGGTTTATAAAAGTTTTCCCTTATTTTTATTAATATTTTATATCATAAAATCAAATTATTGATTTTGGATATTGGTCTTAGAGATAAACCATGTATTTGATACTATACATATTAATCTTTATTTCCAATGATTTTAAAATTATTTTGAAGTGATAAAAAAAATATTTTTTCTGAAATTAAATTGGTCAACATAAATAAATATGAATTTTTTTTTCTAAAATTGATTTGTATATATTAAACTTATATTTGAGTTTATATAGGACATATTGTTATGATCACTTTGGGATGAGCACACTGATAGGGGAGTGAATCAGTGTGGGATAACTCTTTTTATTCAATACATATTTAAATCAAGTGATTTATCACTTAATGACTTATTGAAAAAAATAAAATAGAAAAAAGTTGGATCATCATGTAGATACTCTTTTGATCTATTATTTTTAGGTGAAATACATTATTTAGTATTTATATTTTGATAAAATACTAGTGATATTCATGATCCATCAAAAAATAAAAACTTATTTTTTCACTAATTTATTGTTGAATATTTAATGAAAAAATAAAAATAAACTAATTATATACTCCTAATAAAAATAACTTAAAAATTTGAATTGAATGTATAGAATACAAAGAGAATTTCAAAAAAGAAACAACATTAGACATTGTTTATGAAATTTACTAAATTGATCGTTGAGTAATTTAAAAAAAATTCAAGAATGGAATATCAATAAATTTTAATTGAATAATTTAAAATTAAATTTAGGAAACTAATTCAATGATATTTATATAAATGATTTGAAAAAATAAATAGATTAAACAAAAATAAATTGAATATTTGTCGGCCCAGGTATTTTTTCTACTAAATCAATTTTATTTTTTATTAATGTTAATTATATTAATTTATATTAATATTTATTATGATAGTATTATAAATAATTTTATTAATCTATGTACCAAGATTATGATTTTCCATTTTAAAACAAAATTATTTTTATTTTAAATAATTTTTTTTCTCATGTAGGATATGGTCTTATTTAAAAGTTAAAATTCCAAATTTTAGAAATTTAATTTGATAAAAATGACTTCATTTTTTATTTTATAATGTCAAAAAAATATTGGGACAATTTTTTGTGGTTTTTCTAAGCAAGACTAGTTTTTGGTAAATAGTTAAAAATATAGTTTTTTTATGAATATAGTTTATTTTATGGAATCATTGTGATAAAAATATGGATTAAAAATTTATGATACTAATGGAATGAATCGTACTTGATAATATAATCAAAATATCATAAAAATATTATTCAATTCATATAACTTAAATTTTATGCCAAAAAAATATGAAAATCCTTATCATTATTGACGTTGTGCTTGTACAAAACTAGAAAACTCAAATTTGGTAAGTTCGATATAATATTTAATAAAAAATAAGTCTAATATATACATGATTAATTTTTTTATAATTCAATTATTATGATGAATATTTTTAGATTTTAAATTTATATAGTAATATAAATATCCAAATATTTTCCTAGCTCTTGCACAAGGTAAGAAAAGTCAAAATTCTTATATTTAAAATGATATCATGGAATAGATAGGAATAAATAATATTATTAATGGTTTTATATTATGATATTGATAAAAAATAATATAAATTTATAATTTTAATTTATTTTAAATATTAAACAATGGGATAATCTTCTAAAACACTTAAACATTGCTGATGTGATACTTGTACAAGTGATTAAAAAGTCAATGTAAATTGTTTTAACAATATTAAAAGAGATATGTTTTGGATGAGTTACAGTCTTGTATATTTTTTAGGGATCAATATGATATGTAATTAATGATTTATATATTTTAATTTTAATTTCATTGTTATCTATATATTCTTAAAGTTTAAATTATAAAAATAGCCTTTAATATGACTTTTAAAGAATATTTAATGTAATAAATGATTTATCAAATGATTTAAAAATTATAAAATATTCTCATGACTCAAGTGGGATGGGTTGGGGTGGAAAAAAACATCAATTATCCCTTTATGATCCACTTTTCATTTTATAATTACAATTTTTACCCTTAAATATTGATTATTTGTGAAAATACCATAAGATTTTACCTATAAAAGGGGTCTCATTCTATCTTTTTTAGACAACCTCTCATGTCAAGTGTAATGGCCCAATCCAGCCTACGATCATGATATTGTATGCTTTAGTCCTAGTCCACATGGTTTTGTTTTCCCTGGGCTCTGGACATCAGGTATCTCTCCGAAAAAGTCCTCATGATGGGAGAGGTATCCACACCACCTTATAATGGGGCGCTTCATGATCCTCCTCATTCAATGTGGAATTTCTATAACCCACCCCCTAGAACACCGTGGAAGCTAATGGATCTATTCTCTGAGATGCATTTAGAGGTTCACGACAGATAAGGGAATACTTTTCTTTCTTCTGTAGCTGTTACCTCTACTCTGCTTGATCGAAGTACGGAGGTTCTCCGTGACCGATGTGTTCCTCTGGTATGGGTGCTATGGCAGCACGGGGGAGTACAGGACGAGACTTGGGAGTGGGAGGCTGATGTACGATTATAGTGGCTGGAGCTGTTTAGAGTTTCTTTTTCTACACTGCCTTGCTAGGTAAATCCGGAGACATATTTCTTTATGGGGGGACGTTTTTAAGAACCCAGATCTTATTTTCAGGTATGTTTTCCTTTTTCTGGTGTTTTTCATGAAAAATTGGAGTTTCTGGAAATTTCCTAACTATATGTTGTGTACTTTATGAGTACACACCGTGTACTCTGTTACCGTGGGTAGCCGTGCGCTAGCTATATAGTGGCCTTGCACACGACCGTGTGTGGTGACCTGAAGGTTTCCTAAAGCGGGGCTTGGTAAGGGTAAGTACACTCAATGTAATTCAAAAGTACAAGATATGTATTTTCTTTTTTTACATTAAATGTATCGGGGTCGCGTATGACAAATGAAATTGTCTCCTTCTCGACCTAGTTCATCTGAGAGCATCCATACGGCCACAAATCTTCTTTGAGCCCCCGATCTAGCACCCTTTATCTGATTCAACTACCATCGATTATATTGGGATTGCCTCGGTAAGCTCTTCCTTCTTCAATAGCTTCATTTATTGATTATTCTTCTTTCAGGAGTAATCCTCCATTTAACGTTTTAGATGTTTTTTGTATATATATGGTGTTCTTAGGCGATTCAAGGCTTAAGGTTCACGTATATCATTCCTACAACACTGAGGTATGTGGTTTGTGCCTTTCCATTGAAAGTGTTTGAGTTATATGTGCAAGTTTTTTCAATACCCTTGAAAGGGTTATCGAGTGTTTACCATTTTAACCATATCAATTGTGTGCTATGATTGTATTCTTGAGTATAGGTTATTGAATGTGAATAGGGTTAATTTCTATGCTTTGGAAGTGTTTTCCCATGCATGTTCTATTTACGACCGTTTGGTCATGATTAGCCCATTAGGCTTCCTTGCCTTTTTTCCCATGCCTAGCATTGTAGGATAGAGTGATTGTTTTTCTAATATGTTGTCATGTTGTAGACTGTTTATCCAAGTAGTTCTTGAGATTTACTTTGGTCCTATTGCATTGTTGTGATCGATTGACTTACACAGGGCTATGAGAACCTGGTGTAGTAGACCATAGGGGAAATTGACGTTGAGGGCTTTCCCAGAGTGCCTTTTATAATTATCACGCTATGATACCTTATGGGGGATTGACATTGAGTGCTCCCTCAGAGTGTTTATAGTTATTTTATGAGGCCACATGGGGAATTGATGTTTTAATTCTTCCTCAGAGTGCCTGTAGGTTACCGCTAAAAGACTATAGGGGTAATTGACGGTGAATGCTTCCTCAGAGAGTCTTTAATCACTTTTGACTATAAGGGGAATTTATGGTGAGTGCTTCATCATAGAGTCTTTGTTATATCCTTGTAACTAAACCATAGGGGATAGACTATGTGTACTTCCCAGAGGGTTACCTGTTTTTAATGTCTATTTACTTGATCTGTGGAATTAAATTCATAAATTGTAAGAATGTCTACAGCTGAGTACTTCCTTGCTTACTGTTCCTTTTACTTATTGCCTAACATATATTCACTGACTGTTAGGCACAAATATTTTGGTGGTTTCCTACTGTGATTAGTCTCACACCCTATTTGGGTCATGATTTTGGGCCCAAATAGATTATATTTCTATAGGTATAGATAAGGGCAAGCACCCTTTTACTTCAGGTACTTGACTGCTTTGGAGCTGGAAGGTATGGGACCAAATAGAGGCTTGCGATTCTGAGGATTTTTTATCTGTGTTCTTTTTCACTTTGGTTTAGTACTGTTATATTCCGTCATTGTTTTTTTTTTGGCTGCTTTCCTAGACATATGTATCATGAATAATTTATATATGTGCTCCAGTTATTTCTTTATCAGTCTTCTGTCGTTACTATTGTATATCATTATTACTGCTTCCGCAATTGCCATTTATTTTACTTCTTCTATGTTACTCTGTCAATGAGGGTATAGTTTCCCCACTATCACACCCAAGGCCCTTGCTTCTAGTCAGCAACCTCTGGAATTCGGGGAAATGCGCTTGAGGCCATGTGACCAACCAAGTACGGGGCACCTTTGGGTGGATTCTGGAACTAGGACGTTACAAAGCAGTATCAGAGGCGGTGTCCATTTGATGTCCCAGCAAGGACGCTGGGCCCTTCTAGGGGGTGGGTTATGGAAATACCACATTGAAGGAGGAGGAGCACAAAGCACCCCTTTATAAGGTGGTGTGAATACCTCTCCCATCATGAGGCCTTTTCCTGGGGGATGCTTGAGGGCCATAGCCTAAGGAAAAGAAAAACTGTGCGGGCTAGGCCCAAAGTAGACAATATCATGATCATGGGATGGATTGGGACATTACATCAAGACCCACTCCCTACAAAGGTACCACTCTTGGGATAGAAATGAAGTAATAAAGAAAATAATACTCAAAGACCACTTCCAATAGAAAATAGGTTGGAAACTACCACTAAGGTTATATAATCATACACATAGGAGGAATTACCCACACAAAGATTTGGGAAGTAAGAGATAAGATGAGAACAAACACCAAAAAATTCTTTCTCATAATAAATAAATAAGAAACACTAATACATTAATATAATGATATAAAACTAAAACAATTGAAAATTACTAAGAAAGATCCTCAACAATGACCATGAAGCTTTAACGGCTCCTGTACAACTCCTTGAACTAGTAATGTCAAGCTTGATCACTAACCAAATCTTGTTGAATTGAATAATAGTTTATATACATATAGGGTGAGAGTAAGATGTATACTTAGTAGAATCCTACTTGAAACATCTTTTACAAAATTTTAAAGATGAATGCTAATGATCAATGAGTAAATATGAGAAACTAACTTGTCACCTAAATATGTTTTCTATTTTTTCTCATCATCACCATGGATCTCTCACCAAATAATTCACAAAACTAAAATCATAATATTGAGGAAATATATATAGAAATGTGTTCCCCAAAAACACTTCCCCACTAGTTTTCCACTCTCACGCCACAACATCACATGTCATGTACTCTGATCCCTTATATGAATCAAGTCATTCCTAATGCGATTTGGGCCTCAAACGTACCTAACTCAATACCATACATGTCTTAAAATCTTGTGTTGGAATAAACCAACAAATCAATCTCATCATCATCGTGATCCAATCTATAACAATGTGTGATTTTAGTATCCACTATAGCCCATGTAAATGCATTATCCTTGAAGCCATCATAACCCATGCATGTACATCCATAGGAAGATAGAGAGACCATGAACAAATAAAACTATTCCTTATAAACTCAATCTATAACATCCCTCAACAAACATGTATGGTAAATAACCCTTGTTCATTTTCACACGTAATACTATAGATGAAGGGAGAGTGGGGGAGAGGGGGTGACCAACCATCTGTATCCTCATCAACCTGGATATTGGGGAAAATCCCTAGAACCTATGGTTGTTTGTTTCTCTTATAATATGGGTGGGGTGAGTATGAAATAACAAAACATAAAAAATAGAAATATCTCATAACCACACTAAAGAAAACTACATATCCTTAGACTCATCTGTCATTATCATTACATAGGACACCCGACATCCACCACTAAGGTCTATATTTTAAATAAGTATACAATAATAAAATATAATATTATTTAATTCATTATAATATAAATTATATTATTATATTTTCATTCCAAGATTAAATTTTATCCTTTTAAGCCAAGTGATTATGAAAGAATTTATTCATGTTTTTATTCTCAAGTATGTCATTATCATGAGTGAGCGTCAAGAACAAACCCCATTACATCATTAATTTAAATATCAATTCATAAACACCTAGGTTATTAATGGATCAACCTAGGATACAACTTAAAAGAAGCACTCAGAGTGCATAACATCGAATTCCATCCCACATATAGAAAATAGTCATATAAATAATAATTGGTTATTTTCTATCATGTAAGCATCGAGCTAAAAGTAATCTCTGATGAGAAAAAACCACTCTGAACTCATCCCAACCATCTCAGTGTCCCACACCATTGGTCGTAGTATCAAATACATCATACCATGATGATATAATCATTATAATCAGCACCTCGTGCCACCATCACATCCTCGAACATCACCTCCCATTAATTATCAACACTTCAAACCACACACGTTTATCATTAAATAATATCATGGCTCTAAATTTATAGATCATAAATACATATTAAATTTATTTATCTACACATAATTTTAAATGAAAATATGGATAAATTATATAAGGCATTCCATCCTTTATCAGAAAATGTCGGGCTCTCTTATCCTAAAAGTAATGATTTAAAAAATCATTAAATTTTCATTACTATTTTAATTTACCAATTTATAATGAACAAATCCCCAAAAAAATTAGCCAAAAAAATTTATAAAGATAAATATTATTTAATTAATTTGGAATTTTTATTTAACCTAATATTTTATATATTAACAATCTAAATGATAATTATTTCAACATGTCGCTTCTAATTCATTTAAAATATTACCAGCTTTAAGTTTTTATTTAATTTCCAAGAACATCAACTATGATCAACAACTATAACAATAAATATCACTCTATCCAGTAAATATTAATAGGAAATAATAAAAACATTCAATCACAAAGTCTTAACCAATAATTTAATCTTCATATTTAATTATCTAAACATGCGATAATCACCTCTAAACATGAATAATGTTCTATTTATGCCATAATATTATTTTGAAAAATAATAAAAAAATAGCACATGTGACAATCCTCAATTCAATTCTATAATATCTAGAATTATAAAGTAATTATCATCAATATTATTTTAGTAGGTTAATAATGTGTCATGCTATCATTTTAATTTTATCAAGTGATATTTTAAATATAGCATAAAATTATTTATTTATCTATCTTGAATAAATTTCAAAATCATAAAAAAATAGAATATAACATGCATATATATATTCTTTCATGAAGAACAATATAAATTTTAACATTTAATGATAATGAAATCCCTTCTTTAATTTCAATATCATGATAATTATTTAACATGTGATAACAACTCTTTCTTAATGAAATATATTAATTCCAGCATGAAAAAATAATTCTATTTCAATTCCTTTATTTATAGATTATTTAATCATAACACTTATTGTAACTCTACATTTTATTATTAGAAAATATAAAGAATATTAATTATATTTATATGATAATAAATTCCTATTTCTAGGACAATATTTTGATTATCTAAATTAACATAACATTAGATGAGGATAATAATAAATCTCTACGCATGTAATAAAACACTAAAAAAAGGGTATGGCCTTGCCATTGGTTCTGTGCCCATGCAACTATGCACGAAACTATCTATTAAAGGGTCTTATGTCGGTGAAGGATTTTAGTCATGCTATAGTTGCTGGGGTGGGGCAGGCCCGATAGTTTTCTCTGTTTATTTGTGGTTTTTCAGATAAATTTTTTGGTTTCTCACTTTTTCCTTAAAATTGTTTTCATAATAAAATAGTAATTTTTAGTCAGCCAGTAATAAAACATTAAATCCCATTCTTAAAATTTTAATTAGTAATAATTTATATATATTTATTTCTATATGAATTTTCTAGATTATAAGATAATCAATATTATCCACCACATGTAATATTGTTTCTAATTCAATTCTATAAGAACTATAGTAACATGTTAATCATGATCTACATGAATTTATATATCATTTATAATAAATTATTAATATTTTACTACATAAATTGATCTTTATTTAAATTCTGAAAATAAAAATAATTATTATTAATTATCAATAATACATGCCTTACAATTTATCTTCATCCTTTATAATTTATATATTATCATATAATATTCCACCATGTAATTATTTTCTTGTTTATTATCTGATTATAGTTAATCACATCCATTTAAACAAAAAATAAATCACAGATGATACATATTTTCATATAAAATATGGAGAAGTATCAGATACCCTACCAAGAGAACAAGAATTCAAGAACACACTATCGAAAACATGAGAGAGGGAGAGGTGATGTGTACTGTTCTGAAAGCAGGAGTAGCCACAAACAATTTACAAAAGACTTGAAAAACTCTAACATCAGGGTTTTGGATGATTGAAACATGAGGGAAGGCAAGGAGAAATAAAATAGGGATAAATTTAATTTTTAGAAATAATATAGAATCCTTAGAGGACTCTTATTTAATTCACAATTAAATTTAGGTTTCCAAATTAACCCCCACATAAAACATTCAAAAATCCCAAAATTAATGAAAGTAAAAGGAAAACAATTAAAAACTCTTAATAGGTTAAAAACTGATTTCCACATTAAATATATTTATTTAAATTTAAATGAATTATAGAAGGTTATTGGAAGGAAAAATTGGATTTTAATAAAAAATTCCCACCTATATATAAGAGATACATGCTTTATAAGGGTAACACGGTTTTACCATTATGCAGCTGGTTACACTTATGTGGGATTCAAAATTCACAGATGACCCTTACACAACTAGTAGTAAAAGAGGATTTCCCTTACACCACTAAGGGACTACCCTTACATGAGATTAACATTACCCTTAATCAATAAGGGAAAATGTTTTAAGACCCTTAAAAATGTATTGGAAACTTACTATTACCCTTACGTGAGGCAAGGATCACCATTAAGTGGGTAATAAGAAGAGTTATCTACCATTAAATATCTATTTAAAAATACAATCTACCTTTACAAAGATTTCGAAAACTTGAATATACCCTTACGTCGGAGGTAACAGACCTTTATGAAAAATTAAGAAAAAGGATTCTAACTTTACATAGTTCATAGGTGATATAGGTCACCCTTATATAACCTATAAAAAACAAACATACCTTTATGAAACATTTATAAAAAAATAATTTAAATTAAAAATAAGTAAGGACTTGTATAAGGGTAAAAGTATCTTTTAAAATATTTAATTTCCAGATACAAAAACTCATAATTAACCAAGACAAGGATTTATTATCACATATAATATCCCAAAAGACTTCAAAAATAATTGAAACAATTTTAAAAAACTTCTAAATTAAATTCAAAATAAACTTTTAAAACATTGAAATTGATTCCAAAATTTATAAAACCATTTTAAAACCACATAATATTTTATAAAATCATTTTAATATAACTTCTAAATTTTATGAAACCAATCCTAAACCATCGAGAATCCTAGAATGGAAAAGGAATACTCTAGAATATTCTAGACCTTTATATTAAATACTTCTCAAATAATTATCATCCTTGATAATTAAAAAACTAGTAAGGAGAGGAAAATAATAAGGAATTAAATCAACCATCCTAGAGATACCTCTCAATGATATTACTATATTTGGAACACAAAAACCACTCTAGAGTGTTGGTACCAGTGTTTCATTTTTTTCAATGATGTGTCAATATGTGTTTAGTGTGGTATGGATGAAGTGGTGATTATTGGAGAATTGTTATGGATTAATCTAATGGAATTGGATGTCATGATCGAATAATTATCCTTGAAAAAATATGATGATTGTTTGTGATGATTGGGAATGAAAAAGGACTTGTGTCAAAGGAGGACACATTGTTTATGATAATTTTTGAAAATTTTTAGAAGTATATGCAATATAGATTATATATTGCATGAAGATTAAAATGTGGTCACAAAAAAAGAGATTATTTAAGCATGAAGGATGGTTAAAGAAAAGTTGAGAAGGTTGGATTAGATTATTATCTATGGATTGGAATTATATTTATATACTAATTATCTAAGTATTTATTTTTCCTTAAATAAAAAATAGTGACAACCCACATGGTAGCCAAGGAAAACTCAACCCTTGAGAAAATTTGGGACCCATAGGTCAACCACACTCTAGAGGATCCATCCCAATCCAAGCTAGTTGGTGGTATAGGTTGGTGGAGGAATACACACACATATTCCATTATAAAAGGCCCATAGGGAATTGTAGCTGTAACGACACAAAATTTTATTAATGAAAATTCCTCTTGATCTAATTAAATGTATTATTATGTAAAATGGTTATATAAAATATGCACTTCCTTGGTTTTATGATTTTTTATTTTGAAATACCGCTAATAATTGTTAATGTAACTAATATAGTCATTGAATAGTGATCACGTGATTAGTATAAATATAGGGCTTTAACAAATCCAATTTACTCAAAAAAAGGAAGTAATGGACTCATACAGTAGAATTTCTCCATACTAATCCCATTTGTCAGAGCTTATAAAGGATATGGAGTCACTAGGCTTCTTTCTTGACCTTTCCCATGTTGAGCTTCAACATGTTAAGCTTGAGCGGAACCGCCTACGGGAGAAGTGGAAGTTAATAGAGATTACCACTCTAGAAATGTTATCTGAGCCTCCTCAAGAGTCTATCACCATTTAAAAACTTACCCTTTGGTATTATGAGGGTGTTATAATGGGTTATGTAAGAAGACCCACGAACTATGATTATGTACATTATTTTTTTATAGATAATATACATTCATTTTATTATTGTTACTTTGTAAATAGTTTTTAATGAAAAAATAGTATTTTTAGTTAATATTCAATTAAGAAATATATTTTTATGAATTAATTGATTTTTGAACTAAATAATATTTTAATTAAATGTTATTAATTAATTAATTTTTATTAAATATAAATGATCGTATAATTTTTATGAATACAATTGTAATTTTTATCAAGGTTTGAAAGTTGTTTTTGTCAAAACCCATGAATTTTCAATAAATAAAGGTATTTAATTTAAAAGGAAAAATTAACATATTTATAAAATTATTTATATAAAAGGAATATAATTTTTGGATTCAAGACGTTCAAATTATCTAACGGTGAATTTTTCATAATTTTCTGAGGTAATAGAATTTTTGGGTAAAAACTAAATACCATTTATTTATATAATTCATTTTATGACATCATAATGACCAAATAGTGATTTAATAAAATACTATAAATTGTATTTTCCTCCAATATATGTTATAACTTTAAAATAATGTGATTTTAGATTTCTTTTATTAATTTTATGGTGGATTAGTGGACCCTCCAAGACTTATAAAACATTTTAACTTTTAAAATGATTTCCTTGAGAGTGTGACTCACCACCACATAAGGAAGCATAATATTTTAAAAATTTAGGCCATTGGACTTATAAAATAATGTTTTCCAATCCCCTTTGAAAAAACCCGTGGGAAAAAACCATGTATTGGTTTGTGGTTTTGATCAGTTTAATGTGTGGTTTCCAAAACCTAAATAAAAAATAATTCCCTATCTTTTTCTATATAAACCCATCCAATATCCCACTTATTTTCACTCAAAACCCCTAGAGAACGTCCATACCCTTCCCTAATATCTATAAAATCTTCCCAAGGCACCTAAATCTCTCAATAAGCCTCTCTTAAGCCCCTCCTAATCCTTTTGGATCACACTTCCAAGTATGGGATTTCTTGTTTTCTCATTTATGTCATAATTTATTTATATTGTTATACCCTTTTATTTTCAATTAAAAATATTTGGGTATGATTTATAACCTCCTGCATACTTCCCTAAATATTTTTTAATGATCATATACCCATTTATCTCTCATTAATCCCTCCCATGTACACCTATTACCATGCCAAAATTTCGTAAGGAATTTGTCTCTTGTCATTTACATTCAAGCAATTATTTTGTATTATGAATATAAATTCCATTAAATATGTTGGGATATGTATATATATGACCACCTTACTATCAATTTCATGTAAATATTATGATATACCTCTTTCTATCTCATCAACCATTTTTATGAATTATTTTGTCACACCGTTATGTTGCCGAAATTGCACCGTGATTTTCCAAGTCAAAGTCATTGTGTAGTGAATACCATGCCCATTTATCTATCAATGGTATTCAAATTTATGAACATTTTATAATTTATTATAGATTTTCATGTATTAATTCCACATTAATTTATCATGTAATAAATGATGATGTTTAATGAATCCATATTGTATTATCTTTGTGGCACACTTATGCATGAAATGAAATGATTAAGAAGGGTGAACCCTGATAGTGCTTCAATGCATTGGGTAAAGATTAGTATCATGATAAGTCAAGTGAAATAAGGGTTTAATAATTCTAATTCATGTGAAATGAATATTTACTCATTCTCTATGTGCAATGGGCCTTGGATCATGCTATTATCATGTTAATTGTTGTTGCCACATTTCTATGTTATGATAATCATGTTATACCATGCCTGTATGTTAATGTTTCTCTTATGCACCATTGAGATGACTATTTCCTAAAATGTACTATATTCTTTATATTATTCCTTGTTTACTCCCTTACTGGGCTTTATATCTCACCATTTTCTTATTCATTTCCTCAGGTTATCCTATGCAATGCTAAGTACGAAAAAATGTGTGTGGTCGTGTAAAAGAAGTTTTTAATAAAGATGTGTATTTAATGTTTTAAGTTGTTATGTAATGTTCCTAATACCAAAAGACACTATACCTCCCAATCTTCTATGTTGTATCAAGTGAAGGTTTTATGTAATAAAATATGTTTAAGTGTGAGATAAAGAGAAGGGTTGTTATAGTTGGTATCAGAGGACATGTTTAGTTATTTTTTGGATTAGGATTTAGAAAAACCTAGTGAAAGCCTTAGGGATAAGACTAAGAATAATAAAAACATCCCTAAATTTTGGTGAGTAATGATTAAGTGGTTTATCAAGAAAATAAATCCATGTATGGATACGAGCAGGTAGAGGTTGCTCTGTCACATATGTATCTAGGGGTAAAACCCAAAAACAATGCTTTGAGCTAAACTAGAATGAGAACTAGTACACAACAGTGGGCCTTGATGCACTCTTGGTTATGACACTCTTGGGGGATATGCTTTGGTAAATTCAAAAGATTAGTATGAACCATTATTAAGGGAATAAAAAAATTCCACTAATAATATATATTGGTAAGTAGATCATGGATAACATAGATTAAAGCTTATAAATTCATATGTTAATCAAATAAAAGTAATTTATAAGTTATCAGTTTTTTTCTTTGTCTTACCCTTTATGTGTTACCCCTAACTTTCCTTTTATTCCATCCAATGACTAGTAATAGGAGGACTCAGACTAACAACAGATGTAGAGATCAATGTGATGACTGTTCTAATGAGATGCCCAATCTAATAGGAGAGGGAATCACAAAATTTATCACAATAATCTCTCATTTAACTCAAGTTTTGAATAGAAACATGGGTCAAGAGGAACATTCAAACCCCCTAAGAAAGAATAAGTCATGATAGAGAGCTTCATGATACAAAGGCCTCCTACTTTCAATGGACCATCCAATCCCTCAATTTCCTAACAATGGATCAAATCCATTGAAAAGATATTATCCATCCTTCAATGTTCTAAACAAGAGAAGGTTCTTCTAGCTGTATATCATATGGAGGGTGAATCTGATCAATGGTAGACATTGATAAAAAAATACGAATCCTAAAGAGGAGATCGATGCGTTGGAATGGAAGGATTTCTGAAAAAATGTTTTTCAATAAATATTTTCCTTACACACTTCAACTTAAGATGGAAAAGGACACCCTTTACCTAAAGAAAAAAGGTGAATAATCCATCAGAGCATATGTGGAAAACTTCACAAGGCTTCCATGATATGCCTTTGGCTTTGTTGTTACCCCCGAATTCAAGGTTTACTACTTCTTTGGTGGGATAAAACCTATCCTACAGAAATTCCTAGAGATCTGTGACTTCAAGATCTATGAGGAAATTTTTCGATGTGCCCTCAAGGTTGAAATGGAGATTGAAAAATCTCAGGGGTATCATGGGGATAAGAAGCATATGGTGGACTTTAATTCTGGCTGTCCGATGGATAAATCCAATGGTGCTATAAAAATTCAGCACCCCACTTTCTAAAGGTGTGGAAACAATCACCCTAGAAATTTCCTGAAGGGGTCGAGGAAATGATTTAGGCATGAAAGATAAGGGCACATAACCATTAATTACCAAAAACATCTGTAGCTATGAAAAAGGAGAGGAATGCTCTATTTGACCATCAACACATTGTTTATTTCTTAAATTACAAAGAACTAGGAAACTTTTCAAACTAGTACCCTAAGCCAAGGGTTTTCGTAGGCAACCAACAACCTCCAAGGCAGCAAGGATGATATTTTCCCATCACTACTTCTTAAGTGAACCTCGGCAACAATTTAGTGGAAGGTACACTAGTTATTCATTAAATAATAGCAACATACATTTTTATTTTGGTTCTATGCATTCTTTTATATCCCGAAAGTTTAGTAGAACAATCCCAACACCACCAAAAATCATGGAAGTAAAGATGTTGGTGAGAACAAAAAATGGGGCAATCATTGAAACCCATGAATATAACCCCCTCTATCACAATTTAGGGATTGAACTTCCCGAAACACCTCGTCATACTCTCTCTGGTGGAATTTGATGAAATTCTTGGCATGGATTGGATTTTACTATATAAAGACAACATAAATTTCCTTGAGAGAGAAATCACTCTCCATATGGAGAATCGACCCCCAATTCTGTAAAAGTGCAAGGAGGAGGATGAATATTCTTTAGCACTATCATCTCAAGAATGTATATTAATTCCCTATGAGAATGTATATATTGCTCAGATGATTATGTCTAAGGAAGAAACCATCCATTAAGACATGCCTATTGTGAGGGAACTTAGTGAGGTGTTTCCATAGAAATTTCTTGGTCTTCACCTAGAATTGATGTAGAGTTATCAATTAATATTATTCCTATGGTGTTTCCAATATCCAAGACTACATATATAATGGATTTTTTAAATATTTAGGAGCTGAAGAAACAACTACAAGAGAATCTGGATAAAGGGTTTATACACCCATGTTCTTCATTATGGGGTGCACTAGTCCTCTTCATCAAGAAAAAGGATGGGTCAATGTGCCTTTGCATTGATTATCATGAGATCAACAAAATCATGATAAATAAAAAGTATCCTCTTCCATGAATTGATG
The DNA here is from genome assembly GCA_963277665.1 of Viscum album. Classification (NCBI taxonomy): domain Eukaryota; kingdom Viridiplantae; phylum Streptophyta; class Magnoliopsida; order Santalales; family Viscaceae; genus Viscum; species Viscum album. Next base: position 593,137,062 of record OY728135.1, on the reverse strand, counting down.
ACTTGTTAGATCATCTACGTGGGGCACAAGACTTGTCTAAGGTGGATTTGAGGTCAGGATATTACCAAGGGTGAAGAAGGAGGATATCCCCAAGACTGATTTTCATACAAGTTATGGGCACTATGAATTCATAGTAATGCATTTAAGACTTACTATTGCTCTAAAAATATTCATGGACATGATGAATAGATTATTTAGAGATTACCTTGATGAGTTTATGGTAGTATTTATAGATGATATTCTAATATAGTCCAAAACCAAGGAGGATCATGAAGAGCATCTAAGCACTATACTAGAGCCCTTGCTAAAGGATAAGATCTATGAAAAGTATAACAAGTGTGAGTTATGGTTAAAGGAGGCCTCATTATTGGGTCATATCATCACAAGAAATGAGATATCTATGGATCCATCTAAGAGAGATGAAATTTAGGAATGGTCGTGGCCAACATCGGTAACAGATATCTGTAGCTTCCTGGGATTAACTGGATATTATCGCCGATTTGTGAGAAATTTAACATGATTGTATAACCCTTTTACCATGATAACTTGGAAGGGAGTAAAGTTTTCTTGTAGTGATGAATGTGAAGATAACTTCAAGGATTTGAAAAGGAGGGTTATCACTATGCTTGTGCTCACACTACCCACAATTGGAGGACTTTTTTGGTATTCAATAATGCTTCGCAGAAGGTCTTGGGATATGTGTTGATAAAAAATGACAATGTCATTGCCTATGATTCAAGGAAATAAAAATTTCATGAGAAAAAATATCCAACACATGATATGGAGTTGGATGCAGTAATCTTCTCTTTGAAAATTTGGTAGCATTACCTCTTTGGGGAGAAGTGTGAAATATATATGGATCACAAACACCTCATGTATATATTCACTCATAAAGGGTTGAACATGCACCATTGAAAATGGTTAGATATAATCAAATAACATGACTACTCAATCCTTTACCACCCTGGGAAAGTTAACAAGGTGGAATATGATCTAAGTAGATAAGACCCAGCAATTCTGTCATTAATAAGAATTGAAAAGGATCCAAGATTCTTAGATTTGATGAAGATGGACATGAGAATCATAAATAAGGGAACATCATAAATACTTTCAAAAATGATTACTCAACCATCTATTTTGGAAAGGTTAGAGGATGATCAAAATGATGATGTGGGAATTCAGAAGAAAATGGAAACTATCAGAAAAGGTAAATCCTCAAAGTTCAATGTTAATGAAGAATGAACTGTGAGATTTGGGACAAGACTATGTGTTCCATCAAATATGGAGTTAATTAATGAACTTTTGGATGATGAACATAGTTATAATTTCTACATTCACCAAGGAAAAACAAAGATGTTTCGAGATATCCAAGAGCATTATTGATGGGATAACATGAATAAGGAGATCACTGAGTATATATCAAAGTTCCTGGTATGTCAGGATGTGAAGGATGAGAGGCAGAAGTCTAAGGGGATTATGAAACCATTAACCATACTAGTATGGAAATGGGAGAACATCATGATGGAATTTTTCACCAGACTTATGAAGACATCCAATGGAAATAATGCTATCTGGGTTGTTGTGGATCGTCTTACAAAGACTGCACACTTCATTCCAATTCAGAAGGATTGCTTATTGGATTAAATGGCATGGATATACATCAGATAAGTGGTAAGGCTACATGGAGTACCAAAAAATATTATATCCGATCAAGATCCAAGATTCACCTCTATGTTCTAGAAGAGTCTTCAACATGATCTGAATACTGAGCTAAACTTTAGTATGACCTATCATCCTTAAACTGATGTCCAATCTGAGTA